>OX104113.1:19758085-21093731 GCA_944474755.1 Limnoperna fortunei | reverse complement strand
TTCCCATACCTTGTAGTTCTTACAGGTGGGAAGAATGATTGTTTGCAATTAAACGAAATTTGTATACGACCCTCATAAACTATACAGTGCTATCTTTGTATAATGTTAATGGTTCATTAAGGCGCCCCTTTTATATTTGTTTCTTTAACATTTTCTTTTTTTTACATTTTCTGATCTTTTCGTACAGTTTTTCGCGAATAAGATCCGCATTTTAACACGTCTCACTTTCCGCATTTAATCCTTATATTACTGAAAGGTCACATGACTGTCATGTCAAAATGTCGTCCGAAAAGTTTGAGTCATTAGAAGATGATTTAAAAAATGTTTTAGACAGTTTAAAAGACAGAGTTGAAAGGAAAATACAAAATTTTGAAGGAGGTAATTATTGTAAATTAAATAAAATAGATACATGTAAATATGTATAAGTAATTTTATTTATAACCCAATATAACTGATTGCAGAGTACTAAAGACAGTAAAGTTTTAAGTAAAAATAGTTCTTGCCATTAAATGACAGAAGTCAGAAGCAATTCTCGCCATTTTTGTGACTGTTTCGTTATTTTTCCATTAAAATCGATGGCAAAGACTTCATTTGATAGATTTCACTATTTTCCATCCAAAACAAATTACGTTTATCACTTTTGAAATGCCAATTTTCACTGTTAAAATTTCGGGTGGCGAGAACTACTCCATGATCAGTAGCTGAATCCGATAATCATCTGACGTCGAGCGCTTTTTTAGACTTTGAAGGAGCGAGGGACGTCAGAGAGCTCTCCAAAGATAAAACAGAAGATTTAGAGATCACATTTCACAATCTCCCAATTTTATAACAATTTTCGTGTGGTTCACCTATATTACTTCTGGTCAGATAGTAGTTCTTGTCATTAAAATGACAGAAGCAGTTCTTGCCATTTTGGTGACTGTGTCTTTTTTTTCCCATTAAAATCGACCAGAAAGGCTTCATTTGAAAGATCTTCATTCCAAAACAAATTACAATTATCCCTTTTAAATTGCCTATTTTGCAAAAAAACTGGCAAAAGATCGGTTTGGAGAGAATTACCTGCCCAGCGCTGAACTACTGCATGACCATATAATTGCTACTGAATATTGCTCATCTTGTAGATCCAAAAATATTTTTCTCATTTGATCAGCATTTTGAAATGCGGCAGTTTTCTATTTTGATATGATAATTTTCCATAGGCTTCATTTGACCTAATTAAAAATGAAAGTGTAAGTTAGGAGCAGGTGATTGTTTTCTGTTGTTAACCCTTTGGGGAAATTCAGTTTGCTGGGAAAATTCGCATGGTCTGTTTGAATACCATATAAAACGTCATGACAGCAGACCAACTTTTCTAAATAACGTAAGACCCCTTTAGAAACAAAAATGTCTGAATTACACTGTAAAATTCCTAGACGAAAAATCAAGGAGGATGTACTAGTATGACATTTAAACAACAGAGGCATAGTATGAAATATGGACAGACTATAATGGGAAAATTTTTTCTATAGGGTTTTTGTAATAAAAAGGTGCGCTATTGAATAAGGAAAAAATGCAATCCATGGGTGGGTGACTTTTAGTGTAGATATTTTGTCCATGAAAATAATTGTCTTGCTTTCAATCATGCTAATTTTAACCTGTTTCTAAGCTCGTTTTCATGTTACAACCCAATTTTTCCTATATTTCACATTAATTTAAACAAATAATCTATTGATAGGTCCCATGATTCTATCAATGTCTAAATTAAACAGCATTGGAAGGCTGCATCCCACTGTTAATATAGTGTATAAATCAATTACAGACATGAAATTAACAAACATTATCATAGCCTATCAGACAACAAGTTATAGGAATGATTGTTATTTCAAAAGTTGTCCTTAAGAATCTTCAATCCCTAGAAGGAAAGTGGAAGGTAACTAACAGATAAAAGATAAAATAAATAAACAAGGAAAAAATAAAGAATTTAACTAATACTAAAAAAATAATGAATTATGATTTTCTAAATTCTGCAATACATCAACATAAACTATATGTATTATTATAGGTAAAGCATAATTGTTATAGAATATAGAGAATTGTTTAAAATAAATCATCAACACAAATTATGTGTATTATTATAGGTGAAGCACAAGTGTAATAGAATATGGTGAAATGTTTTAAATAAATCAATTAAGAAAATGGATAATGTTCAACTTCTGAATATTTAATTAGCATTTTGTGTATTTCACTTTACCACCTAAAAACATTATTTTCAGACAAAATGTAAAGATCTTCAACTTAATATTTCACATTTACATCTTCATAAAATCTTTCCACTGTGCTGTGGTGTGGTTTATATAGAACAAAGTAGAAATTTTTTTATGTCAACTAGTTAGTACAAAATTATTAATATGAAGCTTTTGAGTAAATATTTTATTAGTATCTTGTGATTTTTGTACATAAAATGGATAGACCACAAAGAAAATTTGACTAAAATCTGTAGTATATGTAGCTATTTTATTGTGTATTAAAAAGATTCTATTTTGTTTTAGAAACCATATACCAGTAGTTGATAAGTGTGGTCCTTGCATTTGTCATTAAATACTTATGGCTCCCCAACTTAACTGCAGTTTGTTTGCTGTTTTTGGATTGTCAATTAAGCTTTTCTTACTTTCCAAATGATTTCGTCATATTAGCTCTTTTATGATTTTAGAGGAAAAGAAAACAGCTATTCGTCATGCTGAACGAAATATTGAAGAAGCCAACTTTATTGTAAGTTTCAGTGTAGATGAACATATATTACCGGTATATATTTATATTTTTTTAAATGGGATGAAGAATAAATCTTATATAGTGTTATAAACTTTGGATGTAAGTTTTATTATTTTTCATTATCATAAAATACAATAATGTCTGGACTATGTTAAGCATGCATTAAAAAAAACCTAAATATCTCTATGGTTGATTTAAGTTTTAACTTAATAAAATAAACAGCCTATATACCATTTAGCTGTTGTGCTTGTATTGAGTGTGGAAGAAAGTTAACAGATGTTCATTGAAAAATTGGCTTCTCGTGCTGAATCCTACATAGCTCTACCCATAGAGCTGCCCTGGGTGTGGTGGTTAAGGATGCCCTCTGATTGTCGAATTATAAGGTTAAATTCTTGATCCCTACCCAACTTTCCAAATTTGTTCAGTGGCAGTCAAATTTCATTTTAACTGGCCCACCACTTTGTCTTTAATTGATTTATTGTTATGTTAATTTTTAATTTGTTCTTGTCTATTACTAAAATACTGCTCACTGGACATCCATCGGTCAAAATCTGTTTTGAAACATAATACTGATATTTTAATAATAAAATAGGCTCAAAGTTATACTGTATCTGGGAAAAGTCCTTTATGGTAGGTGTTTTTTTAATTCTACTGCAGTCTGTACCAAAAACTTTTTAAGTGGCTGGCACTATGCCAGTAAAACAGTAAATTCATAAAGTTTGGAATATTTTCATTTGCTAAAAAAATTGTCTTTTAAATTGATCATGTATTTTTTAGACAGACATTGTGCTAATTTTACTTGGTCTTGGGACCATGGGTTTAGGCACAGGCTGCCACTTGTGTTCTGTTACCAAAGCATGGATACATACATCAGTTTTACTTTTTGAAATGACATCGAACATTGGCACTATTATAATGACAGCAATATATTACTGTTTCAGAGAAATGAAATCGATTTTGAACTAATAACCATGCAGCTATGCTACTGTTTTTAATTTCATTGTTACATAATTTATTTGTTAAAAGTTGAACATATTGCTGTTTTACTGCTTAGCTTCAAGAAATGGAAGGAGAGGCAAAGCTAGCTCCGATGTCATACAGAACAGAACAGTTGTCTAGAATAAGAAATTATAGACGAGATTTGGAAACCATTACTAAGAATCTGGTATGGTTTTTTATTAAAATTTGGAAATTGGTTGTTTCTAATAATAATAAAATTGGGCGACCAAGCTACATTCCATCCTTATATATTATTACATCAACAGCGATGAAATACCGAGATTTCCCAGTGAAATAAATTCCAGTAAATCACATGTGAAATAAATTCAGTTTATAGTTACTGGAAGTGACATCAGAATGTATGTCCCTAACGACATTGCTAGCAAACATTGACATGGAAGGACATTCGAAACAAAGTTCCTCATATTTTGGACGATATATTAAATATTTGTCAATGTAATGAACTTAATAATCAATCACTCTTCATGAATACTGAAATATGATCACTTGTGCCAAAACCCATTCAGATTTAAATTCATGTGCGGAACAAGTTCAGCACACTTGTTAAATCTGATGGGTTCTGCAGCACTCTTGATCATATAAGACAAAAACCAAACTATACCTCATTTTTTGCATGTATTCAGTTTTGATCTAATTATATTTTTACCCTTCTGAGCTTCAACCTTTCTAAACATATTGTAATGCTTTGAGTGGTCAGCTGTTGTTTGATGACTAAGCAAAATAGACAGAATACTTTTTTATATAGTATTTTTTCCTGATACATAGAGTAATGTGAGCTATTTTTAGCCGAGTTGCAACGAAGTTGAAATCGGCTATTTTTATGATGATGGCAGGTGGCTGGGCGGACGGGCGGGCGTCAACAATTGGTTTCCAGACCATAACTCAGAAAGTTGTGAATCGATTTTAATGAAACTTTAGGATATTGTTACATACCATAAGAGGAGGAACCCTATTGATTTTGGGGTAAATCTGTTCAAGGTCAAGGTCACAGCGACAGAAAAACATTAGAAAATTTCTTGAATTAGTGGTTTCGGGACCATAAATCAAAAAGCTCTCAACCAATTTTATTGAAACTTTGGGATATTGTTACATACCATAAGAGGAGGAACCCTATTGATTTTGGGGTAAATTCGTTCAAGGTCAAGGTCACAGCGACAGAAAAACTAGAAAATTTCTTGAATTAGTGGTTTCCAGACCATAACTCAAAAAGTTCTCAACAGATTTTAATGAAACTTTGGTATATTGTTACATACCATAAGAGGAGGAACCTTATTGATTTTGGGGTAAATCCGTTCAAGGTCAAGGTCACAGTGACAGAAAAACGTTAAAAAATTTCTTGAATTAGTGGTTTCCGGACCATAACTCAAAAAGTTCTCAACCAATTTTAATGAAACAATTGGAAGGGATTACTACTTATGAACGGTTGAATTTGTAATAACCAATTATGTTAAATCTTAAAATGAAGGCAAGGAAAGTTTTGGTTAATAAAATATGGCAACTCGGCTTTTGCACCCCTGTGCATATTGATTTTTATCACTTTGTGTCCTTCCTCAGTGGTCGAGGTGATGGTGAAACCACTTGGTCAATGAAAACCAAGCTTTGTCACAAAGTTCATTGGATGGACCTTGACAAAGTTTGTGTTTTTTATTCTGATTGGAAAAACAAAATCGCCACCATGGCTGTATTAACTTTAACATAGGACTCTATGGAAAAAAGTTTTAAAAGGCTTATTCTCTGAAACCTAATTACCAATCAAAACAAAACTTCCTAGCAATATTGTTTAGATGGTCCTCTATAAAGTTTTTGTTTTTTATGCCAATTGGAAATTCGAAATGGCCATCAACACAGGACTTTAGTGTAACTCTGGACTCCCAGGGAAATTTTTTAAAAGGTTCTTCTCTGAAACCACTTCGCCAATCGAAACAAAACTTGCACTAGTATTTATTAGGTGGTCCTCTATAAGGTTGTTTTTCATGCCTATTTGAAAATCAAAATGCCAACACTACAGGAAACCAGTAAAACAATTGAAACAAAACTTGCGAGCAATATTATTTGGATGGTCCTCCATAAAGTGTTTATTTTTTGCGCCAATCAGAAATTTAAAATGGCTGCCACCGCAGTACTGACTTTAGCAAGGCTTCTTCTCGGAAACCACTTAACAATTTGAAACAAAACTTACTATTAATATTGTTTGGGTAGTCCTCTATAAAGTTTATATTTTTTATAACAATCCGAAATTAAAAATGGATGCCATGTCAGGACTTAGTTTAAAACAGAGAAATATTACAAAAAACGAAATATATGGAAACAAAATTTATTAAGAATATTTATCAGATGGTCCATAGAAACCTATTTGAAAATGTTAAAATAACTTCCTATCTGGAACTATTAAACCAATTCAAACCAAACAGCAAGATTCTTTGCGTTGTCTCAACAGACATTATGTAATGTATGTCAGTAGAATATTGAAAATTACAGGACTTAGTTTAATGTCAGGGAAAGGCCATCTTCATTGCCTTTATAAATCAGGCTTCTCTGGTTTGATAAGTACATTGAGCAAGGTTTTTCATTTTGTAATTACGTGATTGATAATATTATAAATGTTTCATGTTTAAATGTTCCAGAAGAAATCTAAAGAGAATATAGGAAGAGGATCTGATAACTTTGGTTTTGATAGAGATGAGGTAAAAAACCTTTATTTCTCCTTGTAAATTTGAATGTGAAAGTTAAAAAATAAATTCTTTATACTGGCCATATCCTGCAAAACATTGTCAGGATTTTTTAAACCATAAAGCAAACAGATACTATTGGATTATGAAAGAAAATAAATGTTGGTTTTTTGGAGGTTTTTATGTACCAATATTTATTTCAATTAAAATTTAATACAAAAATTACAGAGTGTAAATATTTGAAACATATGTGAAACATAAGATTTGGGCCAATAGCAAAAAAGTAAAGTAATACTATGATGATTTTGCTAAAATAATACCACATTATCCAAATTCCAAATGATGTAAACATGACATCGCTGTACAATGAATCAGTCAGACACACTAACTTTACTGTTATATAATATTTACCGAAGCAAACACCCGTAGAATGTTCGCACAATTTTGTGATTATTATAAAATCTTAATTTTAGAAGGCTAAATAGGGTGGCTATCTTACCTTATCCCCTGCCTATACAAAATAACCAATGAAAATATGTTATATTTTGTTTAAATAATTTACTGAATAAATATCTGCCAGATTTTGTTTGAGGAAAGAAAGATTTGTATTGATATTTATTTTCCTCACACAGCAAGTGTCTGCCTCCCAAAGAAGCAAATTATACCAAGGAACACAGTCATTAAACAGAGCTGCAGATAGCATAGCCAGATCCCATCAAATAGCAGCAGAAACTGATGAGATAGGAGTGGGGATTATTGATGAATTAGGGAGACAGAGAGAGACACTAGTCAGGACAAAGGATAGGGTACGAAATCTTTAAGTTATAATAATAAAAAATTATTATTAATGAGTCATAAAAAGTTATAAAAATAAGAGTGGTAATGTCCCGTTTTCATTTTATTAGAAGAAATGGCTGATATTTAAAGATGTAGCACAGAACAAAATGTTGTTGTATCAAAGTATTACTTGTGCAACATTTGTGAACTTTTTTACTTTCAATCCACAGATATGCTTGTTTATATTTATGATCAGTTTTCTTTACTTAGATGTGTAGATATTACAGTAAATTGAACATTCATTATTTTTTTGTCTTCCAGCTTACAGACACAGATACTAATTTGTCAAAAAGTAGAAAAATTCTAAAAACTATGGCAACCAGGTAAGATATGTACAGTTCTTAATCAAACATTCTATTTGTATCCACGCTCTCTAATGCATAATATCTGCCAGCATCAACAGTTACATCTAAGTCTTTAATTATTATCTTTATTTATTTGATTTATATCATACTACTATATTAAAACACTAACAAATGTCAAAAACATATTTGGTCATAAACTAGAAAGTTTTCATTAATTCATTTACCATTTCAGTAAACAAAGATCTAGTAGGCCAAACAGTTATTAGTTTTTTTAATTATTTTTTTGGATTTCCATGACCCTGTTTCTATATAACCTTTTAAACTAGTCAGAGATGTTGTACAAAGCATTTATGTTTCAATTACAACAACATTGTACATGCACTTTTATAAGTTGGGGAATATTTGCTATTATGTACAAAATATGTTATTGTTAATATTTTATTCATATTTTGATTTTTTGCTTTTGTTTTATTTTCAGAGTGATGACGAACAAATTAATATTAATAGTAATAATATTACTAGAACTTGCTGCACTTGGAGGACTTGTATACTGGAAATTTTTCTCGTAATAAGTATTTTGAAAATTCATTGAAGTGGACAAGAGTTTAAACAGAACACAATAACTTTACTTTTACTTGTGATATTATTATCAGATTTGCCTTAAAAAGAAGCTATATAAGACTGACATGACAGCTTTGTTTAAATGACAGATCATTTGTAGTTATAAATAATAGCTTATGTTCTTTTAACTATTGGCTGCCAAAGTTTGGGGATTATCTCCTTATACTCTGGCTTCCTTACCAATAAAAAACTGGATGCCATGATATAGCTGAAAAATTGCTGCAAGATCCTTATACTCTGGCTTCCTTACCATTCCCTATTTTCGGAATACAAGAGTTACTTCCCATTTGCAAGAGTTGTCTTTCATAACAGCAGATCATGTTTTTATTTGTTTAAAAATAATATCTATGGACTGACTCTTCGAGTACAACTAAAAAAACTGCAGAATTAGTTTGCATATCATAATAAATTTTACCGGATGCTTTGCTATATGTGAATAAAAAAATATTGTAGAAAAACCACTTTTTACCCACAGTAGGTACTATAAAATACCTGCTCTAAAGAACAGATAACTCTGCAAATGGGAGATAAATCTTGTTTACCGCAAGTAGGGAATAAAAAACTGGATGCCATGATATAGCTGAAAAATTGCTGCAAGAGTCATTAACATTATTCAAATATTGGAGACTAGAATATTTAAGAATTATTTTGTAACAGTTTTGTTTTAAAAGTTGCCTAAACACATGCAATTGATACTTTTAAAGTGTAAAAATTAGCTGTAACTATAATGCTTAACAGAAAAGACCAAAAACGCAATACGAAAAATATATTAAGGGAGTTTTTAGCTTTGTAATGTGAGCTCCACAATTTTGTATCCGAGTATATTGTGAAATCCTGATCATATCCTAAGATTTGTTATTTTAGAGTGCTAGTTGTTTGTTTGTGCAATATATTTATGAAAGGGGAAGAGTAGTGAAGAAGTAAAAAAGTTATTTTACTTGACATAGTGAAAATGGTATACAAATATGTATTATGTAAAAATAGTTTTCTAAAATGTTTTTGTGAAGATTGTATATATTACAAATAATGTGAAATAGGTTACTAGTAGGTTTGGGTAATTAATTATCATTTTAATAAAACTTATCAAAAGAAACCATTTTGTTTAAGATACATAAATTAGCATCTGATTGTTTTTCAGAGACTACTTTATTTTCCGAGAGGGCATCTATCATAAATTTTTTACCGTTTTAACATTTTGTTGGCAACAAGTGTATTATATTCACATGAATTTTGACATTATAAAAATGATAAGAGGCATTCTTTATGGTCATTTTGTGTTTTATTTAGGATTGTGCTGAATTTCTTATCATACATTTACCACTGATACTTACTGGTGCATAAACATGTTGTACTAAATCCATTTTTGTTTGTAATTAAAAAATTCAACAACAAAAAAAAGTTAATAAAGTTGGTCTACAGTTTTAACATTAAATTGTAAACAACACTATTTTTGCAATATTTTTAGACATTAAAAAAAAAAACAAAAACTTTTATTTATTAAAAACATGTGGTAACTTAAAAAGGGAAACAATATAAAATCTTTATGTTGACTGTTGTGACAAGATTTGTTTTTCCTTTATTTAAATGTGTCAGCTGCATAATGACAGAGCTTTAGTTTTCAATAATTTAAGCTACTGCTTTGTAATGGGAAGAGCATTGATGCTCAGATATCCCAATCTGTATGGTAAAAAAAAATGCCATCAATACATTCCATGAAATTGTTAAATACTGGTAAATGATTATATTTTGAGAATGATTGTTTGAACTGAGTACATGTTGTTGAATAAATGTATTAAAATGTCGGTCAATTCTTATATATACATACAGTAAATAATGACAAAATATATTCAGTTTTTTGTTATACCATGTGAAGGCCTGCTTTTGAAGGAATTGACTTGCAAACTTATGGTACAACTTTCATACAGGAATTGGTTGAGCATATTTAATAATACTATTATAGTAACATATTAGTAGATAAACCCAACCCATTTATTTTTAAGATCACTGATGAGAGCTTTATTCTGGCATACATAGTCCGCATCTTTTCTGTTAACTTTCAACATTTGTCTTTACCGAAGAAAGAGAAAAGGTTTGAAAGTTAATTGGATAGTCTTTAAAATGTTTTCCAGTATCATCTTCAACATGGCTAGTAGGACTAATAAAGCATTGTCTAAATTCCAAAGACCAAAACCATATCATAATTATTAAACAGTTCTCTTTCGATCAAATCTACTGCAAAGCAATAGGAAATGCATGCATAAAAAATTGTGGGCTAAGGTTATCCTACTATTCATACAAAAATGATACAAACTTACAAAATTACAACATTTCAACATTTCTGTCTTAACTGAGGCAAGAGAAAAGGATTGAATGTTTATTGGATAGTCTTTAAAAATTGTTGATGCAAATGTGTTTTAAAGTTTAAGTGGTATGAGTGATACATTTTATAGTTCTAAAGTATTAAATCCACCAAAACTCAAAAGGAGAGATTAACCCTAGTATCACATTGCACTATTGGAGTTTGGTATGGGTTTTATAGAAGTTGTTTGTATGTAATTATGCTTATGTTCTAAGTTGAAAGCATCTTGTATTTAGTATCAGCATAAAAAATTAAAATAAGAACTGAAATATCTGATATATATTTTAACAATATTACAATTCAATCTGTCAAGCAGTTTAAAAACTTAATTGAATCAAGACCAGCAGTGGTAGTCATGAATCTCCAATCCTCATCACTTACTACTGAATAGTAGAGAACTAACCAAGCAACATTTCTGCCTGATTTAGATTCAATGCAACATAATTGCTGAAAAGATGCTGTTTGTCTGATATCCCATGTAGTTCTATGCTTATGCAATGATCGATATGTTGGCCATCTTGCATTTAGGATTGGTAACAAAAAGCCACAATTAGTAGTGTACAATTTGAGGTACATTTCTACAGTATACCAATTCAACCAGCTAAGCGATTTGTTGGTAGATGTTAGAAATTTAAAAGAGCTATCCTTGATTCATTGCTGTTTTAAATAAATGTGACAATTTTTTTTAAAGAAGCCATTTGTACATTTGTCCTGTAGGAATCTATGTTTAGATATTTGTCCTGTAGGAATCTATGGTTAGATATGTGTCCTGTAGGAATCTATGTTTAGATATTTGTCCTGTAGGAATCTATGTTTAGATATGTCCCACAATTATAAGAATACTATCCTGGATTTATTTGCTGTCTGATTCGATTAAAATGTACAAGACAGTTTTTGTATCATCCTGGAAAATGAAAAATTAAGTACATTTCTAAAATATCACTGTTTAATCTGCCTAATGGTTTGTCAGAAGAAGACTTGACATTTCAACCAATCAGAATGCAACCTAAGCAGCAAAGTTTAATTACAAAAAAGCATCATTTTCTCACTAATGAGACAGCCAGGTACCTATTTTTAGCCGGTTGAGATATCCTTATCTCAACCCGTGGGTGAGATAAGAATTTCACGCTCCTTTTCCCGTAAAAATGTATTGTGACATCAACTGTGGGTTCACCGAGAAAAATCATACATGTATGCTTTAGTTGTGTTGGTCTACTAGGCCTCTTTAAATATTAACATGAAAACAACACATCTGAGCTTCCATGAACCAATTTATGACACAATATGATTGCGTACATATCAAAACAAACACGTTGACGCACCAACTTATACACTGAAGATTACGTTCAGGGTAGATAGCTCTATTTGTTGACAACTTTAAACATGACAGCACCTGACTTTTTTTAACGAATTAGTGAGAAATAGGATCAAACACCAGTGGTAGCGCAAGACAGGAAAATCTCAGACACCCGCGTGATTTCTTTTGGTCTACAACTCGGCAGAGCCTCGTTGAAGACCAGAAATCTTTTCCCTTGGGTGTCTGAGATTTTCCAGTCATGCCCTCCCACTGGTGTTAGATCCATTATATCTCAAAATTATAAGGAACTATCCTGGCTTTATTTCTACATGATGGGTCTAAACTTATGATTTGTGAAATTGCAGCCAATCAGAATTTATTAATAGGATTTGCAGCAATGCATTTGATCAGTACCAAAAACTAAAACTTTTAAGGACTACACAATGCACATCCCTGCAAAGTTTGGTTCCTACTGGCCAAGTTTTAGCAGAAAATAAGATTGATATGTGAAAGTCCTGCCACAGCAACTGACAAAGACTACAATGATGATGACAGATGCCAAGTGATTACAATACATCACATGACTGTATGTGGAAGGTACACATAAAACTGACATTTAGGGATGCCATCAAACTAGTTTAACAAAACATACAATGAAGAAATTAAAAGACAGAATTTACAATATCATTTTATTTAAAAAAAATCAACAATTAAAAGGCAAAAATTAACAATAAAAAGAAACAAAGTCCCTATCACATGTACATGTACACCCTAAGGTGTATTTTTAATTTTTTAAAATTTAAATATTATCTGCTAGGTTTGGTATGATGTCAGTAACTCTATATATTGGTGCTTTACATGATAAGATTCAAAGTATCTCACCAGAGCAAGAATAATAATCAAAGATATTCGAATTAAGCCCAGTTTAAGCATCAATAATATTTTTATTGCAAATTTTATAAAATGGGCATTTAGGAAAAAACCTTTTGTTAACCACAACTTTTGCAAAAATATGTCTTTAAATAAAAAGAATTTCTGCACATTACTTAAAGCAGTAAACCACCTGGATTTAAGCCAAGAATGAATTAAATCAATTTGATTATTGTGCAACAATGGCCACTCATGAAAACAGCAAATCAGTAACTAATGACACAAGATAATGATTATTTTTATCGTTTGGCATTAAAGAAAAACTGCTTAAATTAGCAAAAAATTTGTTAATAATGCAATTGTTAAATACTGTAAGTTACAATCTGTATCACTACTGTCAGGATGATTAACTAAATCTGATTAAAATATGATTATTCTCTTGTTAATATTTATACATGCAGGACACTTATCATTTTCTTTGTTGCCTTGTCTTTATTATTTTAGCCCTTTTGTTTGATAAATAATTTTTTTTTTCTTAAAACATATAATCACAACTACCAGAAGACATAAAAATAACATTAATCATCATTACATATATCATAAGAATGCAGATTTCTGTACTAAAATGACAGCACAAAACTTATATTTGTTAAAACATTTTTTCAGTAAAATGAGAATAGCACCAAATGAAACTTGATAATCCTTCAGAAAATAACAGATTAGTTGTTTTTCAAATCATACGAATAAAGTATTTTAAACACCATGATACTAACAAATTGCCTTTTTTTGATCTTCAAT
Source organism: Limnoperna fortunei (assembly GCA_944474755.1). Classification (NCBI taxonomy): domain Eukaryota; kingdom Metazoa; phylum Mollusca; class Bivalvia; order Mytilida; family Modiolidae; genus Limnoperna; species Limnoperna fortunei. The sequence continues at coordinate 21,080,207 of OX104113.1, read as the reverse complement.
TTACTGTACCCTATTTAATAGAAAAAAAAGCAAAAAAGAAGAGCCCAATGTCATGCTGCAAGTACAAATAATACTAAAAATAATTAATAATACTTTAAATTGATTCTTGGTCATACATTATGAAGGAATGTCACCCCTTTACAATATCATTATTTTATTGTCCATGTATATTGTTTCAATACATTAGAATGCATCACTTTTAATTAAAGCTATTTATAGCTATACATCCAAATAATTTTTCATGATTTGGACCAAGTGAATAATATTACGGTATCAATTCCATGGTTGATACTATCAAACATTTATGGAAGCACAGATGTCATTTCCAGTAAATAAAAAATGTTTCATTTAAGTCAGTAAAGACAGATTTCTGTTGGGGTTGCATAGAGAATTAAGATAGCTGTAATCCATTTTAAGATATGCCAGCATCAATTGGTAAATAGATGGTCACAAATATCTGTTTACTGGTTTCACTTATGCATTATAAACTCAATTTATTACCATCAAATCAGCAATTAATGCAATGAAACATTTTCATTGGTTAACTTTGATATAAATGAACTTATATTGAATTATATTACTTTGCACTTAAAAGTAGAAAAATGGGTGTTGTGAATTAAGCTGTAAATTTAATTGTCAACATAAACAGACAAATTTTATAACAAAATACATACTTCTCATAACTGACATTTTGAATAAAATTAAGACTGTACCAGTACTCATTGACAATAATTTGTTTACCAATCAATACACTAAAACCCTTTTTTACAAACAAAATCTTACATTACAAGTTCTGGTAAACAAATTAAATACAAAACATACAATTAAAAAATTCTCATTCTGATAAAAACAGAAAGTTGAATAAACATAAACTTTTAAGGTACAATGTCACAAAGTTGAGTTATCTCCCATTATCTCCCTATTAAAAAAATAAATCAGAGTACTTATATTTATAGTTCTCTATTTTTTAAATACATACAGTGACTAGACATTTTGGAGTCCCATTATATACCATTCCACCAGAAGCAATTATACAAAAGAAACAGAAAAACAAAACTTTTAACAATTAAAAATCACATGCATCTTAAAATGAGGAAGGGTTTAAAATGTAGTTGGAACAAAGATTATGTTCTGTGAAGGAAAACTGTGAATATATGAATATGAATGAATACATAAATGCTTATAAATTCAGCCTCACTTCAAGTGTACATAATTCACAGTTAGCATGATATCACACACTGCTAATTCACAGGGAAACTGATCACAGCTAAATTAGTGCAATAAAGGAACAAATTCTGTATGTTAAAGAAAATGAACTGAATTATCCCACATGTAGTTATGTATTCTTAAATGTGTGTATCATAATGTATTCATAAGTTTCCATGGTGATGACAAGTATTAAATTAAGTACATCAAACTAAAGCTAATAAACAGGACACTTTTGTGAACTTTTAAAGATTATAATTTTTTTAAAAACAATTTCAAAAATAAGTATATACAAAAGATTTGTTGCTGTTTTTGGACTGATCCACTGAATTCTAACCAAATTATTGAATATGAGTTGAAAAAAAAACTCAATATTTGTTAGCATGTTTGTATGACAAACAGGTTTCATTTACAATATTGGAAGACAAAAATAGCAAGGTTATGGATTAGGAAAAATCTAACCATTCAAATAAGATGGATTGTATAATTGACATTCTCAGGTTTAAATTGCCTGCTTACTACTTGGCTGCTAAACTATCTTACCAAAACGATTGTTAACAGCATAACATGGTTAACATTAGAATTGGTAACATTTTTAACTTGAGTTTTATCTGTTCTCAAAATTTATAAGACTGGAATATGTTGGAAAGACATTAAATGAACATATGGATTTAAATATTACGAGTACAATATTTTATTATTTTTTGTTATAAATTCTTAAATCTGAACAACATTTTAATAAAATTATTAGCTGTTTAAATGTTATCTGAGAATTAGAAGAACTGTAATAAATAAAAACTAAAACATATTGCACACATGATAGAATTCTTAGTGCTAGAGAAACGGCGTTGTCAAGGGTCCTAGCCCTTAAATCCAACAAAATCAAAGGGACGTAATTATCGATCTTTCATTTAACCTTGATTATAACATCTACGGAAAAATATCCCTACTAACATGCTCACTAGGTTACTTCTCAATTTTTATGCACAACTCTTGCCCCATTTTAAAATCATTGCAACGTAAGAAATTAAGTGAATGAAAGTTAATGTCAAGTTTCTGTACAAAATAAATTTAATTTATGAAGAAAAAATTTACAGTGTTTCTGTACAGTTCAAGTTCCATTGAAATATTTTGTTGCACATTTTAACATATATTTGTTTAAATTTGACAGCAACAGTAAGGAGTATATGATTGTTCTCCTCAGTATCTTGGAAACAACAGACACTTAGACTTTATCCTTTTTCTTAAAACATTTTTGACAGACTCTAACAGGATAATCCCATCCTCTAATGGGAACAGGTCGTTTTTCTGAAGAGCAATCCTGACACACCCCTTCTCCACAGGCTCTACAGTGATGTATACGCAACTTAGGTCCAAATAAAGTCTCACAAACACAGCATTTTGTAATCTGATCATCAGGGGTCCAATAAGATGGTCTAGCTGAGTCTTTTAAAATACCTATAAATACATGTTATCACTTAACTTAGCATGCAAATATACATTTCAAGGTGCTATCACTTAGAGACCCTCTGTGCTAGCATGGATCTGGTCACTTTCCCATCAAAGGCATACCAAATGAATAATATGAATTAATGAAAAAGTTGAGCAAAACATTTTATGGTTGACAATAATGTTTAGGTTTGAATTTTATTTATATTTTATATTTTATTAAAAAATGTGAGTTACCCTATAATGTTAACATATACATCAAAATTGAAGTTCTGTCAATAAACTGTTTCATGTTGGTTTTAAATAGGACAATAAATGTATGACATGTTTCATGTTAGTAGAGTATGAAGCCCATTCACTGTCACTGTCGACAGGTCTGTGTTACACAAAACTGCACATCTTACAACTGGTCATATGTTTTGAAACAGCTATCAGTTACCTGAATTTCAAATGTTAAATATGAATGAATCATCTGTTTAACTTACCAACAGGATAGGTAACAGTTGTTCCCACAGCACTCAATGCAGAGCTTAATACTTCACCGACCTTCCTGGCTGTCACTTGTGGTTCATTTGTTACAGGTAAATCTGTTTAAAGTTTAACATGCAAAAGAAATAAAAATGATCTAAATGTTTATATTAAAGGAAAGAGATGTGAACTATTTGGTTTAGCCAGTCCATTGGTCTAAAACAATTACACATAATATGAAAGATGCAGAATTAAAGGTTATGAAACAGGTTCTATTGTTTGTAAATATCACTCAATAGAATTAAATTTCAAGTGCACCTAAAATCAAACTAGAGTAAAAACACCTGTGAGCAATGCTCACCATTGATACCCCCCGCTTCACAATTACTTTGAAAATTCAGGTGTTCTTAATTATGAAATTGAAACTTTATCTAGTTAAACGTGAAGGCGAAATTGCAGATAATACATGTAACCCTCCCCAATCCCCCAAAGAATGGCATCCCCTATGTCAATGACAAAGTCCATGTTTTTCTATGGCAAACCTCCAATAATATTCTGATAAAAATGTTTAATATCCAATGCACAATGGCAATATGTGACCAAGATTCTGTATAAGTTTCAACAAATTCCATTCAGTGGTGTAGGAGGAATTGTAAATAAAAGATGGGTATCCCATTATGTCCATTACAAACTCCATGTTTTTCTATGGGAAACCCCAAATATCATTCCGATCAAAATGTTAAATATCTCCTGCACAATGGCACTATGTGACATGGATTCTGTGTAAGTTTCAACAAATTCCATTCAGTGGTGTAGGAATGAGTTGCACATAAGAGATGGGTATCCCTTATGTCCATGACAAAGTCCATGTTTTTCTATGGGAAACCCCAAATATCATTCCAATCGAAATGTTATATATCTAGTGCACAGTGGCAATATGTGACAACATTCTGTGTAAGTTTCATCAAATTCCATTTAGTGGTGTAGGAGGAGTCGCACATAAGAAATGGGTATCCCCTTTTGTCAATGACAGTCCATGTTGTTCTATGGGAAACCCCAAATATCATTCCGATCAAAATAATAAATATCTCCTGCACAATGGCACTATGTGACAAGGATTCTGTGTAAGTTTCAACAAATTCCATTCAGTGGTGTAGGAGGAGTTGCACATAAGACATGAGGACCCCCTTAGGTCAATGACAATGTCCATGTTTTTCTATGGGAAACCCCAAATATCGATCCGATCAAAATGTTTAATATCTCCTGCACAATGGCACTATGTGACAAGCATTCTGTGTAAGTTTCATTAAATTCCATTCAGTGGTGTAGGAGGAGTTGCACATAAGAGATAGGGACCCCCTTAGGTCAATGACAAAGTCCATGTTTTTCTATGGGAAACCCCAAATATCATTCCGATCAAAATGTTAAATATCTCCTGCACAATGGCACTATGAGACAAAGATTCTGTGTAAGTTTCATCAAATTCCTTTCAGTGGTGTAGGAGGAGTTGCAAATAATAGAAAGTGTAACGGACGGACGGACGGACGGACACCATGAACACTATATACCCCCCGCTTTTCAAGCGGGGGGTATAAAAATGTCATTACAAATTGATTTGATCTATTTTTCCACCCATTTTTATTACCTTATGGATTTCTGTTAGTATACATTTGTACAAATATATTTTCATAAATGACCATCATTTAGATTACAACATCATGTGAACCAATTAGCACCCTTAATTTAATTATACTGTATGTTCTAAATAATCTTGATTAAATACCTAGAAAATAACTTTACTGAAAGAAAATATAGATCGAATTTACAAAAATTAAATTTGTGATAAAATAGGATGCAGAAATAAACAAAACTAACTAACATACTACTAACCTGTTGAATTCTCTAAATGCAAACAGTCATCACAAACACGAACAAGCAAGTTCCAGCCTCTTTCTGGTACAAGTCTTTTCTTTGATGAACAATCATCACAAAATCCTTCACCACAAGCACGACAGTGATGCTTCTGTTCATTATCTAGTTCTTTCTTACATTTCTTACAATTCTATAAATAGCAATTACATTAAGGAATGGACAATATGTTTCAGATAAATAATTATAAAAGGTTATTTTCATGCAATGTATTCAGTGTTTGTTTTTTAATTTTTTGGTGCTATCATACTTTTATTATTTTTTTTTAGTTAATGACTAGTGTGCAAGAAATGTACATCATACAACAAACTCTGCTCAATTGTGTTTTTATAAGTGGCCCCAGAACATTACTAAAAATGACACTTAATGTAGTCTTGTTTTTCATGAAAGAGTTTAAATTCCAGACAAACAAGTTTCAACAGAAATAAAGTTTTACCTGTGTTTACACCAGTAGTGAAAATGAAAATACAGTGAACCCTCGTTACAACGGCATTCGATTTAACAGAATATTTGAAATCCGACAGGATTTCAGTGGGAACAAACGTGTCCACGTGTTGTTTATGCTCGATACAACGACATATTCGGTCTGTCGGTAACAAATATACCAAAGCTAGCATAAAATAATTCGTTACAACGACAAATTATCAAGAATAACCTGTGAAAGATTATCTTTGTCCAGAGATTTTATTTTTCTAAAGGTTAATTGCACAGGTGAACACCTGTTGCTATTGCGTAATTAAACTTGCGTGACATTTCCGTTACAAAACTAATCGATGATAGGGATATGGCTTCATTTTTAAAAAGGTGTCAAAGGCTATTTAATATTTAAATCTTCAAATATTTCAGAAAATTATTGGCTTAATTACAAGTGTGTTAAGATTGAAGCGGCACATCAGAAATAGGATAATTACCGAAAATCGGTCTAATGTAAATAATCATAACTTACAATTAATTTTGTTGAAAAAAAAGAAAAAAAAGGTTTTTAATTAAATATCGGCAAGAAAACAAGCATTTTATTAGTTTTTTGTTATTAAGCTTGGATATTGAGCAGACTTGAACGATTTTCAATAGACGCAAATAAAAAAGGGAGATAATCAAAGAACAAAAATACAAATTCATTATAACAGCAAATTCAATTTAACGTCAATAATGGCCAGAAACTAATATGGTCGTTGTAAAGAGGGTTGACTGTACTTTGTAAAAAAACTCCAACAAATTATCTTTGGTCTTAAAGATTTTTTTCAGCCAAATAGAAAAAGAATGGGCATTTGCAGCCAATTTTTAAAGCAATTAAGAGAAAACGAGGAATATTTGTTGTAAAGGAACATTAATCCTGCAAAGCTTGGCTTAAATCTGTCAGTTGGTTTTAGAGACAGTTACAATGTGAAAAGTTTCTGGCTAGACAGATGGACAAAGCATGACTGATGCAAAGTGTTGACTTTAAGTCAGCTTACTAGTATATGACATAATCTGACATTGTTTTCCCACACAATGGAAATACTGAAGTTACTTACTGTTATTTGGGAATTAGGAACCCAGTAACTGGGTGCTATTTTATCTGTCATCCAATCAGAAATCATCTTTGTTGGTTTCTGACTAACACTGGTAACTGAGTCAGCTATATACTGCATTCCATCTATTACTTTTCTGGCAGCATTACTGGTTCCCTGAAGGTTTTTGTAACCCTGTAATTTTATAAATTAACAAAAAACATGTAAATAAATTTGATATTTAAAGGTTTTCTCAATAAAACACAAGATACTACAACAATTTAGATTGATTGAATGGTTGCTTAATGTCCAGATAGTACTTCATCTATACTGAGGATTGAAAGATGTTAAAAAAGGAAAATGGGATAAACCAATTGGCAGACTTTGTTGAATGCTTCCAGGAAAGTATGCCAAGTTGGGTAGAGATAGAAAATTAAGCCTTTTGTAATGGCTATAATGATCATACTCTTATTGGCATCAACAACTAGAGGCTCCCAGGAGCCTGTATCGCTCACCTGAACATGAAACCAAACAAACCTCAAATTTACAGTACCTGTTATACTTTTTTAACTATCAGTCGAAAACTCTCTCGACTCCCACCCCCCCCCCCCCCTTTTCCTTTTTTCTATTTTAAGCCAACGTAGCTATGTAGGTAGTCAGGTGTCATGATTTGCAAAATTTTGGTAGAGGACGTAGTAAAGATGATGTGTGCAATGTTTCAAAGCAGTCCTTTCATTGGTTAAAGAGGAAAAGATTTTTTAAAATCAAGTAAAATTGATTAAAAAAATGTTCAAGGAGAATAATTCCTAAATGCTTCATCAGACAATCTTGACCCTAAAGTCATTTTTGTAGCCCTCATAGAGCAGAACAATTAAGCAATGCTAACTTTTTCTCTAGTTCTAAAAATTTTAAGATTTTGAGGCAAAAATGTCAAAAATAATCAATTTGGACAATTAAAGGGCAATAACTCCGATAAGGAGTCCTCATACAACTTCAACCCGATGGAGTGTTTCGTAGAGCTTTTGATGCAGATGAAGGAATGTCTCTCTTCGGTTTTCCTGTATCTGTTACACTTTTTTAAATATAAGCCAAAAACTGTATTTTACCCCCCCCCCCCCCGGTCCTATTTTTAGCCATGGTGGCCATGTTGGTTAATCTGCAGCCATGGTTGGTACAAAATTGGTTGAGGACATTTGATGGATGATGTGTACAAAGTTTCAAAGCAGTACTTTCAGTTGTTTCAGAGGAGAAGATTTTTAAAAATCAATTAAAACCGCTTAAAAAAAACAGTTCAAGGGGAATAACTCTTAAACGGTTAATCAGACAATCTTGACCCTTAAGTCATTTTTGTAGCCCTCATAGAGCAGAACAATTAAGCAATGCTAACTTTTTCTCTAGTTCTAATAATTTTCAAGATTTTGAGGCAAAAATGGCAAAAATCATCAATTTTGACAATTAAAGGGCAATAACTCCTACAAGGAGTCATCATACAACTTATAGAGTGTTTTGTAGAGCTTTAGATGCTGAAGAAGGAAGTCTGTTCGGTTTTCCTGTATCTGTTATACTTTTTGAACTATAAGCAAAAAACTGTATTTTGACCCCCCTGTTCTATTTTTAGCCATGACGGCCATGTTGGTTGGTCTGAGGCCATGATTTGGGCAAACTTGGTAGAGGACATTTTACTGATGATGTGTGCAAAGTTTCAAAGCAATCCCTTCAGTGGTTTTGGAGGAGAAGATTTTTGAAGAAAAGTTAACGATGACGACGATGACGACAACGGACACCAAGTGATGGTAATAGCTCACATGACCCTTCGGGTCAGGTTAGCTAAAAAGGGTTTAAAGAATTCAAACATGATTGCTTTACTATATAATTGGTAAATCTCTTAATAATAAATTTATAGCTACAATGCTTATTTCCATCTGTATTTGTATATTTTTTATATATCAATTTTAAGTATACATTTCACTTACATGGATGTATATTTAGGTAAATTATTTGCAGATACTGTCAAAGAAAATCCAAATCTGCAGAACTTAAAATGTAAGTATAACAGCTTGTTATGAACATGATACACATAAAAGTTGAATTAACTGTGTAACATAACATACACAGTATAAAACTTACATCAGGCCAAACATGTCTTACTTCAACAGACACAATGTCTTCCATATTTTTGTTTCCATACCATTTTTCTCTACTTCTGTAAATGACTCCACAATTTGGACATTCTAAAACCTCTCTGAAAATATCAATTTTTACAATGAGATACATGTACATTATATAATTCTAAAAAAGCATGCAGATGTGGGGTTTTTGCAAAATATGCTTTAAAACTGTGTATAAACTAGAAAAAAACTGCATGCAATGCTCACTAATCGTTGCTCTGCTTCCCAATTTCATAGCCATTAAAAATGTAAAATAACAGTTACCCAATGGCACTATGTGACAAAGATTATGTAAAAGTTTTATCCAATTCTATTCAGTGGTGTAGGGTGTGTTGTGGATAAGACAAAGAATGGCAAAATCAGTGTTTTTCTATAGCAAACTCCATATATCATTCTGAGCAAAAAGTTAAATATCGGGTGGATAAAAGGTGGGTACTTCCAAGTGTAATCAATGGACAGACACAACCATCACTATAAACCCTTTCTTTACTTAAAAGACTGGGTACAAAAACATGTAGCTTTCAACTAAATGTTTAGTCTGACTAAACCATCAAGTATTACAAGAATGATAACTTACTACTACAGAGTTTATTAACAAGTGTGGACAAAAAAAAATGTCTTGCATGCATTCAAAATCAGCAATGAAAAAATTACTTCATAAGCAACATTTAAATAGCCCTAAATTGTCATAATAAAAAATATACAACTCATGTTTACAGAGGAACTGATCTAATCCAAATACTTTGACGTAGTCACTGGACCGTGAAATTGACAGGTCAGGTGACAGGTTTGATGGACCTAGGGCTTAAGCTTACAAATGCCAATTGTTTATGCCACTGCAGCTGCCAGATTCCAATATATCTGTCTCACCTTCAGTGACTATAGTTGCAGGCAAGACAAAAATTGTGAAATTAATATACAAAACAAATGCCTTAGATGATGAAAATAAAACTTTAAACTAACCCTGTCCAAACATATTTTGCTAGTCCCATCCAAACAGTATCTGTGGACTCTGATGTCTTAGGAACAACCAGATTTACTTTGCCCGCTAATAAACAAGTCTGGAAATAAAGGAAAATAATGTGTTCTGATGTCTAAACATAAATTGATAAATGACACTTCTATCGAAACATAAATATAACCATAATGTATGATTTGCAAGCCTTTTAACTAGGTACAAGTAAACACAAATTTTTATACAAGTTTAATCTCTCATAACTAATAAACAAGTGCCAAAAGGCCACAAAATATGCCCATAAATGATTTGCTATTTGTTGTGTATATAAAGAGCCATAACTCTGAAGTTTTTGAACCAATTGGGCTGGTAATCTTGGTCAAGATATTATGCACATAAACATTTTCCCAAAGTTTCCTGAAGATGGACAACAAGTGTTTGAGTTAGAGAGTGGACAAGGCGAATTTACCATTTGTGTATAAATAAAGGGCCATAATTCTGAGGTGGCTGAAGTGAGGGTTGCTGGTTTAAGCCTTTCTGCAAGCAAGGAGTGTTTGACTCAGTTCTTAACAGTGGAATTGAAACCCAAACAAACAAATTATCTACTACTGTAGTTTAACTTTTATCAGTAGTTGGTACTGCTCCTTTTGACCATGTCCTTTTTAAAATTTAATGTTTATACAGGTCAAGCAAGGGCATACAATGTGTGTAGAAGTTGTATGAATTCCTTAAATGGGCGTTGTGGCAACTGGTGGATGAATTATGGTCTACTGTATGAGAGTCAACATACTATAAATGTCTTCTTTAACATACATGTGATTTTATGACTGAAGGCCAAAAACAAAGTTTTTTACTCATCTTCCCTTCTTTTGTCAGAATTACAATTACAATTGTAACAAATAAAAACCTTTTCAAAACAACAAAAACCTTTTCAAAACAACAAAATGAAGAACCTTAATTTGTTATTATACATAGTCTATATAGTGATTTAGACAACATATAATGCTAATTAAACAGTCAATGTGTGAGACAGATAAAGTTCATTTATTGCAAAACATGGAAAAATTGAAATAGAAGGTATACAACTTTAACATGTGCAACCTTTCGGTGACATAACAGAGCTCTAAAAGTAGGCACCTTATTAAATTCCAATCCCACTCTCTTACCGCCAAACCTCCCCAAACTGTAACCCATGATTGCATTTTAGTTTTAAAAAATGCCAAAACTTCATATGTGACTTAAAACTTTATCACATGTATACCATAATGTAGTCAAAAACACTTTATTAAGTTTAACTTACCTTACATAAAAACACTTTGTTTTGATATTGGTGCTGAAATGTACATCGTTTAATTGTTTCGTGGCTTTCCTTATCTGTACAATGGTTCATACTCTTGGTACAGCTCTCACTATAGGAGAAACAACAAATTAGGGTTAGTCATGCAATTCATACTCTAATACAGCTCTCACTACAGAAGAAACAACAAATTAGGGTTAGTCATGCAATTCATACTCTTGGTACAGCTCTCACTACAGAAGAAACAACAAATTAGGGTTAGTCATGCAATTCATACTCTTGGTACAGCTCTCACTACAGAAGAAACAACAAATTAGGGTTAGTCATTCAATCATAGCAAGGATTAACATTCTTTATTATAACAGGAGACACATGATTACACATCCCATGAGGCTGTATGCCACATTGAGCAGATATTTTAAGTAAATCAATTATTGCAGTCATCATGGGGGAAGGTATACACTGTGAGAACACTAGACCTTCAGCAAGAAATCTTTAAGGTCTCAAGTCCAGACTTTGTCTTTATGAGGTCAAAAGATTTGTTGTAATTCTTATGCAGAAGTTATTGTCTGTTTGAAAATCATTTGACTGAATGTCCTTTTTGACAAAAAGTGTCAAGAGCATAAAATAACCAAGCAAATGCAACTTTAGCAAATTTTATTCAGCAAATATTAAAAAAATATATCATTCACATTTATTATAAATTAAAATGAAATGTAAAATAAACTTGCATACTACAGAATTTGTGGTAATAGATACAGTTATGTTAAGAAACTCTTGTTGTGACCTGGAAAACAGTTATCATATCTAACTCCTATTCATTAAATGTAACTTTAATTAGGGACCATACACATAATATAATTTTAACATGTTCTTTTCAAAAAGCAATACAAGTTTTGTTGCAGGACTAAGTTATTAAATGAGAAAACTAGAAGCTCTCAATGGCCTGTAACACTCAGCTGACTTACCAAAAAAACTTTTCATGCAAATTTTAATATTATATGCTGAAATGGAAAGATTTCTGCAAGATGCTTTTTAATGAATAGTGCTATGTTGAATTTCCAATCAGCAGCAAATTGCAAAATTATAATAGAACTATCTTGGCTTTGTTCTGCATGATTGTGTCATATGTTAGGCTATGTTCCACTGTCAACTTGGATTTAGGATCTGCTCAAAACACTCAAACTTTGTAGAAGACTATCTGAGATACATTTTTACATCACTATTCTTTTCGCTAAGTAGTTTGTTAAAAAAACAAATTTTTAAATTTCAGCCAATCCTAAAACATTAGCAGTCCTGGCAACCATACTGAATTTCCAATAAGTTAGAAAAACTTAAAATAATCCTAAACTATCCTTACTTAATGCCTACATAATTTAGGTTAAATGTATGGAACAGTTTAGGAAAAGAAGCTGCTTGTTTGTTTTTCCCATAGGTTCCCAGTCCTGCAATGACAGCCATCTTGGATTTTGGAATGAAAACTTCATAGAATACCATGTATGGTACATTTCAGCTATATTTCAAATCAATCTGCCAAGTGGTCTGTGAAAAGAAGATTTTTTGTAATTCATCCAATCAGAACACATTAATGGTCCTAGCAGCCATGTTGAGAAAAAGATAGAAAAGTGAAAAGTTTATGGCTGTCTCCAACATCAAGGACGGATGAAGTTATGAGAATAGCTCACATGAGCCATTGGGTCAGGTGAGCTTAAAATAATTTAACCTATTTAAAACTTACCCACAAGACAAGCATTTTACAGGACAAGAAAATATCTGGTCAGGAAAAGTTCCATATTCTGGTTTTTCTATGTCTCCACTAAATCTTTCATTTAAATTCTGTAATAACATGGTCAAAACTTTTAACTTACATCTAAACTCTCTCTCTCCAATCACATTCTGCTATTCATCATTTATATAGCAGAAATATTCAACTGTTAAAAACATGTTTTAATCATATTTACTAGTTGGTTGCCTAAGTAATGTTCAATGCAGTTTCCTCTTAAAATAGAACTGTTTGACACACACATGTACAACTGTTGCAATCAACAGGATCTCATTTAATCAATCTCCATGTTTTAGATATAGCATGTGTGCATGCAAATACAATAATAAAATTCTTGTAAAAAAAAAAATTCCTGAAAGTCATTGTAGGAAAATATACCATAATACATGTATATGTTATTTTAAGGTAAAACTAGAGGCTCCCAGGAGCCTGTATCGCTCACCTGAACCAAACCAAACAACCCTTTTTTATCCAGCTTTTCGTTGCTATAAGGAATTGCCCAACACTTCTGCAAAAATCATTAATTTTGACCTTTAAAGGGAAATAACTCAGATAAGGAGGAGCTTTTGATGCTTAGAGGGATAAGGGAGGTTCACTTCAAATTTGCTGTACCTGTAATACTTTTTTAACTATCAGTCGAAAACTCTCCCCCCCCCCCTTTTCATTTTTTCTATTTTAAGCCAACATAGCTATGTAGGTAGTCAGGTGTCATGATTTGCAAAATTTTGGTAGAGGACGTCTAAAGATGATGTGTGCAATGTTTCAAAGCAGTCCTTTCATTGGTTAAAAAGGAGAAGATTTTTTAAAATCAAGTACAATTGATTAAAAAAATGCTCAAGGAGAATAATTCCTAAACGGTTCATCAGACAATCTTGACCCTAAAGTCATTTTTGTAGCCCTCATAGAGCAGAACAATTAAGCAATGCTAACTTTTTCTCTAGTTCTAATAATTTTTAAGATTCTGAGGCAAAAATGTCAAAAATAATCAATTTCGACAATTAAAGGGCAATAACTCCTATAAGGAGTCATCATACAACTTCAACCCAATGGAGTGTTTCCTAGAGCTTTTGATGCAGATGAAGGCATGTCTCTTCGGTTTTCCTGTATCTGTTACACTTTTTTAAATATTAGCCAAAAACTGTATTTTACCACCCCCCCCCCCCCCTCTGTCCTATTTTTAGCCATGGTTGGTACAAACTTGGTTGAGGACATTTGACGGATGATGTGTACAAAGTTTCAAAGCAGTACTTTCAGTTGTTTCAGAGGAGAAGATTTTAAAAAATCAATTAAAACCGCTTAAAAAAAACAGTTCAAGGGGAATAACTCTTAAACGGTTAATCAGACAATCTTGACCCTTAAGTCATTTTTGTAGCCCTCATAGAGCAGAACAATTAAGCAATGCTAACTTTTTCTCTAGTTCTAATAAATTTCAAGATTTTGAGGCAAAAATGGCAAAAATCATCAATTTTGACAATTAAAGGGCAATAACTCCTACAATGAGTCATCATACAACTTTGACCCAATGGAGTGTTTTGTAGAGCTTTAGATGCTGAAGAAGGAAGGTCTGTTCGGTTTTCCTGTATCTGTTATACTTTTGAACAATAAGCAAAAAACTGTATTTTGACCCTCCTGTTCTATTTTTAGCCATGGCGGCCATGTTGGTTGGTCTGAGGCCATGATTTGGGCAAACTTGGTAGAGGACATTTTACTGATGATGTGTGCAAAGTTTCAAAGCAATCCCTTCAGTGGTTTTGGAGGAGAAGATTTTTGAAGAAAAGTTAACGACGACGACGACGATGACGACGACGAAGGACGACGGACGCCAAGTGATGGCAATAGCTCACATGACCCTTCGGGACAGGTGAGCTAATAAAAAGTACATCAATCTAATAATGATTCACCTTTAGCGTAACATAAACAACATTTGGTTTCCTGGATGCTCTGTTAGTTTTATCTGCTAACACTGTTTCCAGAACAGTCCTAAGTGGTGTGAAATCTGTAGGCGGCTTTTTGGTTTGAACCCCTACATAATGTAAGTCTTTAAACTGAAATGAACACTCCAGCTTACTAAATCTGTCCCACAGTTGACTTTCTGCTGATTTTTTACCTGTGTTAATACAAGTGTAATTCGAAATAATGTTTTCAAATTTACTACAAATATAAATATAAGTACATGTAACAGTTAATATATACAGAACAATATACTGTTAAATAACTGTAGTTTATCAGTATTATAACTACAAACTGTAGCATGTATACACTGTAATAAAAATAAGCAAACATGTGCGAAGTACATGCAACTATTAAAAAAAAAAACTGCTCATGATCAGGTACTGCAGGTACATGAATTTATTTTATGTATTATAATACTAGTACATGTATCTATCAACCATTTGGTCAGCAACAACTGACATGTAAATCTACCAATCATTTTCTTTAACATTAGATTAGATAAAGTTAATACAGTCAATAATATACATGTTCATGTATAAATATTATTGTTTGTTTTGTTTCGTAGATAGAAATTGAGCTGCTTGTTTTTACAAATAAACTATTCAGGGTTTTAGCTACAGTAGCTACAGTAGGATTTTGAAACCATTTTGCAAACCACCATTTCTTAGATTTAATATGTGTTTATACATGTATGTATACATGTACGAAGGATCATTAATTAATGAATACAATAAATAATTATAAATATTTTATATTTTCTAGCATAATTGTGTAACATATATTATGTATTTAATGTAATATTGACATATTACCAATATTTAAACAGACTGAAATTAAATACTTTAAAACTGACTGCCAAAATACTCATTTTTAATATGTTTAAATTATGCAGTAGTCATTTGTAATCTCCTGAATTTAGTTTTCCCATGCACAAACAAACATTATTGGTACCTACATGTATGGCTATAGCTTTGCTTGAATGAGTGTGACCGTGTATATATGCAATTTACTGATTATCAAACCATATCTGGTGATATGTCTATTACATTGTACATAACTACTTTGATTGGCTTGGGTCATAAACTTGAACCTTAGGTAAGGTTTGTGGACTTGACTTTGTTCAAAATAAATTTGTTATTTCTAAAAAGGTTTTACCAATAGGAAATGTGGCAAGTTCTATCTAAATCAGTTTTTACGTCTTTTTGCACTTTAAAACTGCCAATAATAGGTATTATTTCATAATATATATTTTTGCCTTTTTCCTTTTGGCCTTAACCAATACAGGTGACTTTCCATTTCCTATCATATTGGTTTGCAAAACACTCATTCTGCTCAATAAAAAAAAATTTTGCACTCTCGTGAGAAATTTATGAATGGAAATACCTACATGTAGCAGGTGCTGTTTCCCTCAACGGAAATAAGATAGCCAAATCTTCCTTCTTTAATCCCCTATACCAATCAAAATTATCGTTTTGACTTATGTTCGGATTATTTTGTTGTTTGTAATAATGGCAACATCATCGAGGGAACTTAATACAGATAGTTCTGGTGCAAATAAGCGAAGATTTGCAGATATTACCAACTTGGAAATTAATGAAATCGTAAAGAAAAGAGATGCTGTAATCACTCGCAAATCGAAAGATAAAAGCAATCAGTTTTTTTTACAAAATATTTACGTGAAACTGAGATGTCAGTTAGTTTGAAAATGGTGGACCCTTGGGAATTGTACTCATATGTTTGTAAATTTTATGCAGAAGAAGGGACTGAGGATGGGACATTATACAAGAAAAAATCACTGCAGACATTTCATCATGGATTATGTCGATATTTTATTGATTTTCGAGAAAAAAAACATTATGAAAGCCAGTCACTTTCGGGAATAAAAAAAATCTTGTATATTCCATTTCAAGACTCAATAAATTATGTAATAAAACAATTACTACACTTGAACTTGATCAATATAGAGCAGGGTAGAATAATATTGAACTTGGCTTTTCCTCAATCAATATTATTCTACCCTGTTCCATAAAACCTCATATTGATCTTGTTCAAGTGCAGTAATTGTATAATATTGATATGACAATAATGTGTACCAAAATGCAACACTATCAATAAAGGATTTACTGTCATGGTAGGATGAAAAGAAAATGTTATAAATCAGCAATAATAAGAAAACATCATTGACAAGATAAAAACAAACTTTCGATTTCAATTGGTGCTCTTTTATTAAACTTGATTACATGATGTGCATGCATTACTTATCATAAACTGACAATAACCGCAGTGATAAATTATTTAAGAAATGCATGAATACAATTGTATCAGAGATCCTTGCAACGCATCTAGATGCATATTGTACGTGTCTTTTCAGCATCTAACATGTCCCTGTGTCAGTTGTCAGATGCGTACTAATTTCCATTATGTCAATTTGGTCTTCGATGTGTGAATACAAATTCTTACAAATGGCGATCAATATTTACCTGTTTCGTCCGATTCTCAGCAGGTAGCAATCACTCGGGGGGAAATATGCTTCAATTAAGATGTTTATTAAACAATAAACGTGCAGTGTTGATGGACACTTTTTATGGTTAAAATTATGCTTGTTTCAAATTTTAAGACACGGTCGGAACCTCGCACTTGCAATTGCACTCCTTACGATTTTTTTTAAAGTAAG
Source organism: Limnoperna fortunei (assembly GCA_944474755.1). Classification (NCBI taxonomy): domain Eukaryota; kingdom Metazoa; phylum Mollusca; class Bivalvia; order Mytilida; family Modiolidae; genus Limnoperna; species Limnoperna fortunei. The sequence goes on along the minus strand of OX104113.1, from coordinate 21,062,835 downwards.
AATTCTTGCCCAGTACAAAGATACATGTTTCTCACTAATGAGACAGCGTGGTACCTATTTTTAGCCGGTTGAGATATCCTTATCTCAACCTGTGGGTGAGATAAGAATTTCACGCTCCTTTTCCCGTAAAAATGTATTGTGACGTCAACTGTCGGTTCAGCAATAAAAATATAAAAATATTTGCTTTAGTTGTGTTGGTTTACTATGCCTTTTTAAATATTAACATGAAAACAACATATCTGAGCTTCCATGACCCAATTTATGCCACAATATGATAGCGGTAAACATCAAAACAAACGTGACGCAACATGTATACACTGGAGATTACGTTCAGGGTAGATAACTCTATTTGTTGCTATAGAACAGAACCGGATTTTGTTAACGAATTAGTGAGAAATAGAATCAAACACCAGTGGTTGGGCAAGACGGAAAAATCTGAGACACCCGCGTGAAAGATTTCTTTTGGTCTCCAACTCGGCAGAGCCTCGTTGGAGACCAGAAATCTTTTCACTTGGGTGTCTGAGATTTTCCCATCTTGCCCTCCCACCGGTGTTAGATCCTATATATCTTTAATATGAACATTAATTAGTTATCTAATAAACTTTAAATTTTTGTATACATGTATATCAATAAGATAATCTGCTTTAGACCAGGATCTGGAAAAAAGGGGGGTGGGTGGGTAATGAGTTGTTTGGAAGAAATATTAATGTCAGCATCTGCATCCAGGTAAGACAAAAGTCTCTCTTTAATGGGCAAACATCAGGATGTTTCAAGTAATGAGTGCAGTTCAATCATATTCCAAAAGACTTCCAAACTCTGCTACTACTAATATAAAATAGCACTGGATAAACATTCTGCAAGCCATATTATATCTTTTTATAAAGACTTTTAATGGGTCGGTCATCAAAGAAAACAGTTGTATGCAAGCGATTAGCTGGACTCAGCGATATGTGGGACTCATGAAAACTTTTTGGGACTCACCATAAAAAAATCCTACAAGTATCACTGATGTACATGTATGTACTGATTTTACCACCGCTTGGCCCTTTATTTCCAATATTTTAAAATGTGGGTATAAAGGGCAAACCCCTGGTAAAATCAGTATATATTCTTGCAAAATCTTACTGTCATTGCCATAAAGTGTTGATCATTTATGACGCTGCAAATGCATATATTAAAATACATATGTATTTTTCTATATTGGTCAGGCTTGTTATAATACAATGAAAACATGAAAATTATCATTCCCCAAAATACTAATCTTGCTGCATTCTTACATCAATGTTGACCTGACCATTTGGCATAAGTGATGTAACTACTTTTTATTGTGATATAATGACTCATGAAAGTCCATCATGATGTTATCAACCTACTTTGGATGTTGTTTGCTCCGAGGGGAAATGAATTAATGATAGATGTCAACTTCTGCTTTTATCACATATGCAAAATCTAAGGTACATGCACATGAATTATACATTAAGATGTGAATTATGTATATTAAACATATCCTACCGCAGGTATGGGGTTTTTTCTGAGGAATCCAGCTTCCTCCCCTAATAAAAACTGGACGCCATGATATAGCTGAAAAATTGCTGAAATTGAAAACACCATCAAACAAACAAACAAACATAATATTAAACAATTATGATTTGCAATATTTTTTATGAAAACATATCTATGTAAACAGGACTACAGGACATCAAAGTATTGCTTGTTTGTTTGTTTGTATTCCCTACTTGCGGTAAACAAGATTTATCTCCCATTTGCAGAGTTGTCTGTTCTTTAGAGCAGGTACTTTATATTACATACTAGTACTGTGGGTAAAAAGTAGTTTTTCTACAATATTTTTTTATTCACATATAGCAAATCATCAGGTAAAATTTATTATGATATGCAAACTAATTCTGCAGTTTTTTTAGTTGTACTGGAAGAGTCAGTCCACAGACATTATTTAAAAAAAAATAAAAATGTGATTTTTCCCTATCTGTTCAATACTAAATACCTGCTGCTATGAAAGACAACTCTTGCAAATGGGAAGTAACTCTTGAATTCCGAAAATAGGGAATAGTCTTTAATGCCACTGAAATTTTAAGCTTTATCATGGCGTGCAGTTTTTATTATGGAGAAAGCAAATGTTGAAGCCAAGGAGAAAACCCCTAACCTGAGGTAGGAAAACTGGCAAGCCTTGTCAAGACTGCAGTGGACTACATCCTATCCGCAATAAAACTCAAACCCACAACCTCAGGTGTTAAAAGACCATGTAATCTAGTAGATGACTAACCACCTTTACCACTCTGCAACTGAGGCTCCTAATTCAAAGTATATTTTCTCCATAGGTCTCCATAAAGGCATCTACATGTAAATGTATACATTTACAAGTTGTGGATATGTATATGTAGCACCAAAATATGGGAGTTCATCTTATTATTAGAATGCATTTAACTACTAAACAGGCTACATGTTCTAGTAGAATGCACTACTACAAACTTCTAGTAACAGAAAAAAAATGTATCAAAATTTAATTTTTAAAACATTTTATATTTTACAATTACTAGTATATTGCTGAGGACTTTATTAACAAAACACAAAATAAAAACCTGTTTTTGCAATAATTACTCAAACATTGCACTAATGCTATAGAAAATGAACAAATATTAGTCTGTCTGTATATCCACAAATATGCACTGCAGTTATGAAATTCATAATAAAAAACATACCTGATGATGCAGACAAAACTTGTGTATTTACTGTTTCATGGAACACAATTACAGATGGTGTAAGATCTGCTAATGTTTTCCCAATACGTTTAGCCATATCCTGCAGTTCAGCAGAAAAGTACTTATAATATGTGGCAGACGCATCACAAAGAAACTGGAACATGTCTGTATGTAATCTCTCTGCTCTAGTACGATAAATAATAACATCTGACACTGCTAAAACTTTGAGTAGAAGCCTAGATCGTTGATTCTGATTCGATGTTAATCCTAACATTCCCTCTGTATCTATAACTACTGTTTTACTTTTAGAATCATATGATGCCCATACACCAACAGTACATGACTTTTGTTGAGCAGATGTCTCAAATACTTCTTTTCCACCAAAAAATGTATGATTCAGCGTAAATGATTTTCCATCACCAGTGTTACCAAATATAGACACAACTTTAACTAAATCATTGGTCTCACATCCCAATTTGTTCAAGAAATCATCTTCATTTGAAACCTGCATAAAATGTAACAGAGTTTTTAAAAAAATATATTCATTTATAATTTAATAGAAGACAAACATATATGTTTATACTATTTCATATATATATTTACATGTAGTTGTATTGATGGTTCACTTTTTTTTCGTTAATCAATTACATTGTAAAAATTATCCAAAAATTTTTGTCTCACAACTTACATGTATACGACAGCCTTGCTAGTGTCAGTTTTATTTGTTGGATTTTTTAGGGCAAATCCTGGACTCATCACTTATGAGAATAATGCACACCAGTCTCAGATATTGCATGTGAGTTAACATGTGCTTGTATACATGTAAAAACACAACTTTTATGTTTTATTAAAAATTCATAAGTTTAATTTTTTAATTAGAAATGATTTAAGCTATTCATATATTTATTTCATGAAAGCAGACAACTGTTTGTAACAATATAATATCCATAAAAAACACAGACTCAATATAGATATGAGTGGTGGAATAATGAATAAATATACTTGTGATTTCCTTTCTACCATCTTCGGTGTATTCAAATCATACCTGGCATTGGCAGGGGAGGGGCATGCAGTTCTAATTTCGAATAACATGATTAACCTTTAATTTGGTTAGCTTTAATTTTGAAAATATCCGAATATTCATACTTCAAAGTCAGCATCAAATGATCTCATAATTTTGCAATAAAAATTCTGTTTGGTTAACTGCCTACCCTTCATAAATGAAAAATGATTTACCTGGTAAATACTGTCAAGTTGGCAGCCCCCATATACAAAATTTTACCACCTTTAATCCACTCTAGAAGCGTAACGGTAAAGAATACAATAAAACATCAAAACGCAAATATGTTTCTTGTTATTTGAAGAATAAGATATTAAATTATAATTTTTTGCGATGTTTCCCTTTAAGTAGGACATTGAAACTTCCTCACCATTTTTTATTAGTGTTTAACAGGAAATAGTCGTATGAAATCTAATTAGTGATAATTAGGTCACTATTCACCTTTGATCTTAAAGGCTGAACTACAATTTACAAATGAAATAGAAATGTACCAAATAAATTAGTTTAAACAGTTTCAAATAAGAATGTGTCTTAATTGACGATGATTCATATTGTGGAACAGGTGTCCATGAATCTGCTGTTTAATGGAACACAGCAATAGAAGAATCTGTTGACTGAGCAATATGTAAAACAAATATAAAATTAGGATATTAGAGTAACGAGGTTTATAAAATGTTGCTGCCTTCCTGCAACAAATACTTTCATTACCAAGGCAATTTGTGCAGTTACAACATATGCCTTGTACAAATGTCGTGTTTATTGCCGCAATACCACAAAGTCAGTGAATAGACGATTGTGCAGTCAATTTGGTAACCAAATGTATACTGACAATTCTCACTAAAATAATTGGTCATTGAATCGCAGAGTAACGATGAAAGTATCATTTATTACAACAAACATCTTATTTACCATGTTTACAATAAATATTCATAACATATCTTTGCTGTTGGAAATAGAATTCTGAGCGAACTTTGTAACAGGTTCTCAAAACAATTTTAAACGCAAAAGGTCACTTAAAAAAAATCAAGTCATTTATACAATATTAATATTAATCGATCATGCACACATATCCCCAATTGTTTTCAGTATTGATCAATTGTGAATAAACTGTGGGGTTATCAGCTCTTCACCTAATACTGGCTCTCTGTCTGCAATTTTTGTCGCGGTGCAGATTACCACGTAGAGACTGCAAAGACTATAATTTCCTCCACTGTGATGCATGGAGAAGTTAAAATTCTTAGGGCCTGTACAGTATTTATACCTTAAGTTGTTCTTGGTCATCAATCAACATAAAGCTGGTCACATCATTATAATCACTATCTATCATGCTTTCTGCCAAGGTATTTACTATATCATCATCACTGGTATTAACACAAAGATCTGGCATATTACATGGATGACTTTGTTGGCTTATGTTTATCATGGCAACAGATGCTTCTTCCTGGGGAAATGATACATAAGTCAATGAGATAGAATCATCACCATTAGAAACTGGTGACCGTGGTTGGATATTCATAAACTGTTCTTCTTCTAGCTTTTGTTGTTCTCTTAATTTATGCTCCCTGAATGATATTTTTCTATGTGTTTTTCTTGATGACAATTTGTGAAATACTTCAAAACAGTAATTACAAAAGTTTATACAACATATTTCACACCACAAATCAGCAAAATTCTCGTCTATGCAAGTTTTTGTTTGTAAAATGCTAGAAATCTGACAGAGTTCCGATTGAAGAGGACACTGAATAAAGTTTTTATCATGCAATTCAAAGCTGGTATTTGTTGAATGTATGGTTTCGCAACAATCCTTACACTGATCTGAACCACAATCTTCACAATAGAATGATGCAATTGTCGTCTCTGATCTGCAACATAATTTTTCACCACAGTATCGTTTTGAACTTCTAGTTCTGAATTTTTTAACGCTTGTCATCATGTGTAGCCATATTATCACAAAGATATGTTACAATTACTTTCTTTTCGTTTTGTTTATCATCAAATTGTGAATCATTCTTCCTACCTCAAAGTTATTAAGACGTTTGTATATTTTATAGATTCTCTAGACTTTACCTCCGGCTTTTCTTTACATTATTATATCCGAACAGAAAACCTAAATATAAAATAGTCTCGATCATCCAGACGCTTAATTACATTTGTGCGTCTGGATTCAGCTCTATATTAAACTCGTTATCATTACGCCCAAAACTGGGCGTAATTTTTGATTGGATGATATTTTTATTGTCTAAAAAATTACTTCCGTTTATATCAAGAAGTGTACAACAAATTGTACCAAAGTTTACTTTTGAATATTTTTATAAAATATTACTTTATCAATTAATTAAACAAATATTATTGTTATGCATAATCAAGAGTGAATCTTACTGTGACGTCATATTATAAGTATAGATATGTTTGCATGGTTTTCCTGGTTTAAAAATAGGGCTCTAAAAATAGAATCATTGTTTGTCTCCACCTATTGGTAGCGAAATTAAAATAAGGTGATCCCAGACGCTATTATATATGCGTCTGGGTGATCGAGACTAAATATAAAACATCTTTATGATATGACTTGGTAAATTGCATCATGGGAAAGATTTAGTGCACCATTTTATATTTGATTTTACAAAAAGTTGCACTCAAAAATGTCAAAAAGAAAAAAGAGCGGAGCTTTAATTGACTCCGATAGCGATGAAAGTGACAGTGGATCAAACATTGATGAAGTATGATAAATGTGATAAGCGATAAATGCAGTGAATTTATGCATACAGCTCTATAGTACTATAGCGGATTATATTCATGTGGATTTTATCAAAGTGGGTTTCACACAATGTGATTCCACTGAAATTTTAAGACCTTCCCATTGCCCCATCCTCAGAGTTATAGAACAGTAGAACATATTTGGTGTTTTATTATATTTATATATTTTGTCCTAAAACAAATAAACTGCATATACACATCATACACATAAATGTCTTTCTTCAAATACCCTTTGTGTGACTTGTGTGGAAGTTATAATTTGTGAGATAGTTGTGGCTTCAGAATGAATGTTCTTAAGAGGAGAAAGTATGAAACCTTTTCTCCAATCCTATCAAACAGAACTGAGAATACAAAACTAGTTGTTTAGATGGCACAAATATACTTAATGGAAATTGTTAGAAGAATAAATCAGAATTCATTTGCAACCATAAATAATGCAAACTGCATTGGGAATTTAAACATGAATGAAATGTGATGGGCCTTAGATCATATAAGTAGGAAAGATCTTGTATTATTTAGAACAGTACATGATCTTGACTAGTAAAAAGTAGTTAAAATTGTTTAGGACCTGTAAAGTAGAGATCTTTATATGCTATGTTATAAAAATGTGTTAGAAAAGAACTAGAGGTCTAAAGGGCCTATTTTGGTTAAAAGATAGACATAAAAAGTGTTTGTCTTGCTAATTCTTAAACTCAGATCAACAAGACATAGGGAATGTTTAGGTGATTGATTGGATGTCTGCTTTACGTCCAGCGAGCAGTATTTCAGCTATATTCAGGACGGGAACAAGTTAACAAACAATAAATCAACGGAAAATGGGGGTGGGATGGGTCACAGGGAATACAATTTTGACTGCCACTGGAAAAGTATGGAGTTTGGGTAGGGGCGGAAAATTTAGCCTTTTGTAGTGGCTACAATGAGCCTACTCTTTTTCGAAATCTACAAAAGGGGTCTTTATCGTGCAAGGAGCGTGGCACTCTCCAAACACGTTACCCACTACGGTCCGCGGTCAGGCTTTCCGTATTATGACCTGACAACCCCCCAACAAGAGGGTCTCCCCTATCCGCCACCTGGGGACGCGCTGGGCTGCTCTGTGGGTCGAGCACTGGGAACCCTCCCAGTATGTGTTTAGGAGGACATGCCATTAATTATTCCTGCAAAAATAACACTGTATGGCCTAGTATTTTTAGTCGATGTCCAGAGAAGATTTTTACAATTTCATGCATGAGAAATTGGAATTTCTCATAGTGACCATGTATTAAGTCCCATTATCATAAAATTTAAAACTTTGTAAAGGACCTTCAATTCTTGAATTGTGCATGGTAACATCCAATTGGAAGCAATGTTTCAACTCAAAAACAGCACTCAAATAATAATTATTATTTAAAGGACATAATATATGTCAGTCCTGCAGTGTAACAACCCATTAAGTCTTGTCGATTATTTAAATTTCAGCTAATTAGGAATAAGATTTTCTTAAGGGAGCTTTGTTTAAATCATATTTGTTTTTTGGTTCATGTAAAGAGGTTTTGGACCAGGTGAGCTAATTGAAACAGGATGCAAATTAAAAAAAACATTATTGTTACAAACTTGGTGAAAACAAAGTGTTTTGTGTTCTTTACATTGGGTTCACCATACACTGCAATGATTGGAAGGGTAAACCAAAATATTCTTTCTCAAAACGGTTTTCTAAGTGCATTTATGGTTTTCTTATTCATATTTAATTTCAGGATCTTAAGGCTTTGGCTGAGAGTAAAAGAAAGCGACCAAATTCAGAATCTCAGAACTCTGCAGCTGCATCTCAGAGTGACTCTGATTCCGAGACATCAGAAAGTGATGATGATGTAAGTCGAGATGTTGTTACGAAGCTTGTAAAAAGATTGTCAGCCTTTATTTTTTTCTTTTGTACTGGTTTCCACTACTAATTTTACTCAATTCTATAGATGAAAAACCTCAGCATACACTGTTTTGGTTATTCCCCTTTGTTTAAAATGAGGACTTCTTACACAAGAGGCAATACAATTTTCCCAGTCTGGATCATAATTAAAACACTTTACCAAATATAAAACACAGGAACAATTTAGCTAGTAATTACATTTTTGAAGGGGTATAAATTGAAATGTAGATGCAAAATGTGTTTTGTATCCATTAATTTGGAACTCTGTATTTAGTCAGTGCATCACACTGAATTTGTTATGTTCGCCAATCGGGCAATGTAGACACATGCATCTGGTTGTCCACTAGAAATACTACTTGCATTGGTGACTGTTAAGTTTTTTCCCTACCATGTCTTAATGTCCAATCTTTACTCAGCTTTAAAAAATATTCCTATCTGTTGGCAAATAATTTCCGGTTGACAGCTGTCAAGTATAAAATTGGGGATACTGTGACTAGTGAATAGGAAAACCTAACAACAGAATGCAGAGCATTGCCTGTTGTCATTGCCAGTGTTCAAGGATTTTTGGTAGCAACTTTACAAGGGGAAGTATAAAACTGGGTTTCCCATATCTTAAGTCAACTTTCCTTCAAAGATTTCATTTTTTTTAATTATTATTTAAAATGTGATATAGATACAAATTTATGGAATTTCCTCATTTACTAACAATACATTTATATTTGATAACTGTGAATATAATTCTTTTCAAGAGGGGGCTGAGTGGTTAAGGTAGTTCATCTACTATTGATCACATGATCTGTCAAAACTGAGATTACAAGTTCAAGTCTCACTGCGGGCAGGATGCACTTGACTCCAATCTTAATTGACAAGCTAAGGATTGTCAGTTTTCCTACGAAAGGTTGGGGTTTTTTTTCAGGTAGTATGGCTTCCTCCCCCAATAAAAACTGGAGGTCATGATATAGCTAAAAAATTCGACTTTTTATCTTGATTGTACAAAATACTTCTGTTGAATAACAGAAAATTTGTTTTAATTAAAACATGGCAAGTATGAACTTTGTTTTCAATAATCCTGACTTTCAAAATGTACTTGAACGTGTAACCACAACTAAAACATGATGAGAATCCTAGAACAATGATTCCTATGAATTTCTAAGTTAAATTAACAGGCAAATATTGATTTTGTGTATTCAAGATAGCAAGTTACTTCAGTCATGTCATTAGTGTATTATATTGCCCAGTTACTCTGTACTTGCCACAAGAACAACCAAAATATGATTTACACCAGACTTCATTATAATTTATCACTTTTAATATATCTGAAATGTGTGGATATATATAAAGACATGTTTAATTGTTTTTTATTGTAGTGGACAGCAAATGGCAAGGGAAAGAAGAAAAAGAAGAAGGGAAAAGCAGCAAAGAAATCAAACAGAAAGTCATCAGCATTATCATCATCTGAAAGTGAGGCTGAAAGTGAAAAGCATGTTTCGGAACCAGAGGAAGGTGAAAACATTTTATTATTATTTTATTTCATTTCAAGTATTAAGAAATAATTTTTAATTAAAATTTTGTTTTTACCAAGCATGTGATATTTCTTTCAAATCAAGATTTAGAGAAAAAATCTTATCAGAAGCAGATATCAATTATATTGATTGACATTCTGTCAAGTAAAGAAAAAAGAAAGCAAAGAAGATTTGCATGTCATATGGCTGTGCAGATTTATGCATGTTAACATGTTTTAATTGATGTTCAGAGTTTTTTAAATGCTGTTGTTTCAAATAAATTGTTTTTTTGAAATTTTGCCAATAGATATACTAGTATAACATTAGGAGTGCATGCAAAAGGTATTGGTTTCTACTCTTTTAATGTAAAATTTAAAAAAAAATATTTAAGAAGTAAACTTTGGAACAAGAGAAATCTATTATTTTCTTGGAAATAAATCTATATTCTAAAAATACATTATAACCAACATTATAACATAAGCAGCATGTCCACTCTTTTTTTCTTTTGAGGGTACATATACCCTCAGCCATCTTATTTTGGAGGTACTCAGATTATTTTAGGGGTACAAGTTGTTACTGGTTTAAGTTTAAAGATAAGTCATATGCTTTATTTATTTATGCAAAACAGTTATTTCTGTATGCATTCTTTGCTACTGGTAATTTTGTTTCGATACTTCTGGTTTTTGTTCCAATAGTGATTGTTATCCCTATTTTTCAGTATTTTACTTTGATTTTTGTGTAGGGTATTATCCCACAACTCACTCTACTAGCGTGAGATGGGCCCATCTCACTTGGCTTTCATGGCGTCGTTCAATAAACAATATGACCTCACAATGTTACAAAACAGCGATAAACAGATAATTTACAGTTTTTGAAACTCGATGCATTTTCTCGCCATTTCATCTCGGCGCTGTCGCTCTTCGATGAGATACAGATGAGAAAATGCATCTCTTTAAAAAAAAATGTAAAAATAATGTATAATTATTATCTTCCAAGTCTTTGTTAGCCCCTCTTTGTAATTTGTCAGTATATGGTCACCCCCTAGAATTTTGGTGATTTTCCTTCATTCAAGAATTGTAAAAAAAAAAAGGATACAAAGAATCCAAAGCAAAGTATACTGTAAAAAAAAAGGTCTTTGCATTTATTTCTGTAAATAAAATGTCATCAAAAGATATCAAGGTCACAAAATTTACTTGGTTTCCTCAAAAATAATATACAGATGTTTCAATCAAATTACTGTCTGTGTAAGCGATACTCTGCGCAAAACATTTAGACATTTTCATCACCAAAATTTGGGTGTATAATATATTACCTCTTCATTACACATGGATTTAAAGTAAAACCCTTTCTTTAATTGGTTCAATAGCAATGAAGTATCCAATAAAATCAAATATACTTAATGATTTCTGCAAACAGTATTGGACAATATCATTGCCATTGGTTCTACTTTTTAAGATGACCAATTTATTTATTTAAATAGTATTGAAATGTTATTTTTGTATTGAAATGTTATTTTTGGAAATATTGTGAAAAACACCTTTGCAAAAGTGCCCTCCATGGTTTTTTACATGCTCGCAGGTACCAGGCCTAGAAATTAAATGTTAATTAAACATTTTCTATGTGAAACATATACTGCAGTATCTGAATGGGCATGCTGTTAAGGAAATATTTTTACAAGTAATAGAGTATGAGAAATTTTGGAAACTGAATACATTAATTTTCTTCTATACATTGATAATAAAATTGCTATTTATCAGGAGAAGTATCAGAGTCTGACAGTCCAGCCGCCAATTCAGGCTCTGACAACGAGTCAGATGAAGAAATATTTAATGATGGTTTAGATGACAATCTGATTCGGGATGAGGAGGATAGACAAAGATTAGAAAATATGACTGAAAAAGAGAGAGAACAAGAATTATACAACAGAATAGAATTAAGAGAAGCACTTAAGACAAGGTAATAATAATATAGGTTTACTGTTTTGTTTACATGGATTTTCAAATGTTGCTGTGTTCTTTCATTATAAGTCTATTGTGGTTTCTTATTCCTGGAAATTTTGATGCAGTGACTAAAGTTTCCTTTGACTTATGTTTCTTTATATGAAGAAAGATTTTGAAAGGTTTCATTTAAAAAAAGCAAGAGTATTTGAAATTATAAGACAATGGATAATAAACAATTTTCACTTTGATAATATACTATACTCCTATTCATTTATTACAAAGAAATCTGTATTTTAAAGCCTATATCATCTAATTGTACTTTCAGGTTTGAAATAGAGAAGAAACTACGACATGCCAAAAAACAACAACAAAAAAAGAAAGAGAAACAGTTTTCTGAATCATTATTGGATAGATCTACAAGTCAGCGAAGCAAGGAAAGAAGAAAAAATATGGAAGATAAAAAAGACTCTGGGAAATTCTCAGTTCTTAAAGAGATAAAGGCCAAACGAGAAGAAAAGAAAAGACAAGGTATGATTGGATGCTTGCTGATAGGGCAAAAGATTATGACCTTGCATATATTTTCAATATATAAAGTTAAACAGGTTTCTGGTTTAATTTAAACAAAATTACGTTCAAGAGTATAAATATATAATCATTTGCAATGGCTTCATGAAGTCATCCTATCAGTGTTATTCTATAATTTTTCTACAGAGGAGGCCACTAAACAGAAAAAAATGGATGACAAAAAGAAAAAGAGATTAACAGTTGATGTAATTTATTCTGATGATGAAGATGACGATGATGAGGAGGAAGATGATAATGAGGTTGAAGATGTCCAAGATAATAAAATGGAAGCTGATGACACAAAATCGGACTCGGAATCCTCTGTGGAGAGGTCATCTGATGAAGGACTGACACAGTCTGATAATGAGTAATAAACATAAAACTTGTCATGCCAGAGTTAAAACCAGACGATAAAAATTTTGTTAAATATTGAAATTAATTTGTAAAATATTCCATTGAGTGCATCATAAGAAGTAAACATGTTTAAAGCACAGAACATGTGAGATTGATTTACTGTTGAAAAGTATGGAATGATTAAAATAAATCTCACTGATGTACTTAATGTAGAGACACAATCTGGTAACCCTGTTACTGGTACACATTTACTACTGTTATACTCATACATCAATGTGTAATTGTATCATAATATCAGAAAAGGACATGAAACAAATTAAGATTTTTTAATTTTTAAAAAGCATCAGTGCAGTACATATTTTAGGGGCTGGTGGGGATAAAAAAATCTTCAAATTAATTTTTGAATTATTTAATGAAAGACAATCTTGTCCTTTTGCATATATTTATTTTTATAGATTCAATTTTAATTACCAAAAATCAAAGAGAAAAGAATCACAATATGTGTCTAACAAGGAACAGTTATCAAAGGTCCGGCTTTCAAGGCATAAAATTGAGAGGTATGTTGGTATTTGTATTTGTATTAGTCTACATTTCAGTGTCAGTGACGTGTAATCTAGTATTAATGGTATGATCACCAAACACTTGTTAAAATGCGCACACTGTAAAACTTTGATAACTCAAACTTAAAATGGTCATTAAAACTATTCTAGCTGTTGGCAGTTACAGAGTGATGCAATATATATTCGGACAAGATGGCGGATTGTTTACAATCGCAACCAGATTACATCACAATTGTCGATCATGTTATCGTAACAATATTAATAAATAAAACAAAAATACTCACTCAGTATTTAGTAAGATGTCCTTTGAGCCTGATTACATTCATAATTCTACGAGGAATCGATCTGTAGAGACATTTTACATAGTTCGGAGAAATGTCAGTCCATATATTTTGGATTTCCCTATACAAATCAGCTTGAGATTTTATTTTACTAACCCGAGCCTGTACTTTTCTTTTAATATAGAGCCAAACGTTCTCAATCACATTCAAATCGGGACTTTGGGCGGGCCAGCTCATAGTCTTAATACCATTCCTGTGAATGAAATTCTGTGTAGACTGAGCGCGATGCACTGGGGCATTGTCATCTTGAAAAAAATAGCTATTATCTGGAAAATGTCTGACTAAAACTGGCCACAGGTTATTGTCCAATATCTCCTGATACTTAGCTGCATTTATGTTGCCGTCCACCTTGCTAAGCGTTCCTACACCGTGCCAGGTTAAACAACCCCAGACCATGACTCCATACTTAGGATGACTTTTACGGGGTGTTACCAAGTCCGGCCTCCAACCTTCTCCTCTCTTTCTCCAAATATGCACCCTTTGATCGTGTCCAACCATTATTTTTGATTCGTCCGAAAAAATAACTTTGTTCCAATATCGATCCACAGTCAGACGACGTTTTTCTCGGCACCAAGCAAGACGTTTTTTCCTGTTGACCTCCCGGACAGTTACTTTCTTCTGTGCTACTCTACGTGTGTACTCGTGTTTGTGCAAATGGAATTGAACAGTACGTTTAGAAACAGGTCTGTCTCTTCCTTCATTAAATTTACTAGTAATGTCCGACAAACTGTCCCTCCTGTTAGTTTTCACCAGCCTTTCCAACTTACGGTAATCACGCGCACTGACAAATCCCTTTCTTCCACTTCGTTTTAAGCTATCTGTTGATCCACGCGCTTGAATTCTCTTTCTAACATCCCCGATTGTAGATTTTGGAATCTGCAACAAGTCTGCTATCCACCGGATACTATGCCCTTCCTCAGTTAATTTCCTGATGACTTCTTTTATCTCAACACCAAGCTCTTTTCCTTTTCTACCCATCGTGTTTAAACTCCAAAGTAATTACGTAAACCAACGCAATAAATTACGTCATCATTGTAAGTGAAAGGTCAAATAAGTTGATGCCGTAAAAATAGTAACAAAAAGTTTACAATGTATTTTATTTTATTTTTATTTACAGTGAAACACGTGGTCGCGATGTTTACAAACTTGCCGCCGCCATATTGTCCGAATATATATTGCATCATTCTGTAGGTCTCCAAAGTTGGAAATCTATTTGTTTACCATTATAGTGTTTGAATTTAAGATTTGCTATGAACTTCCTTTATCATGTATGATTGTTTTTTAGACAAAAAAAAGTTTTGAAAAAATTATTCTCTACTTGTGCAATATTCTATCAAATTTGTTAAAACAGCAAATGTCAACAAACATAAAAGGTTTAACTGATTCTTAATTTGAATGTTTTTTTCTTTATGATTTTATAATCCCCTTAGCATATTTAATGTTTCAATGTCTATTTACCAGTAAGCACTAAGCATGACATAGTATTTCATATTTTAAGTAATTGATCCACCTTTCACTAATTGCTATAGTTCATCCATTATTTGCGTTTTTGGTGCCAGAAGATAATTGTTTCGAACTGAAACCCATTAATTCTAAGTTTTCAGTTAGTGCTACTGATTGTGACTGTTAATAAATGCTGTCAATAAAGTCCCAACAAATGTTTAGCAATAGAAAACAACCTAATACCTGAATTGATAACCAGTTAACTATTGACCTTTTACAAACATAATTATAAGGGGGTGTAGATTGGAAGTCACCTATTAAAACGCCCACTACACTACCTATAGAATTTTTTCTCAAATAGCATTTAAGTAATTATATATTTATATATTGAAATAGTTTGTCTTGGTATAAATAAATAAAGAATTCTAGTTATTTGACCTCAACAGTTGAACTAAATAATTCATCAGAATTTTTCGAACCATGTTTATAGCACAATCTTTAGAGTTAGACAAATACGCTTTTGAACGCAAAGTGTGAGAAAGTGTATTTGTTTAACTAAGAAGGTGGTGCTATAAATTACTTGCAACACGAATAAGCCCCTAGATCCCGCCCATTAATAATTGATTATAAACAAGGCGGTGTTTATTATGGTGCGATTGATATTTGACCAATCAAAGAAAAGCTGATATTCTAAGCTCATGCTATCATTTTGCAGTGAAAATCTAAAAGTTGACATAATTAAGTCGGAGTTTTTCTATGCATTATTGGTTCTAATTGTAGTTAGTTATTGCATGGCTGTTTTTCCCTTGCGTTGAACAGGCATGTGACCATTCATGCAATATTATCATCAAAGTCTTAATTAAGAGCAAACATACTCATCATTTCTTGTTTATACTTAAAATAGATCTAAGGATTCATGTTGCAAAGAGTAAATAACACCTTAAACTGAATTTTAAATGATTTTGTTGGGGTTACACTTTATTTACCTTTCAAGCTCACCAGGACGGAAGGTCCATGTGAGCTTTTGCTATCACTTGGTGTCCGTCGTTAACTTAAAAAAGAAATTTTCTCATCTGAAACCACTGGGCCAATTTTTTTCAAACTTTGCCACAATCATCCTTAGGGTTACTAGTTTCAAATTTGTACCCAGGGCAGGGCTCACCACACTGGGCGAAGTGGGCGACAAAGTCGCCCTACGGAGCCTCAAAATCTAAGTCGAAGTCGCCCTGTTATTTCCCTAAAGTCGCCCGATGGTTCATAGTAGATACTTGCATATGATCTGGTCCAAATAATTCACCCAGACTACCAATTTATCAGTAAATATGTAATTCCAATAAAAACTGCAAACAATATGCGTATTTAACATTTTTTCAAAGGATTTACGTCTTTCAACTGGATTACGCGCCATTTGTTTATTTACCGGATATGACTAATTACCGGAAGTGAACAAGGAAGAAAAGTATAGTACAATGGCCCATACTGAAAAATCGTAATTTGTTTGATAAACAAACACTTTCAATTGGTTTCAAACTTCAGTTCTTTCAACGCGTATTGTATTTTAACAATTTTCTTTGATAAACATAGGAGCTGCACTTGAAAGAATAAAGATGTATAGTAATTATTGACATAAGAAAAGTTCTGTAGATGGGTGTCCCATGAAGCAATTTTGATCAGCACAACTTTGTCCAAGTGGAAGTGTGCTGAACAGAAGAATTATTTCTAGGTTTAATGTTATGTTAGTTTATCTACCTTCTTTGAAAATTTTGCTCAGATAAACATGACATGTTCATAACAAACTGTTAGAAATATTATGATGTATACAACAACTTCATGAATGATGTTTATGTCTACACCTATACAAATATTTTTAGTTAATCTATTTTTATTTGTGAATAAATTGTATGGCTACAAGTACTGAAGTAGATAAAAAAAATAGTCGCTATATCTGGTGCTTTTTTTCATTGATTTCATAATAATAAAGGTTATGTGCTATTTGATATTACATACCATTAATAATAATGAAAAAGAAAGGAAAAAAAACTGAGTATAAATGTGTTATGATTTAAAAACACAAGAGAAATAATCCTGGAAATCCACAATTATAAAAAAAAGATGTAAATAATGAAAAATGTATATAACTACTGCGAAAATTAATTATTTGTATGGTCCCCCTGACTTCTCCCTAATGTCTCCTGAAGTCTCCCTATCAGGGCCTCACTTCTCCCTGTTTGGCTGCCAGGGAGAAGTCACTTCTCCCTACTTTTTTAGAGTGTGGTGACCCCTTCCCAGGGTGTTGATCAATGGACAAAGAAGGCCATTGTTACTAAAAATAGAACATGGGTGTCAACGCACGTTTTTATCATTATCTCAAATATTATAATAGCTATAGAGAAAACCCTTACTTCAAATTGATCAGCATATTAAGGTCAACAATAGTTGCTATTAGTGTGAAGTTTTGTAATTGCTTCCTGTAGGAGTTACTGGTCTTTAATGACTTTTTTGACAAAATTTTTTGTATTTACAATATAACTTGAAAACTATAAGAGCTAAAGTGAAACTGAAACAGCAAAAATGATCAGCAATAAAAGCTCTATAAATCAGTTTTTTTGTTATAAATAGTCTATAACACACCTAGAGTAAAACTGTAAATTAGTAAATTACCCTAAACGACAAGGCCTACAAATCATTTAATTTTCAGAAATTGTCTGATGGCACCTTAGAGGAGTTATTGTACTTCACCAAAATTTTTGAAGAAATGTTTAGTTTTTGCAAGCTTACAACTAGACAGAAACTGTAAATTGCAAAAATTTAAATATAGTTGAAGTAATTTGGGTTCCAGGTGAGCCATTACTGGCTCCTGGGAGTGTTTTCCTTTTTGTTTTAATATTTTAAAGTAGTATTTTTTTCCATTTATGATTAACAAATAATAATAAATGACTGATCTATAATGTATTTAGCAAGCACCTACAATAAATTAAGTAGTGGTACATTTGTGCCATCTAAAAATCTTTGTTTAGTTGGAAACACATAGAGGCAGCCACATTACGTGTAACAGATTGGATATGAACTTTGATCTGAAAATTAAAAGCAGATATAATACTACACAAACCAGTGCCAATTAAATATTGATGTACATGGTAAATTTATTCATATATTTAATAGAGTATCCATTTCAAGGCAATTGGTAAAAACATTGCTGTACCCAAGTTAAAATCATGTACAGAGTTTAAATCTTCAAAATGTAAATATTTGCAGATGGGTTCATATGCCTTTTTTTAAAAAGACTGTTGTTGGATGTTATGTAAGGATTGGTATAGGGAACCATGAAGGCCGAGCTGTGTATAGGGTAAGCTTGATTAATTAAACATCTTATCTTACAATTTGGACATTAATTAAAGGATTGACAACAACACTTCTTAGGAAGCAACAATCTATGTTTATTCTGGTCGACTAGTTTCGGCAGTTTCCTGCCGTCATCAGGACAATTTTTTATAAAATTACAGAGCTTAAGTACTAATTCAGGTACGGCTTATGATGTCCCAATAAACAATGGTTGCTGTTGACGACTAAAATTAGAATGTAAAGTTAAAAATAGAATATAAACATAAAAATAAAAATGAAAGTGTCAATATTGTTATGTAAAACGTAGTGTTTTTACAAAGAGGTATGTTAAATATATTGTAAATGATGTGCCTTTTTATTTTTCTTGAATTTATGTTGAAACTGTAATTGTGTTTCTCTCTGGTGGGCTCACTACCTAAGATCCCTACCACTTCTATTGGCTTCACACCCTGACCATGGAGCTACTGCGTCCAATAGCATAGGAAATCTGACGGTAGTAGGTTGCCGCTTTTTGATTAGTTTTATCAATATCACGTGGTTTTTAGTCTCAATATAGCTTCGAGTGAAGTAGGACGACTAAAATTTAAGGTTTCAGGTTAATCTTTGAGGTTAATCTGTAATTTAGTTCACAGCGACAAGTCACATTTAATATCTTGTAGGTTCTTTTCTTAAAAGCTGAAGGTTGGTTCACTTACGATCGGCTCCTGTTCTTTCCGGTTTTCAAGAAAGATTGATGGTCGCAGATGGTGGCTGAAGGTGTTTTTTTCTTTTTGCTTCAATAAATTTCAATTTGTTGTACTGTCGTTTGCCTCTAAGCGCAGGTGGCTGATACGACGAATTTGAACATTGTTTAAAAAATCTGTACATACATGAAAATAATATTAACAGAATTTCGTCTAATCTTATCTAGAGAATTTTTTCTCTCTTCATTATTATTAAAAGTTGTGTAAAGACCACATTTATGTATCATCCACACCTTTTTCTTGGACCAGAAAAATTACTAAAAAAGCTCATGTACAACTTCATGTACACTTTTTCACAAAAAGTCTCTTGATGAAAAAAGTTGTAACTGGAATATGTAATTTTTAGCTTTGTGTACACATAGTTTTTTTATTGATTTAATTCCAAATCCCTAGTTTAGTCCAAGTTTTGCTATATATTGCTAAGAAGTTCACATTTTAGAAAAAAAATGTTTTAATTACAATTGCAGATAAAAAAATTAGCATGAAACATGCGTAATATATTTTGATCAATTCACATCTATCAACCAACAGAGCATCCCTATCTCTAATTATCTAATTATCAATAAAACCAGGCTTTATTCGATTTGTGCCTAAATAATGACTTTTTATACCCCCCGCAAACTAGTTTGGGGGGGTATATAGGAATCACCCTGTCTGTCTGTCCGTCTGTCCACATCCCTTGTAAGAGCTTCTCCTCCTAAACCGCTTGACAGATTTTGATGAAACTTTACATGAAGGAAGTACATCATATGTAGATGTGCTTGAAGAATGTTCGTCGCTGTCGGATATTATTCAGGGGAGATAATTGGACTTGAAGCGAAGCGGGGGGTATCCCTTTGTGAGCTTGCTCACAGTCCACACTTGTTTACCTTGAATTACCCAATTTGTTAAATATGCAAAGGACATGCCCTAAAAAAAAATGTTTTTGAAAATATAAATTAATGTAAATGTTGCTGATGCTCTTTTGCTTGTATGATAAAAAATTCATGACATCTTGGAAAAGTCTGTTGTTCTTGGTCTTTTTGGCCCTTGTTTGCTGGGGTGTTTGTCTGGTTTATCAAATTTTTCTTTTTACTTACAATATTTCGTAAAGTATTCAATATAAAAAAAAAACCTTTTCTTCATTAGAACCATGGTTACATTTTTGATCTTTATCAAACTTTTTTATTTCTTTTATTTATACAATCAATGCAGAAACATAACAGACAGTTTCCATAGAATCTTTCAGAGGAAAACTGAAATTATTGATACACAAACATTTCACTTTAGACTTTCCCTAATTCAAGCCTTATACAGGTTAAATCAGAAAATGGGTCAAAGCTAGGACTCACAAGAAAAAAAATTAAATATACGGACCTATATAATTTTCTGCTTTATAGGTAGCTGAGATTATTGATGTTGTAGAAACTGCAAAAGTTTATCAATTAGGAACAACAAGGACGAACAAAGGATTAAAACTAAAGTAAGTCAATAAAAAAATTTGGGTTCTTTTAGAAACCACTTTTGCCAGATATTTTTCTGTAAATTATGAGTTTATGGTATTAAGAACTGTTAAGACCAATACTAGTAAATGAATATTATAGTTATTACAGTATCTCATGTTTGATTTTTGGCCGTATTTCACAGAGTGAAAATCCGGGTTATAGTATGGTGAATGTTGGTCAGGTGGGCAGGGAAAAAATTTCCGTAACAGTTTTCATGGCTTCTACTAAAGGGATTGATTTAAGATTTGGTGCACAGCTTTAGAATGTGAGTTGTACCGTGCCTCCCCTTTCCAGGTCAGTCAGTTATTTACTTCCTGTTTTCCAAGCCGACTTAGACTGTTCATTCTCTTGAAATTTGGTATGCAGCATCAGCATAGCCTCCCATAATGTGGGGTTCAATTTCAGGTCTGTCGCTCACCTACTTCCTGTTTAACGAAATCCGGCCATTTCTGTCTTTGAAGGATTTATTTATCAAGTTATCATTATACAATGTATCAATTCTGTTTAAGACATGGTCATTCAGAGAGAGTGTACAGGTTAGAATTTGTATCAAATCAAGATTTCACAGATTCAGAATTCTTTAAGTGGAAGGAAGCAATGTTGTTGGGTGGAAAAAAATTGCCAACTGTTGATGAAATTGAAAAGAAAGTAAAGGATATTGCTGAAGCAATGAACTACAAATTTAAAGAAAATGATGTAGATGAGGTCAGTCTTCATTGATAACTTCAATCAAAATGTTTATAATTAGTAATATCAGTTAGGTATTATTTATATTTATTCTTAATTCTAGATTTTTTCTAAAGAGTATTTACAGACTGTATTATGTAGTTCTAAATGAAATACTTGTCAGTTAAAATTTTGATTCGTTGTGAAACATAGTTTCAAATAATGAGTATTAAATAATTTGGAAAAATATAGCTTTAAATAATATTGTTAAGTTTCACAAAGAAGTGTTTTAGTAGGATTTAAAGCAGTAAACACAGATTCATGCTCCTTTCTTAATGCTGTTAAAAACTTAATTTCTTAATTACCTTCTTGACACTTTATTCAAATGTATTTTGTAGATTGTAGCAGAAAAACAAAGGTTTAAAAAGAACCCGCATAATTATGCTGTGAAGAAAACAATTTTGTTGAAACAGAAGGTATAAATTTTTCCTTTCAATGAATTTTACTTCATGTGTTTTTATTATACATGTATATTAGGACGTTTGGTATTTGTTTCTCTCATATTAAACTACTGTATTAAAAAAGTTCCATTCAAAACTAAATTATTTAAAATTTATACAGGAAATGGCAGATATGGAAGGGGATGTAGAAAAACAAGAAAAAATTCAACAGGAGCTGGAGGAGTTAGAGGAAAGAGCAAATGAACTAGACAGAAGAAGATCCAGTAAAATTAATTCTATCAGGCAAGTATGCAGAGTATATGGCATGATGCTTAAGTGTAAATAAGAAAAATAGCAAATATTGAGCAATTATGACATCATCTATCTCTTAATTTGTTTTAGGGATCTAAATATTGATCTGGTCCCTAGGACAAAAGAAAGATTGGAAATTGATATTGGATAAATATTCCATAAGACATTTATTATTTTTTTCCAAAAGTTCAAATTAAAACATTTCATTCTGATGTTGCATATTTGTGTATATATATGTGTATGTATGTATTTTTAGTTACATAAACCAGAGGAATAGGTTGCGTAACATGGTAGATGCTGAAGAAGCTTTTAAAGTAGAAGTTGCTGAAATGAAAAATGCTGCAGCTGATCCATTTACAAGAAGACAATGTAGACCAACCATGGTCACTAAAGTAAGACTTATATAACTTCTTTATCTTCACACCTGGTTGAAAGTCGAGGGGAACTGATACCATTACTTTTCTGCTGTCTGTTTGTAAACTTAAAAATTTTTGGCCAGTTTGCACTTTAGTTATAGTATGGTTAAGTTTTGCGGACGGGGCAAATAGAGTATCTATGCTGTGTAATCAACTCCTCCTCAACCCAGATCTCTGATCTCTGAAACTTCACAGGAAGATTGCACATATGAACCTACTATTCTTGAATTGTTCGAGGATTTTTTTCCTCATTTTCTAGAATTGGAAACTTACAGTATAAGATGTCCTTTACAAATATTCCTAAATTTGTATGATAACACTTCAACCTTGCTTCTGCTGATTGTTTTGTATTTTATCATGGATGCCACTCTTTTTTTTTGTGTAGGTGTTTTGGGATAGTAACAGGAGAGGGGAATGGGAGGGAGGGGGTTGGGGTAGAAAAAAAATATCAAATATGAAACATCCAAGATCACATTTTTATTGGCAGATTCAAGTAAATATGTCTATATTCAGATAGACTTGAAAATCAGCTATCTGATATGTTTATAACCAATCACTGATGCATTCTACTCATTTTTATACCTTACACAGAATTGAAGTACTGAAAATATCATTTATTTTTATACAAGTTTGCGGGGGTAAATAGGAATCACCCTGTCTGTCTGTCCGTCTGTCCACATCCCTTGTAAGCGCAACCCCTCCTAAATCGCTTGATGAAATTTAATAAAACTTAGCATAAAAGAAGTACATTATATTTAGATGTGCATGAAGGATTTTATTGACCTCTGATATCATTAAGGGGAGATAATTGGACTTGAAATCGAAGTTGGGGGTATCCCTTTGTGAGCGTGCTCACAGTCCACACTTGTTTTATTTGCCAGTAGCCAGGAACAGAGCGGTCATTTTTTTGCCAGTTGCCGGATTGTAATAACATCCCTTTTTATAATAATCCACTGGAACTACAACCCTAGTGGAATGTGCAGGTCCTTCACTAATTTAAATCATTTTTGAATAATACTTATTGATTATAGGATGAAATGTTAAAAATAGTGACATTTTGTAGGAATCAATTCATGCAGATCAAGCTTCCAGGGTGGCCAAATAAGTAAACTAAAAATTATATTAAAAATAGTTGGTTGTTTTCTTGGATTAATATTTGTCTGGTAGTATTAGTATGTAGTAAGCATTGTTTTTATTTCCAGACTGGTACCGCAACAGTTGTAAAAGCACCATTGCAGGAGGCTAAAGATGGTCAACAAAAAAATGAAAAAAATTCTAACAGCGCTCTACCATCATTAAAGGTAAAATATCACAGCATGAATCATAATTTAAGAATCTTTACCAAGATTCAAGAATTGTGTACTCTCAGGCACTTTACACAAGTTGGATTCAAATAATACTTAATATATTAAATTTTTCTTGAAACTTGTTTCTAAACAGTTATGTCTGTTTGGTAAGGTTGTAAACCCATGGCAGTTTTTGTTTTGAAGCTTTATTAGGTACATTTATTTTACATAGAAGTGTTATTTTGTTGGCATGAATGTGAACTGCTTCTTTTGTTTTTATATCTTATTTTATATTATGTGCAATTTTTAAAATCAACTTAATATATCTTCTGTTGTATTTGTTTGTCCATTACATCTCTTTAGAATGGTAATTGGTGACCTATTTATTTTGTTTGCCCTGCTTGTTTTACAGGTCGAAGATCAAAGAGATAGTAAAAAGGTATAATCATGATTTGTTGTACACAAGTCCTTATACTACCGTAGTGAAATCTAATCTGTTTAAAAACTTAAAATATTTAAGTAGTTTCACATTTGATAACCATAAGGTTTATGAGCCACTTAAGGTATCCAGACCATAATTGACACGTGATCATATTTGGTGTCCCGGATGTCCATTGTATTTCAATGGAGCAGACCTTGGTGATCTTCGGCAAACATCGGAAATACTATTTGAGTAACTAAATTTTTGCTCAAAAATGTTTACGTTGACTCGAAGTAGCACAATATATATAATTTGCTTCATTAATTAGCAATATATTTATTTAATAAAGCCACATTTCTTGGTCGAAAAATAAAATTAAACGGTAATTTCAATTATGGGTCGGATACCTTAAACTGATTTAATATGTGTATAAAATGTGTGGTTATATCAGGCTAATAGCTTTATTCTGTTTGCATATATGTTAATAAAGGCCTGTCATTTCAGAGAATATATGTTTTAAAATTAACTATTAACTAATTGTAGTATCATGTGTATGAATCTAGAGTCTGACTTCAGACT
This sequence comes from Limnoperna fortunei, assembly GCA_944474755.1. Lineage (NCBI taxonomy): Eukaryota > Metazoa > Mollusca > Bivalvia > Mytilida > Modiolidae > Limnoperna > Limnoperna fortunei. The sequence continues at coordinate 21,038,014 of OX104113.1, read as the reverse complement.
GTTGATTCAGTTTGTTGGTATTGTTCAAATCAGGCATATTATAGTAAGCACACTGTACATTTACATATTGGTGTAGTGAAAAATAGTTTACTATACCCTCACCCAATTAGATAAACAAATTGTGTGTATATTGATCAACTTATACTTTTTTATTATAGAATTTGTTCATTAAAATTGTTCTTGTTTACTTTTCAGACTTCTCCATTAAAAAGTCCAGAGAAAAAGCATCAAGATCTATTTGCTGTACATGACTTTGATATAAAAATAGATCTTGATGTACCTTCTACAGGTAGGGTTGTACTTCATAAAAAAAAGTTTAAAAGTGCTGTAAAAATTAATTGCAAATTAATTGCTTCATACATAGACTTGTTTATGTCTTATGTTTTTAAATATTCATGATTAAATATTGTATTGTCTGCATGTTATTTAAAAAGTTGATGGTGTTATTTTTAAAATAATCATTGAAGGTTTTTTTTTCTAATTTATACATGTATTGGAAATTTCTGTATTTTTGCTGAATGTTAACCAGTTTTTCTTATCTAATTGTCATAGGTCCATCAATGGTAATAAATAACCGATCAAGTGAATCGACACGGGAGGGAGCAGCACCAAAACGATCCCTTAACCTAGCCGAATATAAGAAAATGAAAGGACTTATTTAGTATTGATGTGAGGGTGTGTGTGTGTGTGTCTGTTTGCATGTTATTGAATGAGTGAGAGAATGTTGTTGTTGATACTGGTGTGAATTCTCAATGTGTACATTTGATTTCAGTGGACAATTTTTATACATAAAGAATGATCATGGTTTGTTATTTTAGTTTATCATTTTTCAGTAAAACAATTTTAACATATATGTAGAAATATGTGTGTCTGGTTCCATTATTATACAGGTTTTTTGCAAATCTGCATTTCATGTGAAGTTTTATGATTTTGAGTATAAATTGTTATTGGTTTTACAATGGCTTATAAAAGACAAAACAAACATTATATAAAGGTTCAGTCCCGCTCATATTGTAAAAATGTATCATTTGCATCTTGAACTCCATTTTTTATTCTACCACTTTGAAAAGTTAAATCAGTAAAACATTGTTTACAACCAAATTATTAGTCTCATACCAGCTTCATCGAATGGTACTGTAGGTTTTTGCATTCAGTCCATTAATCTGTCACACACGTTTTCCGGACTTTTATTGTTAACACTTGGAGATATTGTGCTGATTTAATGTAAAAGTTTTAACTATCGTGAGATACAGATCATCTTTGAATTCCTTTCCAGTCTGAAGATTTTTGATCGAGTTTTATCCTTACCTTTGACTTTGGCAATTCTTACAAGTAAGAGTTTCCATACTTTTTTTTAAATGCATAGAGATATTGAGCTAATGTTTGGGATAAATATCAACCATCATGCGTTACAGATAATTTCTGACAAATTTATGACCCTTGGGCTTAGAAAAAGATTTTCTAAATGAATGCAGATATAGAGTGATATATGCTTGCGAGTCAACTATCATGAGTTACAGATATAGTTTAAATATTTTTCTTCTCAGATAATTTTTCACAAAATAATGGCACATAGACTAGCTGGTAGGGGACTTAAAATTGCATATGAAAAACTACCCACGTTTGTTTATAACACTATTACGAAATGGTATAAATGTTATGTTAAGCCAGTCTTTGGCCAGTTTTATTCATTATGTTTGTTTATCAAGTCTACAAGTCATTTAAAAATTTTTAACTTTACTTATTGTAGAAAGGTTCATTTTGATCTCAAATTATTTTTATGGATAGTTATTTTCATGCTTGTTCAAGTATATTGAGATCAATTCAGATTGATGTAACTGGTCATTAATAAAGAGGATTTGTGGTTTATTTTAAATAAATCTAATAAAAATGGCCTATTACTTACAAAGAAAATTAAACCAAATAATAAATAAAAGTACAAATGCATATTTAACTGCAGTGTATATTATTTTGCATTGGTTATTAACTAAGACATAGTAACATTGTCATAGGTCAGGGGCTGTCACTCCCACTTTCTTGGATGCAACAATATAGCTAAACAATTCCTAAAAGTGACAATAACCCTCTTTAAAACAACTTAGACAATTTGAGACTTTTAGAAGTAGGTTATCTTTGTTACAGCTAATGCATGAAAGTATAAATTTACAATATGTTGAGATAAAAATAGCTTTTTAAATCTTTTGGATATTTTCGAAACTGACCGTTTGTTTTGTTTTTATCTGTAGCATTATATTAGTGTACATTTTGTGCACATTTTATTGTATTGCTGTTAAAACATATACATAGTTATTAAACTTAAAAAATAACCAAAAGACTGCAGGTGAAGTTAACATGATATTAATTTCATACATGTTTCAATACATGCAAATAATTTCTAGCTCAAGTTTTGGGTTGGAAGTTTGGAAGGCAAATCTGAAGAGCATTTGTTGTTTGTAATCTAACTCAAATTATTTTTTGACTTAGTTAAACTACAACCCATTTGGTTTCTTCTAAAATTTATACCGTTATATTTTTTATGCATATATTAAAGTTATCTGGTTTTTTAGCTCACCTGGACCGAAGGTCCATGTGAGCTATTGCTATCACTTGGCGTCCGTCGTCCGTCGTAAACTTTTTCAAAAATCTTCTCCTCTGAAACCACTGGGCCAATTTTTTTCAAACTTGGCCACAATCATCCTTAGGGTTCCTAGTTTCAAGTTTGTACCCAGGGTGTTGATCAACAGACAAATATGGCCGCTGTTACTAAAAATAGAACATGGGGGTCAACACAGGTTTTTGATCATTATCTAAAAAACTATAATAGCTATAGAGAAAACCGTTACTTCAAATTGATCAGCACATTAAGGTCTACAATAGTTGCTATTAGTGCGAAGTTGTGTATTGGCTTCTTGTAGGAGTTATTGCTCTTTTTTGACGATTTTTGACAAAATGTTTGGTATTTACAATATAACCTGAAAAATATACGAGGTAGAGTGAAACTGTAAATGGCAAAAATGATCAGCAATAAAAGCCCTACAATTCACTTGATTGGTCTGAAATTGTCAGATGACTCTTTATATGAGTTATTGCCCTTAAATGGTAATTTTTTATGAAATTTTCCGTTTTTGTCTTGTAACTTTAAAACTATAACAGCTAGAGTAAAACTGTAAATAGCAAAAATGATCAACAATACAAGCCCTACAATTCACTGTGTTAGTCTGAAATTGTCAGATGACTCCTTATAGGAGTTATTGCCCTTAAATGGCAATTTTTTATGAAATTTTCCGTTTTTGTCCTGTAACTTGAAAACTATAGCAGCTAGATTGAAACTGTAAATTGCACAAATGATCAGCAATAAAGACCCTACAATTCACTTGATTGGTCTGAAATTGTCAGATGACTCCTTATATGAGTTATTGCCCTTAAATGGTAATTTTTTATGAAATTTTCCGTTTTTGTCCTGTAACTTTAAAACTATAACAGCTAGAGTAAAACTGTAAAGAGCAAAAATGATCAACAATACAAGCCCTACAATTCACTGTATTAGTCTGAAATTGTCAGATGACTCCTTATAGGAGTTATTGCCCTTAAATGGCAATTTTTTATGAAATTTTCCGTTTTTGTCCTGTAACTTGAAAACTATAGCAGCTAGATTGAAACTGTAAATTGCACAAATGATCAGCAATAAAGACCCTACAATTCACTTGATTGGTCTGAAATTGTCAGATGACTCCTTATAGGAGTTATTGCCCTTAAATTGCAATTTTTTATGAAATTTTTCCGTTTTTGTCCTGTAACTTAAAAACCATAGCAGCTAGAGTGAAATAATAAATTGCAAAAATGATCAGCAAAAAAGCCCTACAATTCATTTAATTGGTCTGAAATTGTCAGATGACTCCTTATAGGGGTTATTGCCCTTAAATGACAATTTTGTTAAGAAATTTTCCATTTTTGTCCTGTAACTTGAAAACTATAGTAGCTAGATTAAAACTGTAAATTGCACAAATGATCAGCAATAGAAGCCCAACAAATGATTGCTTAGTCCAAAAATTGCAAGATGACTCTTTATAGGAGTTATTGCCCTTTCATTATGAATTTGGACATATGAACAGTTTTTTAATTATAAATTAGTCTATAACACACCTATTAGTAGAGTAAAACTGTAAATTTCTAAAGTACCCTAAAGGACAATGCCTAAAAACCATTTAATTTTCAGAAATTGTGGATGGCACCTTATAGGAGTTATTGTATTTAACAAATTTTTTGAAGAAATGTTTAGTTTTTGCACAGTAACTTAAAAGCTATAACAACTAGACTGAAACTGTTTATTTCAAAAAATTTAATATAGTTTAAGTCATTTGGATTCCAGGTGAGCGATTACAGGCTCCTGGGAGCCTCTAGTTTTTAGCATGCTTCCATTACTGATTATTTTAGAGACTTCAGTAAGAAGGACTTGTGAATATTTTCAGGTCCAAAATAATCAGCTAAACAAGTGTATTTCAGAAGTATGTAGTGTCCAAAATGTGTGGTACGTGTACTGAATAACTTGGACTAGATGTTAAATACTGTAAATGGGTGAATTTATCATTAATTTGTGTAGAGGTAATGTCAAATAAAACCTAATTTGCTGTGACTTTTCTTTCAGATATATGGTTGGAAATATTTGATGTTATTTTTTTAAGCTAATAGAAATTTGTGTGCAAGATAAAAATATCTGTTGCTAGAGTTTGGATACAGAGTTATGTAACTTGGGTTTAGTTTCTGAAAAAGGAAATAAATACTGATATTTTATAAAAAGTGTCATGCTGTCATAATTACTGTTTACTTTTGTATTGAGCAGTTTATTGTTTTTTATACTGTGCTTGGACAAATTTCCAGTTAGTTTGGGTGGGAGGATTTGTTTCATGTAGTGATGCAATATAACATAAAACCAGGAATGAAATACCTCATACGTCACAGAGAGTGAGTGTTTTTTTTAGATATTTGTTATATATGATGTTGTATCATTTAATTAAATTGTAAAAAAATCTTATAATATGTTCCTTTTACTGGCAAGTGAAAGTTATGTTCAATTATTTGTACATTTATTTAGTATTCTCAGTTAAGTGTCCGGTTACCGTATTATTAATTCAGCAATATTTGGGAAATCTTTGATTTACTCAACAATGAACAATGATGTAAATAATGTTATACACCTCAATCTTAAAACAATTTAATACAGAACTGCCTTACCTTCCGTGCCCCATATATTGAATGAATATCACATACATCTACACACATATATATCCTAACCTAAATAGTTTTGTGCTTCGTAACCTAAATAGTTTTGTGCATTTATTGCAAAAATATGGCCTTTGGACAGAAAATTTCAATAAGTTTTCTAAATAGTTGCAGAAATTGAACCCATATTTGGTACTGGAGTCGAACAAGATGAGTTGCAGATCAAGTTTGAATATCCTTATAGTTGAATAATTTGTTATGAAATTATGGACTTGGACAATTCTAAAAAAAAAAAAAAACAGTTTTCCAGACTTTTTTACCTAAACACTTTTGGATATTCAGCTGCTTTTTGGTATGCGAGTCAGGCATTATGAGTAACAGATCAAGTTTGAATGTTGTTCTGGTCCAATGATCTGGACGGATTTATGGCCACTAATGGTAGGAGACTTGGTATTGTGCAATTCTATCCACACTTGTTAAAACTAACATATTTCAGCCACAATTTTTTTACTACTGCAGGCAAGACATTTGTGTCCACAATTGTGGTGGACATTGCTAATTGTCTGTTAGACATTGGTCATGTCACTATGTGATCAATTATCAGGTTATGGTTGACTTAATGATTGATACAATAATGCATTAAAATGTATATGATTGAATGAAAATCCATATTTAGCCAACATGGCATAAATTGTACTTTGTAAAGTACTTTACACCAGTCCTGCAAAGTTACTGTCCTGCTTGGCTTTGTTGTTTTTTTAAAAATTGGATCAAGCAAAAAATTAGATATCTTTGTTAAAGATTCTGTATGCTAACATGCTGCAAGATAACAATCCATTAGGACTTGTAGTTCAGAGAAGAAATCACTTCGTAATTTTAGCCAAGGATTGCCCATTGTGGCTGTGGTATTTAAATGATCATGATTAAATTATTTGTATTTGTAGATATGGTACCATATTATCATATAAAACAAGTTGCAACAATGTTTGAGAGAAGTTTTTAATTTCAGAAAATGGTCATGTATTATTTCCAAACATTACTAAATGTGGATCTTTGTAGAAGACCTTACATGCACCATTTGTGTCATCTGAGGAGAAGTCAGGTGAGCTATTCTCATCAATTGGTGTTGCCATAATTGTAGTCCATAAACTTTTACATTTCTATGGCTACCAGGGCCATTAATGCTTAAATTTAGGAAATCTTTTCACAGATTGGTTGGGCCATTGATTAGTGATATTGTGGAGATGGCCCTCTACAAAATTAATATTTGTGCCGATCCCAAATCCAAGAGTTATTCCATCAACACTGAAGATGAGGGTACATGTCTCACTGGGGGTAAGGTGTACTTGACTCCAATCTTAATGGACAAGGATTGCCAGATTTACTACTGCAGGTCTCCCTGTACTCCACCTATGAAAACTTGGCACCATGAAATAGCTGAAAAATTGCTAAAAGTGACATTAAAACACCATTAAAAAAAACAAATTCATGTTAGCCACCACTGTGTAACAAGGCTTAACATGGGACCTTATTTAAAAATGTAGATTCTTCCCACAAACTGTCCTACATTTTAAAATAAAACCATGTAGAAATGAAGCCAGTTCTTATGCAAGACAGGGCTAACAAATTCTGGAGGTTACAAGCAAAATCTGGAACATTGGCATGCTATGGGAAAAAGTTTTTAAGGGCTTCTTCTCTGAAACCAGTTAACCAATGGAAACACAACTTACTAGCGAATTGTTTGAATGGTCCTCGAAAAAGTTTGTTTTTATACCAATAAGAAAATCAAGTGGCTGCCATCTGTTTCTGTTCTGATTTGATGGTTTACTACTAACAGATGTCCTAAGAAACATGGTACAAAACGCAACTGAAAAATAAAATACTTATAACTCAAATTGTAGAAGGGCCTCAAGTGGTTAAGGGAGTTGGTCATTTTAAAAAGAGACCATCTAAGAGGACAACTATAGGGCATACACCACAGAGAGGTGGGGCCATAGTTAAACTATCACTACATATATACAGGAACTTAACATACAGGATATATTTTATTTTGTTAGTTGCAAAATATTTTTAAATTGTGAATGATTTGGTCAAGGCTTTTTTAATTATCATGCAGAAGCCATAAATTTGTTATTTTCAAAATTGCAAGTGACCATAACTCCAGAACCACAGACCTGAAAATTCAAACTGGAAATTTCAGATGATTTATTAAAGGTTTTTTACACCACAAATTTTGCCATTTTCCACATGATATGTGGCCTTGACTTTGGACAATGCAAGTGAAATGGGTAAAATATGAACTCAATTTGTTTAGTGTTCCTCAATATCATGTTTAAATTTCAAAGAATTTGGTCAAGACACGGGCAAAGATTACAAAGATTTAAACATTTAACAAAATTATTTTCGCAGAATATAGAAATCCTCAAATTTCAACAAGTGTGTAAACCAGACTAGAAACCCTTGCAATTTCAGTGAACAAATTTTTTTTTAAGTTTTGGCCAATCAGCTGTAGCAGTAGGTATTTTTTATGTGATGGCTATGTTTGATTTCTAATAAGCACACACTAAGAGAAATTAGTACAGTAAACAAGTTACAAATCATTTGGTACGATATTTTAAGGAAGGTTTTGACAATTCCTCCAATTTAATGATTTCAGATGGTGCTAGTATTAGAGGTCCAATCCATAAACAAAAGGCCCATAGGCCACAATGCTTACCTTAGTCACACTAATTGTAAGAATTATTTATATAATAAATTCATCTTTGAAATGAAATGATTGAATAAACTCGAAAATTATATATATGCATTTATAATGTAAGTTGCCTAAAATGCTTCAAGTCCACAACAGGTGTAAAATGAGTTTTTACTCCTATTTAACATCATAAACAATCAACACTCTGTATGGAGACGTCATACTAAAATTTTTCACATACTTCAAAGAAGTCACAATCAAATTTGTGTCCTAAATGGCCAACAAGTCCTGCAACTCTGCAAGTCCTGCAAAGGTTATGCTGTTAAAAAAAGTTACTCTACATGTCCTATTAGAATTGAAATAATTCATTGGGACAAGATTAAACTGATTTTACCATGGGTTTGCTTTTTATGACCACATTTTACCCTCACTAGTACTCAGAGTAAAATGTTGGGCATAAAGGGTAAAATCAGTATATATTTGTGCCCCACTGAATTATTTCTTATTTGTCTTGTCCTTTTAGGCCATGAGTATCAGTGGAGTTTAAAATCTGTTCTGTACTAAATCAAGTAGTTTACTTTGTCAAATCAAGTTTTACTATTATCTCCTCCTTAAAGAAGGAATACCAGTTCAGTTGAACAAAATTTAATTCCTTTTACAACTGGTTGAGATTATACAATGTGATATTTTATAGCACCATATAGTGATATAGATGGATACCATCTCACTGATATCGACGTGAAAGGCTAACGAGCCTTAAAACAGATGGTTTTAAAGGACCACTTATTTATTGATATACACTTTCTATTGATATAAGATTAAATTATGCCCTGGTTTGAAAAATACCATGAAATACACTAATTGGTGGAAAAACTAAAAAATTACTTGACTAATAAATTCCACATTAGAAAATGTTGAGATATAAAACTTGTATTGTGGAAAGGGTAGGGATATTTTTATCTTTGTAAGCATATTTGCTCTCATTTTTTCAAAGATCTGGAATACAACAAAAAACAACAAAATTTATGATAAGTAAAACAAGCTACTTTATAATGACATTTACAACTGACGATAAATACTACAGAGCATCAATATACATATAAAATGTAAAGCCAACAGTCACTTATATTACTTAAAAAATATACTGATTAACAATGCAAGGTGGTCATGTATGCCAAAAAATTATAGGTATTATTTTGTGTTAAATCGATAAAAAAGGTATATATATATAAACATACATTATCAATGATCTGAGAATTCTCTAAACAGTGTAGCATCCTAGATTCCCTTAATATAAAAAGAATTTTAATTTATTTCTAGCAATACATATAAAATGAAACAATTGTATCGCAAGGTGATGTTAACGACATAGATATTACATGACATAGCTACTCACATATTGTGCTTGACAAAGATATTTTACAAATCATACATAGTACATGTAGGTACATTAGCAGATGATATGGGGAATCCCTGTATACACACTCAAATAAATGTTTCAGAATTTATACTTATTACATGAGAAAAGAGACTGATTTATGCAGATTAAAACAATTAAGCTTTTTTGTTGGAACTGGTACAATGATGGAAATGAAATTCAGCTACTTTACAATAGATTTTATAATAGCAAAATCATATGAATATACATTCAAAGGTCACCAAAAAATAAAAATTTTCCACATATTTTTTATTATTAAGTGAAAATTCCATACATCCCTACTTAATACAGTGAAATTTAATTCATACATGATATAATAAATATAAGAAAACAAGTTATACCAATAAAATTCTATATTAAGTACAAATACAGAGAGAAGAACGTTATCAAAAGGTGTAAGAACTAACATCATTAAGTTACATATATATGTTAGAAGTTTTATTAAAACAACTTAGTTAGTTGTCAGGTCTGTATTAGTAATTATATATAATGGTGAGAACTACTCTCAGATCAGTAGTAACATTAAAACAAAATACATGTACACTGAAAATCATGAAAAACGTCCTGCCACAATCATACTTCATCACTTTAAAATATGTTTGTAAAAGTTTAACAGTGATATGTTGAAAACATTTGTTTCAAGGAATATATGAGTTTTTTAAAAAAAGGTTGAGATACCTATGATAATTTTTGTTCAAAATTCAATTAACTGTAGGAGCATTTGAATAAAATATTACTTAAAAATAAAACATGCTTAATTGTGCAGAAAATACTGATAATGATTATGCCAAGTCTAGACTAATTATGATTTTGCCGATTCTTATGAAAAAGTGGAAATAGCTGTGCCCGAAGTTAAATTACTATAAAGATTCAAAGTAAATTGGAGAAAATCATGTCTACAATTATATACAAACAGTATGTGTAACAGCAAACTGTCATTATAAATTCTTTTTTGTGATTTACATATATATATACCGGTATGTGATTTCCAATTAAAGAAAAAACACTAATCCAAGTTTAAATAACTTGTCAAAGCCATCAACTGTTTAGCACAATATGTGCAACTGGTCATTTTTAATGGAGATTTAACAAAAACACGAATGAAAAACAAGCAATATAGTTTTACAACCAAAAGCAGTTAGTCAAAATGGTAATCTCTTTTTGTAAGCTTCATCCTTTTACAATGAATGTTACAGATAAAATTAAGCCTGTATTAATGCTTACACTTTACAAGAACTGGTTACACCATTCCTTTAAACACTGATAACAGTCATTTTGTTGTTTAGAATTTGCTCCAGATGTATCTTTCAACCAATCCTTAAACATATCTTCATCTTTCTTCAGTACCAAAAACTGACCTAATACTACATAGGCCTAAAATGAACAGAATAAATTATCTTTAATAAATACACAGATGTTACATAAACTATTGCATTATTCAATTTATTAATTTGCTAACAATTGTTTACTCAACTACTTGTACCTGTCACATATTTCATTAAACTTGAATATCCTATATCCTTAATTAAAAGTATAATAGGACTTATGATTTCTTCAATAGTTGGAATTCCTATTTAACAATTTTGAATTCTTTCTGTTGTCATAATGAGATACTGTAGTTTTCACTTCAGCTGGAAGTGTAAAACTATAAACAACATGTGTTCACTGACTAACTCAAATATTTTAAATATATGTGAATTCCTATGTATACATGTACCATCGTGATACTTTTATGCAACAAACACATCTGTTATTTATATTTTAATTAGGAATGTCTGAAGGCTACCAAACATGTTTATTTTTTCTTCATCACCACAATAACTCCAAGCACACACTTAAACATTTCTTTTATCTTGTGTATATACCACATTAGGCACACACATGAACATAATAAAATAAAAAACATCAAGGCCTCATGAAAGGTAAAAAGGTTTGTTCTTTCTTCCTTAAATGGCTGATTTCTGGTACAGATGCCCCAGTACAGACGAGCTAACGCACATACATATGTACTCGTTGCCTTATCTAATAAAAAAAAAGAAGTAACAAGAACATTGTTATAGTAACAATAAACATAATGTTTTTTTTATATGTTTTTGTTTCAGGAATTCTGATTGGATGTTTGAGACAATTGAGAGTCTATAGGATATCCCAATGTGAAAGTTGTTAGTTTATGGAGAAATAGGTACGTTGTTGTGTCAAAAAACGTGGTCGCTGGTCGTGTTTGAGGGGTGGTCGTTCGTGAGAGGTAATTTTACGTTAGAAACACTTAATGCATCATGGTTTTGGCCAGATAAAGCGGGTGGTCGCTGGCGAAGGGATCGTATAAAAGGGGGACTACTGTACTTTCATGGAAAAGCCTATATGACCTTCCAATAGTGATACAAATTTTTTTTTAATGTCTTTTTGCTCGTTCCGCTGCACTCTGATAGAGAAAAGACATACAATTTTTTATCATCCAGTCTTTCCCAAAAACTTATGTAAGAATCTATTATACTGTCTCTCATACTTTGAAAGCTATACATGTGATATACATGTAGTATCTTGGCATATAAGACATACAATACTGAATTTTTTTTTAAAGTTGTAATTATATTGTTTAAGAAATAGATTATTGCGAGCGGGCTTTATGGGAATTAGAACATGGTCAGACCTTATATTTTTCAATATTTTATACCGAGCGATAGCGAGGTATAAGATGAAGACAAATATAAGGTCTAACCATGTTCTAATTCCCATAAAGCCCGCTCGCAATAATCTATTTCGATTCTTATATGTCTAACAAATGTTTTAAAATTTCGAAGCGGTTCTAAGAGGACGCTTTCAGTGGTAATATTGTTTTTTTAAACTAATACGATACATCCCAAAACAGTATGTTAAAGCAAATAAAATTGACATAAACAAATTTTCTTGTCATTTTATTGAATGTACGTACCTTTAAGTTTTAAACAAAAATATTGCGAAATCTTAACAAATTGTGTCGTTCCAGTTTGAAATTTTCAGTTCAGCGTAATATGACGTCAGAATTCTAATTGTGACATCATATTAATTCGAATGTAGAATTGTTAAAAAAATAATGTATCGGGAGTAGTTTAAATCATATAAATCTCAGAATTCAGACTAAAAATAACTAAATTATTAACAATACCGATAATTATGGATAAAACATAACAAACGGCATTTGTAAGTCAGTTTTTACATTTACACTAAACACGCAGTTTACGCATGTGCGAACTAAACTTATTGGAATTTTGACACGGATTTGTTTACATAGCTAAAGCAGGACTTCATATTAGAATCAAAATTGAAACTAATTTCGTTGGCTTCCCCCATTCTGAAATGACATTAATGCGAAGAACAAGAAATTAAAATTGAGTTGGTCTAATGGTCAGCTGATATTCCATACAAAATATTTTATTTAGGAGTTCAATAGACTTGATACAAAATTCACAAGGATACTTCAATTTGTGTGTGGTATGACAATATGTACTAATTAGAAAGCAAAAGACAAGACTTGTTGGTTTTTAATACACACATGTACAAATTTTAACAGAATTGCCAGATCTTTCATATGACATAGGGCATGGACTATCACTTTGAGTAACATTTTCACAAAACACAAAGCTTATGCATGTGCGAACTAAATTTATTGGGATTTTAACACAACTTTGTTTACATATCTAAAGAAGGACATCATATTAGAATATAATACAATTTAATACAAATTTCAATTCAACAAGTCCAATTATCTCCCCTTAATAATATCCGAGGTCAATAAAAATCACTCATGCACATCTACATATAATGTACTTTCTTTATGCTAAGTTTCATTCAATTTCATCAAGCGGTTTAGGAGGATTTGCGCTTACTAGGTATCCCACTGAATTCTATATTTAAAAAGTCCAAGTCCAATTATCTCCCCTGAATAATATCATACAGCGACGAAAATTCTTCATGCACATCTACATATGATGTACTTCCTTCATGTAAAGTTTCATCAAAATCTGTGAAGCAGTTAAGGAGGAGTTGCACTTACAAGGTCTCCCACTGAATACTATGTTTTATATTTAATAAAAGTCTAAGTCCAATTATCTCCCATGAATAATTACCGACAGCAAAGAAAATTCTTCATGCACATCTACATATGATGTACTTCCTTCATGTCTAGTTTCATAAAAATCTGTGAAGCAGTTTAGGAGGAGAAGCGCTTACAAGGGATGTGGACAGACGGACAGACAGACAGTGTGATGCAAGTTTGCGGGGGCTTATAATTATTCTGATATCTTTAAAATTTGATATGTATGAGGACAGCTTGTTGATAAAATTCTTTAAATAAAATTGCATTGCTGTTTGAATAAGTGAATGCTAAAAACTAAATACTAGTAGACTAACATAATCAAACCCTGCTTCAATAAGTCGACTTCCCAGTGTTTCACCAATCCCTGCAAGCTCTGTTACAGGCTTATCACCCATTGGCTCCATAACAAAATTTCTGTGTTTCTGTGATGTGGACGACATTTTACCTATTAACAAAATTTTACTATTAGAAAGGCTGTTGCATGTTTATACATATTTTCCTTCAGTTTAACAAAACAGAAAAATCAAGACAAAAGGATACTGTAAGGCAGGAGCTTGAATAGCTCAAGCCATTAATTATGGAGATTTTCACAATGACCACTAATCTTGTCCGATATAAGCAACAATGCTTGAGAATGGGTGCTTGTAGATACAATAATGTAGCTCTATTATTTTTGGTGGAGATACAAAGAATTTCCATTACTCATTATAGAGAAGCCTCAGAGTGGTTCAACCCTGGCGGTTTTATGCATATTATCAGCTATTCAACTGTTTCCCTGGTTTGCTACATACTTTTTTGTCTGTTTAACTGATATTTCTACATTTTATTCATTAGTTTTTAAACTTTATTCATAATCATTACATTACTGACAAAATTTGAATTCTGAAAGTGCATAATTTTAAAACTGATTTGGAAAAAAAATATCACTCGTATTGGTTTACTTATATTCATAATGAATCATTGCACTATATAGGGATACAATTCCAAAATTGTACACTACTCAATTCAATTTTGTTAACAATGCCTTGATTATAAAAAAATGGTAAAATTATTTAAATAGTCACTGTAGAAATGCCAGAATAATGGCAAAGAAAGGAAAAATTATTTATTAACCCAATACAGCAGTTTAGAGGAAAATTTGTATTAATCCCAAGGGTGTTTTTCTCCATAAGGAGTGATGGGACCTCTTTGTAACTCACAGAGCTACATTATTGTAGCTAGGGTGCTTATGCTACATTTTGGTTAAAACTAGATATCAGTGAGATGGTACCCATCTTTGTGGGCCCCGCTGACCTTAAGGTCAAGGTCATAGGTCATCATGCAACACATCTCCTTGATATTATCTACCCACATTCCATATATCAAAAGCCTACGGCTACCTCGAAAGATAAAAAGGTACAGCCCGGACATGAATTTATCATTCAGAAAGCAATAATGTGACCTAAGGTCAAAGTTCAAAGTCAAAGGTCAACAACCATGGTATGCAACACATCTCCTTGATATTATCTACCCACATTCCAAATATCAAAAGCCTACGGCTACCTCGAAAGATAAAAAGGTACAGCCCGGACATGAATTTATCATTCAGAAAGCAATAATGTGACCTAAGGTCAAAGTTCAAAGTCAAAGGTCAACAACCATGGTATGCGACACATCGCCTTGATATTATCTACCCACATTCCAAATATCAAAAGCC
Organism: Limnoperna fortunei; assembly: GCA_944474755.1. Taxonomy (NCBI): domain Eukaryota; kingdom Metazoa; phylum Mollusca; class Bivalvia; order Mytilida; family Modiolidae; genus Limnoperna; species Limnoperna fortunei. The sequence goes on along the minus strand of OX104113.1, from coordinate 21,022,893 downwards.
TACCTCAAAAGATAAATAAGTTATAGCACGGACATGAATTTGTCATGCAGAAAGCAATAATGTAACCTTAAGGTCAAAGTTCAAGGTCAAAGGTGATCAACCATGGTATGCGACACATGGCCTTGATATTATCTACCAATATTCCAAATATCAAAAGCCTACCTTCCAAGGTAAAAAAAGTTACAGCTCTGACAAGAATAGCTTCGGACAGACACACACACGCACAGATGGATGGATGGACAGACTGATCACTATAGGGCGTCCGCCACAAAGTGGCAGGGCCCTAACTATTAACAAGTGTGGACACAGAAAATTTCATCATAAGCATTACGTAAATAGCATTAAATATCAGCAGCGGCCTGTATACAAAATATTGTCACCATACCCTGCATAGTTACAGGGGAACAGCCGTAACCCAAAAACTTTAACGTAGACGCTGGACCGTGAAATTGAGGTCAAGGTCAGGTGGAACCTACCAGACAGTCATGTACTATTCATCAGCAACCTATATACCAAATATTGTCATCCTACCATGCGTAGTTACAGAGGAACTATCGTAACCCAAAAACTTGAACGTAGTCGCTGGACCGTGAAATTGAGGTCAAGGTCAGGTGACACCTACCAGACAGTCATGTACTAGTCATCAGCAACCTATACACCAAATATTGTCATCCTACCATGCGTAGTTACAGAGGAACTGTCGTAACCCAAAAACTTTAACGTAGTCGCTGGACCGTGAAATTGAGGTCAAGGTCAGGTGACACCTACCAGACAGTCATGTACTAGTCATCAGCAACCTATATACCAAATATTGTCATCCTAACATGCGTAGTTACAGAGGAACTATCGTAACCCAAAAACTTTAACGTAGTCACTGGACGGTCAAATTGAGGTCAAGGTCAGGTGAATCCTACCAGACAGTCATGTACTAGTCATCAGCAACCTATACACCAAATATTGTCATCCTACCATGCGTAGTTACAGAGGAACTGTCGTAACACAAAAACTTTAACGTAGCCGCTGGACCGTGAAATTGAGGTCAAGGTCAGGTGACACCTACCAGACAGTCATGTACTAGTCATCAGCAACCTATACACCAAATATTGTCATCCTACCATGCGTAGTTGCAGAGGAACTGTCGTAACCCAAAAACTTTAACGTAGTCGCTGGACCATGAAATTGAGGTCAAGGTCAGGTGACACCTACCAGACAGTCATGTACTAGTCATCAGCAACCTATACACCAAATATTGTCATCCTACCATGCGTAGTTACAGAGGAACTGTCGTAACCCAAAAACTTTAACGTAGTCGCTGGACCGTGAAATTGAGGTCAAGGTCAGGTGACACCTACCAGACAGTCATGTACTAGTCATCAGCAACCTATATACCAAATATTGTCATCCTACCATGCGTAGTTACAGAGGAACTATCGTAACCCAAAAACTTTAACGTAGTCACTGGACGGTCAAATTGAGGTCAAGGTCAGGTGAATCCTACCAGACAGTCATGTACTAGTCATCAGCAACCTATACATCAAATATTGTCATCCTACCATGTGTAGTTACAGAGGAACTGTCGTAACCCAAAAACTTTAACATAGTCACTGGACCGTGAAATTGAGGTCAAGGTCAGGTGACACCTACCAGACAGTCATGTACTAGTCATCAGCAACCTATACACCAAATATTATCATCCTACCATGCGTAGTTACAGAGGAACTGTCGTAACCCAAAAACTTTAACGTAGCCGCTGGACCGTGAAATTGAGGTCAAGGTCAGGTGACAGGTGACTGACTGGCAAGTACTCATCATAAGCTACCTCTGGACCAAATTTGATGGACCTAGTGCTTGGGCTTACAAAGATATGAAGCAAGATGTCAAGTGTTTACGCCGCCGCCGGATTCCCATACATATGTCTCGCCTCCAGCGACTTTCGTCGCAGGCGAGACAAAAATAGTCAAATTCTACAAGCACAAATGAACATGTAAAAATACTGTTATACTATGTTCAATTTCAACATCTTTATATAATATTATTAACAACGTACCCCAGTTGAGTTAAAATTTGATCTATGCATTTTGCTTTCATTTTTATCAGTTGAATGTTTACTTCAGAGAAGTCTCAACACTTTGAAGATACACAAGAATGTGTCCATGGGACACGGATGCCCCCGCTAAAGGAAGTCCCAAACAGGAAGTAGTTGTCCAACAGGTCTGAAAGTCGCTTAGGACGTACAACTTGTGATACTTAACCACCCTGCCAAATTTCAAATTGTTCTAATGTACGGTTTCCGAGTAAAGCTCGATGGAAATTTTCATACTCGTGTTGACACATTTTCATATCGGCCCAGTCGAAAACAGGAAGTAGTTGTCCGACAGGTCTGAAAGTTGCTTAGGACATACAACTTGTGATACTGAACCACCATGCCAAATTTCAAATTATTCTGATGTACGGTTTCTGAGAAAAGCTTGACGGAAATTTTCATACACATGTTAACACATTTTCATATCGGCCCAGTCCCAAACAGGAAGTAGTAGTCCGACAGGTCTGAAATTCGCTTAGGACGTACAACTTGTGATACCGAACCACCCTGCCAAATTTCAAATTGTTCTGATGTACGGTTTCTGAGAAAAGCTTGACGGACGTACAGACAGACGGACAGACATGAGTAAAACTTAATGCCCCCCGACATGTCGTCGCGGGGGCATAAAAAATGATTGAAATAAAATATGTTTATAAATTTTGAAAGATTTTAAAACTTAATTAAAAAGCCTTGGTTTATCAATCCATTACAATTGTTTATTAAGGGCCGTTGTGCTCTGCTTTTTCTAAGGGTTATCATCGTAATTAGAGGTAAACAAATGGCACAAAATCTATTTAAAATACATAAAACGTATGAAAAATTTAAATATGCAGCCTTTCTAATTTTTATTTGCATTACATATATAATCAAAAAATATAAGTCTGTGCTCTTCAGTACAGTCTACAGTACACTTTTGTTACCATATCATTGACCAGGAGCACAACTTAATCAGATTACCTTGACACCTGCTGTGATCAAGGCGACATAATTAGCAGGGGGGTCAAGGTAGATACTGTCCGACCAAGGGCATTAAGTTGTCTGTGTAGGACGTAAAAAACTCCCCAAGTCAAGTCAAGGTCTAAGACCTTTCCAATTTGCAATCAGATTGCAGCTTGATTATTAGCTGAACCAGGCAGACCTTCATTCATTATGAGGCAGATTTTTAAAAGTTTCAGCCAAATTAAAAATATTTGTGATTAAAATAGACATATGTATCTACTTCCTTGTTTATGTTCACCACAACAAGCGTCGGATGCTAACACTTTTCAAATTTTACGTGTGTCTTCAAATTCAAGTTTTGCAACTTCAAAAATGTGACAACTATCAACATTTTAAAATTGCTACAATTGCGGACATGCGTAATTCCGGTTGCATTTCCATGATGCATATTTTTAGACCTAAATTTGGAATGATTCTGGAAATCTGGGATGTAAACACCTCTATGTGTGTATAAAGTGGCTTAATTATGATCTAGATCTGGAATAGAAAGAACATTTTGTATGCTATATTCGTCAGAATTCGTTGTATTGTCCTGTTTATGACGTTGAACCACCATTTTTAACAATTGTAAGCTAGTTTCTTTCTGACTTTTATTTCATACAAATAGCGAATTCTAAAATACTAGCGAAATCCAGTTCAAAGCAAACGAAAATGAAGCCATCTAAGGATGTGAACTTGGTGCAGGAGATTGCAAATACGATGCTGCTCATATTGAAATAATAATAAAAAGATTTAAACATGATCAGATAAAATTGTGTAGATTATCAGTCACTTTTAATTTAAACACCGTATTTGCAGTAGTGCATTTTCCATTGAATACATAATATTTGTTACAGAATGATGCAATTAATTATTTCTAATCTTGTTCAACTTATCTCAGTCAACTTGTGTGATTTTAGGTTATGAAAAAGACACATTAATTTCAATGTTCAGTTTAAATAAAAAGATCATTCATTGTTGCAATAATCCAAACAAGATTAAACATACGCTTCTTTATCTTAACAAGTTAAGTGTTTTAATACACGATAACAAAAATTTATGTAAGGAATAAATCATTTAAAAAGTTTTTAAGATTTACACAATTTGTTGAAAGTTTATGACATTGTATACAACTGTGATTTCATCATTCCAGTGGAGTGGCGTTCGGTGTTAAAATCATACCTAACAAAAATTGAACAAATGGTGTTCTTATTAACGGACCTTCAGATTTTGTTACCAGGAGGTCTGGGACCTTCCGTTCAGAAATGCTAATTTGAACCCCTGATTAAATTTCCTGTAATTGACCTAAACCCGAGACCAAATCCCTGAGGCAGAAATGTACTTTAATGATTTACATGGTTATTAGGGAGAATGTTCAAAAAATATTTGAAAGATATAATAAGTTTTTGATATTGAAGTACTGCGCTTTGGCCAAAACTATATTTATTAAAATATTGCATTATTTTGTCCCGTAGGTTGGGATTTCTAGTATGCCAAGATGTAAAGGGAGGTAACTTGCGTGGATTATTTACTTGATGTACAAAGAATTATTAATAATAAAATTTTATCTTTTTTTTATATATTTTAATACAATTATGATATTTTTCTCATTTTCAGGTCGTCCGATTTTCTTAATATGTTAGGTCAAACACAAAAATATGTGCGTTTCCGGTTACATAGAATTATAAAATATGTTTGTTTGTTTGTTTGATGGTGTTTAACGCCAATTTCAGCAATTTTTAAGCTATATCATGGCGTTCAGTTTTTACTGGGGAGGAAGCCGGAGTACCAGGAGAAAACCTCCCACCTGCGGTAGGAAAACTGGCAATCCTTGTCAATTAAGATTGGAGTCGAGTACACCCTACCTGCAGTGAGAATCAAACCCGCAATCTCAGTGTTGACAGACCACGTGATCAATAGTAGATGAACTACCTTGACCACTCGGCCACCAAAGGCCCCCTATAAAATATGTAGGTAGGTCGATTTTTTTTTGTTGATTTTTATTTGGGGAATCTTGTTGGTTAAATTAGTAATTTAATTTTGACCTTTATCTTTATACCTTTGTAGGTGTAAAGCTTGTAAGTTTCAAGAATTTACTATAAAGCCTTTAAAAGTATACAGTCATTGAATGAGCTATCAATTCGTTACAAGCATTCATATGTTTACATTTAGCCGCAATGTTGGGGCGGAAGTATGAAAATAGAACTAAAATCCGGAACAATACCCGGGAGTTTTCCGGTTCGAAGTAACCTCCATTAAAAACGCAAAAAACCTTTAGGGGCTGGATTTTGGCTTCAAAAAAATAGGTAGGGTCCAGTAACCGGAAACACATATTTTTCTGTTTGGCCTTATGTGAAGTTGAGCAAATCAAAACAATGATTATGCTTAATTTATTACGATTTTTATTTGAAAGTACCACGAGGGAAAATTATTATGTTCATTCATACTTTCTGATTGTAGGTAGGTTTGTGAGTATTCATTGAGTCTATTTTCAGAAATACAGAAGACAAGATATTCTTTATACATTCTGTCACTATGTCCGTACTAAACACTCAACTAGGATGGATGACTGTTGACATGAGAATAAAATATCATAAATATTTGCTGATGCATAAAATCATTAACAGTGAAGCACCAATTTACCTCAAAAATATGTTTATATTTTCTGACAATCCGTACCAATTACGTAATAATGTGATAGAATAATTTTTGTACCCAAACCTAATATTGAATTATACAAACACTCATTTTTATATTCTGGTTCAGTATTGTTGCATGACTTACCTATGAGTTTGCATAATGTAGCAAACAACAACCTTTTTAAAACAAAAACAAGTGTGGACACAGAAAAACGTCTCGCCTGCATTCCGCATCAGTAACGAAAATAAATTTCGTCATAGCATTACGTAAATAGCATTAAATATCAGCAGCGGCCTGTATAGGAAATATTGTCACCATACCATACATAGTTACAGGGAAACAGCCGTAACCCAAAAACTTAAACGTAGTCGCTGGACCGTGAAATTCAGGTCAAGGTCAGGTGGAACCTACCAGACAGTCATGTACTAGTCATCAGCAACCTATATACCAAATATTGTCATCCCACCATGCATAGTTACAGAGAAATTGTCGTAACCCAAAAACTTTAATGCAGTCGCTGGACCGTGAAATTGAGGTCAAGGTCAGGTGACACCTACCAACAGTCATGTACTAGTCATCAGCAACCGATATACCAAATATTGTCATCCTACTATGCGTGGTTACAGAGGAACTGTCGTAACCCAAAAACTTTAAGTCGCTGGACCGTGAAATTGAGGTTAAGGTCAGGTGACACCTACCATACAGTCATGTACTAGTCATCAGCAACCTATACACCAAATATTGTCATCCTACGATGCGTAGTTACAGAGGAACTGTCGTAACCCAAAAACTTTAACATAGTCGCTGGACCGTGAAATTGAGGTCAAGGTCAGGTGACACCTACCAGACAGTCATGTACTAGTCACCAGCAACCTATACACCAAATATTGTCATCCTACCATGCGTAGTTACAGAGGAACTGTCGTAACCCAAAACTTTAACGTAGTCGCTGGACAGTGAAATTGAGGTCAAGGTCAGGTGACAACTACCAGACAGTCATGTACTAGTCATCAGCAACCTATACACCAAATATTGTCATCCTACCATGCATAGTTACAGAGAAACTGTCGTAACCCAAAAACTTTAACGTAGTCGCTGGACCGTGAAATTGAGGTCAAGGTCAGGTGACAACTACCAGACAGTCATGTACTAGTCATCAGCAACCTATACACCAAATATTATCATCCTACCATGCGTAGTTACAGAGGAACTGTCGTAACCCAAAAACTTTAACGTAGTCACTGGACCGTGAAATTGAGGTCAAGGTCAGGTGACAACTACCAGACAGTCATGTACTAGTCATCAGCAACCTATACACCAAATATTGTCATCCTACCATGCGTAGTTAGAGGAACTGTCGTAACCCAAAAACTTTAACGTAGTCGCTGGACCGTGAAATTAAGGTCAAGGTCAGGTGACAGGTGACTGACTGGCAAGCACTCAATAAAGCTACCTCTGGACCAAATTTGATGGACCTAGGGCTTGGGCTTACAAATATATGAAGCAAGATGTCAAGTGTTTACACCGCCGCCAGATTCCCATACATATGTCTCGCCTCCAGCAACTTTCGTCGGAGGCGAGACAATAAAGAACTTTTTACACAAATAAGATCATTGCTAGAGAGTGTCTCCAACCATACCAATGTTCTGTACAATATATATGTTATTAAGATCAAATTGTCTATACAGTACTCCCAGAGTGTGTGGTCCCTCAAACACTCAAATAAGAGAAATTTCTCTGTGTTACACGCTGCATCACCGAAATTTTCTCGGAGAATCACAGCGTTTCAGAGTGTTGTTATCTATCACCACCATTGAATTAATCCCCTTGATTTTCAGGGTGTAGAAAATATATTGTATCGCTTGTTCAGTGCAAGCAAAGAGCCAACTAATGTCTTGCCTTACTCATTACTACAAAATTAAAATGTGTTCAATCTTCGAACTTCACAATTTTTCTTTTGTTTTGCGCATGCAGAAATAACTTGTCTGTCTTTCTATATTTAAAAATTAATTATAAATAATTAGCGTCTTTAGTGGTTTCAACAACGTTAACAATTTGATTTATTGCAATCCTGGAAGTCTGAGAGTGAGCTGTGCTAGTACAATTCACAGTTCAGCTCTTTCACTTCGCAAATTTATGCATAAGTGCGCATGCCTGGAAACATATTTTTATTTATTTCTATTTCGGTCAGCATTGTATTTTCAAAACTATTTTACATGAATAAGAATTTTTTTCAAACAGAACTTACTTTTTTAAAAATTTCGGTAATACTGAAGTTAAATGTAAGGCTTTTATTCCGAATTATACTTTATGCAAAGCACGCGGTTTAACAGATCTTAACAGGTCAGTTGTGTATTTATGTACATGTTACAAGTGGCTTTAGTCTAGAGTTGGAAGAAAAATATTTTTAAGTGTATGCCAATTGTAAAATGCCAATTGTCAATTTATTGGACAAACGAAACTAAATTCGCATATTATTTCAGTGAAAACATAATGAAATCAGAACAACAATCATCGTTATACCGGTAACAGTTACTTGGCACATACACCAATCGATCTATTTTCATCTCTAATATGGGTCAATTTCGGTGTAAAAAAATTGACATTTTTAATGTGTATATGGATAGTTTTTAAAATGAATTTTTTAAATGAAACTTTTATTTTTCATGGTTTTGGTACATTAAAGAAAGATGTAAATGTATATTTGACCTTGATTACTTTCTGCTGACCGCGTGGTTAAACAGTTGTGTATTTATTTATGTCACATGCACCTTGTCTAGAGAAAACGTTAAAATTTGTGTATTGACGGCAAAAAACGAATTGATACAGTGTATATGAAATAATAAGGACAAAACACATCATCACTGGTACCGTTTGTTGTTACTTGAAAAACTAAGGACTGTATATATATAGGATCTTACATTAGTACGAGTGGATTATCGGATTTCTCCAATCGAGATAGTTAAATTATGGAATTTTAAGTCAGAGCCTTGGCGAGGACTTAAAATTTCCATAATTTAACTATCGAGATTGGAGAAATCCGATAATCCAAGAGTACTAATGTAAGATTCTGTTTCTCTAATTTTAAAAAGTAGTAAATTCGCGAAACGAAGTACAAATTCTCCCAACCCCAATTGTACGTTCATGACGTGAATACGCGGTAAAGTGAAGGTGTTTTGTTTATGACGTCACGAGTTCTTATTGTGACGTTATTATTTTTAACCAATCAAATGCTGAGAACAATAAATTCACTAGTGACGAGAAATATTTTTCCACACCGGTGAAGAGGTTGAAATATTACGTCAAAATTAGAGAATGTATTTTCTTTAATAACTGTATATCAAGTTGTTCTTAAAAAAAATCTGTTCTAGTGCATGTTTCGATTTATTTACGAAAATTATAAAAAAATTTAAAGTTCTAACTTTCCTCGTATTGACATGACTTTACAAGTCTATAGCTACATTGTACATCGAGGCTGTTGGTAATGCAAGAGTTACTAACAACAAATTGAATAATTAATTTTTGCAATTTGAGATAATTTGTGGGTGATTTTGAGTGTCTACACTCAAAATTTTCGGTTTAACACCGTGAAACACTCTACACTGTGTAGAGTGTTAGAGTGACCATGCACTCTGGGCGTACTGTAGTATGAAAACTCATTGTAATATTCCATTTTATATGCTGTTTTGTTTAACAAGTTGTTTTCATGAGGACCTCAGGGAAGATTAGTTTTGTAAACTAACTATGTTACCCTCTTTGAATAAAGAATTTATTATTATTATTATTATTATTAAACAAAATCTGTATTTGTCACAAACCTACCAGCAGGTTTACATAAAGTATCTTTGCACTTTATTGAATTTCATAGCTTTGTATCAATATGTTAATTTTCCGAGTTTTAAAAGCTGTTGTCGACCTCCTTCTCTATGAACCTGCTGTAAAATCGACTTTGAGAGTGGTTTGTGGCATGCCATCCAGTCTGTCTTCACCAAACCTGAAATCCAAGGTGGTGCTTTCCACTGGGGTCAGGCAGTGTTGTGTAATGTCTTAAGAGCTCGGTTTGCAGGTAGCTTAAAGATCTTGAAAAAACTTCTGTCTGTGCTGACTTATGTACAAGACACCTGGTTTGACAGTTCTGTATGACCCATTTCAGCAAAGAGTGTTTTCGGCAAAGAGTTTACGCACAAACAACGACGCCAAGGGGTGGCACAATTGCTTTAACAACCTGGCCCCAGAAAGATGACCTGCAGTATTACTGACTAAGAACACAGAAGCCAACAAGATACAACCCCAAATGAAAATGATAAGTGAAGGAAAGCTACAATGTCTTCAGAAGAAGAAGACGCAGAAGGTGCAGGGCAAGATATTGCAGTTATGGTCAGACTATGCCAGTAACCAGATCACAACAAGTTGGCTCCTGAAGATGTGCAAAAGTGTGTATTAACGAGGTGTTTAAAGACTAGAATAATGCTGTTTTGTTTTGTAATGGATTTTGTATTATAATTGTGTTTCTGGTTTATCTGATAAAGAAATTAATATAGTGCTGTTTCAAAGCTATTTACTGACCAAGATCAAACATCTTGTCTGAATAGTATTGTTGCTAACCCTAACCCTACTGTTGACTGTTAAAGTAATTGAAAATTAAGTAAAAAGGGATATAAAATAAAACTTATTTTCATTTTAATTTACTGAAACAGCTGCACATTGTTTTAAATGTTACAAAAACAAAAAAAGATACTGAACCATAATAAAAGACATCACATATACTGATCATAGAGTAGTTCTTGCCATTAAAATGACACAAGCCATTCTTGCCATTTTGGTGACTACCATTATTTTCCATTAAAATCAAAAGCAAAGCCTTCATTCAATAGATTTTATTATCTTCCATCCAAAACTTACACTTACAGGGGTTGAAAATTCCTAAAGCCCGACGCCCGGGGCTTAAAAAACTGAAACATCTGGCTTGCCGATTTTCTATGAAAAAAGCCCGTCAGGCTCGATCTTTCTTCAAAAAATAAAATGTTGTTTTTATTTTCAATTTTTCTTAAAGTGTATACCGTCAAAATTGTCCTATAAATACTCATAAATCTATTTTAAAATCCTAAAATAAATCGATATTGATTTTCTATTTATGACAGATCTTAATCTTCTCGGCACTTTACCAGCAACGTTGATGAATAAAAATTCAAATTTGTTTCCTTTTCCTATACAAAATATCCCCCAATGAATTTTGGTTACAAATTCGAGAAATGGGGGGGGGGGGGGGGGGGGGTAACTTGGTAACTTTTAGGGTAGGGATGTGCCATTTATGAATTGAATTCAATACCCATATTTATATAAAATTTCCAATTTTCAATACCCATATTTATATAAAATGAACAATTTTCACAACCCATATTTATATTCAGTAAACTTAAAAGAAGGTCATATTTATATACACAAAATGATAACATAGTGACGAAGAAAACACAATGTCATTATTAAAATTACACTTTTATATTATAAACATGACCCATATTTATATGAGACCAGATTTTTTTTCAATTAAGATTAAAATGCATACCCATTTTTATATAAGATTGTTGTTAAAACTATACCCATTTTTATATAAATTTTCAAAAAAAACCTACCCATATTTTTGGCACATATATGAATACCTTTATATAGGAAGTTACCCCCCCCCCGTGACTGGGACCTGAAGTTGCCCTACGGCGCCTCACAAGCGAAGTCGACGTCGCCCGGTTATTTCCCTGAAGTTCACAGTTCTAAGATACTTGTATATGATCTGGAAATAATTAATCCAGACTATTAAGTTAGCAGTAAATGTGTATATTCCAATAAAAACGGAAAACAATAGGATTTACGTCTTTCAACTGTATTACACGCCATTTGTTTATTTACCGGATGTGAATAATTACCGGAAGTAAACAACGAAGAAAAGTAAAATACAACGGCCCATAATGAAAAATCGTATTTTTTTTTATAAACAAACACGTTCAATTGGTTTCAAACTCAGTTCTTTCAAAGTGTATTGTAAACAATTTTCTTTGGTTAATATATGACCTGCACTTGAAAGAATAAAGATCTATAGTAATTATTGACATCATGATAAGTTCTGTAGATGGGTGAAGTAATTTTGATCAGAACAACTTTGTCCAAGTGGAAGTTTACTGAACAGAAGAAGTATTTCTGGGTTTAATGTTATGTTATTTTATCTATCTTCTTTGAAAATTTTGCTCAGATAAACATGGCATGTTCATAACAAACTGTTAGAAATATTATGATATATACAAGAACTTCATGAATGATGTTTATGTCTCTACCGTTACAAACAATTTTAGTTGATCTATTTATATTTGTGTATACCTTGTATGGCTACAAGTACTAAAGTAGATAGAAAATTGGCGCTTTATCTATTGCTTTTTTTCATTTTATAATGATAAAGGTTATGTGCTATTTGATATTGCATACCATGAATAATAATGAAAAAGAAAGAAGAAAAAACTGAATCTAAGTGTGTTATATAAACACAAGAGAAATAATCCTGGAAATCCACAATTATAGACAAACGGAAAAGAACATCAGTCCGATTATTTTTAGGGCTTGGTTAATTAATGTTGGGGCTTAGGGCTTCAAAGTTAAAAAAGCCCAGGGCTTAGGCTTGCCCAAAAATTTTTTCAACCACTGACTTATCACTTTTAAGATGCCAATTTTTCACACAAACTGTCAAAAGATTGGGTGGGGAGAATAACTTGCTGACGAGAACTACTTCATGACCAGTATACTGTACAGGCCTTGCAAATTTTAATTTCTCCGCGCATCCCGGTGGAGGAAATTCGGGTCTCCGCGGTCATCTCCACTGCGACTTGCGATCGCGAATTGCCGGTGGAGAGCCGACGACTCCACCGTGTATTAGAGGTGTATCCGCTCTGCAAACATTTGGGGATATATTGGCGTTCGGTAACTGTGCATATTATCGTATAAATGACGTGAATTTATCGTAAGTCTGATCTTTCACCTTTTAAAATATATGACACTTTTGTGAACCTGTTTCAGATCAGTTTCATATGTTATCCTGCAAAAACATAGAACAGAAAGATCGTGTAGAATACTATTTCTAACAATAGTTAGCAAAGTTGTGTTAAGATTATTTATTGTATGTATGTTTGTATTAATTTATTAATGTTTCATCGTTTTATTTATATTTCAGGTTGTCTGTGAAGATTTATTACTTATCTATATTATCAATTTATGTAGCTAAAAAGCTAATTATCTTATTTATGTTGTTCTTTCTTATGTAGAGGTCAACTTAGGCTTAGAGGTGACGAATATGCGGTAAAAAGCTTACCAACTTCCATATATTTCTTCCTAATATATTTATCAATTAATAAAGTTAACAGTTGTTCACATTCTCTGCAATGACGAAGTGACAACTTGGTTTATTTGTGTTACGTATTCCGTTTAACAGCAGGTTGCAATAAACAAATCCATGGACACCCGTTCGACAATATGAATCGTCAAATAACTCGCATCCACTTATTTAAAACTGAGAGCTTTGACACTGTTCAAATATAATTTGTTTGTAAACTGTAGGTCAGTCTGTGAGTTCAAAGGTAAATAACGACCTTATTATCGATCAGACAGTATTACCTTTGTTACACTAATTAATTGAAAATGTCCAGGAAGTGTCAGCGTACTAATTAAGAATTAGGCAATCATTTCTGTATAGCAAATATTGCTTGATAAGTACTTACCTTCGTATTATATGCTAGTTTAATCCGTGCCGAAGACAGTTATTACCTTACACAGAACACAGTTTAGACTATATTGTTTGCAAATCCACAATAGACTACATGAATATATAAATTATATATAACTAAAATTTCCGCAGTTTCTTTGTATTTCTAAAATATTCGGTAAAAAAGCACGTGCACAGCACATTGTTCTGATGTGATTTTACGATCTTTTTGGTCTGCTATCCACCGCGACTACGCGATCGGCACTCCACCGCGAAAACACCACGACTCCACCAAGGAGAGTTGAGTAACAGTGGAGGAAACTGTCTCTCCACTCTCCTCCACCCCCACCGCGATGGGTGGAGAAATTAAAATTCGCTGGTCCTGTACAGTATTTACAAAAATTGTTATAAAAATTTAAGAAAACAAATACACTTGAACTTCTTAAATCATATTATCATGAGGAGTACAACATGTTTAAGAAATCAGGTTATATTCGTCTACTTTAAACATACTAAAATGAAATGATTCATAATGTTATACACAGGAGGTTGATAACACATTTTCAATAAGATTTACTGGTAAAATCAGATAAAAATTCAAATAAGATTTCACATCTGACCAGTATATTTACAAAAATTGTTATAAAAACTTAAGAAAACAAACACACTTGAAATTCTTAAATCATATTATCATGACGAGTACAACATGTTTAAGAAATCAGGTTATATTCGTCTACTTTAAACATACTAAAATGAAATGATTCATAATGTTATACACAGGAGGTTGATAACACATTTTCAATGATACCATTTCAAGATTTACTGGTAAAATCAGATAAAAATTCAAATAAGATTTCACATCTGATGGATGGTCCGAGTTGTCCTATAAACCGGGCCGACTTGTCTCAAACATCGGGCCGACTTGTCTCGAACATCGGGCCGAGTTGTCCGGCATTCGAGAAGCCAGAGGATTCTCAGACTACAAAATTAGGTATCTAATAACTTTAACTCTGTAAATGCGCAGAAAAAATGTAATTGCACAATTAATAATCAACCGTTTGTTGATTTTGATTAAAAAAGCGAAAATAGCTTTCATCATACTTTTCTGTTGAACAAATAAAAATGTATAGCCTATGGCGGAAGTTTTATCCAGGTAGAATTGCGTAGATAGGATATGTAGTATTTAGTTTATAAATAATATGCTATCAAAATACTTGTTTGCTGTATAAAGAGACTTGGGAATCAATTCCAGTTTCTTTCTTCGTCGTAATCACAAGTTTCTTTCTTGAAAAAATATTATTGGCGCTAACTCTTCCAGGGGAGACAAGTCATTTTAGGCGTTGCAAAAAACTTCTCAGCCGGTAGTATATTTCCCAGTTTTAAAGCGCACAGATCACCACTCAAAATACATTAGTATTGTCCTCTCCATTTATACTGGAGCACTCAAAAAAATAGTGACACTTTCTACTCCAGTGGAATAAATGAAATGTGGATATTAAAAAATTCAAAAGACCTGATAGACTGTTCAAAGCAAACGAAAATGAAGCGGTAGTTCGAATTACCGAAATACCCCTCAATTACCGAAATACCCTCAGAATTACCGAAATACCCCCCAAAAGTTAGGAAATACCCCACAAAAGTAAGGAAATGCCTTCAAATGTGATAATTATTAATTAATATTGGGAAGAAAATATAATTTAATTGAATTTTTATCACTGTTACACTATCTGCAGAGACGTAACTTAGGTCAGTAAACAGCCAAGTTGTGGCTGTTTATTCGATCTTGTCAAATATTATGGATATATTCAAAACAGTTTTCAATTAATTATATTTATTAATTTAATATATTGGTAGTATTTTTCATTATTATTTTAAAGTAAAAAGTTAAATGGCATACATTGAAAATGCATCTGTCGAGCGATCAGCAGAAACAGGTAAGTTATGGCTGTCGATGCGATCTTGTCCCTTATTACACTGTAAAACGATTAGCTATTTTTATTTTGTGCTATTCTTCATCATTAATATATTTGGTAACATACAATACATAAAATAAATTCATCATATAATGTTCTAAAGACATTGATTTGAGGGACCATGTTTATTTAGCAAAAAATCTGTAAAGGCTTGTGTTTTCATAACAATTATGAATGTTCCTTTAAATTTTTCTAATCACCACTTATGATGACTTTCATTTCATATGAAAATCAATCAGTTTGTTTTGTTTTTATTTCATTTGTTTACCTTTAGTCCCTTTGATCTGTGTATGGCTTCAAAAAAATGTACTCGCATAACTTAGTGTTTTTATAAATTTTAAACAAAAAAAACCATATTTAATCATTTTGATCATTCTGCATTTATCTGTGTAACAAAAATGTCTGAATTTCCGTGTGGAATCTGTAAGGAAGAGTGCCATTTGGATACAATCCAGTGCAGCAAATGTGATACCTGGGTGCACAGAGGATGTGTTCCTTTGACACAGAGTCAGTTTAAAGACTGGTCAGATGCCAACTTGAAATTTCTATGCAGAAATTGTTGTTTTACAGATAATGCATTTGACCTGGATAAGTCAATGGAAAGGTCAGTCTTAATGAATGTATATAGTATAATTCCTTAACGTTACCAGTCATTTCGTACCATAACCAAATCGTACCATCCAAATCGTACCATAATTAAAACCATTTCGTACCATAACCATTTCGTACCATAGCCATTTCGTACCATATGGGGAAGTGTATTAATGAAAACCTGTATGCATTTCAGCATAATATTGCACTTTCGATCAAAGTGGTAAATAGAAATAAAAACTATTTTTATTTTTAATTTTTTAATTTATTAACATCATCATTCCGTCATAATAAATATAACATAAAATATCAGATAACAACGTAATGACAAAGATAAAAAAATAAGTTTTAAATCTTAGCAACTATTTTAACATTAGCTACTATTTTCAATATTGTTACAATCAATTGTCTTTCATAACTTTTTACGGAAAGTAATTATTGCTGTCATATCTTATTAATGAATAATAAAGCCATGTTTGTTTACACAAGTATTTCAAATAACCCTTTTTAATCAATAATATTGAAAATATCATTTTTAGATTAATTTAAAGATTTTTTACGAATATTTGTAAGTAATACATTAAAGTATTTCAATTTTTCGCATTCTACAAAATTGTTTACATATGGTACGATATTATTTTCATATGGTACGAAATGGTAATAAGTTATGGTACGATATGGCATTTTGATGGTACGATTTGGTAATTTTGGGTACGAAATGGCAATGGTACGATTTGGTAATGGTACGAAATGACTGTAATTCTTCCTTAATATGCCATCGTTTTTTATTATTCAAGTATTAGAATATGAGACTGTTAATTACCTATCTCAGTGAAATTACAGTGGCAAAGTGACAAGGGCCTTGTATATTTGAATGTTATATAGATGTAATTTATTTAATTTTTTTTTCAAAGAAAACTTAAACGGAACTTAAAAGATAAAAAGTCTGAACCGTCGATTCCAGGGTATTTTGAAAAAGAGTGGACAAACAACAACAGTGAGTCATTAAACCATGTTTTAAAACAATCTATAAATTGGAAATCACAACCATTGTTAGATCTAGTCACCAAACTAGACGAACTTGTCCCATCTAAGGAGCGGATGTGAACTTGGTGCAGGAGATTGCAAATACGATGCTGCTCATATTGAAATAATAACAGAAAGATTTAAACATGATCAGATAAAATTGTGTAGATTATCAGTCACTTTTAATTTAAATACCGTATTTGCAGTAATGCATTTTCCGTATCGCGATACTTTTGAATTTCATCTCTTGAGAAAGAACCAATCAGAAAAAGCCTTATAGATGTAATATTTAATTGTCGGCAAATCTGGAGATATATATTTTAGGGTAGCACTAATGACTAGGTGATTGTCATGCGTAAATATTTAGATTATTATTTCACATTTAGACTAGGTATACTACTTTGTTTCGACGTTCAACTTGTGAAAACAATTAAAATAAAAAAATAGATATAGTTCTTTCGAAACATTTTATTTGACAAGATGATGAAATCTCGCTCGCTCAACAATCGTTGGTAGGTGTATTTTGATTGGTTCTTTCTGAAGAGATGAAATTAAAAAGTATCGCGATACTTTCAACTTCTATCGCGTTACTTTTTAAAAGTATCGCATTACAAATGAAAATCAAAAGTAACGCGTTACTTTTAAAAAGTATCGCGTTACTTGTAAGAAGTATCGCGATACTTTGAAGAAGTAACGCGATAGAAGTTGAAAGTATCGCGATACTTGTTAAAAGTAACGCGATGGAAAAGTAACGCGATACAAATAACGCAATTATGACATGAACGGCCACTCATACACATTAATTTCAATGTTCAGTTTAAATAAAAAGATCATTCATTGTTGCAATAATCCAAACAAGATTAAACATACTCTTCTTTATCTTAACAAGTTAAGTGTTTTAACACATGATAACAAGAATTTATGTAAGGAATAAATCATTTAAAAGGTTTTTAAGATTTACACAATTTGTTGAATGTTTATATAGTTACAGAAGTTAATTTTTAAGCCTAGTTCATGACATTGTACACAACTGTGATTTCGTCCTGAGAGACATCCTAGGTTCTGGATTTCTTCCCCATTGCAACAGCATTAAAATATTTGATTTTTCGACACTATATATACTGCAATCCATCGTCATCAATGATTCTAAATCTGTAGGAATTCCAATGGGTACTATAATTGTGCTCGCCGACCTATGAGGCTGAGTTCATAGAGGGCCCAGACATTTAACTTAACCTATGAGGCTGAGTTCATAGAAGGCCCAAACATTTAACTTAACATTCCGCTATATTGATGTTTTGTCCCTCAACAATGCTAAATTTTGCGATTATTTACATTCAATTTACCCTAGCGAGCTTGAAATTAAAGACACCATCAATACACTAATCAGCATCTTACTTAGACCTACTTCTAGAAATAGACTTAGGAAAAAATACAAACTAAACCCTACGAGAAACGTGATGACTTCAACTTTTCAATTGTCAACTTCCCGTTCATCGACAGCAACATTCCAGCAGCTTCAGCATATCGTGTGTACATTTCACAACTCGTACGTTATTCCAGATCCTGCGATCGGTATTCCGATTTTCTAGACCGATCATTGCTGTTGACTGCTAAACTACTCAAACAAGGGGTTTGTTGTACCTATAGCTAGGTTGATGTTATCTTTCCAGAAGTTCTATGGTCGTCACGATGACTCGTGCGATGACTTAATTGATTGTTATGGGGAATCAGTGTCTCAAATACGATCTGACATTTTCGCTGAGTCATAGATAGTGTTTACTATTCCTGGATTTGACTTTTCCGTAGACATGACAATGAGTAACTCGACGGGTGTCTAATTAGAGGCAGGCACTGCTTACTTGTCCGGAACACCTGAGTGCACCCACGGTTTTTATTGGGTTGGGTTACTCTCTTTCTGTTTTTTGTGTTTAGGTTTTTGTGTTGCGATTGCACATGTCTATATCCGGATTTGTTACTGTCCCTTGACTTTTGGCTCTTGTTGTTCGGTCGGTTTTCTTTGCTATTTTTCTGTATACAACACCGGTATTAACTTTAATTAAGAACTGAATGAATTCTTTTGAAGTTTCATGCACGTATTAAAACGAAACACATTTTACTGATATAAATAACACTTCAAAAGAATGAATTTAATTCTTATTCTTACATTTTATATTTCACTAAAAAATTGCGCTCGATGTCATGATTTATCTATTTCAATCTAATTAAAATTAAACCTTTCACTTGCTCCCCTTTTTGTTATTTGTCGCTGCGTGGTTTGATCTACACGCAGCGACCATACCAAAAAAGAGGGGAGAAAGTGAAAGATTTAATTTTAATTAGATTGTATCTATCTATATTTCCTTTAGAATAACTGCAAAGAAATGTTGTTATTATTCAAACACTAAGGGACAGACCTTTTAACTTGGTTTTTTGTTTTGGTCAGAAAATATTTATATTTTGAAGACGTCGCGACAGAATATATTTTTTCATTATTAGGATCATTTTATATAGCAGAAATGGTGTTATTATTCAAACACTAAGGGACAGACCGTTTAACTTGGTTTTTTGTTTTGGTCAGAAAATATTTATTTTTTGAAGACTTCGCGACAGAATATTTTTTTTCATTATTAGAATTATTTTATATAGCAGAAAATCCTTCTTCAGCATATTTGTTCTAACCCTCTGCTTCCATCAAAAATCATTTTCAAAATATTTTTTTAGGAAAAAACCAAGGCCCCCCCCCACCCTCTCCAAGTTAAATGGTCGGTCCCTAAACTGAAATAAAGCACACGGTTCATAGTAATTTAAGTCATCCTATGCTTAAGCCAGAGATTTTATGTCTCTATCATCTGTCTTTGGAGGGCTGTTCGCTGTGTCAATAATAAATATAGACAAGCTAACGTTCTTGCCATGCTTCATGAACCTAAATGGCCAAGCCTATCCGAAAGACGAAAAAAAATCCAGATTAACAGATTATAAAATAGTCCACAACGAGGTAGCAATGCAACATACAAACAGACGAACACCACTAAAAAGACAAACAAGGAATAAAAACACACAGAGCTATCAAATCCCACAATGTAAAACAGACTACAGAAAATATTAACTTTCCCTCAGAACAATGAGAGATAGATACAACTATCTCTCATTGTTCTAGGGGTAAAAATCTGTGAACATTTTACATCATGGTATAAAATGTTCACAGCTTTTTACCCCGACAAACATGTTCTGTTAATCCGAAAATTCGGGTTTGTGACACATTTTAATCGGCTTATTATTATGACAGTTTTACCTTAAATGTACATGACACTAATTGACTTATTTATAATTAATTTATTAATTTCATTATCGTATTTAGCATGCCTCTATCTGTTATATAAACTTCAATTTTGATGAAAATTCGGGTTTGTGACACATTTTAATCGGCTTATTATTATGACAGTTTTACCTTAAATGTACATGACACTAATTGACTTATTTATAATTAATTTATTAATTTCATTATCGTATTTAGCATGCCTCTATCTGTTATATAAACTTCAATTTTGATTTACACAAGAAGACACTCGGAGACCGTCAACGGAAGCATACGGAAACTCGTATAGCTGAATTGTCAACTTGAGAGTGGAAAGCCGTCGATTCTTGAACTATAAGCGGAATGCTGTTTATGCATCCGGTGCATCCTCACAAGTCAGGGTTTCTGTGTCCACATGTGTCCACGAACCCCTGACAAACATAGATAGGAAATTCCCGGGCTCATAGTCACTATTTTGATTGGCTACATCATACCTTGATGTAGCCAATCAAAAGCTCGCTTTCATTCGTGGCTTGGTTAGGGGATATCCCGATGTCGATTGTAAATAAACCAAACGGATGTGTTGCATAGACCATGTGAAAGTCAATGTTTTTTGTACAGGAGTGTTAATAGTTTGTTATTACCGCGTTATTTATTAGTTGCGTTACGTTTTCTTCCCACTCAAGAATGAGTAAGAATGACTACTGCCAAACACTTGCTTCTTTCAAGCAATTTCATTGGTTGATATTTTGAAGGATTGACGTCATACGAAAATCTTCTAGCCCGGGAATTTCCTATCTAAGTTTGTCAGGGGTTCGTGGACACATGTGGACACAGAAACCCTGACTTGTGAGGATGCATCCGGTGTCATGGCGAGAGGACGTCTCCAACTGGTCTTATCCATTTTAACAATTTTTATTCATTTTAATAACGTACAACAATTTTATAAATCATCAGGATGTGAAGAACTGTCATCTTCAAGAGGAGCTACAATTTTCGCCACTAAACAGAAATCTCATCTTGTTAAAGACGAACTTTTATACCGACTGTATAACCGGAAATTAACAACGTCAGTATGTAAACAAACAACAGCTGATAATTTAAATGACTCTTATCTTAAACCTTTTTATCTGCTGCAACTACTTATACTTAGCGGTGACATTGAGGTAAATCCAGGGCCAATTAAATTTCCATGTCAAAACTGTGCTAAACCTGTTAAATCTAACCAAAAGGCAATTCAATGCGATTTTTGTGATATATGGGTGCATCTTAAATGTACACGATTAACTACAGAAGAATACCGTATTCTTGAAAATTCAGATGAAACTTTTTTCTGTGAGGTCTGTATAGATAGACTACCGAATTTTACTGACTCTTTCTTTAAGCAAAAATGTGATGAGAACCAACCTCTACCCCATGTATGTGTCAATATTAATAACTTGGAATACTACTCCATCAACTCTACATCAATACCAACCTCACCTGCAAGTGATAGTGAATATGAATATGATATTTTTGATGAACTCTCAGAAATGAGGAAAAAACATACAAAGAAATTTATATGTGCATATTTGAATATTAACAGTCTACGAAATAAAATATCTCACATTAAAGAATGACTACAAAAAGGTACTGTTGACATGTTATTTATAGCAGAAACAAAAATAGATAACTCTTTTGTAGACAGTCAATTCAGAGTTGATAATTACACCTTATGGAGAGCTGACCGGACAGCCTATGGAGGAGGTATAGCTGCATATTTAAGATCTGACATAGCTGGAGAAAGAAAGAAAGAACTAGAATTTGAAGCCATAGAATCAATAGGTATAGAAATTATTATGAATAAAAGGAAATGGTTTATATGTGGAGCTTACAAACCACCATCTATGACTGATACAATTTTTTCTGAGGACATGACAAAGCATATAGATAAAATAACCTGTAATTATGATAATTTTATGTTTTTGGGAGATTTAAATTATGATTATCTAAATTTAGAGAGATATAGTACCTTAAAAGATATATGTGATATTTTTGACATGACAAATTTAATTAAAGACCCTACATGTTTTTGTAAAGACTCTGACCCAAGTTTAGTAGATGTCATCCTTACCAATAAACCAAATTATTGTAATACCACATGTAATTTTGGTACTGGTTTAAGCGACTGCCATAATCTTATCGCAGTACAATTCAAATGTGATACTCCACATCTAACTAATAAACAAAAGAAATTTAGAAGTTTTAAACATTTTAATTCTGATAATTTTCTGGAAGATCTAAGAAATATAGACTTTCAGACTGAAAAGATTACAGATGTCAATCAATCATATGAATCTTTTAATGAAAACTTTATGGAAGTATTTAATAAACATGTACCAGTAAAATGTAGAAATGTTGTTAGGACCCCTGCACCCTTCATGAATAGTAGGTTAAGGAAAGCTGTGTATAAAAAAAGAATGCTTCATAATAATTACAAAAGATATAGAGATAATAAATCATGGGAGGAATATAGGATGCAGAGAAACTTAGTCAATAAGATCAAACGTGAATCAGTTAAGCACTATTTTATGGAAAGATGTATTGGTGGACCCAAAAACAAACATTTTTGGCCAACTATTAAACCATTTCTAACTAACAAAGGTTGTCTCCATGATACAAATATTATGATACAAGAAAATGAAAATATATTAACAGATCAAGTAGAAATTAGTAATATCTTTAATGATTTCTTTATAAATGTAGCTAAAGACATAGGAAAAGGGTCAATCTCTATAGATAACAATCACCCTAGTATTAAAAAGATCAAGGAATTTACTAAATCTGAAAACGCAAAAGCATCAATAAGAAATGTAAACATAAATGAGACACTTAATGTAAATAAGGATACTGTAACTGATATGCAACAATTATACTTTAAACCTATTACTGAACATTTTATTGAGAAACAAATTATGAAACTTAGTGTAAAGAAAGCCACTGGTATAGATGAAATATCAACCAAAATTATCAAAATAGCAGTCCCAGTTATCAAAACACCAATCAAAGAACTAATCAATAAATCTCTAGAGACATCAGTTTTCCCAGATAAACTAAAAATAGCACAAGTTGTACCAATACATAAAAAAAACAGCACTTTACTTAAAGATAATTATCGACCAGTTAGTGTTTTACCAACTATCTCCAAACTTTTTGAAAAAGCCATAGATATACAAATAAATGATTTCTTTGAATCAAAATTTCATATGTATTTATCCGCTTTTAGACCAGGTTACAGTTGCCAGGATATTTTAATTAAAATTATAGAAGATTGGCGCATAGCCCTAGACGATAATAAATATATCGCTGCAATATTAATGGACCTTTCAAAAGCATTCGACTGTCTGCCTCATAACCTTCTCCTTCTGAAACTTGAAAACTATGGTCTATCTAAAGAAGCCCTCACACTTTTAAAAAGTTACTTAAGCAACAGGAAACAATGTGTTAAAATTGGCTCAGTATATAGTTCTTTTCTAAATATTTACAAAGGGGTTCCCCAAGGATCAATTCTAGGACCAGTACTGTTTAACATTTTTATGAACGATATCTTCCACTTTGTGTCAAAATCTGATTTATACAATTATGCAGATGATAATACACTCTCATATAGCAGTAATGATTTTCAAGATGTAATTAAAACTCTAGAGGTAGAAAGTAAAGACTTAATACAATGGTTTAATAATAATCACATGCAGGTTAACCCAGAAAAATTTCAAGCCATAGCTGTAGGCAAAAAAACCCACTGTAAAAATATTGTATTTGATATAAATGGTAGTAAAATTAGATGCGACGATGAAGTAAAACTTCTTGGTGTTACTTTTGATTTCAAACTAAATTTTGACACTCACATTGCAAATATATGTAAAAAAGCCTCCCAACAATTAAATGTCTTAAAAAGAATTGGACAACACCTCAACAAATTGGGTCGACTCACCATATACTATACTTTTATTTTATCCAATTTTAACTATTGTCCTTTAGTGTGGCATTTTTGTAGCGAAAAAAACAAAAAAAAACTAGAAAAAATTCAAGAAAGGGCCTTAAGATTTATCTATAAAGACGATAGTGGTACATACGAAGACCTACTCACTAAATCTAAGATGCCATCATTACGTCTAAGAAGACTGCGTCTTTTAGCTATACAAGTTTTTAAAATAGTTAACAAACAAACCCCTGCATACTTACATGATCTTATAACTATTAAACAGAGTTTTTATTCTTTTAGATATTCAAATATAGCAGCCAAACCAAACGTTAATACAACAAGGTATGGTCTACACTCGGTGCGGTATGGGGCTGCCAAACTATGGAATGAACTCCCAAATGATCTGAGAGGAGATATAAGTTTAAATCAATTTAAGGGTTTAATTAGTAGGTGGGAAGGGGTGGCTTGTAATTGTTCTTTTTGCTGTTAGATATAGTTTGGCACCCCCCGACATCACCAGTGTCTGAAATCCCTAGTGCTCCTTTCAGTGCTGCATGTTTTTATGCTATGGCTATGCTTACATCTTTTTAATTTTCTTAATATATAAACATTTGTGCTTTTCGATGCTTGTGTACGCTATTAATATATTTTAGTGCTTTTTCTGTTTTATTTGCTTTTATGTATCCCATGTCTGCTTTTTTTTATGTGCTTAAATGTATCTTACCTGAATTTTCTATGTTTTATATCGAAGGAAATCTCTCATGTCTGCATGCTTTTATGTACTGTATTTTGTCCTTAAAGATGCTCTAATCATTGATTTTATGTATGCAATGTATTGTTTTGCTTTGTTTGTCTGTACTCACATGTCTTAATGTCGGTTTTAAAAGCTCATCAGAGCTTATGTTATATGTATGTAATTTTGTTATCTTTTGTCTTACCGACTATAAATAAAATTTACTTGACTTGACTTGACTTGATGCATTTATATTCATTTTATTATAAATGTTTTTTATTGAATAGAAAGTTATTACCGCCAGTCTTAAGTAATTAAACTCTACCAGCTTGTTCCCTATGGAAGGGGATATCCGCCAAAAATATGTTCATTTGTTCTCTGTTAATTGGTAGATTTGCAGTTCCTTACATGTTCAGTTATTTCTTTGTCAATTGTAAATTCTTCAATTGTTTATTTGAGAAATGCAATTTCCAGCTTGGTAGTCTGTATTTACCACACGTTTTTATTTGTTTCATGTCGTTTCGTTCATGGATATTATATTGTTTCAGTAGTTATTAATTCGTTCTTTGTATATTTCTCAGATATTTCACTTTCATCGCTTGTTTACTTTACCTTTTTGTAGCTATTTTACTTATTTTTTCAAAATCGCATGTTCCCCAGCGTGTAAAAAATCTTAACATGATAATTGGAAGATTCTTCCTGACCGTCATCAAAGCTGACTCTGTGGACTCTTTCAAACTAGACATTAAAAAACAAAAAAAAAACATTGTAGCAATTAATAAATTTCATGTTTTCTATCAATGTAAATACCAGATCAATGATTTTTCTTTTTGTTTTGTCCCATTTATATATGTTTTTATCTGATTTATATCCTGCATGTATGTTCGACGGCTTATTCGTGCCAAACAACAAAAAGAAAAAAAAAATTCTTTCGTTTGTACGGTTTATTAAATCGTTTGTACGGTTTATTAATCTGTTTGTACGGTTTATTAAATCGTTAAATAAACCGTACAAACGGATTAATAAACCGTACAAACGATTTAATAAACCATACAAACGGATTAATAAATCGTACAAACGATTTAATAAACCGTACAAACGATTTAATAAACCATACAAACGATTTAATAAACCGTACAAACCATTTAATAAACCGTACAAACGGATTAAAAAACCGTACAAACGATTTAATAAACCGTACAAACGATTTAATAAACCGTACAAACGATTTAATAAACCGTACAAACGATGTAATAAACCGTACAAACGGATTAATAAACCGTACAAACGATTTAATAAACCGTGCAAACGATTTAATAAACCGTACAAACGGATTCATAAACCGTACAAACGGATTCATAAACCGTACAAACGGATTAATAAACCGTACAAACGGATTAATAAACAGTACAAACGATTTAATAAACCGTACAAACGGATTAATAAACCGTACAAACGAATTAATAAACCGTACAAACGGATTAATAAACCGTTCAAATGGATTCATAAACCGTACAAACGGATTAATAAACCGTACAAACGGATTAATAAACCGTACACACGATTTAATAAACCTTATAAACGAATTAATAAACCTTACAAACGGATTAAAACTATCTGTAACCATATTTTCAAACAGGAACCTATAAATCAAGTTATACTAGTCCCAGTTTCAAACGAGATAGAATATTTTAGACAAGGTAGTGGCATCTTATAGTAAAACTAATGAAAGGCGCTGACGAGTCGTGTTTTATTGTAACCTTGGTTTATGTTTATCACGAAGAAATAGATGCCGTTTGCAAAAATCAGTTTACTCGCTGCAAGCTCTTGCATACCTGATCAATGGAGAAATATATACACCGTATGCGGAGAAGCTGGAATATTGCTGCATAGGGGATTAAAATTTATAATATTTAAATTCAAATCGTCTCGCTTGTCCTAAATTCTTGTGCTAAGATGACCGTTGGTGTCATATTTTAGGTGTTGATGTAGAAGAAGCCGTTTCTGTGGTTTCTTTAATTTCCAGTTTTGAAGGATTTATTAACGAAAGCCAGTCAAGCTGGGCAGTAGAGAAATGCTACAGATGACTGTTCGACTGTACATTTTTAACAACATCCTGTGCGAAGCTAACGAGGATGCACGGCAGCATATGCATCCACGAAGTTACAAAAAAAAAAAACCAAAAAAAAACGGCTAACGGCGGAGAAGGTGTACCAGTTTAACAAGTGATGTTAGCTCGTATCAAAATGGACTTGTCATGTAACTTTACGTTATTTTAAACATGACAATATTCGTAAATTTTTCCTGCATGTTCCAACGTACGGTATTGCACGTGTCTAATCCCACTTGTTCTCCAATATTTATTTCTGAAACTGCCAGAAGGCGAGACATGAAGAAAAAGGAAAACTTGTTTTGAATTGAAGCTAATTAGTTACTACTTCTCTCCGTATTCGCGTACATCTTTATAGCCGCTTATATGGAACGCCGTATCTGTCTTTACATAAGGATTTTGTCTATATTCGGTGGTATCGACATTATATTCGGTAGAAACAAGTTTGATAATATTATTGTGTTTAAAAGCTTACAAGAAGACAGTGTGAAGCGAGATTTGTTGAGAAAAGCATGGGGAGTGTTGTTAAATACAAATTTCCATCAAAGTAATTTTAATTTTACAGTCCTCTTATAAAACTAGCCCATGATGTTTTTACGTGTAGAAAAGTATTTAACTAAAGCATGAACAATTTAATTTTCTGGGGAAGTGCTTGGGATTAGTTTAGAAAGCAGTATTGCTTGCATGCAGTTTATTTTGGTCCACGAATAATCTGGCCAGTGCCAGGGTAAAACAAATAATCTGCCCTCATTTATATATAATTATATATAATTCACTAAATTTTCTTCCATAAAAATATATCGGACAAAAATACTCCGATCGCGATTCGTGCTAACTGTCTGAAAACAGAAGATAAATCTAAGACCCTCACTCCCCCCAAAAGCAAATTGCCACTAACAGACTTGTGTTTCTGTTGTTATTAAATCATATCTGCATCCGAATGTCTGCACAAACCAATTACAATTGTAAGTATCATTTTATTTTATTTTGTTGAGTATAACCAGCATCATCATTTATTTCCAAAATGCATTGCAATGAAGCAAAATTTTCCACTATAAAATTAAATGCTAAAAATCAATTTAGTTTTTAAAATGTATAAACTGATCCCTTAAAATCTAATGACCGGTATATAAATTCGTCAGAAACAATGTCAACCATGAACACGGTATGACTTGAAAGTCGCAAGTTTTTATCCACAAAAAGGCAGGATATTAGGTATATTCAGATTTACGCGCTATATTTATATCATACATTTTATTTTGCTGTTAAAATAAAATTAGGTTTAAATGAAACTATGAAATAGATACACCCCCCCCCCCCTACCAAAAAAAAAAGAACAAACAAAAACCGACTGCTCTCTTTAGAACAGAATATAAATATCATCTAGCAAGCTTTTCACCAATGAGAGATTGTGTTTCCGATAAAGACTAGAAAAGAAAAGTAAAGAACTACA
The DNA here is from genome assembly GCA_944474755.1 of Limnoperna fortunei. Taxonomy (NCBI): domain Eukaryota; kingdom Metazoa; phylum Mollusca; class Bivalvia; order Mytilida; family Modiolidae; genus Limnoperna; species Limnoperna fortunei. The sequence goes on along the minus strand of OX104113.1, from coordinate 20,994,303 downwards.
ATATGTCAATCAAGTATATCGAAATCTAGGCCGAATTTTAATGCCGTTATAATCCGAAGTTAGTTTTGTGATTTGTCGGATTAACAACCCCCTCCCCCCAAACCAAAAAAGCGAGGGTACGATTATTCGTTCTATTCGAAATCAAATTAACAAAACAAATATGGAGGACACATAACACACAAAAATATGCAGACTAAAAACGTTAAAAAAAAAAAAAATAAAAAACAAAAAACAAGCCAGAAACATGCACACTCATATAAATAATGATCTCACTCGGATGCTGCTGTTTGTTTTAACACCCCGGACGTGTAGCTGCCATTCAATCTATAATTGTCAATTCCGATAAAGTGTAATACCATAAAAACTATACTTCAGAACCTAAGCTACATTATCATATAATCAAATTACCCGGTACGAATACCACATGAGGAGTTTCTATACATTTTTATTTATATAGTTCTAAACTACAGAGATGATGATGAGACCGACCTTAACCATTTGTAGAAGCTGTCAGAAGAGCTGCGACAATTTCTAATGACAGATAATAACACTGTCACACCTCCTCTACGACAGTTTCTATTATAGCAGCTCTGCTAGAACAAGGGCAGCAACTATAGATCAGTTTCTACCTACAGTTTATGACTATAATTAAAGGTTCTTTTGCAGTTTACTGTTGACAAATTATGTGAAAGGTTAATTACAGCTGGTCTCATCTGTACAGCAACGGTTTGATAAATATTTGTGCCACATGCCACATATTGTCTTGAGAAATATGTTATACCCCCCTCGAACAGGGCTCAGGAGAAAAAAGAAATTTTATCTCCCCGTCTGTGCAAATTCGTGCCCAGTGATAACTTTATTGACGCATTTGCTATTAAGAAAGTACTTCATTTGGTGATTCAGTATATGAAGATCTATGCAGACCCCAATTTATTCATATAATTAAAAAACATCCTGCAATATTTACATTCAATTACTCATTTCGTTTATTCTATTCTACACTTTCAATATACTATACCCGCGGAGCTTCCGGGAGCTTGGCCCCGGCCCCATCAGGGCTATACCGTGATTTGAGCTTAAAGCCCTTCTTTTGTGCATCCACATAAATTTATCTAATAGCTACGCCCCGACCATGGTAGAGGTTCCTGATTTAGATCATCATCATCATCGTACGGTCGTCGTCGTCGTCCTCATCCTCATCACCACCATCATCATCATCATCATTCATCATCATCATCATCATAATCATGTTATAAGACTGTTTTAAGTTCTGCGGGACTGTACATGTCAGGCACACATCTGCCATCACGAGTTATGTACAATGAATTTTGGTGTTTAGCAAGTAGAAGGGCTCACCTGTTGGAGGTAAACCATAAAAACTTTTTACAATGAATGTTGGTGTTTATAAGCTAGTAGAAGGGCTCACCTGTTGTAGGTAAACCGTAAAAGCCTCGACTGCCGTTGTACTTGTCGAAAGTCTGTTCCAATACCGGACTGTCCTCTGGAAGAAGGAGTCATTGTAGATGCTACTGTTGGATCTTACTTGAAAGAATCTCAGACCTCGCCTTAAGCTGATACTAATCTGGAGGTATTTGTTTCGGTCTATATCTACTAAATTATGCTGTATCTTGTATAACATAATTATTCTACTGTTATGTCGTTGTTGTTCCAAGGTTGGCCAGTTGAGCAGTCGTAACATCACTGTGACACAGTGTTTTGGCGGTTTAATCTTCTGTCACAAACAGAGCGACTCTCCTCTGAAATTAGTCGCATGTAGTGAGTATATTCCGGAAATTTCTTTCCGTTTCAGTACGATGCTTATTTATGTGTTTTATTGAACTTCCTCTCCTGTGAGAAAACAAACTAAATTTAATTTGTTTTTGCGTGTTTAATATCTTCAGTTATATAGCAAAACCTCTCGTAATAGAAAATTGCTTCTTATGTGAATTTCATATACTTTTTTCAATATTTTACAACAACAAAAGTCTGACTGCACCAGACAGAGCCTAAGTCTAAGAGTAAGAAGGCTCACAACATTATGGAAAGTTAGTACCGTTATACAAATCACAATCGTTGTACATGACGAATAGAACAAATATGTCATTCATCAATAATTACATTGATTGATTGATTGTTTGTTGTTTAACGTCATCAATAATTACAATAATTGTGCCAAAAACAGACAACACGTCTACATTAATCATATTAAAACAAGTTGTTAAATATTGAAGTTTGATGAAATCTGTTGACGGGTGTATTGCTTATTTAAAAAACGATGTTATTTAATTATAAGAAGATACAAATTTAAATGTGCAAGTAAATCTCTCTTACTTTATACAGTGAATTTTTTAGGATTTTGAGGGCTTTAGTCACTTTAGCGGATGAGCCGTATAAGCATCTGCTCAGAAGCATGCATTAATTGTACTGGTGAAATATTATTGTATAAAAACTATATTCCTTCAATTGCAGTGTATAAATTAGTTTAAAAAAAATGATTATAACAAAATGTTTATAAATTTTCAAAGAATTTTAATTTTAAAACTTATTTAAAAAGCGTTTGTATATCAATCGTTTACAAGTTTTTCATTAAGGGCCGTTGTACTCTTCGTTTTCTAAGTGGTAGCCATCGGTAATAAGACGTATCTCGGATGTACACAAATGGCGCGTAATCCATTTGAAACCAGCAAAACATACGAAAAACGAGTTAAACACGCAAAATCTTTGCAATTTTTATTTGCATTACATATTTAATCAAAAGGTGGAAGTCTGTTCATCAGTACGATCTACGACACTTTTGTTTGCGTATATTGACCAGGAGCACCACTTAATCATGTTAATTGGATTACCTGTAAAAACATCGATTCGACGATTGACACCTGCTGTTTAAAACTATCGAGGTGAAACAATTAAGTTTCCTGTTAATTGGCATTGGGGTCATAAATATGTCGTTTTACACTTGGTAGAATGAATTTGTAACGAAAAATTTATTACTTGTTGGAAATCAGGTGACGAAATTGATTTAGAAATCTATCGTCAATTTTCAAATGATTTCGTCAATGACGAAAGTGGCGAGCGCTAAAAAATTCCCTGCTTTATATTGCACCAGTACATGTAAATTCAATATTTCAATTGTTGAACAAACCTTCTGGATTAAAAAAACACCACATTTTAATACATCAAATGTATCTTGTAGTAAAGGTAATTTACTTGCAGAAAAGTTTAGAAAGTTAATTAAGTGAAACCATGTACTACAACAATACAACAACTCTTATTAATTTATCAGTAGCAGGGATCCTCGCAACGCATCTAGATGTGTATTGTACGCGTCTTTTCAGTTCTGGACGCGCCTTTTCAACATCTAACATGTCCCAATACGCGTCCGTGTAAGTTGTCAGACGCGTACGAATTTCCGTCTTGTCAATTCCGTCTCCGATGCGTGATTACATATTCTTATACAAATGGCGATCGATATTTACCTGTTCGTCCGATTCTCAGCAGGTAGCAATCACTCAGACGGCAAAAATGGTTTAATTAAGATGTTTATTAAACAATAAACGTGCAGTGTTGATGAACACTCTTTAAGGTTAAAACCAAGCGTTGATAATACACTCGTTTCAAATTTTAATACACGGCCGGAACCTCCTTGCACTTGCAGTTGCACTCCTTACGATTTTCTTTTAAAGTAAGAATTCTTGACCGGTACAAAGATATCTTCAATATTAACATTAATTAGTTATCTAATAAACTTTTAATTTTTGCATATATCAATAAGATAATCTGCTATAGACTAGGAGCTGAAAAAAGGGGGGTGGATGGGTAATGAGTTGTTTGGAAGAAATATTAATGTCATCAAGGTAAGACAAAGGTCTCTCTTTAAAGGGCAAACATCAGCATGTTTCAAGTAATGAGTGCAGTTCAATCATACTTCAAAAGATTTCCAAACTCAGCTACTACTAATATAAAATAGCATAGGATAAACATTCTGCAAGTCATGATATCTTTTTATAAAAAGACATTTAATGGGTCGGTCATCAAAGAAAACGGTTGTATGCAAGCACTTAGCTGGACTCATCTGCGATATGTGGGACTCATGAAAATTTTTTGGGACTCTCACCACTTTCAAAAGTGATGAGTCCAGGACTCACCATAAAAAAATCCTACAAGTATCACTGAGTAGTGAGACAGTGTTTTACCAGTATTATAAAAAAAATCTTGGAAACCTAATCAGATGATTATGAACTCATTTTTATATGCTTTTAGAACAGGTCATTGTGCCAGATCATGCTGGTAAGATTGATATGACTAGAAATACACACAATAGTACAATGGAATTCATTACCACAGAACATCATACTGTGTATAACAGTTAATAGGTTTAGGGAACAGCTTACTACAGCTTCTCCTTTAAATTTTTGCATTTTCATTTTTTAATCACTCTTTTTTTTGTATAGAAGCACTACCAAAATTATTTGATTTTGTAAATATATTAATTAGTTATTATCATATTTTTTTTCATTTTTGGCTTTTTGTCACGCATGCGCAAGACACCCAGACGTTCAAGTAATCTTCAGTAACATGAAGTTATGGACGTAAACCAAAGAAGAAGAATACAAAAATGAAAATCAATTTGTGGAAGCTGTATTTAAGATATATCTCATGATATATTACTTGACAAATTGGTAGCATATGAAATTTTTTTAAGTTTAGTTGCACTAGACTATTAAAATAGCATTGCAAAAAAGTTAAAGTTAAGTGTTCTAGTCTTCATAGCACCAGGGTTCATCCTCAAAGGCATGCCGCACGGATCCATGTTTGTATAGGAGGATAATGCATTCTAATATGTAGACCTTTACAGAGCAGGTGCCTTCTATGAATATAAGATAATTTAAAACTTAAAGCAGTAGGAACTTTATGAAGTAAATTAATGTTCAAAAGATTTGGTTCAATTTTAAAGTTGTAAATATTTTTCAGGTACATGTACTATTACATTTTGGAAATTCCTCAGATGAGGACATATGGTAAGAAATCCTCTAATTATACAGCAGCTGTATTGTTGAACCAGTCTCTTTAGATAATTTAAAGCTGAGCACAGTTTTTCACAAAACCTTCATACAGCCTTGAAATGTTTCAGAATGCTTCTGTTTGCATGACAGTAACTCCTTTCTTAAATTTCTTTAACTGTCATTTTTATTTATTTGTTTCACATTTTATGTGTTTATATTTTCTATTCTGCTTTCTACTAGTAATGCCTTTACCTGCTTTGTTATGCTAATGTTCAAGCCATAAATTGTCATAATTTATGCAGTTAATAGTGGTGTATCAAAAATTAAAAATCCTAAATTAAAAAAAGTTTTTTGATACTTTTCATTATCGTTATTGGTAGAAATATTCTGATATCTTCTGCCCCAAACTCCCCAGTAGCAACACTGATTCCTGGATATTCCTGTTTTGCTATTATTTATTATTTTATTATTAAATAATTATTATTATTATACTTTATGATGGGGGACCAGTACTAAAATAAATTAGATAGGAGCAATAACTCCTTTTTTTCACTCAAAACTGCACATGGATAAAATAACTGTCTGGGAATTTGCACGTATACAAAATAACTAGTTATTTGTTTGACATGCCAAAGTGCACCAAATTTAAAAACTGGAAATGACTAGTTATTTATCGGAGATGCAAAAGAGTGCCAAACTTATAAGGGTTACTCAGTTATGACTACACAGTCCCCTTGTTCTTGTTTGTGTTCAGTTCAGTATAATAATGCAGTTATGGCCTTTAATTGACCAGGTAATATCCAAATCATTACTCAGACCTCAGAAAAATAACCCTTTCTTGATTTAATAATTATGGATATTACCTTCGTTAAAGGCCATAATTGTGTATTATTATGAATTATTTATTTATGAATTATTTTTTATTTTATTATTTATTACTAAAATTTATTATTATTTTTTAATTTGTCATAAATTTGCATGATGTTTGATATCTTTTTGTAAAATGCATAGACAAACAAGGTGGTTATTTGTGTCCTAACTCGAATGTATGTGTATTATGTAATGTTTAATATGAATATGTATTCACTGAAATCACATTAGAACTTATCTTGTATTTTTCAGTTATTTTTAAAGTTAAACATTTTCAGAAAAAGTTTTTTAAGTAGACATCCTAATAATCTTTCATGTCAACTTGGTTAAAATTGGCTCATTGTTAGAGAAGAAGATTGTTAAGAGGTTTATGGCTACTATAAAAAATATAATGGAAATAATATTATTTTTCATGATTTTATTTTTAAGGATGACATTACTTTAAAATGAACCAGGTTTCAAGGACAGTCCACAAAGAAGCAACTGCTCGCTGTGGACATATTGCAGTAAACTATGGTAGATATATCATTGTATGGGGAGGATATAATGTAAGTTTGATAGCTTATAATAATTTCTAAGAACATAGTACACTTGTATTGATGGTCAATGCAGAATTTATATTAACAAATATTGAGATTTTACAGATTTGTCAGGACAAAACTATACACAATAACATTTTGGTTTCAAATTTAATTTTCCAACAGAAATATGTACACATTTAAAACTGTCATACTTATTTGTGCATGTCAGCATGTGTTGTGCATATAAACTAAATGGAAAATGAAAAGAACAGTAAAAGAAATGAATATAGTATTTTTCTTTAGAAAATGCCTTACTTTTGTTAAAAAAAAACTTAAAAGGGTGTCATATTTAAAGTTGCAACTTAATGTTAACTTTTATCATCTTGAACTTTTTATTTATTAATACACTTACATGTACATGTATATGAAAAAATGGGCTTTTAATTAAATGGAAAAATTAAAGTAACACTGGTGAAAAACATAGACAACAATTTAAAAACAACAAACTATAAAATTATGGTTCAACTTTTAGACATTAGAAATCTCCCAAAATTGAAAATGTTTTGTACATAAAAATTGAAAAACAAATAATTTATATTTGCTCATTTTAATACAACCCTAGTGTGGCACATTTATTTAACAATACACCAGTTTTAAAATAGTAAACGGTAGAATATTTTACTGCATTACGAATTATACATTTTATTGGCCAAATTTCACGGAGTGAAAATCCGAGTTATAATACGGTGATAGTCGGGCGGGCGGGCCAGGAAAAATTTCCATAACAGTTTTCTCAGCAACTACTAATCACATTCCCTTGAAATTTGGTATGCAGCATCAGCATGGCCTCCCATAACGTGGGATTCGATTTCAGGTCTGTCTCTCACCTACTTCCTGTTGAATGAAATCCGGTCATTTCTGTCTTTGAAGGATTTTTCTTTTATTAAAATAGAAAAGTTACACATCAATATAAATTTAATGAATTAACTGAAAAATAATTATACATTTTATTGGCCGGATTTCACGGAGTGAAAATCCGAGTTATAATGCGGTTTTAGTCGGGCGGGCCAGGAATAATTTCCATAACAGTTTTCTCAGCAACTACTAATCACATTCCCTTGAAATTTGGTATGCTGCGTCAGCATGGCCTCCCATAACGTGGGATTCGATTTCAGGTCTGTCTCTCACCTACTTCCTGTTGAATGAAATCCGGTCATTTCTGTCTTTGAAGGATTTTTCCTTTATTAAAATAGAAAAGTTACACATCAATATTAAATTTAATGAATTAAGGCCACACCAATTTAATTTCTTGTTCTTCGGATTTTTGTCATTTTAAAACGGGGCGAGCGAGCGAAATAATAATTTTAATATTATTATTTGGCTTTTCAAAAAATCATAGATGATCAGAAAAATTTTAGGCGAGCGATAACTTTTTTTAATTTTTATTTTTTTTAAATAAGAAAACGTACTTTCATCAATGTATATATTCACAAAATTCAGTTTCATTGTGATTTTCTTTCAGAATTGGGCATACTATGCTTACCTGAAGTTTACCAAAGCATGTAAATGAATAAATGAATTATATTTTGTAATTATGGGTTCATCATTCAAATTATGTACAATCAATTGCAGCTTTTGAACAATTCAGTATTATAGGTCATATACAACATACTAAATATATCTTTCAAAGTATTAGAGACATATGGAAGCAAAAGAATGCATGTCAAATCTTCATTTGCAAAAAAATATTTTTTTAGACCTTATTTAACGCACAACTGACTACACTGTACATCATTTATTGATGAAGCTTTCTACAGGAATGAATTTAAAAATGTCATAAAATAAGTTATATCCCATTTATTGTGTTTGCTGTAATATTCCCATTTAGTGAGACTTTCCCTTTTGATCGAACAACCAAAGACAATCCAAAATTATAGATACATGGTGTCCAATGTCCAATTTTTGAGAGAAAAAATTCAGTTCCATGCAAGCCATTAGAAAACACAGATATATATATATATGAAAAATGACAATAAGACAACAACCAGTTCAAACAGTTACATGCTGACTCTTAATAAAAATTACTTTAACTTTTCCACAAATAACACTGACCAACCATTACCAGTCTTCATTTTCTTTCTTTTTTTGGACATATCACAACCCTTGCAACAATGTCAACAAATTTAATAAGCATTGTAGTTTCTATTGTCATTCTGTTTTGTCTTGGTGGAGATAAACAAAAATCGAATGTGCTTCATTACTGGGGCTAAAATATATGTTCACCATGCTGTTGCAACCAAAAGTTTCGAAGTTTGGTCATCCATCTGGCAATCCTGCTCCAACATCCTATCTACTATAAATACAAATATTACTCACGAACTTTTATTTCACATTTTTTATATTTATATGTTCCTGTAACCTCGTTTTACGTTTATTTTGTCGGCGGTAAGGTCGAAATGTTTGATTTTGACACATCTTTGAAAAAGCTGTGCCAACGCACCACCACTGAAATAAATCGCCCTGTTTTTGACAACCATGCCTTCCTTTATGACAAATATCCACACTACTAAAACGGTATCCTTTTTCAAAATACATCAATATTTATACCCCCCGCTTGAAAAGCGGGGGGTATATAGTGTTCATGGTGTCCGTCCGTCCGTCCTTCCGTCCGTCCGTCTTTCCGTCCGTCCGTTACACTTTCTATTATTTGCAACTCCTCCTACACCACTGAAAGGAATTTGATGAAACTTACACAGAATCTTTGTCTCATAGTGCCATTGTGCAGGAGATATTTAACATTTTGATCGGAATGATATTTGGGGTTTCCCATAGAAAAACATGGACTTTGTCATTGACCTAAGGGGGTCCCTATCTCTTATGTGCAACTCCTCCTACACCACTGAATGGAATTTAATGAAACTTACACAGAATCCTTGTCACATAGTGCCATTGTGCAGGAGATATTAAACATTTTGATCGGATCGATATTTGGGGTTTCCCATAGAAAAACATGGACATTGTCATTGACCTAAGGGGGTCCTCATGTCTTATGTGCAACTCCTCCTACACCACTGAATGGAATTTGTTGAAACTTACACAGAATCCTTGTCACATAGTGCCATTGTGCAGGAGATATTAAACATTTTGATCGGATCGATATTTGGGGTTTCCCATAGAAAAACATGGACATTGTCATTGACCTAAGGGGGTCCTCATGTCTTATGTGCAACTCCTCCTACACCACTGAATGGAATTTGTTGAAACTTACACAGAATCCTTGTCACATAGTGCCATTGTGCAGGAGATATTTATTATTTTGATCGGAATGATATTTGGGGTTTCCCATAGAACAACACGGACTGTCATTGACATAAGGGGATACCCATTTCTTATGTGCGACTCCTCCTACACCACTAAATGGAATTTGATGAAACTTACACAGAATGTTGTCACATATTGCCATTGTGCACTAGATATATAACATTTCGATTGTAATGATATTTGGGGTTTCCCATAGAAAAACATGGAGTTTGTAATGGACATAATGGGATACCCATCTTTTATTTGCAATTCCTCCTACACCACTGAATGGAATTTGTTGAAACTTATACAGAATCTTGGTCACATATTGCCATTGTGAATTGGAAATTAAACATTTTGATCAGAATATTATTGGAGGTTTGCCATAGAAAAACATGGACTTTGTCATTGACATAGGGATGCCATTCTTTGGGGGATTGGGGAGGGTTACATGTATTATCTGCAATTTCGCCTTCACGTTTAACTAGATAAAGTTTCAATTTCATAATTAAGAACACCTGAATTTTCAAAGTAATTGTGAAGCGGGGGGTATCAATGGTGAGCATTGCTCACAGGTGTTTTTACTCTAGTTTTGTTTGTGATGCAATAAAACGGCAGTTACATTAAGCGTTCACAAGATTAGGATTTCAAAGAGTAAAATAAAAAAAAATCTGGATGACTTTCCCGGAGCGGGGAGCGGAAATTTTTTTTTAATATTATTTTTTTCAATTTTGATAAAATATGTGCGGTCGGGTCCGTAGAACAAGAAATTTATTTGGTGTGGCCTAACTGAAAAATAATAGAATGTATATGTAGTAGAAAATACAGTATTGTAACAACTGTGGTTAACATATACTTGTAGTCTGAGAGCACATTTGAGTATTATTTACCAGCAGATGAACTTTGGGTTTATAGTACAGAGAACAGACTTTGGTATGTATTTCTAAATGTATATAAGTGAATATTCTTCAAAGAGATTGTTAAATATGTTTTTTGTGATGTTCTATTTTTTATTAAATTAATTATTTAAGATTGTACCTTTCAAATTGAAAACAGTATAAATTCATTAAGGACATATTATAGTATTTATATTTGCTGTGATGACATTCAGTATTCAATAAATTAAAAAGAATTAGAGATTTTTGTTTTTAGGCATTGTGTAAAGTCTGACCCACAAGTTTGTCCTTATGAACTCTCAGGAGCTTGTGCATGCTGCCATGGTGATTACTTGTATATATTTGGAGGCCATGGAGGTCGTGGGAACAGTAATGAATTATACCGTCTGGATTTAAAGAACTATACATGGCATCAGCTAGAATCAAGTCATTGCTCCCCTAGTCCTAGGGATAAAGCTGTGGCTTGGTTTCATGATAAAAAGTAAGATGTAAAAATTGTTAAATTTGGGTTCATCTTAAATTATCTTGATCATTAATACAGTGGGTTGTTTTATATGGGGAAAACAATTTAAATATCATTTTCTTCTTAAAGGATGATATATGCTTCATCTGTTTTCAGTTTAAATTTACATGCCTGCATGCATGAAATTCATTAAATAAAATGACTTATTTTTGCCTGGCATTCCTGCTACATGTAGGTTTAATAAGTAACATAACTATATCATACATTTAATGTTTAATTAAGCAATAAGCATTATGAAATATTTTTGCTGTTACATTTATAGAAAAATACTTTCCTCAACATGAATATATGTCACTTTTATAGATTTTACTGCTTCAGTGGTTTTGGACCATCTATAGATTTTTATCTGACAGACAATGGCACATATATAGAAGATACTGATAGTACAATGGTAGGTCTTCATTTAAAATGGTTTCCAGAATGCCAGTTTGTTTTTAATTTCCTATTATTCAGAACACACAAAAACTAACTCACATTTACCCTCCAGAGTTACTATTGTTTCCATCATATGATGATGTATTCATCATATAAGATATGAAAATAACATCATTTAAGAATGTTATTGATTGAAAATTAAAGATGACTTTTACTGCCATACATGTTTACTCATGAGTATCAATAAATTTGATGTCACAAATTTTTTCCAAGGGTATAATACATTCAGTTCTTAATAATTAAATGCAGGCACCAGGATTCTATTTAAGTGTTGCACAGTTGTGCAATTTCTGTAATAGCTCAATAAGACAGTCTTGTACAGATTCAGACATTATCATCATAATCAAATAGAATGTTTTCAGACATTGAATTCAAATAATTCAAATAAAGATCTAATAAATACAATTTTATCTTGAAAACGAACCATTTACCATATTTACAGCTAATTAACTGATTTCCTGGTTTGCTACATTTCTACAACACCTAATTAATTATACCCCCCGCAAACTAGTTATAGTATATAGGAATCCCTGTCTGTCTGTCTGTCTGTCCACATCACTTGTAAGTGCTTCTCCTCCTAAACCGCTTGACAGATTTTGATGAAACTTTACATGAAGGAAGTACATCATATGCATGAAGAATTTTCGTCGCTGTCGGATATTATTCAGGGGAGAGAATCGGACTTGAAGTGAAGCGGGGGTATCCCTTTGTGAGCATGCTCACATGCTCACAGTCCACACTTGTTAGTTTTAACACTTTATTTGTAATCATGGCATTGTTGGCAAAATTTGTAGTAATTTCAGCTGAATGGTAGAGAAAGGAAAAATTATTTATTATACTAAGGCAGTAGTTTAATTTGAAAATTTGTATAAATCTTAATGGTTTTGCTTTATAACGAGTAATCGGACCTCTTTGTACTCCCGCATCGATAAAAAAATTTATTTGAATAAGCTACATTATTGTAGCTACAGGTAATGGGTCTCAATTAAACAATAAAAATTAAAGGCCACGTTGAAGTTTATAAAATGTCATAAAACTTTATTCAAACATATAAACTAATATTACTTAGAGTGCAGTAAATATGTTGTGTTTTTAGTGGCCAAGGAGGGGATGGAACAACCAGCTGCTGATTTATGACACAGAAAACAGTGAATGGACAAATCCTAAGTGTAAGGTAGGACTTTTTTAGTTTTCATAATTTTACATTAAGAAGTAAGAATAAGGTGTTATGATTGACTTTTATAGTAGCTCAGTTAAAATTTAAAATTTCAATTAAAACTACTTAGTTGAATCTGTTATGTTGATCTATTCTGATCCTATCACAGTTGGGCTATATACTTTAAATTTGGAAATTATTGGGTGCATTTATTATTGCGATTCGGGGACCTCTAAAAAATGCTAGTTCATATTTTTGCGATTGGCTGAGGTAGCAAAAAATGTAATGACAACAAATTATTACTCAGCAATTGTCAGTTTTTGTGAAATGTTTGTTGTCTGTAAATAATCGTTCTGCACCAAATGGAATACATACAATGTATTTAATTTTCTAAAGTGTTTTACCTCTTTTGAAGATCAGAAACACTTGTTACATGTCTTTAATAATGAGATAATTTGTGTGTATATTGAGGTTCAGCATGGGTACAAAACGGTTATTTGTTTACATAAAAGAAAAATCAATTATGTTGTTTAAAATTAATTATCATATTCAAATTAAATGGCTATGGTAGGGCTTTATATAAGCACGCTAGGTTAAGTAATGTCAGTGGATAAACGAAAGTAGAATCGTGAGGTTTAATTATTGCAAACACAGAACAATCATACTATTCGCAATAATAAAAAAATAGCAAAGATTTCTGAATTTACAGTATATGACAGGTTTTTCTTTAACTGTGTGCTTTAATAGCTGTAATAGGAAATTTCAAAACATTAACCAGGTAATTTGTTTGAGTAATATTTTATAAAATATTTTAAATATGTGTAGTGTTAAAAACCAAAAAGAAAGGATGACTTAAAAAATACAATTGTGAATAAAAGAAAAGAAAAGACTATTTTTCTTAAGGCAATCAAAGACTTGAAATATAAAATGCACACAGTTACTGTTCACTTTTGAGGAATACATGGTGTTTGTGTTTGCATCATTGTTATTGTTGGCATCATATTTTTCTTTGACCTACAATCAATAAAAAAATCTGAAAACTTTAATTGTCAGTAAGTGAAAAGTTTAATTGAATTTTATATAAATAACTTTCATTGTTTTGAATTCTAAAGGAAACTGAAATTGAAATTTGTGAAAATAACACATATATATTGCCAAAAAAATTAATGTGTTTTATACCATATATTGTGGATCAACACTGTAGAGAAAACACATGTATTGTCATTTATGATGAAAATGGCCATTTACACTTTTTTATGCCCACACGATGACATGTCGGGGGACATTAAGTTTTACTCATGTCTGTCCGTCCATCCGTCCATATTTCCATCAAGCTTTTCTCAGAAACCATACATGAGAACAATTTGAAATTTGGCAGGATGGTTCAGTATCACAAGTTGTACATTCTAAGCGACTTTCAGACCTGTCGGACATCTGCTTCCTGTTTGGGACTTCATTTTGCGGGGGGCATCTGTGTCCCATGGACACATTCTTTGATTTTTTTTTGGTTTTAGGGTGATGTTCCATTACCGAGAGCAGCATCTGCAATAGCTAAAATAGACTCCAATGTGTTTTTATTTGGTGGCAGACACACAGTGACTAGGATGAACGATTTACATTGCCTAGATTTAGATACACTTAGATGGTCAGGAGAGTATGTATACAACATTACAATTGAGATATTAATCACCTTTAACTCTGTACGTTATATTAGAGTAACTGTAGGGAAAGTCACACTGATTCAATAAACCACCATCATAAACAATAAAAAGCTGCTTGAGTTTATTATTTTATTATTGTATAAAGTACCTTTATTATTGAATCTAACACTTTTACAAATTTACACCTTAGTTACATATCAAAACTTTGATCACCTAATGCCCTTGACAGAAGCAGTGTATGCTTTTTAAAGAAATTACTATTTTTAACAATACAAATTTACAGATTTTCTTATAGCAAATTTGTCTGGTTCCCTTTTTTAGCTCACCTGACCCAAAGGGTCATGTGAGCTATTGTTATCACTTTGCGTCCGTCGTCGTCGTCGTCGGCGGCGGCGGCGGCGTCTGTAAACTTTTTAGCTCACCTGACCCAAAGGGTCATGTGAGCTATTGTTATCACTTTGCGTCCGTCGGCGTCGGCGTCGTCGTCGTCGGCGGCGGCGTCTGTAAACTTTTTACATTTTAATCTTCTTCTCTGAAACCACTTGGCCAATTGAAACCAAACTTGGCCATAATGTTCATTGGATGGACCTTTACAAAGTTTGTGTTTTTTATTTTGATTGGTAAACCAATATGGCCGCCACCTCAAGACTTAGTTTAACATAGGACCCTATGGGAAAAAAGTTAAAAAGGGCTTCTTCTCTGAAACCGTTTAACCAATCAAAACAAAACTTACTAGCAATATTGTTTAGATGGTCCTCTATAAAGTTTGTGTTTTAGATGGGAATTGGAAATTCAAAATGGCCGCTACTGCAGGACTTAGTTTAACATAGAACCCTATGGGAAAAAGTTTTAAAAGGCTTCTTCTCTGAAACCGGTTAATCAATTGAAACAAAAACTTACTAGCAATATTGTTTGGATGGTCCTCTATAAAGTTAGTGTTTTTTATGGCAATTGGAAATTCAAAATGGCTGCCACCGCAGGACTTAATTTAACATAGGACCCTATGGGAAAAAGTTTGAAAGGCTTCTTTTCTGAAACCGGCCAACCAATGGAAACAAAACTTACTAGCAATATTGTTTGGATGGTCCTCTATAAAGTTAATGTTTTTTATCCCAATCTGATATTCAATATGGCCGCCACCGCAGGACTTAGTTTAACATTGGACCCTATGGGAAAAATGTTAAAAAGGGCTTCTTCTCTGAAACCGGTTAACCAATCAAAACAAAACTTACTAGCAATATTGTTTGGATGGTCCTCTATAAAGTTTGTGTTTTTTATGGCAATTGGAAATTCAAAATGGCTGCCACCGCAGGACTTAATTTAACATAGGACCCTATGGGAAAAAGTTTGAAAGGCTTCTTTTCTGAAACCGGCCAACCAATGGAAACAAAACTTACTAGCAATATTGTTTGGATGGTCCTCTATAAAGTTAATGTTTTTTTATCCCAATCTGATATTCAAAATGGCCACCACCTCAGGACTTAGTTTAACATTGGACCCTATGGGAAAAATGTTAAAAAGGGCTTCTTCTCTGAAACCGGTTAACCAATCAAAACAAAACTTACTACCAATATTGTTTGGGTGGTCCTTTATAAAGTTTATGATTTTTATGCCAATTGGAAATTCAAAATGGCCGCTACCGCAGGACTTTGTTTAACATACGACCCTATGGGAAAAAGTTTTTAAAGGCTTCTTCTCTGAAATCGGTTAATCAATGGAAACAAAAACTTACTAGCAATATTGTTTGGATGGTCCTTTATAAAGTTTATGTTTTTTAAGGCAATTGGAAATTCAAAATGGCCAACTCCCCCACAGGACTTAGTTTAACATAGGACCCTATGGGCAAATAAAAAAAATCTCTATACAACTGGTTAACCAATGAAACAAAGCTTTCTAGTAATATTGTTTGGATGGTCCTATTTAAAGTTTATTGAAAATTACAGGACTTACTTTAACATCAGGGAAATGCCATCTTCATTGCCTATAAAATCAGGTGAGCGATACAGGCTCTTGAGAGCCTCTGGTTACATTTTAATCTTCTTCTCTGAAACCACTTGGCCAATTGAAACCAAACTTGGCCATAATGTTCATTGGATGGACCTTTACAAAGTTTGTGTTTTTTATTTTGATTGGTAAACCAATATGGCCGCCACCTCAAGACTTAGTTTAACATAGGACCCTATGGGAAAAAAGTTAAAAAGGGCTTCTTCTCTGAAACCGTTAAACCAATCAAAGTAAAACTTACTAGCAATATTGTTTGGATGGTCCTCTATAAAGTTTGTGTTTTTGATGGGAATTGGAAATTCAAAATGGCCGCCACCGCAGGACTTAGTTTAACATAGAACCCTATGGGAAAAAGTTTTAAAAGGCTTCTTCTCTGAAACCGGTTAATCAATGGAAACAAAAACTTACTAGCAATATTGTTTGGATGGTCCTCTATAAAGTTTGTGTTTTTTATGGCAATTGGAAATTCACAATGGCTGCCACCGCAGGACTTAATTTAACATAGGACCCTATGGGAAAAAGTTTGAAAGGCTTCTTTTCTGAAACCAGTCAACCAATGGAAACAAAACTTACTAGCAATATTGTTTGGATGGTCCTCTATAAAGTTAATGTTTTTTATCCCAATCGGAAATTCAAAATGGCCGCCACCGCAGGACTTGGTTTAACATTCGACCCTATGAGAAAAAAGTTTAAAAGGGCTTCTTCTCTGAAACCGTTTAACCAATCAAAACAAAACTTTCTAGCAATATTGTTTGGATGGTCCTCTATAAAGTTTATGTTTTTTATGGCAATTGGAAATTCAAAATGGCCACTACCGCAGGACTTAGTTTAACATAGGACCCTATGGGAAAAAGTTTTTAAAGGCTGCTTCTCTGAAACCGGTTAATCAATGGAAACAAAAACTTACTAGCAATATTGTTTGGATGGTCCTCTATAAAGTTTATGTTTTTTATGGCAATTGGAAATTCAAAATGGCCGCTACCGCAGGACTTAGTTTAACATAGGACCCTATGGGAAAAAGTTTTTAACGGCTTCTTCTCTGAAACAGGTTAATCAATGGAAACAAAAACTTACTAGCAATATTGTTTGGATGGTCCTTTATAAAGTTTATGTTTTTTATGGCAATTGGAAATTCAAAATGGCCACCACGGCGCAGGACTTAGTTTAACATAGGACCCTATGGGCAAATAAAAAAAATCTTCTCTATACAACCGGTTAACCAATGAAACAAAGCTTTCTAGTAATATTGTTTGGATGGTCCTATTTAAAGTTTATTGAAAATTACAGGACTTAGTTTAACATCAGGGAAATGCCATCTTCATTGCCTATAAAATCAGGTGAGCGATACAGGCTCTTAAGAGCCTCTGGTTAACAATGTGTAGCAAAGAAGTTGTTAAGTTTTTAAAAGATTGTATAAATAATAATTAAGAAGTATAATTTGGGTTATATGGTTAAAATGTTTGCTTTTCAGATTAAGAACAAGTGGATGTTTGCCTTGTGGTAGATCTTGGCACACTTTAACGGCAGTATCCAACCAAAGATTATTTCTATATGGTGGTTTTGATCAAAACAATGTACCTCTAAGTATGTGGTCAATTAAACATATCAGTCATTACTTTTACTGGTATTTTACATTACTGGAAACCAGTACTAGAAAAAATTAGATGTTTAGGAGCAATAATTGTTTTTTTTCTCACTCAAAACTGCACCTGGGTAAAATAACTGTCTGGGAATTTGCATGTAGACAAAATGACTAGTTATTTGTTCAGTGTGCAAAAGCATGCCAAATTTGAAAAGGGAAATAACTAGTTTTAATTTAAAAGACCTACATAGTCCCAGTGAAAGTAAATTGTGTTTAGTTCAGTATAATAATACAGTTATGGCCTTTAATCGACTTCAGATGATATCAAAATTTTTGTACTTTTTGTTGATTATGACACTTGTTAACTGTAAAAGTATTTTTTTTTTGCATATTAAAATAGTAGAATGAAGGAAGTTGATTCACCAGTAATAGTTTTTACCCCATATTGTAGGAACTAATTTTATTGGCTATGTAGATGTTACATAAACTTGATCACGTAAGATTCTTTAAAATTGCCCTGGTAATCTGGACATGACATAATTGTTGTTCGAACAGCTGTTTGAAAAGACATATGCCAAGCTAATATGAAAAGCCTATCAGATTTATGATAAATACTATTGTTGTCAAATTTTTTTGGCAAATTTAGGTGATGGATGGATATTAAATACAGCGACACTTACCTGGTGCAAGTTGGATTACCTTCCATCAAACCGTCCTAGATTATGGCACACTGCTAACCTATCATGTGAAGGAGAAATTATTATCTTTGGTGGTTGTCATAACAACATTTTAGATTATTCACTTAATAATGTGAGTAATTTTTAGTCACTTTTCTTGCACTTTTATTTTTTCCGACCAAAAAGACTTAGCTGGTCGCAATCTGTACAGTAAAAGATTATCCATGCTTACAATTATTGCTTCCTTTATTTTCATTATATTGCTGCAACAATACAATGGTATGGTTTCATTAACATTTTTACGGACAATATTTTGAGTTTTAATTCTTTTAGTAAGTATAGTTTGCAAGACATATGTATTAAAAATTTGTATTAAAAAGTTGTAAATTCTTACAAAATTTAACTCAAACCTTTTGCATGTTTTAGAACTATTCAATGGCTCACAAACATTGTATGATTTAAAGTTCTCTGTCTGGAAAAAATGTTTTAGAACTAACAAAAGTTTAATGATTTTTAAGCTAACCAGACCCAAACAGTCACAAACACATGGCATCTGTCCATCATATGTAAACTTTTACATTTCATTCTTTTTCTCTGAAATGATTAGGCCATTTTAAACCACTTGGTCACTTTATTCAATGTTAATGTCTGTATTCTGATGTTAAATAAAAACGGCCACCAACACAGGACTAACATAGGACCTTGAAACAAAATGCCAAATGTCTTTCTTCTTAAAAACTGCAAAGTTGATTGAAGCCATTATAATATATGAATGGATTGCTTTGGAACCTTGCACACATTATCAATCATTGCAGCCAAATTACCAACATAGTCATCTTGGCTAAAAACATAATGGATAGAGGAAAACAGAAGCAAACTTTCTTCTTCAGCATCAAAAGCTGTCAAAAAAATCTATTGAATCCAAGTTGTTAATGACCCCTTGTAGAAGTTGTTGCCCGTTCATGTCAAACTTGTGCAGTATTTTCTTCTAAATTATGAACAGTTAGGATTGCAAAATTGTTCAGCTCATTTAGGGAATACAAAAATGACTTTAAAGTTAAATTTGTCTGAATGTTCATTTAGTTATAGCCCCTTAACTGTGTTTTTCATCAAATTTTCACCGTTTTTTGAAAGTCTTCTTTCTAAAAAACCACTGAAGGGAATGCTTTGAAACTTTGCACTCCTTAGTTTTAGGATGTCATCTTCCAAGATTGCAAAAATCTTGGCAGCAGATTAACCAACATGACCACCATGGTAAAAAAAACCAAGGGGTCAAGATATAGTTTTTAGCGTATAGTTGAAGAAGTATAACAGATACTGGAAAAAGAAGTGAACCTACTTCCTTAGCATCAAAAAGTGTACAACATTTTTTCCATTGAGTTTAATTTGTATGAAGATGACTTAAACATATTGGTAAACATATTTTAAAAGACTTCTTATCTGAAAACCTAGAACCAATTGAAACTAAACATGCTTACAATGTTTATTGGATGGTCTTCTACACATGATATGTTTTTTTTTTGTTTTTTTTTGAAATTCAAAATGGTCATCAATTCACAACACAATGGTAGTTTAAAAACATACTTGGAAAATGTTCAGAGGAAAACAGAAGCAACCTTTCTTCGTCAGCATCAAAAGCCTTCTTTATTGCATATATAAATCAGGTAAGCAATGAAAGCCTCAGGTTTAATATTTTCATATATTTGCAAATAATGATTTGTTATATTTTTGCAGAAAATTAATGGTGAAGTCATACACATACAGTTACAGCCTTATTCCTTATTAAGGTAAACATTGAAATTTATTAAAAATATAGCTGTCTAATAGATTATTTTATTATGCTACAGAGAGACGGTTGTTTTTCAGATCTTGTCATTGACAATATTGCATAGAGGTTGTGTAACTATGTATCATGTTTTATTTATATACGGTATCATGTTTTGTAAATACATCGTAATAAAGAGCAGGATCAGTTTCATAAAAACATTTATTATTCAAAAAAACAAATGGGCCAACAGATAGAAATTTGACACTCTGCCGAGCATTTCTCACCTGTTTCTCAGCGATAACAAATAAATATTATATTTTGTTGTCAATTTAATAATATTGTTTTTATAAATTTTTATCCTGTAATTTAAAAATATATTTCATACATAAAATCAGGAAAATCCAAATTCTGGGTTGAAAATTGTATTGTGTATTCTTGTGACAACATAACATCACAGTCATGTATGTATTAGACAGCATGTAGTGAACCAGAACAGAATACTAAAAATATCCTGTGTATTCCTGTGATAACATAACATCACTATCATATATGTAGTGAACCAGAACAGAATACTAAATATCATTGGAAGGGAGGAATGCCAATATTGCACTAGTCTATTGAACCCAGTTTATTTTTTGCATTATATGATTGATACATTTTTATTCTTAAAGAAAAAAAATGTTCATCTGAAACAAAATTTCAGTCTTTTTTTGTTGATATCAAATTGACATTGAAAAATTAAAAATTAAATGTATTAATGATGTTAGTCATTAAAACACATCTCATTTCTGTAGCCAATAATTAAAAGTATTATACATTCCTCATATTTGACACAGTGTAGTATTGAAGATGTTGTAAACAAGTTTGCTTTTTTTGGCTGTTTTAAGGACAATGCCATAATTACCAAATGATAAATGTAAAAAACTAGTCTTTGTGAAATTGTTAGACATTTAAGAAAATAAATCAGTAGAGAAGCAATTAATCAATCATTTTAGAATCTATAAAATTTGATTTTAGATTATGTTTAGATGAAGTATACAGTAAAAGGTCAGAGACACAGCAGTTCTGGGATGAGCTTCCTCACTCGTTATGTCATTGGTTACAAGAGAGAAATAGACTTGACCAGCTGTGTAAACCTTATGATATTGACTCAAATGAAAGTGATAATAATGATCAGGGAAATGAACCTGGACTTTCTTGTTCTGTATCATAGCAGCCTTTCATTGGTAACCATGGAAATGTATTCAGCAGTACGAAGGGAGTGACATAACTCTCATTAAAAAGCAGTATTTGTTTTGCTTACTATGTTGCTATGTCTTAATATTGATTATCATTGAAGGTGATGCATTGTTCCAAACAGATACATTCAGAACATCTTGTGTGAAAGAAGCTTTCATTATGTTGTACTGAATCCTGGAAATGACTTATGTTTTTAATGTGCATTATGTTTTCCAGACATTGATTTTCTATAACCACATGCAGCAAGTAAGGGTTATTGTTCATGATAATGGATTTTTGTTGTTAAAGAAAAAAAACCAATGAAGTATTATAAAAATATTGTTGCTTAACTGCAATGCTGAGCAGAATAAACATTCTTAGTGTACCTTTATGTCTTTCAATCAACCAATGTATGCTTTTATGACTTTTAATCTTTGTTAAAATATTATATTTATATTTGTAAAGAAAATAATATTGAGATTAAAAAATTCTCAGTTGTTTTATTTAATATGTTTTTCTTTCATTATTATGTAATCATTGAAGTGTTATTAGTGACAGGGGATCACTGTAGACAGCACTTCTCATCTGTATGTTTGCACTTTGTATGATTTCAAAATTAGATACACTCTACATAAAGCTAGAAGTTGTATAGTTTACCAGGTACCACATATAACACATTCTAACATATACAATTCAAAACGTGTCTGAATCAAAACAAATTACTATTGTAAACATCTAGTAACTGGTGGTAATTATAGAGAATTTAGAATTTTAATTTTAAATACTTGTATTTTCATTTGTCTTGTTTTCTAACAATATTCCACCTTTATCAGCAATGGTAAAACACAATCTTTGTAGCCATGTTTACTCTAAAAAATGTGTTGGTATGTATTTAAAATCTAAATTGACACCATTGCTAATTTTTAACAACTTCTTTTTTATACATGAAAATAAGCCGAATTTTACTGCCGTTATAATCCGAAGTTAGTTTTGTGATTTGTCAGATTAAGGGCAGAATTCAGTCCTATTGCTCATAATGTAGCAAATAAAAAATTCTAACTTGGGTCTTTTTATACAAAATTCAGATATAATATTCATCTTCTTTATGTTATTAAAGCTTCAGATATTGCAAATTAATGGGAAACGATCTTTATTGAAGAAATTTCTTTTTTCATCTTTGAAGATGCACGTGGAAAATGCTATGTTTTTCCGTATATGGATAATGTGACCTAATTTTAGTATAATGGTGTTAATTTGATATACTATAACAACCATTCCATAGTAAGAATCAAGTAATTTACATATGTGGGGCCTCTGTGGCCGAGTGGTTAAGGTAGTTCATCTACTATTGATCACATGATCTGTCAGCACTGAGATTGCAGGTTAGATTCTCACTGCAGGCAGTGTGTACACGACTCCAATCTTAATTGACAAGGATTGCCAGTTTTCTTACCGCAGGTCGGGGGTTCTCTCTATTGTTCTCCTGCTTCCTCCCCCAATAAAAACTGGACGCCATGATATAGCTGAAAAATTGCTGACAGTGGTGTTAAACAACATTCAAATAAACAAAACAAATAATTTACATATACTTACCCCAGATGCAACACGCATTCAGTTTCGGGTTTCTCAATGTTTTTCGTGTAGTAAATGTAATTAAACAGAGTCACGAATGTCAATTAATACACAACTCGCAGCGGGTAATTAAAAACGGCAATAACTATCTTCACGAATCAATAATGATTGATCTTGAACATGAAACTGATACAAAAATGGTGACACTGTTAAAAGATATCAAGATTGACCACAGCGGATTTTATATGCAACGTCTTTTGTACATTAAAGAGGTGGGAGTGATTCACTCCTGCTCTGCAACATTATGAGTAATGGGACTAAATTCGTACCCTTTGCAAAAAAAAGGGAGGGTACGATTATTTTTTCTAACATGAAAATACATAGATTTCACAGAAAAATCTGCAATTTATGGTAACTATACTTCATGGGCTAGTTCCAATTTGAGCTGGTTTTGCTGTAAAATAAAGAAGAATTTATCTTTAAGGATTTTTTTTGTTCGAAGTAATGGTGGCTATCTTGGTTGAAGGGCAGGATATTGTATACAATTTTGGTAAGGACCTTCCAAGGATCATCCTTACAATATTTTTTTCAAATTAGCCTAGTGGGCTCGGAGATTTTTTATTGATCTTTGTTCAAATGAATTCAGCAAAATCAGCTAGGTACATTGTTGTATGAATTGTTTCAGAAAACTAGAGGCTCCCAGGAGCCTGTATCGCTCACCTGAACCTGAAACCAAACAACCCTTTTTTATCCAGCTTTTCTTTGCTATAAGGAATTGCCCAACACTTCTGCAAAAATCATTAATTTTGACCTTTTAAGGGAAATAACTCCTATAAGGAGGATCTTTTGATGGTTAGAGGGAGAAGGGAGGTTCACTTCAAATTTGCTGTACCTGTTATACTTTTTTAACTATCAGTCGAAAACTCTCTCACCCCCCCCCCCCTTTTTTTCATTTTTTCTATTTTAATCCAATGTAGCTATGTAGGTAGTCAGGTGTCATGATTTGCACAATTTTGGTAGAGGACATCCTAAAGATGATGTGTGTAATGTTTCAAAGCAGTCCTTTCATTGGTTTAAGAGGAGAAGATTTTTTAAAACAAGTAAAAAAATGTTCAAGGAGAATAATTCCTAAACGGTTCATCAGACAATCTTGACCCTAAAGTCATTTTTGTAGCCCTCATAGAGCAGAACAATTAAGCAATGCTAACTTTTTCTCTAGTTCTAATAATTTTCAAGATTTTGAGGCAAAAATGTCAAAAATAATCAATTTCGACAATTAAAGGGCAATAACTCCTATAAGGAGTCATCATACAACTTCAACCCAATGGAGTGTTTCGTAGAGCTTTTGATGCAGATGAAGGTATGTCTCTTCGGTTTTCCTGTATCTGTTACACTTTTTAAAATATAAGCCAAAAACTGTATTTTACCGCCCCCCCATGCTATTTTTAGCCATGGTGGCCATGTTGGTTAATCTGCAGCCATGGTAGGTGCAAACTTGGTTGAGGACATTTGACAGTTGATGTGTACAGTTTCAAAGCAGTACTTTCAGTTGTTTCAGAGGAGAAGACTTTAAAAAATCAATTAAATTTGATTAAAAAAAACAGTTCAAGGGGAATAACTCTTAAACGGTTAATCAGACGATCTTGACTCCTAAGTCATTTGTGTAGCCCTCATAGAGCAGAACAATTAAGCAATGCTAACTTTTTCTCTAGTTCTAACAATTTTCAAGATTTTGAGGCAAAAATGGCAAAAATCATCAATTTTGACAATTAAAGGGCAATAACTCCTACAAGGAGTCATCATACAACTTTGACCCAATGGAGTGTTTTGTAGAGCTTTAGATGCTGAAGAAGGAAGGTCTCTTCGGTTTTCCTGTATCTGTAATACTTTTTGAACTATAAGCAAAAAACTGTATTTTGACCCCTCTGTTCTATTTTTAGCCATGGCAGCCATGTTGGTTGGTCTGAGGCCATGATTTAGGCAAACTTGGTAGAGGGCATTTTACTGATGATGTATGCAAAGTTTCAAAGCAATCCCTTCAGTGGTTTTCGAGGAGAAGATTTTTGAAGAAAAGTTAACGACGACGACGACGACGGACGACGACGGACGCCAAGTGATGGCAATAGCTCACATGACCCTTCGGGTCAGGTGAGCTAAAAAGCCAGAATATATCTTTATGAGACTACAGTCTTATAAGAGGGGGATTACTGTACACTATTCATTTCAGCTGATTTAACTGCAAAAATGAAGAACATGTTCAAATTTAGCTCAACTGTCCCAAAGGGTCCTGTAAGCCATTCTCATCACTTGGCTCACAAGCTGTAAACTTTACACATTTCTATCTTTTTCCCCCAAAAACACTCAATTTGAACCTAACTGTATTGTGTGGTTCTTATTAAGTTTAAGTTTTTGGTGGTTATCCAGTAGTCAACATGGCTCCCAGGACCATTAATGCATTCTTATTGGCTAAATTTAAAAAATCTCACAAATTGCTTGGCAAATTGATTTGAAATCTTGCAGAAAGGTACCTTGGATGGTCCCTTACAAAGTTTGAGTAAAAATGAATCCAAAATGGCAGCCATCGCAGGACTTACCTACTTTAACATACAAGCAGCTTCTGCGAAACTGTTCCTAATGGTGAATCCCAGAAAGAATAATCATACCCTTGATTTTTTTTGGTGATGGAATGAATTTAGTCCCATTACTTGTAATGTTATGTAGCAGAGTGGGAGTGAATCTCTCCCAGCGATTGGACATTGAAAAGCAGTTACATACCGGTATATAATCAGCCATGAACAACCTTTATATCATTCTACAGTCGACATTTTTATTTTTATTTTTAATCTGTTTCCTGTTTAAGATCTATCCTTATTAAAACATCAATATACCAATGTTCACTGTTTCACTTTGTTTTACACCATTTAGATTCACAGCTGGCTTGTTTTCCCCCAGCTACCATGGATTGTCCAACCATCTGTTCTTCCTGCAGCACTTTGTTGATGCATCTATTCTGAAACCCCATGACAGATTGCTTTGATATTTGGTAGGATTAATTGTTGTGATATATAGATGTACATACTCAACCTCCATTTTCATTCATCAAATTTTGAAGGAGTTATGGGACTTTGACCGTTGTAGCAATATTAAACAATACTAAAAGCAAATTTTATCAAGCACCCTACAAGTTTGCACATTCCAGATATTTTATTATGTAAGTTGGTTAGTATATCCCAAATACCAGAAGTTTCTGACACTTCTTAGGCGATTCGATACTCCAGTGGGGGAGGAGCATTTGGCTACATGTAGCAATCTTGCCCTTGTTGAATTCAGCAACAAATTTCTGGTTTTTTTTTAAGTCTTCGGCTACATTTATAGTTTGCAAATTCCATAACCTGCAGAAGTGGATGTTACCTGTAGGCCTTATTGCAACACATTCTATCATGGGTTGTCACAAACAAGGATAGTCTACAAACTACATATAACAGCTATGGTTACTGTTATATATTTCAATATAAAATGCACAAACTGTCATGTATGTTTAAAATACCTAAGGGTTGCATTGGTAATGATCTGTAAATTAAGCTTTTTTTTTATAGTTGACACACGTATACAAAGGATAACAAGACAAATTTTAGCTTTCAGAAGCCCTAACCACCAACTGATAACTCGCATATTGTTTGGTCAGCATTTGTTTGTTTGTTAAAATGGTGTTCAATGCCACTTTCAGCTGTATCATGACATCCAGTTTTTTTAGGGGGAGGGAGCCGGAGTACCCATAGAAAACCCAAGCCTTACTTAGGAAACTGACAATCCTTGTCAATTAAGATCGAAGTCAAGCACATCCTGCCCACAGTGAGACTTGAACCACAATCTGAGTGCTGACAGACCATGTGATCAATAGTAGATGAACTACCTTAACCACTCAGGGGTCAGAATGGGAAATGAAAGCTTGTTTACTGATTATGCAAGGAAAGAGATTTATTTTAAGTTCATCCTCATTCCTAGTACAGTACCTAGATTGTATAATGTCCTTTAGGAAGAAGAAATGCTATGAGCTGCAATCTATGTTGTATCACTTAATCTAATATCATTTTTGTGTTTAAATAATATTTCAGCTCTGTGACCAAATTATTGACATCTGTCAATTGAATTAAAAAAGAGAGAAACAAACTGCTTACATATATATTTTTAATTAACTTCTTTTTCAATTTTTTTTAATTTTCACAATTTGTGTGGTAACAAAGCTACAAGACAATTACAAACATTCTCCAGAAGAAAACCCAGCACTGACCATTTTATAGCAATTCTGAAATTTTTATGTTAGTTTTTCTTAAACGATGGCATATTATAGCCGTAAATAAAATTTAAAATCAGAAGTCTTGATCTAAAACGGCCACTGTTGTCAAGTAGTTGATTGGTTTTAGAAAATCATATAAAGAACTTTAACCAAGAACAAAAAGACCATTGTTTATCAAATATGTCTTGCTGAAAGCTGAAACATAAATAAGTTCTCAGAAGTCCCCATTTTAGAATGTATTACAACATGGAGTTGGCCAAGGAATAATTTACATTTACATTTATGCAACAAAAATACTGACAAAATTCTAATATCATGAAAACTACAGTAGAAAAATATATTCTTCTTTGTCAGATAGATTATCACAGATAACATATGATACAAATTTGTAACATTTTCTGCAGGTTGTTAAAATAATTTAAACTTCTTTAAAGGTAAATTTTAACATTTCTTTTTCACCCTCTTGAAATAGTCTACATTATCAATTTGAATTATACCTGTAACATAAAAACAGGTTTGAATTCCATGTTACAACTGAACTAACAAAAAAAAATGTTAGTATGATCACAGTAATATACTAATACATATGTATAAGCACTTGTACGATACAAATATTAAAAAGCTTACTTGTTTGAGGTATAGAATTCTAATTGGAAATGTGCGCTAAATTAAGTGAAGAAATGTACAATATAATATATGTACTAATGAATTAAACACTTTATATCCAGAACATGTTCTTTTCTGAGACAAATTCATTTGGAGATTCTCAATAAAAAGGTACATACATAAAACTAGAAACTTTTAAAGGGAGGGAACAAAGAAATACATAGAGTAAGACATTTACTGTATTATATTTACATTACAGTCAAAAGTCATAACAATATCAGATCAGAACACAAAAAATGTACATACAAGATGTATACTTCACCCACTTATCAGTTGATGTAATCCAAGTGAAATATTTCTAAACAGTAACAACAACCATACCGAGACATTTATTACGTTCTATTCAACAACAAATAAAAATATCACTTAAATTTGAAAAGTTACATAGAAAATATTGTAAAATAAAATAAAACGGTATATATTTTTTTGTTATGGTTTTCCTATTTGAGACAGATTCTAATGGCAAACAAATGAATCTAAAACACAGAATTTCAGATCGACCATGCTCAACATAAAGTATAAAGTAAATTGTTCTTAAATTATTTGCTTATTAGGACTTTACACATTTGTAAACAAAAAAGATGTATACTTTTATCTTTTAGTTTTGCATATAATGTTACTGTTATTAATAATTACAATTGGAATTGTTTACAAAATCATTTCTGAAAATAGCTGATTTTTGCTGAATTTTAATGCACAATTTTACCTAGAATACTAAATTCCTGAATTGCCCAACTACTAAATTTTGTGGAATGTGTATATGGATGTTTAAATATAATCCATCAAATTATTTCCAGCTATTTTATTAGGTATTGTTTACAATAACATTTCTTAAAATATGTTATTTTTACAAAATTTTAACTACATGAAATAAAACAAATAAGGATAAAATAATTTTTTATATCATGTGCTTAAAAACAAATGTTCAATATCATATTATAGTATTCTAGTGTTGTGGACAGGATTAATATATGTGTTTAATTCCACCCCCTCCCCCCTCCTGGTGCTGATTACTTATTACAAAAAACTACACACACTAAAGAAGTAACCTTAAAAAATAATAGAATAATTGTATACATTTAGTTATTAACAAGAAACTTAGGACTTGTCACTATAGCACCTTTGATAAAGTTATCATGGTAGTGTGTATAACTCCTACAAATATGGCAGAGATACTATAACATAAGTACATTATAGTAAAATCAAATTATGATACATTTCTATAGACGTTTCTACAATAAAAATATTAAGATTGTTTGTGAATGAACTGATACAGATCAGTAACAAAGGACTGATTAAAGCATTTCAACAAAGTCTATCCCAGATATAATAGACAAAACTAATTCTGATTAATTTTCCTTTCATTCACTAATGTAAATTCTGACAACAGACACTTAATATTTGATATTTTATGATTAAGAAAGTTAATTACTTAATAAAAAACATTATGGACATCTAAATGTTAAACAAACTAGCCACGCTTACAACAACATGTGAAATGCAAAACTTCAAGAATTGAAACTAAAACTAGCAACAGGATTGAAATTTTTATCATCAAAATATATTGGAAATTAAATGATGTGTACAGTATCAATTTTCGCTCATTATTCACACAGTATATCAACGTAAAATGTCAAGAAAAGAGAACATTATAATAAAATATCAACACTGCAAAGTGTCTGATTTTAGAACCTCTGAAACAACTCTTGTCAAAATTTATGACTTAACAAAAAGTAAGATATCATTTCATCCCTATTTTGTTCAATTTTCCTTTGATTGATCGTGCAAGCTTTAAAAAATCCCATATCACCCTAATATCATGATATAGATATATAATCATCAGTGTCTAAGGGAATGACATCACAATGTCAACAAACAGCAATAAACAGATTACTGTTTGTTATATTTTCTCAATCTCATTATCCACCTTGCCACAAGCAGGTGAATGGATAATTTCAATCTTGGAAATAAAAGCAACATTAATCTATATGTACAAGAAACATTTTATACAAATACAATTAATATTATTTCTTAATGAGAATTATTTACAAAACCTTATTCTGCAATAGTGATATGTATAAGACATAACTATTTGAAAGTACAGGCATTTCTAAAAATTAACATGAGAATGAATTAAACCAAATGGACGGGAAAACAGTTCTTACACTGTTATTTTTGTAAATTTATTTCTCAATTTAATTAAGATATGAGCTCATACATGTACTTAAAGCAATTACAAATTTACTCTCATTGTGGGCAGTGTGTTCTGAACTGAAACCTTAATTAAAAAGAATAGACAGATTTTCTGACAAAGTTTGGGTGGTTTCACCGGGTACTCATGCGATCTACCACAACAACCAGAGGCTCTTAAGAGCCTGTATCGCTCACCTGATTTTATAGGAAATGAAGATGGCATTTCCCTGATGTTAAAGTTAGTCCTGTAATTTTCAATTAATTAGGACCATCCAAACAATATTACTAGAAAGCTTTGTTTCATTGGTTAACCGGTTGTATAGAGAAGATTTTTTTTATTTGCCCATAGGGTCCAATGTTAAACTAAGTCCTGCGGCGGTGGTGGCCATTTTGAATTTCCAATTGCCATAAAAAACATAAACTTTATAAAGGACCATCCAAACAATATTGCTAGTAAGTTTTTGTTTCCATTGATTAACCGGTTTCAGAGAAGAAGCCTTTTAAAACTTTTTCCCATAGGGTCCTATGTTAAACTAAGTCCTGCGGTAGCGGCCATTTTGAATTTCCAATTGCCATAAAAAACATAAACTTTATAGAGGACCATCCAAACAATATTGCTAGTAAGTTTTGTTTTGATTGGTTAAACGGTTTCAGAGAAGAAGCCCTTTTAAACTTTTTTCTCATAGGGTTGAATGTTAAACCAAGTCCTGCGGTGGCGGCCATTTTGAATTTCCGATTGGGATAAAAAAACATTAACTTTATAGAGGACCATCCAAACAATATTGCTAGTAAGTTTTGTTTCCATTGGTTGACCGGTTTCAGAAAAGAAGCCTTTCAAACTTTTTCCCATAGGGTCCTATGTTAAATTAAGTCCTGCGGTGGCAGCCATTTTGAATTTCCAATTGCCATAAAAAACACAAACTTTATAGAGGACCATCTAAACAATATTGCTAGTAAGTTTTTGTTTCCATTGATTAACCGGTTTCAGAGAAGAAGCCTTTTAAAACTTTTTCCCATAGAGTTCTATGTTAAACTAAGTCCTGCGGTGGCGGCCATTTTGAATTTCCAATTCCCATCAAAAACACAAACTTTATAGAGGACCATCCAAACAATATTGCTAGTAAGTTTTGTTTTGATTGGTTAAACGGTTTCAGAGAAGAAGCCCTTTTAAACTTTTTTCCCATAGGGTCCTATGTTAAACTAAGTCTTGAGGTGGCGGCCATATTGGTTAACCAATCAAAATAAAAAACACAAACTTTGTAAAGGTCCATCCAATGAACATTATGGCCAAGTTTGGTTTCAATTGGCCAAGTGGTTTCAGAGAAGAAGATTAAAATGTAAAAAGTTTACAGACGCCGATGACGACGACGACGCCGACGACGACGCCGACGGACGCAAAGTGATAACAATAGCTCACATGACCCTTTGGGTCAGGTGAGCTAAAAACTGGATGCAATGATACAGTTGAATACTTGCTTAAAGTGGGATTGAATCACATTAAAACAAAAACAAACATACTAAAGGAATTGCATTTGTTTTTTAAAGTAAAAATATACAATGCACTCGGAACAAAATAGCAAAAAGGTGTTCATTCCTAATTATGTGCATAGTAAAAGATGAGTAACTGTGGGGGTGGGTGTGACTATATACAGGAGCTGATGACAGTGTAAATAATGTTGTGTAGGACTAAAGGACTAGACATATGATATGTATAACATAACGGGAAGTATATTTCTCTCAGACTTTGCTGTTCCACGGTTTAACAAACTCGAAAATAAAGATGATTCATCTAAATCTGGAAAAATATAACAATAGACTTCATACTATGTAATGTAATGTTGAATTACATAATATAATGTGTTATAAATGTTCTGTAAACATTATCTTTGTTTTTATTGTTGCTTCTGGACTAAGTGATATTCTTTGTAATGTTGATACTACAGAATCTGGTAAATCTTCTGATTCTTCTTCTGTCAGTGGACCTTTGCAATATGTTGTTTTGGCTCTTCTGGGTAAGTTTAGTTTCATATTATCAAAAGCTGTCGAGTTGGTACGAATACCTGTAATAGATTGTAATGTTAAAAATAAGTGTTTAAAGTACAAATAAAAATATAGAACAAAATTAAATAACAATGAATAGAACCACAAATAAAAAAGAACTGTATACATAGGAAAAGTAAAGTGAACAAACAGCAAACAATGCTCTTAAATTGTATTAAACTCCTCTCTAATGATTTTAAATAACATTACATAATATTAAGTAATTAGAATTTACTACTTTTAATTGGCACATAATGTTTTGGGTAAATAAAGAAAAGTGTTTCTATATGAAAAAATAAATACATGTATCATAAATCTTGTATTAAATGTCAAACATGCATGCATGTAACTATCTAAAATTCCTCTTATACACCTGTCATCACATACAGATAAATAACTGATAGAATTCTGGTAATGTAGAAAAGCCATAACAAGAATTATTTAAAAGGAAACTAACAACCATGCATCTGAAACAGGGTCAAAGGAACTGTTAACAATTAACTAGCATATACAGTGTTAGAATTGCCTGTTACATACTGTGTTCAATAATTCTGTTATAATAGGTAATTGACGGTGAAATTCATTGTCACAAGGAACATAAAGTAAATTGTATGAATATATTAAAATTATTGAACTCTGTATGAAATACCCCAGTAAAAAAGTCTACCATAAATAGGAAAAAACTGTGTAACTGAAACCAAAGGATTTCTAGAGTTTGATGTAAAACTGGGCCAAATAGACAATAATAAGCAAAACATCTGACTTAGCAAATCCAGCTTCACTGTTTATGGTAGAAACGGTACATAGTAACATACAATTAGTGATACAATATATGTAAGAGCCTATCATTCCAAAGAATACAATATATTTGAGCCTAGCATTAAAATGAATAACATACACTAGTACATGTATATGATAGAGCCTTTCATTCCAAAGGCATGTTACATCTGATTTTAATTTTACTAAATATTGTTTAGAATCTAGGCACATCAGACTGAAGTAAATGAACACATTCAGAATTATACAAGAAATTAATTTATTAATAATAAGTTTGCTTAGAATTTTACATTTCTGATGAGCACTTTATGGTATCTATTTCTCAATCAACAATTAACAACATATGGACATGAAATAAGGGCCATAAAAATTTATATTTGAAATATGCTGGATAAAGCTGTACAAAATTGTATTAGTTCCAGCTTTTATATTTCAATAGCAGTATTAAAGGTCACAAAATTCAGTGACAATATAATTTTTTCTATATAAGGAACTGTGCTGTATACTAGACAATTGATGACGTTAATATAGGTCGCTATCAGGATTTATCAGCCAGAGAAAATGTAATATTCATGGAGCCAATAGGCGAAGTGAATATAAATTTTTAAGGCTGATAAATCCTGATAGCCACTGTATATCTAAGTCCGTGATTGTTTTATTACATGAATAAAATAAACATCTTCCTTGATTAAAACTAAAACAGAGGATGCTACCACACAATTGTACCTTTCGATCTATTTTTTGAGAAAAAAAGGTTGACATCGGATTCCACTTGACCATTGTGCAGCAGAATCATGCAGTGGACAAAAATTTCCATATTTTGATGCAATTTTAATACTGTTGTGATTTATCGTGACCCGAAAGATGTTTTTAAACCAATCAAAAGCATGTAAAATTCTATTCATGTAATAATATATATTGGTATCCAAAGCTCAATAGGATAAAGACACCTGATCATAAAGTGTTCATTTTGAGATCATAATTTATTATGCTTACCACGTATAAAGCAAGAAACTGAATTTTAAAAATGGTGAATGCTTCAAATGAATTTATATTTTTACTCTAATGTTAAGATATATTATATTCATACTTTTGTAGGATTCTTGGGATTGAAGAATAAACACAATATACATGTTATTGTCCATAAATACCAAGTACCTGGCATTTGACATAAAACAAGGTAACACTAGATAAAAACTGCAGATGCAAAATAAACGCTCTCTTTGCTGACAACGTAGGAACATATTCTATTTATTTTTTATTAAAAGATGTTAGCATTAACATATAGGGAATTATAAAGAGGTGGAAATTTAGAACTATGTTTTAACAGGGACAGTCTATACTAGTTAGTATAGACTGTCCCTGGTTTTAACTAATATTTGTTCTAGCTAATGGTTATCAATATTATAAAGGTAATGAGGTTTTATAAAACAGATTACTAGAGTAAATTCCATTATCTAGTATTGTTTGCTCAGTGTGGTTGACCCATGAAAAAAATGTTGGCAATTTTTTTATAACATTTGCCCCATCTGTTTGTTCAAACACATTTCATAACCAATATGTATCTCCCATTTTTACTGAAATTGAAAAATGTGTACATCAACCTTTGTATAATCCCCAGGAGATTCAGGGCTGACAAATATTTTTGATACAAAATGGTGAGTTGTGGTTAACATGTTCTATTTTCCTATCAATAGGTTCAAACTTGATAATGGAAAAAATTCAGATGTATATTGTATCACTGATTGACAATAAAAATAAATACAATATACAATCTCTTCATTGTTATCACCATTTAACATTAAAATCAACTGTCATAATAAAAGCATGTATGACCTCATATGTGTTAACAATGTTAAATTGGTGATCTTGAAGAGATTAAACTTACTCAAAAAGCTGTGGTCATGCTAAACAAATCACAGGCTTTAACTCCTATAGAATAACCACAAAATACTCAGTTATGTGAGAGTAGGAAAACAAATAAATAATGATTTTTTAACATACACCAAAAATTACTCCCCTGTAGTCCTCTATTTTTTGTTTTTCAATTCCCAGTATATAAAAAGTGAAAAGTAAATGCTAATGAATTCATAATTCATGAAATGTAAAAAAAAATGGTGACGACTGTTTAATAAGCACCACATAAAAAAAAACTTGACAGAAAGATCTCTAGTATGTACATTTGTACAGTGTGCAGTACTCTAATTCAATAAACAGACTAAATGAAGTCACCCTACAGGGAGAATCAGTTCCCATAAACAAAGACAAATCCAATAAAGTGATAGAGATATCTCCATATGGTGGAAACAACTCGTAATCATACTAATATTTATTGTAGTACAACAGGAAGTAGTTTCCTATTAATTCCTATGTACATGTAGCATGCTGAAAAAAAGTATCAAAATTCGTTATGTTTATATCTTTTATAATTTTTAAGAAATTATCAACATTAAAAAATATGTATGCATGCTTCTTCTGAACAACATTTTCTGCACTTATTGGGAAAATATCCCTAGTAAAAACATCATTTTCTGACAACCTTATCAATTCCACTGTACAAAAAACAAATTATTTCCCAAAAATTCATGCTTAGATAGGGTAGTGTATCATTCATAGAAACATATTCTATACAAAAATTTACTAATTTCCTTTAAACATAAAACACATTTATAGATAAGCCAGATTATAAAAAGTCCTAATTTGAAGTAAATAAAAAAGTTCTATTAATTTAATAAAAAAATCTTGTGCAGTATGGTTTGTCATTTCGTCGAGATCACATTTAATGCCACTGGGCAATTTTTCAGCTATATTGTGGCATCCAGTTTTTATTGAGAGAGAAAGCCTTGTCAGTTAAGAGGCAAGTACACCCATGGAATTGACTTATTTGAGGAGTAATTTCATTAAAAATAAAGCATTGTTGTCAAGGAGGCGTTGCCCTTATCTAACCAGGTTATACAGTAAGAACAAAGTTCCTCAATGTCCCATAACCATTCAAATTGGAAACATCTTATGGACAAGACATATGAACAATTCATGATAGTAGTATTTGGTAAAACCGAGATATAGATTACAATTATATATGCAACTGTCATCAATCCATTGTGCCAAATTCTCCACTCCATAAGTGATATATTTCATTTAAGCAATACAAAACAGAAGTGTACTTGGCAATTAAATCATCAGTTATTTCAAAATTTAGTCATTGAATAACATTTACAAATGGAGAAACAGTGGGATAAAAAAGAGATAGATAATGACTGATAGAATGACTTAATTTTACAAAAATCATTAATTTTAAATAAATATATTTTTCCACTATTTAATACAAGTCTATTAGTTCTAACACTATTATTTTCCATATGAAGAAAGTCATAAAAGATAGATTGCTGGTAAAAAAAAGCAATTACTTCCATTCACCATCCCAAAACAATATGCTGCCCTATATACTGTGATAGGCAAGAATACAAAACTTCAAATTAAAAGTTGTGGTTCCCATAAAGGGACAGGAAATGCAAAACTAACAGGTCTGTACCTGACGTGTGAAGGCATAACAATACACCAGGCTTTTATTGTGTTAAAAAAGTAAAACTAAAGAAAAAAACTGAACTAAAGGGGTATTAGTTAGTACAGTACTGGACTATTGTGAATTACTCTGCAAACTATCAACACTCGCAATGTCAAGGTACCATCAAGATCCACAAGAATATCTAAACACAAGAAAATATTTATCAGTAACTGGCAAGTTTCCATTTAAATTTTTCTGTATGATTTTATTTGAATGATGTGAATAATATCAGCCTTCTGTTCATTAACGCTAAATGTTACATCAGTTGAAATCACATCATTCCCATATTTGACAATTGTAGCAAATTACTGATAAAAAGAAACAATGTAATGGCATATTTGTCCAGACACCAGCAGGTTGAATCTCAGAATCACTGTAAACATGCATGTTTTACATTCCACCTGACAGAGTCATAACAAAAATGCAATTATATTGTATTTCTTGAAACACCCAATCAATTCTCTCACCTTTTAAATACAAAACCTTCAACAAAGTAAGTATGAGGAAGATACAATTCAGCATATTCTAAAATATAAAAGAATGAAACTTTTCATTCACAAATATTTGTTGTTTTCCTCTTCTTTCAATCATGAACACCTAGCAGTATATAAAATGCAATTATGGCCCTCTAATGAGTGTAATATTCATAATTATTATACTTTACTATGGAAATCAGTACTAAAATAAATTTGATTTTAGGAGCAATAACTGTTTATTCTTGCTCAAAACTACAAGTGGGTAAAATAACTGTCTGGGAATTTGCACATAGACAAAATAAATGGTTATTTGTTTGACATGCAAAAGTGCTCCAAATTTTAAAAGTGTTACTCAGTAATCATCAAAATATTCACATGTTCTTGATTGTGTTTATTTCAGTACAATAATACAGAAATGGCCTTCAATCGACTTCAGGTAATATCCAATTTATTAAACCTTAAAAGTTATTTATAACCCTTTTTGTGATTTAATAGTTATGGATATTACCTGAAGTTGATTAAAGGCTATAACTGTATTATTATACTAAACTAAACACAAACAAGGACATGTGAATACTTTGATGGGGATTGTGTTTTGTTAACTGAGTAACCCTAGGAAATAACTAGTTATGTGTTCAATCTGCAAAAGCACTCCCTAACTTAATTGAATGACACAGATGAATACTAAAGATAATATGGAGGTGTACAGTAGAAGATGAGATTTTACACCAAACCTGGGAGAGTCCACAGAAAGTGCTGCCCCACATGCCAGAGGGCATAATGGGCAGTAAGTAATTAAGTAAGCAACTCCAAAGGGTTATTTTGTCTGAATTCCCAGTCAGTTAGTTTATCTACGTGCAGTTTTGAGTAAAAAAAAAACAGCTATAACTCATAAACATCTTTTTTTATTATAGTAGTGGTTTCTACAGTAAAGTATAATATTTTATAACTTCATTCAGCAACATATCATTTAAAAAAAAAAACCTGCCATATCTGTAACATTATATCATATATAAGCTTAAAAAAATCTATTTAAAAAAAGCAAATAAAAAAACTTACTACTAGATTTTCTTCTGTCTGAGTTGAGCGTTTTTACACGACGTGCAATCGTCTTTCTTGCATGAATTGAGTTTTTAACAATCACTGGTTTATCGGAATCAATCGCTGCTTCAGTGGCTAAATCTTCAAAAAATCCTACAAAAGCAAAACATTATTCATGTTAGTTGTTGCATTAAATTGATTTCAGTGCTTAGTTGATGGAGGAAACAAGAAAGTAAAATATTGTTTAAAAATAAGGAACTCAATGGGATAATAAATGATACCCTGCCATGTTGTGATTTATTTAATATCTATGTATCGGTAAATACATTTACTAAATTACAAATCAGCCTATACGTGGAGCTGAGCATGATAACAGTCCAGTTGACAAGACAATTTTTACCCTAACCTTGGACATATAAAAATAATTTAAATTGGTCTAACTCAAAAACTACAAATAGGATTGTGCTAAAAATTCAACTTGATCTTCATTATATAAGACTTGACAGCTGTGCAAACTTTTAACATAATCTGTTGTTATCATGTAAAATCTGCAAATTTTTACTTTTTTTTAATTGGCCTTACTGAAAACTGCAAATGGAATTGTGCTAAAATTTGAACATTATCTTAATTTTATAATACTTAACAGCTGTCCAATATTTTAACAAAATCTGTTAACATGTTTTCAAGTTATCATTTTGAAACTGCCAACTGTTGACCAAAAAATTGTTTAATTAGCCTAACTTGAAAACTACAAATTGGATTGTGACGAAAATTGAACTTAATTTTTGATATGTTATGGGCTCACTGCTGTGGAAAGTTTAAACAATATCTATTGACACATTTTAAATTTATCTTCAAACCACTGAGTTAAGGACAGACTTACAGGGGTATAACATTATACTTCATGTAGCAGGGTATAAAATCCACTGCAAATATAAGAATGTATATACATGTACATTATGCACATACTTTTAGAATAGAAAGTATGTAAAAAAAAAAAAAATAAATAATAGAAAGTTCATTATAAATGAGTGATTACAGTGGATTCCTCTTAGTGGCATAACCAATTTGTCAGAGAAAATTATTAAATTAACCAAAATATCCAATAAACAGAAATGACATTTTTTTTTACAGAAAATATACAGTTTTCACTTTAATTGTCTATTTAAAAGCGTTGTTGATACTTAAAACCACTCTTAAATTATCTTAATACGTGTTTGTTTGATGGTGTTTAATGCCACTTTCAGCAATTTTTCAGCTATATCATGGCATCCAGGTTTTATTGGGAGAGGAAGCCGGAGAAAAAACAGATCTGCGATATAATAACTGGCAATCCTTGTCAAGTCCAGTCAAGTACACCCTGCCTGCAGTGAGAATCAAACCCGCAATCTTACAGTAGACAGACCACGTGATCAATAGTAGATGAACTACCCTAACCACTCGGCCACCGAGGCCCCTCTTAATTCTTGTAACAACAATTATAATATAAAAGAAGTAGTCAAAACATACTTTTTAATAATTCTTTTGGTAGACACTATTATTAACTTGTTAGAAAAATGCCAGTTTTTGAAATGAATACGTCCATTTCTTGATAATTTTATGCAATTAACAGGAATTTTTAAATTTTTTGATATTTTCATGCAATTAACAGAAATTTAAAACATTGAGAATAAGGTGTAGGACCACCAAATACCGGGAACCAGTCCAGAGGTTGTACGTAAAAGTAGTACTATTCAGCAGACAGGCTCACTCTTGCCTCATATAGAATTTGAACCACACATGATACCAGAATAAATTAGGTATTTTTGGAAAGCTGAATAATCTAGGAAACTTGAGGATAAAGTTTTATTGGTTTTAAATGAACATAAAAACCAATTAATTAGGGACATGCACTATTTTTGGACTGAAATAGAAAGTGAAAGTAGATTTTAAGACCCCGTGGACTTCAGGTTGAGCGTTCGTTCTTATATGCCATGAAACTTATTGTGAAATTTTGACAGAATGTTTACCCAGTGCATTTTTATATGGGACGGAAGTGTCACTTAATTTGAAATAAAGGTGAATTTTCTAGGATAAGTCAAATTATCAAATTTTAATATAGCTGAAGAGTAAAAAAACAATGGTGGTCCTACACCTGTAAGAGGCCATGACAGGTATATCAACTTCTATTACTTTTGATAAAAATGGTACTGAAAGAGTGTAAATCACCAAGACTATCATTTTAATTGCTTATCAGAGCCAAAACCTATGGGGGTGTCAAATTTCAGCCTAAACATGGTATTATGTAATATTTTATGAAATTGTGGGGGTCTGCAGTGGTCCGCGCTTAGTAGAATGTGCTATAATTTAAATAAACTTCTGTTTTAGGTTTTAGATGTAATGAAAGGGTCAAAATGTATAAAACTAGAACTGGTAAATATTCTAGTATGCAGAAAAATAGTGTATTTAAGATGAATTTGTCAATTTCACACCTGCGGCTTAAGTCGGTAACATTGCTGGCCTGGGTTAATACTAAAATTATTTATATTTTCTAAACTAAAGCTTGCTGGGGGTAAATTTGTTAGTAAACTAGTAACTATGTAATAATTGTACTTGTTAAGATAATTGGGCCTTGAGATGATAGTACTTCTGTCAAAAATTCCTTAA
Source organism: Limnoperna fortunei (assembly GCA_944474755.1). Classification (NCBI taxonomy): domain Eukaryota; kingdom Metazoa; phylum Mollusca; class Bivalvia; order Mytilida; family Modiolidae; genus Limnoperna; species Limnoperna fortunei. The sequence goes on along the minus strand of OX104113.1, from coordinate 20,953,416 downwards.
AAATGAGCAGCAATGGCCAATTTTTGCAATTTCATACCAAAGCAAGATATAATTTTTTTTTTTATGCCACTTTGTACTTTAGTGGATTTTTCTTTAGTAATCAAAGTGCAGACTGCACCAAAGGAAAGGTTGCTTTGCAAGTATGAAATGAGATTCCTGCCTCATGTTTTACAGGCAATAAAACAAACCAATGTAAAATAAATCAGGTAAATTTAGAAACATATTAGACATTAATTAAAAAGACTAGAAAAAACTTTGCAATCCTCATAATTGATAGCCCCAGCTCCCCTATGTCTTGAATGGCAATGTCCAGGGCTTTGCTGTTGTAAACTCCAAAATCGTTTGTAAATATCAGGTGCACAATTCCACCATATGACAAAGGATTCTGCAAAAGTTTCATCAAATCCCAGTCAGTGGTGCAAGTAGTTGTGGATAAGAGATAGGCAAACCCTACATCAAAGAATGGCAAGTCAAAGTTTGCTATGGGAAATCCTAAATATCATTCCAATCAAAATATAAAATATCAGGTGTACAATATCACTATGTGACAAAGAGTCCTTCAAAATTGCATCAAAATCCATTCAGTGCAACGATACAATTGAAGATGTTTCTATCATAACTTTTATAAATATATTAGTAAATAAGACAAATGTGCTGCTGCCCATTTCAGACATAAAAATCGCACCTGTTATATGGTTGCATCAAATACATGTACATATATGTAAATGTCTCCCTATGTAAGTGATGGCATAAACTTCTAAAATATTCAAAACTAAAATAATTTATTTCTGTTATACTCCAGGGCTTCAGTTGCCGAGTGGTAGTATTCATCTACTATTGATCGAATGCCTGTCAGCACTTGTTCATGTTGTTTGAATCTTACTGCTGCCAGGGTGTGCTCAAGTTCAATCTTGATTGACAATTATTAAAAGACTCCTAGAATCTGGCTTCCTCCTACAATCTGGCTTTCTCCTCCAATAAAAATAGGACGCCCAAATATAGCTGAAAAATTGCTGAAAGTTGCATTAAACAATTACAACACAGGGATCTGTGCAAATCGATTTACATGTGCTTTCGAATGATACTAGGTCGATTTTGTTATATCGAGTCCATAACAAGATCGACCCAGTATTATTCAAAAGCACATGTAAATCATTTTTTATAAATCCCCGGATTCAAACAAAAAAAGACACAATCACATGGAGCGCTTTTCTGCTTGCATTTTTAAAAATTAATATTCAATTTGCGATATTGTAACTTTTTATTACAAAAATCCAATAAAAAAATTTCCACTGTACATATTCCATACTATGCTTGTTGTTTACATGTACTTGACTTTTGCTACGCAATCTGACACTTTTTGTTTTCAACAAGTGTCTTACAATGTTTACAAAAGATCGCCAGCTTTCGTGACGTTCTATGGAATTCGCGCCTAAACCGCAAACGACATTACCCAGGGTTTTTCAAATGGACAATAATCGATTGCTCCAAGTTACACCCGTTCTAATTTTGGTCAAAATTTACCTTGGAAAATCGCTCTATCAAATTGAAAAACTGCATTTCAAAACGCTGCACAAATGTTAAAAAATAATTGCTGATTTCAATTTGCACCTTTTTGGATCTACATAAGGAACATAAGATCGACCATACGCGCTTAGAGGTTTTATTTGTCACTCAAAAAACTTCTGCTAAAACACACTGAATTGATCACATCTTCCTTTGTTTTAAGGAACACATAAAATGAAGAAAAATATATCGTTTTGACTTTTGTTTTATACTTAAAGCATAAAAATGCAACATCGTCTGAAACGACTGCAATTTCGTGAGGTAAACATACACAGAAAATTGGAACGTTTTTTTGCCTTATTCCGATGGGTGGTGACCGATTTCGACTCGTTTAATGAGAAATATTAATGGTTCAGCATGAATTAATCAAAATTAATCAAAAGGACCGGAAACAAATTGTGTTAGCTTTTACTATGGAGATAATGTAGCGACATGGTGAGTGCAATTGATCACCGATGTCGAATAATCCATCTACTATTCTTGTGTCACAAACACAAAAATATCTTTTTCAATATATTTTTATTAGTTAGAAATTGTTATATTTAATTTAACTACTTGTATTTTATTTACGAAACTTCTACATGCCATTTTCCCACCCTCAAAAATTTTTATAGATGGCGCCGCTCTGTACATTGACAAAGCACACACTTTTGTGTTGATTTTCATTTAATTAAACACGTAAAAAAATAGAATGCAAAAACCTATGAAACGACGACCACACGATCGCACAATATAATCATTAAATCACTTCAATCATAATAACGTCGTCAAATATTATTAGACTGATGCCACTTTGTCAGTACTACATTTGTCGGTTCAGTGAACAGCTATCGCGAGGATTGCCAAATATCGCGTTGATTTCCAAAACCAAAAAGTGTAACGAGTCTGTCTCTCGCGGATGAACATGGAATATTTTTTTAAATCGTAATATTAGTTATCAGTTATACAGTAAATGAGACATAATACAAAAGGACATGTATAGTAAAGTTGTTCAAGATGAATGTGGTACACCGATTCATGTAATTGATAGATTCCTCCAATGTGACCTATTTTTTACGAGCGTAAGATTTTATTACACGCCGGTCGCAGTAGTTTCTATATATCTGAGCGTTAGCAAAGGGAAAGTTTGCTACGCAACCTTCCCAAAAACTGTTCATTTGACTATTAAACTTAATAGAATAGTGATCGCATTTAATGAAATTAATCAAATTTTAGTCTCAGTTTAGAAACTATTTATGTACACCTCCAAAACATGGTACAACTGAATATCAATAAATTTAAATTTGAACTCAAAAACTTTCTCCTGATGGACTAGGGGCTTAATTACGATAGTTTCATCCTATTTTTCTTAATTGAAATGTATTTCAAGAGATAAAAGTCTTATTCCAACAGTTTGAAGGTACTCAGAATCTCACTTTCGAAAAAAGGGGGGGGGGTATGTGAAATAAACTAAAATAATGCAAAATTTATGATAAAATTATGTAATTAGTGCCTTTCTATGTGTGAAATAAGTTCATTTGTGTTGGATAAATATTGCCAAGTTTGCCATTTACATCTGCAACTAAGAAATTGAAAAATTAAGGAATAATGCATTTCTTGATCACCAAGCTCATTTTTTATGATAATGCGCATGTGAGGTCTTTGTATGTTTCAGGGACAGTCTATACTAACGGGACATGTCACTCCTAATTAATCCTATATTACAGTTCGATATTTCTGTGCCACGGCTGAAATTTGACGTATCCGCTCCGTTCCGTTTCCGGAATTAACATTCCGCTATTTTATTGATAGTGTGCTTGGAATTTTTTCTCTCTCGAAATTAGTTATTTCACGAAAATATAGTACAATAATAGTAAGTATTTATTTTTTATAGTTTATTATTCACTTATGAATTATGATTTCGTTAAATTACATGTTGTCATTCCACATTTAGCCAGAAAACTAGACGAAAATGTTGTTGTCTAACATGTGCGTAATATCATAGCGGTTTTTTCCTTCAGTCAACCCCATTTTAGAAGGGGATAACTTCATCACCCTTTTGTGCGATCAACAAACCTTGGTTTTTATGACAATTTATAGATACTCCTGTGTAATAGACTGCTTAAAGTAGGTTTTATGTGTTTTTTGCATGAATTTGGATGATTGGAAATTTGTTTATATTTTGGAACACCGGTCCCCATCTTGGCAACATACACCGACCATACACCCATTTTAGAATGGGATAACTTCATCACCCTTTTGTGTGATCACAAAAAACCTTTGTTTTTATGAAAATTTATAGATACTCCTGTGTAATAGACTGCTTAAAGTAGGTTTTATGTGTTTTTTGCATTAATTTGGATGATTGGAAATTTGTTAATATTTTGGAACACCGGTCCCCATCTTGACAACATACACCGACCATACACCCATTTTAGAATGGAATAACTTCATCACCCTTTTGTGTGATCACAACATGCCTTGGTTTTTATGAGAATTTATAGATACTCCTGTGTAAAAGACTGCTTAAAGTAGGTTTTATGTGTTTTTTGCATGAATTTGGAACACCGGTCCCCATCTTGGCTACATACACCGACCATACACCAATTATAGAATGTAACAACTTCATCACCCTTTGGGTGATCACAACAAACCTTGGTTTTTATGAAAATTTATAGATACTCCTGTGTAGTAGACTGCTTAAAGTAGGTTTTATGTGTTTTTTGCATGAATTTGGATGATTGGAAATTCGTTTATATTTTGGAACACCGGTCCCCATCTTGGCTACATACACCCACTTGTACATGTAATAACTTATCACCCTTTGTGTGATCACAACTTACCTTAGTTGGTTTTTATGAATTTATAGATACTCCTGTGCATATCCACCGTGTGCATATTTAATATTAATTATTAATAATTTTATTGTTTCAGATGCCTTCTCGAAAGAAGTCACTTCACCAAACACAGACAGACAAATTTTTTAATTAGTTTATTACTGTTATGACATCCTGTAATTCCTACTGTGTTTACCTGACAGGATTATAATTATACATATTGCCTTGGTTGCACCACATGGTGTGAGACAGACAGAAAATTTTATTAATTAGTTGATTAGTTAATTACTGTTTGCAATATCATCCTGTAATTTCTACTGTGTTTACCTGACAGGTTAATAATTACACAGAGTGGCTTGTGTTTTTGTTTTTCTTTTCTTTTTCCTTATCATTATCAAAGAATTGTATTCTTTTTACCTTACAAATAAAGTAATTAAAGGTATATGTATGAAAACATTCAAAGCTGAAGAGAAATTCAATAAAATGTTAATTGGGAAAGTTGTTTTAGTTTAATTACACGATTAAGGTGAATAAAAATTTATAATATTTATAATTATAATAATCCGATCTAACATGAAAATTTTTTATTGTATAATGTATTAGATAAACGCACGGAAAAAACACTAGAAAATCGTAAATAATGTATTTAAAAAAAGGAAATCCATATCATGCCGTACCGAACACAATTACATTGTTCGAAACTAAAGCTAGCCGTATGTGACTCAATTCTAGATACGAAAATTTCCGACCGAAGTGCTAGCTCTGCGTTCGTGTCCTAGAAATTTTGCCGAAAACGCCAGTGACATGTCCCGTTAGTATAGACTGTCTCTGTATGTTTTTCATTTCTTGAAAACCGCTGAAGGCAATTCAACAAAATTTTAGAATTTGTTTCGACTAACATAAATCTAAGACCAGGAAAAATTTCATTTAATTTGTTGAACAAAAACATCTTCTTTAGGTGTAGGACCACCAAATACCGGGAACCAGTCCAGAGGTTGTACGTAAAAGTAGTACATGTACTATTCAGCAGACAGGCTCACTCTTGCCTCAAATAGAATTTGAACCACACATGATACCAGAATAAATTAGGTATTTTTGGAAAGCTGAATAATCTAGGAAACTTGAGGATAAAGTTTTATTGGTTTTAAATGAACATAAAAATGTTGAGAGTCAATTAGGGACATGCACTATTTTTGGACTGAAATAGAAAGTGAAAGTAGATTTTAAGACCACGTGGACTTCAGGTTGAGCGTTCGTTCTTATATGCCATGAATCTTATTGTGAAATTTTGACAGAATGTTCACCCAGTGCATTTTTATACGGGACGGAAGTGTCACTTAATTTGAAATAAAGGTAAATTTTCTAGGATAAGTCAAATTATCAAATTTTAATATAGCCGAAGAGTAAAAAAACAATGGTGGTCCTACATCATAAGAGAAATGGTTTGGTGTTTTAATGTATTATGCAATTAAGAGAAATATGTAATTAACAGGTATGTGATTAAGTGGAATCACATGTATTACATAATTATACAATTGTTCCATAATAATTCATCCTGTTTTTGAACCTGCAATATCATTTATAGCAGTGTAAATATTGACACTAAATAATTGAGAAATATATAACATGTACAGGCAGATTCCAGTCTGTTTGGATTTCAAAAAATTGTGTTTCAAGTTGCATTAAAGTATACAGTTTTACTATGGATTCAACCCCAATAATAATTGGACTTCACGATAATATACAAGAATAGGCTGAAACCAGGAATTGATGCTACACAGCCTAGTTAAAAAAAATTATGCTAGAACTTGACATTAATAACAGCTTATTGCAATAATAATTGGTTTATATAGTCCCAATTTTAAACAAACTTATAACCTTTCTTATGATAATCTCCCAGGTATCTATCTTTGTGAAAACACTTATTCTATTATTATACATGTAATAAAGGAATATTTCAAACTTCTTTCTAAAATTTTAAATATTGAATTCAATTTTAATTTTAACTATTAATCTTGACAATTTTAAGGGTAAGAACAGAGATTACGTCATAAAACTGAATTTTAATCGCATAAGAATAGGTCATGTGACGAACACTTTATATCGTATAATATGGTTTGCTACATTTCAAATAGCCAATCAGATTTCAGCTAACAGATCCAGTTAAATTATAAAATATCATGAAATCAATTACTTTTTAAGTTTTTGACATTGATCACCATCTCCTGTTTCACTTCATGTTCTATGTTAGGAGTTTGTGAAGTTACAGCATTGTCCAGTTTGTGTAAAGATATGTTAGCATCACGTAGCTTTTTCTCTGCCGCCATTCTTGCACGAATTTCCTCCTGAAATAATAATGGAATTATTTATGTTAAAAATCAATCAAAGACTGAAATGGTTGGATTTCATTAAACAGGAAGTAGGTGAGCGACATACCTAAAATCGAATCCCATGTTTATGGGAGGCCATGCTGATGCTACATACCAAAATTTAAGAGAATGTGATAAGTAGTTGCTGAGAAAACTGTTACGATAATTTTTCCTATTTTGACCCTGGAAACAGTCTAAGTCGGCTCGGAAAACAGGAAGTAGAAAACTGACTGACCTGGAAAGGGGAGGCATGGTACAACTCATCATGCTAAAGCTGTGCACAAAATTTGAAATCAATCCCTTTAGTAGAAGCCAAGAAAACTTTTACAAAAAATGTTCCCCTGACCACCCGCACGCCCAACATTCACCATACTATAACGATTTTCACTCTGTGAAATCCGGCCAAAAATGAATACCTTTCTTCAAACAGGAATTCTCATTGCTGATTCAAATTTTAAGGACAGACTTAAAACATATCTAGGATAATTATCCAAATATCTTTTTCATTCAAGAAAACATATTTCATCAAAACTAGAAAAAGTCAATCAAACATATCTCATACCCTTCTTAAATTTTTTGTTCATTGAAATAAGATGTAAGCTTTTTGAAAAAATGTCAGGAAACAACTTTTTTGTTAACATTTCCAACTGTGTCTTTGGTCTTTGATAGAATTTCTTCAGAATCAATACACTACTTACCCACCTGATATGCAAGATGGACAAACGAACATGAGGACGACTAAATTCCCCTGACTCTGTCGTGTGGGGTATAAAAACAAACATCCAATCATGTTGTAATAAGACTTTTTAAGATAAACAATCCTTACATAAATTTCATTGTAACAACAATTTAAAATGGAATAGTTTTTATTTTAAAAAAATATTGTTTTCTGTGTACATCTAAGTCTTTTAAGATTCAATCATTTTTAGAGATGACCTATACTATATATTCATTTATATTAAATAAAAGACAGGCTTTACCTTTAGTTCTGCTTCTGTCATTTCTTTTTGTGTTCGTAAATCCTGGGAAAAAAAAAGATTAAGTAGTGTAATGAAAAAACAAATAGAAACAATGTTAAGGACTAAAGTATGTGCTAATTATACTGTACAAAATTATCAGGTGTACTCGTTGTTGAAGAGTTCCAGACTGAAATAGAATATTCAGGAATTGGTTAGAATTATTTTATGATATTTGTTGCCTTTTACGATACTTCAAATAAGAATAATAACATGCAAATTCAATCATGAAGAATAAAATTATGCTTAAATAGAAACATTCAGAACATATCAACTGTTAAAACATATCTGGTTGATATAAAAAAATCGAATGAAGGAAGATGAAGAAAGATTCTGTACATAAACAATAATGGTCAGTAATTAACTAAGTTGTACAGAATTCAATTTCAACTGTATTAAACCTGCACAAAACAACAGCAATTTCAACTTTTAGCTTACCCTAATAGTTTCCTTCAGTTCATTAGCCTGATCACATATGGATCTTTTTTCCTCTTCCAGTTGTTGTATAACTGATTCATTATTTAGTAATCTGTGATGATAAGCATAATGATGTGTGTGAAATTTTAATTTGATTCAAGTACTTATTATATAGGCACTGTCCCTGACAAGAAACTTAAAACATGAAACACATCTTAAAAACTTGAATAAGAAAGTTGACAAACTATGTTTGTTTAGCCTATATATTGGAATGAAAATCCTACATGGATTGAATAATAGAATGACTGAAGATTGAATTCTAACGTCTGCTAAAATTTGTGGCAAAAAATCCATCACTTTCTTATATAAGATTATAAGTAAAATAAAACTTTTATTTGCAATCGGCCACAATTTATTAAATTAATTTACTACCACAAATCTTAGTAAATATGCCCCAGTTTTTCATTTGAAAATTGCCCTGTAATGAATTTAAGAGGTGGGATCCATCCATGAAGGACATAATGAAACTGAGCTAAATAATAATGATCAGTTTCACTTCCATACTATCATGATGTACAAATCTTGAGAACAAAGTACTGATTCATTTTTATTTATTGAAACTATAAAAATAAACAATTTTAATGAATATAAATTCACATTGATAATCTAATAATCTGTAGAATAACTAATCTCATACCTTTCCTCAGCAACAGATTTATCATGAAGTAGTGACTGTGTGTCCTCCTCTATCTGTTTTAGGGCTCGGGTCAATTCCTCCCTGGTCTGAGAGAGATCTATAAACTCTTTACTGATCATGTTCTCTTTCTCGTGTAACTGTTTTAATATTTTGTCCTTTTCCTTTGCTAAGTTCTGAAATTTAATTGATTTGATTTGAAAATTTTATGAGTGTAACGTCTCATAAAAATTCTAAATCATAAAGTAATTGTTGACACCTGTATTTATTGAATCTGTGGAAGTACGTAATTATGTCAAACACTAACAATTGGAAGAATGAAGTATTGTTTCATCTATTTTTTGATGAATATAGGATTGGTGCAACATTTTCATGTTAATAAACTGTTTCCAAAGAATATATCTTAGAAAATTAATATTGACCTCCATTGTTGTGAAAGCAGTAACTATGCATGTGCTAGCGACTTCACAGTCAATTATTTTTATGCAAACCAACTCTTAAAAATGATTAAAATTATCAGGCGATTATTTAACTGGAATGGATTGTAAATCATACAAGTGGAAAATGGAAGGGGAGGTTTATCAACGCACGTGATGTGTTCATAGGCAGTATTTTAATAATACATCATAAAGAAGTTTTAAGCATGAATACTACTATGTATTCTTTTAACCACGCATGAGCGCAAGAGATTGTCGAGAATGAGATTGGAGGGTGGAAGAGATATTTCTGTGATGTAATTTGCATATAAGATATGCCTTGTTTATTTGTTAATTGCTTGTTTATTACCTCACACTTAATTTTGATGAAATGTGAAAAGTATAAGCAGAAAAAATGTAAATTATGATTATGATTTTGATATGACAATTAGATCTTCAAAAAAGTATGTTACAAATAAAATGTCCAAATCAGTTTAAAATTGCAATAGAAAATAGGAAAAAAAATAAATCTCTTTATACTAAAAGAAAGTCACAAAAGATTCAGATTTGTTGTAAATTAAGGACTTAAACATTTTAATGGAGAAATTTTACAAATTCAAGTTATATATAGATCCTTATAGAATGAGATTAAACAAACAAGGACCATATCTTTAGTGCTTAAAAACTAATAAACATTAAAAAGTAACTAACATTTTGAAAAATATTTATATATAATAAAACAATAAAAACTAGTCAGTTAAGTTAGAATAAATATCATTAACATTTTATACAGTTTAGTATATAAATAATTACAAAATTCTAACTGTTCATAAATTGTGTGAGGGGGGGGGGGGGGTCTTTTAAATACTGAAAATATAATTTACGGTTAACAATGTTTATTCATATGAATGTTAGTTTGACATTTGGAATACATGTAATTGTAAATCTTTTGAAACAATTTAATTACTGTCAATATAAATTAAGATATGTAGTTATATGTATCTTATCACGTGATTTATGGTATCACATGATTTTATTAAGGGCATTTTCCTCAAAGCACCGTCTTTTAAAGTCATGTGAACAAAATAAAACGGCAAAAGCTCGACCCCTTTCCATAAATTTATGTTTAGTGTGGGCTCAACACAACACAGGTTTCGTTTTTTGCAATGTCTTCTTTAAGCTGTCCCATTTAGTTTCAAATGTTACCACTTCCCAAAAAAAGTGCCCAAAATTTTTAATGAAATCCTTTAACGAGAGGGATTATATCTTGAAAACAACGTACACTGGAGATTAACTCAATGTTCTCACAATTATTAAAAATACATAACAAATAGAAATATTGAGTGACTTACCTGAAGAACTGTATCTTTTTCCTGTAATGTCTGTGACAATTCAGCACTATCTGCTTCAAGATTCCTCAAACTGTCAATAGTACCCTCCAATTCACTGTAATAATTAACACGGTAGAGGTTAACTGTTCGTAAGACACATGTAATGGTTGTATGTAAGGGTTTAGAACAATTATCAAATGTTGCTATGAATGTGTGGAATATTCATGAGTTAAAAATGAACATGCAAACAGACCATTGATTGATAAGCACCAATAACAAGGCCTACTGGTAAACTAAGATTGTTGCATCTTGGGCCAAGTTGATAGGTATCCACTACAGGGCATAGTCTATGATTTTATCTTCTTGGACCAAGTGGTAGAAGTGACACAATCACAATTTTTTATTCGATACAATCTTAAACATTTTAAAGATAACATACATGTTGGCCACAGATGATTATGCCACTGTCAGAACAATGTGTAGGCCACAGATGTTTATGCCACTGTCAAAACAACATGTAGGCCACAGATGATTATGCCACTGTCAGAACAACATCTAGGCCACACATGATTATGCCACTGTCAGAACAACGTGCAGGCCACAGATGATTATGCTACTGTGAGAACAACATGTAGGCCACAGATGATTATGCCACTGTAAGAATGTGTAGGCCACAGATAATTATGCCACTGTAAGAACAACATGTGGGCCACAGATTATTATGCCACTGTCAGAACAACATGTAGGCCACAGATGATTTTGCCACTGTCAGAACAACATGTACGTCACAGATGGTTAAGCCACTGTATGAACAACATGTAGGCCACAGATGATTATGCCACTGTAAGAACAACATGTAGGCCACAGATAATTATGCCACTTTCAGAACAACATGTGGGCCACAGATGATTATGCCACTGTCAGATCAAAATGTAGGCCACAGATAATTATGCCACTAAGAACAACATGTAGGCCACAGATGATTATGCCACTGTCAGAACAACATGTAGGTCACAGATAATTATGCCACTGTAAGAACAACCTTTAGGCCACAAATTATTATGCCACTGTCAGAACAACCTGTAGGCCACAGATGATTGTGCCAATGTCAGAACAACATGTAGGCCACAGATTATTTTGCCACATTCAGAACAACATGTAGGCCACAAACAATTATGCCACTGTCAGAACAATATGCAGGCCACAAACGATTATGCCACTGTCAGAACATGTAGGCCACAGATGATTATGCCACTGTCAGAACAACATGTAGGCCACAGATGATTATGCCACTGTCAGAACAACATGTAGGCCACAGGTGATTATGCCACTGTCAGAACAACATGTAGGCCACAGGTGATTATGCCACTCTGTCAGAACAATGTGTAGGCCACAGATGGTTATGCCACTGTCAGAACAACATGTTGGCCACAGATGATGATGCCACTGTCAGAACATGTAGGCCATAGATGATCATGCCACTGTAAGAACATGTGGGTCACAGATTATTATGCCACTGTCAGAACAATTTGTAGGCCACAGATAATTATGCCACTGTCAGAACAACATGCACTTAGTCGTTTACTGCTACTTACCCAATCATTTCAATACAACTTAGTTTTATTTAACATTTTAGCAACATTAATTTGAATAACAAGTGGAAAATAAGTTGGCCTTTACTTTTGATAATTTCCCCCAAATAATCACTAGAACAGACTACTTTTGATACTTTTTCTTTCAATTAAAAATATTTTTTAAATGTGTATTTTTCATTACTGTATCCAATATACTAAGGCAGTTAAAGCTAAATAATTTTTAAATAACATTTTAAATGTAAAACATCGTGACTAGATGTGTGCTCTAGTTATTTCCCCTTGTTTATATGGGACATAATTTCACCAACAATACAGGCAAGACGTGATTTAGGGATAACTGAATGTTTGTGTCTAAGACTGATCTTTCTGTCGGTAAAGCTTTCTACATTATAAGTTGACAACACCACAATGAGAAGGCATACCTTACCTACCACATGGCAATGAGATGGGCAGCTATGTGGGTTGTGCAGCTAAATAGAACATTGTCGCGAAACAATTATGTTAGAGGGAATGAATTTTTCACAATTATACTTTTCCATTTTAAAATCAAACATATTTAGCTTTGTTGACATTTTTAAATTAAATATTGTAATATTACTTACATTTTAATTTGTTCATAATCTTTTATGAGGTCCTCTTGGTATTGTTCTAGTTTGGCCTTTTCTTTTGCTAATTCTTTGTTTAGTTGTTCTAATTCCTAAATATACACAAGGTTTTATTGGTTATTTTCTAAACAAGTGTGGACACAGAAAAACATCTCGCCTGCATTCCGCATCAGTAACAAAAATAAATTTCGTCATAAGCATTACGTAAATAGCATTAAATATCAGCAGCGGCCTGTAAACCATATATTGTAACCATACCATGCATAGTTACAGAGGAACTGTCCTAATACTGGACCGTGAAATTGAGGTCAAGGTCAGGTGACACCTACCAGACAGTCATGTACTATTCATCAGCAACCTATATACCAAATATTGTCATCCTACCATGCATGGTTACAGGGGAACAGCCGTAACCCAAAAACTTTAACGTAGTCGCTGGACCGTGAAATTGAGGTCAAGGTCAGGTGGCACCTACCAGACAGTCATGTACTAGTCATCAGCAACCTATATACCAAATATTGTCATCCTACCATGTGTGGTTACAGAGGAACTGTCGTAACCCAAAAACTTTCACATAGTCGCTGGACCGTGAAATTGAGGTCAAGGTCAGGTGACACCTACCAGACAGTCATGTACTAGTCATCAGCAACCTATATACCAAATATTGTCATCCTACAATGCGTGGTAACAGAGGAACTGCCGTAACCCAAAAACTTTAACGTAGTGACTTGACCGTGAAATTGAGGTCAAGGTCAGGTGTCACCTACAAGACAGTCATGTACTATTCATCAGCAACCTATATACCAAATATTGTCATCCTACCATGCATGGTTACAGGGGAACAGCCAAAACCCAAAAACTTTAAGTAGTCGCTGGACCGTGAAATTGAGGTCAAGGTCAGGTGGCACCTACCAGACAGTCATGTACTAGTCATCAGCGACCTATATACCAAATATTGTCATCCTACCATGCGTGGTTACAGAGGAACTGCCGTAACCCAAAAACTTTAATGAAGTCACTGGACCGTGAAATTGAGGTCAAGGTCAAGTTACACCTACCAGACAGTCATGTACTAGTCATCAGCTACCTATATACCAAATATTGTCATCCTACAATGCGTGGTTACAGAGGAACTGCCATAACCCAAAAACTTTAACGTAGTCACTGGACCCTGAAATTGAGGTCAAGGTCAGGTGACACCTACCAGACAGTCATCTACTAGTCATCAGCAAGCTATATACCAAATATTGTCATCCTACAATGCGTGGTTACAGAGGAACTGCCATAACCCAAAAACTTTAACGTAGTCGCTGGACCGTGAAATTGAGGCCAGGTCAGGTGACAGGTGACTGGCTGGCAAGTACTCATCATAAGCTACCTCTGTACCAAATTTGATGGCGTGGGCTTACAAATATATGAAGTAAGATGTCAAGTGTTTACGCCGCCGCCGGCGGATTCCCATACATATGTCTCGCCTCCAGCGACTTTCGTCGCAGGCGAGACAATAAATAAAAACTGTATTCTTCCCATAAATAGAAGCGTTTGGCATTGTGGACTGTGGATTATTATTAGTACAAAATTAAGCTTTTAAACACGTATTTGTACATGTATTGATGTACGCACCAGTAAATTCCATGTTTCATTAAATTATTTCATTAAAAACAATAATTGTAACAAATCTTTGTTTTTAACATGAGTATGTAAATTTTCAACTAACAAATTGCCATTTTAGACCCATAAATTAGAAACAATTGACTATAAATTTCTTATTGATTAAGTCATAGATCACAGTAGGTGCCAAAATTTACAAGTTTCTACAACTCATACTTGATCAAACAACTACTGTTTTACTTGTAATAACATCCCCACATACTGCATACTATATTTACATTAAATTCAGGTACTGTGAATTCCTTTTTATTCGTGGGGTACCAATTTTCGTGGTTTTCGTGGGTAGGCTGATCCATGAATTTAAGAATCCAACGAAATATTATCTCTTTTGTATTGTTATTATGGATGTGAGCTATGTTTTACAATGTTGCTGATGCTCTATGTCATTAAGTGTCATTAAGATAAATACCTTGGATATCAAAGTCAATCATTAAAAATATCTCAGATAAGTTTTTGTCATATTTATTTGGTGAAATTCAAATGATTTCATACATTTTTGTGCAATTCAGTTATACTTCCGGTTTATTTAAATGTTTTTGTAAAGTGTTCATTTTATGTGTACAGAATTGTTATAATGTATCTTGTACATTCACATGTTCTTTTCTAATAAAAAAAATAGAATAAATTTTATACCAGTAAAAAATTAATCAATCTATTTTTTCTATTAAATTTATAAAAATGTCCTGTCAAAACCCTATTGAAGCCATAAAAACTTCACTACCGTTATATAAATACCGGTAGGGTAGTTTCAAACAAAATTAATCCATTGGATCACCATAAATCAATTAAAAGTCTAGCCAGGTGTTTTTTAAAAGGTGTTAAGATCATAAAATTAATCAAATCAAATAAGGATTGATAAATATTGAAATAAAAAAAAAAACAGTTTATTTTCGTTGGATAGTTTTAAAGCTTAAAGATGAAAAGATAATAGAAATGAGACCTACCTTTACAGCTTAATGACGTAAAATAATCACAGCTCGTTAACACATTAATTAATGATAATTACATAATTATAAAGGAATTTTCTGGCATATATTTATTTAAGTAAACAACAAATATGTCTTGATCCTCTTTATTAGGTTGTGAAAATCGATATCTTTATTAAATGAACATTTTCATCTGTCGACTCTAAATGAGTACAGCAAAATACCCCACAACATTTTTTCTTCAAAATTACAAATCCACGAATTTACGAATCCACGAACTTGCAATTTTGGGTAAAACCATGAAAATTGATACCCACGAATTTAAGTACTTTCACAGTAATCTTACGATGTGTTGGCATTGAAAACCTTTAATAAACTAGTGATAATTTTAGACCAGGTGATTGTGCCACAGTTGTGTTCAAATGACAAATGGACTATTTAAATCTTTCCTTGCACCAATATTGAGCAAACAGTCTATATATGGCCCATTAAACTATTGATACCGTTGACAGTAAAAAAAATTTCACTTTATTGTGGATTGTTTTTTTTGTTATTTATCAACAACATCACATATGGTTACGAATAGAATCACTGCCTCCAAGAACAAACTGAAAACCACTGATGCTAAGCATAGAAAAATTATGTTTTAAACACATAAAAATAATTCTGCCACTGAATTTGCATTTATACTGGAAGTGTAACTGAATGGAATAATGCAGAAAATGTCAGGAATATTAGTGGTGTAGCTTTATTCATCAAGTTAGTAATTTGATTGTCTCCCTTTCACTAGTATATGAAACTTGAATTTTGGTAATCTCACAGTCAATTACCTCTGTCCTCTGTTTTTCATCAGACAATGCTGAAATCTCTGACTGAAGTTTATCTGTACACAAAACACAAAGTTAATATTTATAATGCTATATATATAAAGTTGATCAAAATATACAACTAAAATATCAGCTTCTTGTTCACTAAATTGATTGCACACATAAAGGAGAGTTTTGGAATGGAGCTAAAGTACAAAATTTTTACAGATATTATATACCAAGAATATGAAGATGTAGTAGATATTAAAGAAGAAACTTATCGAAAGAAAACATATCTTTTTAAAGTTAAATCTAAACCAGAAAAATAAAGTAAAAGTAAAAACAGGTTTAAGCACAACAGAGATAACAAAATATTTGTTACTTTTTTGCTCTGATTATCTATAAGTGTTGAAAATTCAAGTTCTTTTAAAACAAATCACTAATAGCACCTGTATATATTTATCAAGCAACAGGAGTGATATGAAAAATTATTATCAACTTATGTGTAACCATAGGACATTAAATCTTTCAAAGCACTCTACTTCTACGATTTCCAGAAATAAAAAAAACTAGTAAAGTTATTATTGTATCATATCTACCAAAATATTCTTGTTTTTGTTTTGCCATTTGAAGTCCCTGGTCCTCTAGCTGTTTAATCATGTTATCCATTAACTGTGCATTTTTCCAGGTGCTGCAAAATGAAACAGATGTCATTCCTCATATTCAGTTTCACAATATACTGTGAAATACTTTTTATTCGTGGGGTATCAATTTTCGTGGTTTTCGTAAAGGCCTCGGACCACGAAATAAAAATTCCAACGAAGAATAAAACTTCATTAACCAATGGGAACTTGATAACAACGATCTAAAAATGTCAGAGATCGGATGTTTATTTGTAAATGTAATATATTATTTTGTGGTTCGATCCATTACTAATGTTCAGCTCAAAATCCATCTTAATGATTATGTTACAGGTTTCATGTTCGAATTGTGTTTTTATTAAATGTAGGTATTATTTAACTGTAAAGCGTATGAAGAAACATCGACTTCCGGTCAAGGTGGGGATATATGAGGTGTTCATTTTCGATGTTAAAAAGTAACAAATTATTATCGGAACTATGAGTTTGGTTGCTTCTTTGAACATAAATTAAAATAACAAAAAAAATATTTAAAAGATAAGCTATACTTTATCTTTATAAGTGCATATCAATGACACACTATATCAAATGGATGTTGTGATAATACCGATCGTGGCACAAATGACATTAAATTACACCTTTGTATTTATTTCTACTCAACACATGATGTGACAAATGCCCTTCAGCTAGGAATGCTTCTATAGATAACAATTAGAGAATTAAATAGACTCAAAGTAGTTTTTATTGCAATTAATCAATTAATTAATATATTACCGTGTGTTAATTTTACATTCGTTACCATGCGCGTAAACAAAATCATGTAATGAAACTGTTTTGTCTTTTTATATGTTGATGTTTATTATCAACAGTGAAAATGATTCTGCTGTAATCATTTATTTTGATCGCTACCTCACTTTTTGCATTTTCGGAAACCGCCAGTCCACGAATTTAAGAACCAACGAACATGTAAAATTTCACCAAACCACGAAAATTGATACCCACGAATTTAAGTACTTTCACAGTATTTGTTTCATTATGTCTATGTATTCCGAGTTCATGAAGTAGCTGCAAACCAAAGCTCTTTGGGTTCTTTATAATTTTTTGGTCTGCCAAATCAAAAACAGCCGAAGAACCTTAAGAGCTACAGTTCTGCAGCTATGTCTGGATAGAAAGTACATGTTTATTGACAAGAGGTATTGTTACAGTATGCAACAAGAGCTGAACACCAGTAATTACCTAAATGTTACAATAATTGCTTTATGAATATTGCAAAACTCATTGAATGATTTACCAATATAAACAGAACATCCAAAATCTGTATGTTTCAATGATTTGGTTAAAAAGAATACATATCATGCTTAGCTTATGTTACGATAGATTGAAACCGAATTTCGTCAGATCCATGTGTGTGTTGATGTTTCAATGTCAAATTACTGTAGTTTTACAACAATTATCGGCAAGCCCAGTTCCTTCAAGCGTTTTCTTGATCACAAATAAGTTGTATACTGGTCCCATCACAGCTTGTAGTTAGGGCTATGCATACGTAGTTTCAAACAAGTGCTTATTAGTAATTTGCATAAATTTGTTGACATGTTATCGGCAATGAAAAATATGTAATGGACAATAAATTCATAAAAATTATCGACCAAACTTGCATTTTTGAGAAAAGATACTTCATTATAGGCTTTTTTTTTTACTTGTCCTCGTGCACAAGTGACTACTGAGTTTTACTTGTCCAATGGATATTTCCACTTGTCCAGGGCAATCAGACAAACGTTATTGTTGAGCCCTGCACTAATTATCTCTCAAATTATTGGTCCCTCTTTTTATAAACTTTAAAACAGTGCTTTGCTTCCTAAACGTCAAAACTTAAGTCAAAGGATACTACTAGTGAAACAAGTAGTATCTTTTTCCATTTATTATGTTTCCACTTAAAATAATTTTAATTGACTGCATTGAATTTATTTGAAAAAGAGTGTCAGAAAGTAGGGTCTGTAAGTTTATAAAATATGTGAAGATTAAAAATCTTAACATTTTGAATATGTTTCAAAACAGTTGTGCTATATTGTGAACAGTGCACAATACTACTGATATGAAAAAATGACAACACAAAATTAGGTACATATGTATTATTGAAACTCTTTTTCATACCACAAATAATGATTTTTTAATTGTTTGAATGGGATATAATGCCACTTTAAGCAATTTTTCACCTGTATTGTGGGGTCCAGTTTTTATTGGGGTAGAATGCCTGAGTACCTGTAGAAAACCTCCTAACTTAGGAAAACTGACAATCCTTGCCAATTAAGACTGGAGCACACCCTGTTCACCACAAAAACTAGTTTCCAGTAACTTACATAACTCCACAGTGTATATTCTACATAATGTAGTAAATATTAACATAATTATAAACAAATGAATATACTACAAAATTTATTTGTGCAAGTCTTCCACATAATTACCCAGATTGATTTCATTCCATTATACCCTGATGCCCATTAAGATAAATAGGTGCTAACTTACATTCTCTGAGCCTTCTCTAAGTGACCCAGCCATTTTGATCTTTCATAATCACTGTCTGTAGCTAACAGATATGTTGACTGCAAAAATGAAATGAAATTTTTGTATAAAGATGTTGAAACAAGAAACATTCATCTTTCTGAATACATTTAAAGATAACTTATGAAACAACAATAAAAACTAGAACATATTTCATGTATACCAGTATATAAATAACATATGGATAAGAGAGTGATCTACATTATCAGCCTCTTATTTATATGTTTTATTTATAAACTGAATGTTTTTACAGAAAATTTGTCTGCTTGATCAATGTCAACTAAGATGTTGTGTGAAGATAAAAAAAACTTACAGGCTCAACAAGACCCAATGGTTTTAAGTTAAGAGAATGGCAGTACAATAGTTAACCTCTGGGCCAGTGTGACAGAGCAGATTGTTACCCTTGCATTATCCAATGCAGTTACAGCTTTTATTACATAATATATATGTTTGCCTTTTTCCTATTGGCCTAAACCAATACATGTGACTTTATTTCCGTTTCCTATCATATTGGTTTGCAAAACACTCATTCTACTCAAGAAAAAACCATATTGCACTCTCGTGAGAAATTTATGAATGAAAATACCTAGCACGTGCTTTTTCCCCCCAACGGAAATACGATAGCCAATCAAATCTTCCTTCTTAAATCCCCTAAACCATTCAAAATTATCGTTCTGACTGATGTTCGGATTATGTTGTTGTATGTAAACATTCTTATAATTATGTTATTGATACTGGTTAGTGAAATCAGAGCAGCTGTATATTGACATGTAATTAATTGATTCATTAGTAAATGACACGCCTCCTTATCTGTTGTGGTCAGTTTGGTCAGATATGAATATGCATAAGATGATTATCTAAAAAATACACGTGTAGTCTGGGGAAAGGGAGGGATTTTTTTAACTTTGCTGATGTTAAAAGAGAATTTTGATGATTTAGCCTTAATTCGTCTTGTTTAATTAGATCAGCAGTAAAACGGATCTAAAAACATGGTAACGTCATCGAGTGAATGTAATACTGACAGTTCTGGTGCTAATAAGCCAAGATTTGCAGATGTTACTAACTTGGAAATTAATGAAATCATTAAGAAAAGAGATGCTGTAAACACTCAGAAATCGAAAGATCAAGCGATGAGTTTTTTTACATAATATTTACGTGCAAAGGAGATGTCAGTTAGTTTGACAACGGCCGACCCTCGGGAATTGTACTCAAATCTTTGTAAATTTTATGCAGAAGCAAGGCCTGAGGATGGGACATTATGCAAGAAATAATCAATGCAAACATTTCGTCATGGATTATGTCGATATTTATTGATTTTCGAGAAATAAACATTATGAAAGACAGTCACTTTCCGGAGTAAGAAAAATTGTGTATATTGCATTTCTTGACTCAATAAATTATGTAATAAAACAATTACTACACTTGAACTTGATCAATATGAGGTTTTATGAAAACCTTCGCATCGTTCAATATTATTCTACCCTGCTTCATAAAACCTCATATTGATCTCAATCAAGTGCAGTAATTGTATAATATACTTGGGGTACTGTAATACATGTTAGTACATCCAATTTTTTATTAACATCTATATAAATACTGTTTCAAAAGATTTTTTTTTAAACTGCATATTTTCAATGCTGAAACAACTTTTAACCCACAATAACTGTATGTACTGAGTGTAGGACAAAATCGCCCGCGGACAAAATCCCTTCAGTGTAATTTAGTATAGGAGGACAAAATCCCCCTCATTAATTTTATAAGGCAGACAAAATCCCCCTTGTAAAATTTTCAAGGCGGACAAAATCCCTCCCGAATCTGATTTTTTTAAATATTCAGATCAGTACAGTCTCGTACATATACACATATAAACCTTAAAAAAATAACCTCATATTTTAATATAAAAAAACCCAGATTTTTAATTACTTAATAATTATGATTGTTTGACTCAATTGCAGTGCTTTATTGGTGACTTGTTAATTAATATGTTTGTAATCAAACGAATGTCGCTTACTTGAGCAAAACATTCTGAATATCTTATAGAAAATTGACACTGTTATGGCTTTTATAAATAAGTTATAATTAGTAAAATAATGGTATAATTTAGTTCAATCAATTGAATTGTTTGATCGGTAAATAATAATGAAAGAGATCAAATGGCGAGGTTCCTTTATTAACACATGTCGTACCAAACAATACAAACAAATCGACTTGATGTGTCTCAGTGAAGAAAAAAACCACCATGTTTTAATCTTTGCCTCATTCACCATTTCAAGCACCACGTAAAAAACTATCAAAGGAGATGCACAATACTTATCGATATTACCATAATAAGACTCGGGAGGGATTTTGTCTGCCTATGCTAAATTACACGGAAGGGATTTTGTCCGTCCCCTGTATGTACTAAGTTGCCAATTTTGGAAAAAAATCATAGCTGAGTTCAAGATTAAATATCTTATTTTGCCAATCAAAACTGAACAATTTTTTTCTTGCTATGGTAGTTGATTAAATATTACCCAAGAATAGCTGACTATGTGCACCTTTTTATGGAGACAATCAGTTTAAATTTCAGGTTATATAGTATTACTTACATTTAGCTCAGTATTGTTAATTGTAAAGGCATAGTACTGTTGCTCTCCACTCTGTATACGGAAAATAGATTCTCCTAATGGTATAAATCCCTGTTAAACAGTAAAATGTATTTCTATAGAGTTCTTAGTGTTATGACAGCTATTTTAGACTGAAGTTGGGGCTTTTCAATACAATTTTGACAAAGGAATATTCAGGGAACCTCCATGTCTAGCTTGGTTCAAATTTACCCAGTAGGTTCAAATGTTCAGAAATGCAGACTTTAAATCAACTTAAAAACTAAACCTTATTTGTCTATTCTAACAATTCAGCCAAAGTAAAACAACATTAGGAATAAATAATTAGTTTGTTTAAACTGGAAAATAATGGACATAATACTTCTGTTTAAGTGACTATAACTTAAATTATGCAATTTTTTAAATTTATCTTTTTTTTATGATACCTGTAGGTGGCAATCCTGCATTTGAAAGGAAGGTAATAGGTTTTGTCTAATGAAATTTTTAAAATTAAAAAGTATCATAGCTATAGGTCTAGTTAAAATCTGCTCTGTTTTTTCAGTGGATAAATTTTTACTACCAATCCATGGCCATACACAAGATGCTGATCCTAGTATTGTGACATAAAAATGAGAATTATACTTGGAATAGAACAAAATTATCCGTAGTACTATACCACTGTATAAATGTAGATATCTTAATTATACTAAGTAAGGAGGGGGCTGTTTTTCTATTCTGAAAGAAACCTCCTAACATAACAACCTACAGACTTGTGGTATTTGTACAAATACATGTATTTGCTAAACATACCTTTGGATGAATGCTTATAACTTTTCGTTTTTCCATTTCTTTTCTTTCTTGTTCAGTGTAGTAAAACAGGAAGCCATCTTTTATAACAAAGAACCTAAAATATGATTGAAAATCAATTCATTCTATGCTCGGAAATTTAAAAAGAAAATATTTTTTACTGAAATTCATGATTGATAACTTATTACAGGTATCTCAGAATCTAACATAATGATACATGTGCATGATTTGGCATAGCTCCAGTTAATGTCTGATAATTTAATTGTGGTAAGAAATAGAATTGGAAGTTTTTGTGATAAAGGTTCAGATAAATATGTGTTTTCCTCAAATACAAAATGTAATAAAAGTGTCTCTTATCATTCCAATAAACTTCCAATCTGTATTTGGTTTTTTTTTAATCTTAGTTAACTTGACTCAAGTACTTAAAACACTTGACACCATTGATATGATAACCCCACAAGGTTTCTTGGTTATTTGTTTCTTTGAGATTTTATGGCATTTAGAATTTTTCAGCTATATTATGGCATTAATTTATATTGGAGAGGAAGATAGAGTACCCAGTGGGAACTCTCAACTTTTAATAGATAAACTAGCAGTCCTACAGGTAGTCAATTAAGGAGTCGAGCACACTTTGTCTGAAATTAATCAAAATCTTACAATCCAGTGTTGACACTCCTGTAATCAGTAGATGACACTACTTTTTATACAACCTGGCCTCCAAGGCCCAACAGTAGATGACACTACTACTTATACAACCTGGCCTCCAAGGCCCACTAGTAGGAGACAGGACTAATTGGACATCCTGGCCTTCAAGGCCCAACAATAGATGACACTACTACTTATACATGTACAACCTGGCCTCAAAAGCCCACCAGTAGGAGACACAACTTATTAGACAACCTGGTCTCCAAGGCCCACTAGTAGGAGACATGACTAATTAGACAACCTGGCCTCCAAGGCCTAACAATAGATGACACTACAACTTATACAACCTGGCCTCAAAAGCCCACCAGTAGGAGACACATCTAATTAGACAACCTGGTCTCCAAGGCCCACTAGTAGGAGACACGACTAATTAGACAACCTGGCCTCCAAGGCCCACTAGTAGAAGACACGACTAATTAGACAACCTGATCTCAAAAGCCCACCAGTAGATGACACAACTAATTAGACAACCTGGCCTACAAGGCCCACCAGTACGTGACACAACTAATTAGACAACTTGGCCCACAGATTTTTGCGATCTGGACAAATCAATAAAAAACTAATAACATTTCCCACAAACTTCTCTTAAGACACTTTCTTAATAAAGCGCTGTGATATTGTAAATCTTGTATAAATTATTAATCTACATTTGTACATAATCTTACATAATTTTCCATATGGGTCAAAGTTAAAACCCTCCAACATCTTGGATGTAGGTCAGACACATTGAAAGTTTGAAACTGATAGTGAAAGTGGAAACACTAAAGAGTGTTTGATGTATCCTACTAGTACATGTACCTGTTTATAGAAAACTTTCTATTAGATACTACATAATTTTGAAGGAACTACATGTACCCGGTACATGGATCTGTTTTGATGCATAAATTAAATGTGAAGCTCTGCTGATAAAAATAACACTAATACAACTGCTACATGTAATCCCTCATGTAGAACAAGCATTATTACAAATACAACAAATTGTTGTTAAGATTCATTTCCTTAAGATTCAACAGGTAGAAATCAATTAACAAAAGCTTGGTCCTATTATATAATTATTTGGCAAAGAAACTAGACAAAGTCAATCTAGCGATCGCTGACACCCCCGCTTTTGTGAAAATTTCTAACGTTTTTCGTGGACTGCGACCTTGAAATTTGATGGATTTCCCCCAAAATCAAAAAGCTTTTTACCAACCTGATATATAACAATATCCCAAAGTTTCATTCAAATCAGATGCAAACTTTTTGAGTTATTGTCCGGAAACAACTTTTATGTTAAAATTTCTAACGTTTTTCGTGGACTGTGACCTTGAAATTTGACGGATTTCCCCCAAAATCGATAGGCTTCTTACCAACCTGATATATGACAATATCCCAAAGTTTCATTCAAATCGGATGTAAACTTTTTGAGTTATTGTCCGGAAACAACTTTTTTGTTAAAATTTCTAACGTTTTTCGTGGACTGTGATCTTGAAATTTGACGGATTTCCCCCAAAATCGATAGGCTTCTTACCAACCTGATATATAACAATATCCTAAAGTTTCATTCAAATCGGATGTAAACTTTTTGAATTATCATCCGGAAACCAAATGTGGGCGGACGAACGGACGGACATGAGGACCACTATATACCCCCGACTGTCGAGCGGGGGGTATAAAAATGTCATGAATTACAATGGCCAGTGGCAAAATAAAACTGCCTTAAAAATAAAGGATGGAATTTAATGTTAATACTAATACTAATTTTTAATCTTTTAATGTTATCTTTTATATGTTTGTTATCTTTACTGGTACAAGATATAATTCCATAAAGTACATTGTCCCCTCTAATACTCTTCTGACTGGATAATCTGATCTGTTAGCTGTGAATTACATGTTTGTACTATTATGATGGGATGGTGTTTATGGTCATTGTTTTATGGAATCTGAGGCATTAATATTTTTAGACCTTACTTTTTCAGGTGATTTGTGATAAAAGTGAACAAGAAACTTATATTATTTCAATTTTTGTTTCTAGTCATTTAGGCTTTTTGATATTTTTGAAAACAAATTGAAATCACGCCCATGCTAATATCTTTCTGTGAAACACCAGTTGTATAAAATTTTGACTATTTATAAAACAACTTGCCAAACTCTTCAAACCCAAATGCTGCATTTTTAACAGTTAATCCTTTCAAGAATGCCTGTATGGGGGTTTTACTGCCTAATTATGCTTTTAAAATAAACAGTTTGAACTTATATTAAATTTTTATAAAACAATGACTCATATTCATTTCTTAAGTTGACTTTGTCTATCATATCTGACTGCTTCCATTTTACATTTGACAAGAAAACTAAAATAAAAATGTGAATTACAAATGTGCATCATTACATTTGCCATTATCAGTTAGTTTCATAATTTAACTAGGGCCATAAAAAATTTACCACTAATTCGCCGATAGCTAATTAAGTGGTGTTACCTCCCTTAAAGGGGAGGGTAACCGCGATTTACATGTATGACTCGCACATGCAGTATATGCTTACCACTAACTTTCAGTGAGAAAATACTTATTTTCAATGCATTTGAAACAATAAAAACAAATTTTTGCAACATATTTTGACCTCACTATTGTGATGTTCCAGTTTTATTTTTGGGTTCACACAATTGTTCATTTGACAAATAATTTTATTGTCTGGAAATTCAACAACAATCGGACGTGCATAATGAGAGTATTCAGTGTCAATTGTCATTCTTTTGAACGCCTGATGTGATTGACTTAATTGACAGGTGGTTGGCCCTATGTATCAAAAGCAACACATCTATTACAATCCAATCAATAGGTGTGGCAGGAAAAACTTCACGATGGGAGGAGCATTCCTTCAAAGACTTGAAATCACGTGTTAATAGTCTCTCTCTACATCACTGCAATAAAACGATGCACCTTTCTGGGTTGCAATAATTTCCTTCAACAAAATAAAAAACGAAATAATCTTAAGCTATTTTATTTTCGCTATTTTTCCTTAAACCTACGACTGCAATTTAGAAAATGCTTATCCTAAAACAGGTGGGTAAAATATAGCTTTGAAAGTCGTATCCAAAACAAGCAACACATTTTCCCATGGTAATTACTACAAATTGCACATGTACCTTTCCCAATTAACACCAGTCACCTGTCAAGGAGGCTTCTCAATGGGACATTTTTTAATTATAGGTATATGTATTGAAAGCCATGCTCACACAAATCAGAGACATTTAATAATTACATGTACTAGTAATTATATACATTTATGTCATTTAAATTACATGTATATTTGTTGACATCACAATAAAAATCACCTTTATCTAACCGGCAGCAAGGTGTATGTAGTATCTTGCATCAACTGAAAAGGTAATTAATTTCCTAGGGGCACAAAGTGGGAAAAAAAATTTTCTAACAATTTATTAAAAATGTATTAACCACAGTTCATTGTTAACACTTAGTGTGTATAAAGTTTTTAACTGCACACTTTAATGGACAAAAGTTTGCAAAGTTTGTATATCTGATACATATTTTAATACCAGTTTAATTTAACGGGGGTTTCACCTACGGTACATGTACATAGGTGCCAATTAATTGTTTATTGAAGGTATAGTGCGACACATTTATGTTATGGCTTGTATACCAACTACAGTCTTACATGTAAACTAGAGTTACCGAACATGTTACTGGTAGGTGGCTAGCATATGGAAAGACGTGAATTGTCGATGAGTTTGTGCCAATAAAATTATTATTACTATTATTTAATAACACTAGTAATATACAAGTATGGGTATAGCTTTGTTTCTAAAAATTTAGTCTGAGAATGCTCTGCCATCCCACGCTTTATTAGACTTTGATTGGAACGTATCAAAGTCTAAAAACATAAATTGGACAGCAGAGGATTCTTGAACTAAATGGGTAAATACCCTCCCCCTTTTCTCCTGATCTGGTTTTAACTCTATGTGAATTTTTTTCTGTTACTATCATGAAATATTACTAATTTTGCCAGGGAGACAATTTTAACTGATTCTTACAAGCTTATCATTATTCATGTACATATTTCCTTGATATCTGATATTTTCCCCAAGGCAAACAAGTAAATAGTTTGTACCTTTTTGACCATTTATTTGACAGGTGTCCAAATGGCTTTTTATAAAGGTAACCAGTAAACTGAGAGAGATGTGTCCAGTCGAAAACCGCTGAAGATCGATTGTTTGTCATATTTTTACTGTTGTTATCTTCATAACTTCCGTGTCTTGAAAATAAACATTCTGTCAGACAGCCCATTCCATAAATACTGGGCTTTACATCCTTGTCAATAATTTGTCGCTGCAATTATCTCCCTTACTTTACAGTCACGTGTCAACGTAAAAAGGGGTGTCACATTATTTAAAAATGGCGCTCTCTTATTTCCAAATTATTTTGATGGTTGGAATGCTTGTGACTGGAAGCATAAATACTCTAAGCAAAAAAGCACAAAATGATTGCAAGTATGAACAGTGTATTCATATTAAAGGTGCGGTCTAAATGAGAGTATCGCACATTTTATGGTTCATGACGTTACTTCTGAGCAACTTAACAGTCCCTCATTCCAGAATCCTGTGCTTGTGGTGGCGTGACGTCTTTCTCAAATGTGTTGGTGACGTCACATTAATGTCATAAATACAGCGATTGAAAAAAATCGTCATAAATTTTTGTTATTAATTTTAATTATATCCAATCTTTTGAAGGGGGTCATTAAATGGTAGATAGATCTAGATAATTAAAATAACCCTTAATTTTTATTGACGTCAAATTCATTTTCAAATCTACTTTTTAAATAAATGTTTGTGCTCTTATTAATTTTTTTTGCAGAGAGTTTTTCAGTATCCTTATATCGTGCCTTAACCTGTTCTCGATAGTAACCCATTCTCGATATTATGCACAAATTCATTCATTTATTTTTTTACGAACATATAGGTTTTTGTTTACAAACATCAGGCAGATGACAAATGTAGCCCCCCACAGTAAAAGGGGAATGACAGGTGGGAAAGGTTATATCTAGAAACCAATTATGTTCTCTGTGCTGGAGAGAACACATTTTGTGTCATCTTTTGAGATTGAAACATTCACCAATAATGGTATGAAGTCCAAAATACAAAAAATTAAAGTTCACACTTATCGGGCCATACTGTTTGTGATACAAAGTTTATGATTTTTGTTTCTGATCTAAAATTTACATGAATTTAACTTGGAACCTTAATGTTTTAAAGGTGTTTTCTGAAACTGTTTAAACTGTTGTAAATTTTATATGAGCATCATTCTACAAAATTCTACATACCACTGTTTAACAAAAAGAACACTACTGCAGAAGCACATATTCTATCTTTGCAAAGACATTCGAGTTGACTGGTCACAGGTAGATGGACAGAATGACTTGATTTAAGTTGCTTGTGCTGTTCAATCCCCTTATCTTTCCACTGTTTTTTATATTAAACTTTAATATAAAATGAGAGACATGTAGAAAATACAAATTCCTATATAATTAGCAATTTCAAAGAGAATAACTCACATAAAAATGATTGATTTGTTTTGATTTTTGAACTTATTTAATATGTTAATAATACTAAAATGTTTGTGGGTGTTGTTGTGACATTAGGATGTTTGTAATTACTTAATTGCATATGCAGCTTGTCATCTCATAATAAAAATTTTATGCTTTCCTATATATATTTTTGCACCATGAATTTTGTATATCATTACAACCTGTTGGCAGTTATCAACCGATACCCTGGAATTCAGTCATTTCTGCAAGGTGTAAAAAATGTCAGAATTATTTGCAAAATTCATGAGAACCTACAGTTTACAGGTATAATTAGTTGTGGATGGATGTTTTTGTATTGACAGAGATGCTTCAAGCTTATAAGAGGCTTTGTTGCATATTACAGTGTTGAAGGGTATCCAGACAGACATGCAAACAATACCAGAACTGTCCATGAGTTTAACCATCCATGGTTCCAGACACTTATTATGTTTTTTGGCAAGTACACAATAGAACTGTCTAGAATTTCCAATTCTCTATGGAGGATTTTGAAACTTTTCAACTTAATATACATACTTTGATTTTACACGATTATTTGATTATGAATTTTAAAAATTTTTTGCTTTTGGTCAACATCAATTGTTTTTCTAGGAAGATTGTTGCAAAATGTTGAAGGAATTGTGTGTTGAAAATAACTTGAAATTTAAGATTTAAATTAGATTTTCTTGTAATTGTCATACTTGTATTTGTACTTCAGGTGAAATGATTTGCCTTGCTGGATACTGCATTGTCAGGAAAAGAGAAAGAGACAAACTTAGACAAGAGGTACATTTATAAGTGCATGGTTGGCATTAACAGCAATTGGTTTGTTAAGGTGTTGATTGCCAGTAAATTTCTTTAATACTAATTTTGGATTTTGCACTATCCTTAAAAATGTTTCATTGTTTTTTTTTCAATTTAAATATATTTCTTATTGTTTAGATACTTCATCTTTTTTTTCACCAAACATTTTATATGTATTAATTTTGTGTTTATAGTATGCAGAACAGAATAAAGATGTTACAGACCTTCCTCCCCAGCCAAGGTATCTTAATAAAACTTGAACAGCAAAGGATGAGCAATGTCTAATGTGCAAATTTTTGTTTATAACAGTCTTTCATAGATATGACTAAATTCTTCAGTGGTTTAAATGTGGCCAAATCACCATAAATTAAATTTAGGGTAAGATTATTTTTCTTACTCTTGTTAACCCAATCAAAATTACATTAATGTTTATTGTTTTGGTTTTTATTGCCTTTTTTAATAGGTTTAGACTAAACAATGTTTGTAAGTCACCACTGATAGGTATAAGCTCTGAATTTGTTATCAATATTCATTTTTAATTCATAAGTAGAAAGTCAATCTTTTCATATTTTTGTCAAGCTAGATTATAAAAAGAAATACAGAAATTGCTCGGATGATTATTTTATAGTAAGTTATAGCTTGTCACTCTTCTATTTCACCACTTTCCAGGTATGTCTTTTTTATTATTTCTGGAAAGATTACATGCATGGCATACAAGTTACATACATATATTGTATACAGTTTGAACAGTTACAGTGGTGAAATTATTAAAAATTGCATTGTTACAAATAATATGTATGAGAGACTAATTGATACTTTGTATTTTGACAGAATTATTCAGTATGTAATAGTAGTACCAACCATATGTGATTTAGTAGGGACTTCTGTTGCAGGTAAGCTTTCAAGTTACTATAAAATTAATGTTATTTTTTAAGATTTTTATTTACGTTTTAATGTAAAATATTATGGTTTATAACAAATCATATGCTAAATACATGTATTTATACCTCTATTAATTATCTGATATGGTCTATTGAAAGGCATTTTTGTGTGTAAATCAAGATGTAGGTATAGATAGAATAAGCATTGTTCATATGTTTACTGTTTATATGTATACTACCCATATGTAAACTATTTCCTGTTTATATGTTCACTGTGTCATGTTTATGTTAACTGTCTCCTGTTTATATGTTTATGGTATCATGTGTATATGTTTATGGTCTCATGTTTATATGTTCACTGTATCCTGTGTCCTGTTTATATGTTGACTGTCTCCTGTTTATATGTTCACTGTCCAGTTTATATGTTGACTGTCTCCTGTTTATATGTTCACTGTCCTGTTTATATGTTTACTGTTTCCTGTTTGTATGTTCACTGTCTCCTGTTTATATGCTTATTGCCTCTATGTCAACTGTCTCCTATTTACAGTTTCACTTTCTCATGTTTATCAGTGCCAGTATTATTTTATGTTTGTAGGAATAGGACTTGTGTATGTAGATGCTTCGGTATGGCAGATGTTAAGAGGGTCCATTATAATTTTTGCAGGAATACTTTCTGTAAGTATATTTCATCAATGTCATTTGCAGTTAGCTTTAAGAAATGCTAGGCATTCAAGGATCAGTATCTCTACCTAATAAACATTCTGTTTTACATTTTCTTTTGATTTAAATTAGTTATAGATTAGCTGAGTGTCAGCAGTTTCATAGTCCATTTCAAACAATAGATTGGTAAGAAAGTTTTATGACGGTTTATGTCTTGTAATTTGAGAAATTCAACTATGATGCCTCTAGTGGTAATACTATTACATGGCCTATAATATATTTTATTCAGTTTAGCATTTAGCTACAATATTTCTATGCCAGTTGTGGGGATTTAGAAGATTTTAAACAGCTGAGTTTTCAAAAGAATTTAATTCCATGTTTTATTTGAATTCTTTGTAGAAAATATTTTTAAAGAGAAAGCTAAGGCTGGTACATTGGTGTGGAATGATGGTTACAATGATCGGATTGATACTAGTTGGTTGTTCTAGTGTATTTAAAACTAAACACAGCTCTGAGGGCTCAAAGACACTTCTAGGTACGGTAAATACCAACAAATTTTTCTTTGTAGAACTTAACCCACAGCTGAAAGCTCAAAGAATTATCTTCCTCTGGCATTAAGTAAATATTTAAAATATTAAATGTTGAAAAGTAAGCATTATTTCTAAATAAATTAGCGCATTAAATATTTTATTAAATTATTAAAGGTTAAAGAAAAATACATTTCTTATTTCATCTTTGTCTTTTATAAATCATAATGTAAGTAATCCAGTCTGTTCTATAGATGTTTTTATTTGTCTAGATAATAGTTTTGAAATACTAAATTATGTCTTTCTTTTGGGTGTTAGTTACAATAAAAGTAAAAGTAATAAAAATAGGCAAAAAAACTGTAGGATTTATTATTCCAAAATGAAGAAGAAATGTAAGCTGATAAGTATGATGTAGTAGTATCCACATTCAGTGTGTTTTAGGTATAGTACTGATATTGGCCAGCCAGATTGTCAGTGCTAGTCAAATGGTTATAGAAGAAATGTTTTTGAAAAAAAGAAACCTTCATCCATTGCAGGTACATGTATATATATAAGCAGTTTTAAGGATTCAATAATAATAATTTAAATACCTGGTGGTAAAAATTATCGTTATTTACTAGTAGTTGACAATAAAAAAATTATGTTTATTTTGTACAGAACAGACATGACACTATGCATGTGATTAACATCAGGCCTGCTTCTTATTATAAAAAAGATGATTGTTTTCTTGAAACAACATATGTTTTTTTTAAAACAACATATGATTAATGGTTTTCTTGAAATAACACATATGTTCACACCAGGCTTGATGAGAATTTCTTTATTATTGATTTCAGTCAATCATAACTTTTGATTTTCTCTTTTGTCATGGTAATTAAATTCTCATGCTTAGCAAAACATGTTTACTCAAAAAATTGTATGACGCTGGGGTCGGTATTATCAGTACCTTTTTTTATTAGGCTTATTGTAGTAAGAACATAAATTTTAAATCCACCATACATGTAATAACATGAAATAATAAAAGTTTCTTCATCCCACTGGCTTTCTTTGTCATCGGTTGTAAAACTTCCATTCTCGTGGACACCTAAACTTTGACTTTTTATGAAGACAAAAATATAATTTGAATGCTATAAAAATCTTTATATATAAATTCTACATACTTTCGACAGGTTGTTGGTATGGAAGGAAGCTTTGGAGCCTTTGTAATGATTGTGGTGAGTTAGATCTCTTAGATTGTACAACATGCTAATGAACTTAAATACAAGCTCTTGTATCCAAAATAATAGCGTTTTAAGTAATTGGTTACCAATTCAATAATTTCCTTTGCAACTGCTTGGTTTTTCATTATAGAAAATAAAAGGGATAGTACTTAAGACAGTTTTTAGTGCATTTCAAATACTTACAAGGTCATTAATATGTTCTTGTTGTCAAACGCTTGCTAAATTGAATTGTGATAAAATCCACATAGAAGGTTACTTAAAAATATAACCCTGTTAAAAATACAACAAATTCAGCTAAAGTAATCCAGTTGGTTTTTTTTAAAGTCTCTCATTCTTAACATAATTACATCAGTATCATCATAATTTTCATGCATCTATAAAAATAATGATATAACATCCTCTTTACTGAACTCATAATAATTAATTGTCAGCATCACTCTCAGTTAACTTTGCAAAAAAGTACAAGTAAATATTAAAATACAAGACATTGTTAATGATTGTTTAATGTCCAGCAAGCAGTATTTACTAATTAAACTACAAAAGAGAGCTGCTTGAGTCATCCTAGATGCTGACCCATTAGCACCATCAGAACCTCTATTTAAACTACTAGGATGGATGACTGTTGACATGAGAATAAAATATCATAAATATTTGCTGATGCATAAAATCATTAACAGTGAAGCACCAATTTACCTCAAAAATATGTTTAAGTTTTCTGACAACCCGTACCAATTACGTAATAACGCGATAGGAAAATTATTAATTCCCAAACCTAATATTGAATTATACAAACACTCATTTTTATATTCTGGTTCAGTATTGTGGAATGATTTACCTATGAGCTTGCATAATGTAGCAAACAACAACCTTTTTAAAACAAAAATAAAGAACTTTTTACACAAATAATATTATTGCTAGACAGTGTCTCGAACCATACCAATGTTCTGTACAATATATGTTATTATGTTCAAATTGGCTATAGTACTGTAGTATGAATACACATTGTAATATTCCATTTTATATGCTGTTTTGTTTAATAAGATGTTTTAATGAGGGCCTCAGGGAAGATTAGTTTTGTAAACTAACTGTGTTACCCTCTTTAAATAAAGAATTTATTATTATTATTGTTATTATTATTATTATTTTTTTTTTTTTTTTTAATACAAGAAAAAATAACAAATAATAAATAAACAGGAAATTTTGACTTTCACTTGAAAGGCAGGAATAGTTTTAGGAATAGAGAGTTTAGCCTTTTATGGTTTCTATTAATAACATTATCTTTTTTTTTCACCTACAAAAGGGATCTTGAACATGCAAGAAGCCAGATACTCTTCAAGCATTATTGGTCATGTTTCTGATGAAAAATAAATGGACACAAATTTATGACTTAAATTCTCTCTTTCAGGCAGTGTTACCAGCAATGTATTTTATACCTGGTTCAGATGTAAACAATAGTTATGAGAATAGTTTGGATGCACTTTATCAGATATTCAGTGAACCACGACTTCTTGCTTTCTGTTTGTTGTACTTGGCATCTATAGCTTTCTATAACTACTTTGGTTTAGCAGTAACTAAATCTTTAACAGGTAAACAGTTTCTTCATTTTTTGCCATGTCAGTTATCCAGAATAAATTCTAACATGCAATATTCTCCACAGAAACCAGTGTGTTCAGTGGGAATCCATATTTAGGTCTTTCCACCTTTCTGTGGAAAGACGTATAGTTATTGTTCTGATTAGGTCTTTCCACCTTTCTGTGGAAAGACCTATAGTTATTGTTCTGATTATTATTATTATTATTATTATTATTATTATTCTTTTCTCTTTTCTTCCGCCAACTTATTTCGGTGTCTGTTTTTTTTACTTCGCGACATGTCGCTTTGATATTTTATATCTGATATCGGTTACCCATTGCGCTTTCGCAGTTCACCCTGACTGACCGCACCCTTTTCCTTTAAGGAGTTATCTCCCCTTTTACTAAAAAGCTTGTTCATGCTACTCCTCCTAAACCAAAAAAGATAGCAATACCAAACCTTTACCAAAATGTGTCCTATATCCTTGCGCAACTTTGGGACAGATTGATTGAAGGGTTCTGACGACATCTTATAGGAGTTATCTCCCTTTAAATAAAAGTAGTAAGTGATATTCAAACAAATCTCAACAACTAAAAGAGATAGAGGCCTGGGGTCTTCACCATAGATCATCATGACCTTTGACCTTGAAAATGGACACAAGGTCAAAGGTCAAGGTCACGTTCTAAATTTTGACATTTGGTTGTGTCCGCTACTCCTCTGAAACGGTAAAAGATAGATAAACACTTATTGAGAGTAAAATGTTCCTCTTATTAAGACGCAACTTTGCCACATTTGGAGCGAAGTAATTTGACTTCATTTTATAGGAGTTATCTCCCATTATATATGTAACTGATTGGTGTTTCACATGGTACTCATTAACTATTAATGATAGAGGAAAACTAAAGAGTGCAAAATGTTGATCTCTTAAAGGAGCAACTTTGTTACATTTACAGGGAAAGGATTTGACTTCATTTTGTAGGAGTTATCTCCCATTATATATGTAACTTATTGGTTTTTTACATGTTACTCATTAACTATTAACGATAAAATGAAACTAAAGAGTGCAAAATGTTGGACTTTTAAGGGAGCAACTTTTTTACATTTGCAGTAAACGGATTTCACTTCATTTTATAGGAGTTATCTCCCATTATATATGTAACTGATTGGTTTTTTACATGTTACTCATTAACTATTAACGATAAAATGAAACTAAAGAGTGCAAAATGTTGGACTTTTAAGGGAGCAACTTTTTTACATTTGCAGTAAACGGATTTCACTTCATTTTATAGGAGTTATCTCCCATTATATATGTAACTGATTGGTTTTTTACATGTTACTCATTAACTATTCATGATAGAGGGAAACTAAAGAGTGCAAAATGTTGATCTCTTAAAGGAGCAACTTTGTTACATTTACAGAGAAAGGATTTGACTTCATTTTGTAGGAGTTATCTCCCATTATATATGTAACTTATTGGTTTTTTACATGCTACTCATTAACTATTAATGATAAAATGAAACTAAAGAGTGCAAAATGTTGATCTTTTAAAGGAGCAACTTTGTCACATTTACTGGAGAACGATTTGACTTGATTTTATAGGAGTTATCTCCCATTATATATGTAACTGATTGGTTTTTCACATGGTACTCAATAACTATTAATGATAGAGGAAAACTAAAGAGTTCAAAATGTTGATCTTTTAAAGGAGCAACTTTGTCACATTTACTGGAGAACGATTTGACTTCATTTTATAGGAGTTATCTCCCATTATATATGTAACTTATTGGTTTTTTACATGTTACTCATTAACTATTAATGACAAAGGGAAGGTATAGGGTGCAAAATGTTGATCTCTTAAAGGAGCAACTTTGTTACATTTACAGGGAAAGGATTTGACTTCATTTTATAGGAGTTATCTCCCGTTATATATGTAACTTATTGGTTTTCTACATGTTACTCATTAACTATTAATGATAAAGGGAAACTAAAGAGTGCAAAATGTTGGTCTCGTATAGGAGCAACTTTGTTACATTTAAAGGGAAAGGATTTGACTTCATTTTATAGGAGTTATCTCCCATTATATATGTAACTGATTGGTTTTTCACTTGTAACTCATTAACTATTAATGATAGAAGCATGGGGTCTTTACCATAGACCCTCATGCCCTTTGACATTGAAAACTTGTATGGGTCAAGGTCACGTACTAGTTTTTGACCTTTGCTATTTTTAAAGATATTGAAATAATTTTCGTCCTAAAATGATCTATTCATAATTTCGAGTAAATAAAGACATGGCGTTAAAAGTTGTATAATACTTTTATAAGAGTCATCTCTCTTAGAATGCATATCTGTGGCAAATAATACAAAGATTTTTTTTTTAAATATTTATACCAAAGTTATAACATTTTGCAAAAAGATGATTATTTTAAATGTCATCATGTAATACAAATTAAAATTAATGTGGAAAGACCCTCAAATGTTCAACCGAACAGTTGATCTTTAATTGGAAAGAGGATCCATGGTTAGACCTCATTTTCAGAGCAGTTGCACAGCTTTCCATTGAAGATGCCTGCCATTACTTCAAACATTCTTTAAATAGCTTAAACCATCTCATTTTATTAAATAAGACTTCAAATTGAACTTTGTCCTTATGAACAAAAATGTTTTTTTTTAAGCATAAATTATTGTTATTTTAATGTTATCATTTTAAATATCTGAAATTATTGTGCCTATTAAAACCACTTTTGAATTTGACTGTTTTTGTTTGTTTGTTTGATGTGTTTAACGCCACTTTCAGCAATTTTTCAGCTATATCATGGCGTCCAGTTTTTATTGGGGAGGAAGCCGGAGTACCCGGAGAAAACCCCCGACCTGCGGTAGGAAAACTGGCAATCCTTGTCAATTAAGATTGGAGTCGAGTACACCCTGCCTGCAGTGAGAAGCGAACCCGCAATCTCGGTGTTGACAGACCACGTGATCAATAGTAGACGAACTACCTCGGCCACCGAGGCCCCGACTGTTTTTGGACGTTCCAATTAAACTGTCAGGTTGTCCTGACAACCATGTAAGATGTTTATATTTTCATAAACTGGCCTTAAAGTAGTAATATAATCTCTTGAAAAAGAGTAGATTTGATTGCATTGAAATGTGTTTATAATCACATTCAGCAATTTTTTGACATGGCAACCAGTTTTATTTTATTTCTTTACGATTATTTGATAGAGAAGCTAGATTACCTAAAGGAGACCCCAGATCCTGGGCTATGAACTATGACACCTTCGATCAGGTTGTGAATTGTTTCCACTTTTGTCTTACCATAGGATCTCTGTCCAGAAGCACTTTTGTCCAACTCGCTTACTGTAGGATCTCTGTCCAGAAGCTTTAGAAAAAATTATTTGAAACATTTCTTTAAAACTACTGAACCTGTAGGAACCAAATTTAGTCGGTAATGCCCTTTAATATTTAGTCTAGACATCTTTATGCACAATCCAAAGACTATCATTACTGCAAAATAGAAAATTCCTTCAAAATGTGCAAAACAGGTTCATTTACTATGTTTGCAGATTTAAATGATGTTTACTTCTACTAAAATCAATTGCAGAGATTTTCTGCACTGCTCGACCAATTAGATACAAATAGATGCTATTACTCACAATAGCAAATGACTAAAACTATTACATATGATGATGGTTACTCACCACAAAAAATACAAAACAGTCACATAGTACTTCAAGTACTTTTCAGAATAATTCTCCAGTTTAAAAATATTTGTAGAAATGTTTTAGTATGTCTTCTAATTATATTTATGCTATTTTCAGCTGTTCATAGAACATTAATTGACGCCTGTAGAACTATCATGGTATGGGTGATAGATTTGCTCATATTTTATGCATTTGATAAGGTAAAGTTTGGTTTATAACATATTTTATCCCCTGAATTTGATTCTCCCTATAACAATTTCTGGGAAGAATATAGTTACTTTGGTTTACCTTGTGTAAAGATTTCTGGGTTCTAGTGACTGGTTTACTAGTAATGTTGTGGACAATACACTAGATCTATCATTGACTTTATGCCGATTTTAGATATGAATCAAGTTATTTGTTTTGATGTCCTGCCAATGAAAGTAGGGAGACGTATAGCTACTAAGTCAGTTTGTTTGTTATGAAACTTTATACACAATTACAACATTATAAGATCTATTCAATGGCAAAAATTAAAAGGGCCATTTTAATATTCATGGTTGATTGAACTTAGAAAAAGGGATGTTTTTACCAATATGTGCCAAGAGGGACATCAGTGTCGCCGAGACATTTTCTAGTTCCCATTTAATATGTCTAAATGTAGATGCGAGCTATATATATATATTTATATATCTTAAGCTGTGAGTGTGACATTGTATGTCCTGTCTACAACCAGAATAACAACATTTGGGCATGTTAACATTGTGTACTTACTATATCAAGCTTCTATTATGTGAACATCTCAAGATGATATGTGAGCTACATGGAAAAATCCATGTATTAACATGTGTGTATAGTCTGTTGTTCAGTCATATTAAGCATATTGGGCAGTTTTTGTTGAGAAGCATTATACAAATGTTATGAGAGGGGCTATGTATTAGGGGGATTTGGTATGAAAATATCGTAACCTTGGCAATTTGGAATACTACACAAGTACATGTAACAATGACCAAAAATGTTCACAATGCCGATTAAACTTCTCAGTGTTTCTTTCAAAATAAAAGTAACAAGTTTTTCAGCATACATAGTCCGACAGAAGTATGTCTTTTAAGTCTATTAATTCCTAACACACATGCCTTTTGAGCAAAAACGGCCAAAATATCCATATGTCAGAATTTCTAAATTTATTTTATATCATTACATGTATGGATAACTTAAATCATTAAACAAGTTGTATAAAGGTATTATATTGAAAATAAATAATTTGTTTACTGTTTCAGGACTTCGGAGAACCCTTTGACAATACATATGGACTTTTACAAGGTAATTTTTTTATCACTATAAAACAAGATTATTTATGATGTTCACTTATTGCAATTTTAATATTTTATTTGATAATTAATACTTTAGCTAATTTACCTGAATATGCAAATCAACAGTTTTACAAAAGTTAATTAAAAAAGTTCTCTTTAAGCTATTTAGTCATGTGCTATTGCTCAGAAGATTGTCAACACTGAGGTAGGGAGCAGAGAGTACTCGATTCTAACCTTAATTGTCGAATGCTCAGGTAGGGTAAGCATCTTCTATTTAACCTACTGATGTTTTCAAATTAAGAATTTATTGTAATCATTATATGAATGCAGACTGAGAAACATTTATATATTATTGTTTGTTGTGAATGTAGATAATAGTATATTTGCAGACAGTGTACACACTACACAGAATACAAACAAGAAGCATGACATTTAATTCAGGTTATATAAAACAGCATGTTTTATTTAATTTAGAAAAAATAACTAATTTTTGAGTATTTGTATAACATCTTTATTCAGTTGATGGATTCTTGTTCCTGCTAATTGGTACTGCTCTGTATAATGAACTTATAGTGGTTCCCTGTATACCATGTTTAAGGAAACCAGATCCAATACCAGAAGTAAATGTTAACAATTCTCCTCGTGGAAATATACAGTATGGAAGTGACTCGGAAGATGAAGAAACAAAACCATTAATGCAGGAAAAAAAATAGTTATGGGAATCAATAATTAACTGAAGTATTTAAATATCTGATCAGATGTAGCTAAAGAAACGGACAAGATCCTCTTGATCAAACATCCAGAAAACAATTACAATATTTGTTTCTTCCAAATAAAAGTAATTTGCACTTTCAATCGGGACAAATTCTTCTTTTAAAAAGAAATTTAAAGATAATGCAGTTCTATGCAATATAGAATCTGTTGTTCTATTGTGCAAGTTTATCAGATGTTACTGTAGGAGTAACATCAATATATAAACTGCATGGGAGTTTATAGTTATCATTTATATAAAGGTTACATCTTTTTGTATTGTAGTACAACTAGAAAATAAAAGATTCTTTGTATTGTTACACTGATAAAGCTAAACATTGTTTACCTATTTTCACAAAACATGAACTGATCTTCATGTATAAACCTTGTGGTGCATAAGCAACAATTAATCAATCTATTTTTTACAAATTTGTTTTTAGTAATGTATGGACATATGTTCAGTTGTTTCATGTGCTTTTTCCTTTTTCCATATGTTGGACAATTCTTGGTGTGAAGTTTGTTATGAGTGATCTGTATTGACCACTAGGCAAAATAAAACACTTGGAAAAATTGAAGTCTGGCTTCAAGAAAGTGAAATACTGCATTAAATAAAAGACATGATCATGTGACTGTGGGATATATCAGTGAGGCATTATAAGTGTTTAACAGTTAATTATATGTATATGTTTAACATGCATTATTGTTCATTATTTCATTTTCATCATCAAATCTTGTTTTTCATACAAGAAAGAGTATTTTTCATGAAATTATAATGTTGTTTTGTATATTTGTGCAAATGTAAATAAAATTGGTTTATTTATTTAATTATAGATTTATTGACCCAGTGAGGATACACACTGTGAAAAAGCTGGTCAACTATCTTGCTTTTATGTGTGGGAGTGTTGATATTCTTGAATTTTTAGTAAATTTGAAATTGATTAAGAGGCATGTAGACAACTCCTCTACCTCAAGTACTTCATGTTCAATATAGAATAGAAACTATAACACTATTGTTATCTCCCTTGAAATGTAAACCACTCTTACAATAAAGTTTCTTCCATAAATTTAAATACAAATTATAAAGATACTTAAGTAAACAAGGAAATAATGCTTCTAAAAATGAAAAGGATTGAAAATGTCAGTGTTATTGCTCTCAAATTTATTCAAATACAAGACACTGACAAAGCACTCATTCTTTTTCAAACATCGATTAATTAATTATTTTTTCCGACACAGTCGGTATATTTTCGAATTGTGACCTTTGAACTAAAAGACGCTTACCCATGGTAACTTACTATAATTGAAGACAAACTTGCATTCTGATTGGAGAAAAATAGTAAAAAATTCTGCGTTCGAACAATCTACTATAGTTTACTCTGAAAAGCATCCCTATTTGCATTTCTCAATTATTATTCCAACAGACTGGTGTTTTAAAAAAGTTGGTAGTCGTAATTAAACTTTAGAAAACGATTTTTTACCAAAGAATGCCATTTGGAACTGATAAACAATAATAAATGATAAACCCATACGTCGTGTATTTTTGTGCATTTCGTCTAGGTTAGAATTAATATTTGCATTGTTGACCATCATATCTATAAACAATCCTCACGCTGGTGATATATTTACGCCATATTTTCTTGATTTGACCGCCTGCACACGCATCTCTCTCTATCGTGAAATTATTGTCATACAAATAATTCTACACAAAGGTAATTAGGTCATTTGTAATTATCGGAACGCCAAATGACTTACATGAGACACAGTGGTTCGATAACACATGTATTGTTTACTATACACACATAGAATTGAGGATAAAATTCGCTGATGGTTCCATTGCAATTATTTATGTCCCCCTATTTTTGGCGAAATAGCGTACACATGACATATTTCAATTCAGATTTAATATGCATTGAATTGACATTTTGTGTTGATGTTAATACAATTCTAATTAAAATGTTTTACTTTGAAGTTTCCATTTTAAAAGATACTGAAAGTAATAAAATAGCAAACTGTACTGAATAATACTTGATGCATGTAAGTACATATTTGCTTATGAAATTTCTTTAAAAAAAAATTGGGTGCAGTTTTGAAGTGTTAACTAACTTTTTTTCCAGTAAATATATATTTCTACATCGAAAGAAAAAAATAGAAAGGTTTA
This sequence comes from Limnoperna fortunei, assembly GCA_944474755.1. Classification (NCBI taxonomy): domain Eukaryota; kingdom Metazoa; phylum Mollusca; class Bivalvia; order Mytilida; family Modiolidae; genus Limnoperna; species Limnoperna fortunei. The sequence goes on along the minus strand of OX104113.1, from coordinate 20,910,777 downwards.
TATTTCGTTTATTTACCATTGTGGTCTTCAACCTATGAAATAGCTTTTCATTGAGGATATTTCAATATGTTTATTGTTAGCTATATGATTTTTAAAGCCATTAATGCCAATATCTTCTTTCTTTGCATCCGTCGTCATTCACGTGCAGACAGGAGATGGAGCTCTAATTGCAAAGTCTCTTTTTGATAATACCCTATTGTTTAATAACATGTTTTAAAGTCCATGTTTAATACATCAATGCAGCAACCGTTTTAGCCTTATTTTAATTGGATACAGTTCGCAGCACGTTAATTATTTAACCCCCCCCCCCCACACACACACACATTAATGAAAGAAAACGTTACTGTTTCTTGTCTCTTTCTTTCATTTGATAAGTTTTTTAAAGTGTTTTTTTTCTTATTGTTGTTTTTTGTTCAGTTTCCGTTCTACTTTACATAAATCTCTAAGAGTTAACTGCGTCGACTATCTTTTTTTAAAGATAGTACTTGTTTTGCAATTATGTTCCATAAAAATACCAAGAAATCAACTTTGTAAGCATTCTTGTGTTGAGATTTCTTCATTTCTTAAAGCTATTTTAAGTCAGCCATCTAATGATTATACCTGTCTATTTTCAATAGAATGTCAAATCATGTTACTATCTTCTGTTTGTGATATACAGGGTTCAAAATGTATCCCCCAGAATTTCATTTAGGGAGCATATAATCTTAATAATTTCTAATTCTGATATTGGTCTCAATATAAATAAATTAAATGGAATGAACTATAACTGCAACTGAAACTTCAATTCATTAGCATATTTTATGCAATACCTAGACATTGTGCAACCATCAATGCTGTTATTGTCATCTGTATATTGCATCAACACTAAAAATACATTCAAACCCAAGTGTTTTTTTCAAGAATTAACCACCAATATAAATAAGGTCTGCATGACTTCTAGAAAGAATTTCATTTAAATGCAGAGATGAAAGCATGTATTGGTGAAAACAGCTGAAACTTTGTCAACTACATGTAGTTCTGTTAACAAATAACCTACAACCTACAGATACATTTAAACTTATGGTACCAGTGCAGACTGGTTTACGATTCAGTTGTTACCAGTATCTAGAGTAATACATATTTAAAGGAACCTATACAAAGTGTACTTGTCGTTGAATAAAATTTGTTTTTAAAATTTTGTTTTAAATGTTTAATATTATTGAATTGCTACGTTTAAAATGCGGGCAATAAGGCAGAAAATCAACAGAATTACCCATCCCCTAACTATTTTCTCAACAGATTCACATGCATCTTGAAAATGACCAAATGGCCTATTATTGAGGAAAATCCATGGATCCGTGGAAAACTTTGATCTCTGTAAATGTGTTGAACAAGGAAGCCAACAAGTACCGTAAGTACAAGGCTGAAAATCATTAAAAAAATGTTGGCAGCAGTTGCAAATAAACTTGTACATACTACGACAACCACAGATATTTTTTAAATCTGCAGGTATATCATACTATTAGAATTACTATTTTTATGATTTTATATTTATTTGTTTTTAGATTTGATCAACCCTTTTGAACACAATACTTATTATAACAGTTTTATTCTCCAGTAACAAACATATGAACATTTTTTGAGGAAGTCAACATATGTGAAGCTCTTTCTGATCCCACGATTTCTGTCAGTTTTTGAACATCATATTGAGAATACAGTACAGTACATGATGAATTATCTCGTTTCTTTTCCATTAACATATTGCACAGTTCACTATAAAAATGTGGGTATATTGGTAATTCATAGAACACAATGTGACGAATTCCTCTAAGCTTAAATCTGAAAAAAGAACAACCAAAATATGAAACAGAGAAGTAACAGCAATAAGAGGATATGAAATTGAATTGAAAATATTACAGTATTCAGTTTTATTAGCTTAGCAGTAAATCCAATCAGTGTAACGTTTCAACTTGTAGTATTGAGAAAGAAATTCTACGAGTGATATTCAATACAATATTCAGTAATGGCATTGTTACCTCTTTGTCACCAAGTTACTTTAGCCCTTGATATACAATATCATTGACCGTCAACACAAAATGCGTAAATGATGTTGTATTTACTTTACACCTGTCACTTTGAAGTGACAATTTTAATGAGAAGTAAATTATTACTCAGGAGCAGTACCTTCAATCTGAAAGTTAATTGATAATCCACTTTTAGTGTTTAATATAAAATGATCATGATCGAAATCTCATGTTGAGTACTGATAACATGAAAATGTCTCGAAATGTTCCATTAAAACTATTTTGTAAATTTAGTTGACTTGTGTTAACAGCATACAGCATTCAATGTACCTTGATGATATGTCAGCTGGTAAGTGCTTTCTTCATCTTTTCTACAATTCCTTTATTGTGAATTGTCTTAATAAAGTATATACATTTATTTTTAGTTTTCTGAGATAATATACAATTAATGACTTTGATATAGGTCACTATCAGGATTTATCAGCCAGAGAAAATGTAATATTCAGAGAGCAGCTAGGCCAGGTGAATATACATTTTTGGTGGCTGATAAATCGTGATAACAACCATATATCAAAGTCAATAATTGTTTTATGACTTGAATAAAATCACCATCTTCCTTGATAGGAAAAACAGAGGTTGCTACCACACAATTGTACTTTTCTATCTATTTTTATAGAAAAACCAGGGTGATATTGGAATCTGCTTGACCATTGTGCAGCAGACATTTTCATATTTTTATGCAATTTTAGTACTGTTGCCATTTGTCATGACCTGGAAGTTGTTTTCAGACCAAATATTTAATTAATTGGATGTTTGCTTTTCCTCCAGCTATTAATCAGGACGAGAACAAGTTTACAAACAATCAACTGAAAAAGGGAGTGGGATAGAACACAGGGAACACAATTTGGACTGCCACTGGAAAAGTATAAAGTTTTGGGTAGGGACAGAAAATTTAGCCTATTGTAGTGTCTACAATGAGCCTACTTTTTGTAATCTACAAAAAGGGTCTTTATTGTTCAAGGGGCATGGCACTCTCCAAACACGTTATCTACTACGGTCCATGGCCAGGCTTTCTGTATTATGACTTGACAGCCCCAACGAGAGGGTCTCCCCTATCCACCACCCGGGGACTTGCTGTGCTGCAATAAAAACGTAAAATTCTATTCATGTAATAATACAAATTATTTCTAAACAAATGTGGATTTGTGTCTTTATCTCATGAATGAATATGACATCACAGCCTTCCCACTGTTGACTCAAACTTAGATCACTCACTATATTTTTACAGCCCAATGATTTTTGATGCATCAAGGTTTAACTGTATACAAAGTTTTGTAAGTTACCTTCTATAAAAGTGGACTCTCTCTGTATACAACATAAAATGAGCATTTCCATGGAAAAACTGATTTCGAGATCTTGAAACGGTCTTATCTTTAGTATATCTGTAGATTAAAAGTAACTATTATTTTAGGTACTCATCAATGTCCATATTATAATGAAATCTGTCAACTGCCGCAGAAACATTCTTCTAATAAGCTAAACTACAGTAAATCTGTCATCAATAACTGGTCATTCATGACAGGTTTCTTATAGATAATGCAGTATCTGTCATACATAATGTGTAATGCATATAGATGGTATATTCATTTAGACAAATTGGTTGTTGGTTTGTCCTAGTTAAGTAATTTAAAGAATTTACTGTAATATAACTAAATGAATTTAAGTAAAATGCTTTTTAGGTGTCAATATTGTCCTATTTTCTTATTATCTAGTGAAAGAAATGTACAAGAATGAACTTCGTTAATAATACTCAATAATCTGTCTTACTTATTTTAGGGTAAACTTTTTAAATAGTATGTCATCAAAGAATTTACTACACTAGACGCATGTTTCGTCTAATCTAGACTTGTCAGTGACACTCAAAACTAAACAATATTTAAAATCCAAATGATTAAGATGTTTTATCACTAAAATGCCAAAACGTTTTTCCAAAGTCGGCTAAGACTATCTACACATTGATAATAGAAAAACCTCAGAATTAAAAATAATGTTCGAAATTTCACAGCAGGAAATTTAGACAATGACTATATCACTAAATGAATCAATGATATTCCTGTCATTACTGAAGTTTGTCTACTTGGCTGGTGATACCCTTGGGGATAAACAGTCCACCAGCATTGGTATCAACCCAGTGGTTGGAAATAAAATGTCATCAAAAGATACCAAGGTTAATAGAATTCAATATACCAAATGTGCATTTTGTCTAATCAAGACACCTCAGTGGTGCTCAAACCTAAACAATATTTAAAATCTAAATTAAATTAAACAAGTGTGGACTGTGAGCACGTTAACAAAGCGATACCCCTCGCTTCTAAATATAATGTACTTCCTTTATGCTAAGTTTCATTAAATTTCATCAAGTGGTTGCGCTTACAATGGATGTGGACAGACGGACAGACAGGGTGATTCCTATAGGGGGGGGGGGAGGGTATAATGAATTCAAAAATTAAAATTTCTTTAAAATTTATTTGTTGTATTCAATATATTGTAATCCAGATATAATTAAACAAGAAAATGTGTCTTTGTGGCACTGATGTCCCGCTTGGCACATATTGGTAAACACATCCCTTTTTCACTCAATCATGAAATATTTCACCCAGCCCTACATTATTTAAGAGATATGCTGTAACTGTGTATCAAGTTCATAAAGATGTGAAGTCATCTTCAAAAAAAAACTCAACACAAAGTTAAATCTGAGGTAGGAAAGATACCCAACTTGGTAGGACATTTGTAAAGCACGTTATCAAATACAGGTAACTTTTATATGTTGTTTTTTCAAGCAACACAACATTGTTGATGCATATAAATGTCAGCTACTTAAAACTACTTACTCGCTAATGTATACAAAACTTAAATCCTCTCTCACAAAATAATTCCTCAATCTGACAAAGTCAAAATAGGATGGAACGTAAATAAATGTTTGTGATAATACTGGATCTTTGTGTGTTGGTAAAACCTAAAAAAAAAGATATAAAGACAAACAGTTAAAGAATATTACAAACATTTTGGTTTGTTAAGTTTGCATGACTTTAACAAATGTCTATCATTTCAGTCTTTACCATGTATCAATTTTCAAGTTTTTTTTCACAAAAATTGTCAGATGCCTGTATCCAATAAAAAACTGTCCAATCACTGGTAGATGGGCAATGCACAAAGAAAACAACTCATCATGAAAAGATTAGCAAAATCTGTCAGTAATACTTAAAAACATGTTTGAAAATTTAAATTTAATTTTAAAAACAGGTTTTCAGTTTTCAGCAAATTTTATTTTTTAAATATATAATAAACCAATTTTTATGACTGTATGATTGGTCAGTACAAGATCTAGTCAGTGACAGTAAATTAATTGGTAGGTATCCAACAGAGTGTAATTGAACAAAAATCAAGAAAGTTTGATTGACACAGGAATAGAAGGGAAGTATGGATTTTGTCAGAAAGTTTAGCTTCATTCTGTTCTATTTCTTCAATTTAATTGTTTTACATTAAAGGTTCTTCCAAATGTGTAAATGGCCAAATTTAGTTTTTAGAATTTTGGTGATGAAAGCTCTTCCCCTTCGGCATCTCACTTTTTGCCCTTCCAAATATTTTTGGTTTTAGTGTCACTAATGAGTCTTGAATAGATGAAACCTTTGTTTGGAAGTAAAGTAAATTTGATAACTTTTGTATCTTTGAAGACATCTGATGTAACCTCAGGTTTAAAGTCTCAACATAAAACGACAGGATCTTCCTTAAGGTTGAGGCATTTACTCACAGCTAAATGAAGTCGTCTCTGTAGCTGTAACCTAGTTTACCATTCCATTAATATTTTAATTGTTGTACATACTCAATAGCTGAGCAATGTCAATTTCATAAAATCTCACTTGATATTTTAGCACGTGACTGACTGATAACGTCACAATCTACAAGTATTCTGTCGCAAACAACAATGCTAAATATTGTGAGTTGCAGATATTATTTGATTGCATATTAAATATTGTTTTTGTTATTTTTTTTTATTATTGAATTTAATATATACAATTGTTTTCAATTGCTAGTTGGACTATTGGATAAAGACCACTTGGATCTACATAAAGCGCTTCATGGTTTATGGGCATAAACCAACCTAAAGTTGTCTATATCCAAAAGTCTAACCAGCAATTGAAAACAATCCTTAAATATATATTTTAAAATGTATGGATTACAGCAAAATATTAAAATGAAAATTTTTATAACTCAGTTATAATAAATAGACAGGTCTACACAATAAGCTATTAATCAACATTCTCCATAATTATAACTCAAAATTATTTTTACCTTTTGGATAAAAAAATTAAATCTGTCGTCTGCTTGTTGACTGTAACTGCTACAATTTACTTTATGAAACACCTGAAAAACATAATGGTATGCTATAAATAAACTTTGAACATTTTCTCTTCCTTAATTTTGTTATAAATGAATTACAATGCAAGGTCAAATAACAGCTAAAATAGTCTTTCATTACTGTTTGAAATATCTGAACAAAAACAAAGAACCATTAAAACAATTTTATAATAGCACAATATTCAGACCCTGATAAAGAAGCCTCCACTGAAAATTCAATTGTTCAATTAAAACTCTTTACTGAGAATTGACTGTGAAAATTAATTATAACTACAGGGGTCACCACATTCTAAAAAAAAGTAGGTAGAAGTGACTTCTCCCTGGCAGCCAAACAGGAAGAAATGAGGCCCTGATAGGGAGACTTCAGGGAGAAGTCAGGGGGACCATACAAATAATTACTTTTTGCAGCAGTTAAATACATTTTTTATTATTTACAACATTTTTTTATAATTGTGGATTTCCAGGATTATTTCTGGTGTTTTTAAACCATAACACACTTAGATTCAGTTTTTTTTCTTTCTTTTTCATTATTATTCATGGTATGCAATATCAAATAGCACATAACCTTTATCATTATAAAATCAATGAAAAAAAGCACCAGATATAGCGACAATTTTCTATCTACTTCAGTACTTGTAGCCATACAAGGTATTCACAAATAAAAATAGATCAACTAAAAATATTTGTATAGGTATAGACATAAACATCATTCATGAAGTTCTTGTATACATCATAATATTTCTAACAGTTTGTTATGAACATGCCATGTTTATCTGAGCAAAATTTTCAAAGAAGATAGATAAAATAACATAACATTAAACCCAGAAATAATTCTTCTGTTCAGCACACTAGCACTTGGAAAAAGTTGTGCTGATCAAAATTGCTTCACCCATCTACAGAACTTATCATGATGTCAATAATTACTATACATCTATATTCTTTCAAGTGCAGCTCATATATTTATCAAAGAAAATTGTTAAAATACAATACACTTTGAAAAAACTGAAGTTTGAAACCAATTGAAAGTGTTTATGAAAAAAATACGATTTTTCATTATGGGCCATTTTACTTTACTTTTCTTCGTTGTTCAATTCCGGTAATTAGACACATCCAGTAAATAAACAAATGGCGCATAATCCATTTGAAAGACGTAAATCCTTTGAAAAAATGTTAAATATGCATATTGTTTTCCGTTTTTTATTGGAATTACACATTTACTGATAAATTGGTAGTCTGGGTGAATTATTTGGACCAGATCATATACAAGTATCATCTGTGAACCATCGGGTTTGAGGGAAATAACGGGGCGACTTCGACTTCGCTTTTGAGGCACCGTAGGGCAACTTCAGGTCCCAGTAGGGCGACTTTGTTGCCCACTTCGCCCAGTGAGCCCTGAATTATAAATTAACCTTAATGTTACATAACCATGTTTTGTGTGTAATAAAAAAATAATTGGCCACTACTAACTAGTTAGTGCTAACCTAAGCCAGATACCTGTTCTTAATGTGACCTGGCTAATAACTTACATACCTGTGGTAACTGAACAACTACTTGTGATATTGTTCCTTTTGTTTCTGGTCTTTGTACTGTCACCTTACCACTATAATCTTTAATGTTGAGGAAACTAAATCTTATTGTGAAGCACAGTACATATAATAATCTAATGACGTCCAAACATTCAACTTTTTGTGACTTTTACCAGTCCATGATAAGCCTCAAATCAGCAAAAGTCCCTACATGAACCCCCTGTAATCACACAACTAGAATACAATTAAGAATGTGTCCATAGGACTCAGATGCCCAGAACCAAGTAAATCAGCCAAAGTCCCTATTTGAACCCTATGTAATCATACACCTAAAATTCAATAAACTTCAAGTTTTCTAAACAATATGGGAATGTAAAATAATACATTAACTTATACCCAGAGCTTGTCTTATAAAGAGGCAATTGTCTAAATAACTAGTACATGTAATAGATCTCTAAATTCTGAGTTTTTGCCAATTTCAGATTTCTTTCTATCTACAACTTCAAGGTGGCACTGATACCTCTGATGCAGACAAACCCCCAGTCATGGCATATGGTACAGGAAAGGAAAAAAGAAATTTAAACTTTAAATATTAGCAACTATTCTCATAGTGATCATAAAACACAGTGTACTTTTCAAAGAAAATCCTTCCATGTATATATCTGACCTGATGATTTAACCTAGCAGATCAAAGAGTTGACAAACATTAACTGTTAGTATACTTATTAAAAACTAACACAGCATCGTTTTACATCTTTGTTATAACACCACATGTGGCTAAAGGATACTATAACAATGTTTATTAAATAAAGACAACAACTGTGGAGCACTAACAGAGCTCAAAATCAATGTCTGTCTGTAGTATTTATTCCTGAAAAGTGTATATTCAACAATCAATAGCTTTCAAGAAAAGTCATACACATTTTGTAAATTTCAGATATAATATGCTAATGATGCATTGATGTACTTTTATCTTTATATTTACTTATCCATTATAACATTTTTTTAATACAAGTTTATATTTTTAAGTTTACCTTGCATGTTTATAACTTTGTACCTCATCTAATACAAAATGTAAAATTATAACAGGAGCTAAATTGTTCTTTGACATAGTAGTTAATCAGAACTAATTATTAACCCTTTTAATTCAAATACATGTGTGATTAGCTTATATTGAATACATTTAATCTGCCTTTTCTTCCATGGAATATTTCTGATTCTATTGTTAATACACATAGATAAATTACCATCCATTTAATGTCCACATTCGTACACGGGAGAAATCAGTTCCATGGGAGTCTGAAGGTTGTAAATGTAGATGTTTCATTAAATGCTGAAAAAAATTAAATCTCAATACTAAAAAGCAATCAAATATGACAATGAATGTAACTGTAAATTTGAGGCTCACAGGAGCCTATTAGTGCTAAACTGGGAAAAAGTAATGTCATGAAAACATGTTAATATTGGATTGCTCACAGCACCAAAATTGTCAACTAGGTAGAGGACATGTGCATGTATTTAAAGTGTATCAATGTTAGATGGAGATATCTGATGTACAAGATTGGATTTCAAAATAAACTGTGTATTTTTTTTAAATGTATGAATAATGTATATTTCATTGGAAAATTTTCCATAGTACCATTGTGCACCTGGTATTTAACATTTTGAGCAGATTAATATTTGGGATGTTTTGAAAATAAGGAAGTGGGGGGTACCAAATTAGTGAGCATTTCTAGTTTTAATTACACATGAAGATTTGAAATACAGCATAATTCTTGTGTAACTATTTTGTCACTTTATTGGTATATACTGTATAATATATACTTTTATCTACTTACAATTATGTGATCCCAATTTTGCATCAGTAAAACATCCGCCTGATCAAATATAAGAATTTCGATAGAGTTCAGAAAATCATAATCTCTTTCTTTATCTCTGAAAATAATATTTATTAACAAAACATTATTTTTGTATCAATTGCTGCAGAAGAAATAAAACCTTTATTGTGTATCAGTTTATGGTTTTTTGTTAAATTTTGGACCAATGTGGATATTTTTTCAAGTTGGGCACAGTACAGTAAATTCATCAATTACTGAAAGGCTTTTCAATGAGAAATTTAAAGACTCCTTTAAATGAACACCACAAAGAGCGAGCAATTATATAGGACAGGTAACCTTTGAAAAAATTTTAATACTCTGAAAAACAACAACTGATATAAAGGAAAGATTGTATTTCCTCTATAAGACTATCATACTACATGTATTTGTTTAATGATAATGAAGCATGTCAAAACCTCCATAGTCAAATCTGTTTTTTTAGCAATACACAGAATTGTAAATGAAAATGGAATTTTCCTTATATTGTACATGTTCAAGCACATATCTCTTGAATCTAGTATCTAATTTGACTAGACATTGCTTATTTAAACCTTTGAAATAAATTTCATATAAATCTTACAAGAAGTTTCCACATGCCAAATACCATTAACAATTACTTGGGAGATTAAAGGACCTTAGTGCACAAGCTCACAATACCCAATGCATTCCCATAACATCAAAGTGGTTGTTGGTATTTAAATTGGTATATTGTAGCTTCATGAAAATCCATGAAGAAATGAAAGAGCTATCCAGGTGACAACATTGAATATACAGAAAATATGGTCCACTTGACGAAATTCCCTGAAAATCATTCCCATCCAAGCACTTACTGTAAGTAACAATTTCCCAAAGTTTCATGATTGATTGATTGATTGATTGAATGGTGTTTTAACGCCACTTTCAGCAATTTTTCAGCTATTTCATGGCGTCCAGTTTTTATTGGGGGAGGAAGCCGGAGTACCCGGAGAGAACCCCCGACCTGCGGTAGGAAAACTGGCAATCCTTGTCAATTAAGATTGGAGTCGAGTACACCGTGCCTGCAGTGAGAATCGAACCCGCAATCTCAGTGTTGACAGACCACGTGATCAATAGTAAACGAACTACCTTGACCACTCGGCCACCGAGGCCCCCCCAAAGTTTCATGAAAATCAATGAAGAAATGATAGTACTATCCAGGCGACAAAACATTGAATATACATGAACATAAAAGTTGACTGTCCCCCTTCCCAAAAATTTGGTCCCTTTGATGAATTTTCCTTAAAATCAATCCCATCCAAGTGCCTACTATAAGTATTTCTCAAAGTTTCCTTAAAATCCAATAAAAAATTAGAGTGTTATCCAGGCGACAACAGCATGACACAGGGACGGACTGACGGATGAGTCAAAAACATACCCCATGCAACTTCGTTGTGTGGGGTATAATAACTCCCATGAATATAATTGATTGGTGCTAATTTTGCAAGATTGGAAGGAAGGAAGCAGACAGATGTGGGAACAAATTTCTATGAAAGATCTAAAACAATATACCATAATACTAAGGACGTTTTAATCTCAAGTTGTATTGTAAATACATAAAAATACAAATACATATAATCTGGTGATCTATCTACTAATTATACAGCTTTTTTACCCTTCAGATCCAATTATGGTTCTAATGCCTAAAGGGGATGCCAATATAATGTCTGATGAATAAAATTCTGTGTACAACTTCAGTGTCTTCTTAGCAACACCTACTCCTACCCTGAAATGGTCATCAGTATTTCCAGTAAAGACTGACTCATAGTCTTCTGAAAATGTAAAACAGAGAATGGTTTCCTACAGATATTTGTTTCTGGGAAGAAAGTCTATACTAGTATGTAAGATTAGTTTTAGGATAAAAACAATGTTTTTTTAAGAACAGGGTTGTCTTACAAGAATAAAGGTGTAGATCATAAAATATTGAGAGTCTTCAAAAAGGTAAGTAACAAAATAGATGATCCGAGTCTTCAAAAAGGTAAAATACAAAATAGATGATCTCAAAGGTTGCCATTAGCAACTCTTTTTGAGAATAAAACTTTACAATTAAATTTTGTTTATGTTTTTATACATGTTTACATCTGATATATCACCAACACTTTAAGCTTATCATATGTCAGGTTAAGGAATCAAAACATCAATATTCTCAAACCTGTCTTTCTAAGTAAATGTAATATAACTGTGATTAGATCACAATAAATCCAAGGTTCTGATTTCTTTCTTAATAAATTTTATTTTTATGTTAAGTGCAGTAAGCAGTAAAATCTTCACATTGCTTTAAATGCAGATTTGTGCAACAACAAAAAACTATGCACTTTGTTTTAAATGTTTAACAGCCATCTTACAGGAGGGTTAACAAGAAAGAACAGAATTTTTTTTCTGAAAAAGGAAGATAATATTATAGAAGGTGAAGTCATATGCAAACAAATCCATTGTACAGTGAATTCAGAAATTTTTGCAATCATTGTGGATAATAAACCTACTTTTGTTACTTCATTTACAGTGTGCACATGTATATAAGTATTTCCTGGGGCACTTCAAACGACCATTTATACAGGGTATTTCATATTTAACGTGTCAATACGAGAATGATTTTAACAGTTACTTTATTTGTGTCAAAATTTGTGTTCGATAATTGGCAATAATTCATTTGATGTTTAAAACCTCAACACCCTTTTATAAACATTTCTCTTTTCTCAGTTTGCATACCAGTAAATAACTACACCTGTCAAGCATAACTATTGTAATTTTGTCTCATTACGATATTTAATTTACACACCACAGCTAATTATGTCTTTTTTTTCTTTATTACCCACACCCAACTCCTATTCCACACAAACCACTCCATGACAAATGTGTCCAACAGGACATATATTTGGATTCCCATAGCAACAGTGTAATAAAACAACAAAACATATTTATAATTATTTCTAGATCACTAAACACAGGTAAACAGGAAAGTGTTTTCCAACAACCAATATTAAAGAAAACCTGACAACTCCCCAGTAATTAGTCGTTATAATGAATACTTTAATATAATTGTTTTGCTACCTTAGTTGGTTGCAAAAATCAAACTCGCATTTTTTAGGGGTACCCAAGTAGCAATAATAACTGCATGCAATAATTCTGAATTTACAGTAAATAAAAGTGAAAATACAGAAAAATAGCTTCTAATAACTGATAAAATTCTATTGTAAATATTTTAACAGTGTTGCAAAAAAATGCCAGATAATTGTACCATCTATTATTTACCTGGTTTCAATCCTTTCTTTTGATCTTTTGTGTCTTCTTTAAATTCTCTTCGAAATCTTTTTTTATTGCTTACATTTCCCTGCAAAAAAACAGTTATACTTTATAATTACACCTAAGATCTATGACGCCCCGTGCGGGATCCGGGTGGCTAAAAGAATAGACCGCAGTTGCGCTAGCTTGTCGTAAAAGGCCACTAAAAAGCGCCCAGTACCCTGACCGGCGTGTGAGGTCGGTTTGCCTAAAGACCGACTGGGATGTGTGCCCCAGGTGGTTGAATGGGGTACCCCTGGCAAGCTGGGGTTGTCAGGCCATAATACGGAAAACCTGACCGCAAACCATATTAGTGCACCGTGTTGGGAAAAATGCCACGTTCCTCGCACGTTAAAGAACGCTGCTGTAGTATTCGCTATGAGTAGGGATTTCGATCCCGCTACAGGAGGCTAAATTACCCAACCCTATCCATCCTCCCATTTGCCAGTGGCAATCTAAAATCCGTTACCCCTAATTTTCCTTGTGTCCCATCCCATTTTCATTCATCATCATTTCATGTTCATTTTATCATCCATTTCATGTTCATCGCCTGAATATAGCTGAAATATTGCTGCTCGGGCGTTAAACACCATTAATCAATTAATCAATCAAGATCTATGACTAAAATGCCAACAGTACAGTAGACACTTGCACACAAGTCACAAATTTGGAGGTATTATTTTTAAAAGAAATGTTCCAACTTATAAGCAAACCATACCACAAAAGGAAAGAATCAAAGTTGAAAGCAGAAATTAGAATGCCAAACTAGAATGAAGAAAACAGACAGACTTGTGTTTTATCTTGCTAAATAAAGCTTATTGAGGACATTGTTTATCTTAGCCATTTTCCAATTTCCAGGAATGACTGTGGCCAAGTTTGGAAAAATTGCTAAGTGATTTCAGATGCGAAGATTTTTTTTAATGTTAATGACAGATGCCATAGGACAGACAACTATAAATGATAAAATCTTACATAAAACTATGGTCTTATTTATTTATAGTGCTATTGTCTACACATGTATAACTGATTTGCTATAATTTTAGCATTTGTATGTAAACCCACTTCAGACCAAACTGGCGTATTGTCTGATTTCACACTTCACTGTTACTTGGAATAAGATAAGTTTCACAGTAAAAAAGGGGAACAATCAATCAATTCTATAGAAAAATATAGTGATACCCTTGCTTTAACAAAATGTATTCATTAAACAGGAAGTAGAGCATAAAATCACTATATATGCAAAATATCAGGCTTCTGCATCCTTCCACAGAAATGTGTTTTACGAATGGACAAACAAATCAATGGATGGACAAGGGTAAAACAGTATACCCCTATTTTTCGAAGCAGAAGTATAGGTTCAGTAAATTAACACTTGAAGATGGCCACTTCAAGACCCTCAAAAATAAAATAATTACATGGGATATTTTACTATCCAATCATGAGACTGGGTTTAGTAACCTAAGCTGATAGGGATTTGGTTTGGGAATATAGGCATGGACACCTTTATTGCTGGTTAACCTCAAAGGGGTATTTTACATGAATAACTCATACCTGATCATAGGACTGTAATAAACTAATCATTATATTGACGACACGTAGAGCCGATTCCCTGAATGGCAACAAAATCAATACTTTTGGTCTGGTTAATCCTTGATCTCTGTATTCACTGAAATAAATTTATAAATTTAAGGTTTTTTTGACACAAAATCATGTCTGTCCAAGGTACATTCTTTCATGTGAATCTCTTTATGGCAATAAACAAGCATGCACAGGCTACAAAAATTCCATTTGAAATGTAAAAGGAGTTGCAAGTACATAGTAATAAATGATTGATTGCTTAATTACTTGTGGGCAATAATTAAAGTATTTAAGACAAGAACAATTATACAAGAAATGAATCATGGGAACCATGGTAAGCAATCAGTATTTTAGATAATATAACCTGACAATCCCAACACCAAAGGATGTCTCTATCAGCTACCTAAAAACACCATGTGCAGCGCTGTTGGTCAAACACTTGGAATCAACTATTATGGTACCAGAATAATAAATGTTTTAAACGCTAAAGCTATGTATCGTGGAAGCAAATACAAGCTTATGTAACTAGCTGGACATTAGAATAACTTAAAATCTTACAATTATAAAATCTTACAATGCAGGATTTGTGTACAACACAAGTTTTACCATCTATCTTTCAATACTGATACTCAATTATTAGCTATTATTTTGTTAGTATTTTATACAACTGTAAACAGACTTACACATCTTCATTCCCTGGTGTCTTTAACTTCAGGTTGTGAGCCATAACCTGCATTCTATTTCTTTAAAAAATAACAGAGATACTTAACTATTAAAAGAACTGGCTACGAATTCCATGTCCTAATATAGGAACATAACAAAATAACCTTAATATCAAAATGTAAATGGTTTTAATGTTTTAATTATTAAACAATAAGAATTTTATTAGAAACTTAATTTATGGCTTAACTTCTGTAATCTTAAATTTTAATAACAATAGGTTGTGAACTTATTTAACAGAGCACAAATCTAAACCCTCGTATATCTATATTGTAATACAGGAAAGTATTATAATTCAGGTCCAAGAAAAATTTTCCTTAAATGTATTCTCTTTTTTAATAAAAGTTCATACAAATTCCAACAAAATTTAAATGTTTTTAATACATATATTTTTTAAATACAGTGTATATATTAGTTAATACAGGATTACATACTTCAAAACATGGTTCAGTACATGCAAACAGTAAACCAGTCTAATATGTTCCCCTGTATCCTGGTTCCTACATGGGTAGTAAACATCCTGAAAGAGAAATAAAGTCAAATAGCACAAAAATCCAATTTTATGATGTGTGTGTAACTTGGATATAGAAACTAATGGTATCAATTAAGCATTGGATTGCAGGAAGTGTGTACTCGACTTTTATCTCAATTGACAAGGATTTCCAGTTTTCTATGGCTTCATCCCCCCAATAAAAACTGGATGCCATGATATATGTAGCTGAAAAATTTCTGAAATTGACATTAAACACCATTCAAACAAAAACTTAATGGAGAAAGATGCCTTAAAGTTAGAAGTAAAACCAGTATGTTATATACTTAGCACATAAAAGACAATATCATGAATATTCATTGAATAGTTAAAACATAATTTAACATGTTTATTTATTTTAAAATGCCATTCAATGCATTCTGTAATCATCTTTTGTGTATGTGCTTCGATCACTTATTTCTGATTTAAATTAGTATCTTGTGTGCATTTATCTTGGAAACATTGTAAATCTGTAAGACATGACTAGGCATTGGTCTGGCTATTCTTTATTGTTTGTTGGCTCATCTCCAAGAATGGAGGCTGCAATGATGCAGTCATCATTGTTTATTTCATGGCACTTTGTCGCTTATTCAAATTCAATTAATGTCTCCGTAGTTCAATGTTGCCTGAAATATTTTTGTGTTTTCTAAATATGGATATGGTCAGTGGTTTGATATTTTCTCTTTCTCTTGTCCACATACATACAGCATCAGATTCAGCTCTTGTAACATCTGGGTGAATAGGACAGAAGTTATCCAGGAATTTTTTGTTGCGGTTGTAGTTTAAGGGTCAATGTTTGAAAACTTTTAAACATTATGGCTTTTTGCTTTTCCCATTGACAAGTAGTCGCCTTTTATTGATACCAGCCATATTGCATGCCACGATAGATGTTATCTTATTGATTGCTTTTTTTGCACCATGTATCTGCAGCGACTTTTGTGTCAGTGTGACATCAGGTAAAGCTGGCTGTTTTATTATGGATTCATCTGGTAAATGCCTTGTGGTATCAAGTATACCCAGTAATCAGTTTATCCAACTGGTAATCATTAAGGTTGAAGGCTGGACAGTGCAGTGCTAAAGTAAGGATTTTAGCCTTCTCACCTATGTGTTGCCAGAGTTTGGTATATCACAGGTCCTACATTAGTAATACGTTTTGCAAGAGCAGGGCTTTTTTCTAGGATTTTGCTAGCTTTAGTCACTTGTGGTCACACTGAATAAGCATCTGACAACGGCCTCTTAATTATTTTTGTATAGGCGAAACTATTGACATTTTTTGCTCTCACTTAGGCACCAAGTTTCGTTGAGTAATGAGAGACCCCTCAAAACGACCGGAATAATTTCACGCATATCACATTAAATTTTCGGGGTGCCATGTCAGATAAAATTTTTTGCAAATTTAGAAAATCCGAAGGGTACTCATGGAAACTCCCTTACACCCATAAAATAGTCCAGAAATAGGCTTTGAACAATCAGATAAAAAAATACCCAATACATTTAATAAATTATCTGAATAAATTTATTTATAAATTCTATATGAAACTGCTTTTTAAATACAGCTCCAATATTAAAATTCCATTGAATAATAAATCCACTGTCTATGCTACAGTTTGGCGCAGTCAAATATCAAAATAAGAACTATTTTCCTCTCCCTCAGTCAAAGTTCATTTACAGAGCCGTTGTCAAATTGAAAACAAAATTTTCAATTTTCACACTTTTTACTGTATTTTATTTTTGTTCCCCATATTACGAGCAAATCTAACAAGTTTCATCTCATTCCGAAATAAAATAAAGCCGTTTCAACCTGTTTTATGAACAAACTTTAACGCTTTCAATTGTTCAACTCAACACTTGATTTAAAAAAAAATCAACAATTTTCATGTGTCATTATATCTATAGCTGGATGATAAGTTTTCGCTTTCGCAACCTATATATATGTCATAATAAACCATAGGAAGGCTATATCTTTAAATAATATCAATACTGAATTCCCAAGTTATAAAATTTTTTACCTTTTTAAGAAGAAAAATGGGCACATTACTTATCTTTTACAACAAATTTTTACATTTACTTTCTACTTTTTGTATTAATTTCACAGTCAAACATTCTTAAACAGTACTCAATATATAAATCAAATAATTATGGTTCAGAAATGGGTGTACATTTGTATTTACTAAAATTCAACTGATTATTAATAGGTTAATAGCAATATTTCCAAAGAAGTTTCTAAAAAAAGAGATTTACACAGCCAGGAGTTTTGAAGTACCCTTTATGACATCATGCAAACTGTGACGTCATAATGCTGTGATGTTGTAACCATATATTGTAAACAAGTAAACACCAATACAAGAATTTGAAATAAATGATGAAAGCAAAAAAACATGGTTTTAAAATTAGTAACCGAGTGCATTTATTGTGTACAAGGTCCATGGTTACCAAATGAAACCACTCCACCTACTGATATGTCACTTTTATATATATATGCACATATCCTGGCTTTTTCCATCTACATGTGCACCCCCCCCCCCCCCCCCCTTTCCCCACAAACAATGTTTAAGCTATCTTTGTAATCTCATGAAGACTTTTCTGTGATTGTATTTCTAAAATAGGAATCGGATTATTACCTCCTAATTTTGTTCTTTAAATATGGATCAATGTCATATATTTACAATACAAGCTTCATTTTATAGTTTGTTTACATTCTTCAGTGCCTACAATTATCTCCCTTGGTTGACAAGGTTTTAACTTTATTAGTGTCTATTTTGTTAATTGCTAAAAGGTAGAAATATTAATGTTGATTACAAGTGTTTCCCCTTGGTAAAATTAAGCATTTGAGGAAAAATGCTGGATTTAAATACATCTTGTAGAAATGGTCATGCAATCATAATTTGTTTTGGAGGAAAAGTGCGTGCTAGATTATGACCCGACCCTATCTGTTGCTACTGGATCAGTTTTTCCAGACAAAAATTAATGATATAAATAAAATACAAACCATATTTTACTGGCTTTGCATGCTTTTTGGGTAAACAGTATCATGGATTTGGTTGAAAGTACATTTTGTGAGCAATATCATATAGAACCTAATCTCGCAGATTTCCCATGCGCTGTTTTTTGCTGTTCTAAAGGGTTGAAGTACACACAGGTATTTTTTTTTGGTTTTTGTTCAAAATTAAATTTATTTAGTTGCAATAGTGTTTAATAACTAAATTAATTTCCCTTCTGTTTTCCTTTGAGTAATTTAGCAATTTTTTCTTAAATTCTTTGTTGTTTCTGTATACAAGGAAATCGGACAATTTTATGCCATTCAAGGCCATGTAACTTACTGTTTAAAACCATAAATTTTAATGTTTTTGAGTAAAATTTAGACAGAAAAATGTATTTTTTAATTGTTAACTGTTATCCGACAGAATAAAGTGAAAGTTACAGCATTATAGCTGCAGTGGCTGAACTAATAACATCATTAACATACAAACTTTTAGACAACAAAGTAAAAATCAACACTTCAACTTGACAACGGCCTCTTAATTATTTTTGTATAGGCGAAACTATTGACATTTTTTGCTCTCACTTAGGCACCAAGTTTCGTTGAGTAATGAGAGACCCCTCAAAACGACCGGAATAATTTCACGCATATCACATTAAATTTTCGGGGTGCCATGTCAGATAAAATTTTTTGCAAATTTAGAAAATCCGAAGGGTACTCATGGAAACTCCCTTACACCCATAAAATAGTCCAGAAATAGGCTTTGAACAATCAGATAAAAAAATACCCAATACATTTAATAAATTATCTGAATAAATTTATTTATAAATTCTATATGAAACTGCTTTTTAAATACAGCTCCAATATTAAAATTCCATTGAATAATAAATCCACTGTCTATGCTACAGTTTGGCGCAGTCAAATATCAAAATAAGAACTATTTTCCTCTCCCTCAGTCAAAGTTCATTTACAGAGCCGTTGTCATCTGCTCTGAAGCATCCATTGTACTCGGGACATAATTGTATGGTACAAGACAATTGTTAAATGAAATATATTTGTATGTATTGAAAGAACTTTAATTTCCAAACAAACTTAAAAGCTTTTTCTTGATTTTTTCATCATTTTTACTCTATTTTTTTACTAATTGTCACTGTCAGTAATTAGAAATATCGGAAATAAACAAATTGCACATAATACATTTTACACACACGAAACTGATAAAAAATGCGTTAAATATGCAAAATGTTTTAAATTTTCTCAGGCCAAAATACTAATTATAATTATGTTTAAATCACTGCAATACTCCTTAAACACTGGCAGCATCGTTTTGTGCAATTTCCGGTACAGGGTTCATATCCGCTCTAGAATTTTTCTAAACTTCTTTTGCGTTGAACTGGTTTCTGGTCATATTTAGCTGCTGCACAGTTTGTTCCAAATAAACACGATAAACATGGAGTGGCAAAAATACAAAGATTTCTTATTAAAATGGGAACAAAATTGAACGGCGTTTCACCCTCTAAAGGAAACCATGAATAATATAGACCATGATCTCCTGTTCGTATGGTTTTCTGTTGGGATTTTTGTCATAAATTGGGAAATATTTAGACAAAATTTGAGAAATTTGCTTCAGGGGAAACAGCCAAAATTCAGAGGCAAATTCAAGCTAACAAAATCACTGGTGATAGAGGATAAAGGAAATATTGTCCAATTTGCCTTGGGGTCATAAATATGTCATTAACACTTTGACATACAGAATTTTTTATTGACAAAGTTTCTGTACTTGTTTGGATTTAATCCTGTCATAATTGATGTTGATGCCAGATAGTTTTTATCAAAACATGTAGACTGAAATTGTCTAAAAATACAACATGTATTTCACTTCTACACATGTAGCTGACACATAATTACACAAACAAATATGCCATATGTTGTTTGCATTGAAAAGTATTGTCTAATATAAAGTAAACAAAGGTACATAATGCATGTATTTCTATATTTATTGCATATGTATCAATAAAATATCAACAATGTGCTTGGCACATATTGGTCAACACCCCACCTTTTCTATGTTTACTTAATCTTGAAATATTTAGCATAGCACTTCAGAATTTTGCTAGAGAAGAGGTCTCATAATGTTGTAATTGTATACCAAATTTCCTGAAGATGTGAAGTCATCATATAGAAAAAGCTTCTAAGCTTACTGGTAGGTCGGACAGTCTGACGTATGAACAAACAGACCGAAAGCTATATGTCCCCCCAACTCGTTGGCGGAACATAAAAATTAAGTCCAGAAAACAAATTAAATGTAACCCTGACCTAATTATGTATTTCCATGCTCAGTGCTAAATGATTAAACAAATGTGCAGTATACTTGATTTAGAAAAATCAAAATTAAATATCACAATATACCTGGTATTTATTAAGGACTTTGAAAAGTACTTGCTGAAGTGGTGTCAACTCTTCTAGAAAAAAAATAAAACAAGATTAATGAAGCTAATTTAATGCAATAATAAAGTTAATGACTACTGTACATAGGAATAAACCAATATTTTACAATTATGTTTTGCTTCATTCCAAATTTTAAATCAGAATCATTTAATATTATTATACCTCATGAATATTAATAACAGTATAGCCAATTTCTATTGGTTATATTCAAACATGTGATTTCAATTGACTACATGACCACAACCCCTGCTCTAAAAGTCAACATATATCATGTGACTAATGTTGACTTGTCAATATTTGTCATGTGACAAATGTTGACTTGTCAATATTTGTCATGTGACTAATGTTGACTTAGAAATACATTTCACTACCATAACTAATTGTGGACAAATGGATATTATCTTCAAACACATTTGTTTGTTGAAAATGTTGCTCTTTATTGTTTAAAAAATTTGTCTACAAAGGAATTTGTCTTATTAACCAGAAATAACGAAACTTTTTTGGGGGGTATAATAAAATGACTGATTATTGCTTTATTGGTCAATGGTAGGAAAGGATGAAACCCTCCACCTGGACTCTAGCTGACCTTACCTCAGACATTGGTCTGGGTCAGATCAGGTCACCTCAAGTCTTGTGGTCCTTTCTTTCCTGCTATTGACCACTAAAGCAGTAATTAATTGTACTATATTGTTTCCTTTAACAATAGGTCTTACGTCAAGTAATACTGTGCATCTCCATCAAGAAGTCCAATTCAAATACAAAATAAGACACTAAATAGAACACACAAGCCGAGTGGAACCCTGGAACATTATTCACACACATATTTCACCATTCAAGATACAGTTGTCATTTTTTATTCTTTGGTATCATTTTTGGATAAGTGTTCATAAGTGTTCAAATTTGAGGTTCGTAATTGAATATTTAAACCCAACACAAATGTTGAACATTAAAAAAAAATAATGGCTTTTAAATGAACAACACAAGTGTGGACACAGAAAAACGTCTCGCCTGCATTCCGCATCAGTAACAAAAATAAATTTCGTCATAAGCATTACGTAAATAGCATTAAATATCAGCAGCGGCCTGTATACAAAATATTGTCACCATACCCTGCATAGTTACAGGGGAACAGCCGTAACCCAAAAACTTTAACGTAGTCGCTGGACCATGAAATTGAGGTCAAGGTCAGGTGGAACCTACCAGACAGTCATGTACTATTCATCAGCAACCTATATACCAAATATTGTCATCCTACCATGCGTAGTTACAGAGGAACTGTCGTAACCCAAAAACTTTAACGTAGTCGCTGGACCGTGAAATTGAGGTCAAGGTCAGGTGACACCTACCAGACACTCATGTACTAATCATCAGCAACCTATACACCAAATATTGTCATCCTACCATGCGTAGTTACAGAGGAACTGTCGTAACCCAAAAACTTTAACGTAGTCGCTGGACCATGAAATTGAGGTCAAGGTCAGGTGACACCTACCAGACAGTTATGTACTAGTCATCAGCAACCTATACACCAAATATTGTCATCCTACCATGCGTAGTTACAGAGGAACTGTCGTAACCCAAAAACTTTAACGTAGTCGCTGGACCGTGAAATTGAGGTCAAGGTCAGGTGACACCTACCAGACACTCATGTACTAGTCATCAGCAACCTATACACCAAATATTGTCATCCTACCATGCATAGTTACAGAGGAACTGTCGTAACCCAAAAACTTTAACGTAGTCGCTGGACCGTGAAATTGAGGTCAAGGTCAGGTGACACCTACCAGACAGTCATGTACTAGTCATCAGCAATCTATACACCAAATATTGTCATCCTACCATGCGTAGTTACAGAGGAACTGTCATAACCCAAAAACTTTAACGTAGTCGCTGGACCGTGAAATTGAGGTCAAGGTCAGGTGACACCTACCAGACAGTCATGTACTAGTCATCAGCAACCTATACACCAAATATTGTCATCCTACCATGCGTAGTTACAGAGGAACTGTCGTAACCCAAAAACTTTAACGTAGTTGCTGGACCGTGAAATTGAGGTCAAGGTCAGGTGACACCTACCAGACAGTCATGTACTAGTCATCAGCAACCTATACACCAAATATTGTCATCCTACCATGCGTAGTTACAGAGGAACTGTCGTAACCCAAAAACTTTAACGTAGTCACTGGACCGTGAAATTGAGGTCAAGGTCAGGTGACAGGTGACTGACTGGCAAGTACTCATCATAAGCTACCTCTGGACCAAATTTGATGGACCTAGGGCTTGGGCTTACAAAGATATGAAGCAAGATGTCAAGTGTTTACGCCGCCGCCGCCGCCGCCGCCGGATTCCCATACATATGTCTCGCCTCCAGCGACTTTCGTCGCAGGCGAGACAAAAATGATAAAACACAATCTACAACACATTTGCTTGATTGTTTAAATTGTGTTTAATGCAACTTTCAGCAATTTTCCAGCTTTATAACAAGGTCTAGTTTTTATTGGAGGAAGACAGAGTACCCGGAGAAAACCCCAACATGAAGAGGGAAAACTGGCAATCCTTATCAATTAAGATTGGCATTGAGTACACACTGCCTGCAATGAGACTCGAACCTGCAACCTCAGTGTTAACAGACCACATGATCAAAAGTAGATGACTAACTACCCAAACCACTGGTTCACTGAGGACCCCAAGAGAAGACAATAACAACTATTGTCATGAAACAGTCAACACAGAGTTCATTGTTTTATTTATTTGTATCTAGTTATAATTCCTTATAGAGAACCTAATTATTTGTCCACATCAAATAAGCTTCATATAACTTTTTTACTAGTATGTTACTTTGGTATTACTTAATACAGTATCTCTTGATGAATACTTCTTATCTTATTACTTCTGATATAAAAGTATATAAAAGTATTTTTCTTGCTCACTTGGAATGGAAGGAATCAATCCTTACCAAAGACTGATACTTCCCAATCGTATAAAATGAAACCCCACCCAAGGCACCATACAACTTTTGAGTAAAAATGTTGTGATCAGTATGAGACTTTTCTAAATTATCATGACAATAGAGGAAATTGAAAGTTTTTTGGGCTGAAATTGTTAAAAGAAAGTTTTCTCAGCAAAGAATAGTTTATGGCACCCAAACTAGGAGTCAATCCATACCAAACAAGTGTGGACACAGAAAAACGTCTCGCCTGAATTCCGCATCAGTAACGAAAATAAATTTCGTCATAAGCATTACGTAAATAGCATTAATTATGAGCAGCGGCCTGTATACCAATTATTGTCACAATACTATGCATAGTTACAGAGGAACTGTCCTAATACAAAAACTTTAACGAAGTCGCTGCACCGTTAAATTAAGGTCAAGGTCAGGTGAAACCTACCAGACAATCATTTACTATTCATCAGCAACCTATATACCAAATATTGTCATCCTACCATGCTTGGTTACAGGGGAACAGCAGTAACCTAAAAACTTTAACGTAGTCACTGGACCGTGAAATTGAGGTCAAGGTCAAATGGCACCTACCAGACAGTCATGTACTATTCATCAGCAACCTATATACCAAATATTGTCATCCTACCATGTGTAGTTACAGAGGAACTGTCGTAACCCAAAAACTTTTATGTAGTCGCTGGACCGTGAAATTGAGGTCAAGGTCAGGTGACACCTACCAGACAGTCATGTACTAGTCATCAGCAACCTATACACCAAATATTGTCATCCTACCATGCGTAGTTACAGAGGAACTGTCGTAACCCAAAAACTTTAACGTAGTCGCTGGACCGTGAAATTGAGGTCAAGGTCAGGTGACACCTACCAGACAGTCATGTACTAGTCATCAGCAACCTATACACCAAATATTGTCATCCTACCATGCGTAGTTACAGAGGAACTGTCGTAACCCAAAAACTTTAACGTAGTCGCTAGACCGTGAAATTGAGGTCAAGGTCAGGTGACACCTACCAGACAGTCATGTACTAGTCATCAGCAACCTATATACCAAATATTGTCATCCTACCATGCGTGGTTACAGAGGAACGGTCGTAACCCAAAAACTTTAACGTAGTCGCTGGACCGTGAAATTGAGGTCAAGGTCAGGTGACACCTACCAGACAGTCATGTACTAGTCATCAAAAACCTATACACCAAATATTGTCATCCTACCATGCGTAGTTACAGAGGAACTGTCGTAACCCAAAAACTTTAACGTAGTCGCTGGACCGTGAAATTGAGGTCAAGGTCAGGTGACAGGTGACTGACTGGCAAGTACTCATCATAAGCTACCTCTGGACCAAATTTGATGGACCTAGGGCTTGGGCTTACAAAGATATGAAGCAAGATGTCAAGTGTTTACGCCGCCGCCGCCGCCGCCGGATTCCCATACATATGTCTCGCCTCCAGCGACTTTCGGCGAGACAAAAACTAATACTACAGTTTAGTACAGAAGTAATTAATACATACCCAAAACTGATGCATACTAGTTTACAATGAAAAACACAGGAGTCAATCCATACAAAAGCTGATATCAAATGCTAATTAACAACAGAGAAAAGGGAACATTGCATACATCTGACTGATACTACTTGCTGCTTTAAAAAGGAGAACAGATGATATCACACCATTCCAGAGACTGATTTACTCATGTACAATGGAGAACACATGCTTTGGTGTAATTGAATTTCTTGATAAATGCTCAGGCAGTTTGTAGTCCTGATATACACTTGGTATGAAACACTGTTTATGTTACTGTAGATATTGCCTTTAGAGGAATCCAGCTTTTTGTGGAACACTGTTAATGTTACTGTAAAGAATACCTTCAGTGGAATCCAGCTTAGAGTGGAACACTGTTAATGTTACTGTATAGATTGCTTTTAGAGGAATCCAGCTTTGTGTGGAACACTGTTAATGTTACTGTAAAGAATACCTTGTGGAATCCAGCTTGGAGTGGAACACTATTAATGTTACAGTATTGATTGCTTTTAGAGGAATCAAGCTTTGTGTGGAAAACTGTTAATGTTACTGTAAAGAATACCTTCAGTGGAATCCAGCTTGGAGTGGAACACTGTTAATGTTACTGTTTAGATTACCATTAGAAGAATCAAGCTTTGCCCCGCCATTGCAAGGAGATGACAAGAAGACAAAATAAATGATCGTACGACTGAGACATGAAGGATATTCACACAGAAAAATTGCTGAAATAATTGGAAGAGACCATTCAACAGCCACTATGTTTTTAAACCAATTTGGTGAGAGGAATTCAGTAGAAAATAAGCTTAAAACTGGAAGAAAAAGTTGTTGACAGAACGAGGAGACAGTGATTTTGAGCTGTGTGAAATTGAACAGGAAAACTTTGAGGGATTTGAAAAATATTTTAAATGCAAGACTGCCACAACCTGTATCCACTAAGACTGTTCTGCCGCAATTGAAATTTTATGGCTACAAGAGGCGCTGAATTCTGAAGACTGTGACAGTTTTACTCAAAAAAAGAAAAAATTGTGTAAACTGCCATAACAATTCAATTATATTGGAAGCGTATTATATTTTCTGATTCGCCACCTGGGACATGTTGGGCAGCTCTGTGAACCCACACAGTATGGTCCCAGAAGATTACCTTTAGGGCAGACAAGTTTTTTTGTGGAACACTGTAAATGTTACTATTAAGATTACCTTTAGAGGAGCCAAGCTTCAAATTGGTGGTTTCTACTTCATCACACAATGACTGTTTTACCTATAAATGTTAGATTTTCAAACACTTAATATAATTTAGCAATCTGAATGTTTAGTATGAAATAATAAAAATTGGAATGAATGTATGTCATATATAAATTTGCCAGAAATGTATTTACAAGTCACTGAGATGTCTAGTATGTTGGTCAGTCTTGTATAAAGCTGATATAGTGCATACTTGACATTAAAAATCAAACAATCAATCCTATGTTCAAAATCATTATAAATTATGAAGAATTGTAGATTTCTCTGAATGAAAATTCATTCATTAATTCTGAGTTATGTTGTGATGAAGCTGTAATTCAATACACTTGTTGACATGTTTGATGCTACTTACATGCATCTTTTGCAAATCTGTTAACGAATCAATTTTTGGGTGTTCAGTTTTTAGGGCTCTTATAGCACACCTTCCTAGATGAGGTATCTACAACATAAAGGTGGATAAATGTTACATTAACAGAGATAACTCTATGACTTTTACTTAAAAGTGTAAAAAAACAAAAAAGGAACGAAGAGAGAAGAGTTTTCACACTGACACATTGAATTTAAAACTTATTCATGATTCTTTATTTTCTCAATGACAGCTCAATCCATGATAAAAAAACTATGTTACTAGGTAACACCCAGAATGCACACAGAATCTTTTACCTTACATAAAAATAATTCATGTTAAGGAGTTGATCCATGGAAAGCAAAGTAAATTTGTGAGCTAATGATCAATAGTGATACCACCGCTTTCACAAAAATTATTCGGTAAACAGGAAGTAGATGCATAGAAAATTGACAGAAATTTTTGTTACCGACAGACGAACAAACGGACTAACACGGGTAAAACAGTATAATCTCCTGTTCTTTGAATCGGTGGTATAATCATCAACCTCATTAACAAACTTTCATTTTTTAAAAGAAACACACCAACATCTGGATGTATACAAACACTGATTTCAAAGAATACAATTATCATGGTATTTGTGTGAGCCACTTAAATAATGTCTTTAAAGTTATACCTGAATAATATAAGTTATATACGCTCATATCTGTAGATATGTAGATTTTAACACCTGAAGTGCCCCAAGTACGCCCTGAGGCGAAGCCAAAGGGTGTACAGGGGTGCTGAAGGTGTTAAAATCTCCATATCTATGGATATGAACGTGTATAACGAATTAATCCCCGTTTTTAGTTTGAAATGGTGGATTTTTAGGTTCATTGTCAGTGCAATGGCAGACGTTATCGTAACGTTTTCTTCATTATCGAAGAAAGTTTGATTGGAATTTGGTACAAATATGGCTTTTTACAATTTGTAGGGTACTACCAGTTTTTTTGTTGGATTCAAATAGATGTTGAAAAATTAAGTTTTGGCATTGAATGTCTTGCATAGACGTCATAATAGTGTGACATTGTTGTTTGTCAAACTCCACATCTTTTGTTCTTTTTCTGTTGCAAATAAAACACATTTGGACCTTTTGTCCAAGATTTCATCATCCTGTATATGACACAAATTAATTACCATTTCTAATATTAATGCATCTTACATACTTTTGTGAAACTAACGGTTAGCAACACCCGGGTATATGACCTAGCAACCCATCGAGTATATTAGTTTTGTAACGACATGTAATTGACAAATAAAATTTTTTAAGAATAACACTGATACGGGAATAATATACAAGTGATACAGTTACAACATAGTACAGTGGATTCCGCTTATTTGCATGACACATTTGTCAGAGAAAATTACCCAATAAAGCTGACGACCCTTTAAAGCGAAAGACGAGAAATTGAGCTGAATGATCATTGAAGTGGAAATGAACGATCTGTCTACTGATTGTGAATTGAAATGACCAAGTACCAAGTCCTATTAAAATACCATTTAATAAGTCTTTTCGTATTTATATTATGTGTATGTTATTTATTTTATGTTATTTTTAAATAAAAATAAAAATTTCCATGTGTTTTTATTTGTTTGTTTTCTTTGCGTAATGAAGACTTAATTGTAAAACCACGTGTTGATAGAAAATGGACTCAACCTCATTTACATATTTCTTATCATGTTCAGTTTCGTACCTTTTTTGTGTCATGTCCATTGTTAAATATTTCCAGGTGTATTATCCTTTCAAACATTGTTAGATGTTTAAGCCCGAAGTTCTTTTTGTTTTTATTCAAAATTATCGATGTAAAAGTGTACGAACTTATTTAGCTCTTCAAATTGAAGGAATGAAATTGAATTGAGAGGCTCCTTAGGGACAACTGTTTACGATCTCATTACTGTAACTACCCAGCGATTGTCCTAATTATCTACACCTTGGGGGCAATTAAAGTGAATCAACACATTTAATTAAGAAGCCAACAACAATCACAGGTGGGAACACTTGTCAATCAATTTGAATCTACAGGTAAGGCTCAATACACGTGATTACGTAGGTAAACAATATGGCGGCTTAAAACAAAAATAAACACACAATTTTTTTTCCTGAATTTTGGCAAGTCAATAAAGCGAAATCGTTGTAAAAAGCAATGCAAATAAGTGAAAAATTTAACATTGTTTGAATGGGAAATGGTTTGGTGCAGAAAAATTCAACCCAATAAAGCAAATAACCCAATAAAGCGTAAATCGATTAAGTGGAATCCACTGTATATTAAATCATATGGTCTATACTCACCTTTGATTCAGTTTTGGTCCATTCCAATTTACTTAATTTTGCCACATCACTTTCTTGAATCTCTTTTTCAAAATGTTGAACAAAAGGGTCTGTTAATACAGAGTATACATTTTTAAATGTGTGTTTGTTAGGAATGTGTTAAGTAATACATATTTCTTGATTTTTTATTAGAATCAAAAAGACAGGGCAATAATTTGCCTGTGTGAAATAATTTTCTTTCTAGAAAAAGAAAAGATTCATCAGATTGTAAGAATTAACAGGTAAGTACAATGTTTCATTGTGTATGTTTGATGTTTTTTGTTTTCTTAGTTTATAACATTAATCCAAAAACTTCTGTTGCTTTACATTCAAGGTTGGTTGATGTTTAATGCAACTTTAAGCCATTTTGCAGCTATATCATGGCCTCAAGTTTTAATTGGGGGGCATGAAGCCACAGTACACCAAGAAAACAATCTACCTTCAGTAGGAATATTTGCAATGTTTCAAGTAGGAGTCGAATACACTCTGCCTGCAGTGAGATTCAAAATGACAACCTCAGTATTGCTTTGTTTGTTTGAATGGTGTTTAACACAATGTTCAACAATTTTTTAGCTATATCCTCATTCCTTTTTAAAAAAAATATTTCAGAAAAGCAAATTAAGTTGTAACCTGTCCTTATTGAACTACATTATTCAAATTTACCAGAAGCAACAAAATATCTTACAAAAAAACGGATAAGGTTAAAACATATTGCTTATTTTCTTAATTGGACTAATTACTGTGAAATCATTTAATTTTATAGATATTAATTTTTGTGGATTTAAAATTTTTTTCATGCTTTTATCATTTGGTAATATCAGAGTACAGAGAAAGTGTATTTCAATGAGTACTAAAACTTGTGATTTTCCTGTCACCTGCATTGCACTTGCAATTTCAACATAGATTTTATTTTGTTTCAGATTTAGACATCAACAGTCTATGGATCTTTAGGTTATGTCAAGTTATGACACAAACCTGAGTCTAGAAGTTCATCTGCCAGATTCTCATGATCAGAATCATTCTGAAGTTCATCATTGCTGATGTCATCATGTGGTTCTGATTCATCTTCAGACTCGCTGTTTTCAGCATCTTGGTTTTCTCCTAGAATATTATTCATATTGTCATTGTTTCCCTCTTGAATGTTTTCATCATCATCATCATCATCATCATCACTGTCATCATTAGCTGTACCTGTAACACAGCCAAAAATAAGACATTTTGGTACATGACACAAGGAAGATGTAATTTATTTGTACAGAAAAACTAGTCAATATCAATAATAAATAATACCCAATACAAAATTTCCATTTATAGATTAAATAGAAAATAAGGTTTTGATTGGACATTTGTATACAATGCAGTTAATATCCATCCAGGCTTTGAAAAATAATGTAATAAATAACTGTCGACCAAAGCCTGTTGTTACCTGAAAGTGAATTAACTGATCTTGGCTTCTTTAACACTTTTACAATTCTTTCTCTTTATCTGTTACAGTTTTTAAGTATGGCAAAAAAGGCAACTTTTTCTGAAATCAACTTCAAAGTGAAAACAACTAGTACAATATGTAATGTATAATTTTTTCCAAAAGAATAAACTAGTGATGTGCTGAATGTTTTGTGGTGATTATTTTTTCTTTATCTGTTATAATTTTCAAGGGAAAAAGCATGTGTCAAACAATATGCTATACTTTTATCACAGAGCAATGTTTGTTAATAGATCAAAACCACGGATATCCAAAAAACCATTAAGTTGTATTGAAATTGCCTCTGTGGTTTTAGAGCTGACCAGTTTTGTAGACAATGGTTGATAGACCATGATGTTTAGTCATGGCAAAAGCTCACTTAGCATTTGGCTAGAGAGTTTAAAATGAGACTTTAACTTTGCGTTGACAAACAAATAAGTTTTTTTTTTTTTTTTTTTTTTTTTTTTTTTTTTTTTTTTTTTTTTTTTTTTTTTTTCAGTCAGGCTTTTAACAATCCCTGTACATGGTCACCTGACCAGGACATGCAGGGTTATAAGAAAAATAAATTACAAAGAGCTGACTTAATTATATTACATATGTATAGTTTTAAAGAACAATGAAGGAAATATAGACAAGAAGTGTTACATACATTCGCTCACACTTTCACACACCAAATTCACTAAACCAGTTAAAGACTTTTTTGTATGTATAACAAGGTGCCTTATTAAATTAACAATATTGAATTAACAATATAGGATAAATAGCATAACATACATTTGAAGTTTTAAAGTGGTAAAAAAAGTAAATAAATAAATAAAAATCAAATAAGATGAAGGGAAGGGGCCCAAAACTTTTCAAAAAGTAAAATGTTACCCTGGTTTAAAGCTATTTGATGTTGACAACATTTATAATATTTAATTTTGCACTGAAATTCAATAATACTAGGTTTGGTTTCATTCAGTTTACATTTATAAATATACTTTTTGGCTAAAATAACTAGTAAGTTTACTAAAAGGGGTTCGTTTGTAAAGCCCAAAAATATATTCTTCTTAATAAATTCAGTATTTACAAATAGTTCATTGAAGAGTATTTGAAACAAATTCCAAAATTCTTTTGTAATATTACAGTCATAAAAAAGATGTGAGACAGTTTCTACACTATCAATGCAAAAAGTACACATCTTTGTTTCTTTAAATTTTATCTTGTACAAAAAATCATTGGTTGGAATAATTCTATGTAAAAACTTGTATTGAAAACTGTATGAGTAAGGATCTTTACATGCCTTTTTTGCAATATTGAAAAACACTGACCAATCATTGGTTTCTGATTCAAAATGCACTTCCCATTGAAAAAATTTGTGAGACGGCAGTTGAACAATTCTATTTCTTATATCAATATAAACAAATTTTGGCTTCTTACAAGACAAGAGTCTTTCAATAAATTTGTCACTATTGTTAAGTGAAGTAGCATTAGAGTCAAATATTCGACAATTTTCTTTTAAAAAAGCTTTTGTATCCTTTGGTACGTTAGCAACAATACTATAATATTTAAGAAAGTTTTCAAAATTAAGTTTATTCCTTACTTGAGGAAATGTAAGAAATTCACCATTTTCTAGATTAATAATGTCTGAGATAAATTGTACACCTTTTGATTTCCAGGTAGCATAATAAGAAGATTCAGAAATGTTGACAAACAAATAAGTTATTTTTCTTCCCAAATCTGCAAAAGAACTGTTGCCAAATATCAGCATTCTGGTTTGAGAGAAAAAAAAAGAATCCTTTTCAATTTCACACAAGAACAATTTATACATTATATAATGTAAATTCTAATATGACATGCTTTAAAGGCTTTGAGACCACAACTGTGGCAAAAAAATGATTTATCTATGAGCAACACGCGCTGAGAAGGGCATGTTTTAAATGGCTGTTCCAATTACAAAACTGTAACTCCCACCGGAAAGCTATTGCATATGACATATAAATCTTATAAATAGCGACACGCGCTATAATTATCTGTTGCAATATATTGTGTGTTACATTGACGGAACAGCCAGTTTATGGCGGAAATGATGTTTTCTATAGGTACGAAAATATTATAAATGTACTCTAATTGTCTTATTAGAATAGAAATAATTCACGGAGGCTGTGATTTATCATTGTTTTACCACGGGATGACCATTTATTTCGTTATTTTATCCCTCGCTATCGCTCTGGATAAAATAATACGACATAAATGGTCACTCCGTGGTAAAACAATGATAAACCACAGCCTCCGTGAATTATTTCTTAAAGATCTGATTTGTTGTAGAAATCAAATAAATGGATCATAAAAAAATATTACCAGTGGCAGTAGTCAGTGATGATACCAACTGCTGATATGGATTAACTTCATCATCAGATGAAACATCAGACTGAAAAAAAAAAATTAAAATTGAGACAAGTCAATCTTTTCCAATTTATGAGTAGTTCATAAAGCAAATTGGGACATAATCAAAAGTACTAAATCATGTCCTATCTACATGCACAAAATGTAAATTTAATCAGAAATTTACATCCAGTAATTGGAAAATTAGGACAATCTGATGGAAAGCTTATAGAATTCTTTTACAAATTGTACTAAAATAGAACATTTCCTCCAGTTCCCTAATAAAAACTGGATGCCATAATATAGCTGGAAAATTGCTGAAAGTGGCGTTAAACACCATCAAACAAACAAACATTCTGTTTACAGGAACTAAAACCAAAAGTTCAATATTATTTGGTACCAGAGGAAAGATCTTGACATGAAGTTGTTTTTGATTTTTTATATTGGTTGTTTATTTATGGTTTTTATATCTAATATGTAGTTGAAATTTTAAAGGTTCAATAACTTCATTCAGATATGCAATTCCTTTACATACAACAGTAAACACAAATTCTATGGTCTTTACCTTCAAGGTACATGTAATTGTATTTTCACGCTTGGGTTGTTGGAATGCATAGAATTTATTTCACATATTCATTTTTCACTAATGCCATATCTTGATGGCAGTCATATTCCCCATCATGATTTTTATTTGAAAAATAGCCAAGTTAATGGGGCATTTAATGATACCAGGCCATGCTTCATTGTTTTTTAATAATCATCAACACATTTAACTGAATTAAAAATCAGCCTATAGGAACAGCTGAGTATGGATAACAGTCCATCTCAGAAGACAAGTTTTACCTTGACCTTTGACCTATAAAAATAATTTCAAATTGTACTAACTCAAAAACAACAAATCTGATTGTGCTGAAAATCTAACTTGATCTTCATTTTATAGTACTTTAACTTATCAGCTGCTCAATGTTTTAAGAAAATCCGTTTTCCAAGAACAGCCGATTTTCAAATGTTTTAACAAAATCTGTTGATGTTTTGTTTTCCAGTTATCAATTGAAAACTGTCAACTGTTGATCAAAAAAAGGTCAAGGTCAACAATGACTTAAAGGGGAAAATCTCTACTCTCTATCACATCTAGTTCATAAGTTACAAATTTACACTGTCAGCTTGTAATAAAGAAGGGGAAACAATTTCTTTAAGAAGTCGAAAAAAATTCCTTCTTAGGACTAGTTACAAAATATCATAATTCATCTAAAACCGCTTCACAGTTCATAAACAGACATAAACCAATTAATATCATATTAACATGTTCAAAAATTGTAAATATTCCTTAAATTGATCAAATCAAAACTATATACGAATAAAAAATGACAAAGTTAAAAATTTTCAGATCTGGCCCTTTTTGACCTTTTTATCTAATAAATTGTAAAAGATAATTGAATAATTTTAATGGAATACTTCTAAAAGCACAAACTTAATTGGATAAAAACCAGAAAATCATTAACTTGTTTTAAGAAAACAAAGTTCAGCCCAGATATCCAAATTGTAGGGGCCAGGATACTAATTACTATTAGCAGTCCCAAAATTTACTTTTTCCTTAAATTGTACTTGTAAAAATGTTTCTTTTTTTTTTTTTTGAATGAAACACTACCTTAACCACTCTGCCACCAAGGCCCCTGGTAAACTGTACAGTCTGTCCACTTACATACAACAACCAACACAAAAAATTTGCCAGCTGTATAAAAACCTGAGGATGTCAACAGACTGTTTGTTTGTTTGTTTGTTTGAAATTTGTTTAATGCCACTTTCAGCAATTTTTCAGCTATATCATGGTGTCCAGTTTTTACTGGGGGAGAAAGTCCAAGTACCATAGAAAACCACTGACCTTCAATAGGAAAACTGGGAAACTGTCAATTAAGATTCGAGTCAAGCTCAAGCGCATCCTGCCTGCAACTGGCAATCTCAGTGTTGACAGACCATGTGATCAATAGTATATGAACTACCTTAACCACTCGACCAACGAGGCCCCTCTACAAAACTGTATACTACTGAGGTAGGGTCATTATTTAATCACATATACAAAACACTGTTAAACTTCTACAGTTCTTTGATAACATTTGTTAACAAATATCTTCGTTAAAATTTATTGAAACTTAGAAATCATTTGTTACTTTTCTACTATAAGACACCAGGCCGTTAATAGCTCAAAATTAAATATATCGTAACTATGAATTAATACTACATTATAGAAATTAACCAACCTCACTACCAAAAGCATTCATTTCATCTGTATTCATTTCTGATCTGAAAAAAAATTCTTCAGTAGAATGAAATAAATTGAAAAAAGCATGCCTCGTTGCGAAATATTGCAAACATACATATTCCAATCTCTCTATTGAAGTAAGACAGTAGAGTACTACACAGACTGAAGCCTAGCTAAAATCATTTAACAGATACATTCTATACAAACTTGCTCCCATTGAGTAATGATGGTGGCCACAAGGATTTTATGAACAGGCACCCTTGGCGGTAATCAAAACTTAAAACAAAACAAAACAAGACCAAACAAACCCAAGCTCATACACGAGGCTTTGGCAATAATTGATGCGGTGGTGTTTAATTCAACCCTAATAAAATTACTGACAGTGTTATTCAATGGCTGACCATGTTGAACACAGGCAGGAACCATTTGAAAGATAAGTGACCAACTTACTGACATCTGGTTTTCGAAACCATAATGCTGCACTCCTTAGCTATAGGCTTTGCAGCAGTAGTTAATCATGTACCACCCACAATTTCAGAAAATTACAAACTGGCATAAGCAAAATGCAGAGAATAAAACGGTCTGCAAAGAGTGCTGGCAACTTTGCAACAGTGTTGACAAAACCCTTATTCCCATAGTTGTATGGCACCGACCACATGCAATAATTTTTTTAATTGGTTTTGTGCGGATAAACATGTTAAGCATGAATAAGATCCAACAAGGGAGATATTATAGAAATGTACACAATACAGGTCCACTGAACTGGCATGTTTATGGGCAAGTAGCAGTTAAGTTATGTGGTTTTTATAATTTTAGTTTCAGAAAAAAACAGTTATCAAATTTAACAAGTGTGGACTGTGAGCACGCTCACAAAGCGATACCCCGCTTCGTTTTCAAGTCCAATTATCTCTCCTTAATGATATCCGAGGTCAATAAAAATCCTTCATGCACATCTACATATAATGTACTTCCTTTATGATAAGTTTCATTAAATTTCATCAAGCGGTTTCGGAGGAGTTGCGCTTACAAGGGATGTGGACAGGGTGATTCCTATATACCCCCCAAACAAGTTTGCGGGGGTATAATAATGACATCATGTCTTTACCAGCATTGATCAGTGACTCCATGGACTACACCATAAGCTTTGTTACCTGTAGATGCATTTCTGTATCCCAGAGGGTCAATTATGCAACAGATGGCAACATCCACAGCAGTTTTCCATTTTGATAGATCGATTTTCCATAGTAAAATTTGACCTTAATTTGAAATCAACTTATGTTGAGTATATTTTGTGTAATCGAAACCCTTCAGGCTTTGTGGTTTGGGGGTGGATGCTGGAAAAGACTCGTGGTTGAAATACCATTGTACATCACGAAAGTGGATCAACATTTGTAAACAATATTAGATCATTTTAGAAACAGAAATGGCTGACTTACTATGATCAATCGATCTATCAAAAGATAAAAATCACTGCATTTCAAAACGCTGAATATTTTGAGGAAATAATTGTTGAATTAAAAATATAATTTTTGGGATATACAAAGAGCAAAAACCTCGACCATAACCTGTAATCAGTTAACTATAGATATTCCTTGATGGCTAATCAGATCATAAGATCAAAAGTTTCAGCAAGATCAGTATCAATGTGAACCCTAGTTCTATAACATAAAACCTTAAATATTTCCGAACATCAAATCACCAATTGATGCTGGCAAATCTTCAATACATGACAGTTATCTCCATTCTAATGCTGCGGCAATAAAAAGCTAAATTAACTGATTAAAATTTTTTTTTTTCATGCCGGAAATAACGTCTGCGCTTGCGTTAAAATCTGACGGCATCAATCGTGGAATTGATGCCATGAAATTATTCACGTCATCCAATCAGAATTGACGTTACATCAAGAATTGCATTAGAATTAAAGGCATATTGTCTACGAAAAGCATAATTTTTCTGTCTAGTATTTTGTACCAGAATTATATTAAATTATATGAAAAATGATGATAGAAAACTTGTTTTCCGTAAACAAATTAGTGTATCAGTGAATTTTGAAGAAAAACATTTACTGACCTCCAGTGGAATCTCCTCAATTATGCACTGACTTCGATTTGTAAGGATGAAATTTAAGTTATTTTTAGAACAAAAACATAAACAATCAGGTACATCGTAATTGTATTCGTTTAGTGCAATCATGGGATTCTTATCAAAAAACACAAATGCTGATTGTTTGAAGTGAAATATTGCTTGTCTCATTACAAAAAATATATATAACAGGGGCTGCTCTGGCTTCTAAAAAGCAGGCGCAAAAAAAATCGCCAACTTCCATTTTCCGTCGCCAGTTTTGTAAAAGTGTCGCCATACTAGAAATCACTAGATCACTATATGACCTGGTGATATTGTATAACATTGTGTGTGACAGACACCCTGAAATTGAAAATATTATGTAACGTCGGACGAAATCCATGTTTGCCAGACTCTTAATTCAATTTTTCAAAAGTTTGGTCTCCAGCAGCCCGTACACTAATTTTATTTTAATCATGAAAATATGTGTGAGTGATTTCTTGTTGGCAGAAAACCAAAATTTTACAGTAATTTATTAGAAACATCTATTTGCGTGAACGAACATAAAACCGGAAATACTGAAAATAGAACTACGCATGTGTAAGAGTTTTCTAATTACGAAATTAAGACGGTGGTCGGTATTTCGGGTAGTCCGAACCCGAACCCGAGACAAAATCCCCGAGACATAAATCGACTTTAAAGTTTTTCCTGATTATTAGACAGAATTTTCACAAAATATTTGAAAGATATAACAAGATTATGATATTGAATTATTACGTTTCTGTCAAAGTGTAACAAAACGTATATTTATGAAAATATTGCTATTTTTTGTCCCGTATGTCGGTATTTCCGGTATGCCAAGATGTGAAGGGAGGTAATTCAGGGCCGGTAACTTAACTAATTGAACAGTAAATAATTAATATTAAAATAATAAAATAAAAATTATTATTATTATTATGTAAAAATAAATAAATAAATAAATAAATAAATAAATAAATAAAAAAATAAATAAATAAATAAATAAATAAATAAATAAATAAATAAATAAATACAGGACAGATGAAAGAAGAAAATCTGGTTCCTAATGCCGCTGTATTCTTTTCCTCCACTTGTAAATGAGGTACACACTGCATGCACTTGCTATTGCGACAATTGAAGAAAAAAAGAGTTATTCATGTTCCGGAAGCAAAGTAATTTCTCCTGTAAGGTTCAACTGCCGAGAAATATGCTGTCCAACTGTACCTCAAGAAAAATGCCAATGTCCGTCCATAGGTACATATTACCACATAATTGCTGCTAAGATGAGCATCCGGCTCACGATTCTGACGTGAAACGCATTTTAAACTTGTCGCTACTTCGGAAAAATGACAGAAAACAGGCGAACGAGATAGGGTAGAACGCAACCTAGACAATGCGTTCCAACTCCAGACTGTCAAGAATTAATTTATATTTTCGAACCCAACCTGTATAAGTGCAGATGAAATAATTCCAACTTCAATTATAAAAAAGCGAAATACCAGCAGCACCGGGTCTCCAAGAAAACAAATTAAATTTGACACACCAAAAATCGAACTCTCAGTAATTCCAGAAGAAAGATTTTGCATTGACTTCTGGTATCTTTTTCAGACAGCCCTGTAAGATCTGGTGTTCCTGAAACCAGTCAATCAATACATGTTCCGTCTGAACTTCAGCCCCGACAAACTTTAGCCACAAATCAAGAATTTCGATCCATTGAAAACCACCAAAAACTCAAAAAGTCGCAAAATGCTCTGCGCATTAGGATACAACACGGCAACCTGTTTTAACATTAGAAGAAAAAAGCGACATCCTAAATGACAACAAACTTTGCGCAAATACAATAAATTTTACGCAACAAATTCTCAAACAACAATTTAAAGATATTTTATGGATTTCAAGATACAGGCAATGTTGTCTGTTGACCATTCTGCACAGCGCAAATGGAAATCCGAATGATGTCACTAACTCTATTAAAATTCATGTTTTATGTGTTAATGGACATGGGAAAAATATTATTAATATAAACAACCGAAAGTACAACAAAAAGACAATGGAGTGGATTGTGGTGTATTTGAAATAGCTTTCGCTACCAAGTATTGCTTCTTTGGATATAATGGACGGAGTGGGGTCGTCCTCGACACTCACAGCATGTGTGCATTTTTTCGAACCCTTAGTATATCGTAAGTATGTAAACACCATTTCCAAAAAGAAAAGTTCGTTTAACATCAAAATTAAAGTTAGCAGATATCAACAATACCCATAGAGCTAGACTGCAAAGCTAATTGTCCACTACCGAATTTGTACGATGATATGGCAGTTGCGAGACGTGTGGAGATTTTTTTCCATTTGCACTGTGTCAGCCTGCTTGAATTTTTCTTCAACAACAGTTACCCGTTTGCCCATCAAGCATCAACAAGTGTTAAAATATTAACATTAATTTACTAATTACACAGATCTGTTAAGGATGTATTTGTTTTAATTGTTAAGATTTTATTTTTGCAATAGTTATGAAACCTAAACGTTGCGGTTTTTTTCTTAGATTTACGCAAGACAAAAAGCTTTTTTGATTGGCAGTCGCAATGTTTAAATAAAAAACACTAGCTATGCCAACATATGAAATGTAAAACTCAAAACAAAATATAACAATAGAAAGAATTTTACAGTAATAATCATAAATAATCATATTATTATTATAACTCGTTTAGCAAACCATGTTTTAACAAAATGAGTTACCTCTCTTCGCATCTCGGCATACCCGACATACCGACCTACGGTACAAAAAATTGCATTATTTTCATAAATATATGTTTTATTACATTTTTACTTAAATATAATAATGTGAAAATATGGTTAAATAACTAAGTAATTAATTAAAGTCGATTTCTGTCTCGGGGATTTTGTCTCGGGTTCGGGCTACCCGAAATACCAACCACCAATTAAGACGGACATCAGTAGTAAACCATGTTTTACCGGACATGAGTTACCTCTCTTCACATCTCGGCATACCCGACATACAGACCTACGTTACAAAAAATTGCATTATTTTCATAAATATATGTTTTATTACATTTTTACTTAAATATAATAATTCAATATCAGAAGCTTATTATATCCTTCAAATATTTTGTGAAAATATGGTTAAATAACTAAGTAATTAATTAAAGTCGATTTCTGTCTCGGGGATTTTGTCTCGGGTTCGGGCTACCGTTCTATCCAAGCGAACAACAATTTTTACCGGAACGGAAGTCACTTCAAACATTTGAGGGGAGATAATTTCCCGTACTTAGAAGGTTACCGATACGACTGCTTTACATGGAAAGTCTTAGTGAGTACCGTATGCGACTAATTTGGCGCGAAATTTAAAACAAAAGAGAAATAAGTCTTTATTATGAAACCAATATAACGTATGGATAATCGATGCCAGAATGTAAACAGGATTTCACATATTGAAACAAGAGTATAATTGCATGGTAAGATGCTCAAATTTTAACAGTGAATGTAAATTTACTCTGCAAAATTATCTGCCCCTTAATGTTTGAAGTGACTTCCGTCCCGATAAAAATTGTTGTTCGCTTGGATAGAAGAAAACACAAAATTTTAATGAAATACGATGTAACATCGTGAAGTTAAGTGGTAGTTATCAAGAGAATATTAAACGGACATAGATCATTCCTGACTGGACACTTGGAACAGTATGGTTTTTAAATAAAACGTGGGGATTCCAGTAAATAAAACTTGAGCTATTTTTAGAACTTGGATAAGATTCATGCCTTGTTCTTATATAATAAAGAAAAATTTATTATTCTGAGGTCAATATTTCACAATGAGATATGTCAGACTAGTTACCAAACGAGTGAATACACACTGTAAACTCATTTATTGGCTTTTTATTCCATAAAAAAAAATTATCCTGACCCCAAGTGCCTGTGAACTATATATTAGGGAGGTCAGTCAAAAAATGAACATCATGGAATATTTGTCTTGTTTTGATAACTTTAAAGACCTTAAAAAATGAGGAATTTAGCTGAAAAAATTTTGGAAATCGGTTGAGCGGTTCAAAAGTTATGACCATTTTAAGGGGCTGAAAAATGGCCATTTTCCGATTTTTGCCTTAAGTACCAAATTTTGCCAATATTTGAAGTCAAATTTTGTTGTTGCTTTACCAAGAAAATATTGTTTTTTTATTTCTGTATGTAGTACTCTACTTATGCTTTCACATGAATGATAATTTGTGCATGCAGCTTATTTTGAGAAAAAATTATGAACCGTCCAAAACTACCAAAAATGACTTTGGACTTAGTCTTTTTTATTTGTGTGTCGGCCACCCCCATGTCTGGACTAGCATGTTCCAGTACACAAATCTATGTAAAGGTTTAACCAGAAAGACTGAATATTGGCGTACTTGTTGAAAGAAGTCCATTTTATAGGAAATATTATTTATAATTGAATTAAATTGAATATTTTAAAAAATATTTTATGTTAATTTTCATTATTTAATCCTTAAATTAATAGCGGCATTTTTTTGAAAAAAATTCACATTTTTCATCATAAAATTAACCAAAAAAATTCTAAAAATTTTTTAATGATTGATTTTTAATGACAAACTAGTTTTTAAACAATTCTACTTGAAATTTTGTGAATAAAAAATTTTTGTACGGAAATATTTTAATTTATTTAAATATACATATTTAATAATTAAAGGGGCACCAATAGGGAAAAAGGTGACAGGTAAGGCTATATCTCATACCATGCTTATGAAACTGTTGTTTAATTGGTAAGTATTAATTGTGTGCATGCACAAATATCTCTTCTTTTCTCAGTCTGTCAAATTATTTATAAGAAATTAATGCAAAATGTGTTTTTTTCAGTAGTTTTTCAAAACTCATGAAAAATCCTGAAAATTCCATTATTTTACACGTATACAAATAATTAAAGGTGGTATGAACAAGCGTATGGTATCATTTTTATCACAGAGCTGTTGACTATCAAAGATACATGAAATACTTTCTT
This sequence comes from Limnoperna fortunei, assembly GCA_944474755.1. Taxonomy (NCBI): domain Eukaryota; kingdom Metazoa; phylum Mollusca; class Bivalvia; order Mytilida; family Modiolidae; genus Limnoperna; species Limnoperna fortunei. Next base: position 20,867,810 of record OX104113.1, on the reverse strand, counting down.
AATCATTATTATGGAAGTAACTGGACTCCCAGTTATCAGCCCTCCACCAATTATTTACAGTATTAAAAAAACTCAATTATTGACCTTTTATCCTTCAGAATAATCTGTAGCAGAAAAACACATCAGTTCAAATAAAAAAATTACATTATATTGAATCAAATACACAATTTGTACCCCCAATATTTCAAATAATTGCTAAAATACCTTTAAAAATGTATTTTGACCCTAGTTTTTAAATTTTCAAAAACAATATGAAAAATTCATCAATTTAGAAAGTTTAGTAATATATACTGATAAAAAGTACAAGTGTATGGTGTCATTTTGAAGACCAAAATGTACCCAATAAAGAAAATGTAGAATATTTATCTAATTATGACAATAAAAATAGCTGTATTACAGTATATCAACCCTCTACCAAGCAATTTCGATTTTTTAGAAGTCTAATTGTCTCCCTTTAGTCGTCAAAATGACATACTGACCAAAAATGGACAATTGTAGTAAAAGTCTCTGCTCAGATTTCTGCTATGAAGAACATGTAAAGGCTTCAACAGTTAATGCAGATGAAGTTAGTTGCAAGAAATATGTATATATACTGAAATTGTATATCAATCTTACACCTCAAGCTTTCAGTGAAGTCGTTGCCATCAAATTTTCGCAAGTATGGAGCTTTCATACACTTGGGGGTTTTTTTTGTTTTTTTTTAAAATAACAGGTTATCAAAAAGTACATGAATGTACCAGTAATTATATGACACAAGCAAATTTGAAGTGCCAAGTCTACTAACTGTAGATTATTATAAGCAAGAGTAAACAATATAATAAGTTATTATTAAAATTATTAACAGAAAAATGGCAATAGTTATTGTAATAAATAAAAAAAAACTATATGAATACTAAGTTACAGATAGTTACATAAAACTAATACAATTAAAGATTAAATGTTAATATTCCTTTAAAATGTATGTTCCCATAAGTTCTATTAAATACTAAGTTACAGATAGTTACATAAAACTAATACAATTAAAGATTAAATGTTAATATTCCTTTAAAATGTATGTTCCCATAAGTTCTATTAAAATATTCATTTTAAACATATTAATAATATTTATTCATGTATTTATTATGTTGAAACATAATTGATAATTGGTATAAATTCATATTTTTGGACAATATCTACAAAGAATTGTTTGTTTATATTCAATAAAAGTATTAATTCTGTTTAATTGTATATTAATATAATTTAAAGTATTGGGCAATTCTACTTTTGTACATCCACCCAATAAATCTTTAAAAATATAACAAACATGGAAATATTTATTTTCATTTCAAACTAAATATAGTACTTTGTATTCTATCAAATATGCAATGTTACCATGTAAATTAAGAAAACACACGAGAACAACGAAAGGACATATCTCTAGCTGAAGGTTACAGTTATTAATATCCGTTTGTGCTGCTATTGCGCTAAAGCGAAAATGACGATTTTGATCACTGTTTTGTAAATTTAATATTTTTTCACTTCGATTTCGATTTTCTTTTTAACCAGCACATTCAAAATTAAAAAATTCAAGAAATAATGCAAATTTTAAGCCATCGATGGACAAAATCGGCCGTATAATAGCTAGCGGATTTAATTTTGAAAACGGGTCATTCATTGACACACAAATCATCATGGCGGCCGATTTTCTGGCAACGACTCCACTTCGGACATTCAGCAAATATGCTTCAACATGAATTTATTTTTAAAAAATCACATATTCTGAAAAGCTCTACTTTCATCAGATATATTTTTTATAACAAAACTCCGATTTTTTGTTGGTTTTCTGCTGAAATGAAAAAGTGCTAAAACACCCATTTTCTCGTTTGTCAGAATATAAATAACGTTATCGAGGCCAACCTTCGACCACCCTATATATATGGACCCAGATACAGTTTTTTCCACACAAAAGTTATACAGTTATAGCATTACTGTTTGCTTATTAAATGGGATGCTTCGTGTTTGGTTGTTTCAATTTTTAACTTTTTGTCAGACGGCACGTTCTTTCCTGCTTTTCTCGATTTTCGTTTTCTCTTCCCTTGCCCATGCTTTCTCGGAGCCATCTTGGAAATGTAGCCAAACAAATTGAGGTATAGCTATTGTGATTGGTCATTTATAAGCTAATCGAAAAGAGTGTATCGAAATGCAATTTATGTCATGGGTATGGGAAAGATTACAACCAGCAACAAATAGGGGTAACCTGGTCCCCTGGTGCAATATTTTTCATTTACGCAAGCTTCACTTTCAAATATAACCCCAGGTCACCACCAGTTTACTACCCAGTTTGATTGGTTATTTAAAACGCCATGTTTGAGCTAATTTTTCCCGCGTTCCGTTCCGTTGGAAATTTATGTCAGAGTACAATTTAAATAAAGTAGCTACCTGCTTCTTGTTTTCCGGCTTTCGAGTTAAAGTGACAAGTCTCTGTAAGTTATTTCCACATTCGAGACATAACTCTATAAAAGAATTCTTTTGATAAACTGTATTTTTATTTGATTTGTTTACCCGGACGCCGGACGTTACGTCATAATGCTTTGTATCGGAGTAACGTCAGTTACTGTTAATAATGACGTAAATTTTGAGGCATTCCGAATGTTGCAAAACCGGTCAAAATTTTGACCGGATTCATTGCTGGTGACCTGACTGTATATTCGAACCGGAAGTCCGCTTACGGTATTGAGAATATTTAGTCAGGATCCCAGACTACAAATAGGGGATATCATTAAATGAAGACACGCAAAAGATCATGTCAAAAGCTGATAAAACAAACAGTGATATTTATTTTTGACCATCTCATTAGTCAATGTGTTTTCAGTATTTACGTTTTGTAGAAATAACTGATACAACGGGCAATACGACTGGAATCTACTCATTTCAGTACCCGGCGGACTTGTAGAAAACTCTTGTAGATGCCTAATAAACTGATATCACAGACAGCCTTCGGTTTTAACAAGTTTTAATAAATGTATCACATGCCCTTCGTAAAAACTATCTCTGATTATTAACATTTAAATGCTAATTTTTACTTTTTACTTAAAAAATCCAAGAACATATAAATCAACCAATTAATACACTAGTCCCAGTAAAATCTAACTTTCCAAAATTTAAAGAAAAACTTGCACATCATTTCTTTGATGGAAGATAACTGTTGTAGCTAACTTCCTCGTGGATTAAAGATTGTAGAACAAGTAAACTAGACAAAATTTAAATTAACATGAAAATTGGTTTAAATAATAACTATATACCACTTTCTAAACTGTTCATTATTAATAGAGTTGCCAAATTTAAAGTGGTTTTCTGGAAGTAGAAAATTGTGCGCGGTTTGGGTAGGAGATTCCTAAAGGCTGCACATAGTTTCACATATAGATGTAATTTTTGTACTGATTTTTAATAGAAATCACAACCATTGTTACTATATTTAAAATTTTTAAAAACAATGGAAATTCTAAACGACTATATTGGTAAGACGGAGAAAAAATTCTATATCAATTTCGATGTGACAATCATAGCTTTGCAATCTTTCGGCTACAGAATATTTGGAAACAACTTTGTATGTCACATCAAACCGACATCCATTCGAGATCGCGGACATTCCAATCATCAGAAAAAGGTAGTTAAATTGTTACATAATAACAATATCATCAACCGATTATCTGCTGGACTTCGTTTTCATTTTGAATTGTGACATGTACAGCGTAAATATTGTTTTGATCCATCTTCTCGCAACATGGATTCTACCGTAACGGGGGAAAAAGAACAAGGCTGTGGGGTATATCACCAGTATACACAAAAACACACGGTGTCGGTGACATGCGCTGACCTGCCATGTTAATTTATAGCAGCTAGGCAGAAAAAACGATTCACACTTCAGCTTAAAAAAAACTAGTTTCTAGCACGCCGTCAAAACTGCTCCAAAATACGGTCTTCTGGGTCTAAATTCCATGTTGTCGGAGTCGGTTTCAGACAGTTTGGGAGCTGATTATTCGCATGATTCACACTTAAGCTTTAAAAAAAACTAGTTTCTAGCACGCCGTCAAAACTGCTCCAAAATACGGTCTTCTGGGTCTAAATTCCATGTTGTCGGAGTCGGTTTCAGACAGTTTGGGAGCTGATTATTCGCAATCCATGTATCCCGACTGCAGTTGTTGTTGCTGTGACTTTTCGATTCCGTAGATGAAATATTACCGGATGTACCGATCTTGGCGTCCTGTGGTTACGCCTGGACTAACTCTTCTTGGACGGTTAATAGTTGTACCGGTCTGTTAGAATCGGGCCCATAGTCTGGAAATGGTACTCTGTTTCACATTCCCGTTTCGTGCAACCTCACTTTGGGAGACTCCCCGCCTGTAGTCGTCTATAATGATGATGTTTCTGGTAGCAGTATCCAACAGCGTGATGGCATAACTTTTACGTTTTGACGAGTTGGACCATCAAACCTGTTCCTTCTATACGCTACCGATAGACGGTTGAGAAGACCACGAGCTTTCCGCTAGAAGCGCCTTCAAAATTTCCCGACAATTCAAGGGTATGCACTTTTCAACTGGCATTTTTATAATATGGCAAAATGCCAAATCTAAAGAAAAGACGCAATCTAATTAAAATTAAATCTTTTACTTGCTCCACATTTTTGCTATGGACGCTGCTTACTTCGCGACTGTTATGCGCTTCCCTTATGAAGAGTATATATCATTAAGGGGGCGGGGGGGGGGGCAAGATCTTTTCTGTTAATGTGTTTTGGGCATTTTACAGGTGTGTTAACTGTTTTTGAAAATAAAGCAACTGTTTTTTCACCATAGAAATAAAAAAACCCTGTTTGCTGTTAAAAGTATTAGCCTTCGATGAGATTCTGCTGTTATCTGTTTTTTCGAGTTTTGAACCCACTGCTTCTGTTTTCTCATGTAAATTGCTTTTCTCTGTTATCATTATTTTAAATTTACTGTTATCTGTTTTGGGAAAAATTAAAAAATTATTAACCTGTTAATGGACCCCCCTCTAGACCCCCCCCCCTCGTCATTCATTTGTATATGTACTCAAAGAGATATCTCTCGTGTGATATTTTTCACTAATTCTCATATTATGAGAGCAATTGCATACCGCCGTACCAATATCAAATGCGACGCTACACCTCTGAATTGAACAAACTAAACTGACGAAAACCATTAGTAACGTAAATACTTTTAATTCCATATTGAAACATCCGATAGATATCACCAACTCGAATGATGTAAACGAACGTCATGGGATATGCTATGCAAAAAAAACCACAAAAGACTTTTGCTCATTACAGGGACTCACGCCATATAACAGTCTACTAAAAATAACGTCTTATTGACGCTTCAATAGGAATGGCTAAAATTATGACGTTCTTTTAATAACAGTGATGTAAATATTAGTATCGTAAATACAAGTCTCGTAAATATCTTTGAGTCACAACTGGAACTGCATTAGCGACTTTATCTTAACTTCTGACAATGAAAAACATTATGAGTACAAAGGATATTTTTATCTTCCAACCATAATTTTACTTTCCTTGTTAACTGCAACAATATGTTGCCTTTGTTTGACACGTAAATATCACTCGTTTTCATAACTTTTACTAACTTTATATCTATAGATGTAAATTTTCACATTCAGTAAGAATGATACAATATGATTTTTTTTTATTTCAAAGTGGTCAGTGAAAGGAAGACACCATATAATTGCGTGTCATTTAAGACATAAGCTGGCATAATTTTCCGCTGTTTTTGAATTGGCAAGAAAGCACATTTTTAGTTGTTGATAAAGTCTGCACTTAAATTGCCTTTCTATATAAATTTCAACACACTTTTAAACAAGACTATTTCTAAATGGAAATTCGTTTATCTTTTACTCGTTCTCGCTTGTTTTATGTCTAATGGCGAACGTATGAGAAAGAACCAGAATTAGGAAAATATGTAATGTCTATACTTGACAGTTATTAAGATATATCGTTTTTCAAGATAAAAATGTCGTTTTTTTTCTGGAAGATATGTGCATGCTTAAAATTTTTATTCGTTTGTCACATACTGTTTTTGATAAGATCTCAAATATATATTTAACATTTAAATTTATGCTGCTATGTTATAATTTAGCAGTGTGATAATGAATTGTCCCTATGAATTGAGAATGGGTGTTTTAAATACATTGCTTAATTAAAGACCTTTAAGTAGCTAATGTTTCTGTTTTGACATATTTATACAACGGTAACAATGACAGATCTTATTTTAGTATAAAACGTAATGTAACTAATTCCAAAATCCCTCTTAAAATCGTCTGGAATAATTTCTTGCTATAAATATGATTTGTAAACTGAAAGACATTGAGTACTGTAATCTTTCGTTTATCCAATAACAACACAACGCCTGCCTGCCGCTTCGTCGCCATCACGAGCACATGTGTTAGATCAAGCCGAAACGAACGCCTTTGATATCCAGGAGGTCCGTCCGAAGTTACCGTACCAAGAAGCACCGTTGCGCTTTAAATAGCACCGTAATGTATATTATATTGTGTCGAAATCAGTTGTAGTAGTCTTGCCGCCTCTCTAATTTATGCCCGGCGTCCATTTTATACTTCTGCGTCTCGTTATGAGTAACATGGACTTGGCATTGTCTTTATTTTCACTTTTAGCAGTTGACGGCTTATCTCGTTACCATGCACGAAATATGTTTTACTGTTGTATTATTAAAGATATCTTCGACAAATTACAGAAGCACACTCGATGTGTACCAAATTCCTATGGGCGACACTGGAAATTGTCGAACAATAAAAATGAGACGATGGTACCAATATTAAGCGTAACAAATATATTGGTCCCTGTTCGATGATTAAAGCTTACATTGAGAGAAAATGATCACGAAAAATATAAAGCCTTCTATTTATAATTGTCAGGAATTTATAAACATTCCTGTTAAAATTTTCCCCGTCGCATAGCACATGTGCAACGATTGGTGAATAGTATTTGCTAAAAAAATTCCAGTGGTTTTTTAAGCCCACAAATTTGACTCGTTTCTTGATTTGTCGAAAAGTTTTTTTAATTGATGACTGGCCGTCCCATGGGACCGTCCATTTAGTTTGCGATTGTGTCTTGTGAGCATGATGTTGCCCAGTGTAACACCATCATTGAGTGCCAACAGTTTATTAATTTTAATTAGATGATGCTGCACCACCATTGTACAGAGAGATGGGTAAATTATTTAAAATTTCTTGGTCTAGATCAATCAACCCTTAGAACAAAAAATATCCACTGGCTGGGAACATTTCAAACCCTCTAAAATTTTGTCAGAGATATGTACAAGAAATTGAGGAGTCCTTTGAATTATACTGTATTTTGTATTCTGATTGCGTTTTCTGGACATTTGGTTTCATTCAGTATTCACTCATTTTTTTTGTCAGATTTAACATAGGCACTTTTAAAGACATTTGCTCACAGATGTACTTTTTACTTTTTTTATTGATGTGCACCCAGCCAGTTAGAGTCAGTTGTTGAAAAATGATAAGAAATTCTGTATAATTTTCTTTAAAATGGAAGAAACAATAGAATGTTTTAAATGTTTATCAATGTATTTAACATTGATCAATGACTATGTACAGAGTTTCTTAATCATTTGATTTAATTTATTGTATTATAGGTCAATCAGTTTACAAAATAAATAAACATGAAAATATTTCTTTGTTAATATTAAGCTTGAAATATTAAAGGATGGTAAGCTTTTATAGCACTTTGCATCTTTCCTCTGTATATCCAACTATTTAACTGACATTAATAATAAATAAATAGAACAGTACCAGTCAAATTCAAAATAGTGTTATTGGAAAAGTGTAAATGGGGTATATAAGGTATCATGTTGCAAATAATTGGGGAAATGTGTTTTACTACTTTGCATGATTGGTCGATATGATTGGTATTAAAATTTTGTTTAAAAAAAAACCATTAACATCATGTCCAATTCTTTGGGGGTGGTTTCTTGTATTTTTTTCGGATATTCTTTGGGCAGGTCCCTTGTTCAAATATATTCATTGATTCCATCCCTAATCAAGGATTCTGCTAATGAGTCTTTAAAGACCATTCAAATGGGCGATTTAAGCCCATTTTGTTTGTTAAATATTGTTTAGAAATAAAGTTATCCTGGTGAGAGATGCATGCTCTTGCATATCTCCATTCTTTCATAGGAATAAGCCAGTGTAACGGACACACTTTGTATACATTTTGTACATGCATTTATTACCAAGAAAGTAAAAGTTTTTCTATTCATAAATTCTTTTATTAATGTTCTTTTCACTCTCAAGTATATGAGTAGTTGCTTTTTTTAGGTTTAGTATTTTAAGCCAGAGTATGTTGGTTTCCAAATTGTATTGTTTTAATTCCATGAAATAATGTCATATTACACATTTGAAGATGTAAATTTTTATGGGTTGAACGTTGAAACACCCAAACACATTAAAATGTAAATTAACTTACCCCTTTTATCGTCAAGTTTGTGGGGTGGAAGATAATGAATCTTCAACGTTTTATTATATTTATCGACATATCTACATGTTTGAATATTTTAAATGGATGATAATGGTTTAGTTCATTCTATGTTATAGCTTTAAGATGGTGAAGATATTTGTGGGAAACCTGAGTCAATCCACAGAACCTCAAGACATACGAGCCCTGTTTGAGAAATATGGAAAAGTAACAGAATGTGACGTCTTGAAAAACTATGGCTTTGTTGTAAGCATTTAGTTACTTCTTATCTACCACCTAATGGGTATGCTTGTAACATTAAATTTAATTTCGGCAGAGGTTGGAAATTCTGGTCTTGTGTATATTATGGAAACTAGTTGTATTTATTTAAAGTTGTTCAAACATGTTGTTGGTTAATTTAAAAACCAGAAAATTATGTCACAATCATTGTCCAAGTAATGCCTCCTTCAGAAAATAACCATACCAACATTGTTACTTAAGCATTTTCATTTTTCAAAAAAATTTAATGTTCATTCATAACATACGTGTCGGAAATATTGCAGTTAAATTCTGTTCTATAAAATATTTAACGAAGGAGTAAAACCTAAAGATATGAAGAGTCCACTTTATTTAAAGAACAATATATAAAGAGCAGCTGGGTAATTGTGTTCAATTTCTGTTTACTTTCTTTAATGTTTGTTTGAGGTTTTACCCTACTGTCAGGATTTTTATGTGGGTTTTAATTTAAGCAGTTTAAATAATTGGAGGTAAAGTATGAATGAAAGACCAGAGACAAACAGTTTGATTAACTTGTCAGTCTTTCCCATAAGTAGTAAAAAATGACATAATTGTCAAACATATATTGTGTATTGTAAAATGGACTATTACAAATGTTTACAACAAATATATTTAAAATATTTTTTTGAAAATGGTTGTCAAAATCTCTAGCACCATCATATTTGTAATTTGTGGCACATTTCATTTATGCTCTACGAATGAACATACTTTCTTTTGCTATGAACTAGTATCCACTTGTACTTTCATGGTATGCTTTATGTACAGAGTTAAAGTCAGTGGGAACCAGCTTACACTTGGGATTATTCCCCTTTGTAAAAAAAAAAAAATGGTGTGAGGTGCATTGGTGTCCAAGTGGTAAAGGTAGTTAGTCTACTATTGATCACATGGTCTGTCAACTCTCAACTCCAATCTTAATTGATATCTATTGCCTGTTTTCCTACAGAAGGTGGGAGTTTTCTCCAGGTACTCTTGCTTCCTTCCCAATTAAACTGGATGCCACGATTTAGCTGAATAATTGCAGAAGATGTTATTAAAAAAAACCTTTCAAAACACAAAAATGGTGCATAAACATGACACAATTACAAAAAAAAAAATTTATGACCAAAATGGGAATACAGTTTAAAGGCACATGGGGCGACTGTTCAAACTAACAAGGCAACTTCACTTTGCCTTGGAAGATGACGATAAAACAACTTCTTCACCCAAGTACACAAGCCCTAGGTGTCTTGTTTTTATTGGTTAAGGAAGTTGAATCTTGAGTAAAATCTCCAACATCATTTACAATTATAAGAAATGATAAGCAGGGAATTTTTTAGGATTTTGAGGGCTTTAGTCACTTTAGCGGATGAGCCGTATAAGCATCTGCTCAGAAGCATGCATTTATTGTACTGGTGAAATATCTTAGTATAAAAAACTATATTCTTTCAATTGCAGTGTATAAATTTGTTTTAAAAATGATTATAACAAAATGTTTATAAATTTTCAAAGAATTTTAATTTTAAAACTTATTTAAAAAGCGTTTGTATATCAATCGGTTACAATTTTTCATTAAAGGGCCGTTGTACTCTTTGTTTTCTAAGTGGTAGCTATCGGTAATAAGACGTTTCTCGGATGTACACAAATGGCGCGTAATCCTTTTAAAACCAGCAAAACATACGAAAAATGAGTTAAATACGCAAAATCCTTGCAATTTTTATTTGCATTACATATTTAATCGAAAGGTGGAAGTCTGTGCGCATCAGTACGATCTACGACACTTTAGTTTGCGTATATTGACCAGGAGCACCACTTAATCGTGTTAATCGGTTACCTGTAAAAACATCAATTCGGCAATTGACACCTGCTGTTTAAAATTATCGAGGTGAAATAATTAAATTTCCTGTTAATTGGCTCTGGGGTCATAAATATGTCGTTTTACACTTGGTAGAATGACTTTGTAACTAAAAATTGTAGTACTTGTTGGAAATCAGGTGACGAAATTGATTTAGAAATCTATCGTCAATTTTCAAATGATTTCGTCAATGACGAAAGTGGCGAGCGCTAAAAAATTCCCTGGATAAGCCATATGGAAGTCATGACCCCATTTAAATTTAAAGAAAGATATTGAATTGTCTAAATTGTAATATTCCATTGTTATTATTGTAGCATATGGACCATGCAGATGAGGCTGATAAAGCTATAACAGAACTCGATGGAACATCAGTTAAAGGCAGTCGAATGAGGGTAGAGGTATGTAAAACATTGGACTTGTACAGAACTGTCAATCCTGTAATATGAATGAGAATTGTTGCTGTTTATTTATTGTGTTAAATAGTGAAGAAAAGAAAAAAATTGTAGCTTAAAATGTCCTCGGAAGAGGACCAATTAGTGTTAAAATTAATTGTTTTACAAGTGCTAATGGTATAGAGCTACACAACCCAGTTGTTTATTATTTGTGTAAAGCAAGTGATTTTTTCCGTAGGACGTTATCAACAATTACATCTATCATAAACTGTTGGAGCTACACGTCCCAGTCTGTTATTATATCAAAATTGGTAAGCCAGTGATGTTTTCTGGAGGACATCATCATTAAACTATATCTCTTCATGCTCGGAGTCAATCTAACTAAAATTGAATCTGTTACTTGATCCTACCTTTTTCTTTTGTCACAACATAGAGATCCAAATTGAACTTAAGCAGGTCATATTGTGGTGACCTTTGTTTACACAGATTATTTGTCATGAAATTGAATGTGGAGACATGTGAACAAGCAATCAATATGCTGCTGTGTTCTGGCCATGGTTTTGAAACATGCAATATGGAAAGTTTTGTTTATGTAAAAAAGTACCTTCTTACCAAAGAAAGGGGTAAAACAGTAATTCAAGAAGGCAACATTTGGTTATTTCTTAAAGTCACTAAATCTATGGCTGCTAGAATAAGACCTCCTAAACAGGGTAACCTGATAAATAAATATACTTTATGGGTTAAAATTTCAAAAAAGGTTTAAGCTAGTTTCAATACATGTATTTACTCAATAAGTGCCTTGTTTTTACAGAAATCCACTGGAAAATCGTCAAGAGGTGGAGGCAGAGGAGGTGGAGGGTATGTTTTTTGTTTCCACTGTATCAGATTTGTTAAATATTTAAATTTGTGTTGTCTTATTTGAAACTGATCAAGATTTTGTTTATTGTTGTTTGTATCGAGTAGTTTGTGTTAAGAAATTGTAGTTATGTGTTGCCATAAATTATGTCATGTATATTCAGTTTCTTTAAAAAAAAGTTACATGAAAAGATCTGAAGAAAAAAATTTGTTAAAATATAAAATTTGTATTGATAGAAAAATGAGAGGAGGCCGAGGTGGAGGAAGAGGTGGTGACCGTTATGGAGGTAGATACAGTGACCCCTACAGCAGACCACCTGCACCATCTTATGGTCGAGATTATTATGATAGAGGATATGGTGGGGCATCCAGAGATAGACTGCCTGTTAGAGGATATGAGCATGACAGAAGACCACCTATAGATGATTACAGAGATCGTGGATACTATGGAGGATATGACACACGTCGCAGTGATTATGACAGGTATGAACGACCTCCTGCAAGGGACCCTTACTACAGTGATAGAGGGGCTGCAGCCCGACCCCCACCCGAGTACTACAACAGAGCCAGGTAAGTAAGTATTATTTTTTATTATAATTTTAATTTTATGCTTTCCTACTCATATAGCTTTTCACAACTGACTCTTTCTGTTTGTTCTTTAGAAAATAAAAAAATACAACTGGTCAATAACTGTTTTGATCTTGTGTCATTTTCATAGCTATTTGAATAAAATTAACAATTATCTGAAGTTAGAAAATAATGAGCTTCAAATAAAAGAAAAACTTGGTTAAAGGCTTGCACAGCATGTAAATTTACACATGTATGCTCTGAAGCTTTTGTGTGGCTATTGTGTTTGAGCTTTGGCTTCTGCACATTACTTAAGCATGGGTTGCTAGTTTCTGTTACAGAAAAAATGTTTTATTTTTTTACTCCTTTTAATTAAAATCCCTTTCATGTATTACCAGAACTTGTATTTTTACTTCAGTTTTTATCATTGAATACTTATAGTGGCAAGGTAGATAGTTGTTCAGTTCTTCTTTTGTAAGTACAACATATTGAATTGGTATTGAGTTATAGTCATGTTTTTTATACCCCCAGTCATGTTTTTTATACCCCCAGATACAAAGTATATGGGAGCTACATTAAAGTAACATCCATCAGCAGACAAGGTTTGTCTGGGCTATTTCTCAGCTCTGTAAATGACCTTTGACTGAGGGAGAGGAAATTAGTTCTTATTTTGATATTTGGCTGCGCTGAACTGTAGCATAGAATGTGGATTTATTATTCAATGGAATTTTGATATTTGAGCTGTATATAAAAAGCAGTTTCATATTAGAATTGATAAATAAATTTATTTATATAATTTGTTAAATGTATTGGCTATTTTTCAGCTGATTGTGCAAAGCCCATTTCTAGACTATTTTACAGAAAATTTAATGTGATATAGTTGAAATTATTTCGCTCGTTTTGAGGGGTCTCTCATTACTCAATGAAACTTGGTGCCTAAGTGAGAGCAAAAAATGTTAATAGTTTCCCCTATACCCAAATAATTAAGAGGCCGCTGTCAGTTACTGATGGTCAGATTTTGATTTAACATTACTTTTACCAACACTATCACACTCGATCAAAAAAACTGCACACTAAAAGTTGAAATAATCTAAACAGGATCAGTCGCTACATCTGGAATATTAGCCCACACAAATTGTTTTGGCAAGCAGACATAACCATCTTTAAAGTATCTACAAATATGATGAACAAAATTATATTCCGTTCTTCCTTATTTAAATAAATCGGGATTCAGGAGTCATCCATACAAGATGTATGCCCCCATTATTCAGTGTATGAAATGGCATGCTATAATTGTTGAGAAATTGTGTCAATTATTTTACTGACCATTTAGGACAGTATACTCTGTAGTTCATCCATTACTTTGCTATATTTTTGTAATTTTTAATTGTACAAATATTAATCCTGTTAATGCAAGTGTTCCAACAGAGCATGGAAAAAAATGACTTTAGAAAATGCAACGGGTCTAATACCCAATGGATTACAAGAAAAATTACACTTGTTGATTAATTTCTAAATTTTGTTTTGTGATATTTTTCAGATTAGCCGACCCAGCAGGTGACAGACTAGCAGATTATTCAAATGGAATTGATGCAAATAACTATTATGACAGATTTTATAAGAAACCATCAGCACCACTTACTCCAAAATCAAATGGACAAGGATTCTTACAAAGTGAACCATTGTATTTCTAGCCAGTTAATCATCAGATTTGTGTTGTTTATTATTTTGTTATATTTTTGTTATTCCACCAATCATGGAACTGATTACTTCCAAAGACCAAGGCATTTTTCATTTTGAATGAGCTGTTAGTTTGTTATTGATGCATAGTGAACAAAGTACTTAACTTTTTTGTATAAACTCATTGTTGTCATATTTCATGTCATTGTTTTTTTAATTTATGAATATGATCATTGTGTGTATACTTGTTAAATCAATTTTATTTACATATGATGTTGAAGGGTTCTCCGGAAGGCAGGGCTATATGTTCAATTAGTTTGTTTTGAAAGTAACCTCCTGTTACAATGATATTCAGTGAAGAACTTTATTAGAATAAAAAGAAATTTAGAATATTGCTTAAAACAATTCTTTTAGAAATTTATCTATCTGCAAGAAAATTTTATCAGTAGGATTTAGGATTCAGGGTAAATGTAATGTTGCTATTTCTCCCTTTCAAATCTTTAAAATGTTATTGTCTTCAGGAAATTGGCAACAGAATGAACCATTGTTTAAATAATTTATCAAGATTTATGGTTCATTGTTTACAAAAAGTTCTTAATTGATGGCTCAATAAGAAATGTATTTTGATTTAATCCTAAACCCATTCAAAACATCTGAATGTATTATAGAAAACTGTGAAGTGTTGGTTGTAGAATGTTCAACATCATAAATATCTTGAATGAAAAAGATGAAGAAAGGATGCAAAAAGAGTGAAATAGAATCTCCATTATCTTGATGTCCATTTGGTACTGAGATTATTTATGGTCCGATTGCAAATGGCATCCTTTTAACTTGTAAAGTTATCACAAAAATTGTCTTCATTTGATGGTGTCTTATACATTTAAATAGCCACACTTTGTGCAAGTGGCATCAACGCACTTTTTTTCACATGTTAAAAATGCTGTCTAGGGATAAACTGGCTTGTCTTATAAACTAAATATTTATATACATCTTTGAAGCCTCAAAAAGAAATATATTAAAAGTTGACTATTTTTGGCCGGATTTCATGGCTGCGGGTGGTGAAAATATTTTCGTAACAGTTTTCCCAGCAACTACTAATCACAGCCTCGTGAAATTTTGTATGTAGCATCAGCATGGCTTCCCGTAACGTGGGATTCGATTTCAGGTCTGTCGCTCAGCTACTTCCTGTTTAACGAAATCCAGCCATTTCTGTCTTTGATCAATTTTCTAAATCCTTTTTTGATATTTTCTTCTTTTTTCCCTAGAAATGCTTGCTTAGAGAAAAAGTATACAAACTTTATAAATGCTTTATATTTTCAGTGATAATAGATTGCATTATACATTTGGCTATAAAGTTATAATTTTTACAAGTTTTTTTTTTTTAAGCTAAAGCATTCTCCTGAACAAATTTTATACCAATTGAAATCTTGCCTCACAAGTTTGCTTTCATTTTTTAATAGTAGTGTCTGTTAAAATAAATACTGTAAAACAGTGAATTGATTTAAATACGAGTAGGTTTTTTAATTGTGGGGGGTGTTTTTAACTTGGGGATATTTTTATGTTTGCTGTATATAATTTTTCCAAAGAGTAACTTTCACAATCAGAATTTCTGGTTTTTTAAATCCGATAAATAGACACCAATTCATTACCAGTAGTTAACTGATCATATATCCACTTCATCTATATACCTTCCAAAAATTCTGATTGTGACTTTTATATCATTACATGACAACAGTGTTTAAATAAAATTAACAAGGTGTACATTTTGTTGATACTATTGCAGCTATTGATCCCTGTTTATCCAATGAATGTATTGGATTGGTTTTATAGACAGCCTTGTATTCTAATGCCACCTGTTTCAAGATGTACTAGTTTATTTTAAAATAAGTTCTTGGTTTTCCTGGATCACCATCCACATCATCATTTTTTTTTTTCAATCTTGATAAAAGGTCCCTTTAGGCTATTGCCATCACTTGGTGATTGGTGTCTGGTACAATAATTATTCCTATAAGAATTTTTTTTTCTGGTAATTTTTTTAAAATCTGGAACTGTAAAGACATCATAATATTGGTCATGCAGCAGGCCAGCTATACAGTTTTTTTAATTAACACGAGTTTTTACATAACGGCTATTTGTTTACATTTTATAGCGGAGGGTTCCCAGTGCTGGACCCACATAGCAGCCTAGTTTTTCTCCTGGTGGCTGATAGGGGAGACCCACTTTTTGGGGGTTTGTCTGGTAATAATATGGAAAAACTGGTTGCAGACCGCAGTGAGTAACGTGTTTGGAGAGTGTCATGCTTCTTGCACAATAGAGTCCCCTTTTGTGGGTTTCGAAAATGAGTAGGCACGTTGGCCTAAATTCTCAGCTCTACCATACTATATACTTTATCTGTGGCAGTCAAAATTATGTACCCTATGTCCCATTTCACCCATTTTTCTGTTGATTTATTGTTTGTTAACCTGTCACGTCCTGAATATAGCTGAAATACTGCTTGCTGGATGTAAATCAAACATCCAATCAAACAACCAGTTAGTTATAAGGCAAATTTTAATGTACAAAACCTTGGGACATGTTATGATCACACTAAAGCCGTTTCTTAGTGAGATTCGGAACCTCTTTGTAGCTCTGAAAAGGTCAGAAGACAGAAGTACTAGTACATTAATGTTTCTAAAATTGACCTTAATCAACCTTATGATTGACTGACATAGCTAGACCTGCCATAATTTTTGTCTCGCCTGCGACGAAAGTCGCTGGAGGCGAGACATATGTATGGGAATCCGGCGGCGGTGGCGGCGTAAACACTTGACATCTTGCTTCATATATTTGTAAGCCCAAGCCCTAGGTCCATCAAATTTGGCCCAGAGGTAGCTTATGATGAGTACTTGCCAGTCAGTCACCTGTCACCTGACCTTGACCTCAATTTCACGGTCCAGCGACTACGTTAAAGTTTTTGGGTTACGACAGTTCCTCTGACTACGCATGGTAGGATGACAATATTTGGTGTATAGGTTGCTGATGACTAGTACATGACTGTCTGGTAGGTGTCACCTGACCTTGACCTCAATTTCATGGTCCAGCGACTACGTTAAAGTATTTGGGTTACGCCAGTTCCTCTGTAACTATGCATGGTAGGATGACAATATTTGGTGTATAGATTGCTGATGACTAGAACATGACTGTCTGGTAGGTGTCACCTGACCTTGACCTCAATTTCATGGTCCAGCGACTACGTTAAAGTATTTGGGTTACGCCAGTTCCTCTGTAACTATGCATGGTAGGATGACAATATTTGGTGTATAGATTGCTGATGACTAGTGCATGACTGTCTGGTAGGTGTCACCTGACCTTGACCTCAATTTCACGGTCCAGTGACTACGTTAAAGTTTTTGGGTTACGGCAGTTACTCTGTTACCACGCATGGTAGGATGACAATATTTGATATATAGGTTGCTAATGACTAGTACATGACGGTCTGATAGGTGTCACTTGACCTTGACCTCAATTTCACGGTCCAGCGACTACATTAAAGTTTTTGGGTTACAGCAGTTTCTCTGTAACTATGCATGGTAGGATGACAATATTTGGTATATAGATTGCTGATGAATAGTACATGACTGTCTATTAGTTTCCACCTGACCTTGACCTCAATTTCACGGTCCAGCGACTACGTTAAAGTTTTTGGGTTACGGCTGTTCCCCTGTAACTATGCATGGTATGGTGACAATATTTCGTATACAGGCCGCTGCTGATATTTAATGCTATTTACGTAATGCTTATGACAAAATTTATTTTCGTTACTGATGCGGAATGCAGGCGAGACATTTTTCTGTGTCCACACTTGTTGAATATCCTTATAACAATTATAGATTGGGGGGTGGGGGGGGGGGGGGGGTTGGGGCGACATGCATAGAATGTCAAAAGGTAACTACTATTTATTTCGACAAAAATTCTCCGTATGGATACGAGTGTCCGTCAACGGTGGTTTCCAGATGGCAACTTGATAGCGCGTCAACAGATTTAGTTTAAACATGGCACAGCTGTCAAGTACTATAAGATAAAGGTCGCGTTCGATTTTCAGCACAATCCAATTTTTAGTTTTTGAGTTGCGCCAATTTGAAACTTGATTTGTAATTTCGGTAAAATGCGTTAATGAATATTAAAAGCAAACATTGCGGTGCTTACTAATTTATAAGTACTAATCACCGCATATAAAGTCGTAAGCACAGCATATACAGTAGTAAGCATTGCATATTAAAAACTTTTCATACATAAGGCAGTCAAGGCGTTCCATAAAAAATCGCAATAGCGATTAGAGGGATAAAAAAGATGTTTTGACACTACGAGGTAAAGATCTTCGCTATATTATCTTTTATTGATAAAACGGCGATGTAATTCTGCGACCGTTACATTTTACAGTATTTACATTAGCTTTATTAAGAGACCTTTTTCTTGAAACAATTCTTTTCCACGAACATTCCAAAAAAATAAGGAAAGATTTAGCAAATTCTCGTTCCTCTTATTTTAAAGAAAAATGAGGATTAAGCATTGCAAAATTATTTATCTGCCGCCTCGGCAATGCAACAGTGTAAATGTTATTCATGAGAGTGCAGGTATTATTTTTACTAGAACTAACTTCGGATTATAACGGCAGTAAAATTCGGCCTACATTAACAGGTTAACAATTTTTTAGCTCACCTGGACCGAAGGCGTCTGTCGTCCGTCGTAAACTTTTTCAAAAATCTTCTCTGAAACCACTGGGCCAATTTTTTTCAAACTTGGCCACAATCATCCTTAGGGGTCCTAGTTTCAAGTTTGTACCCAGGATGTTAATCAACAGACAAATATGGCCGCTGTTACTAAAAATAGAACATGGGGGTCAACACAGGTTTTTCATTATCTAAAAAACTATAATAGCTATAGAGAAAACCGTTACTTCAAATTGATCAGCACATTAAGGTCTACAATAGTTGCTATTAGTGCGAAGTTGTGTATTGGCGTCTTGTAGGAGTTATTGCCCTTTTTAGCTCACCTGACCCGAAGGGTCATGTGAGCTATTGCCATCACTTGGCGTCCGTCGTCGTCCGTCGTCGTCGTCCGTCGTCGTCGTCGTTAACTTTTCTTCAAATATCTTCTCCTCAAAAACCACTGAAGGGATTGCTTTGAAACTTTGCATACATCATCAGTAAAATGCCCTCTACCAAGTTTGCCCAAATCATGGCCTCAAACCAACCAACATGGCCGCCATGGCTAAAAATAGAACAGAGGGGTCAAAATACAGTTTTTTGCTTCTAGTTCAAAAAGTATAACAGATAAAGGAAAACCGAAGAGACCTTCCTTCTTCAGCATCTAAAGCTCTACAAAACACTCCATTGGGTCAAAGTTGTATGATGACTCCTTGTAGGAGTTATTGCCCTTTAATTGTCAAAATTGATGATTTTTGCCGTTTTTTGCCTCAAAATCTTGAAAATTATTAGAACTAGAGAAAAAGTTAGTATTGCTTAATTGTTCTGCTCTATGAGGGCTACAAAATTGCCTTTAGGGTCAAGATTGTCTGATTAACCGTTTAAGAGTTATTCCTCTTGAACTGTTTATTATACCCCCCGCTTGAAAAGCGGGGGGTATATAGTGTTCATGGTGTCCGTCCGTCCGTCCTTCCGTCCGTCCGTCCGTCCGTCCGTTACACTTTCTATTATTTGCAACTCCTCCTACACCACTAAAAGGAATTTGATGAAACTTACACAGAATCTTTGTCTCATAGTGCCATTGTGCAGGAGATATTTAACATTTTGATCGGAATGATATTTGGGGTTTCCCATAGAAAAACATGGACTTTGTCATTGACCTAAGGGGGTCCCTATCTCTTATGTGCAACTCCTCCTACACCACTGAATGGAATTTAATGAAACTTACACAGAATGCTTGTCACATAGTGCCATTGTGCAGGAGATATTAAACATTTTGATCGGATCGATATTTGGGGTTTCCCATAGAAAAACATGGACATTGTCATTGACCTAAGGGGGTCCTCATCTCTTATGTGCAACTCCTCCTACACCACTGAATGGAATTTAAAGAAACTTACACAGCATCCTTGTCACATAGTGCCATTGTGCAGGAGATATTAAACATTTTGATCGGATCGATATTTGGGGTTTCCCATAGAAAAACATGGACATTGTCATTGACCTAAGGGGGTCCTCATGTCTTATGTGCAACTCCTCCTACACCACTGAATGGAATTTGTTGAAACTTACATAGAATCCTTGTCACATAGTGCCATTGTGCAGGAGATATTTATTATTTTGATCGGAATGATATTTGGGGTTTCCCATAGAACAACACGGACTGTCATTGACATAAGGGGATACCCATTTCTTATGTGCGACACCTCCTACACCACTAAATGGAATTTGATGAAACTTACACAGAATGTTGTCACATATTGCCATTGTGCACTAGATATATAACATTTCGATTGGAATGATATTTGGGGTTTCCCATAGAAAAACATGGACTTTGTCATGGACATAAGGGATACCCATCTCTTATGTGCAACTCATTCCTACACCACTGAATGGAATTTGTTGAAACTTACACAGAATCCATGTCACATAGTGCCATTGTGCAGGAGATATTTAACATTTTGATCGGAATGATATTTGGGGTTTCCCATAGAAAAACATGGAGTTTGTAATGGACATAATGGGATACCCATCTTTTATTTACAATTCCTCCTACACCACTGAATGGAATTTGTTGCAATCTTGGTCACATATTGCCATTGTGCATTGGATATTAAACATTTTGATCAGAATATTATTGGAGGTTTGCCATAGAAAAACATGGACTTTGTCATTGACATAGGGGATGCCATTCTTTGGGGGATTGGGGAGGGTTACATGTATTATCTGCAATTTTGCCTTCACGTTTAACTAGATAAAGTTTCAATTTCATAATTAAGAACACCTGAATTTTCAAAGTAATTGTGAAGCGGGGGTATCAATGGTGAGCATTGCTCACAGGTGTTTTTACTCTAGTTTTAATCGGTTTTAATTGATTTTTTAAAATCTTCTCCTCTGAAAACACTGAAAGTACTGCTTTGAAACTTTGTACACATCATCCGTCAAATGTCCTTAACCAAGTTTGCACCAACCATGGCTGCAGATTAACCAACATGGCCGCCATTGCTAAAAATAGAATGGAGGGGGGGCGGTAAAATACAGTTTTTGGCTTATAGTTCAAAAAGTATAACAGATACAGGAAAACCGAAGAGACATGCCTTCATTGGCTTCAAAAGCTCTACGAAACACTCCATTGGGTTGAAGTTGTATGAGGACTCCTTATAGGAGTTATTGCCCTTTAATTGTCAAAATTGATTATTTTTGACATTTTTGCCTTAAAATCTTGAAAATTATTTGAACTAGAGAAAAAGTTAGTATTGCTTAATTGTTCTGCTCTATGAGGGCTACAAAAATGACTTAGGGTCAAGATTGTCTGATGAACCGTTTAGGAATTATTCTCCTTGAACATTTTTTTAATCAATTTTAATTGATTTTAAAAAATCTTCTCCTCTTTAACCCATTAAAGGACTGCTTTGAAACATTGCACACATCATCTTTAGGACGTCCTCTACCAAAATTGTGCCAAAAATCATGACACCTGACTACCTATATAGCTACGTTAGCTTAAAATAGAAAATGGGGGGGGGAGTCAAGAGAGTTTTCCACTGATAGTTAAAAAAGTATAACAGGTACAGCAAATTTGAAGTGAACCTCCCTTCTCCCTCTAAGCATCAAAAGCTCCTCCTTATAGGAATTATTTCCCATAAAAGGTCAACATTAATGACTTTTGCAGAAGTGTTGGGCAATTCCTTATAGCGAAGAAAAGCTGGATAGAAAAGGGTTGTTTGGTTTCAGGTTCAGGTGAGCGATACAGGCTCCTGGGAGCCTCTGGTTTGTCAAAATTTTTGGTATTTACAATATAACCTGAAAACTATACGAGGTAGAGTGAAACTGTACTTTGCAAAAATGATCAGCAATAAAAGCCCTACAATTCACTTGATTGGTCTGAAATTGTCAGATGACTCCTTATATGAGTTATTGCCCTTAAATGGTAATTTTTTATGAAATTTTCCGTTTTTGTCCTGTAACTTTAAAACTATAACAGCTAGAGTAAAACTGTAAATAGCAAAAATGATCAACAATACAAGCCCTACAATTCACTGTATTAGTCTGAAATTGTCAGATGACTCCTTATAGGAGTTATTGCCCTTAAATGGCAATTTTTTATGAAATTTTCCGTTTTTGTCCTGTAACTGGAAAACTATAGCAGCTAGATTGAAACTGTAAATTGCACAAATGATCAGCAATAAAGACCCTACAATTCTTTTGATTGGTCTGAAATTGTCAGACAACTCCTTAAATAAGTTATTGCCCATAAATGACAATTTTTTATGAAATTTTCCGTTTTTGTCCTGTAACTTAAAAACTGTAACAGCTAGAGTGAAACTGTTAATAGCAAAAATGATCAGCAATACAAGCCCTACAAATTACTATTTAAGTCTGAAATTGTCAGATGACTCTTTATAGGAGTTATTGCAATTTTTTATGAAATTTTCCGTTTTTGTCATGTGACTTCAAAACCATTACAGCTAGAGTGAAATAATAAATTGCAAAATGATCAGCAAAAAAAAGCCCTACAATTCATTTAATTGGTCTGAAATTGTCAGATGACTCCTTATAGGGGTTATTGCCCTTAAATGACAATTTTGTTATGAAATTTTCCATTTTTTGTCCTGTAACTTGAAAACTATAGAAGCTAGATTAAAACTTGCACAAATGATCAGCAATAGAAGCCCTACAAATGATTGCTTAGTCCAAAATTGCAAGATGACTCTTTATTGGAGTTATTGTCCTTTCATTATGAATTTGGACAAATGAACAGTTTTTAATTATAAATTAGTCTATAACGCACCTATTAGTAGAGTAAAACTGTAAATTTCTAAAGTACCCTAAAGGACAATGCCTAAAAACCATTTAATTGTCAAGAAATTGTCGATGGCACCTTATAGGAGTTATTGTATTTAACAAATTTTTTGAAGAAATGTTTAGTTTTTGCACAGTAACTTAAAAGCTATAACAACTAGACTGAAACTGTTAATTTCAAAAATTTTAATATAGTTTGTCATTTGGATTCCAGGTGAGCGATTACAGGCTCCTGGGAGCCTCTAGTTATATTTTCCAAAAACAGATAACAGTAAATTTAAAATAATGATAACAGCAATTTACATGAGAAAACAGTAAGTTCAAAAATCGAAAGAAAAAACGCATAACAGCAGAATCCCATCGAAGGGCAATACGGCGAGAAAATACATAAATTAATCAGTGTTTCCAAAGTAACTTGAATTTGATCTTATGTATAGTCAACCCTTAAATTACATTAAAAAAATTGATGAATGCAATGAATTAACAGATAATAGAACAAAATCTAAAACAGTTATTAAACATTGTTCTAACTATTAACAGCAAACATTATAATAGTTGACAACATTGTCAATTTTTAAGAAAACGAATAACGGCTGATGGTTGAAAAACAGTTGCTTTATTTAAAAAATAAACAGTTAACACACTTGTAAAAATGCCCCAAAATCCGTTAACAGAATAGATCTTGCCCCCACCCCCTTTGATCTATTTCGTTTCTTTCAAAATCTTTGAAGCTTACTACAGATAAAACTCAATTTCTGAATCTTTTTTGGGCTTAGTTGGCATGTTTATTTTACTAAACATTTATAGACGCGATTTTTTCTATGAAAAGTACCTCGAAATACCTCTCTTCAAACAGTTGCACGTTTTTTTCCTCTCTTGTATAACCGTAAATAGCTCTTCGTCACAATTGGTGGTGCCGGCAGTGTCCGTGCGTGCATTTAAAATATGTCCAAAATTTGGGTAGGAAAGGTAGTGTTATCAAATATTTTACATCTCATTTTTTTAACATCAACCGATGCATGATGACACATTTGTTTATTCATTGCGTAAATGTAATTACCGTTATTCAAGGAAAACGACGAACATATACTTGGTATGAACAATTCCCATTGACAGAAAACTGTCACGTCGTCCTAATAAGATTTAGGCAATAAATTAAGACGTTCCACTCGTATATTTCGATGTCGACGAGTATGTAAAGAAAGTATGCAGTTCAAGATTCCGTTCATTTAGACGATAGCTTTTGCCATCACTTGGCGTCCGTTGTCCGTCGTAAACTTTTTCAAAAATCTTCTCCCCTGAAACCACCACTGGGCCATTTTTTTAAACTTGGCCATAATCATCCTTAGGGTTCCTAGTTTCAAGTTTGTACCCAGGGTGTTGATCAACAGACAAATATGGCCGCTGTTACTAAAAATAGAACAAGGGGGTGGGGGGGGGGTCAACACAGGTATTATATCAAAAATTATAATAGCTATAGAGAAAACCGTTACTTCAAATTGATCAGCACATAAAGGTCTACAATAGTTGCTATTAGTGTGAAGTTGTGTATTGGCTTCTTGTAGGAGTTATTGCCCTTTATTAACGATTTTTGACAAAATTTTTGGTATTTACAATATAACCTGAAAACTATAGGATCAAAAATGATCAGCAATAAAAGCCCTACAATTCACTTGATTGGTCTGAAATTTTCAGATGACTCCTTATATGAGTTATTGCCCTTAAATGACAATTTTTTATGAAATTTTCCCTATTTGTCCCGTAACTTTAAAACTAAAACAGCTAGAGTAAAACAGTAAATAGCAAAAATGATCAGCAATACTACAATTCACTGTATTAGTATGAAATTGTCATTTGACTCCTTATAGGAGTTATTGCCCTTAAATTGCAATTTTTTTATGAAATGTTCCATTTTTGTCCTGTAACTTGAAAACTATAGCAGCTAGAGTGAAATTATAAATTGCAAAAATGATCTGCAATAAAAGCCCTACAATTCACTTAATTGGTCTTAAATTGTCAGATGACTCCTTATAGGGGTTATTGCCCTTTAATGACAATTTTTTAATGACATTTTCCATTTTTGTCCTGTAACTTGAAGACTGTTGCGGAAGGAGAATTTAATTTACGATGATGCAGAAAAAGCGAACGAATTCAACAATTTCTTTGCTTCTCAAAGCGTTCTCGATGACTCAAACGCCTTTCTTCCTGACCCTGTCCAGTGCGATCAACCATTAGAAAACGTGGTTATTTCCGACTCGGATGTCAACGACGTGCTTGGCAACCTAAATGTAAGTAAAGCGAGCGGACCTGATCTTATTAACCCGAGATTATTGAAGGTTGGCGCGTCTGTTCTGAAATACCCTTTGTGTAGATTATTTAACTTGTCGCTAGACAAAGCTATTTTTCCTAATGAATGGAAGAGAGCTAATGTCACGCCTGTCTTTAAAGCCGACAAGGAGGTGAAAAATTATCGTCCCATATCATTATTGAGTATAATATCCAAATGTATGGAGAGATGCATACAAGTACGTGCATAATTACTTATTAGACAAAAAGATTATCACCTCCAATCAATCTGGCTTTTACGCGTGGTGATTCCGCAGTAAACCAACTAATGAAATTTCGAATACGTTTGGTAAAGCTCTGGACAGTGGAAAGGAAGTTAGAGTCGTATTCTGTGATATAAGTAAGGCTTTTGACCGTGTGTGGCATGAGGGTCTTATTTTTAAATTACAGAAGTAAGGAATCTCTGGAAAACTGCTAGATTGGTTTGTTGACTACTTAAGTCAAAGGAAACAACGCGTTTGTATAAATGGAACGTTTTCTAACTGGTCATTTATAAACGCTGGAGTTCCACAGGGTTCTATACTCGGTCCTCTGTTATTTTTAATATTTATCAACGACATTGTAGATGACATCGGCGCATGCATTAAATTGTTCGCTGACGATACTAGTCTGTACGTAACGGTTGATAGTCCGGACACAGCATCGGTTATCTTAAATGAAGATCTAGAAAAAGTCAACCGATGGGCATCAGAGTGGTTAGTTAAATTTAACCCAGAGAAAACTGAAACTATGCTCATTTCACGGAAAGCGATTAAGGTTGTGCATCCCCCGCTCAAGATGAAACACCACACCATAGAAGAAGTTACGAGTCACAAACACCTCGGTATATGGTTTTCGGACAACGGGTCGTGGAACAATCATGTTGAATATATTGTTAAAAAGGTTTTTTAAACAGGTTAATATTCTTCGTCGTCTTCGACTAATCTTAGACAGATTCTCGCTAGAGAAAATGTATTTTTCGTTTATCAGGCCAATTTTTGGAATACGGCGACGTCGTTTGGGATAATAACATTGAATACCTATCTGACAAAATTGAGAATGTTCAGATCGAAGCTATGAGAGTTATAACGGGTGGAACGAAGTTTACCCCAATTAGAAACTTATACGCGGAAACGGGATGGGAGAGACTAGTAGACCGTCGAAAAAAAACATCGAGTTTTAATGAAGCATAAAATCGTACATAAGAAAACACGGGAATACTTCAGAAATATGCTGCCAGAAACCCTTTCTGATTGTCACCGACATTTTACGCGGCAAAACCGAAACTTGACGGAAATTAGAACAAGGACGAACTTGTATTCTGGATATTTCCTACCATTTACCATTAAATTATGGAACAAAATTCCTCTTGATGTTCGCCAAAAATCATCCATTGATATCTTAAAAATTCACCTAAAAGGTGATATCAAGAAATGTCCACCTTACTTTTACATCGGTAGTAGAATGGGCCAAGTACTCCACACCAGGTTACGTATGGAGAGCAGCTCTCTTAATGCACATCTGCGAAATATCGTCGACACCCCCAAACTGTACCTGTGGTCAAATGGAGACTACCCCCCACTATCTTTTATCCTGTCATAAATATTCTGTCATTCGTGATTCATTGCTTTCATTAAATCTTCAAATCCCACTTACTATTGATATTCTGCTGTATGGGTCAGATGCTCTAACTTTCGATCAGAATACTCAGCTATTTTTAAAAGTGCAAAAGTTTTTAATTGACAGCAAAAGATTTGTATAATTACACTTCATTTCCATCCTATTTTTGTAAACTTTGTATACGTTTTTTTTCTCTCCCTTACATATTTTCTTATTTCACATAATTGATTGTAACCCACCATTTAACATATTTTGTATCCAATACATTATAAGGCGTGCTAGATCTTTACTGTCTATTTACCTTGCATGTGTTGAGGAGACGGACTTGTATAAGCTAAAGCTTGTTTCCGAATCCTTGCGTATTATTATGTTTGTATATGTAATGTTCGTATGTTTATTTGAATAAATATATATATATATATGTTTAAACTAACTTGAAAACTATAGCAGCTAGATTGAAACTGTAAATTGCACAAATGATCAGCAATAGAAGCCTTACAAATGATTGCTTAGTCCAAAATTGCAAGATGACTCTTTATAGGAGTTATTGCCCTTTCATTATGAATTTGGACAAATGAACAATTTTTGAATTATAAATTAGTCTATAACACACCTAGAGTAAAACTGTAAATTTCTAAATTACCCTAAAGGACAATGCCTACAAACCATTTAATTTTCAGAAATTGTCTGATGGCATCTTATAGGAGTTATTGTATTCAACAAAAATTTTTGAAGAAATGTTTACTTTTTGCACAGTAACTTAAAAGCTATAACAACTAGACTGAAACTGTTAATTTCAAAAATTTAAATATAGTTTAAGTCATTTGGATTCCAGGTGAGCGATTACAGGAGCCTATAGTTTAGATCACCCGACCCATATTCTCATCACTTGGCGTCCGTCTTCGATCGTAAACTTTTCACATTTCAATCTTTTTCTCCAAAACCACTGGGTAAGCTGGAACCAAACGTGGCAGGGATGTTCATTGGGTGGTTCTTAACGAAGTTTGAGTTGTTTGTTGCTAATTAAAATTGAACATGGCTGCAAGGGACCCTAGTAATATATAGTTCTGATTGGCTGAAATTTCAAAAATCTTCTCACAAGCCGCTTTGGTAGATTGATTTGTAATATTGTTGAAATTTTCATCGTATGATCCTATACAAATTTAAAGTTGTTTGTGCTGATCTTACATCCAAGGACTATATGGCCAAATATAAGAACGGCTTTCACACATTTAAACCCAATTATGCAGAAATGAAGCCAGGGTACTTATTATTTTGAGTTTTCGAACCTATTAGAAATTCAACATGGTTGCTCGGTGTGTTAATGTAATCCGATTTGCTAAAAGATTTCAAAATTAGTTTTCTGGCAAACCGCTTGGCAGAGAGAATTTTTGTTTTTGTAGAAATGTACCTTAGATAGTCCCCTACAAAGTTTGGGTTTTTTGCCGATCCTAAATCCTTTTTGGTAGACCCTGTGAAACATAGCTTAGCATAGGACCCAGTGAGAAAAAGCGTCTTTTCAGAACCTGTTTCACATATAAAAACTAAATAAAGTAGAAATTAATCCAGATTAGTTTTTCAATATAGTTATGACTGAAATGCCGAGACTGTTGATGCATTCTGATCATTATGATTAGCTAAAATTTCAAATATTGAGCGTTAACGTTCTTGATAGCCTTTGGTACATTAAATAAATTGCCAGTGTAAATCTGTGATTTTACTTATGTACTTAACAATTTGAGTGTTGTATGCGACGGTTGTATGGAACGTCGTGTGTTAAATGTCATGATATACTCATGCATCGTCATGGTATATTAAGATGTCTTAATGATATATAGTAAAGTGTCTTTATGATATAATAAGATGACGTCATAGTATTGTTAAGTGTCTTCGTGGTATAGTAAATGATCATCATGATATAATGAAGTATCTTTATGTTATAGCATAATAGTTAAATAGTGTAAAAGATTATCGTTATGGTGTATTTCAACGTCTTTATAGTTTAAAAATGTTGTTTATTGATGTGAATTAGCGTCAATATAGTATAACTAAATGTCTTAATGGTGTAGAATAATAGATAAATAGTATGCTTGTTGCCTTAATGATATATGTTTGTGTATCATAAGGCAGCTGTGGCGTTCCATACGGTTGATTGATTGATTGATTGATTAATGGTGTTTAACGCCCGAGCAGCAATATTTCAGCTATATTCAGGCGATGAACATGAAATGGATGATAAAATGAACATGAAATGATGATGAATGAAAATGGGATGGGACACAAGGAAAAATAGGGGTAACGGATTTAAGATTGCCACTGGCAAATGGGAGGATGGATAGGGTCGGGCAATTTAGCCTCCTGTAGCGGGATCGAAATCCCTACTCATAGCGAAAACTACAGCAGCGTTCTTTAACGTGCGAGGAACGTGGCATTTTTCCCAACACGGTGCACTAATATGGTTTGCGGTCAGGTTTTCCGTATTATGGCCTGACAACCCCAGCTTGCCAGGGGTACCCCATTCAACCACCTGGGGCACACATCCCAGTCGGTCTTTAGGCAAACCGACCTGACACGCCGGTCAGGGTACTGGGCGCTATTTAGTCGCCTTTTACGACAAGCTAGCGCGACTGCGGTCTATTCTTTTAGCCAGCCGGATCCCGCACGGGGCTCCATACGGTTGAGTTAGTTAAATATAATACTATGACAGAACATGGCATTTTCTCAATTACAATTTGACTTTTTTGTTCGAGTGGATCAACTCTTACTGTAATATATATTGCACATCATTTGTTGTCAGAATTTTATAATAAAGAGACAACACAAGTAAACGTTGTTCAAACTACATGTACTTTGATTTTGCTGGTTCAAGCATTACTGTGGACAGGTTTTCTCGACTCTAACCTTAATTGACCAGATTGCCAGTTTTCCTGAAGATGGTTGGTCTTTAGCTTTCATTTGGGACTCCGGCTTTCTCCCTCAATAAAAAAGTAAAAAAAAAAAAACTGGACACCCATATAGCCAACAAATACTGAAAGTGTCGTTAAACCGCATCCAGGCAAACAAATAGTTAATTTTTCATTAATACGACGACAACCAATGAATTCGTCTATATTGCATTTGTAATAGAGTCACATTTTATTTTCAATACATATGCACGTCAGTGCACTTGCCATGGTTAAATGTCAATGGAACTTTTAATCCTTTTATATATTTGGATGTTTTTCAATTTCATCGTTTTACATGTGTGATTTTAATAAATATCCATTGATGTAGATAATATGTATTGTATTTAATATATAGATCTACGCAAAGGTACATGCCAATCTATAACACTCTCAATTCACCATCAGTCTATTTATTAAAGTCATTGACATGATGAAAAGTCAATATCGTATACAGTATTGTAAAATAATTTTCAGTATAAAATTATTAACAAAGGCTTGGTATCAAACTCTTTATTATGTGTCTTGTATTTATAAGTAAAGGGTACTTAAGTCACAATTATTCATTCAGAAACTTATATTAACAAGACCGGATGTAACATAAAACTTGATTAGAAATATTAATTTATGCGAAGATGTTACGTGGTTTGCATTTTCTGTAGTGGCTTTGGTGTACAATTTAAGTTGATGTTATGTCATATATTTTACATAATGAGAAAATTCTCTAAGTTAGGAAACTTACTAATAAGCGATTTCCTCGCCGTACCCGTGGTCGCGTTCTGGTATTCAACATGGAGTTTACAGGACAGATACTTATTTCCTGACTATCTTACGTTTAGTAGTGGCTTGTCTTTAACCATTGGTGTTGTTGGATTGTCGGTAACAGCTCTAACGCAGTTTTCATTGACTAAACATTTAAAAGACAAAGGATGTTTAGCATTTTTTCTTATATCCCGTCTGATTGCTTTATTTTGGGCAATTTTTGGAGTATGTCACTGGCGAGGAATGTGGAATATCTTAGACATATACGCAGGAAGCGTGTATCCAGAAATACTGCTAACCGGTGGTCTCCTCCTTCTTGGCTTGTGTCGCAGCATCAGAAATATTCTTGCAACACCATTTGTCGTTGGTTTTGATGGACACAGGAAGCAATTCTTCTGCCAAACTATGATTTGTAACAAAGTTGTAAGTAACTTACATTTGCTATTAGTTCCACCTGTTTAACCTTCAACAACATTTCCGGGTTTGCTTGACTTTATTAAACCTAACTGACAAGAATCCTGCCAAAGGTCGGCAGTTCTCACGTGGTACTCTGACTAGACGTCTTGATATAGCTGATGTAATATTGGCGAGAGTAGCTTTAAACATTCAGCAATTTTCGGATAGGTGTGAAAATGGACGAATTAATTTCCAACAATATTTGTACGATCCTAACACAAATATAAATTAACATGACTGCATTCAAGAAGTGCACTATATATATATAGAACGAATAATCGTACCCTCGTATTTTTTAATCCGAAAAATCACAAAACAAACATCCGATTATAACGGCAGTAAAATTCGGCCTAGAAGTGCACAAGTATTCGCCTATTTTGTGGCAAATAGACAATGTTTAAATAGTATATTAGCGGTAATGGGCAAAAATTTAAATTACCTTATTAATAAGTTAAAAATGTTTCTGAAAAAGGCATTATTGTGATCAAAAGTAAACTGAAAACCGTGCAAATCTTACATCCATATTGTAGAAAAGTCCTTCATTAAATAACATTTACCTTTCTTTGCAGACGCACAGACATTTTCCATACGGACTAGATGTATTTCTATCTATTTCAATAATAGGAAGTCTGATTGTTGTGTTTTGGCGCGATGCTTGGATGGTAATTGACAAACACTTGTTTCCTGAAGACAAAACCAAAACCATACTATTCTCTGCCGTTATTTTTATAAGCATTCAAATATTAGCTGAAATATTTCAGATACTTTTTCGAATGATGTCTGACCGATTTACAAAGTGGCATTATATCATTAGACTACTTATTCAAGACGTTTATTTTATAGTAGTTGGAATCGGTAATGTAGCTTGTTGGAGAGCTACATGGAAAACTATTGATGTAGCAATATCAAACATATTTGGGCAAGTAACAGGAGTTCCTATCACCTTTGCACTAAGTTATATTTTATTGGTTTGCATGTGTTCCTGTACTAGCGTCGTCTCGAAAGGTTTTGTTTTAGATGGCGAGTTAGAGAAATGGTACTTATTTCATAATGACTTCATCGGAAATGTCCAATCATGTATCCAGGACACAGAAAAGGTGAGGCTTCTATGTTATCAATGACATGAGCTACATTTTAAACAACACACCTATATCAATGAGACTTATAAAAATGGCTGTATGTTTTCATGCTGTATACTGTAATGTATGATAACATATTAGTATTATGTACATTATTACCTAATAGGAACCTTATACTAATATAGGTTCCTGGAAGAACACAGAAACGATGCTGATATTATTGCTTTTTGTTTGTGTTACAAACAAACCAGGAGGGGTATAATTCTGAATGCTTTTCCCACATAAGAGGCTTGTGGTCTTGTCTTGATTGAAAAAAATGTAGTTGTACATAGAATAAAAGAAAACTCGATATTGTGGTTTTTTGGGCTATGCCCATTAGAAGGACATGATCTAAATAATGAAAGGCAACGAAAAATAACCCTTGTCAACTTGTAAACTGTGCTTTGTCGACTGAGACCATGTTAAGTTTTTACATATGCATAGACGGTGATAGAGTTTTGCTTTCGTGGTAATGATCTATAGGTATGATTTGTTCGTTTCATTAATCTAAAAAAATCGTGATGTAGACTGCAGACCTTTTTAAAACCCGATTCTTGATAAATATTGTTTCACACACACATATATATTTAACCTTATTTTCAGAAAGAAGAAAAAGAAATTCAGGTTGAGTTTATCGTTCATCTGTAACATGTAAGAATGAAATCAGTGGGAAAGAACATCCAGTAAAATGAAGACGTTATGTTCATTGTTTGCGTGTTGTGACAAAACGTATGGTTAAAAGTTTGGCAACCGCATTCGTCATAGTGATGTGATCCCAAGCTAATATATTCCAACCCTGACAACGCATTGCCGTTCATAAATCAACATTGAGCAAAATATTACCAAACATGCTGAAAATAACAGCTGTATCCAGAATAGCACTGCTTCAGTTCATGTGTATGGGAATGGAGATTTAAGCCCTGGTCGCAACCCGCCGTGCATCTTTTTTGTCCGTACGTGTTATGCGGATGAACGTTCGCGGCGTTTTTGGGTCGGACGTGGCAAGAGCAGAGAGCAAACACTCACGGTTGCGCAGGGTGTGAGTGGTCCGCACGCTACGTCTAAGGGTAAAAGGTTGAGTGCATCGTTCGTTCCGTAGGTGGTGAGTTGTACGTCCTGACAACGTTCTTACTGCGCAAGATCTACGTGCGATTTCCATGTCAACGTACGGAGGCAGTGCTGCTCACGTACAGTGTTCCTACTCGCTCGCCCGTTGTAAATGCGTGCAAGTGCGGTAAACGTGAGTTATTTTCGGTGGCTGTTGGGTGATATTTATAAGGACGACCTATCATCATCTTCTGTTGCCGCTCGCTTTATTGGTGCCTCTTTTCTTGCTGCCTTCCTCGGTGGCATCTTGAAGACAAATGATGGCACTAATCTGTCGGCTTTATATTTATATACCGCAGAGGTCACTGCGCACACCGTGCGTTGTAAGTGCGGAGCACGTACTTGCTCGGTAAGGTCCTCCTGAGTTCTGTGCGCTTTTTGGACAGTTGAACTAAGGAAGCACGGACCGTGCAAGGACAAAGCACGAACCATGCACTTATTACGTGCGCGGCACGGACAATTGGATTTTTTTTTAAAGACTTAACGGAGGCAGTGCGTTATGGGCTCGTGGACGTACAGGGCACGCACACGTCACCCGTACGGAAGGAAGAGAATCTATAGCCAACCCGCAGCTCGAACGCAGAAAGTTTTGCATGCACTAAAAATGCTACGGCGTGTCTGCGTGCTCCCAAATCCGTACGGAGGCGGTACTCACCATGCACGGATCCCTGAATTTGGCCCACGCTTTTGCACGTAGACAGCACACACTTGCAAGTACGGCGGGTTGTGACCGGGGCTTATGCGATTCCTTAAGTGCAAAAAATGGACATTTCAGAAATAAACTATACAATTTTTTTTCTCAATCATAAAATAGCTCGGTCTGTCTAGAATAAACCTGGGACTAAAATAAACCCCACAGACAGAAAGATATACATGTAACTGCAATTACTTACAATGTTTGTATTCTAAAAGCGAAAACGGCATTTTTAATTGTTTACTTTTTTGTAGTTGCAAGTGAATCGGAAAATATCGTTCTGTTGATGGACAATTTATCATGTAGTACTCTTTTTACAATTCATAATCAAAGATACTTCTATTTAAGATGTCTGATAGAAAAAGTTTAAACCACAATACAAATACAAAAAAGTCTGTCTTTCACTATAGAAGCATTTGGCAACCACACTGGTTCGGAATTGGTAGAAACATTTTCAAACAAATGATGGTTATAACTAGGTTTTACAATGCTCCAAGCTCCAGTCCAATTAAATTCTTGAAAAAGACATATTGAATTTAAGACTGGTAAATATTTTCTCTATATAAATTTGTAATTTGCAGGTCCGCTGTATCTTTATTTTGTACATTTATTTAACACATCATTACTTGTTTATTTTAGAAAAATACAACCCCATTACTCCTATATCTAAACAAGGAAAAAAAACAGAGACAACTGGATATACAGTATCCCTAACAGCCCAAAGTTTATAATAAAGGTTGATTTGTTAGTGTGCTTGTAAAATACAAACCCCAACAACTCATCATCGAAATTAAAATATCTACATATAAAAATATAAAACCCTTGCACACTTTACAAACATACTAAAAATACATTTGTATAAAATCCAGATGGACAAATGTACAGGCTGTAGGACAGATGGACAGACAGCATGACAGATATTTGTTCCCCATAATCCTCTATCATAGACGCCATATAAAAACTTCATACACACCAGATGTCACCAAAACTCTTCCAAGCCTTGACTATTATTCATTACTTGTAATAATAACAGTAATAGTAAAAAATAATATACAAATAAAAACTCTGGCGAGTAAAACATCGTTTTAAATTCTCAAAAATGTCTGTCAAGTTTCTAGTTTAAATCCCTGCTTCAGCAAATCAAGTTTTGATGATGCAAAAAACTCCTACTGAAGTTATAGATATGACTTATGGTTTTTTATGAGTAATCTAGCCCATTCCAACAAAAAGCTAAAATATGTGTATCAGAGCATCTTTCTTTCATTCTACTTAAATAGCATCTGGGCCCCCATTCCATTCATAATAACACAGTGTCAATTATATTCTTTAAACATATTCCAAATCAAACCAATACATTTAGGATTCAGTTAGCATAAAGTCTGCCCTATCAGTACTGGTATCACAACAGAATTATAGACATACATGTAGTTTTTTCAAGCTAGATGCATTTTCTCGTCTATATCTCATCGAAGGGCGACAGCTCTGAGCTTCATAAACATAAATAACCTGTTTATTGCTGTTTTGTAACATTGTGATGTCACCGTGTTTACTTGAAGATGTCTTGACAGCAAGGTGAGATGGGTCCATATCACTCTAGTAGAGTGAAATGGGATAACAACACACATAAAGATCAAAGGAAAATACTGCAAAATAGCGACAAGTAATAAGAACATCATTTACATTCCCTGGTGTTATCAAACCAATATTTTTAATCACTTCAATAAGTACTGATTTTCCTTTGTTGAATATGGTTACTGTTGACATTTTTGTTGTTTAACATTAATATTTCTTGAGATTATATTGATATAATTACAATTCTGAATCTGTATAACGAGTCACCATGTGTATCTAGATAATACTGGTACTTAGCTTTGTGGAATTAATAGAATACCACTGTAAATTACCGTTAGGACATGAATTTTACTAAACAATTGTTTGGGTTGTGTGATATTTTCACAAATGATGGGATATTCAGGCAAAACTTTGTTACAGTTTTGTAGATATACTATCAAATTTTAAGTACAAAGACCATTAAATATTATTTCTTTATTTGAATTTTCTTGGATCGCCAGTCTAAGAAATCATCTAAACTTTCATCGTCAATATCACTATCATTGTCACTGTCATAACTTTTATTATCCATTTTATGAGGCATTTCTTCTTTCTTTATATGTAAATCATTAACTTCTTTCCATCGATTTCTAAAAAAGAAGTATAAATAATTCAGTTTTCTATATTAAAAGAATGGTATAATTTTATCAATTTTTTAATTTGAAGAATAAAAATGGTATGATAAATCTTTATGGTCCTATTTTTACAGCATCTTTTGTTTATTAGTGTTGGTAGGTTCATTACAATTCTAATTTTGTCTTTGTAATTTGTTATAATTACATTAAATTACAAAAATTCTTCTTTCAACATAAAAAAAGATAAGAGCATATAGATAAGGCATAGTGTCTATCAGTTAAAAAAAAATGTAGTGGTTTTATTTACCAAAAAATGCATACATACAAGAATCAAAATCACTTTATGATATAGCCTTTCAATTTTTGTGTGCTTTTCCCCAAATTGACTCATTTCTGAATACGGATGTCCGCACAATAAATCCATGACTATCATTATTTCCCACGTCTGATCTAATGACATACAGTTGAGCTCATTAAGGGAAACGCAGTTTATATATGCAGTTTCCAGAATTAAAATACATTATATCTGAAGTAGAGTTGTCAACATACAGAAGAAAACTTTTTTTTGTGATGTCACAATAAAAGGAATCAGAAACAAGTTTGTGCTAAGTAGAACAATGAATAGTCATTATTTCTAAATTGCTTTGAAACAGAAGTTAGTGAATGCGTTAACTATGATTACACTTTGAATTTACATTCTGATCAATTTCGGCTTTCAGCTTAAACTTGGAGTAATTTTATTGTTTCAAGAATAATTACAATGAAATTAAAAGAGAAATGGGCTGAACTGCAGCATTGCCATAAAATATTTGTTTAAACTTATTTTCTCTAGCTGAAAACCTTCACAAAACATAAGTAGACATACATGTACTTACATCTGATCGTCAATTTCTTCTATATTTCTATCTACATTGATTTGTTCATCCTCCTCCTCTACTATGGCTTCCGAGACCTTTCACAATGAAAATATAACGTTAATTACTATAAAATTACTCTAAGTCACTAAAACCAGTTCTGACCAGTTAATACATTTTTATAAAACACATTAAATTTTTTGTATCATTCCAATCAAATCCATTATAAAAACTGCATTTTCCATTAGAACAAAATATTCTACCACTTAACCCTGTTTATGTTTTTACACTCTCTGTAATTCAAGGTTCTAATTTAGTCGATAAATATCAATGAGGGGATAGTAATATTTTGGTTGTTAAAAAAAACTTCTACAATGCATGTTTCTTTAGTTTACATATAGCACCCAAAATTTTAAAATCTGTGCAGCCATTAAGGCAGTTTTAATGCCTGTTGAATTCTAGATTGGTCAACATAAAATTACAGTTAAGGAGTTTTAAACCTTTTATTTAAATAAATGAATGTCAATATAGATGTCAAAGCAAATCCAATAATTAAATCTTGTTTAGTAATAAATGTTAAGCTGTACAATCATAACATACCAGCAGCACATGTAATTGACAAAAAGCTAAAAAAATAGAGGCTCTGAAGAGAATGTATGGCTTACCTAATTAATAACATAAATGAACAAAAAAAGGAAATCTGAAGAGGACCAAACAACATTTGTACTATATGTGTTTAATCGGATTTGCAGAGAAGAACATCTGAACAGTTTCTGTTAAACTAATTCCTTAGTGGTCTCCATCTTTAAATTTCCAGGTGGCATAAAAGCATATTATGTAGAGGACCATTCAATGAATATTGCATATAATTCACTTGGTTCAAAAAAGTCTTTTTGAACATTTTTCTCTTTGCTCTTTATTTCAAACTTATTCCTGATGAAGTAGCTATCTTAAGATTCCAATCGGAACAAAAACATTCATTTTGTAAAGGACAATACAATTGTCATTCAGAATGACTTGATCAGTTTGCAGTTTTTGAGAAGGACTTTGAACATTTTCCTGTAGAGTCCTTTGTTATACTATGTCCTGCTGTGGTGGCTATGTTGAATTTCCAATAGGCACAAAAACGTAAACTTTGCAGAGGACCAAACAGTAAAAATTGGTTTCCATTGGCCCAGTAGATTATCAAGATGAATCTATATTTTCTCCTTGTTACATAACAATTAAACTTTAGTTTATTCATAATGTAAAAGATTATAAGATTACATTTTCCCTTGTTATTAGATGCATTAGTTGCAATATTTATACTTAATCTGCATTCCCTATATTATATGTTATTCCAGTCTTAGACAGGGTATATAATATCACATTCACAGCTTAGGATTTATATCACACAAGCTAAAGGCGAATGAAATATAAATCCTAAAGCTGTTCATGCAAACATTGTCAAAAGATATAAATTTTATATGAACTGCCACAAAACAGGCTAGAAATGCTTAGCAGAGACTAGCATTATTACTAAGGCTCTCAGAAATATACAGATTATTTTCTGTAGGAATATTGTATGTGTATATTATACACATCCATTTAGCTTATGCCATATTGACAATAACATAATAACATACATGTGTCTCTTCTTTCATGACTTTCTGGAACATTTCCCATTCTTCATCCATTTTATCTTTGTATTCTACTTGCCTAACCTGTTAACAGAGATCAATTTTTTTCCTGTTTGAATTATTAGACAATACCATCTTGTTAGCAAATGTAAATTTATAATTTTGCATGTTTGGCATCAATAGATTTATCTCTTAAACATTTCATATATTTGCAATGTTTGCAAGCTAGGCACAAACCTATATAAGGATCTCATTATCTTATAAATAAAAGAAAACCCCAGAAAATACAGTGATATTTATATTTCATTTTTCTATTTCTCGCAAATTTGAACTGAAACCTAGGCCTTTATGCACAGCACATTATAAAACGATCAAAAGACAATGATCTCTGACTATCCAGTTCTCACTTCCTTGTAGGGTTTTCAGTCTGGAGTGAAGTACATGCAGAACAATAAAACATTTTTTATTTAAATGTTGCTTTCTTGCTGAAATTTTTTTTTTTTTGGGGGGGGGGGGGGAGTTTGTTAATAGCAAAAGGGGGGGAGCCAAGTGAAGATGTAATTTTAATTAGATTGTGTTAAATTACAATAAATAATTAAGTTCATGCTTTTGATCTAGCTTAATTTGTCAAACCCTTCAGGCAATCACATAACAATTTAGATTCTGGTCTAAACTACTGTCATACCTGTGTGTATAGAAAGCCATGGAAACAGAAAAAGTTCCCCTAATAACTTATACCCCTTATAGTAAAATTAAAATAGCTAGAATAAGAAACTGCTCATTATCAAAAGTGATTCATTACATAGAGGTGCACTTTAAAGCCATTTGAAGCAAGTGGTAGGAATAAATCAGTTCTCTGTGTTTCTGTTTCTTTTATTTTTATCTTAAACAATATTGGAAGAACTGTTTGAAAATGTCTATAATTGTTTACAAATATAAACTGTAAAATGTAAGAAATAAAAACTAAATTTTCCATTTTCTGACACATTCTGATTTAAATCTAACAAAGATAATCAAGAGGGCTAGCTTTGACATTGGTGTTGCAGTTTGAATCGGGTTTTCAGGGGTCATAACTCTTCAAATATTTCTGAACATAAAGAATCTTTAAAAGAAAGTATTTTCAATGAAACTGACCTTAGCATCCTGCTTTGGATTGTCAAAGAAGCCTTCAGGGAGAACATCTGCCATGACCTTTTCTTTTTCAACAGGTTCAGGGTCAAGTTTAACACCACTGTCAAAGAAGTCTGTCAAATTCAAACAACAATTGCAAAAAATTGTAATTACAATACAAGATTGAAAGTAACGAGAAGATTACAATACAAGATTGAAAGTAAGAAGAATAAGAAACCAGACAAGTAGCCTCCAACAATTTTTTGGGAGACATACATGGAATTGATCAACAGACAGAAAATTTTGAATGCCACTAGAAAATTTGACATGGAGAATTTTATCTTTTGCAGTAGTAGAATGAGACTACTTTTATGGAATTTTAAAAAGACGTTCTTTCATTGCAAGCAAGGATATTGGCACTCTTGAAACATATCACCAACTATGATCATTGTCCAGGTTTTAGTATCATGACCTAATGCCACCAAAGGACATAATGATAAGCTTTGTGGATGGAGTACTGAAAATCCTCTCAGTATAGATCTAGAAGGAATATATCAGTTTTTGTTCTTGTTTTGCAGCTACATCATCAGTTTTTTTAGGAGAGGATGCCAGAGACCCAATGAAAACTCATTAATAACTTTGACAGGTTGTCAACTAAGGGTAGAGTTATGCACAATTAAGACTCAAACTTGCATCTTAAGTCTTGATATGTAGGTAATCAAAAACTTCTTATAAGGCTCAAATTAAAATTTGAGCTGGTTTTTCTGAAACAAAATATGGAAAGGATTGCCAATTTTTAGTAACTGTGGCCATTTTTGGTTGATGTCAGGGACTATCTGATATAATGTAAGGAACTTTCACAGATTATCCATATCAAGTTAAGTTGGCCCTATGGTTTCCTAGTTAAGTTGGCCCTATGGTTTCCTAGTTAAAGGTTGATTTTATAATAAGCCGATTCACAAGTTTGTCAAAATCAGACAAAATACCAAATTTTCATAAAAATGAATATGTTAAACTGCACCTCCATAGAAGACACAAGACTAAACTAAACTAAACTAGTTTAGTTGAAAAATGAAGCAGAATATATACTGACATGAGCAATAAACAAAAGTGATTTCAATTAATTACTATAACTTTTAGTCAGGTGAACAAAATATGAATACTGGCCATCGCAATTAATGTTTGAATCAGACAACAGAAAGGAATCTCTTTTGTACTAGATTGGTGACAAGGCAGACAAGTCTTCTTATATGGACTATTCTATTATCAAGAGTTGAAGCAGGCCTAACTGTGTTTACCAAATGTGTAATTTTTGTTCGTTAACAAATTAGCTAAGAAAAACAAAACAGTTGCCAGGTATCTAAGTAAAACAGTTATATGTAACATATTAATTTAATGTTTCTGGATAACAAATATTTAAATAACTCACCATTTGGGAGAGATGGATGGCCCAATTGTTGTTTTTGCTGTGTTGTTTTTACAGCCTCCACTTCATCAGCATTGTCATCTTCATCATCCTCATCAGAAGAATATTGTGCCAAACTAATCACAGGTTTCTTAATCGTGTTTTCAAAAAAATCTTCAGGTAATCTTAATAATAGAAGCATTAAAACAAGATCATTATGTAAACTTGATTCACTAAAATTAATTACAAGAAATCAAACCTCTAAATATTCTTTGCTGTACTTTTTGCAGCACAATGATCATATGGATATCAAGGTCATAAATGAGATATCTATAATCAGATTGCTTATCTGTCTGAACCACATAAATGAGATATCTATAATCAGATTGCTTATCTGTCTGAACCACATAAATGAGATATCTATAATCAGATTGCTTGTCTGTCTGAACCACATGGATAAGATATCTATAATCAGATTGCTTGTCTGTCTGAACCACATGGATGAGATATCTATAATCAGATTGATTTTCTGTCTGAACCACATGGATGAGATATCTATAATCAGTTTGCTTATCTGTCTGAACCACATAAATGAGATATCTATAATCAGATTG
The DNA here is from genome assembly GCA_944474755.1 of Limnoperna fortunei. Classification (NCBI taxonomy): domain Eukaryota; kingdom Metazoa; phylum Mollusca; class Bivalvia; order Mytilida; family Modiolidae; genus Limnoperna; species Limnoperna fortunei. The sequence continues at coordinate 20,825,889 of OX104113.1, read as the reverse complement.
CTTGTCTGTCTGAACCACATGGATGAGATATCTATAATCAGATTGCTTGTCTGTCTGAACCACTTAAATGAGATATCTATAATCAGATTGCTTGTCTGTCTGAACCACATAAATGAGATATCTATAATCAATTGCTTGTCTGTCTGAACCACTTGGATAAGATATCTATAAAGATGGCTTATCTGACTTAACCACATGGATGAGATATCTATAATCAGATTGCTTGTCAGTCTGAACCACATGGATTAGATATCTATAAAGATGGCTTGTCTATCTGAACCACATAAATGATATACATATAAAGATGGCTTATCTGACTTAACCACATGGATGAGATATCTATAATCAGATTGCTTGTCTGTCTGAACCACATAAATGAGATATCTATAAGATTGCTTATCTGCCTTAACCACATGAATGAGATATCTATAAAGATTGTTTGTCTGTCTGAACCACTTAAATGAGATATCTATAATCAGATTGCTTGTCTGTCTGAACTACATAAATGAGATATCTATAAAGATTGCTTGTCTTTCTGAACCATATAAATGAGATATCTATAGTCAGATTGCTTGTCTGTCTGAACCACATAAATGAGATATCTATAAGATTGCTTATCTGCCTTAACCACATGAATGAGATATCTATAAAGATTGCTTGTCTGTCTGAACTACTTAAATGAGATATCTATAATCAGATTGCTTGTCTGTCTGAACTACATAAATGAGATATCTATAAAGATTGCTTGTCTTTCTGAACCATTTAAATGAGATATCTATAATCAGATTGCTTGTCTGTCTGAACCACATAAATGAGATATCTATAAAGATTGCTTATCTGTCTTAACCACGTGGATAAGATATCTATAAAGATGGCTTATCTGACTTAACCACATGGATGAGATATCTATAAAGATGGCTTATCTGACTTAACCACATGGATGAGATATCTATAAAGATGGCTTATCTGACTTAACCACATGGATGAGTTATATATAATCAGATTGCTTGCAATTTGTCTGTCTGAACCACATAGATGAGATATCTATAAAGATGGCTTATCTGACTTAACCACATGGATAAAATATCTATAATCAGATTGCTTGTCTGTCTGAACCACATGGATTAGATATCTATAAAGATGGCTTATCTGACTTAACCAAATATGAAAGAGGAGATATAAATATGAAAACTGAAAAATATTTTGATTTGATGTAGTAAACTACATGTATTCTGATTTATTATACAGATACATATAAAAAACACCAAAAAATTGTCAGTAGAACATCTTTGAAATTATTATAGTCCAAATACAATGACCTGTAGGGTATTTTTTTTCTATTGGTCAATAAGTTCTAAATTCAGATAACAGCATTTTAGAAAACTGCTTCAATTTGTTTTCTTTAAAGCTCCTCATCAGTCATAGCTTGGACATTTAAATTGCCGCTACTCATGCATGACTTGGGTGAATTTAGGCTTCATACTTATATGGTCATAGGGTATAATGTAAGAGAACCAAATTGATAGATTTGCTTTACCAGAGCTACAATTTAAATGTCCAGCTCTTACTGATAGAACTTAAAGAAAACAGATTGAAGCAGTTTTGTAAACAACTGTTATCAATTTTGGAATTAATTGAGCAATAGGTAGATAATACCTGACAGGTCATTGTATTTTGACTATAAATCATTTCAAAGATGTCAATATGGTAAACAAAATTTTTAATTCTTGGCCACCCACCCACATCATCAAATCCCCAAAACATAAACTTACTGTCTAATTACATTGAATATTAGAATAAATAAGAGGTATAGAGGTATTCCCTACCAACATCTTACCCTCCAGAATCTCTTGAGCTACCATTATCTGTAATATATAATAGTCATATTATAAATTCCATTCCAAAATCTGCTACTCTTCTAAAAGTGTTTTATTTGGTTTCTAAATGGTTCAATTTTCACAACAGATCATGCATTTTGTGACATACATTTTTCTCACTAATGAGACACTGTGGTAATTATTTTTACCTAGCTGAGATATTTTTGTCTCAACCCATGGGTAAGATAAGAATTTCACTAAAAATAAAAATCATAAAATATTTGCTTTAGTTGTGTTGTTTTACTATCCCTCTTTAAACATTAACATAAAAACAACATATATGAGTTTCGATGACCCAATTTATGCCACAAAATGATAGCGGTAAACATAAAAACAAACACTGACGCAACAAATGTACACTGGGGATTATGTTCAGGGTAGATAACTATATATTCGTTGACATCTTCCAGCAGAACAGAACCGGTTATTTTTTAATGAATTTTAATGAATTAGTGAGAAATAGAATCAAGCACCTGTGGTAGGGCAAGATTTCTTTTCGTCTCGAACTCGGCAGAGCCTCATTAGAGACCAGAAATCGTTTCTCTTGGTGTCTGAGATTTTCCTGTCTTGCCCTCCCATGGTGTTAGATATATCTCTTGTGAGCCTAAAACCAAACTTGAGATAATCCTGTTTTATTGTATTTTTGAGATAATCCTGTTTATTTGTGTTTTCATGAACTGTTTTGTTTTGTATCTGTTAGTATTGTTTGCATGCAGTATAAACTGTGTATGGAGGGAACATAAACTAATTACAAATATTGTCTTGTCTACACTGGTTTATATGTCAGATCTGTTTTTCTTGCTGATAGATGTTCCTGTTCTTTCCCATGGATGCCTTTCTTATAATCTGATTTAAATGAGTAGTAGTGTCAGTCTATATTTTACTGGATTGAAAAAAAAACAAGATAGGACTGTGAGCTAATGCTCACTAGTGATACCCATGCTTTCACAAATATGACTTTCATAAGTATTCAGTAAACAGGAAGAAGATGACCAAGGAGCATAAAATCACTATACACCATATAGTACAATAGGATCAAGCAATATGCAAAATATCATGCTTCTTTATCGTACAGTTGCTTAGAGAACTGTAACAGAATTTTTTTTTCATGTATGTAAACTATGTGTAAAAATCTAAGTATTTGGTAAAAAGGAAGTGGATGACCAAGAAACATGAAATCGCTATACACCATATGATACTATAGGATAAAACAATATCTAAAATATCTAAAATATCAAGCTTCTGCATTCTATAGCTGCTTAGAAAACTGTACCAGAAATTTTTGTTATGGATGGACACATGGACGGACGAACAAAAAGACGAGCAAATGGACAAGGGTAAAACAGTATACCTCCTCTTGCGCCTCTTCGAAGCGGGGGTATAAAAATGTCTCCACTGGCAATTCTTTCATGATATGCAAGGGTTTAAATACATGTAAAGAAAATGAAGGGTGACTTATAAATAAACTTTATGACAAAATATATCAAATCAAACTGCCATACTGATATGCCAATTTCCATATGCTTATGAGAAGGTAAAAAAAGTTTAGCAAATTTTGTCCATTGAAATGTAGGATAGGAGTTTGGCATACAATCTGTTGTAACTATGGATAAACAGCACCCAGACAATATTTGTTAATAATATTTTTTTTGGTTAGATATACATGGACAAACAGAATGGACACTTTACAATATACCTTTGTGTTTTTTGTTTGTTGTATCAGTCTCTGGTGGATGTTTTCTTTTCTGAACTGCTGGTCCTGGTATTTTAATAGCTTCAACTCTCTGGAAAAATAAAGGGTGGTCAATAATAAAATAAGTAACTGTATACATTTATACAACTATTATCCACATTAAGTTGTTGAAGAATGCATGGATAAAGGCTCTGGGTTGTTGTTACTTGTTGACTTTAAGAAGCCATGTTTTTTCTACATGTATGTCCTAATGGCCATGTTTGATATCAGATACTTTAAAAAAAAACTTGCAATTCCATTTTTATTAAATGTACAATAAGCCTGATTTATTGAAGTTTGTAACGAGATAAGACGAAACAAAATGTCCATTCAACACTACACATCATCAATTTAATAACCAGTTTTCTGAAAGTACTATAAGAGGATCCCGATACAGAGCACTTGATATAGACCAAAATACCATAATTATTCCTATGCATCAGTAAAATGCTATTTAACTACTTCAGCATATGAAGCTTTTCTATTGACAGAGATTACCTCTTTGTGTTGGCGACTTTGTAGGTGTGGTACCCATAGTGCATCAGATTTGACTACTGCATTACACAGCGAGCAAGTTAACTGGTCTAAGGTGTTGTATCTAAAATGATAGAATTTCCTTAAATTGTAGCTGAAAACAAGTCTTGTGAAGCAAATGCAGTGATAATTAACTGGTTAAAATAACTGATTATAAGTGATTTTTATAAAAATGTATATTTTATTCACAGGTTTTATACAAACTTATTGTATCCATTAGTATAAGTCGAAATGTGACATTTGTGTCCAAAAAGTTATGTTTTAGGAGAGTATGGAAATAAAGTAAATTTTTATTCATGTACAGTTAGTAGATATAGTTTAGACAGAACCATACTTTTGATAATAGAGCTCCAAGGCTTATTTATACCAAGTTTGTTGCAAAATGGCAAAATTTTGGAAAGAGACCATCCAATCATCCATATCAAGTTTGGCATAATTGGCTCCTATAGGAGTCATCTGACAATTTCAGACAAATAAAGGGAATTGTAAGGCTTTAATTGCTGATCATTTTTGCTATTTATAATTTCACTCTAGCTGTTATGGTTTTTAAGTTACAGGACAAAAACAGAAAATTTCATAAAAAATTGCCATTTAACGGCAATAACTACATGTAATATAAGGAGTAATCCGACAATTTCAGACATGAACCGTGAATTGTATGGCTTGTATTGCTGATCATTTTTGCTATTAACAGTTTCACTCTAGCTGTTACAGTTTTTAAGTTACAGAACAAAAACAAAATTTCATAAAAAATTGCCATTTATAGTCAATAACTAATATAAGGAGTCGTCTGACAATTTCAGACCAAGTAGGTGAATTATATGGCTTTTATTGCTGATCATTTGTGCAATTTACAGTCTCAAATTAGCTGCTATAGTTTTCAAGTTACAGGACAAAAACAGAAAATTTCATTAAAAAATTGCCATTTAAGGGCAATAACTCTATAAGGAGTCAAATGACAATTTCAGACTAATACAGTGAATTGTAGGGCTTTTATTGCTGATCATTTTTGCTATTTACAGTTTTACTCTAGCTGTTATAATTTTTAAGTTACGGGACAAATACGGAAAATTTCATAAAAAATTGTCATTTAAGGGCAATAACTCATATAAGGAGTAATCTGACAATTTCAGACAACAAAGGTGAATTGTAGGGCTTTTATTGCTGTTCATTTTTGCTATTTACAGTTTCACTCTACCTCTTATAGTTTTCAAGTTATATTGTAAATACCAAAAATTTTGTCAACAAGTGTGGACACAGAAAAACGTCTCGCCTGAATTCCGCATCAGTAACGAAAATAAATTTCGTCATAAGCATTACGTAAATAGCATTAATTATGAGCAGCGGCCTGTATACCAATTATTGTCACCATACTATGCATAGTTACAGAGGAACTGTCCTAATACAAAAACTTTAACGAAGTCGCTGAACCGTTAAATTGAGGTCAAGGTCAGGTGACACCTACCAGACAATCATCTACTATTCATCAGCAACCTATATACCAAATATTGTCATCCTACCATGCTTGGTTACAGGGGAACAGCAGTAACCTAAAAACTTTAACGTAGTCACTGGACCGTGAAATTGAGGTCAAGGTCAAATGGCACCTACCAGACAGTCATGTACTATTCATCAGCAACCTATATACCAAATATTGTCATCCTACCATGTGTAGTTACAGAGGAACTGTCGTAACCCAAAAACTTTAACGTAGTTGCTGGACCGTGAAATTGAGGTCAAGGTCAGGTGACACCTACCAGACAGTCATGTACTAGTCATCAGCAACCTATACACCAAATTTTGTCATCCTACCATGTGTAGTTACAGAGGAACTGTCATAACCCAAAAACTTTAACGTAGACGCTGGACCGTGAAATTGAGGTCAAGGTCAGGTGACACCTACCAGACAGTCATGTACTAGTCATCAGCAACCTATACACCAAATATTGTCATCCTACCATGCGTAGTTACAGAGGAACTGTCGTAACCCAAAAACTTTAACGTAGTCGCTGGACCGTGAAATTAAGGTCAAGGTCAGGTGACACCTACCAGACAGTCATGTACTAGTCATCAGCAACCTATACACCAAATATTGTCATCCTACCATGCGTAGTTACAGAGGAACTGTCGTAACCCAAAAACTTTAACGTAGTCGCTGGACCGTGAAATTGAGGTCAAGGTCAGGTGACACCTACCAGACAGTCATGTACTAGTCATCAGCAACCTATACACCAAATATTGTCATCCTACCATGCGTAGTTACAGAGGAACTGTCGTAACCCAAAAACTTTAACGTAGTCGCTGGACCGTGAAATTGAGGTCAAGGTCAGGTGACACCTACCAGACAGTCATGTACTAGTCATCAGCAACCTATACACCAAATATTGTCATCCTACCATGCGTAGTTACAGAGGAACTGTCGTAACCCAAAAACTTTAACGTAGTCGCTGGACCGTGAAATTGAGGTCAAGGTCAGGTGACAGGTGACTGACTGGCAAGTACTCATCATAAGCTACCTCTGGACCAAATTTGATGGACCTAGGGCTTGGGCTTACAAAGATATGAAGCAAGATGTCAAGTGTTTACGCCGCCGCCGCCGCCGCCGCCGCCGCCGGATTCCCATACATATGTCTCGCCTCCAGCGACTTTCGTCGCAGGCGAGACAAAAATCGTCATTAAAGGGCCAATACACAACTTCACACTAATAGCAACTATTGTAGACCTTAATGTGCTGATCAATTTGACGTAATAGTTTCCTCTATAGCTATTATTATTTTTGAGATAATAATCAAAAACGTGTGTTGAAACCCATGTTCTATTTTTAGTAACAGTGGCCATCTTTGTCTGTTAATCAACACCCTGGGTACAAATTTGCAACTAGAAACCCTAAGGATGATTGTGGCCAAGTTTGAAAAAAATTGGCCCAGTGGTTTCAGAGGAGAAGAGTTTTGAAAAAGTTGACGGCTGATGCCAAGTAATGGCAAAAGCTCACATGGACCAGGTGAGCTAAAAAGTGTTGACAGAGCAAATGATCAATGGTAGATGACTAATGACCATCATTTGTTAATACATGTACATGTAGCTGTCAATATTTAACCAATTAATAACAAATACTTCTGAATTATTCAAACTGTAATACTATGAAAATACACAAAAAACATTGAAAAAATATTTCATATCCTTTATTAGTGAACAGTCATGAAATGCTTATTATGCTTTAATGAATATACACTTGTGTTTGACAATGTATGGTAGAATTATATTTGTCTATCTTTTTTTAAAGGTTTCAATATAAATGTCTGCCATAAATTTGGATTAAAAACCCTTTCACATTCTAAATTTCTTTTTATAGGTTTTGTGAAACAACCTACATGTTTTTGTAAGGATAACAAGTGTGGACAAAGAAAAACGTCTCGCTCTGCATTCCGCATCAGTAACGAAAATAAATTTTGTCATTAGCATTACGTAAATAGCATTAAATATCAGCTGCGGCCTGTATACCAAATATTGTCACCATACCATACATAGTTACAGTGGAACTGTCCTAATACAAAAACTTTAACGTAGTCACTGGACCGTGAAATTGAGGTCAAGGTCAGGTGACACCTACCAGACAGTCATGTACTATTCATCAGCAACCTATATACCAAATATTGTCATCCTACCATGCATGGTTACAGGGAAACAGCCGTAACCCAAAAACTTTTATGTAGTCGCTGGACCGTGAGATTGAGGTCAAGGTCAGGTGGCACCTACCAGACAGTCATGTACTATTCATCAGCAACCTATATACCAAATATTGTCATCCTACCATGCATAGTTACAGAGAAACTGGCGTAACCCAAAAACTTTAACGTAGTCGCTGGACCGTGAAATTGAGGTCAAGGTCAACTGACACCTACCAGACAGTCATGTACAAGTCATCAGCAACCTATATACCAAATATTGTCATCCTACCATGCATGGTTACAGAGGAACTGTCGTAACCCAAAAACTTTAACGTAGTCGCTGGACCGTGAAATTGAGGTCAAGGTCAGGTGACACCTACCAGACAGTCATGTACTAGTCATCAGCAACCTATACACCAAATATTGTCATCCTACCATGCATGGTAACAGAGGAACTGTCGTAACCCAAAAACTTTAACGTAGTCACTGGACCGTGAAATTGAGGTCAAGGTCAGGTGACACCTACCAGACAGTCATATACTAGTCATCAGCAACCTATATACCAAATATTGTCATCCTACCATGCGTGGTTACAGAGGAACTGTCGTAACCCAAAAACTTTAACGTAGTCACTGGACCATGAAATTGAGGTCAAGGTCAGATGACACCTACCAGACAGTCATGTACTAGTCATCAGCAACCTACCATGTGTGGTTACAGAGGAACTGTCGTAACCCAAAAACTTTAACGTAGTCGCTGGACCGTGAAATTGAGGTCAAGGTCAGGTGACACCTACCAGACAGTCATGTACTAGTCATCAGCAACCTATACACCAAATATTGTCATCCTACCATGCGTAGTTACAGAGGAACTGTCGTAACCCAAAAACTTTAACGTAGTCGCTGGACCGTGAAATTGAGGTCAATGTCAGGTGACACCTACCAGACATATGTCTCGCCTCCAGCGACTTTCGTCGCAGGCGAGACAAAAACCCCAGTTTAGTTGATGTAATTTTAACAAACATGCGAAACTTATGTTGTAAAAAAAAAAGCAATCTGTTAAAAATTATTTTATGGAAAAGATGTGTAGGCAGACCAAAAAGTAAAGATTTCTGGCCCACAATTAAACCTTTTCTTACCAACAAAGGATGTAAGTTTGTAAAAAATAGAACTCTAAATGAAAATGATCAAATCATGACTAACCAGAAAGATATCAGTGATGTTTTTAATAATTTTTTCACAAATGTGGCCAAAGATATAGGAAAGGATTCAATACCCATAGATAGTAGTCACTCCAGTGTATCAGTAATCAAACAAATCTCAAAAAATGCAGAATCTAGCAAATTAATCTTTGAACCAATCACCGAGGAATTTGTAGAAAAACAAATAAAAAATATAAGTATCAAAAAGGCAACAGCTATTGATGAAATATCACCAAAAATTTTGAAAATGGCAAGCCCAGTTATTAAGATGCCAATTTCACAACTTTTAAATAAACCTTTTAAGACATCTACCTTTCCTGATAAACTTAAAATCGCTCAGGTGGTACCCATACATAAGAAGAATAGTACTATGGAAAAAGGTAATTATAGACCAGTAAGTGTACTGACCACTATCTCAACATTTTTCGAACGGGCTAAAAGATAACCAAATTGTAAATTTTTTTGATAACAAATTTATGTATTTCTGTCTGCATTTAGATCAGGTTATAGCTGTCAGGACACTTTAGTTAAAATTGTTGAAGACTGGGGTCAGTCACTAAATGAAAATAAGTTAGTTGCTGCTATACTGATGGATTTGTCAAAGGCATTTGACTGTTTACCACACGAGCTGCTCCTATTGAAACTTGAAAATTATAGTTTATCAGAGTGAGAGAATGCCCTTCTTTTACTAAAAAGCTATTTGAGTAATAGGAAGCAGTGTGTCAAAATTGGATCTGTTTATATCTGTAGCTCCTTTTTTGGATATGGGCGGTTTTAAAAAAAATTGTCAAATTAATAGATGTATTATTTCTAAATAATTAAAATGTATGTCTAGTTGTGGGGAACATGTCTGCAAAAAATCTTAAAGATATCTCAGAAAACAAAAAATTTATGCCAAAAAAACATGTCAAAATTGTCAGGAGTGCAAAACTTTTTTGTGAAACTTTAAAAAAATGTCATTTTTTTAAAAGGTCACCAAATTGTCAAATCTAGCAATATGTGCATAATTCTTTTTTATTACAAAGTTTCATGTGTTAACTTATAGAGAGATATAAAAAGAAAGTATGTTGCATTTTAAAAAGTATGAAAATATTGTTTTGAAAAAAAGAACTACCCTGTCAGGAGTGCAACACAAATTTAAGCCATTTTGCATTAAGTTCTTGGTAGAATTTTTTTCCTTTGGTTTTCAATAATTAAACCAAAACAAAATCATAAATATACCTTTGCTGCATCAAAGCAGTCACTGCAAGATACCCTAAAACTGGTAATCTGATCAGGGACACCAAATAAAACAGAGCACCCTCAACTGTCAGGATTGCAACAAATGGCATGTTTTTAGATATATTTTCTTTGTAATGTGACTTATTTTGTGTTTTCTCTTTACTATTTAGCAGAAGCTACACATAATCATTGAATAAATATTTCAGATGGATGATAAATACCTTTTAAATTATTTTTTTTAATGTTACATTTTTTAAGAAAACAGCTACAAGTTATATGAAACACAACATTGTTAAACTGAAGTAAAATGTATAAATGTTAAAGGTGTTTTATATTTCAAAATTTGTACAATACAATATTATAAAAACTTTATTTTTTACCTTTTCACTAATTTCTTTTTTGATTTATTAACTTCAAGGTATGCACATTTGGAAATTATGAACAAAAACTTGATATGATGATGTTTAAATTTGACATCTTTTTCACATCTTGGGGTCATATTTTTTTAAACAGCCCATATTTACAAAGCCGTACCCCAAGGATCAATACTTGGCCCTGTTCTTTTCAATGTCTTTATTAACGACATTTTTCATTTTGTCAATAAAAGTAACTTGTACAACTACGCTGATGACAACACTCTATCATATAGCAGCAATGACTTAGGTGATCTTGTAACAACTCTGGAAAATGTGAGTTATATTTTAATTAAATGGTTCTCAGATAACCATATGCAAGCAAATCCAGATAAGTTCCAGGCAAAATCAATTGGTAAAATGCACATTATCTAAATATTACTTTTAATCTAAATGGAAACAACATAATGTGTGAAGAAGAAGTAAAATTACTTGGTGTTTCTTTAGACTTCAGATTAAATTTCGACAGCCATACTTCTAATATTTGTAAAAAAGCATCACAACAGCTCAATGCACTCAAGCGAATCGGAAATCAGCTAAGTAAATTGGGGAAAATGACTATTTATTACTCTTTTATATTATCAAACTTTAATTATTGTCCTTTAGTATGGCATTTTTGTGGGGAAGGAAACACTCAAAAATTGGAAAAAATTCAGGAAAGGGCTTTAAGGTTCATTTATAATGATCGCTTGAGTACATATGATCAGTTGCTTGAGAAGTCTAATATGCCATCATTAAAACTTAGTAGACTACGTTTAATAGCTATTGAAGTTTATAAGATTATAAATAAACAAACACCTGTATATTTACATGATTTAATAACAAAGAAGACAATACTTACTGTTTTAGGTACAAAAATTTGATGACTGTACCAAGGGTAAATACTAGTACAACAAGGTATGGGTTACACACTATAAGGTATGCTGCAGCAAAACTGTGGAATGATCTGCCAAATAATTTTAGGGAGGAAATGGGTTTAAACCAGTTTAAAACATTAATAAACAAATGGGAAGGGGAGGGGTGCTCTTTTGCTTTCTGCAGGTAAATGCACTGCAGCATACCATATAGACATCAACTGACATGCATGGCTCTCTGTGTTTAAGCTTGATGCTATATTAGTGCTAATCGTTTAATGTTTTATGTATTATTCTCTATACATCTTTAGTTATGCTACCTTCATAATTAGCAATGTATATTTACAATGTATCTAGAGTGTCAGTCTGTATGTGCCTTTAATGTTTTATTTATAAACTGCTTCTCTGTATGTCATATATCTGTAATGTCTATGCCAATGCTTCCTTTTATTGATTTGTACTTTTAAGCTTAGTTTTAGTCTGCATAGATTGGTTTGTAACTTTTAGCTTAGTTTTAGCCTGCATTAGTGCTAGCTGCTTTATGTTCTTATATATAACTTTCTTCCTCCACCTTTTTAACATGTGTTGCCTGCATGAACAGCAATTGTCTTATGTGTTTTTGATAGTATTTATTTTAACTTATAATGCATGTCCAGGGCTCACGCTGGGTCAAAATTATAGGGAGAAGTCACTTCTCTTTTGGGTGGTTGACAGGGAGAAGTGAGGATAGAACAGGGAGAAGTGGGTGGACAACATGGAGAAGTTGCATTACCGGTATATTTCGCAAAAGCGTCCTGTTTTCTTTGTTTTTTTTTTAAATAAGTGTTGGCATTTGCATTCTTATTGTTATATGTTTTTTTTAGCAGTTTAATTTATTGAGGATAAAGTATCAAAGATTTGATTCACTATTCAGTATACTTATTTCACACATTTTCATAAATACATGTATTAAACATAACAATAAAAAAAGAATAAACTGTAACAAAACTGTTCATTAAAATAAATGTGTCTTTGTCATTGGTACACAAATTGATTGAATTATAATGAAGTACTAAGAACTAGAGTAGAAGTAGAAAATTACATCATTGTGACACATATTATATTATGTAAAATGGTAAAATTCACTATTAAAATTATTTTAAAATATTTCACTTAAATTTGTTTAAAGTAACTGCTGAAATACTTTTTTACTACGTTTCTGTCATTGCAATACACATTTCATACCTATCAGCGTAGTACATTTGCAATCTCCGGTACCAAATTCATATCCGCTCCGGAAAATTTAATGTTTTTTGCACTGAACTGGTTATCGGTCGTATTTTAAACCTACGCTTCATATACTTAATACAATTAAACGGGTACCAGTTGACTTTGTGGCGCGTAAACAAAATCAACATGACACGGTATCAAAAATACGACGATTCTTACCAAAATGGGAATAAAATTTTAAAGGCGACATTAGGCGATTCTACAAAATGATAGGGCGACTTCACTTCGCTTTGGAAGATGATCGAGGGCGAAGTGGGACCACGATAAAGCGACTTCTTCGCCCGAGTCGCCCTCCAACGCGAGCCCTGATGTCTTGTACCTATGTCTGTGTCAGTCTATTGTCTCTGTATTGTACTGTATGTTTATTATGTAGTCTGAGTCAGCTTATGTATTGTATTGTACTGTTTGCTTATTATGTCTATTACACGTAGTTGTTATTTATGTCGGTTTTAAACGCTCTACAGAGCTTATGTTTGTTGTTACATATGTCACTGACTTTAAATAAAATTTTGATTTGTTTTGTGGATATTTGTTGACACATTTACCAAAAGCTCCGTAGACAATGTTTGTCTCAGACTAGTGTCATGCAATTTTTTAAGAATTCAACATTATTAAGTTTTGTCTCTTCATATTCTGAAACTGACTACAAGAAAATGTGTAAGGTTTATCTTACATTGCAGAAAATATTAACTTTTCCAAAAGCAACTTGCTTTATAAATGAAGGCTTCCCTGTTCTTAATATTTAGATATAACAAACCAAAAACTAATAAAAAAGCACGGCTAACAATTCAATCAATCACTAAAAGACAACAACAACAATTTACAATTAACAAAAGGATGCCTCACGATAAGAAAAAAGGTAGGCCCAAATTGGCAAATATCGCTCGCCACCTAGATCACACCTAATTACATATATTGATTTCAATATTAATATATATATAAGTTATCCACCAACTTCGCTAAAGGGTGTTCTACTCTTTTCGATTGGTGTTTAAGGGAAAACGTCTTTTCTGTCATCAAACGTCTCAAATCTTCTTTAGAAACAATTTTTTGCTTCTTTTTGGAGGCCATCTTGATTATTTGTTTTCGTATATATAATTATTTTTGCAAATGTATGCTTTTCTCTTAATGTAAAATCAAAAGCTGTGTCTCAAAAAGGTATATGCAAAATAAGGGTTCTTAGCAACGTATAATTTGCTGAATCGTATATTACATTTTGACGCGAAAAAATTCGAAACTGCAGACTCTAAAATAAAGGGAGATATTTCATGTATCGTAAACCCGTGCCCAAGACAAGCGAAACATTTTTTTTTAATATTTACGTGGTTACTAGACCTAATTTCCCCCTAACATTTGGAGGATAAAGCAAGATTATGATATTAAGATATTGCTTTTGAATAAAACCTGACAAACTTTAAGTAATACAAAAAGATATTGATTACGTGAAATTACGATTTGAATGCATTCTTTTGAAGTTTTTCAACGCTTTCATGCGTCAATTAAACTTTCAAAACAATGCATTTAATTATTATATTTACATTTTATTTCATTTAAAAAATGCCTGGGTCGTGATTTTATAAATGCACAATTTATTTTTGTTGATTTAAATTGCTCCGCGTTGTTTGTTTACTGTGGACGTCGAGAAGAAAGTGCGTGCTCTTCATGGCTACCAGTTTCATTTAGAAATGCATAGAATGATTCTACGTCATCTGTGACGGTTTGAACCAATAGAAATCTAGGATATCGATGAAAAACATAAGTAATGTAGATATTAAGATATAACAAATAAATTTACGCAATGAAAATCATAGAAAAATACAGTATGTAATCTTCAGTTTCCAGAATCCCGTTCGCCTCTGGGTCGTTTCGCCCGTACTTTTATAATATATATAATAATAGATTATGATATTATTACATGATGATTTCTCTATTGGCCTAGTTATTGGTCCAAGGCTTGGTTTATTGGCCTGAGGCGCAGCCGAAGGACAATACAGCTGGCCAAGGACCAATAACTAGGCCAATACAGAAATCATCACGTAATGATATCCTTATTAATTAATTAACTAGTCCAAATCTCTCAGGCCAATACAGATTGCAATTAGGCCAATACAGGACGAACTTGGCCAATACAGGGCGAATCAGCTAGGCCAATACCGATATTGGACTAGTTAATTCCGTATTGGACTGGTTCAGCAAAATATATTTTATTATAATACTGTGTAATTTAAAAGATTTGATTAGTCAAATCAGGTCACATGATTAAACTGTAAATCGTTGGTAAAATAAGATTTTCCAAAAATAAACTTGAAAAAGTTTGATGAGTAACTGTTGCTAAACTTAGAAAGTTGACAGGCTAAGACTTTCTAAAAATAAATATGTGCTTCCCAATTCTTTAAAAACCTCATTCTGATTGGGCGTATAGATTTGCAAAGAGCCAATCAAAACTGTTCTTACAAACAACAATCAAAACTGTTCTTAAATTGCTTCAATTTGACTAAAAGAATGAAAAATCTACAAAACATTTCCATGGTATTATAATAAAACAATTATAGCCTTTTAGGGTTCAGTCGATACATGTTTTTATCGACCTCACCAAAAGGCTATAATTGTATAATATTGGCAGTTTAACTGTTATTAAAGCGAATATTATAGTAGTTAATTCATAAAATTGTCTATTACGTGTACTTGTGTTATGGTTTCTTTAAAAATTTACTTTTTTTGTTGACGTGCATGATAATTGGTATATAACAGTTATTAACATGTTAATTGAATTATTTCGATGAAGTAATTAACAAATGAAATTATAATTATTATATTTTTTTATACACTAAGTTCGAACATAATTTTGCGAAAATACGCTTTATTAATTAAAGTTCATCAGCTCCAACACACACAATATGCTTTTTCGTTTAAAGATACACATTGTTTTTATTTAGAGGAGCGAAAAGACCCAGGGCGAAACGTGCGAAACGACCGTCACCCGAGCGAATCGACTCGGGGCGAACAGGTAGTCGGGGCGAAACGACCCGACACCAATCACAAAGAAGAAAAAGAAGACTATTCTCGAAACTCTACAGTAGAACTATCTCTATAAATTAATTAAAACATAATTCGTTGTCATTGTCGTTGCATTGCGTCTATTACCGTGCACTGTGTTGTGATTTAGTATAGGCTCATCCTAACAAGTCTGTGTTTCTGTGTCCACATGTTTCGTGGACACAGAAACCCTGACTTGTGAGGATGGTATAGGCTATGTGGGTTGTCGATTAGAAAAAAAAAATTACGTTGTACTTTGATACAAAGAACACATGTAAAGCTAACATAATCATCAGACTTGAAACATTTCATTTAAAAATCTGTTTTGATTAGTTTTATTATTTGATTTTTTTGTTTTTGTTTTTGTCACAGGCACTTGGGGTCAGGATTTTTTTTATGGAATAAAATGCCAATAAATGAGTTTGGTAACTAGTCTGACGTGTCTCATTGTGAAATATTGACCCCAGAAAAATAATACATTTTCTCTTTATTATATAACAACCTTGTCGAAAGCACATTAGTGCTTATGTTTTCTTGTTGTGTAATATATTCCGACTCTAAATTATTTATATTTATAGGTTTTGGCGCATATATATAGTCGAGCTATTTCTGAATAAATAATTCATCTAGAAAAATTAACTTATAAACATTTATGGTCAGACATTTATCTAACATAAATGTTTTCTAATTAATTAAACACTTCTGGCCATTTCTGGCCATGCCCAACGCTTCCTTCATACTATACTTATGTAGCTGAAATGATTTGTCCATTCTCATGTCCTGCGTCCATAAGCAGATTCCTACAGATTCCTACAGATATCGTATTCGGGTTTCGAATACCCGAAATAGCATAGTCCGTAAAAACTCTCCCCATCTCTTATCTTACCGAATGATCAGTTGAAGATACTGTTACTCAATTAAGTAACGAACCTAATGTATACAATAAATTGCATAAAGTTCAAATATACAAGAAAGATTTCACCCAGCTGTCCTGTTGTTTTACGGCCCCTGGATAAAGCACTTCGAATTTTTTGTTGTTCATCAACGTGGGTGCATTAAGTCCACGAACTTTCGTCATTTTAGTCTCATCTGAAACCGGAGAACCGATTTGGTTCAAACTAAGTATGAATGGTCCTATTTCAAATATATTCCTCCATTCAAGATGGCCACTGTTGCTAAAAAATATTTGATTCATAAAATGGTTGAATTTGCTTATATTTTATTTATATAACCGTCTTGCATGTATTTGATGTTTCCTTGCAAGAATTGTTTACCTTATGTATAGAAGTATTTGCCATGTATATGCATTGAAATAAAAAACCTGTGATGCTACTGTACCAAGTGAAAAAAACTTGGTATCTTGTTGGCCAACTTTAAAAAAAAAATCGGTGTCCCACTCTGCATTCAGTTGATTGGCCAGTAATGTGTAAAGTTAGAGTGTCCCCATCTGGATCAAACCAGATATTTCTTTATTACTTATCACAAGCCAGACCGCTAACCTCTTAAGCTGAAATGTTCTCTAATAGCAAAGTTAATTTTTGACTGGCAATATATATCTACTACCTGATAGAAGAAAGGTAGGCCTCCTGTAAATACAATGCAAATATGGAAAATATAAAAGTTGACAGATCTGATTCTTTTGTGGTGTCACACAAATTTTTGAAATTTAGTTTTCTTGTTTTTACTAAAAATATAGAAATCCTCCATCCAAGATGGCTGCTGTTGATAAGCAAATTTTTAAAATGGCTGAAACATCTTTATTCTTTGTCAAAATGAGTGCAAATCTTAAATGTAGTTGCATTTATAAAGAAGAGTATATGACTGATATTTTTGGAAAACTTAATATGTTTGTCAGTTATGCATATAAAGCTTATTTGTATCTAAAATTTTCTCAGAAATCAGCAAAGGTCCCTTGGTCATTCTTTCCAATGTATTTCTTAATAGCCTTATATCTTTAAACCAAGAAGGCTGTTGTAACTAAAACTAAAAAATTCTACTTATGGTGAATTGTTTAAACTTTTCTGAAGATCCGGATCCAGATCTCTGAAACTTAACAGAAAGTTTTCATATGTATTGGAGTTGTGCACCTGCAATAATGGAATTGTTTGAGGAACTTTTCCCTAATTTTCCAAACTTGGGAATTAAGTCATTTTTCAGAAGATGCTACCACTCCTACATTTTTTTACACAGACCCAAAACTTTCTTCCAACAAAAATGTAAACCATTCCCTATTTATAAAGGCCAATGCTTTGCAACACAGCCCTTTAAGACTTATGTGATTTTTGTATTTTATTCTGTTTCAGATTTAAAATGAATGCTAGTAAACTGTTAGTGTCACTATCTAATCTGGTATACAGTCGAAGTATTTGTTTTGCTTGTGTGTCAAAACATTTACAGAAATTTACACCTGATGATTTAAAAGCAATTGTAAAAACTAAAATTGACAATAAAGCACTGTTTGGAAAATTAGTCAAACCAACTAAAGAGAAAACTAAGAAAAAAGATGAAAAGGATGTTTTGGATTTAGAAATTAAAGAGAGTAAGAGTGTTGAACAGAAAGACTTAGCATCAACAAAGAAGAGGAGTGGGAAAGCAGATAAAGACTTGGGTTCTGCTAGTAAGAATACTGATGAAAAAAACCCTAAACTCCAAAAAGTTAGTTCAGAAAGTCAAATTAAAAAAATAGTTGAAAAAGATTTGGACTTCTTAACTGAAGATCAAACTGTAGAAGATAAAATGGTCAGATCTGTCAACAAAGGATTGAGTTCTACTTCTAACACTGATGGAGACGTAATACTTACACCTGCAGTTGATAATGGCAATAGATGGCAGCATAGAGAAGAACTATCAGAATTCAGTTATATTTTGACCTATCCAATGTTGAAATGTGAGGAAGTAATAGACACTTCTTCACTGAAACAAGCTGCTGGAAAATTTGTTCCATCAGTGACGCATATCATTAATCAAACAATGTCAGATCTGTCAAAGTTTTATCTTGATCGTTGGAAGAAGAATAAGATTGCAGAGCTTGGAGAAGAAGGATTTAAAAAGTATCAAGAAGGTATTCACAAAAGAATATTTGGAGAAGATAATTCTAAGTTCTGGTAACTTGTGTCTAATCCAAATTTACTTGAACAATAAAATATGTTTAAACTTAAAGGTATTCACAAATTATTCATTTTTATAATTGCAATATTGTATTTATTGGTAATTCCAAAAATAGGATTTCCTTAACTTGCAGTGTGATATTTGTTTACCATTTTCTAGGCCTAGGTCTTCTGTTCCCTCTTGGTATTTCAAATATCCTTGTGCCAATATCAAAACAGATGTAGCCAATTTATTGTTGTTTTGCAAGAAATGTTGATAAATATATATTTGGTCACAATCTATTAAAATCTGATGTTGATGACTACCGAATTTAAAACATCATGTAGAAATGAAGCTAGGGTAGTTTTTTAGTATATTTTACCAATTAATACTGATTAAAAATTCTTCAAGGATTCAAAGGCCATTGATGTTTTCTGATTAGATAACATATTTTTTGTTAGACTTCTCCAACAAACAGCTTGGCAGATTGAATTGTAATATTGTGGTCCTCTATAAATGTTGTATTTTTTGGTGTTGACTCTTAGTCTATGATTCCCAACATTGCAGAGCATGCATAGATTAACATAGGACCTTTTGCAGAATACATATAAACATCATATTTTAAGAAACTTGCTCACACATAAACCAAATCATGCAGAAATGATGCCAGGGCAGGGTAGTTGTTTACTATTTTTGAGTTGGTGTTTTTTGGAAACTATATAAAGACCATATAGGGAACACTGATTTTTTTATACCACCTCAGTTGTCCACTACATGGCAAATAAACATTACATTCTTTTGACAGCTTCTAATCTTTTTAAAATGAAAATTGGAAATTTTATTTTTACAGTTTGAGTAAAGTATTTTAAAGTGTAGACCGAAATGGCATAAATAGAAGAGCCTAATCATTCAGTTTCTAAATTCTAATTTCTTATTATTACTACAGAAACGTTTCGAAATGGATCAAACTTACATGCTAACATACAGCATTACTTATCTGGGACACCAGAGAGTGAACTAGATATTTACAAGGGCAATGAAGGACACTGGGATAGCATAAGAAAAGTTTTGCAGGAAGTCAAGGATGCAGTTGCCATGGAAGAACCAGTTACACATCAAGATTTATGTTATAAAGGACAGTTTGATTGTGTAGCCCGAATCAAGTAAGTACATTCTAGAAACTGTTGACTCTATTACAATATACATGAATAAGTATCAACCAGCTTTTTATTGAATTAGTGACCTAAACAGGTTGTCATTAGAACTGATAGGTCAGCTATCATTTGTAAGATTTGTCAGTGTTGTTAATATACCTCCGTCAGCATGATAAGGCTTTGTTGGAAGACCAGGATTGATTCTGTCATGTCACTTTAGCCATTACCCCTGGAACATTACTGGTAATATAAAATCATTTGTTTTAGGGCCAATTCCCAACTGATCCATTATTTACTAGTTCAAGTGACAGCTTAAAAAACAGTCGAAATATTTTTGTAAATAACTATTAAGAAACGGTGAACTTTCACATAAATGTTATACATTTTTATTCAGAGGTCTTTGAAATCAATCTGCCATTGTATTCAGATTACTATAATTATTAATTTTTGGGATGATGGAGTAAGGTAAGCAACAGTCAACCCTAGATTTACAAAAAGATCCTGTTTTCAACCATTTGTTCCTCTTAACCTATTTTATTTCATATTTCATAATTTATTGGTAACATTAAAAATGTTAAAAAGTGTTTGTTTGAATGGTATTTATACCACTTTCAGAATTTGTTAAGCTATATGGTGGCATCCAGTTTTTATTGGGGGAGGAAGTTGGAGAACCCAGCAAAACCCTGAATCTTCCATAGTACAACTAGCAATTATCCTCAGTTATAGTCAAAATACAATGACCTGTCAGGTACTTTCTACCTATTGCTCAATCAATTCCAAAAATAGATAACAGCTGTTTAGAAAACTGCTTCAATCTGTTTTCTTTAAAGCTCTTAATAAGAAAGAGCTGGACATTTAAATTGCAGCTATTCATGCACGACTCAGGTAATTTCTAATTTCTAATCTGGGAGACAGCCATAGAGTACAATGTAGATGGAACACCTTAGAAGTTTAAAAGTTACCTGAGTCATGCATGAGTAGCTGCAATTTAAATGTCCAGCTCTTTCATATTTAGAGCTTTAAAGAAAACAGATTGAAGCAGTTTTCTAAACAGCTGTTATCTATTTTTGGAATTGATTGAGCAATAGGTAGAAAGTACCTGACAGGTCATTGTATTTTGACTATAAGATTGAAGTTAATCCTGTCTGTAGTCAGACCTCAGAGTTAGCAGGCACATGACCTCTAGTAGATGACTAACTACCTTAACCACTTGGCAAAAGAGACCCTTGTTATAAAGAGCATTTGTATATTTTATAAATTCAAATGTAATTATATTTTCATTAAACATGTTTTGTATTTTTTCTGTAACAGTATTTTCAATATATGTATTTTGTAAGGAACAAGGTCTGTGTGATTGACTGGAAAACGTCACAGAAGGTAAAACCTACTCTTAGAGACACTTTTGAAAATCCAATTCAAGTTGCTGCATATATAGGAGCTATCAACAACAGTAATGTTTTGTGTGAGACAGGAGTAAGTACAACATTATTAAGTAGTATTGTTTGTTCAGTTGCAGCTAAGTTGGTACTACTTATTTATTTAACAGAAGTTAAAGCCATGTTTTTTTGTTAATGCACTGATACCTTGATTTCTCAACACTACTGCTTAGCTCGTAAGTTAGTACATGTATATAATGTCCCTGGGCAATCGCTGACAATTTTGTCATCTAACAAGTTTAGACCAAGTGGGTGATTTTTATGTATAGTCTTGCTAATCATTTTGCCATTTACAGTTTCACTATCTGTTGCAGCTTTAAGGGAAAGCAAAAACTGAAATTTTCATAAAAATGGCAAGTACGGGGCAATATTTCTAAAGGACTTGTCAGACAATTTTTGACCAACTGAATGATTTGTAGGTTTTATATTGCTGATCAATTTTGAAATACCATTTATTGATCTGCTTCTTACAGTTTTCAAATTATATTGGAAAAACTAAAAATTTTGTGAAAAATTGTAACTAGGCTGCATTAAATACCACAGAAAGTCATCACACAACTTTATATTATTTGAAAAAATTTGTAGAGCTTGATGTGTTGATCAATGTTCCTGTTTTGCTTTATAAATTAAAAGATTAAAAGGATTTATAATACCATAAATAAGGATAATATTTAGAATTATTTATTCAACATGACTGCAAAGGCCATTAATTTGTTCTGATTGGCTAAAATTTGTGGCAGTTTGATTTGAACTATTGTGGAAATAAGATGGACCTTAAGAAAGTGTGAGTTTTTTGTTTGTTTGAATCTTGTTTAATGCCACTTTCAGCAATTTTGCAGCTATATCATGGCATCCAGTTTTTATTGGGGGAGGAAGTCGGAGTACCCCCAGTAAATCCCCGACCTTTGGTAGGAAAACGGGCAATCCTTGTCAATTAAGATTGGAGTCGAGTGCACCCTGCCTGCAGTAAGACTTGAACCCGCAATCTCAGTGTTGACAGGCTACTAAATAATAGTAGACGAACTACCTTAACCACTCTACCACCGAGGCCCCTAGTCAGGATAGTACTCTAAATAGTTTTTTTCAAGCTGGGTGGAAATTAAACATTGCTTTTAATAAAGTCTGGATTGGCAGATATTTAAAAAAAAATTATTTTGACAAACCACTTGGTTGAAGGAATTGGGATATTGTAGAAATGTACCTCAGATGGTCCTCTAATAATTTTAAGGTTTTTTGGTCTTATTCAAACTCTAATTTGGCCACCACCATATTAACATAGTTTTTACATCGGACTCTATTGGAAAAACATGAGGAACTGTCAGAAATCCTGCAGATAGTTTTCTTATGATTTTTAGTTTTTGGTGCCAATAGGAAATTCAACATATAAATGCCAGGGTTGTTAATGCCTCCTGCATGGCTGAAATTGTAATATTGTTCCGACAAAAATTTTGGCCACCACAGTGAAACATAGCTCAATATAGGATTCTACAGGGAAAATGTACAAACATCTTTATCTCAGAAACCCATTCACAAATTTAAACCAGTTGAGTTCATGCAGAAATTAAGCCAGAATAGATTTTATAATTATACCCCCGCTTGACAGAGTCGGTGGTATATAGTGGTCCTCATGTCTGTCCTTCCGTCCGTCCGTTCGTCCGTCCGTCCGTCCACATTTGGTTTCCGGATGATAATTCAAAAATTTACATCCGATTTGAATGAAACTTTGAGATATTGTTATATATCAGGTTGGTAAAAAGCCTATCGATTTTGGGGGAAATCCGTCAAATTTCAAGGTCACAGTCCACGAAAAACTTTAGAAATTTTAACAAAAAAGTTGTATCCGGACAATAACTCAAAAAGTTTACATCCAATTTAAATGAAACTTTGGGATATTGTCATATATCAGGTTGGTAAGAAGCCTATCGATTTGGGGGAAATCCGTCAAATTTCAAGGTCACAGTCCACGAAAAACGTTAGAAATTTTAACAAAAAAGTTGTTTCAGGACAATAACTCAAAAAGTTTGCATCCAATTTGAATGAAACTTTGGGATATTGTCATATATCAGGTTGGTAAGAAGCCTATCGATTTTGGGGGAAATCCATCAAATTTCAAGGTCACAGTCCACGAAAAACATCAGAAATTTTAACAAAAAAGTTGTTTCCGGACAATAACTCAAAAGGTTTGCATCCGATTTGAATGAAACTTTGGGATATTGTTATATATCAGGTTGGTAAAAAGCCTAGTGATTTTGGGGGAAATCCGTCAAATTTCAAGGTCGCAGTCCACGAAAAGCGTTAGAAATTTGTACAAAAAAGTTGTTTCCGGACAACAACTTAAAAAGTTTGCATGTGATTTGAATGAAACTTTGGGATATTGTTATATATCAGGTTGGTAAGAAGCCTATTGATTTTGGGGGAAATCTGTCAAATTTCAAGGTCACAGTCCACGAAAAAACGTTAGAAATTTTTACAAAAGCGGGGGTATCAGTGATCGCTAGATCGACTTTGTCTAGCTTTAAGTTTTTGTTGCTAATTAGACATTCAACATGGCTGCATGGGCTGTTACTGCATTCTGATTGGCTGAAACTTAAAAACTTCTTTTGAAAACCACCTGGCAGAATGAACTGTGGTATTTTAAAAAATATACTTCAGAATATTCTCTACTAATTATTAGTTTTGTGGGGCAGATTTAGAAATCCAAGATAACTGCCACTGTAGATCATAGCTTAAAATATGTTAAAAAGTAAACCAACAACTTCTTCTTATTAACTGTCCCACACATTTAAACCAAACTATTCAAAAATAAAGCCTTAATTTTGTTTTTTGTGCAAATTGGAAATTCAGCTTTGCTGCCAGGTCTGTTAATGTATTCTGAAATTTCCAAAATTGTCTTCTTATACACTGTTGATGATAGTGCAGAGATAGCAATTTTAAATTTGCATGCCATTCCTAAATCAAGATGGCCACCACCTTGGAACAAAGCTTAACAAAGGACATTATGGGATATACTTTAAAACAGTTTCTTCTCACTTATTGAAAATCAAAATTTGTTGGAAAGTTCTTTTTTTGTTGAGTGAGTGTTGCAGACTGTATTTGCCTTATAACTAAGATAGAGTAAACATGCATAAAATGATCAATAAGACAATGGGTACAAACATTTTTAAGATGACTCCTTACACGAGTTATTGCCTATCAAGTTTGTGCATAACACTATCGCAGATGTAGTAAAGCTGTAAATTCCATCATGATTCATGGCCTACTAATCACTGTGTTGGTCTAAAAATCTGATTACAGTTCCTTTTAGGACTATTTACCTTCAATAACAATTTAAGACATTTAAGTTTGCAGTGTCAAATTCCCAGGTGAGTGCTTAAGGCTGCTTAAGGAGCCTCTAGTTTATTTAAATTATAAACCATAAAGTACAATTCTAACAAGCAAGCTGATTCATTTTTTAAATGTATTTATATTTATGGTTTTATTTTATTTGATAGTAAACAATTAGTAAATACACATGCATTGAAATAAATCAGATTCTGAAACAATCCAACATGCTTTTATAAATCTGACTGTTTTACAAAAATAAGGCGTTTATTATCTTGTTTTATGTTGCTAGATGGATCAGATAACTAGTGGAGCTATTGTTATAGCCTACCCAGATGGTCATCCTGCACATGTTCACATTATGGACAGAAAACTGTGTGAAACGCATTGGAAACTCTGGTTAGAACGTTTACAAATGTACTGGAAACAGGTTAAAAGTGTTAATTATTAAAGAAGACAGTACACTGTTAATCAGTTGTGTTTACTTGCTAGAGAAATAAATGTAAAAAGGATAGATGTGTTAGAGAGCTGTTATGAACTGGCCATTTATGGCCTCAATTTTTGTTATCTTTGTCACTGAAGTAAGCTTTCATGGTCTTCAATAGATGTTTTGTTTTCCATCTACAGTTTTTCTCCAGAATATCATTAAGCACTGAGGCTTATTTTATCCTTCTGCTACAGATCAAAATAAGACAAACACATTTAGTAGTTCTGGTAGTTATCAAAGATGATAGCGGTAGTAGGATTCAAGATTCCACAATGTTGTAAATAAAACCTCCAAAGTTTGAAACCAACATGCAGAATCCTGCATTTTAGACAATAAAACAGAACCCTTGGAGATCTTTCTTAAGTGATTAAATAAACCATAGAGATCTATCACCCTCATCTTTATGTTCTTGTATGAAACAGGTTCACCAATCGAAACAAAACTTGCTAGCAATATTGCTTAATAAAGTTTTCCAATCAGAAATTCTAAATGAACACCACCGAATGACCGAGTTTAACACATAGAACCCAATGGGAAAATAGATTACCTTAATAGGATTCTTCTTTGAAACCGGTTGACCAATGACAAAACTTACTAGCAATTTTGTTTGGATGGTCCTCTATATAGTATATATTATTGATTCCAATACTAGGAACAATTTCAAAATGGCCACCACTGCAGGACAATATGGGAATAACTTTTACAAGAAATGTGGTCATGCCACGAAACCAGGTTAACAATTAATTTTAGTAGTTGACTAATCGGAAACTGTTTTTCTATTTTTAGTAACAGAGACCTTGACCCGACTGGCCCCAAATCCAATCCCAAACTAGGTCTTCATGCAAGCTTGCTATATCCAAAGTTTAATTCGAACTAAAGTTATTAACAGGAAACCATTCTTAAATCTTTAGTACCGGTAACCTTGAGCTTGATCCAAATGGCCTCAAATCCAATTCCAAGCTAGGTCTTTATGCAAGCTTGCTATATCCAAAGTTTCAGCAAGATTGGTTTATTCTAACTAAAGGGATTGACCGGAAACTGTTTTTCTTTTTTTAGTTACCTTAACCCTGACCTGACTGGCTCCAAATCCAATCCCAAGCTAGCTATATCCAACGTTTCAGCAAGATTGGTTTATCTAAACTGAAGTTATTGACCAGAAACCCTCTGTTTGATGCCGCCCACCCAAACGCTGGTCATACCCCAATCTAATAACCAGTATTTTTGTTGAAAACCTAGTTAAACAGGCTTCTTCTCTGTAACTGGTTAACCAATAGAAACAAAAGTTATTAGGAGTATTGAATGTATGGTTCTCTACAATTTTTTTTTATGCCAATAAGACAGTAAAAATGGCCACTATTATTGTTACAGACTAATTTCAACAGAGGACTCGATAAGAATTATTTTTAAATGCCATCTTTTCTGAAACTGCAAAGCTAATTCAAGCATATTGTATGTAAATGTTTATTGAAATCAAACAGCAAGATTCATTGGATGGTCTCAACAAAGATAATGCTTTTTATGCCAGCAGTAAATTAAAAATTACCAGTCTCAGTTTAACATCAGGGAAATGCCATCTTCATTCCTATATAATATACATCAGGTGAGTGATACAGGCTCTAGAGAGCCTCTGGTATTTTACTATGCAGTGTTTTATCATTTTAATTGATTTCTGTGTGCAGCTTGTACATGAAATGAGTAATAGTTTGTCTGCTTAATGTCAATCCTCTGCCGTCCAACTTTTTTTTTTTTTGCGTGGGCAAAAAAAAAAAGAGTTGGATGGCAGAGGATTATCGGACTAAATGTCAACTAAGACCTTGTGTGAAGATAAAAAAAACATGTCACAAGTTCAGACTAGAAGCTCTAGATGAGCAGATTGTTACCTTACCTTAACCATTAAAATTACAGTTTAACTCTCAAATCATAATTTTTGACATTTGTATTTTAATTTTTTCTCTTTCAGTGACTGATGTTCAACACCAATCTGAATCACTAATCTGGTTGTTGTTCTCTTAATTGGTTATTTAATTAGTGAGCTGTTTTTAACACTGCATGTCATATATCTGTGTTGAAAACAAGTGACAAGTTAACCCTTGGATCGACGAAATTCACGAGAGCATGATGAAAAATTTCATTATAGTAAAAATTAAAATCATGGTTTTTGTTCTAGATTTTAAGTTGTAACTATCCATGGTTGGCAGTTTAAAAAAAAAAGTTAATGTGAGCTAATGCTCCTTGACGATACAGATACCCTCACTCTTTAATTTCTGAGGTCTGAAAATAAATCTGATAATATGACATGACATTGGAATATTTGGGATTTCTGCAACATATAGAAGCATGGGTATAAATAAGTGAGCACCTCTCCGTTTCCTAGGTATATTTAAATTTAGAGATTGCTTGTTTGCTGAATTGTACCTATTCCATAGTTTTAAATTAAGGACAATACAGATTGTTTTGTATACCCAGCTATTCTTTAGTGTTCTTTTTCTTTTTTGGTAGCAACATTCCAGCAGTATCAAGATATAGACTTTATATTTCAAATGGAAGAGGATAAATGACAGATTAAGTTTCAATTTAAGGACTTCTATCGTCTGTCTTCATCATGGTTTTAAGTATCCATCACAAACTACCTGGATCAGTTTGCACTTTAATAATACCTTTTATTACCTGATACCTTATATAAATGTAATTTGGTATTTTTTACTGTTTTCTGAAATTATAAAAACGTCAATGTTCGCGAACTGTTGACCGGTCAATAGTTTTGACTGTTTCCCTCGCGTGCTCTGACGTCATTTTGTCAGTTTAAAATAGCCAAATGACTGTTTCCTTAATTTCTTTTGGACGAAATAACAGAGAAAAACAATACGAAAACATACAGACATATAAAATGTTGGCGGTGTGACATAGTTAAAAGATTGTTAAATCGTGAGAAAAGTTTAATTATTAACATATTTGCAAAGCTATTTTCTTGTTTCTTTTTTTTCTGCACGTACTGTTAAAACAGTAATTAATCAGGTAATAAAACAGTTATTTCATATGTGATTTGGGAACAGTCAAACAGTTGTCCCTCGGTGTCAGGGATAGTGTTTTGAACTGTTGCCCTCGGCCTACAGCCTTGGGCAACAGTTCAAAACACTATCCCCTACACCTCGGGCCAACAGTTTGACTGTTCCCAAATCACATATGAAATAACTGTATACCAATCTCTTTTACGACTAAACTAGTTTATGACCATGCCTTGCAGTATTATGGTATGTGCCACATGTTAAGAAGGAATGTTCCTGTCCTGGCCCCCATGTTCACTCTCAGTATCGTAGTGCAATGACACAATTATCTTCTGTACATAATGTTAACCAGAAGAGATCATAGACCAAATGAACAAAACAAACCAGCACATGTTCATAATATTCATCAACAAACAGTAATTCTTGTAAAGGTCTAAAACAACATAAATCACATTTACACAACGCAGAACAGCAATGTGAAAGAGTTACAATAATGTAGCTCCTTAAAAAAACATCAAAGGAGATACGTTATTGTAGCTAAATGTGGAACAGAACGAACCAAAGTACATGATGAGAAAACAATTGGCATCACTACATGATTTTTATCATAACAAACCACAATATATAATTAACTTGAAAAAAAAAGAAGAAAAAATGTATTTATATGTTCACTTATTTCATTATTTATTACAACAAAAAACATTCATTATTCTACATAAATGTACAAAATAATACATCATATACATACTTATAAAAAACAGGATAAAAACAACATTTCTGTGTTGCCTTGGCTACAGTTCTATTCTGACAAGTAAAATATCTCAAGAATATACAATCATTCATCAATGTAAGAATTATTTTTTTAGTACCATACTAGTATTAAAGAAACATTTAAAGGGAATAATGGTTTACATGTTATAACAGAGGTGATGTACAACTTGTGTATGTTTGAATAAGTGACATTTATTGAAGTTAAGGGAAAAAGGAGACAACTTTAAATTTAGTTATTTTATCAGCAGAATCTTATCTGTCAAATAAGAATTCTATGTATGCAAAACTGTAATGTAACTTATGTCTAGGTATACATGTTCAGTAAATAAAAAGTAGATTTTGGGTTTATACTGCAACCATTATTTATCTGAATAATTCAATGTACTGTTAAACATGTAGCTGACAGTTATATACCAATGTTTATGAAGGAATTAATTATTATAGCATTTATAAATCTGAAATGGAAAATATATTAAAAATGTGAGTATTATATAAATGTTATAGTTCATTTAAATCATTCTTCTGAATAATGATACATGTATGTAGCAATGTTGATTTCTGGAATAAGGACATTCATCTTAAAGATTTAAATAAAGAAACCGATTGGAATCTACATATAAATTATTCAAATAATGCACCAACTCTGATGATTAAATAGCATGTCTTCAGTAACTATTAACAAAGTTAAGAGTTCTATATAAAAACAATAGGTTAACCTTTTAATGACTATCTGACATGGACAACAAACTATATCGACTGAAAAAATATTACCATATTTATAAAATAATTGGAGCCATTTAATTGCATTTATTTTATATTAAACATTTTTCACCATTAGCATCATGTAACAATGTGCTAGATAAACAATGCTCCCTTAGAATAGCCATTAAAACAGTGTTCTGCTTAGACCTTTTGATAGAACCAATGGTTTCAGACAAACCAATTTAAATACATGTAAAATGGTACTCTTCCCTAATTTTAGACATTAAAAACTAAGTTGTTTTATTGATTTTGAAAAAAACAAAGGAAAATTGATATTCCTAGAATTTTTCCTTTTTTTTTGGCTCTTTTTCTGATTGAATTGAATCTTTGTAGTCCAGTTAACTAACGATTTCAAATGTTTTAAAAGTTCCAATGTCTTGAGTGACATGTAATTCCATTAACATTTTCCTCTTTTATTTTATTTCGGGATTATTTGTTATTTATAAATTCATTGCCATTGGTATGTCAAAGCCCTCAAACACCTATCATAATGACACAATGGCAACAGACAGAGAACATTTTGAGACTAAAAGAACACTGGTAATCGCAATACCACATCAGGAAAAACTAACAGCACTGAGGTTCCTGTGGTAAAAAGCCTGTAGAGAACACTAGTTTAAACACAATGTTAAGTACAAATTATGGCATTCCTATAATTTAAAAACTCCATTGAAAATTATAATGGCAATTACTAGTATTAAAACTCAAATACCAAATAGATTAAAGGTCAATAAAAAGGCAATCTAGTCCATTGTCTTCAATTTTTTTCGTCTTCCTTGGGCTAAGTCTCCTTCTATAGAACTTTCCGATTCTGAGCCATCAAAACCAACACCACTGGCCTGAGCAAACTGTCCTGTATTTCTTGCTTTCTCTAAAGCTCTTACTAAAAAAAAAATATTTTCATTTACCATTTTATGCACGAATATCAACAATTTCATGGCAATAGAAGATATTATTACATGTAACCAGATGATCTATGTTCTTGATTGATTGATTGGATGTCTGCTTTACGTCCAGCGAGCAGTATTTCAGCTACATGTATATTCAGGACGGTCTATGTCCTTGAAAATAGCAGCAAACTAATATGCCACGTTTGATAAATATCTATGGTGTCATTTTCTCAACATTACAAGACAGAATGTTTGTAAAATTTCTTGTTTATTAAAACTGTAAACAAAGGTGTACATGTAACATAACAGCGAATTGCACTGTATCAGAGGTGTTTACCCCTTTGCTGTTCTCCCAGTAATCCAAATTATTGTTTTCAGTAATTTGGCACATTTATCCGTAATCTGAAACTTTGCAATAAAATGTCCGAACTTATAACAATACTAAAAGAGTTTCTGGCCAGTCTTTTACTATAACATCTTTCTGATGCACATTTTATTGATCAAACATAAATAAAAAACATGTTTATTCAATATTGTAATACCTTTACAATGTCACAAAATCACAACCAAAAGCATTTGAAAGTTAATTGTAATACCGGCGGAAATGCGTAATTCCCGGGTGCATTTCCGTGATGCGTATTTTTAGACCCAAATTCGGAATAATTCTGGAAAATCTGTAATGGTAAACACCTCTGCTGTATCAATGCTTTATTTTTTTTGGCTGGGTTGCACATGCTTTGCAACCCAACCATTTCAGACTTTTATTTTTAGGATAGGAACACCAAAATAGATATTACTTGGACAATGCTTATCTGTGACTGCTGATTGATTGATTATTGCTAAATATTTGTACTGCGACTGCTTTCTAGATTGCATTTTATGATAGCCTTTTATCTTCACTATATGGCAACAAACAACATCAAAAATATTATAATATGAGCAGGAGGTTTGGAATGCCATGCCATAAAACATGATTCAACCCACAATTTCTTTAAATATGCCTGTACCTAGTCAGGACTCATGCTGCAGTTACTATATTATTGGTTTTTGGTTCTCCAGTTTTCAGTTTCTTGGACTTTGATTTGTGGATTGTCTTTTTTAGCAGTTTCCTTGGTGTTTGGTATTTTGGTGAATATAGGCACAATAAAAATGCAAGCATCACTTAAAATTTCAAAACGCTGTTTAACTGAGGAAAATAATAGTTGATTTCAAAAACTGTAATCTGAGATCCACAAAAGGACCATAAACTCGACCAATCGTGGTAAGCAATTTCCATTCTGTCGGGCAAAAACCCGTAGGACAGACACAGTGATTTTGTTGCCTTTTTTAAAAACAGCCCCCTCCTTTTCAATTGGGAAAATTTATCGATGTTTTTCTTGAAATTGGGAAAAAGTAATGGTCTTACACTAATGAAAAAATGGAAAACAACAGTAAGCAGTCAATAAAATAACTAAATTGATCTTTTGTTAAATATATTAATTTGACTTGTGAGATGGTCAAACATCGGATTACTGCAGAAACTTTAAAACTTTATATTATCAAGATGCTTGGAATTATATGGATTTATTTTGAGTAGTTTAATTTATTAAGGATAAAGTATCAATGAAAAACCAGTGTTATGTATGGACTTTTAATATTTTATTTTTACAAATATTTTATGGAAAATAACTGAATCTTAAACATAGTTAGTAAGCATAATCTGGGGTCAGAACTTTCTCACATTGTGTCAGGGGTTAACTTATTATTGACATATGTTAGTTACAAAAACTGCAAAACAACTTTTGTTTCCTACTGATAAAAATCTTCTAATTATGACTGACATTTATATTTGTATAACTGCCCATTGTAAACATTTTGGCATCTTTGAAAATATTGTATTAATATTGTGGGAGGAGTCTAAGAGTAGAAAAAGAGAGAAAAAATTGTTACAAGAAAGAGAGTGAATTTAACACACATCATTGTACATGTACCTTTGCAATAACATTTTGGAACAATAAAGTTTGGAATAATACCTCGCGCATCTTAATTAAATATATATAAAATTAAGGACATTACATGCCCGGGAATAATTCAAGTTTTGTTGGTCCATACGATTGTTGCCATTTTGCTAGAGACTTTGAACCAAACCGTATTACATGTATATCTTTGTGTTTGTCATCCTGTTTTTGATACACCATGTAGCCGATACCTTTGCTCGACGTGTCCACTGCCAGGTAAAATGGTAAATCATATCTTGGAAATGCTAATGCATCTGAATTAAGTAGAGTATTTTTCAATATATCAAACACTTCTTGGTGTTCTTGTCTCCAAACAAATTTCTGATCTTTTCGAAGAAGTTTGTAGAGAGGATTTGCTTTAGCACTATAATCCCGAATAAATTTTCTAAACCAGTTCATAAGTCCAAGATATCGTTTAAGCTCCTTAGCATTTTTAGGTTCTGGATACTCTGTAATTGCTTTGAGTCTATCACCCGGTGGTCTTACTCCATCTTTTGATATTTCATGTCCCAAGAAAATTCTTTTGTGCAAATTGACATTTTTGTGGTGACAACTTCAATCCAGCTGATTTGAAACGACTAAAAACCTCCTGTAAATCTTCCAAATGCTTGTCAAAAGTTTCAGAAAATACTAAAACATCATCCAAGTAACATAAGGTATTCCGAAATGATAAGCCATTCAGTACTTTATCCATAAGTAGCTGAAAGCTATTTGGAGATGTTTTCAAACCCATAGGTAAACTATTAAACTTGAATGTACCGAAACAAGTATTAAACGCTGTATACTTAGTAGATTCTGGCGAAATACGCATTTGAAAAAAACCTGAGCTTAAGTCAATTGAAGAAATGTAGTTTGGAATGCGCTGTGTAAATGACTCTGTTAATTCTTCTACACTTGGTATGGTGTATCGAAAGTCTTGTGTTTGAGAATTAAGATGTCTAAAATCAACGCAAAACCTATACATTAACAAACTCTCTTCTTTAGAACCTGGTTTCACTCCTGATTTTGGGTGATTTCTTTTGGAAACCAAAACAATGGGACTGGATATAGGAATATCTTCCTTTTCGGTGACAGGCATTATTATTCCCTGATTTAACAACTCATCAAGTTGATGACGTAACACTTCCCGTTTCTGTGGTGGTAATTTATATGGTCTTTGATGCTTGGATATGGCACCTGGTTTGAGATGGATTTGGTGCTCTACTAATGTAGTCAATCCTAATGATGGGTTCTCTTTGGTGACAAATAATTCTTTATTTTTAACCAGAAAAGTCTTAAGTTGTTCTTGTTGGTAAGAAGTTAATACATTAATATTGGGTGTCATATTAAAATATGATAAGAATTTGTCCCGAGATGACCCTTCATTTGTAACGGTCTTATCTGTAATCTCATTAACAACATTTGCACAGTGGGGCTTAAGCTGAAAGACATCTGTTGTAGCATCTAACAGATTAAATTCTCCAATATATTGATTCTTATATAAAGTTATTGTCTCAGTTGTGGGGTTCATGACCTTGATAGGTACCATGTGATTAGGCGAGACTGTTGACAAACATCTTGCAACTAGTAACCCTTTCTTTGAAGCTAATACACTGGCTGAACATACCCCTTGGAATCCCCCACAAACATAATTTGGAACCTTGCCCCAAACTATAGACTCAGAATTTGGAGAAAAATTTAACGTTTTTGGAGACTTGATTTTCGATTTAGAACATTTTACAGACAATGAATTAAAATCTAAAATTACACCACTTGATTTAAGGTACTCTGTACCCAATATTAAGGGGTGAGAAGTTGTTTGATTACCTTTTATAATGCCTGTTATGGTGGCAATGCCATCAATTTGAATTTCTTGATTGTTTGCTAAAATGATTCTGTTGTTTACAACATTCAACAATTCACTCTTGTGTTTCTCAGACAATGAATTATATAAAAAATATGACATTAAATTAATAGAACTACCTGTGTCTAAGAGTGCATATATCTTACAATTAAATTGTACAGGTAAATATAAAAAATGTGTACTATTTTTACTTACAGATTCTTCAGAAAAATTGTCACTATCATGATATTTACATTATTTACACTTTTTATTGTCCGTTTTGAAATTCTATTTGGCAAAGTTGTCATATTACTTCTGGTGCGCTTTGTTAGTTTCTTTTCCCCAAGTGACCGCGACCTACATCCCTCGGGCTCCTGTCGTTTCCCGAACGTTCAAACTTTCGCCTGTTTTCCGAATTAAAGCACTGTTTTGCGGTATGTCCTACTCTGTCACATAGTTGACATTGAACATGTTGCATGGTAGCTCTCTGGCAATGTCTTTTTGTGTGTCCATTTTCTCCACAAGTAAAACACGTAATTGTTTTTGCCTTGTTAGAATTAACAGTTATTTTGTCCATCTGTTTTGAAAGTTCTTCCAGTCTGTTTTCTATAGTGGACAATCTGTCTGGATGAGAAATGGCTGCCACTGTGGCTGTGGGATGCACAGGTGCAATTGTAGGTGTATTCGGAACGGCTTGTCTGTATCCGTAAGCCTCACCCAATTTCGCAGACATACACGCCTGTTGAATATGTTCAGGATTTCCAGCACGAACAAAGAAAGCTAATGGAGCTGGAAGTCCTTCAATAAATTTTAGGAGAATTTCTTCTGTGCTTTTGTGAATTTTTCTCCCTTTATCCACCACTTTACTAAAATAATCCTCAATTTGTTGTCCTGGTAACAGTCTCAAATTTTGAAAAATGTCTGTTTCAACCAATAATACTGGCTTGTTGAAACTATACTCTTCTTGAAATTTCTTTAATACAGATTCCCAACTCGACTTAACAGTACTATCTAAACTCGAAAACCAAATCTGTGCAGGACCACACAGGTGAAGTTGGAATGCTGCTAACTTCCTTTGGTCATGTCCTTCAAGTCTATTAGAAACTAAATATGCTTCAAAATTTGATAAAAATTGTTCAGCGTCATCTGTAGTATATCCACTGAACTTGTTAACATTTAGTTTGGTAAAATTATCCATGTCTATTTCATAATCATTGGTAGATTTATCCTCAGTGTCACTTTCTGAACTTGAATTCGAATATATGTCGTTGTATGTTTCAAACCTAAAAGACTGGTCAGCTGCACTGCTAAGAAATGGATCAGTGTCTAATAGAAGATGATCTGTATCACTATAGAAATGTCCATCATTATAAATTTCTTCCATCTATTTAGGTTCTCCACCATATAATGTCCTTAATTTTATATATATTTAATTAAGATGCGCGAGGTATTATTCCAAACTTTATTGTTCCAAAATGTTATTGCAAAGGTACATGTACAATGATGTGTGTTAAATTCACTCTCTTTCTTGTAACAATTTCTTCTCTCTTTTTCTACTCTTAGACTCCTCCCACAATATTAATACAATATTTTCAAAGATGCCAAAATGTTTACAATGGGCAGTTATACAAATATAAATGTCAGTCATAATTAGAAGATTTTTATCAGTAGGAAACAAAAGTTGTTTTGCAGTTTTTGTAACTAACATATGTCAATAATAAGTTAACCCCTGACACAATGTGAGAAAGTTCTGACCCCAGATTATGCTTACTAACTATGTTTAAGATTCAGTTATTTTCCATAAAATATTTGTAAAAATAAAATATTAAAAGTCCATACATAACACCAGAAAAAAATGCATTACAATAGAATAAATATTTTTTTTGTAAATAAGTTGCAAGATTTATAAATGAAGTACATGAAAAACTAGTAAAAAATTTCAACACTGAATCCTATAAAAATAGTATGTATTTTATGTAAAATGCACTTTTACACGTATGTAAAAATATTTAAAACTAGAGGCTCCCAGGAGCCTGTATCGCTCACCTGAACCTGAAACCAAACAACCCTTTTTTATTCAGCTTTTCTTTGCTATAAGGAATTGCCCAACACTTCTACAAAAGTCATTAATTTTGACCTTTTAAGGGAAATAACTCCTACAAGGAGGAGCTTTTGATGCTTAGAGGGAGAAGGGAGGTTCACTTCAAATTAGCTGTACCTGTTATACTTTTTTAACTATCAGTCGAAAACTCTCTTGACTCCCCCCCCCCATTTTCTATTTTAAGCCAAAGTAGCTATGTAGGTAGTCAGGTGTCATGATTTGCACAATTTTGGTAGAGGACGTCCTAAAGATGATGTGTGCAATGTTTCAAAGCAGTCCTTTAATGGGTTAAAGAGAAGATTTTTTAAAATCAAGTAAAATTGTCATTTTTGTAGCCCTCATAGAGCAGAACAATGAAGCAATGCTAACTTTTTCTCTAGTTCTAATAATTTTCAAGATTTTGAGGCAAAAATGTCAAAAATAATCAATTTTGACAATTAAAGGGCAATAACTCCTATAAGGAGTCCTCATACAACTTCAACCCAATGGAGTGTTTCGTAGAGCTTTTGATGTAGATGAAGGCATGTCTCTTCAGTTTTCCTGTATCTGTTACACTTTTTTAAATATAAGCCAAAAACTGTATTTTACCCCCCCCCCCCTCCTCTCCATTCTATTTTTAGCCATGGTGGCCATGTTGGTTAATCTGCAGCCATGGTTGGTGCAAACTTGGTTGAGGACATTTGACAGATGATGTGTACAAAGTTTCAAAGCAGTACTTTCAGTGCTTTCAGAGGAGAAGATTTTTAAAAAATCAATTAAAACCGATTAAAAAAAACAGTTCAAGGGGAATAACTCTTAAACGGTTCATCAGAAAATATTAACCCTAAAGTCATTTTTGTAGCCCTCATAGAGCAAAACAATTAAGCAATGCTTCCTTTTTCCATAGTTGTAATAATTTTCAAGATTTTGAGGCAAAAATGGCAAAAATAATCAATTTCGACAATTAAAGGGCAATAACTCTTATAAGGGGTCATCATACAACTTTGACCCAATGGAGTGTTGCGTAGAGCTTTTGATGCCGATGAAGGCATGTCTCTTTGGTTTTCCTGTATCTGTTATACTTTTTGAACTATAAGCCAAAAATTAATCAGACAATCTTGACTCTAAAGCCAATTTTGTAGCCCTCATAGAGCAGAACAATTAAGCAATGCTTGCTTTTTCCATAGTTCTAATAATTTTCATGATTTTGAGGCAAAAATGGCAATTTCAACAATTAAAGGGCAATAATTCCTACAAGGAGTCGTCATATAACTTTGACCCAATGGAGTGTTTTGTAGAGCTTTTGATGCTGAAGAAGGAAGATTTCTTTGGTTTTCCTGTATCTGTTATACTTTTTGAACTATAAGCCAAAAACTGTATTTTGACCCCCCTGTTCTATTTTTAGCCATGGTGGCCATGTTGGTTGGTCTGAGGCCATGATTTGTGCAAACTTGGCAGAGGACATTTTACTGATGATGTGTGCAAAGTTTCAAAGCAATCCCTTCAGTGGTTTTGGAGGAGAAGATTTTTAAAGAAAAGTTAACGACGACGACGACGGACGCCAAGTGATGGCAATAGCTCACATGACCCTTTGGGTCAGGTGAGCTAATAAAAAAATGAAAATGACTGCCAAAATACTAATTATTATTATGTTTAAATCATTGCAATACTCGTTTAAAACTGGCAGCATCGTATTGTGCACTTTCCGGCACAGAGTTCATATTCGCTCTGGATTTTTTCTAAACTTCTTTTGCTTTAAACTGGTTTCCGATCATATTTTGCCGCTGCACAGTTTGTACAAGGTAAATGTAAGATGCGAATCAGCTTACACTATTTTGTTATGGCGCGTAAACACGATAAACACAGAATGACAAAAATACGAAGGTTTCTTATTAAAATGGGAACAAAAGTCGCCATCCAAGGAAGCCATGAATAATATAGACCATGATCGCCTGCTCTTATGGTTTTCTGTTGGGATTTTAGTCATAAATTGGCAAATATCAAGACAAAATTTGTGAAATTTGTTCCAGGGGAAACAGCCGAAATTCTGACTCAAATTCAAGCTAACAAAATCACTGAGACATGGTAACATTAACTTAAATTTTTTATTCATGACGTTATTTCCAGCACCTTAACAGAGCCCCTACATTTACATGTCATTCGCTAAATTTAATGGTGACATAACATGAACAATAATTTTTTTTAAAGTGTTCCAGAGATTGCAAAAAATTTTGCCTGAAATTTTTTGTTTATTTTTTAACAAATCACTTTTTTTTTATGTCAATCTCTTTTTGAAGTCTACTGTATAAAATTTTTCTTCCTCTTCTTCAATATTTTCTGCTGATAAATGGGTTTGTTTAGATGAATCACTTGACTTTTTTGTAACACATCTGCAATGCATGCAATGACTGCTCATACTGGCCAGTCATTGATAACAGTGACTAAATTTGATGAAACAAAAGTATAGAGTGTGAAAAACTAATTTTGCTGTATCTAAAAACTAATTTTCCTCAGCTGAGGACTAATCCATGATGGTTGGCCCGGATATACCATAGTGGTAATAGTGGAAAGATAATTTTTCAATTGAGGTTAAGTTTTTTTTCTCTAAAAAAAGGGTTGTTCCCTCTGTATAATCTCTTGTGAATTTAGAATTGAGTAGGTCTTGATTTTGTATATATTACTGAAAATTTATTACCATCTGTTGTAACAGTCAAATCACAATTAAAAATACCAAGTATTATACAGCTAGAAAATGCTGATACAATGCTCTTTGGGTAAAAAGTCATTTTACTACTTTGAAGGAACAAATATTAAATTGAGGCCTGAGCATGTTTCCTGCCTAGTACTTAACAACTTTTTTTTTTACAAAACCAGAATGACTCATTTCAGCACAGGTAAAACTAGACGAAGTCGATCTAGCTATCACTAATACCCATGCTTTCGTAAAAATTTCTAACGTTTTTCGTGGAATCTGACCTTGAAATTTGACGGATTTCCCCCAAAATCAATAGAATTCTTACCAACCTGATATATAACAATATCCCAAAGTTTTATTCAAATCGGATGCAAACTTTTTGAGTTATTGTCAGGAAACAACTTTTTTGTAAAAATTTCTAACGTTTTTCGTGGACTGCAACCTTGTTAACTGTTTGAATTATCATCCGGAAACCAAATGTGGACAGACGGACAAACGGACATGAGGACCACTATATATATCGAGCGATAGATAATTGTTCAGAACTAAGCATCTGTACATACTTTGTTGTTCTAATGTGGAGTTCTGTTTTTTTAAATCATCTATATCTGACTGATGACTTTGATTTTTGCGTCTAATGAACTGTATATATTCTGCTGCCTTTTTGAGAATCTGTGCTCTCGACACCTGTAACAGTAAATTTTAATATATGACTGTATTTTTAATAGAATTTTCAATCAACTATGTTCTGGGCACAAGTTTTTTTATTTAGTTACCTTTTTGCAGATTTGTGCTACGGAATTTCTGGTCTGGTAATCTGGTAAACTCCTACGACTTCTGACTTTATTTAGTTTGAGAGTGAGAGTGTTTAATCCTATAATAATGAAATGACTGAAAAAATATATGTACAAAGTCGGGAAAATAAGAATAATAAGAATCAGTGAATATAAAGTAAAGCAAAATGTCAGAAAATAGGGGTAGTGATGAAAAGGAGATTAGAAAGGGATTTAAATTATCTTGATTAGAGTTAAAGTGATTGCATGGAGAAAAATATCTAAAGAAGACATTTATAAATAGTTGACCCACACAAACATTTTTATAACGTTGTGAGATTGTGAAATGTGCCAATTCAGATCTGTGTCGCAAAATCTGCTGTTTTGTCTATGGAGAGCTTTCAGACAACACACTATCCCATCAAGTCTAAAAAAGCCTTTGATGGCAGAGGAAGACATGTTTATTAAAAACAAGAGAATGCAGTACAGACATGTTTTACACTTCTTTGGTTGATTGTTTGTAAGATGTGTAACGCCACTATCAGTATTTTTTAAGCTATATCATGGTGTCCAGTTTTTATTTGGGAAAGAACCTGGAGTACACAAAGAAAACCCATACCTTCGGTAGGAAAACTTGCCATGCTTGTCAACAA
Organism: Limnoperna fortunei; assembly: GCA_944474755.1. Classification (NCBI taxonomy): domain Eukaryota; kingdom Metazoa; phylum Mollusca; class Bivalvia; order Mytilida; family Modiolidae; genus Limnoperna; species Limnoperna fortunei. The sequence continues at coordinate 20,785,151 of OX104113.1, read as the reverse complement.
AAGTATGCATCCTGCACGAAGTAAGACTAGAACTCGCAACCTTGGCGTTGACAGACCATGTGATCAATAGTAGACTAACTACCTTAATCACTTGGCCCCTTCCCCCCCCCCCCCCCCCCACTTCTTTGTTGAAGAGAGGTAAATTTGTCCATGTGCAATATTAACATGATTTATTTACAATATGGGTCTGTTTGTGGAGTAAAAAGACTGAGTTTGTGGATTTAAGTTAACCTGAAAGTCTTCAAAGAATGCATATAGTCAGAACATTTTTAAAATAACAAACGGGTCTGAAATACACCTGGTCCATATGAACTACCACATTTTAAGTTTTTACATATGACATAAAAGCAAAAACCACTTTTGTATAAAAGTTTTTTGTCAAACAGAAATTTATGCTAAATCTTATTTTATGACATCGATTATGTACAACTAACAAAAGGTGCTTTATGGACAATTGTAGCATATAAACCAGGTGTAATGGAGTATATATTGATTACCTTTGATGAATTGTTTACCTTTTCCCCCTGTAGTGCTGGTACAGAGTCTCGTAAACTTGAGAAACTGTCCTTAATATGGTCACGTCTTTTTCTCTCTAATGCATTGTGATGAGCACGTTTTTCCGCCTACAAAAAAAATACATAGGTTAATACTAATAAAAAATTTGGTCAGTACAAATGACAAAAAATCAAACAGTATTATAATGTGCATTGAATTTTGTGTTATATTTTTCTTAAATTTTTACTTCACAATTTATAAAGTATATATGACTTATAAGTCTGTGCATAAATAACGTTCAGTGCAAATTTTATGGAGTTTCCATCAGCAACATATTTTTGTTAAAATTGCAAAAATGACATGGTTGCAAAGCAAGTGTCATAATAAATAGGGAATGGTTTATAGTATCTTAGAATAAGGTTTTGGGTTTGTGTAAACAAATGTAGGAGTTGATTTCACAAAATAGGCACAGTCTTCTAGCCCCCAAGTTTGAAAACTTAGGGAAAAAAATCCTTGAACAATTACATAAAAGCAGGTGCACAACTTCAGTACACGTGTAGTCTTTCTGTAATGTTTAAAAGATCTGGGTTGAAAACTGTAGAAGATGATAAGACAAAATAGGTACTATCTTCTGAAAATGAAATGAAAAATAACTAAGTTCCCAAGTCTGGAAAATATTCCTTTAACAATTCCTTAATAGTAGGTGCACAACTTCAATACATGTGCAATCTTTCTGTGAAGTTTCATAGCACTGGGTTGACAACTGTAAAAGGAGTTGATTACACAAAATAGATACTATATTTTACATCTCTTTCCATACCTCTTTAAATAACCGAAATACCACTTGAAATTGTACAGAAATGTATTAGTTATAAAATTTTCTGGTAATATGCAGCACAACTAAATATGGTGTACTTGCTTCATACCAAATTTCATAAAATTGAACAGAAGACATGATTTGTAAGGAATTTAAGGAAAAATTTTAAGTTCAAAAAGCCATAACTCCCACAGAATTTTGAGAATAAAAATTTCATGGTAATATGCACAACAACATATGGTGTACTTGCTATGTTCCAAGTTTCGTAAAATTTGGTTAAGTAGTTTCAGAGGAGTTGAGCCAAGACCATGATTTATGAGGAATTTTTGGAAAATTCTAATTTCAAAGGGCCATAACTACATCAAAATTTTGAGGATCAGAATTTCCTGGTAATATGCACAACTAAATATGGTGTACTTGTTACATACCATGTTTCGTAAAATTGGTTAAGTAGTTTCTGAGGAGCAGAAAAACTTTGTAACAGACAGGATAAAAAACAATCTGTATTTATTTTAATTTTTCTATGCAGTTGTACAGAGGACATGCTAAAAAAGTGCAATATGGAACCTGAAAGGATTGTACAAATAACTTGAAGGAAAATAAATGCTGAACAATTTTGTTGTGTTGTTTTTTTGTAAAAAAAATTGATGCATGACATTTCAGTCCATGGAAAAATAGGCCTACATATATTTAAATATAACAAGGCTTTTTTAAAATATAATTTTACAAGTACAAATTAATTCAGGATGCTAATTAAAAATTTTGAAAAATGAATACAAAATTTTAATTTGATTTCAATAATTATAAATTATTATCTTAAATGGCATCTTCTGTAAACCATCCGAGCAATTTGGGAGAGATTGTCTAAAATAACTTTGATGCCCACTTCGCCCAGTGTGGTAAACCTTGTATTACTTTGTTATATTTATCGTTGAAGAGGGTATTTCACCATTTATTACAATTTTATGTTCCGGATGGGTACCGCATTTCTCTTTTTAGCATGTGTTCTACATTAATGAGATTATAAGCAAAAATAATAAAAACATCAGAGCTAAGATCAAAAATGTCCGTTAATTGAGCAAATTTTAATACATTTCACCAATTTAAGTTGTATTTCGGTATTTTAAAGGGTATTTCAGTAATTTACAAGGGGTATTTTGGTAAACAATTATACTGCTCAGTTTTGTTTCAAGTCTTTTTTTTTACTGAACAGTCTTTCAGTTTCAATTCCTTTGATGTGAAATTTTTTTTTTTTTTTTTTTTTTATAAAAGACAAAGTGAGCAATAGGGAAACTTAAAAAAAACAATACAACATCAAAGGCACCTGGAGTTAAATTGACCCATTTCCAGTTTTACGTGATTTGTCTCCCTTTTTACTTCCAGTTAAAAAAACTACGGCTATCATCACTAAAAGACTATGATATTGAAATAAAGATTCTGCTTTGTTTTTGTATTGTTTGTCTCTGCCAATTTAATTATCATCTACTATAGCCATAGGCAACAGGTGAGTTCGAATATTGGAACACGGATGTTACCGGTAAGCTTGTTTAATCAAGCTATAAAACAGCTGGTGTTCTACCTTAGATTAGCATCAGATAAATGGTAATAAACATCGGTAAATTAATTAACAATCGTGTTTACACTGTCACAGCAGGGAGTTTTAATAACATCCTCACTCAGCTTTTGACACCTGTCATTAACATGAAGAATTAAAATTAAACGAAGACAATTGTCCATTTCAAAAGTTTTCAACAGAACTACAGCCGCAGTTTTTAGTACCTGAAGTGGACACCTGGTGGCGTTTTTTAACTGGAAAGTCGTCAATTGTTGTTTTACTTGGATAGAATAAAACACAGATTTTGAATAATAGTGAAGTTAAGTGGTACTGATCAAAGAACATTGAATGGAAATAGTCAATTCCTAACTGGATACTCGGTACTATATATGTTATATACTTTTGTAAGCCAATGAGGGAATTGCAGTAAATAAAAACTTGTACCAACTCTGATAAGATACATGTTAGACACTTGTTATTTTTTCTAAGCACAATAAGATATGTCAGACTAGTTACCAAATGAGTTAATACAAACTGCAAACTCATTTATTAACATTTTATTCCATAAAAATTTACCCTGACCCAGCTGCTTGTGATTGATACGATAATTATAACATCGTTCTGTATCCTGGCTTGTTTATTATAAACAAGCCAGGATACAGAACGATGTTATACTTGCGAGAGAAGGCTCTGATCTTGATCTTGATAGTGTACGGTGAAACATTTTTAACAAACATTAATTCACCGCGCTTGCGTCAAGTTGCTGAATTACTCAAATTGTTTGCCCCCTCTTACCAATGTGATAAATGTAGAAACTGGGTCACTGGTAGCTGACATGTATTTCAGGATCAAGTCCGGTGGGAGAGAGTCCCAATCACATACCGTATTTGGAATGAAACTATATTTTAGAACATTGGTCCTTGAAAGAATTCTGTTGAAATGATCACTATGCATATTTTTAGTTTTACGAAGTGGTCGGCGTAACTGTTCCAGTGGTAAATTTGCCTTGGAATTTAATCCTTTACACAACAATATTAACCTGTTTTGTTTTCTACGATTTCCAAGAGGTTGCAATTTTAAACTCTTGAGGATTTTTGTCATCGATTCTGGTTCATAGTCATGATAATTTGAAGTAATAAATCTTGCTGAACGCTTTTGGACTTTTTCAAGCTTCTCTTGTAGATATAACTGATGCGGGTCCCAAACCGCGCTGGCATATTCCAAAACTGGACGAATCAATCCTTTGTATGCTTGTAGTTTTACTTCTTGTGGACACTTTGATAAATTTCTCTTTAAGAGACCTCGAGTTTTGTAGGCTTTGTTACAAATTTCATTTACTTGAGTGCTCCAGTTCAAATCATTTGTAATGTTCACACGACAGGGGCACGTAAAAATTGATTTACTTGCGCTTTCGATTGATACTGGGTCGGTTTTGTTATAGTGTGGGAGAAGGGAAGAAACAGAGTCTATACCCGCCAACTTTCAAAAAATAAAAAAAAATATTCCTTCACCCCTATCTACACGGGTTTGTAATTATTTCTGTTCCGAATTGAATTATCTTCATGAAAAACCCTACCTTTATGTTTCTAATGTCATTTAACTCTCAAATTTTAATAATTTCCAACAGTTTTAAACGAAACGGACAATAACCCTGGCCGGAAGTGGACTTTATCGTTACTGAGAAAGAGAGTACCGAAAGACATCAATGACGACAAACGATAAAGTCACCACTTCCGGCCAGGGTTATTGTCCGTTTCGTTTAAAACTGGTGGAAATTATTAAAATTTGAGAGTTAAATGACATTAGAAACATAAAGGTAGGGTTTTTCATGAAGATAATTCAATTCGGAACAGAAATAATTACAAACCCGTGTAGATAGGGGTGAAGGAATATTTTTTGTTATTTTTTGAAAGTTGGCGGGTATAGACTCTGTTTCTTCCCTTCTCCCACACTATAACAAAACCGACCCAGTATCAATCGAAAGCGCAAGTAAATCAATTTTTACGTGCCCCTGTGTTCACACCAAGATATTTAATGGTTTTTAAAAATTCCAGACGAGTATTTTTCAAGGTATAATTAAAAACAATTTTTTTTTTTTATCTGGGCAATAATTGGTTAACTGTTTCTTGAATTAAAATAATATTTTAAGTTTTACCTGTGTCATAAACTGTGTATTGGCACTCGATGACAGCTCATCGTCGTCCTCCTGGAAAATCAAAACGAGACCACGTAAAAATATTACAAATTTAATAAGGACATAACAAATTTTGAGGTCAAATAAAACAAATATCAAACGGTTTAGTTGTAGTATATATTGACCTTAAACTAAATAAATATGGACTTAATCAATTATTACATCGCTTTCTATATCAACATCCCTATCTTCATCGCTCATGATGGTATCCAGCACCCCATCCAATTCCAAACCGTTTGAGTGAACTCAGGTTACGACCTAAAATGGCGAACCAAACAACGCCACGAGGGATACCCACGTGCAACTTCCGGCGTGATGTAAACATTACAAAAGTTGTTAGAGCGCAAAATGTGAATGTACTGAAACCAGTTGATTAGGAATCAAATGTCGTCAAAACAAGACACAACAAACTTTAAACCTGGTGCACAAGTACTTAACAAACATATGACCATAATTTTCAATACCACCAACACAATAAGTTTCCACTATAAGACTTTCTAAGATCTTTTAAGGCGTATCAAGAAGCACAAATAATACCACTACACAAGAAAGATGATGCACTAGACAGAAATAACCGTCCTATTAGTATCTTACCAGCAATCAAAAATAAATAAATGAAAAAGTATTACCTGAGCAACTATCCATTTCATTAGCATTTTTCATGGTGTCTTTTTAGGAAAGCTAAAAAAAATCGAGGCTTAATAATCCAATAATCCATTTAAAAGGCCTTTAATAATCCATAATCCAAATTCGTACGAGGAGCCTCATAGAAAAATATATCATTGAAGGTCACTCTCTTGCTCCCCAGTCCCCACCCGCCGTGGAGTGCCAACTTGGGCGATGCTCCGGTTGTCCAGTTGAAAGCATCATACCAGGGTTACAAGAAAAGAATAAGAGCATCATCGATCTGCTAATTTGTTACATTTAATTCCTTCTAGAAAACCGCAAATGATGGTTCTGATGAACATGTTTTAGATCATGTCTATTTATTCTTTCGTATACTTTGTTCCAAAGGTGTTAGGTGAATACTCCTGGCATTTAAAGTTATTTATTGCTTACTTAAAGCAATGATATTCAAAATAAAGAGGCCAAGCCAGTTCAACAAACTTTGCATTTCTTTGTGAATAGAAAGCGCTGAACAAAAACATTACAAACGATGAGCTGCGCTGATCAAGCTTGTGGCAGAAAGAAATACACTCAGAATAACTCAAACTACATTTACTATTGGCGAATTATTAAAACAAAAGTGGGACCATGATATCTAACCGTGCAGAATAATGGCAGAGGACTAGTACGGACCCCATAGATTTTGAAGAATTCATTCATCGGTGCTTACATGGTACCTATTATGTATAGAATCAAGAATCAAGAATTTCATTAACCTAATCAAAGGGCCATGACGCGAGTGACGGGCATATACAATCACATCATTCATTCAATCAAATTTCTCACATACAAATAACACATGCATGCATCATTCAACATTAATTGTATTATAATTGGAAAAAGCCAAAGAGAGCAGATACACATATAGCAAAAATATGCAGGAGAGAGTCAGCCTGGTATGGTGAGGGGCAATATAGATGTAGCCAAGGGCTTTGATATTACGAGATAGTTTATGTTCCTATGTATATATACATGTATAACGCGATAAAACTACTTTTAACGCGTTAAAATTACTTTTAACGCGTTAAAATTACTTTTAACGCGTTAAAATTACTTATAACGCGTTAAAATGACCTTTAACGCGATAAAACTACGTTAAAATGTGGTAGAGTTATATATACATTTCGAAAGCAGAGAAAAAACAGGATTCATCAAAAGGGCAATAACTCAAAAACATTTCAACTGGCCATTGATCGAATTGATCACTTATAATGATGATTTTTAATCTACTAGGTAATCAATTATTACAAAGTTCACCTCGTTTTTCTTTCGAGCGGAAAATCTGAGTCACAATGACCTAATTCCACCTGAATGCCGACTTACCATCCCTAATGCATCCATATACAATGTTTGATTACCCTACTATGTATAGTTGTTGAGTTGAACATTCAGTATCATCTTGCAACATTTCAGGTGTACTCTTTCTATAAGAGAATTGTTAACTGCACCCCAAACCTCACACTCATATACTATAAAAGAATCGGTTGAACAGTTTGGTCAAGTAGATCTAGTTACGATTTAATAGATATATATATAAATTATGTAATCTTACATTTTTTAATACATCATGCATAGTCCATGTTGCTGTATCCCCATTAGAGTTTTTCTTTAAAGAAACTGTCTGTCCTCGAGAATAAAACTAATAAATGTGTACAAATGTTGTAAAGTCTTGTTGTCATACCTAAAAACTAGATTATTAGGTAGTGTGTCTCCTAAAAACGCATGCTATTTTTAGAGTGACACATGTTGTTATACAGTATCAGTGAAACGAAACATACATCGTTTTGGAAAATCTATTTCTCTAATGAAATCAAATATTTTTATCAGTCATAAATGAGGGGGCATAAGCAATGTTTTGTCTCTTCGGATTCGTCACCTGCTAATCTCAGATTATTTTAAGCAAAGTGACAAATGACATACATGTAAACGACAGACAGACATCGTTCACTCTTAGGACCACCTACATGCGCTTTTGCTCCAGTTGTGTACATGCAGTGTCTGATTTTGTGAAATATGACGTGTAGAAGATGCATGTCTATTGCATCATGTCGTATTCTGATTTGCTGGTATACAGGTACATTGTATAGACACGTAGTTTTTGCGCCCTTTCTGAAAGTTTGAATAAAAAACACATGTTCGTGTATGGGTTAATATTTCAATATTAAATAAGAAGAGTGTGTAGTGAATGAATTACACCCTATGGGAATCTGTACATCGGGGTTTGGGTTGCGATCAACTGTACGGAGACAAGAGACCACAGGTAAGACCTGTGACGTGTTTTCGGTTATAATATTTGGTATGTTATAATTTTGTAATGTCGTTTTCCTTTAAATTGTTGATATACAATCACTGTCAAGTTCTTACCATTCACTTAGCATGTTATTTTCGCAATAGACATCAGTATGTGGTTATTATTTAATGAAATAATTGTTTGTACGCATTTTGAGCGGGTAGCGAGCCGCGTTTTACAGGTAAAACATTTTTGGAGTTTTTTTACGTACGTGGTTAGAAACACAGTGGTGGATCCAGCGGGTCGGACCTCCCCCCGTTTCGTTGGAAAATTTTGCGATTTTCATGCAAAATTTGGGCAAAAATCATCAAATGATAGTCGTTGAACCCCCCTTCCTCCATGGACCCCTTTAAAAAATCCTTGGTCCGTACCTGGAAAATAAGTAGATATATGTCTAAAACATATAGCTGATATACGTCAGATGTACGTTGGATACATGTCTTAATATCATAATAAATGCATGTCATATTTATTGAAAAAAAAATTGTTTCCAGTGATAGAATGATATATTATTAATACGGATAAGCTTAGGACAGATCATTGGACCTGAAGCGAGGGCTTGGTTTTTTTCTTTAAAAATACCGTTTTGAATCTGATTGGAAAAAAATACACGAAAATGAAAGATTATCTCAAAATTACCGAAGAACCAGCTACATTTGTATTAGATTAATATGACCTATTAGAGCTTACGGCTATATTATAGCTTAAATCTAATATAAATCTTATATAATCTTATATAAATAAAAAAAACGACATCGAAATCCCAAATGGATGCTGAACGTATGATTGCGTATTATAAATCGTAAAAAAAACCCCGTAATAATAGATCAAATAATAGAAGGAACGCATCATATTCAGTACATTAAAAATAAACTACCCGCCGTACCGATTGCTCGCAATTTTTTGTACTCGACTCGCTACCCGCCGTTTAAGCGTACAAATATTACATTTGTCCCTTATATAGTCAATTTTGAAATTTTTTTTCGTAAAAAAGCAACTTGGTATCTTTAATCTTTACTATCCTAATCGTAAATTCATTTTAATGTTGCATACGACATTACTAAATAGGTTTTTGTACACATTTTCCTAAATCATGATGACGTTTTATTTTTACCTGTGCTCTCTAGCCGCCGTACAGTTGCTCGGAACCCGCCAACCCGATGTACAGATTCCCATAGGGTGAATTAAGTGTCATTATTCTGTACATGAACATTTTGGATAAGTAAGAGAAAATTAAAGTTTTTAACGCGTTAAAAGCGTGTTTAAAAATTAACGCGTTAAAAGTTACTTTTAATGGATAAAATAGTGTTTGCTGACCATCAATAGTACATAATGTTTTACTTTTATAATTTTCATTTCTGTTCCTGCCATGGCTTTTTTGTAATACAATTAAGCTTAAAAAATACAGAGGAGAGCATTACGTTTTATTTATGACAATTATAATAGCACATATGTACACTTTTACATGTAGCAAACGTACCATTATTATAAATAATGACAATGCGTACTATGGCACTAGTTTTTTTAATAATAAATTTATATATAGTTTTGAATATTCAAATATTGTAGAAATACCTAGAATAAAGACAGCTACATATGGTAAAAATTCATTTAGGTATATAGGAGCTACTTTAGCAAATAAACTTAGACAAAATTCCAATTTTATTCAATTCAAAAACATTACAATCATGGAATGACAGCGAATGTAAATGTACAACGCCTGTTGAAACAAAAATATAACATATGGATAATTTATTGTCTCCTCTTATATGCATATTTTTAGCATAGTCATGTGACATGCTTTAGCTTTTAACATCAGTTTCTTTGTAACTGATTTTGATTCCTTTGAATGCGATTATATTTATTTGACTGTGCTATATGACTATGCTATATGCAAACTCAACTAAAACATATATTTGTATTTATATGGCTGTGCTATTTTATTCAATTCAAAAACATTACAATCATGGAATGACAGCGAATGTAAATGTACAACGCCTGTTGAAACAAAAATATAACATATGGATAATTTATTGTCTCCTCTTATATGCATATTTTTAGCATAGTCATGTGACATGCTTTAGCTTTTAACATCAGTTTCTTTGTAACTGATTTTGATTCCTTTGAATGCGATTATATTTATTTGACTGTGCTATATGACTATGCTATATGCAAACTCAACTAAAACATATATTTGTATTTATATGGCTGTGCTATGTGTTTTGCTTAACTACATGTTTGCCTGCCTGTGTCTATTGAACAATGGATGCCTCAGATAGATCTTGAATGAGGATTTTTGACCAAATAAGATATGGAATACAGAGCTTTACAAAAGAGCAAACAAGGGTGACATGCAAACAATATTGACAAGAATGAGAATTGAAATGGGCTGTCTTTAGAAAGCCATCCAGTAACATTACAAGGGTAGTCCTAAGATGGATACCAGTCGGGAAGAGGAAGCAAGGTCGTCCAGAGATATCATGCAGGGGAACCGTAGAGAGAGAGAGATAGAAAAATAATGGACGCATTTGGGGAGATGTAGAAAAGACTGCTCATGACAGAGGCAGATGGAAAGCCCTAGTCATTGCCCTACGTGCCACACTAGGTTTATGTAGGTATCTTAACACATATACGTTACTTTAGCGTTTACTCCAATTATACAGACTTGACTGAGAGAGATTTTGCTGTTGTGCAAATTTCTTAGGAAGTTTAATGGTTGATACCACGAGCTTGTCAATAAACCCGAAGTTAGTGTCAAACAGCTCAGTTGATCAATAGATCCCTAAATTGACATACCACTTTAAAAGAATAAACGAATGTGTCTCCTTCTTATATATATATATAATTTGTCTTTTTCTACAGTCTGTATTTTGGATTTTCGACGTTTGTCTGATAAGAATTTTCGAGTTTCCTCCCTTATACTGCATTTATTCTTTTCCTAGGGGAAATGATGCATACTAGTCTTTCCGTGCTTATTGTCCTGTCCTACAAATACTCCCGCCCACTGTCCAAGCCCTTTTCTCTTGCTTGATGTCCCTATCGCCAATTGGTTCTGCCCTCTCGTTCCTGTCCACAATCGAGTGATACGCGATGTATTTTTCGTGTTTAATACCATACAGCCTAATATGCTATGGCCTTTTCGTAAGCAATTTCCTATTTTCTTTATATCTAAGCCTGTCAAGTTTGGAATGTATGGATCATGGTTAGTCTCTATTACATAAAGTCTTCGTCGGGTCAAACCGAAATGTCGAGTACTTTTTTTTATCTTCGCTGAGGCTCTTGGCTAGCTGAAGATTACGATCAGCTAGTCACGATGACAGGGGCGAATCGTGCTTTGTATACATGGTTACAAGGATCTATTCAAAGGACCTCATATCTATATCTAGAAACATCAATGAATCTGAATAAAATTATTAATATACTGAAAACTCATTTTACTCGTTTAATAAAGTCTATAATTACTAAAGCATCTTCAGTCTTCAGAAATCTTGATGCTGCTGAAACTTTGTCCGACATTCATGACAAATATTTTGTTTTGCCAGCTGATATAAAGCCCCTAACAAACATTATTTTTATCTGCAAGAAGCATTATATAGGGTGTTTAATAAATGAATTAGGCATTGAGAGTTCACAATCCTACTTACACATCTATTATGCATCCAACAGAGGAGATTTTTGAAAATCATAAATCTGTGCTGTCATCCGTTGGTCTACCCGTCCTGCATTGGATCCCAAAAGTTCACAAAAACTCATACAAACAGCGTTCCCACCAAACCTCTATAGAAACTAATGACCACTATTTTAACAGTAATAAAAACAGGGCTTCAAAAATACAGTGACACTTGCTACTGTAGGAGTGTCATAAATGAATTGTGGATACTAAACAATTTTAAGGACCCGATGGACATCTTAATTCTCGGATCCCTTCCACAATGTAACAGCATTAAAATCTTTGATTTTTCGACACTCTACATAGCCATCCATTAAATGTGGCTTAAAGATCTTATTAAATGCTGTTTTTTCAAGAAAAACGGAATAAGACGATATAACTACCTGGTAATTAGCTATGAAAGATCTTACTTCGTTATCAACGAATCAGAATAAAATTATTAATAAACTGAAAACCAAGTATGTCAAATTTTATTTTGTCTGATCGACATGTTTGTCATGTTTGGAGGACGTGTTTTTCAACAGACGGTTGGTATTCCAATGGGTACTAATTGTTCTACTCTCCTCGCCGACCTGAGTTCCTATAGAGTGAGGCCTGCCGAAGAAGAAAGGGAGGACACTGGCACAGACCTTTAATTTCACATTCCACTATACTGATAATGTTTTGTCCCGGAACAATCCTAAATTCGGTGACTTTGAATTCAATTTATCCAAGCAAGCTTGAAATTAAGGACACCAACAATACACTTAGGTCGGCCTCTTACTTGGAACTACTTCCTACTTCCATAATATAATAATATAACATTATTTATATAGCGCTTTATATAATACTAAAACCACTCTAAGGCGCTTTACAAACATGTATATAAATTCATTAAAAATTAAACTCAGCCTTTAGAAAAAGCAAAAATATACATCAAGACATAAACTCGGGCAAACAACAAACTATACGTTACGACAAACGCGATGACTTAGTAATGCAGATTGTGTGAAAAACTTGGGAGTCTACCTCGATAAAAACCTTACTATGTCTAAGCAAGTCTGTCAGGTTTCAAAGTCATTTTTTTACCATATTAGAAACATTGGACGTATACGCAAATACATTGGACTAGTTGAAATGTATACCCCATCAAGAACATTACGCTCTGGAAAAAAGATCTCTTTTAGTGACACCAACTGTTCGCAGAAAAGTTTACGGCGAGAGACGATTCGACAAAGCAGCTGCTCTCCAGTGGAATGCCCTACCAGATGATATGCGGGACACTCCTTTGTCAGTTGATGTTTTCAAAAAGAAACTTAAAACTCATCTTTTTAAAGAAGCTTTTTAGTTGTTCCTACTGACTGTGATGGACTTGTGATAAACGTTTGCATCTGTGGTAAAGTTGTTTTTAAGTTCGGTGATATTATTTTATTCATTTTACCCATTGTTTTACCGATTTATTTTAAATTCTTATTTGATTCATTCATATAAATGTGCGTTTTTACTTTTTAAATTGGTATCTTTTTTAAGTGAATATCTAGTTTTACTCAAATTTACTCGTCCGGAGCACCTGAGTGTACCCATGGTTTTTATTGGATTTGGGTTACTTTCTTTTTTGGTTTTTGTTTTGTGTTGTTTTAGCTATTTGTAGCTCGTGTTGTATATATTTGTCTAAATCCTGATTTGTAATTATCCCTTGACTTTCGGGTCTTGTTGTTCGGTCGGTTTCCTTGCCAGTTTTCCAACAATACTTAGATGTTTGTTACCAGTTTTAAAACATGGAAATGGTAATTTTTATAAAAAAGCCAAAGCAAAAAAAATATTAATATTGTATCATCATATAAATTCCAAAATATGTAATGCTATACTGAAAAATCTTAAACACAAAAACCTGTAGACCATTATCTTAACAGCTCTAAATACCAGATATTGAAATAATTGTAGCATGTACATACGATTATGTTTTGAAAATTGCGGTGCAGCCATACTGCGGCGGACTTGACGTGTTCTACATAATTGTATACGATGTTATAGACAGAAATATATAAAAACTATTAAACCAAATGTCACACAACTTTTCTAATGTTAAATACTATGAGAGGGAAATTAATATCTTTTGTTTCTGTATCAGTTAAAAGAAAGAATATTATTTATTATGTAAATTAATTTGTTGAAGAGTCACGAAAGCTTCTAGTGGTTTTGTTGTACAAGTATATGCATACTAATTGAATGAAGTATTAGTGCAAGCTATTTATATGTAAATATACAAATCATGCACAGGAATTAAACTCAGGGAAATAGATAGATAAATATTGAAAGAACAAAATGTAAAATTGTAGCAAATACAATGACTGAGAAATTATATTCCGTTTACAGTTTTGTTATTTTATGAGACCGAGGTCGCTAATAACTATCGTTTTTTGCGCGTAAAAGATTTTTGTTTTGTTGTTTTAATGGTGTTTAACGCCCCTTTCAGCAATATAGCGGCGCCCAGTTTTATTCCGGGAGGAAGTCGAGTTCCCGGAGGAATACTCCCGAACTTCGGTAGGAAAACTGGCAATCCTTGTCAATTAAGACTGGAGCCGAGTACACCCTGCCCGCAGTGAGACGCAAACCAGTAGAAAGGGGATGAGTATTTTAACGAACGAGACAACTGAATTAACAAACTTGAGCATTGTCTGAAATCTCTTTAACAGTTCCAAACATTTAACACAAAGAAGTTTTAGTATAAGCAATTTAGTTAACACATATTTTTACAAAGCTAACCATCTTTATATGTTTGACGATTTTTTATTTTGTGTAGATTACAAGAATGAAAAATAGTTGGTGATTTATTAACAGCTTTCAACAAAAAGACATAGAATGTTTCTAAGATTTGCGAAGCACGGGATAGGACTTCACATACATTTGTTTAGTCCCAAAATTGCAATAAAAATCCAGAATAAGTAATGTCAATGCATTTGTTAACAATTTACGATTGTTTGTTATATAAGTATATGTGTGTTACGCATTTATAACAATTTAGCCTACACATATCAAGTTGAACTTGTATGTAAATACTGAAATGGTGCACAAAAATATACCTTGTGTCAGCCAGGTCGATATGGTTTTATTAGGAAAATCGTTCTGCATATTCCAAGCAATGTAACAAATGGGAAATAATTAAATAACATATTACGTTTACCCAAGTTGAGGGTAAAATTGTTCTTTCCAGACGTCATAGTCCTACGGTCACTCTGTTTATTGATAGTTCGACTACAAAATGCATTTTCAGTCGTCATTAATTTTTTTTTATTTTGAAGTCCTGGGTAAGATCAAATTTGAGTGGGTTTTCGGCGACAGTTTGTTAGGTACTTCATTAAAATGTTCTGCTCAGCTCTCTATATATAGAACGTTTTTTTACTTTGAAAACAATTCTTTTTTTTAATTCCAGAAATGTCCTGTTGTGGGTTTGCCATTGTCTGTTGGAGTAATTATTTTGATCTCTTTGTGCAGATTTCTTTACTGTGTCATTGTGTTCTCTCTTTAAGCTTTTGTGTAATCTCCCTTATATTCATATTTTATTTTCCTATAAGTCAACAAAGACTGACGTTTCTTGGTGTTCGCTTTTCTTCACGTTTTTTTTTAGAAACCTGAAAAATAACGTACAAAAGCTGTGCTGCGCTGCTGTTATAAATTCTTTTTTTTCATTTTAGACATAATTCTTTGAAGCCGAACTCCAACTATGTGCATTACATGTATATTTTCTTTAAACTACCACTTATTAGCATTTAGACTAAGCTTGATGTTGGCTTAGAAAACGTAGCAATCAGAACTAATTTTGCCAAACAGCATACATTTACCTCATTCAGAGGTCTTTTCTATCCTTTGTTGCAATTTTTAGTTGATTGCTGATGACACGTGTGTTCCAGGTTTTGTTTTTGTGAATTCATTCTATTGTCCCTGCATACTTATCGCTGATGGCATTGACAACTTGTGTACTTTGGTCCACTATTACACTTTAAATAGCGCGTAAAACATTCTGAAGCTGGCCATCACAACATGAAATAATGGCATGTTATGATAACAATCGAACCTCGCTGTTTTATTCAATAAATTTTTTTATTCTTTGATTAATTAGAGATACAATTCTAGAAACAACATAGGAACTGTGTGACGACTTATACTCTAAATGAATTCAGGTGAAAATACTGATTGTTCAAAATGTGGAGATTTGGATATTTGTGTAATATATAGTATGCACGTTTTTTTTAAAAGTTTAGTGAGCGATAAACAAAGCGCATAAAAATATTGTGGCGTAAAAGAGCAACGTTTTTTAATTATCAAAACGAACACTTAGTTCTCATTTCAATGGGTATGTTTCAACACGAACAATCTCTATCCAGTACTGCAACTGTTTGTCAAAAAAGTAAAAAGATGCTGAATTTGCCTCTTTATCAATTGTTTTCCTTAGAAATGTGAGAAATGTTGCATGGACAAAAAATCTTATTACATCAATATCGATATCTGTGATTAACCAGTGAATCAGTTTGGGCGTGCATCGTTGTTTATGTATACAAATGCAGGTTTTGGTGAATCATTTGTTCTCTCATATATAATGGTGAATAATTTTTTATGAAGTATACAACAAATAATTAATGGAAAAACTATTACGAAGGAAGGAAACGTTTTCTTGCTGGTGATGAAAATATGCTTATGTTTGATTATTGCTGTATCATGAAAAGGGTAGAGAATTGAATATTTTCATTTGCATAAAGCTTTTACAAGGTATTACGGCATACTTGTTTAAAACGCTAATAGAGTTGATACTGTTTATCTGCAAACTAAACTATCAGAATTAAAGATAAATTCTTGTATTATTCGAAACTTGGTTTGATTACGTAAAATACTTTCTAAAACGGATACCTAGATGTTAGGGTCAATAAACTCATTTTGACCCAATACTGACTTCAATACTATTTTTAAACATCAATATTGATATCTAACTCTGCATGTTTTCTATTTATTCTATGATTTTATTGTTTATAACATAAAAAAACAATACTTATATACAATTAATACATCATTTGTTTTGTCGTGTAATACGACAGTACCTCGTTAACGTCATTTTGTCTGTCAGGTCTGCCCACGTCACTGCGTTACCAAGCACGACATCTGGTGACATTAATGTACTAGCTTATTTACTAAGTAGACTGTCAATAAACTGTTAACCTCTTTGAGAACCATTTATGACAGAAGTTAATTGATATACTAGAAAAAATATATGATAGATTTGTTGATACTTATTCGTGATTTGCGGTACAATGCATGTTTTAATCTGTGCCAAAAATGTCCGTCAATGATTTGTGACACTCATTTGTGTGGCACAACATTCTACAAAGGCAGTCATTTTATTTCAATTTCGTGTTTCGTGTGTCGTCGTCTTATTAATACTTGGTTGTTAAGCTTGTCTTTCTATTACACTATTATGGAAGCCAGCGGTATAGATTGTAAGGACATATAAATCCGTTTGTCAGGGATGCTAAATCCCGCGATATTCCGTGTCACGCGGTTCGTTATTACGTTTTCATTTTTATTTTCTATTTTCCGGGTTTGTTTTTATCCATATCTTACTATGAGAAGAATTGGGGTTAACTTGTAATATTACACTACATGTATTTATTATTTAAAAGGACAACTAAATGCACAAAATCAAATATTACTGAGACACATACATAATATCAATAATAACATAAACATTCGCCGATTTTTTTTACCTCGCTACATATTGTACATTCGGAATATGAAGTAAATAAGCACAACGGCTGTCACAGATGAGTTCTCAATCGATCAATTCCAGAGTTTTAAGCCTTAAATAGGGACAATGTTTAAATACCCCACATTTTTAGCAAGGTTTTGACAGGGACATTTTTTTTTACCTTTCATAAAAATCATGACAAGTGAATCAATCAAAGATAACACTGAATGGGAGGAGACTATAGACAAATGAAAAAATGCCATATCAACAATAGTGTAAGAATACTTCAGCATATGTATACCCAAAGTTAATTCAGAGAAATGCTGAGATCATGATTGCTTTGGCATTCATATGATTTATAGTTATATAAACGGAAGCTATTCATCATAATCAGTCAATTTGCTAATTAAAGCAATAACGGCGTGTGAATAGACAATGTGACGAAAAATATCATGCTAACTTTATTGTTATGTACAAGTGTTTTCAATAGTTTATATATATATATTGTGCATTATATGAATTAAGGTAAAACAATGCTTACTGGACGTAAATCAATCAATTAATAGAAGACAAGTGTCTTGTGATGGTTTTAGATTACGATATTATTACAGGGTACACAAATATGGTTGAACGTTGCTTTCCCGTGATGCTGAGGCTAGATTCTTCCGTAAGAGAGCATTCAGCTATAGTTATTCATTACATGTATCTTATTAATATTGTAGAAAATGTGATTCATTGTCTTTGTTATGTAAATATATAGAATAAGCTATATAAAATTATGCGTGCATTTTATACTATATCTAACTTTTCTAAGGCAGCTTAAAAGCTACTTCCTTTTATTGCGTCCATGTTATAATCTAACACGATATACATACAAATATTATATGCACTTTATGTATTTGTTTTAGTTTATTTATTTCAATGTATACAGATTGTTGATATTTAGCGTCAACACATCCTCACAAGTCAGGGTTTCTGTGTCCACGTGTGTCCACGGGGTTCGTGGACACATGTGGACACAGAAACCCTGACTCATGAGGATGGCGTCAACATGAAATTGATGATACTAGTACTTTGTTCACGTTTAGGTTTGCATTTTATGTAACGATAGAGGAATATATGAAAGCTGAGAGGGACATAAACTAAAGTACGTAGCTGTTACAATTAGTTTTGGTAAGTTTTTACTACTAGTAGTAACATGTGTTGCCAAGGCTATTACTGAGATTTTTAACACAAATACCAATTTTTATGCAGTACCATGTACTAGTCTTTTTTGCTTATGAAGATTTGAATATACAGTTTAAACAAATACAAAACTAGTGTTATGAATCGGTCATTTTATATTGGACCGATAATGTCTTTTTTGAAGCCGTATTGGGTAGAGGATGGCTTTATTGGCCCAAGGGGACCAATAGTGCTATCAGAACAAATCAAGTACATCTATTGGATATAATTGTACGTACAACAGATAAAAGAAGAGAGAGACGAGAGAAAGATTTAGTTTTTAAAAAGGGTCATTATCTGAATTGGGAGTGATTCAGATTATTAGCTTGCTTTATGTGTAAACTTTCTAATATATTGAAAGTATAACTTCTGTGAGAACTATGTGAGGTGTAACTCAATAATTTGATTCAATTCTTGTATCGTTTTTCATCTGAATGTATTTGAAAACGGTTGAAATGTCAGACGGTAGACAGATTTCTTTTTTATTTCATTCCCCGTCGGCAGGTAGCAATTACATGTTATTATTAAAGGTTGGAATGTGCATGTTTTGACACAAACTTAACCGCAGTACGTTTCGAATAAATTAAGTCCAATTTGCAATACTGTCGATACAAATAAAAATTCTAATTGACTAATCAAACTGTCTACGTTTTCTTCATCAAGTCAGTGTATAATCTGCGGTCTGCGTTGAAGGACTGAAATTTGTTTTGACACCATGAACCAATCTGTAGTATTATGGCGTTAGAAACATGTCAAAAATGAAGAAATACACGTTAATTTAAAGGATATGTATACCCCCAGCTTGAAAAGTGCTAGGCCTATAGTGATTATAGGTATGTTCGTCCGTCACACGTTGGGGTACTCCTACACCACTGCATATCATTTTAATTAAACTTTCACATAGTGCAAGTGTGCACCTGATATTTTACATTTTTATCGAAATGATATTTAGGGTTTCTCATTACATAGACTTTCCATTGCAATTCTTTGACATAAAAAAGCGGAGAGGGGTATATAGAATCTTACATTGGTACGAGTGGATTATAGGATTTCTCCAATCGAGACAGTTAAATTCTGGAATTTGGAGAAATCCGATAATCCAAAAGTACTAATGTTAGTTTTTCTCTCTAATTTTAAAGAAGTAGTAAATTTGCGCAATGAAGTACGAATTCTCCCAAGCCTATTTTTACGTTTATGACTGGCATACGCGGTAAATGGAAGGTGTTTTGTTTATGATGTAATCATTTCTTATTATGACCTTAATATTTTAAACTAATCAACAGCTGAGAACAGCATTTTCACTAGTGAAGGGAACTATTTTTTCCACACGCGGTCAAGCGGTTTAAAAATAACGCCAAAAATCAGAGAAAATGAGATTCCTGCTAAAATTCAATGCAATTATTTTGAAGGTCTTCAAGGTCGGTGTTCCTATCGGGTAAGCTTAAATTCCTTCTCCAATAAAAGGGGAACGCCATTCTATATTTATAACAGTGCTAAAAAGTGGCCTTAACATAATTTAAAAAAACCAAACTTTATTTATACGAGTAGTAAACTGAGAAATCGGATACTTTTAGTTGTTTGTTTTTGTTTTATTTCAGTTATATTGCCTTTGTTGTGTAGACAATGCACCAAGTTTAATTGGTTTGGCACATCCAAACTAAACACAAAAACAAGTCGATTATGATAGGTAACAAAATCCAATTTAACAGTTTATCAAATGTCGCTATTATGTGAGTAACTAAAAAACCGAATTAAACATATGTACACGATAAACCTTTGCCAAATAACCACGATACACATGACCAAATTAGTGAACTATATAACTAAATTAAATAAATGAATTGCAACTCAGAGTCAAACTAGGGAAGTTAGTACAGTTCAAGCTAGTACAACAAATACGAGAAAAATTGTAACTTCTTTCATTTGTTCTTATTTTGTTACTTCTCTGAAAACATACAGAATAAAATCATAAAAATGGCGAAATAAAGATACATAACATTTGCTGAAAAATGCCGTAAAAACTTAAAATCAACATACGTAAACATAATAGGCCTTGAAAATTAACTTATTTAAAACGTACTTATAAATATTCTCTTGAAATTTTTACTAACAATCATTTAATCGTTTTCAGCACATCTGTTCAAATGTTTTTTCAATGAACACAACATACTCCGCCTCTATAACATTAACCAATCACGCACCTCTATCACACACGTCACAGCCTATGTTACAAATATGGAAGAAATATTGAATGAAAAGATAAAGTGGGTAGTGCTGATACGTTGTAAACAGTTCTAGATTGCGCTTGTTCATCGTGTGACCTCACATTCCGCAAGAAAAAAATATATGCGTAATCTGTAAAACTCTATAAATTACTGTACTCGGCAATGAAATGCCAATATTTATATGGATTTACTTACAAGAATGGACGTTGTTCAGTTTTCACTTGGACTGTATTCTGTTCTTGTGAGTATTATATACATACTACAATTCTACTATCAGATTAAATTAATCACGACATTCTTTATTTTTCTTATGATTTTCAAGTTATTAATATATTTGATAGTTAAATGTGTTACAATTGTATGCGAATGTACTTTCGGAGGACTAATCAATGAAAATATTGACGGTATTGTCTATGATCCACCGTGTTATTGTATGGGATATGTAAACCATTGCCTGCGTCCAATCCATTTAAATATTTGATCGCTAAGACATTTAATATTAAAATACAACAAGAAATCTAATAAACTCAGTTTCAAAAAGCGGAAAATCGTTTATAATTTTTGTTCTATGGAAATATTAATACATTTGTTCAGTTGAAATATTAATAAGTGTAAATGAGCAAATCGAAAGATGTCGATATATCTAAAAAAAAGTAGTTCGTGTTAATTTTTAAGTAAACTATTAGTAAACATAAGCTATATGTTGTATGACAGAGATTAGACCTTGTGGGGGTACTGACACCTTTGACACGTTCGGAACATCAATAGAGTTATCAACCTTTCTCCAAAATAAATTGCTCTGTTCTTTTCAGTTACTGATAAGGGGCTGTGTGAGTTCGTATGTGATTGATCTAAGACCCAAAACTGGGATATGGGAAACAACAGAAAAACCTTGTCACAAGAGATGTAAATATGGGTATGATGCTGATGTAGAAGGAAACCGTATGTGTAAATGTCTTGATCCATGCGCGGTAAGACCTTGAACTATTTGTATTGAGTCATATGTCTTGCTGTTTCTTTGGATGATTTCCAAAATAACACCTACACTACAACACAATTGTGAATGTCAACGCAGGAAATTAAATGTGTTTACATTATATATCTCTTTAATGTTGTTCGAGTTTAATAACAGGGTTCGAAATGCAAAAATACCTTCCAGCATAATTTTTCTATTACCTGTAAATAGCTAAATAACTCGGCTAATTCAGTCTGGAATGTCGATATTAATTGGTAATCCAAAAGTATTCTATATCATACAAAATTACTTTAACAAGATAATTATGACACTGGAGGCATTTGACAGGGACAAAAGTTATTAAACAGCAGGTGTATGTAATGTGAGATGAACAGAACAACTGGTAAACACGTAAATTGTCGATTAAATTAACACAATTGACAGTGACGATGACTCGATTTTGATGTCCATAAATGTCTAGAATAATTTTACAATTTTAATTTCAACCAAAAAACATAGATATTTTTTATAATGTATTTAATACTCATTTTTTTGAACAGCATATTTACTGTCCCTTCGAGGGTACCCAGTGTGTTGTTCGCAAAACGGACAAGTGCAGACACGGGCAGTGTAAATATGAAGCTACGTGTAAAGGAGGTAAGTAAGACTTTACACAACATAAGTATAGTAGGGTGTTAACAGCAATGGATCGACAGCGATCGACGGATTTCTTAGCTGCTTAACGTCTATCCTCTCGAGTTAACAAATAAGGCAGAGAACTTATTGGCTTAAAATAGACGCAAGGAAATTCGCCATAAACGTTTGCCGGATTTTATTGATAAATTACATGTCTGTTTAACATCCAAACAAAATAGCAACTAACTTCAGGACGAGAACAAGTTTATAAGTAATAAATCAACGGAAAAAAGAGATGGACCAATCGGGAACAAGATTTAACAGTCACTTGAAAAAGTATGTAGCTTTTTGGAGCTACAATAAGTCTACTCTTTACCGTCATATACAAATGTGGTTGTCACTCTCCAAACACGTCACGTTCTGGGTTTTGCGGTCAGATTCTACTTATTATAACATGGAAAAACCATAGCAAGAGGGCCTCCCTTATACTTGCTAGGCAGGTTATGAGCGTAGAACTAGGAACCTTCTGAGTTTTCAGGACACCCTTTCTCTAATTTAGTGTGCAAGTACCGCGCTAGTATTAGCGACGCATGCCGAATCTCTTACAGCCTTATATCTGAGTTTATTTTTTTCTTTCGGGGAGGGGGTCTGACAATCAACAACGGAGAAACTATTAGTTTTTTTTTTTTTAAGTGTTCTTAATATCATTCCATTCGAAACACCAGTATTATTATTTTTATCGATATGAGAATAATTACTAAAATAAACTGCTTTTTTCCATTCAGATTGGAGCTATACAAACCTACAGAAGCTAAAAATATTTAGTAAAAACAAATACACAAATGAAGTTTATAATGACATTCAAGGTGACAGTAGTGACGTGACAAATTTATGTTCCCGACAGCCTTCGATTGATCGATACAAGAACTGTGGCGTTAAACGACCGTGGTACTTCTATGACGGATTAAAAGGAGTGTGTGTTCGATTTAAAGGATGTTATCAACAGGGAGAATTTTTTAGCAAGAGAAGAGATTGCAATAAATCATGTTTGAAGAAAAGAAAATCACCAGGTAAATTAATATTTTAATCAAAAATGTCAAACATTTACCGGATTTTTACGGTGCCTGCATCGTCGGAAACCCACGTCCGGTCGCGTTCTCGCTTTGCTACCACTACTACCGATAAGTGGTAGCAAAGCGAGAACGCGACCGGACGTGGGTTTCCGACGATGCGGTGCCTGTGAATTTGGCGGAAAATTATTCGTATTGCAAGTTAAATTTATCGAACGGAATAAAATAATAATAATAATAAGTGGCACGAAGTAACGCAAATACTTGATAGTAAAACTTTATTGGCCTTTCGGCATTCATAACGTCACTGACGTTACAGGGCTTGATCGTCTGTATAACACGCCTAATGAAATAAGCACAAAATGAAAATCATTTATGTTTTTGCTGTGTCATTTGCATTTATAATCTTTAGCGATTAAACTGATTAGGCAGAGTTTTCATCCGTAAACAAATAAACATAGCTGTTGTTTATAAATAAACACTCAAGGCTAAACTGTTACTGCAGACCAGAAGAAATATTTGTTTTGGCCAACTATATTTTGAGAGATGTGTTTGTTTTCGTCGTGCGGTTTTTCAAAGGAAAAAAAAATATTTCGATGGTCTACATGGCCAGGCTAAGAAACATACACATCTGTATGTGATGCAAGCTTACGCCATCTGGTTATTCGAAATGCAGTGTTCATCTGCCAATTTAATAACGCTGAGAAATCCTGGTCCATTATTTTAACAAGTAATGTATTATAGAGCATGTTTAGTAAACAGTAACACAATCCAAATATGGGCGTACTCGTGAATTTATAAAGATGCTATAATTTACTTAAAAAGTAAGATGTAGAATTAATAACATAAATCCAATAATATCTAAAGTTTAGCATTTGAAACGACCAATTATATTTAATTGCTTGATGGATATTTTATCTTTTTACAGAGCTCGAACCGTTGATCGATAATAAATTGTGCACAATGGCACCTGTCTCTCCATTCAAATGTAAGAAATTACGACGGGTGTGGTACTACGACCAAGAGAGGGGACGATGTGTAAAATCAAGAGGATGCGATTTTAGTGGCAATAGTTTTAAGCGAAGGATAGATTGCATAAACAGTTGTGAAAGAATAAGATCCAGAAAACAACAGAGAAAACAAGGGATTCAGTTCGTAAGCTAGGTAAGCAAAGTTGTATGTATGGAACTTGATAGTTCTATTAAATCCACCATGAATATTCTGTTCAACTGAAAGTCAAGAACAAAGAAGACGACTATGTATGTATGCGCTTCCGTCATATGCCCTGATTGGTTTTCGATTATACATCCCACCGATAATATTTTTACCCCCACCTTTCCGATCCAATTATTTAAAATGTCCTTTCTGCATCTGCATAATACTGCGCGCCAATTAGAGAAGCTGTCAATACTTAATGGACCAAACTGAATGCCAACAAGAATAAAATAAATTTACACATGCAGCATCACAAGGTATGGCATCTTAGTAATCAGGGGGAATAAAGTCCGAGAATCCTTTGTCCTTCAACGCGTTGTAGACTGGGAGGAGCGTGGGACCCATCAGTCTAAAAAAGCATTGAACGGCAGAGGATTCTCGGACTATGGTGAATATATGGTACGTGAAATAAATGTTTGCATGGGATAAAAATTTAGTAACATTAATATGCATTTGTAGACAAATTATTCTGTTATTTTCACTTTATTCAGTATATCGACCTTTAAAGCATGAGAAATTTAAGTAAACACTTTATTTTGTTAATTCTGTATACTATTGAGATCTTTCTATTCGCAGTATACAACTGTCCACAGTTAAATCCTATTCCACAGTATGTTGTTTGGGCCATATTGGTGGACCAATCAGGGTTAACGTTCGTTCAGTCTGAATGAAGGAACAAACCGCCGTACATGACGATCGTCGATTCATGGACGTGATCAAAACTTGACACAGAATCCAGGCGATTCTATGCTACATCGATAGGGGATACACCCTGGTGAGCATGAGCAGCTATTGTTTTATTCCAGAGAATAACAAAAAAGGGCGAACTTAAGTGATACAACTATTTTTGTTACTCTGTTGTTATTTACGATATATTTATTTACTGTATTTTTTAAATAAAATGTGAAGAATGGAAAACGTGAGACTGTCAATTATTATTAACGTAATTATTACGGAAAAACATTTCTGATCATATTCCAAGTTCTATATTAAATCATAGATGTTACACATTATGTTGTAAGTTCACATATATCGAGAAATATGTGTATAAGAATAGTATATATGCGTCATATTTGATAGATAATCAACATTTCCAGATATTTGTATGTCTAATGATATTATAAATGCAATTTGCCTTTCCTTTAGGAAGAGATTTTTTTCAAATTTCTACTTTTTCGTTGCTGGTCTCGGTGATGTTTCGCTACGTACTATTGGCAAATGTGCAAGCATCTAAAAACAGTGGCCTAATACCTCTTATGAATGCACCAATACTGTTTAAGGCGCCGATTATAACTCTCACGTTTAACTAACAGGCAACGTATGACGGTCATACGAGAAAATGCTATATTGAGTTGCGCAAAACATGGCATTCCAGAATGTTTAAAAGCATTATCGAGATTGCAATTATATGACAATACGGTCACCTGGTCGAAATTTGAAGTAATTATTAGTGATGTTCTATTTAATAGATAAATATATAAAGTATTATGGTAATTCATGAGAACTTTGTATCAGTAGCAAAGTTTAACCTTTTCGGAGACATTTTGTTTGTTTAAGGTTTTAAGTCACATTCAACATTTCGCCGTGTCCGTTTTTATCACCGTGTCCGTTTTTATCACTGTGTCCGTTTTTATTTTCTGGGTGGGGAGCCGGACAATGCGTCGAAAAACTCTCACTATCAAAAAGGAAACTGGCATTCCTTGCCAATTAAAGTTGGAGTCGAGCACACTCTGCTTGAAGTCGGACTCGAATTCGCAACCTCAGTGTAAACACGACTGTAATAGTTGATAACCAACCAAGGCCCCACAAACATTTATAGACATTACGTATAAATCGACATTTTGGATTGGTCAAAATCCACCATGAATAATATTTGAGCTATATATCGCGAAGACAAATTTTATCAGCAGTATTATATCCATTTAATTTATTGTTTTCTGTTCGGTTTTACGTATACAGCTCTTTGCTTGATTCTTCATTAGGACGTTGTTTACTGTTTGCATTTTTCTTTAAATGCTTTCTTACGGTTTTTTCTTTAGATGTCCTCGGCTTAGCTCTGTTTGGTTTCTTTGACTTTTGTTCGTTTATTTCTTTATTTTAGCTTGTTCTGTTCTTTATAGTTGCTCTCTATTTTTTATCGGGGTCGGGCGTTTTCTCCGGCTCCCCCATTAAAAACTGGACGCCATGATATAGCTGAACAATTGCTGAAAGTGGCATTGAAACTCATTCACGCCAACAATATTTCATATCTGCCCCTATTTAGCACATAATAAGGCTTATCTCAAGTCGACTTGTCACATATTTAAATAAACTTGGAGTATAACACAGTGTAAATGTTTCTATCAATTGCCCTTTTCATGCTATACACAAATGAATTTAATTATTAGACACGCTGACATGTATCTGAAAAAAGTAAATAAACAATGTTCTGTTTGTACCGTATAATGCCTCTGTTCTCGGATTCTTAGTTTGTTGGATCGAATACAAAATTAGTGATTTTTTTTTACAGTTTTACAGTTTTTACAAAATAATGTTTAAAAGAAAACGAAGATTGGAAAGTTTTGTTAAAATACAGTGTGGGTGTATAGTAATCAAAGTAAAATAGTATTATGTCGAGTGTATATTCAGAGAGGATGAAGTAAAACATGGCTTATTCTTACACTTACAATAATATGTGTGTGCTTATGCAGATCACGAAGACCAAGAGTTGAGTATCAACAATCTCACTAAAACTAAAAACTGGGGCTTATAGTCCGCGGAAGAATGCGCAACTCCTGCTTTAAGCCAGGCACCCTTATAGTATCACTCAAGTTAAAATCCAATAATCCGAGGCTAGTCATAATCCAGTAAGGAGGAGAAAAAGTGGTTACGACAAACGGAACAAATCAAGGGTCATTTGTAACACAGAAATTCCGCAACGGTCACGTAAGTCATAATGGCGACCGTAAAATTGTCCAAATGATGATGGATATGAAATATATTTAAGATGTGAGATGTATACTACATATGCAGGTGCAGCTGGAATAATGCCAAACAAAAATTAAAATAGACTAGATATCAGTGAGATGGTATCCATCACTGTGGGCCCCGCGGACCTTAAGGTCAAGGTCAAAGGTCATCAACCATGGTATGCGACACATTGCCTTGATATTATCTACCCACATTTCAAATATCAAAAGCCTACCTTGAAAGATAAAAAAAAGTTACAGCTCGGACATGACTTTGTCATTAAGAAAGCAATAATGTGAACTAATGTCAAAGGTCAACAACCATGGTATGCAAGACATCGCCTTGATATTATCTAACCACATTTCAAATATCAAAAGCCTACCTTGAAAGATAAAAAAGTTACAGCCCGGACACGAATAGTTTCGAACGGACGGACGCACGGATAGACTGATCACTATAGGGCGTCCGCCACAAAGTGGCGGTGCCCTAAAAAAATAACCCTTTTGGTCATACAATTTGGTACTCAACAAAGCTTCATTGTGACTTTCTAGAGGTAGATCAAAGTATGAGGCAGGCCTAGCTGTCTCTGTGTTATCCTTAATTTTAAGTTAAAAAAATGCTATCAACACAGTCACATCATGAGAACAAATAACCTATGCCAGGCATCTGATGTCAGCATGCTAATACACTTCCAAGAAGATCGTTCGTTTAATTATTCGAAGCATTAAAAACTTTATATAAAGTTAGAAAAATATGTTTAATAAACAATACAAGAACTCCGTATCAAACAAATTCATCTGTTTAACTTTATATTTACGAAAACTAATCGAGTTTGTTGCATGCACCTGATCCACTACAGAAAACGCGATCATGCTATTTAAAATAACTTCTGCACCAAAAAGCAAGTTACAGACGCCACAATGCTAAACATCTAAAGTGAGTAATCAAACGAAAATCTTATCAAATAATCCACCGACTCTACTTACACATAATTCGTTGACTATTTTTATTATCGTACCCAATGGTAAAGCTTATTTAAATATTTACACTTAGGTAACCATGAAAACTATTTATATTGCAGTTTTACCTTTTTCCGAAATATTTTTATTAAGTTATATACGCCTACAACAACACATTTTTATTGAATTATAAACGCCCCCACCCCCATTGATACGGACCAACAGAACACAGTTTCAAAGTTGCATGCAGTATCTTGGGTCGAGCACTTCTTCTACATCTGTTCTAGGATAACATATTTACAGTAAAGTACTTTTATTTCTGGTGATTATCTTAATGTGAATAACATGAAGGGTCGTAATGTTAATAGATAAATGTTAGTCCATGACACGGGCACGAACTAAAACGTCGTGATGACCAAGACCTTCATACTCCACTGCCAACAAGTAAACAAAATAATTCATAAAATTTCCGCAGAGAAAAATATCCTTGAAATATCTTGGCACATTCTTAGTAGCTTAATTTGATGTTCAACTCATTAAAACTTCTAGTTTAAAAGCACTGAGCCATGTTTTATATACACATCCGATGTAGATATCAATCCAGCATACGAAATAAAGGGAATATTACTTTAATATATGGATAAAAAGGGAGACGAAAAAGCTGATGATACAAATATTTGTCGGCTTATAAATTACCCATGTAGAGGCTGATAGCGCTAACAGAGATAAATAAAACCGAGGTTGTATCAACTATTAAACAGTTTGAGGGTTGGGGTGGCGGTAGGTGGATGATTTTTTATGGACTGCCACATAGAAATGAAGTAAATAATGTCATGTATTGACTATTACTAACACGGGGTTCTTACGAGCAGAGCATTTAATGCCTCACACAGTCAATCAAAGCCGTTACAAGTCGCTATGGACCAGGTAAAGAAGTCATACAGCCAGTGTCGGAGCATCCCGCCACCTACCGAAGTATCATCGTCCATAAGTCCCTATGCTCAAAAATGTGTACAGCCCTCCCGCCCCTTTTATAAGGTAAGCTGCCCCCCTAATGAGAAATCCTGTATCCGCCACTGGACTGCCATAGGAGTATCTTTTTTGGAAAATGAAATGAAACATAAAAACCGGGCGTGACAGATCGTTACATTTGTCTTTGTGGTTTTGTGAAGTATTTAATCGCTGCTTCCTTGACTACAGATAAAAAACAAGGATAGGAACCATCGTAAATTATGGATTAAACATTTTATACGATCAAATGCCTCACATTTTTTGGATTCCTCGGAGTTAATATTCAATTAAACTCTCTAAGCAGTTAATAAAACTGCCATAATCTTACATTGCAATTAATTACATCACTGAGTATATAATATAGTCAGAAGTATCACGCACATAAAACGATAATTTATAGTCGCTATTAATGGAAACATGTAAGTAAACACCTGTACATATCTGTTTTGTGGTCAAAATAATTATGATTAACATGATATATTCTGCAGGGATGGTCTAGTCACCAATTCCAAGGTCCACATACTTATCTGACTCTACCAGCCAGGAGAACCACGTAACACAAGCTATATGTTGATATTAAAGATGATTGGTATTGGGATAACTTATTTAAAACCAAATAGTTTGGATAATAAGGTGTAGGACCACCATTGTTTTTTTACTCTTCGGTTATATTAAAAGGTGATAATTTTGACTTATCCAAGAAAATTTACCTTTCACAATAAGTTTCATGGCATATAAGAACGAACGCTAAACCTGAAGCCCACGTGGTCTAAAAATCTACTTTCACTTTCTATTTCAGTCCAAAAATAGTGCATGTCCCTAATTGACTCTCAACATTTTTATGTTCATTTAAAACCAATAAAACTTTATCCTCAAGTTTCCTAGATTATTCAGCTTTCCAAAAATACCAAATTTATTCTGGTATCATGTGCTGTTCAAATTCTATATGAGGCAAGAGTGAGCCTGTCTGCTGAATAGTACTACTTTTACGAACAACCTCTCGACTGGTTCCCGGTATTTGGTGGTCCTACACCACAACAAAACCAAAGAGACATAGGCTGCGATGGAACGATTACTCCGGTGAATCAGATGTTTTTAAAAATATCAATCTGCAATACCTTATTATTTGACCAAATGTTAAAAAAAGCCAAATAATGAAAAATGATTAAAAATGGCAACTGTAGCTCTGATATTAACTTTTTATAAGTAATAATAGATAAAATGTGGATTATATTTCTGAAACATTATATTATTTTATTTAAATTTTATCAGTCCAATATTCAATATTTAAACATAACTGGCATTTGTGCAATTTAGCCCAGTTTATTTTTATTAGACTCGAAATGCAGTAAAGAAAAAGGATGCAATTATGACAAAAGATGTAATGGTCAGTCTAACTAACAAAACTGAAACTACCAGTTTTTCAATCAACAAAACTGAAACTACCAGTGTCAATTAACAGAAATGAAACTACCAGTTTATCAATTAACACATGTAAAAATAACAGAAAGTTCATTTACAAGGCTGAAATTACCAGTTTGTTCATTTATACAACTGTAGTAAAGTATACCCACATAGTCAACAAAAATTAACAAAAAACAGGACAGACTGAAACAAAGACACACAACGTAAAGGAAACACAAAAAAAACCCACAACAAACCCCCCAAAAGTCAAATACAGCATTAGGAAAAACTATATATGGCTAAAACAAATGTAGGTAGTCTCAGCCAGTGTGTTTTCTTTCTTCCATGAACTGGACCTCAAAAGAGTATAAAAACAACCAGTCCTTGACTTGGTCTTTTGAATTTTTTAGTATCTATTTTTTACGTATGCCACTGCTGGAATAGCTGATATCAAGTATTTCTAAAGTATTTACAGTTGTTAAAATGGCTGTGAGGAGTTTAGAAAGAGGTTTAGTAGAACACCTGGCAAACCCTCCGGTTGGTCCCATTATAACACTCAAACTGCCTATAAGTTTATGGAAATTATTGAACTACTACTTTGCCAATTTACAAGGCTGACACAACTATAATGTGAAGACTTGAAGCAATCATTAATTTATTTATAATGCTGAAACTACCAGTTGTCAATTTATAAAACTAAATCTTTCAGTTGTCATTTTACATGACAGGAAATACCAATAGGTTTCTTTACAATGCTACAACTACCAGAAGGTCCAATAATAAGATTACCAGTTTGTCAATTAACAAGACAGAAATTAATGATAAGTTTACTTACAATACTGAAATTGCCAGTCTGTCAATCTACAAGGCTGAAAATACCAGGTTTACAAGACAAAATATACATGCAAGAAAGTTCATTATAATGCTAAAACTAACGATAACTCAAAAGTTCTACTCCTTTATTGCTGTTAGTGATATCAATAATTTGTTTTGTGGTCATTTATAATGATTGAAATTTGATTTGCCAGAAATGTCCTTTCACATTTAACTAGTTTACATGTGTTTTAAACACCGATATTAGAAATGTAACAAAAAGTTGATCAACATGTGAAGTATGGTTGGTCCTTTTCCCACAATTCCTTCAAGATATCATCAACCTCACTGGATGGAAATCTGTCTTTAAATGACTGGACTAAACCTTCTGCAGTTGAGTCATAATTGTGTAACTTAACAGTAGAGCCTACAAAAAAAAGATAATGATTGAAAAAATAATCAACTTTGACTAGCACATTTTGTAGATTAAGTGAAATGATTTTGGCTCATACATTATATGCTTTTAATTTATTAGAAATGACTACTAGAAATTCATGTTATAATTAGGGTTTGATTATTAATGATGATGTCATAGGTAATGCCCCATGACTATTTATGATTTCATAATATTAACCAGAGGCTCTCACTACCATGTAATCGCTCACGGGGAACACAAATGACTTCAACAATATTTGAATTTTTACAATTTACAGTCTATTTGTTACAGCTTTTAGTTTACTGGGCAAAAACTGAACATTTCTTCAAAAATGTTGGTTAAGTACAATAACTACTATAAGACAAATTCTGAAAATTAAATGATTTGTAGGCCTTGTCCTCCATGTTTATTCAGTAATTTACAGTTTTACTCTAGGTGTTATAGTATTTAATTGAAAAATTAAAAAAAAATGCATTATTTTATTCAAATTTGTAATTAAAGCGCAAAAACTCCTTTCAAGAGTCATCTAACAATTTTGGACTAAGGAATAATTTGTAGGCCTTGCTTTGTTGATCCTTTGTAAAATTTTCAGTTTCAATCGAGTTGTTATGGCATTTACGTTACAGGGGGAAAACTACAAATTTCACCAACAATTTTTTATTAAAGGGCAATAACTCCTATAAAGAGTCATCTGACAATTTTAGACAAATAAAGTGATTTTTAGACCTTGTATTGCTGATCATTTTTGCAATTTACAGTTTCATTCTAGCAGTTATAGGTTTAATGTTACAGAACAAAAATGGAAGATTTTATAAGAAATCATCATTAAAGGGCAATAACTTCTATAAGGACTTGTCTGACAATTTCAGACCAATTAAGTGATTGTAGAACTTTGCTGATCATTTTTGCAATTTACAGTTTCACTCTAGCTGTTACATTTTTTAGGTTACAGGACAAAAAAAATCATTAAAAATTGTCATTAAAGGACAATAACCTCCAAATAAAAAGTCATCTTACAATTTCAGACCAATTAAGTAAATTGTAGGGCTTGTATTGCTGATCAGTTTTGCCATTTACAGTTTCACTCTAGCTGTTAAAGATTTTAAGTTACAGGACACAAGTGTGGACACAGAAAAACGTCTCGCCTGCATTCCGCATCAGTAACGAAAATAAATTTTGTCATAAGCATTACGTAAATAGCATTAAATATCAGCAGCAGCCTGTATACAAAATATTGTCACCGTACCATGCATAGTTACAGAGGAACAGCCGTAACCCAAAAACTTTAACGTAGTCGCTGGACCGTGAAATTGAGGTCAAGGTCAGGTGACACCTACCAGACAGTCATGTACTAGTCATCAGCAACCTATACACCAAATATTGTCATCCTACCATGCGTAGTTACAGAGGAACTGTCGTAACCCAAAAACTTTAACGTAGTCGCTGGACCGTGAAATTGAGGTCAAGGTCAGGTGACACCTACCAGACAGTCATGTACTAGTCATCAGCAACCTATACACCAAATATTGTCATCCTATCATGCGTAGTTACAGAGGAACTGTCGTAACCCAAAAACTTTAACGTAGTCGCTGGACCGTGAAATTGAGGTCAAGGTCAGGTGACACCTACCAGACAGTCATGTACTAGTCATCAGCAACCTATACACCAAATATTGTCATCCTACCATGCGTAGTTACAGAGGAACTGTCGTAACCCAAAAACTTTAACGTAGTCGCTGGACCGTGAAATTGAGGTCAAGGTCAGGTAACACCTACCAGACAGTCATGTACTAGTCATCAGCAACCTATACACCAAATATTGTCATCCTATCATGCGTAGTTACAGAGGAACTGTCGTAACCCAAAAACTTTAACGTAGTCGCTGGACCGTGAAATTGAGGTCAAGGTCAGGTGACACCTACCAGACAGTCATGTACTAGTCATCAGCAACCTATACACCAAATATTGTCATCCTACCATGCGTAGTTACAGAGGAACTGTCGTAACCCAAAAACTTTAACGTAGTCGCTGGACCGTGAAATTGAGGTCAAGGTCAGGTGACAGGTGACTGACTGGCAAATACTCATCATAAGCTACCTCTGGACCAAATTTGATGGACCTAGGGCTTGGGCTTACAAAGATATGAAGCAAGATGTCAAGTGTTTACGCCGCCGCCGCCGGATTCCCATACATATGTCTCGCCTCCAGCGACTTTCGTCGCAGGCGAGACAAAAATTGTCATTTAAGGGCAAAGACTCAAATAAGAAGTCATCTGACAATTTTAGACAAATGAAGTGAATTGTAGGGCTTGTATTGGTGATCATTTTTACTATGTACAGTTTCACTTTAGCTCTTATAGTTTTTAAGTTACAAGACAAACACAGAAAATTTCTAAAAAATTGTCATTTAAGGGCAAAAAGTTATATAAGAAGTCATCTGAAAATTTCAGACCAATTAAGTGAATTGTAGGGCTTGTATTGCTGATCATTTTTACAGTTTTACTTTAGCTCTTACAGTTTTTAAGTTACTGGACAAAAATGGAAAATTTCATAAAAAATGGTCATTTAAGGGCAGTAACACCTATAAAGGAGTCATCTGGCAATTTCAGACAATAAAAATGAATTGTAGGACTTGTATTGCTAATTATTTTTGCCATTTACAGTTTCACTCTAGCAGTTATAGTTTTCAAATAATAATGTAAATACTGAAAATTTTATAAAAAAATTATAGGGCAATAACTCTTAAAAGAAGCCATTACACAACTTCATACTAAGAGCAACTATTGCAGACCTTAATGTACTGATCAATTTGAAGTAACAGTTTTCTCTATAGCTAATTTTTGAGATATTGAGGAAAAACGCCTGTTGACACCCATGTTCTATTTTTAGTTACAGTGGCCATCTTTGTCTGTTGATCAACACCCTGGATACAAATTTGAAACTAGGGTCCAGGTGAGCTAAAAAAAGGATGGATATGATTTTTGAATTGCTTCACAATCTTATGTACATTAAACATGTTTAGTTGGAGATATTAACAATATAATTAAATTAGGCTTCTCAAATTTTATTGGCTTTTAAAACTATTCATCAAAATGCATTTAAAACCTACTAAAAGTCTGTTGAAACTACTTTTACACTTCCATAAAATTTGTTTTTTTTTAATTTGGCTGTAAGAATCCTTTTACATAAATGATGCAACTTAATAAAATGTGTTTTGAATAAAAAAGCAATAATCACCAAATAATGATTTCTAATCAGGCACAATACAATTTCTATTCTAAGGCCATTTGAATGAATGAAGTCAACAGAAAAATACACATTAAACCATTACACAAGACACTGGATATTTCCTTAAGGTACCAGTACCAATATTAAGGTCACTGCCATCTGTGATTCCCATCTGGCAACAAGATAGGTGGATTGACCTTGACTTCTGATGAATTCCAAAAAAGTCACAAATATGTTTGTTCCCTAGGGTTCAATGGAAGGGTAAGGCAAACTTATATTGATGAGGAAACCTTCCAAGCCAGTTAATGGTAGCTTCGACAACAGATGAAAATGTTATTTTTGTCCTTTTTAAAGCTCAATGCTAAAATCAACATTAAAACTCCATCCACCCCCCAAAAAAATCACTATAAATTTGAGGAAAAAACTTTGCAAGGACCTAACTGGGTTAAAACAGCTCTGCCAAGGAACATTAGGAAAATGGGGCATATCAGAAAAAAATCTGAACAATTTTTTATGATACTGTTTACTCTACTTCCGTATAAAACTTTAATTAAAAGCACACGTACATATGAATCTGAAATTTATGGAATTTGCACCTTATTACATAAAACAGTTTTTAGATTCTCTAAATTCTGAATCCAGATTTTCTGAATAAACAGGCATTACTTCATTTTTTAAGTATTAATTTGACACCCATGTGATTAAGTTGAACCTCTGATCTCTTACACTAGTACTTAATTCAAAGATGTGTTAATGAGCTCATTTTATCTATGGGAATTAAAGACATCTGGGGAATGTCTATGAATAACTTGCTGATTGTATTTTGAAACACAATGAATGATGTTGTTCTATATTTAGATCTCTGAAGTACAGGAAGACCATCCCCTGTAACAAACTAATGTAAACACTTGGTACTACTTAGCTAATTTTCTGTAAAACTATCCAAATACACAGGATGTATCTTAATAAAACATGTATATATCTAATCTTATGTGACACATCAATTCAAAAACACCATGCAACATGGAAAAACTATGCTTACAAGATGCAAGTGGCACTTATGAGAACTCTTCAAACTAGTATTAATAAATCAATTTTTTTGATAATAATTGAAGCAAACAAGTATACCTCTTATTCTCAAATGTTCTCCTACTAAATTTTCTTGGATCAAACAAGTGTACAAATATATTAAGGTTGTTAGTTTTAAGGTCTGTTATACCGTTTGTGTGAAATCATAGATCTACATTACAGTTTAATTAATACTTGTAGGGTAATTTAAGATAGGCCAAATTTGTACATTACAGTTCAATTAATACTTGTAGGGTAATATAAGATAGGCCAAATTTGTACATTACAGTTCAATTAATACTTGTAGGGTAATATAAGATAGGCCAAATTTGTACATTACAGTTCAATTAATACTTGTAGGGTAATATAAGATAGGCCAAATTTGTACATTACAGTTCAATTAATACTTGTAGGGTAATATAAGATAGGCCAAATTTGTTTTATATGTATGTTTGAAGTTTTATGCCACTGTGAGCAATTTGTCTGCTTTATCATGGTGTCCATTTCTTATTGCAAGAGGAAGCCAGATAACCAGGTGCAAATCTCCTAACTTTGCCAATTAAGGTCAGATTTTTAAAGTTGAGTACACGTTGTATGCAGTTGGACTTGAAGTAACCCAAGTGTTGAGAACTTGAGACATTGATGCTCATTGATACAAAGTTGCTTTTAAAAAAACAAATTATTTTTAAAGTATATACATGTAGATATACTAGTCACAATAATGTCAAGAATTATCTTTTTTGGCATTTTTAGCCACAAAGAACAGATTTTTGGAATTATTTGTTTGTGTTCATCTTTAAATAAATAAACAAGTGTTTGTTCTAAAATTTTTTTGGTAATAATGTGTCACATTAATGTATGAAATGTAATATATACATAGACACATAATTACTGACATAATTCTACAAAAAAACCAATGCTGACAATAATCATTATATTGTCATAAACAATAAAAGTGCATAAAAGTTATTCGTTTATCTTAAAGAATGAAGGACACATAAATACATGAAAACAAATTCTTCAAGCTTGCTATTCATTTCTGTCATCTCTTTTGGAAAGAGTTACCTCCCATTTTTAAACTACGTACACATGAAGCTATTGCCATTTACAAGCACAAGATCAAGCAAAAAAAATTGTTAGGTTGAATGTGATTGATCAATAATAATTGTAGAAGTA
The DNA here is from genome assembly GCA_944474755.1 of Limnoperna fortunei. Taxonomy (NCBI): domain Eukaryota; kingdom Metazoa; phylum Mollusca; class Bivalvia; order Mytilida; family Modiolidae; genus Limnoperna; species Limnoperna fortunei. The sequence continues at coordinate 20,747,381 of OX104113.1, read as the reverse complement.
AATATTTGTTCAGAAGAAATGTTAAAGAATATACAAAATAAAATAGTTTTTTTTAGGCATTTGAGGAAAAAATCCAGATAAAGATAAGGGAGCCAAGTAAAAATTCAACCCCCCCCCCAAAAAAAAAAACAAACAAACAAAAAAAAAAAAAAAAACAAACACACAAAAAAGCCAAAAACAAAACGAATAAACTTCAGCCTTTTTTTCCTCACTTTAAAACAAAATATCAATGCTAACCTAAATTTCATAATTATTCCAAACAAACCCATATACTTTAACTTATTATATGATACACTTAAGCCCCGTTTACACCATCAAAGTTTTCCATAAAAAACTTTGTCAAAGTTGCCCTGCTATTCATAGAAATAAATAACTGGCGGGAATTTTTATAAACAACATGGATATTCAGTTTGAGGAGTATATAGCAGCATACCTGTGCATTTTATGTGCATTTTATGTGTGATGTAGGATGCGTAGAAATAGGATTAGGCCAAGGAGACTGTTGTGTAGGTCCTGGTTGCAAAAACCAAGAACTAAGTTAAGTTTTGATTTAATATTCCAAATAACTTCTCTCTCTTCCACTAAATCAATTTAATCTTCTAATAATTAATTAGTCCACTTAAATTTTGTTTGCTTTCTTTCTGCCATTTTTCCATGGGCTTTTGTTTACAAAATATTCTGATGAGTTCCAGAACATGTTCTGATTTGTCTATTCCCATCAAAGTTCATCCAAGATTTTATAAAAATAGGATGAGGTTCTATTCTGTCAAAGTCCTTAAAAGTTTTTGAACAAAGTTTTTGATGCAGGTTTACACGGTCAAAGATCTTTATCAAAGACAACTTTGACAAAGTTTTTGATGGAAAACTTTGATCGTGTAAATGGGGCTTTAGATATACTATCAAACTTGTATAATTAACTTTTTGAAAATATAATTATATTTCAACCAATGATAATTTTATTTGATAGAATGGTAAATGTTGTAAATTTTTTTAGAATTTAATGATAAATTAGAGGGCTGAGTTGTTATGGTAGTCATCTACTACTGACCAAATGTCAACATTAAGGTTGTGTATTCAAGCCTTCCTGTGGCCAGGGTGTGCTAGAGTCTAACCTTAATTCACAAGGATTGCTAGTTTTCCTGCCAAAGGCCAGAACCTTATAAAAGGTATTTGGCCATTTTCTTCCACTTACTAGTAACCTGTGAGCTACTGCCCACTCAGTATACCCCTGGTATTCACATCATTGAAGTTGGTAAACAGGAAGTAGATATGCGACAGACCTGAAATCGGTACTTGCAATAAAGGACCACATGGAAAGGTCACATACAAAATTTCAAGTGGTTGTGATAAGTAGTTGCTGAGAAAACTGTTACGAAAATATTCATTCATTGACAACTAATGTTGAAAATTAACTAAGTCGACAAACAGGAAGTAGATAAGAGACAGACCTGAAATCAGTACTCGCCATATAGGACCACACTGTAAAGTCACATACAAAATTTCAAGTGGTTGTGATAAGTAGTTGCTGAGAAAACTGTTACGAAAGTTAGGTTGCAGACAGAAGGAAGGACTGACAGGGCTAAACCAGTATACCACCCTTTTCTTCGAAGCGGGGGTATAATAAAAACTGAATGCCATGATATAACCGAAAAATAGCTGAAAGTGGTGTTAAACTCCATTCAAAACACACTCAAAAAACAATAACTAAAACGAGATGAAAAGTATGACCCACAGATAATAACTAAAGGTTGATATGTTAGTGTAAGTTTTTTTTTAGAAAGTAAATAAAGTGTGTCTGTAAGACATAAATGATACCTCTGCCTCAAACTAACCAACATAGCTATGTTGGCTTAAACTACTAGAGGCTCTTAAGAGCCTGTATCGCTCACCTGACTTACAAAAAAAATATTTAAGACAAGACTTTTCTTGCAAATTTTGATATTAAATGCTAAAGAGTTTATGCAAAGATGCTGTTTCTATGAATGTTGCCATGTTGAATTTACAATCAGCAGTAGGAGTGTTTCTGAGAAGAAGCAGTTTTTATGTTTTTTCATAGGTTAGTATGTTAAGTGATATTCCATAGTGGCAGCAATCTTGTATTTTGGATCGAAACAAAAAACTCAAAATTGGTAGAGGACCATACAATATAACATATCCTAAAATCGGCCAAGCTGTTTGTGAGAAAAAGAATTTTAAAATCTCAGCCAGTCAGAACGCATTTGCAGCTCTGGCAGCCATGCTGAATTTCCTATCGGCTCGAAACATACGTAAAATAATAAGATTACTATCTAAGATTCACTTCTGCATTATTTGGTTAAATTGTGTGGAACTGAGTTTCAGAGAAGAAGCTGTTTGTATGGTTTTCCCATAGGGTCCTATGTTAAGCTGTGTTCCACGGTGGTGGCCATCTTGGAAATTAGATCGCCACAAAAAACTCAAATTTTGTAGATGACCATCTAAGGTACATTTGTGCAATATTTCAAATCAATCTGCTAAGTGGTTTGTAAAAAGAAGATTTTAGAAATCTCAGCCAATCAGAACTCATTAGTTGCCCTGGAAGCCATGTTCCATTTGCAATTGGCTCAAAAAACTCAAAATAATAAGATAAATATCCATTAATCATTTCTTCATAATTTGGCTTCATTGTGTGGAACAGTTTCAGAGAAGAAGTTGTTTGTATGTTTTTCCCATAGGGTCCTATGTTAAACTATGTCCTGTGATGGCGGCCATCTTGGATTTTGGATCGGAACAAAAAACTCAAACCTTGTAGAGGACCACATAAGGTACATTTCTGCTATATTTTAAATCAATCTGCCAAGCAGTTTATGAGAAGATTTTTGAATTTCAGCCAATCAGAACGCATTTATGGCCCTGGAAGCCATGTTGAATTTGCAATTGGCTGGAAAAACCCAAAATAATAAGATAATTATCCAACCTTCATTTCCTTATTAATTTGGCTTCATTGTGTGGAACAGTTTCATAGAAGAAGTTGTTTGTATGTTTTTCCTATAGGGTCCTATGTTAAACTATGTCCTGTGATGGCGGCCATCTTGGATTTTGGATCGGCACAAAAAACTCAAACTTTGTAGAGGACCATCTAAGGTACATTTCTGCAATATTTCAAATCAATCTGCTAAGCAGTTTATGAGAAGAAGATTTTTGAATTTCAGCCAATCAAAACGCATTAATGGCCCTGGCAGCCATGTTTCATATTTGATAAGCACCAAAAACTCAAACTTTGTTAAGAACAACCCAATAAACATTCCTGCCAAGTTTGGTTCCTATTGGCCAAGTGGTTGTGGAGAAGAAGATATAATGTAAAAAGTTTACGGCCGATGACGACGAAGGTGACGACGACGACGGACGCAAAGTGATGAGAATAGCTCACACTGACCCTTTGGGTCAGGTGAGCTAAAAACCAGAGGCTCATAAGAGCCTGTATCGCTCACCTGATTTTATAGGCAATAAAGGTTGCATTTCCCTGATGTTAAACGAAGTCCTGTAATTTTCAATAATCTTTAAAGAGGACCATCCAAACAATATTGCTAGAAAGTTTTGTTTCCATTGGTTAACCGGTTTTATAGAGAAGAAGATATTTTTTTAATTTGCCAATAGGGTCCTATATTAAACTAAGTAATCTATGTAATGCTGTGGTGGCCATTTTGATTTTCCTATTGGCATAAAAAACATAAACTTCACAGAGGACATCCAAACAATATTGCTAGTAAGTTTTGTTACCATTGGTTAACCAGTTTTAGAGAAGAAGCCTTTTTAACTTTTTTCCCATAGGGTCCTATGTTAAACTACTTCCTGCATTGGTGGCCATTTGGAATTTTCAATTGTCATAAAAAACATAAATTTTATAGAGGACCATCCAAACAATATTGCTAGTAAGTTTTATTTACATTGGTTAACCAGTTTCAGAGAAGACACCTTTTTTTAAATTTTCCCCATAGGGTCCTATGTTAAACTAAGTCCTGCGGTGGCAGCCATTTTAATTTTCCAATTGGCATAAAAAACATAAACTTTATAAAGGACCATCCAAACAATATTGGTAGTTAGTTTTGATTTGATTGGTTAACCGGTTTCAGAGAAGAAGCCATTTTTAACTTTTTTCCCGTAGGGTCCTATGTTAAACTAAGTCCTGCATTGGCGGCCATATTGGTTTTCCAATCCAAATAAAAACACAAACTTTGTAAAGGTCCATCCAATGAACATTATGGCCAAGTTTGGTTTCAACTGGCCAAGTGGTTTCAGAGAAGAAGAGTAAAATGTAAAAAGTTTACAGACGCCGACGACGACGACGATAGTTAAAAAAGTATAACAGGTACAGCAAATTTGAAGTGAACCTCCCTTCTCCCTCTAAGCATCAAAAGCTCCTCCTTACAGTAGTTATTTCCCTTAAAAGGTCAAAATTAATGACTTTTGCAGAAGTGTTGGGCAATTCCTTATAGGAAAGAAAAGCTAGATAAAAAAGGGGTTTTTGGTTTCAGGTTCAGGTGAGCGATACAGGCTCATGGCCATGGGAGCCTCTAGTCAGGACTTGTTTTGGTTTATTTTTAGTAACTATGACTTTGATTACTTAATGCTAAAATAAAGCAAGATTTTTTTCTAATTTTATTTAAGTTTAGTTCCAATAACATGTAAGATGTTTCAGGTTATAATCTATAAACTTTTTATCTACACCTATTTCAGTCTATTTTCAATCACTATGAATTGAACATGGTCTCTATGATTTAAAAATGAAAAGGGATCTTTCAGTCCTATGTGACCAAATACTTAAGTTTGGATCTAATCCCATGCAAGGTTTTAGTTATAATCTGTACCAATTTAGTCCATTTTAGTAACTATAACCATGACCTTAAATGCAGTGACCTCAAAATTATAAAGTTATATGTGACACATATCTCAGTAAAAGTTGCAATCCAATATCAAGTACATAGTATCTGAATTAACATCAGTTAACCAAGATGATAGATGGAATGATAGCCAAACATCCAGATCAGATGCTATATACACCCTGCTACTTAGTATGGATATAATTTACTATAATATGGTAGACGACCATTATATGGTTATTCAAGTTTATTTCCATTTCAATATGTCAAAATGTTTTTGAGAACAGTTGCTCGTATATATTTCATGCATAGTTAATTGAATAGCCTTTTTTTTAACTTAAAAAATATAACACAATAATAACAAGTGGACTATCCAGTATATTAGCAATTTAATCTGTCAGAAAATAACATTGAGTTAGGCTGCTTTGTTTGCAATTATGAAATGCTGATGTAAAATGTAAGAAATTATTAAATAAATTTATCAATGTAACAGCATACAAGTACAATCTGATAAAACAGGACTTCATAAATGAAATACATATGTTTCTAATTTATTTTACCTTTGAAAAAGCAGTAGAGATCATCTCAAAGAAATATTAATAAAACAACAAAACATTTGTTACTGTCAAGGTCCATTGTCAAGGTCAGGATTACAAATGCCCCCAAAACATCTTAATAAATCTGAAGCTTTCTGTTATAATATATTATTTATGTCTTTGTTTGTATGTTATTGGATTGAAGTGTTTCATAAACAGATGCTTCTATTACAAAGATAAATGCTTTAATGTTTTGATAGTAAACTTTACCTTGACACATTCTAAAATTACATTATGTGGATACACTGGCATTATCAGTATTTATGTTAATATCATATGGAGCTCCCACATACAGTCTAAAAAATTTACATATTACATGAGTAGAATGTTTCATTTTAGCTAAAGTTTTGTTACAGTGCCACAAACATAACTTTTTATGCTGTATCTATGATTACACACAAACAAATTGTACAGTTTTTGTTAAAAAAACTAGAGGCTCCCAGGAGCCTGTAATCCCTCACCTGGAACTCAAATGACTTCATCTATATTTAAATTTTTGAAATTAACAGTTTCAGTCTAGTTGTTATAGCTTTTGAGTTACTGTGCAAAAACTAAACATTTCTTCAAAAATTTTAGTTAAGTACAATAACTCCTATAAGATGACTGTGCAAAAACTAAACATTTCTTCAAAAATTTTAGTTAAGTACAATAACTCCTATAAGATGCCTATCAGACAATATCTGAAAATTAAATGGTTTGTAGGCCTTGTCCTTCATGGAAATTTAGAAATTTACAGTTGTGCTCTAGGTGTGTGATAGACTAATATATAATACAAAAACTGTTCATTTGTCCAAATTCATAATAGGGCAATAACTCCTATAAAGAGCCATCTTGCAATTTTGGACTAAGCAATCATTTGTAGGGCTTCTATTGCTGATCATTTGTGCAATTTACAGGACGAAAATGGAAAATTTCATAAAAAAATTGTCATTTAAGGGCAATAATCCCTATAAGGAGTCATCTGACAATTTCAGACCAATTAAGTGAATTGTAGGCCTTTTATTGCTGATCATTTTGCTTATGTAATTTCACTCTAGCTGTTATGGTTTTTAAGTTACAGGACAAAAACGAAAAATTTCATAAAAAATTGCAATTTAAGGGCAATAACTCCTATAAGGAGTCATCTGACAATTTCAGACTAATACAGTGAATTGTAGGGCTTGTATTGCTGATCATGTTTGCTATTTACAGTTTACTCTAGCTGTTATAGTTTTTAAGTTATGATACAAATCAGGAAAATTTCATAAAAAATTGTCATTTAAGGGCAATAACTAATATAAGGAGTTGTCTGACAATTTCAGAACAATCAAGTGAATTGTAGGGCCTTTATTGCTGATCATTTGTGCATTTTACAGTTTCAATCTAGCTGCTATAGTTTTCAATTTACAGGACAAAAATGGAAAATTCCATAAAAAATTGCCATTTAAGGGCAATAACTCCTATAAGGAGTCATCTGACAATTTCAGACCAATACAGTGAATTGTATGGCTTGTATTGCTGATCATTTTTGCTGTTTACAGTTTTACTCTTGCTGTTATAGTTTTTAGTAACGGGACAAATAGGGAAAATTTCGTTAAAATTGTTATTTAAGGGCAATAACTCCTATAAGGAGTCATCTGACAATTTCAGACCAATTAAGTGAATTGTAAGGCTTTTATTGCTGATCATTTTCGCTATTACAGTTTCACTCTAGCTGTTACAGTTTTTAAGTTACAGGACAAAAACAGAAAATTTTGTCAAAAATCGTCAATTAAGGGCACTAACTCCTACAAGAAGCCAATACACATCTTCACACTAATAGCAACTAATGTAGACCTTAAAGTGCTGATCAATTTGAAGTAACGGTTTTTTCTATAGCTATTATAATTTTTGAGATAAGGATCAAAAACCTGTGTTGACACCCATGTTCTATTTTTAGTAACAGCAGCCATCTTTGTTTGTTGATCAACACCCTACGTATAAACATGAAACTGAAACCCTAAGGATGATTGTGGCCCAGTTTGAAAAAAAATGGTTCAGTGGTTTCAGAGGAGAAGATTTTTGAAAAAGGTTACGACAGACAACGGATGCCAGGTGATAGCAAAAGCTCACATGGACCTTTGGTCCAGGTGAGCTAAAAAGAGTCCTCTGTTAAACTGTCTGAAATGGTAATAGTAGCAATTTACTGTCTTACTGGCATAAAGAAATTTGTAGAAGACCATTTGATAAATATTCCTTATAACTTTTGTTTCAATTGGTTAACTGGTTTAAGAGGATAAGCCTTTAAAATTTTGTCCCATAGGTCTTGTGTTAAACTAAGTCCTGTAGTGCAGGCCATTTTAAATTCCAATGGGTATAAAATATATATACCTTACAGAGCACCATCCAATGAATACTGTTGATAAGTTTTGTTTCAATTGGTAGTAGGTTTTGTTTATTTGTCCATTGGTAAACCGGTTTCAGAGAAGCCTTTTGAAACTTTTTTGCATATGGTGCTATGTTAAACTAAGTCCTAAGACAACGATAATGGATGCTAGAAGCCCATCAGTTAGAGGGTGCAGTTACTGCACACTAAATAGAAGTATCCATCAGTTAGAGGGTACAATTTATTCACACTTAATAGAAGATGTCCATTAGTTATAGGGTGCAATAAATGCACACTAAATAGTAGCCCATCAGATTGAGGGTGAAATTATTACACATTAAATAGAAGTCTGTCAGTATGAGGGTACCATTAATACACACTTCAATACATTCAAGAAAATCATAATAAAACTTTTGTACGAGAATGTGTAATAAAACAAACTGCTAAAAAAGATATATACTGAAGTTCAGAATATCCTGACACTTACTGAAGACATTATTCTGTTTAGAGGCATTGATTCTTATAATACCATAAAATAAATCTTATTATTAATGATGATATTCTGTAGTATTACAACAGCAATAATTTCACAACATCAGTAGGTAAATTGGTTCATTTTTTAAATTAATAATTGAATAACAATATATGATTTTGTTTGTTTTATTTTTTAGTTTGAATGCTATTTAACGTAATTTTAGCAAGTTTTCAGCTATATCGTGACACCCAGTTTTTATTGAGGGAGAAAGCTGGAGTACCCAAAGAAAATTCCAGACAAGCGTTAAGAAAACTGACAATCCTTGTCAATTGAGGTTAGGTTCGAGTACACCCTGCCTGCAGTGAAACTGCATCCTCAATGTGACAGACCACAAGATCAATAGTAAATGACTAACTACCTTAAACATCAAGGCCCCTAGCTGTACGAAAATTTGCTCTTATTATATATGTGAAGATAACCTCAGTTACAAACATCAAACGCCATTTTGAAAAGAGTTGACATCAGGATATTTGGATGTATATAAATTTTTACGCTAAAAAGAAGTCTAAAATATCTTAGTTATGTTCAGTAATTATAGGACAAAATTATTTATATAATTAGAAATGTAAAATAGGTTTAATTATCAATGATCAGTTTTTAATATCAGCATCTTCATGGATTATACTATTTTCCTAATGTTGTTTTATGTACATATGTCCTATGTGGTGCAATGTTAAATTGCTTTTTGAATAATTATGTACATATCAAGTATTAAATTAAATTTAATCTTAGTGACCGTGTAAAAAATGTGACCGTGTAAAAAATGTCTCTGGACACAACATTACACAACAACTGTAGGACAATTTTTAACTTTTTTGTTAATTTTAAATATTACAAATATGTTTCAGTGTTATTCATCTACAATTCAATCACTCTTTTTATTTACTTAATGGAATGGCAATTACATTATATAATTTACAACATAAGTGAGACTTTATACAATGTAGGGGAGACAATTCAATGTAGACACATGCCTCCCACAATCCCACCAAACAATCCTAAAAGTTTCAATAATAGCTATGTGAAAACATGCAAAGTATTAATACTGCTGCTTAGACTGTTCAAGAAAATCCAAAAAGACTGTTATGACTACTTAAAAAAAAGATGACATTTTGGGGGTAGTTCAAATGTTATCATTTTGGAGAAAATATTAATACTATTTGAATTAGGTACCATTCCATAGCAGTGGTACTTTCAAGAAATAATCTGATTTGTTCCTTTAACCTTTTTTTCAATACAAATGATGTATGTGATAAATTTTACTTGAAGTAATCAAGATACCTACCATCAACAGTGGTATTATGCTGAACCATCATTTTTCTAGGTTGTTTCCGAGCTAACACTATACTTCTCAGACTGAGAAAGTGTGGATCCTCTCTGTCATGTACCTCTGAGTAACTGTCATACATAGCTTTTCCTACTTCAACATCACCTGTTGACTTGTACACCTGTAAATTATTTTTGTTTAAATGTTTACAATTGAAATTATGTGTAACATTAATGAAGCAAATTCTTGAAAAGTAGATATTGTTTTTTTGTTTGAATGGGTTTTCAGCGCCACTTTCAGCAATTTTTCAGCTATATTGTGGCATCCAGTTTTTATTGGGGGAGGAAGCCGAAGTACCCAGAGAGAACCCCCTACCTGCGGTAGGAAAACTGGCAATCCTTGTCAATTAAGATTGCAGTAGAGTGCACCCTGCCTGCAGTGAGACTTGAACATGCAATCTCAGTATTGACAGACCATGTGATCAATAGTAGACAAACTACCTTAACCACTTGGCCACCGAGGCCCCGAAAAGTAGATATATTCAAATTTATATCATCATATAAAAATAAATGCAGTGCATTGAAATAATTGATATTAACATGTCATTCTTTCCAGACATATTTATGTAAGATAATAATGTCGTAACAGTGAAGCAAACTGAACACATATTATACAAATATACACTTTAATAGAAAGATATATTGTGAACCAACACTGTTTAAGTAGATATGTAGGTAATGCTTCTAAGAAGTGGTTACCTGAAGGTATGCAGGGTTGAAGTATTAGAAGTAAAACTAGCAGAAGAGTGACTATAACACTTCGTAGGATGCTAAGTTTACAATTTTTATTGGTCGACTAGTTTCGGCAGGTACCTGCCGTCATCAGGACAATTTTTCATAAAATTACAGAGCGTAAGTACTATGTTTGTAAGTTCATATCATGACGTCACAATATACAATAGTAGCTTTTGACGACTAAAAATAGAATATAAAGTTTAAAATAGAACATAAACATAAAATTGAAGTGTAAATATCATGGTATAAAACGTAGTGTTTTGTATAGGAAGTAAAGTTGACCGATAAAAATTGTAAACTTAAGCATCCAACAAAGTGTTGTTGTCACTCCTAGTACTACTGAATATACACTTTGCAGAAAGTCTATGCATGGTTATGAAGCTGACAGAGGACAGCTTCTGAGGTCAAAATGTTTTTCTTTGTCAAAATAACCTGTATTGACTTTCAACACAGGCAAAATTTGTTATATTATAAATTTACCTAGATTATTTAATTTTCATCTAAATTAAGTAATATTTTAATATTTTATTTAATAAACAACAAACATAACAGTGATATTGACTGGTTTACTTAATATTAATTCAGAAAACAGTTCTAAATTAAGTAAGTGTGGAATATGCTTTGTCAATCCTGTAAATGACACAAAATCATCCAGTTTGGATTAAACTGACCAGATTTTAAAAGTTTTCTCAATTAATTATGTAATATATTACCTGTAATTTTCTAAGGAAGTTCCCAATGGCTGGCTTTCCAACAGACAGAATTTTACTACGGTCTAACTTTAGATGTATATCTCCCTGCCCATCATCTCCAGTAGTTTTTGTGATTGTTACCAAACCTTGCCCAGCCTCCAACATTACACGAAGAATAACATACCGAGCATTCATATGAGCCTTTAATATAAAATATACTACTGTAAAGCAATAACTATATTATGATGTATTATTAATTGATATTTTTTTCATAAATTTATTGGTGATATGAAAGTGGAGTTAAAACATTCACATTCAAACATTCCAATTAAATATTCTGTTAACCTGCACCATCCTTGTCACAAGTACCTACTGGTCCTACAGTTCTTCACTTTCACTTTATTGCAAAAAATAGTTCGTATTTTTATTTTCCTTTTGAAATAATTCAAATCAGGAAATGTTTACAAGTGAGAGGTGTCAAAAGGCATCATTATGGCGGAAAAAGTTAACATTTATTTGATAACTTCTACCTAAAGACAGCACTGCAAAAAACATTCCATCTTGTGAACATACAAACGCACAACTAAACATGTTACCTGTCTCCATGCTTGAGTTTCTGGGGAATAAAACTCCAAAGCAAGTAAACCAGCTCTGGCCATGTTCAACCAATTAACATAAATGATATCATCAGCAGTGTCTTCTGTATGTCCAAATATTCTATATAAAGTAAATTTGTAGATAGAATGTGAAGAAATTCCTACATAACATAGTTTATACAGTCACAAAAAGCATTAACAAGGGCCAACAGGGATGAAACTTAACGGTCGCCCAGTCGCCAATGCGAGTGGAATTTCGGGCGGGCGACCAAAAGTTTCTGTCTGATTCGCCCAGCTGGCGACTATAAAAGTGTTGTACAGGTGACCAAGATAATTACCAGAAAATTCTCCGTCAGTTCAAATTAGAAGTCATGTTTTCTCTGCCGCGTATTTTCCCTTTCGCTATAAATAGAATCTTGTCAAAAGGATATCCCATAATGCATAGTTCTAATTATCGAACGAACCGATTTCCGTTTTACCCAATTGATGAACATATTAAAATAAACAAAGAGAGTTGTGTTTTTATTTTAACATTGAACATTTTTAGTTCTTTAATATGCTTTCAGTTGTGAACAAAAGTCTTTTAGTTCGTGTCATGTCCGTTTCTTGAATTTTTATTTGAATCAAAATAAAACTTATCTTAGTTGCTCCGTAATCAATTTTACATTACATGTACATTGCACACTTCCTAGTAACATAATAACCACGTGGGGATATATAAAAGGAGTCGAAGAGCTGGCGAAGAAAAGAAAATCGGAAGAAGAAAACCGATAATATAATAAAGAATACGAACAAAAAAGGAAAAGTAAGGAGAAATATGTCAATGAAGTTTTGGACAAGATGGAACAAGTGGCAGAGGAGATTGATGAGTGCGACTGAGGATTCTTATTCTGCTTGATCTGATGATGAACTTAATGAGGACAATGTTTTTAGCAATCTTATGTGCAGTGATTAAAAAAATATTTTATTTACTATTATACATATGTGAAAAATAATGAATTTTTCCATACGTGTTGTAACATGGGTTATACATGTTGTTTGTCTCTACCATAAATGGTAAAGAAAAAGTAAACTGTAGTGAACCAGATGTAGACATTCAGGATTTTGTCGTATCTTTTTGTTTGACCTGTTATATCATTATTGTTTTGCCTTAAATGTATCAAATAAAATACATGCAATTTATTAGTTCACTGTATATTTATCAAATGTTTTGATACTGTACCAAAGTAGTACATGTACATGTACTTGCAAATAAATGACAAGACAAATTATCTTAATTCAGTATTTAAATAATAACAAACAACGTGACAAAGGTTTTAAATAATGAGGTACGTTAATGAAAAATATACATCATAGTTTTAAAGGCAACTATTGTGTTGACAAAAAGTTGGGCCCCTTACTTTTTTGTTGGGCCCCTAGAATTCTAAAGGTTAGGAGCCCAGCTGGCCCCTGAAGGAAAAAACTTAAGCTCTATCCCTGGCCAATGTGGCATATTTTGTTAGTTTAGTTAGATATTTGGTAACTGACTCCAAAATTGGTTGACAAGCACTGATGGTTCTCAAGGAATTTTCCAAGATTTGAGGGCTTTAGTCATTATTGCAGTAATGTTGGATAAACATATGCTAAGAATCATCCATATTGAACTAGTGACTTATAATTGTACAGTTTAAAGAATTGTATTCTTTCAATTGCAGCTTAAAAATTTCTCAAAGACAATTTTTCAAAATAAAATATATTTACAAATTCTGAAAAAACTTTAATTTTAAAAATTATTTAAAAGCGTTATGTATCAATCTGTTACGATTTTTCATTAACGCCTGGTGAACTCTACTTTTTTTTCGAATTGGTCACTGTCAGTAATTAAAAGTATCTCGGAAATGAATAAATGGCATGTAATTTATTTGAAACACATAAAAGGTATTAAAAATTGGTTAAATCTTTGAAATTTTTATTTGCATTACATATTTAATCAAAGATGGAAGTCTTTGTGCATTAGCATGATCTATACAAGACATTTGTTGGCGTATTATCAACCAAGCAGGAGCACCACTTAAATGGATTACCTGTAAAAACATTTAATTCTGCTATATTGAGGATCAAGGTGAAAAAGTTCAATTTCCTGTTAAATGGACTGAGTCATAAATATGTCCTTTACTATTTGATAGAATTAAGTTTTATCATTAAAATTTTATACTTATTGGGATTCAAGTACATGTTATGAAATTGATTTAGTCAGTTTTCAAATCCATTCATCAAATACAAAAACAAAAATAGCAAGTGCTAAAAAATTCCCTGGGGTTCATCAGCCAAAGGTTGAGGGTCACACCTGGTACTCTTTTTTCCTCCTCCTCCAATATAACTGGATGTCACGATAAAGCTGAAAGATTGCTGAAACTGATGAATCAAGAAGTGACTGTGTATATTTTCTTAATACCTATCATAGTTCTGTACTCCAATTAAAAAAAAGTAATTGAATAATAAATTGTTAAACTTTAAATGCTGGTGTAATTTTTAATTCTAGCAAACTACCTAGTAACAGTTGAACAACTTAGTCTGACTATAAGTCATTCTGCTTGATTTTCTTTATATGTTTATTCTTTAACCTCAGCTAAATTTGTGTTTAAATGTGAAAGTAAACTGAGGTATGTTTAAACTAAGTTTTTTTTAGTGCTAGCTACTGTCTGCAGTTGGACACTAATCTGACTATTAGTCATTCTGCTAAGTATTATAAATTACAAAAGACACATTTTGCAAAAAGCTAGTCATTTTAAATGTAAACAGAACAAAATTTAGATCATTCAATAGAAAATAATTAAAACCAAACATGGTTAGCTTAAAGATGATACTAAAGAGAAGCAATCACTTACCTAAGAGCATCAGCTGACAGACACAGATAAATTCCAACACATTCAGCTCTGCATTCTTCATAAGTTGATGCTATAGTGGAGAATTTACTGTCCCATGTCTCATTGTAGTTGTACCATTTATTTATCTGTTGTACAAAAACATGTATGTTAAAATTTTATTTGGGGTTATTAAATACTGTCAAGTAAGAATAATTTAGATAAAAAGATGTACATTTAAATGGAAAGAAAATAGGTATTGTCCAAAACTCATAAAATAATCAACACTATCTGAAGTAATAACTAATTTATTTTAGGTGATCCTTTGCATTTTACATAAATAGTACAAAGTAAAATAAATTGGATTGGCTTTAAAGAGTTATAAACTCTTGATGTACAACTTCAGTAAATTGTTTATTTTCTTCTCCTATTCTAAATTCTAGTTTTTAGATAGTTTATGCATTTTGCTGTTTGTTTCCTAAAATTGTCCAACAAAAGTATGTGACAGAAGATGTAAGACTGTAATTCATGTACATTTATATATTTGCATGAAAACGGACAACAGATACAATTTTAGTATTGAATTAATTCAATACTGTTTACCAAATATATATAGAAATCTGTCTTTACCCCAGCTTCTGTTGCATATAAAATATCTTGTCATGATTCATTTGAAGAACTATGTAATGGTTTTTGACACCCTTTTTATCAAAATTTTTGATGCACACCAGGCAACAAATTTATAACATCGCAATAATTTTTAATAGCTTAAACATTCTGCTTTCTGCATCAATAAAACTATTTTCCTTTATACATATTTGTCTGTGTATTACCTTCTCATGTGTTTCTGTATGTTCTACTGTATTTTTATCAAAGTTGAAACTTCCATCTTCTTGCTGGAAAATGCATAAAAAAATAAAAAGCAAATACAGTATATGGAAACCATTTGGTACTATTGATATATAATACATTGAATTTTAATCCTAAAATTCTAGACACATTTATGTTTTATAATTTTGAAGACCAACATTAAGAATTGCTTGTTTGAATGAAGTTTAATGCCACTTTCAGCAATTTTTCAACTACATGTATATCATGGCATCCAGTTTTAGTTTTAGGGACAGGGTTGATGGTCAAATGATCAAGAGGAGATGCCTAACCATCTAAATCACTTGGCCACTGTAGTACAATCAACCTCAACCACTTGTCCACCTAAAGAATCAGTATAACTATAATATAATACAAAATATAATAATAATACAAAAAAAACCATTCTCGTAACTACTAGATCATATCATTCATAACTACATAAGACAAGTGTGGACACAGAAAAATGTCTCGCCTGCATTCAGCATCAGTAACGAAAATAAATTTCGTCATAAGCATTACGTAAATAGCATTAAATATCAGCAGCTGCCTGTATACCAAATATTGTCACCATACCATGCATAGTTACAGAGGAACTGTCCTAATACAAAAACTTTAACGTAGTCGCTGGACTGTGAAATTGAGGTCAAGGTCAGGTGACACCTACCAGACAGTCATGTACTATTTATCAGCAACTTATATAACAAATATTGTCATCCTAACATGCATGGTTACAGGGGAACAGCCGTAACCCAAAAAACTTTAACATAGTCGCTTGACCGTGAAATTGAGGTCAAGGTCAGGTGACACCTACCAGACAGTCATGTACTAGTCATCAGCAACCTATATACCAAATATTGTCATCCTATCATGCGTGGTAACAGAGTAACTGCCGTAACCCAAAAACTTTAACGTAGTCACTGGACCGTGAAATTGAGGTCAAGGTCAGGTGACACCTACCAGACAGTCATGTACTAGTCATCAGCAACCTATATACCAAATATTGTCATCCTACCATGCGTGGTTATAGAGGAACTGTCGTAACCCAAAAACTTTAACGTAGTCGCTGGACCGTGAAATTGAGGTCAAGGTCAGGTGACACCTACCAGACAGTCATGTACTAGTCATCAGCAACCTATACACTAAATATTGTCATCCTACCATGCGTAGTTACAGAGGAACAGTCGTAACCCAAAAACTTTAAGGTAGTCGCTGGACCGTGAAATTGAGGTCAAGGTCAGGTGACAGGTGACTGACTGGCAAGTACTCATCATAAGCTACCTCTGGACCAAATTTGATGGACCTAGGGCTTCGGCTTACAAATATATGAAGCAAGATGTCAAGTGTTTACGCCGGATTCCCATACATATGTCTCGCCTCCAGCGACTTTCGTCGCAGGCGAGACAAAAAGTTAATCATGTTACTAAAAATCACCAATAAGTTAATGCTGTATAAATTCAAACCTACAGGTAAAAACACAGTCAGAGAAGGACATTAGTCAGAAGGTAACTGTCGAGACACAATTTACCAGTCTGTTAACCTTATTACATCAGTTTACAACTAACAACAAGTTATATTAACTGCCTCCCAGATGCCATTATGTTATATAGTCTATACTAAACTCATTTATAAATTAGTGGTAATCTTTTGTCATGGTAAAATATACTTTTTTTAATTTTTAATTATCACCTTCATAAAGATACAGATTTTTTAAATGCCTGGTTGTCTCACCTTCTTATGTTCCTACAGAGTGAATTTGTCTTTTTTACCATTGTTACTCTTTTTGTTTTCCTTAAGTTATTTCTCCTCTTTATATGTTTGGTATATAATTATTTATCTTGTGTTTATATTCTGAGTTCTGCAAGTGTTTGGTATAATGGTTGCTATAGTTGGTTTTTATTGTGCAGGTATAGTTTTGGTTTTTCGTTCTTTTGAAACCCATCTGCATATCCGTGTTGTTACAGGAATGATTGTAATAATCAGTTCAATAAAAAAAAATTATGTTAATGTGACTGATCCCAGCCAGTAGTTAATGCTCTGGTATGAATTATACTGTTATTTGTTTTAATTGTTCTGTCTTTGTGGGGTAGGACCACCATTGTTTATCACCTCTTCGTCTATATAAAATTAGTTGATTTTGAATTTTTCTGAACATTTTACCTTTGTTTCAAATAAAGAAATATTCCTGTCACATGACAACATGTAATCCCTAAGTATTCTCCCAAAATTTCAGCCCCACTTTCATTGCATATAAGAACAAACGATCAACCGGATGTCAACACAGTGAAAAAAAACTTCTTTCATTTTCAAGTTTAGTCCTAAAATAGTGCTTGTCATCCAATGACTCCCATTAATTTTTATCTTTAGTACACATCAGTTAAACTTTATCCTCTTGTTTCCAGAATAATTCAGCCAAAAATACCAAGTTTGTTCCAATAGCTATTATGGTTCAAAAGTTATAATTATAACAGTGAGCAGCTATTTTTAAATAGCACTACTTTTACGTACAACCTCAGGACTGGTTCCCAGTATTTGGTGGTCCTTACACCTTTGTGAGGGTTGTGTTTGGTTTATCTCCCTTGTTTATGAGGGTTGTGTTTGATTTATCTCCCCTGTTAGTCAGGTTTGTGTTTGGTTTATCTCCCCTTTATATACAAGACGACTACTAACCTTTACAAATAACTTTCCACTGCCATGGCCCAGTAGTTCATGAAGACCAACTTGTACTTCAAATGATTCTATTTTTAATTTGACATACAATTCCTGGAATACAGAAAAATAAAAATAAAACTCCACAATGACTGCATGTATCAATAAACTATTAATGTGTACATAGCAATTTATACTAGTACAAAGATGAAGAGAAAAATGTACAGTTGAACCTGTTTAATCTGACACTCTATGGAACGACTGAAAAAAGTTAATTTATACAGGTGAAGAAATACTCGAGTTTTTTAATCGACAGCTGAAAATATGAGTCTGTGATGCAATGTTACATGTTTGCTGAATTGATACTGATGTAAATTGAATAAATTTATGGCAGCATTAGGTTCATATTGTTCATGATAAAAAGTTCTTCTAAATAAAATACACAAGTGTGGACACAGAAAAACGTCTCGCCTGAATTCCACATCAGTAACGAAAATAAATTTCGTCATAAGCATTACGTAAATAGCATTAATTATGAGCAGCGGCCTGTATACCAATTATTGTCACCATACTATGCATAGTTACAGAGGAACTGTCCTAATACAAAAACTTTAACGAAGTCGCTGAACCGTTAAATTGAGGTCAAGGTCAGGTGACACCTTCCAGACAATCATTTACTATTCATCAGCAACCTATATACCAAATATTGTCATCCTACCATGCTTGGTTACAGGGGAACAGCAGTAACCTAAAAACTTTAACGTAGTCACTGGACCATGAAATTGAGGTCAAGGTCAAATGGCACCTACCAGACAGTCATGTACTATTCATCAGCAACCTATATACCAAATATTGTCATCCTACCATGTGTAGTTACAGAGGAACTGTCATAACCCAAAAACTTTAACGTAGTCGCTGGACCGTGAAATTGAGGTCAAGGTCAGGTGACACCTACCAGACAGTCATGTACTAGTCATCAGCAACCTATACACCAAATATTGTCATCCTACCATGCGTAGTTACAGAGGAACTGTCGTAACCCAAAAACTTTAACGTAGTCGCTGGACCGTGAAATTGAGGTCAAGGTCAGGTGACACCTACCAGACAGTCATGTACTAGTCATCAGCAACCTATACACCAAATATTGTCCTCCTACCATGCGTAGTTACAGAGGAACTGTCGTAACCCAAAAACTTTAACGTAGTCGCTGGACCGTGAAATTGAGGTCAAGGTCAGGTGACAGGTGACTGACTGGCAAGTACTCATCATAAGCTACCTCTGGACCAAATATGATGGACCTAGGGCTTGGGCTTACAAAGATATGAAGCAAGATGTCAAGTGTTTACGCCGCCGCCGCCGCCGCCGCCGCCGCCGCCGCCGGATTCCCATACATATGTCTCGCCTCCAGCGACTTTCGTCGCAGGCGAGACAAAAACACTGTTGAAGGTCCTATTTAATACTTTTTGTAAAATTCTTTCTGTAAAAAATTTAGGAACTTCCTCACTATCCTTAATTAGCTAAGATTCTGATCTTACATTGAAGCCTTCTTTGCACTTTTCGGAAATGGAATATCTGTTCAATTTTTTAATTGTCGTTTTCTAATTGAGGTTGGTGTGCATGCTTTTTCATTATTTATGAACTAGAAAATTCAATTCTGATATATGATCAGCCATTAAACATGTAATAAATAAACAAAGGCTAATTTAATGTAACCATTATGAGGCCCCTGAATAAAAGTTGTGTGCATTGGAGTGTAGCATAGACTATCTGTGTTTAACAATTTAACAAGGGTAATTTAACAACGGTAATGTTGACATGCTTGACAGAAGTGAACTTTTAAAGTTGCTGGATTACGAAGGGCTTTATTCCTAAAGTAATCATTTTATTGGAACATCTAATTAATGTCGGATCACGGAAATCACAGGTACTGGAATATACAAATGCTTTTGTTCTTATGACAAAGGGGAAAAATGGGGCATCTAATGGGACTTTAAATGATTGTTTTTAATATTCATGAACACATTTCCCTGAATTACAAATCTGCTTATAGAAAAGCTGAGCATGATATAAACAGTCCGTCTCAGAAGATATTTACCTTACCTTAGACCAATAAAAAATAATGTTGAATTGGCCTCACTCAAAAACAAAAATTATCCCATTACTATGACTGATACTATGCTGAAAATTTAACTTTATCTATTACTTAACAGCTATGCAAAGTTTAAACAAAATCTGTTGGCACTTTTTTAAGGTAGTATATGTACCACCAATTGTTGAACACAAAAAAATTGAACTGGCCTAAGTCGAAAACTACAAATTGGATTGTGCTGAAAATTGAACTTGATCTTCATTTTAAAGTACATAAAAGCTGTGCAAAGTTTTAACAAAACCTGTTGACTCATTTCCAAGTTATCATCTGGAAACCACCAAAGCATGGACAGATGATGGATGACGGGGTGGGCAGGTATAAAAACTTGGGACCACAATAAATTGTCTGATAAGAAATATGTCGGAATACTCAGGTGTCAGATTAAGCTAATTCCACTGTATTTAATGATTTTTTTTTATAAATCCTAATATTTATTATATAGACTATGCTTCTGTATATAAAGTTTCTTAAAATATTTTACAAGCAATATTTTAAATTGACAAATTCATGGGGTATCAAGACCATCCTACTGGTTTTAGGTGCTAATGTAATATTCTGCCCTCAATGTAACTTTGTAATTTTAAATTTGAACATACTGTATCTTCTGCATCCAGGAAACTGACTTTGTTATCTTTGTATGCTGCTGTTAATACATTGCCTAGTGACACATTCTTAAAACCTTCACTCTGTCTGATGTCATCATCTAAAAATAGAAAGGAGAATCTATATTGAAAGGATGAAGTGGGATACAAATTAGCTTCAATTTTGTTCTTTAAACATTTTGGACCAGATATCTGTGTATTTATTATTGTGAAAATGGTCCTGATATAAATTCAAATTCATAAACAATATAAACACTCATCTATTCACAAAAGAAATGGCAATCATACTTGTGTTTGGTAGAGATAAGGTTAACTGGCTGATAGTAAATAAGCCCAGGTGATTTTCTCCATGATCTGAAATGTATATCTTCTATTTCTCGAAAGGGAATACAAATTGGGTGAACAAGATTGTTTCTAACAGTGATAACCTGTCAGTGTGGTCACATAACAGTCCTAATTTGGCTGTCCCTACTTATTTTCAGGTTGAGTAAGCAATATATCATTTAGCAAAAATAAAATTGTAATAGAACATTATAACTATCAGGGTGTATCTTCCATTGAGTCACTTGAAATGTAAAACCTAACATATTACACAAATTTACATGTGAAACTCATCAAAAAATGTTTGAAGATGACATAGGAGTTCCAATTCAGCATCAATTTTTTTAACAAAATCTCTGAGTGACTATTACAGATAATTTATCCATATATGCTTAAAATGCCTGTGTTTTCCAGCCACTTATATTAAAATGTAATTACACTAATGAGTTAATTAAGCTTAACTTTGTACTAACAGTTAGGAATATTGATCCCTGCTGGAATTCCTGATCCTCCAAAGGCTAAAACATCTAATGATGTAAAGTCAGGTTTCAAAAATTTATCTTTTTCATATGCTGCTGGCCATGGAAGTAGAGCTAAAAGGTGCTCAGCATTCTTAACTAGTTCTCCAAACTTTGCACTCATATCTTTATTCACAACAGCAACAAATCCTGTAAAAAAACAACTATACTGTGACGATAACAGAGTTAAATTCCCAATAAATCATGACCCCATTCACAACAGCAACAAATCCTGTAAAAACACAACTATAATGTGAAGATAACAGAGTTAAATTCCCAATAAATCATGACCTCATTAACAACAGCAACAAATCCTGTAAAAACACAACTATAATGTGAAGATAACAGAGTTAAATTCCCATTAAATCATGACCTCATTCACAACAGCAACAAATCCTGTAAAAACACAACTATAATGTGAAGATAACAGAGTTAAATTCCCAATAAATCATGACCCCATTCACAACAGCAACAAATCCTGTAAAAACTCAACTATAATGTGAAGATAACAGAGTTAAATTCCCAATAAATTATGACCCCATTCACAACAGCAACAAATCCTGTAAAAACACAACTATAATGTGACGATAACTGAGTTAAATTCCCAATAAATCATGACACCTATGATACTTTTCATGGAAAAACATCATAAGATACTTTTTCATCATTTTAGTCATTTTGTATAAAATTTAAAAAAAAAAAGTTTGTTCACAAGTTGTAGATTTTGTACACTTGTATATGTTGTGGAATTTGATGATAAAAGCTCTATAACATTTGAATCATTTATATCCTGTCATAACCTTGGTATCTTTGATGACATAAATACGCCTGAGCTGTATTTTTTGTACATGTGTATAATCAGAAAGGTTTTATTGTGATGTTAGACTTCATAAACAATATTAAAACCCATCTATTCACAAAAGAAATGGCAGATCTAAGTGTGTCTAGTGGCCATGGAGAGAAGTTTTACTGGCTGATACTAAATAAGCACAGGTGATCTTCTCTATGATCTATAATGATTTATATTTTATAGGCACCTGTGGTGTTCAATATTTAAAAAAACACAATTTTATTATAAAAATACATTAAAAGACATTTGTTAAATGCAGGATAACAACAACATTAGTGTGTTGTTGAAAAATATAGCTCTTGTATTTTGTATTTGGTGCGGGATAGGGGAAATGATGGATTCCCCTGAACTTTAGACTGGTATTGTATATTGTATTGGATTTTAAATATCTTTGTGGTGTGAAGGTCACTGACTTTTAATTAGACAAAACTACATGTCTAGTGAAGTAAATTGTATATCCTTGGTATCTTTGATGACATTTTACTACAGTCATAGGAAGAAAATAACTTTCCATATTGCTATCCATTCAGATTATTATTAAGATACATGTAGTTTATATAGTAGCATAGAAATAATATATACAATCCAAATTTACTGGTCTAAGCTACTATTAAGCAATATATCAATAAAAACAGATAAAATGTCATTATCATTATTACACTATGAGTACACAAGTTGTTTTTTACAGCAATTTATTAGCTATATTATTGCATCAAGTTTTTATTTGAGGGAAGCTTGTTTGTTTGAATGTTGTTTAATGCCACTTTCAGCAATTTTTCAGCTTTATTATGGAATCCAGTTTTTATTAGAGGAAGAAGCTGGTGTACCCAGAGAAAGCCCCCGACCCGTGGTCGGAAAACATTGGCAATCATTGTTAATTAAGATTGGAGTCGAGCACACCCTCCAGTGAGACTCGAACCCACAATCTCAATGTTGACAGACCACATGATCAATAGTAGACCAACTACCTTAACCACTCGGCCACTGAGGTCAGTTTGACAGAAGCTGGAGTACCCAGTAAAAAAAAACCACAAGCCCTTATCAGAAACACTGGCAATCCATGTCAACTGAATTTGGAAGCAAATCCTGCAAGCAGTTAGACTTTATGCAATTTCAGTGTGAACATACCAGTGATCAATAGTAGTTACAAGTAACAAACTACATGTATATTAAACACTCAGCTGCAGTGCCCCACTCAAGCTGGTCAATTAATTAACATTAATTATTAAACAATATTACAACCTGCATAGTAGAAACTAGTTGGATTTGAAGTATATGTATGTTTACTGAGTAGATACATGCAATATTGATCCATGTTTGGGCAAAATGGATGAATTTGCCTCCACCCATCAAATACATAAAATTGTAATTCCTATAGTAATTGGGGGTTTAGCTTAGTGGTAGAGCTAAATTATTTCCATAGAATTGTTTCAATATTAAAGCACAGCTAACTTTTACCTTCAAATTCTCCTCTGACACCAAAAGGATCTCTGTAAGACTCTATAAATCCTATGTATCTGTTAAAAGAAAAATTAAGATAAAAACTAACAACAGGTAAATAAACAAACTGACACAATTCAGGTCTATCTGGTGTAGAGTAAATTTCTGCACTATTTAATCCTTGTTACATCTTGTTCATTGTAAAAATCCCATAAGGTTACAATTTCAGAAATTTTAAAACCAAACAAAGTGCCTTAAGATCTTGTTTCACCTTCCATGGGAAATTAAAGCTCTATCTCTTTTACAAGATCAATAATGTAAAAAAAAAATACTATGGCATTTTCTACCACAATGCAGTAATAAAGTAATTCCCCCGACCACTAATTTGCCATATAAGGGACATTGTATTATAACTGATATTAAGCTAGCAATACCTTCAAAATGGTATTTTGTCTGGGAGACACATATGAAGCTCCCCACACACCACTTTGACAAAGCTGTACATGTATTATACTTGATAGTGAAAGACGCACATGCTTTGAAATGTTTATTTTGTCTGGGAGCCTCTGCATGTGTACAGGCTAAAACTATGTGTGTTAGAAACAAATGTCTACCTTAGTAGATTCTTGAATAATGGCAGTATACTTTTTTTTGCCTTAATATTATTTTGAAGAAAATTTCCTAAGTCCATGGCTAGTAATTTTGTTAAAAATCAGCGTAGTAGAACAAAACATTAACTTGATCCATAACTTCTCACTGTAGACTCGCATATTAAAATTCAGCTCAATATCTATAAGCCTTTACAAAACAAGAAACGTGCCCATGCCACGAAACCAGGTATTTAACAATTTATCAATTAATTTTAGAACTATACTAAAAGTTACACCCTGCTGGGCTCAGTGTTTTGCTTGCATTTTTTTATTATTCCATTTTGTACCTTTGTAGTGTTAAAATCCAATTTAAAACATTTCTACATGATAACACGTCCATATTTTATATTATGCCTTAGTTGTTGACAAGTCCCAAATCGTCCTTGACATTTGCTACGGGAATTTTACATAGGAAGTCAGCCATTTGAGTGTGTACAGGGACCTCGCATTGTTTTCAAAAAGATCGTCTGCTTTCGTAATGTTCAGTGG
The DNA here is from genome assembly GCA_944474755.1 of Limnoperna fortunei. Taxonomy (NCBI): domain Eukaryota; kingdom Metazoa; phylum Mollusca; class Bivalvia; order Mytilida; family Modiolidae; genus Limnoperna; species Limnoperna fortunei. Next base: position 20,722,341 of record OX104113.1, on the reverse strand, counting down.
TATTCGGACAAACCGCGAGGATTTTCCCGCCTTAACTGCAGACGATATTACCCCAAGGATTTCGAACAGACGACAATGGACTCTTCCAAACATACACTTCCATTGTAATTTAGGTCAAACTTTACTATAAAAAATTGCTCTATCACAATGAAAAATCCGCCGCATTTCAGAACGCTAAATAACTGTGGAAAATAAAAAGACAAATTCAATTTACACATTTTATTATCTACAAAAGGAGCATAAACTGGACCAAACACGGTAAGCAGTTTTTATTTTTCAGCCAAAACACCGCCTAAAGATTCCCATAACATTGAGTATAGTCTAAGTGAAAACTATTTTTCTTTTTTTAGGTCTTCATGCAAGCTTGCTATATCCAATGTTTCAGCAAGATTGGTTTATCTGAACTAAAGTTATTGACCGGAAAGTGTATTCCTATTTTTAGTAACAGTGATCTTGACCAGACTGGCCCCAAATCCAATTCCATGTGAGGTCTTTATGCAAGCGTGCTATATTCAAAGTTTCAGCAAGACTGGTTTATCCCAAACTGAAATTATCGACTGGAAACTGTTTTTCTATTTTAAGTAACCTTGACCTTGATATGACTGGCCTCAAATCCAATCCCAAGCTAGGTCTTCATGCATGCTTGTTATATCAAAAGTTTCAATAAAATTGATTTATCCAAACTAAAGTTATTGACCAAAAACTTTTTTCTATTTTTAGTAAGAGTGACTTTGACCTTAATCCAACTGATCAAAATCCAATCTTAATGCTAGGTCTTCATGCAAGCTTGCTATATCCAAAGTTTCAGCAAGATTGGTTTATTCTATCTGAAGTTATTGACTGGAAACCCTCTGTTTGACACCGCCCACCGGCTATATCCCAATCTAATAACCAGGTTTTTCATTGATAACCTTTTTTAAAAAGCCCTAAAACTATTATTTTATTAAATTTCCAAAGTCACTGTAGACTCACATACAACAAGTGTGGACACAGAAAAATGTCTCGCCTGCATTCCGCATCAGTAACGAAAATAAATTTCGTCATAAGCATTACGTAAATAGCATTAGTTATCAGCAGCAGCCTGTATAAATATTGTTACCATACCATGCATAGATACAGAGGAACTTTCCTTATACAAAAACTTTAACGTAGTCGCTGGACCATGAAATTTAGGTCAAGGTCAGGTGACGCCTACCAGACAGTCATGTACTATTCATCAGCAACCAATATACCAAATATTGTCATCCTTACATGCGTGGTTACAGGGGAACAGTCGTAACCCAAAAACTTTAACATAGTCACTGGACCCTGAAATTGAGGTCAAGGTCAGGAGACACCTACCAGACAGTCATGTACTATTCATCAGCAACCTAAATACCAAATATTGTCATCCTACCATGCATAGTTACAGAGAAACTGCCGTAAACCAAAAACTTTAACGTAGGCGCTGGACCGTGAAATTGAGGTCAAGGTCAGGTGACACCTACCAGACAGTCATGTACTAGTCATCAGCAACCTATACACCAAATATTGTCATCCTACCATGCGGAGTTACAGAGGAACTGCCGTAACCCAAAAACTTAAACGTAGGCGCTGGACCGTGAAATTGAGGTCAAGGTCAGGTGACAGGTGACTGACTGGCAAGTACTCATCATAAGCTACCTCTGGACAAAATTTGATGGACCTAGGGCTTGGGCTTACAAATATATGAAGCAAGATGTCAAGTGTTTACGCCGCCGCCGCCGGATTCCCATACATATGTCTCGCCTCCAGCGACTTTCGTCACAGGCGAGACAAAAAAATCATCTAAATATCTTCAAGCCTTTAGAAGAAAGCCCAAAACATATGGGTTGGACCAACAGAATAATGGACAGATGCACAGGAGTAAAATGTGCCCCCAACTGTTAGTTGCTGGGCCATAAAAAGGTGTGATATTATTTTGAATATCCTAAACTATCAAAAGATCAAAAATAACATAAGAAAGATACCATGAAATTTTAAAACCTGTTCTATCACAACAGTGATCCACCAGTTCAATCCCAATAAAGTATTTCAAAACAAACATAAAATTACTATAGTATTTTGAACCCCTTCTGCTGGAAATTGAACCCAGTGCCAGTCACAATAGTAGTTATTTCTAAAACAAAACGATGCCATAGGATATGAACAAAATCAACTGGAAATAGAACTCCCCATTTTACAACAATATTGTAGTGGCAGGTGAAATGCCTTGATAGAAACTATATTCCATCCTATTTGTCTTAAAATCATGCACATACAACTGTAAAATACTTGAGATTCCATTTGGTTAAATGTACCAAACGAATGGGTTAAGTGGTAATTTAATAACTGAAATTTGATGCACAGGTTCCAAAATAAGAGTGTATCTAATATATGGTTAGTTATACATGTACTATAATAATGTGGACGTAACAAACCTACTGCCCCTTCATCCCAAATATACTGACAGCCAAAAGACAGGAAAAGTAAGATGACTTATTGAAAACTCTTAAATGACAAATTCTCAGAATCATCCACTCAGAACTGAGTTATAAATAAAAAGCAACACTAAAATGGTGATTAGAAATAATTGGTTCTTCTGACCACTTAATAATCTAAACCAAAGGGTATTTAATTAAAAACTTGTTGACATTCCATCATAAGCTCATTAAATGAGAAATTCAACGAACAACATCCAATCATAATCTCATAAAATATAAGACAAAAATATTATTGGCCACTGGAGACCTTTTATCTCGAAAACCATATAAGATTTAAAAGAATTTTAAATGCATGTTTTATTATGGCAAAATGACTAAAGTTAAAAAATCCCAACAAAAATTTTGGTCAGGATATGGCCCTCTTTAAATCCTACAACTTAAAAAGGGTAAAATTATTATGGCATACTACAATATCATATGTCCATTTGAACAGGATGAAAAATAAAAAATATATCACATATATAAAACAAAGATAAGTCTTTTTTTATCCACAATGGCAGGGGACAGTATTACCATTTACCATATCAACTTTTATTTGATCCTAGGAAGCTTTTTGGTTGAAGAAAATGCTGTCACCAACAGACTTGTACGTAGGCAGTATTTACCCAAAAGTAACAGTAACCTACGTTTCTACAATTGGTCCAATATTTTTTATCCATTGTCTGGATCCATCTTTATGTGCACGAATAGATCCTGAAGTGAAACTTTTGATGTATTCAGTCAACATTTGTTCCTCATAATCATTGGCCACATATTCCTACAATAGATTTTAAAGAAATTAGCTAAAGTAATAGCATTTAAAAAGAGTTTTGAACAAAACTGGCCTAAAATTATCTTCAATGATCTGATCTGAATATGTTGCTAGTTTTACAACACAGAAATATATGTGATGTAGTACATACTAGTATTAAATCAATCTATATTTTTATTAATAAAGGTACCAATGTGTTAGTGACACATTTTTTTTTGGTATTTTAACTTTTTTTAATTAAAACTTTAATTTCATCACATGTCAGAAAATAAGAGAACTTTCTATTCAATCATATGAAAATTTAAATACTTTTCTAATGCTGCAAGCTGACCTGACAGTCATTATAATTAATATAAAAAAAACTTGTTAGTTTTTCAGCAGAAACAAGAAAACAACTGAACTCACTTTTGCCTTTCCTAAATTTTCTACCACATGCGCCATCAACTTTGAATAGTCTCCCCTTGTAACTTTAAACATGCAGGGTTTTGATGAAGATGGGGTAAATTCAAAAGTACCTAAAATTCCTTCTGGAAAACCCTCTATTGCACCTTCTGAAAACAAAATTATAAGCTCAGTATTTAGTTAATATTACATAGCTTTAAAATCTTGTTTCAAGATGTGTAAAACTCTAGTTGATAATGAAAGATTTTATTTTTGAAACCAATGTGGATAGTAGTGCTCAGGCAATACTATGTCCTTATAGGCAAACAAAATATTTCTAAGTCCAAGGGTCGTAATTTCGTCAAAAATCATTGGACTGGAACAATATTCAAATTTGATCTGTAACTCATCATGGTTGACTAACATACCAATTATCAGCTCAATATCTGCAAGTGTTTGAAAAAACTTATATTTTTTTTAAATTTTTGAAGTGCAAACCTGTAGTCCCCTTTGGCAAAGCCCATAGGGGACTAAAAATGTCAATTCTCACACTCCAAGGAAAATATGAAGCACAAGGTACCAGTTTTCTAATGGTTCAAGCATTTGTGAATAATTTTCCAGGCAGTAAAAAATTGTGGAAATTTTGTATTTCAGCCAAGAATATATGCACTAGTGAAGACTATCACTGAAATGACATTATTAAGGCTTTTTCATTACACTTAAAATTAAATTTATAAGTTATTTTTTAACTCAATAAATTAAACCTAACACCAAAAAAAGCATTACAATTTTTTGTCCACAAAAACCAAGGAATAGGGAATTACTAATCATACCGTCAGTTGAAACACTGGCTAAGCGAACTTCATAACATGTTTGTCCATTTTCGACTGTTTTAAATAGTCTTGTGTTGTATGGACTCAAATCCTAAAGTAAAAGAATGTGTATAGTTAATGTTTATGAAAATCCAGTAATTATTTTAAAAATAATAAGTTAAAGAAGAAAAAGCACTGTAGAATATGAATATCAGTTTATATACACTAAAATAAATCCCTTGTAAATATATGTTTAATTTACAAAATTTACTAAAGTTGTTTTTTAAGTTAACAGAAATGAAAAATACTGTATTTTATTTCACTGGAATATCAAGCTTTATTGTACCGGTCCTAACAAATTACTTTTAGTTCCTTGGAATATCAAGCTTATTGTAATAAAAAAAATACTAACTTTACTATCTAAAAATTCCTGGGCAATCTTAGCATCTTCCAAATCACAGTTACTGGAGAAGTATGCTGTTGTGCCCTACAACAGAAGCATAATTATTATTGCTGATGTTCCCATGATTACTTCATGTATAGTGACTTCAAAGTTCACGCTATAAAAAAAGAAATTAAAAGCATGATACATGTTCTTCTAGATTATCTACAATTTCAACAAAAGCTAAAATTTTAAAAATATATCAGAGGAAAAAAAATAAAACAATTTAAAATAAACATAACAAATTTAAAAGAAATAGTAAACAGTGTAAGCAAAAAACATTAGATTGACAACTGTTTCTGTTTCATTAAGTAATTAAGGGTAATTTTTGTACAAAGTAAGCCAATACAAGAGGAAATGTGCTTGTTTGAATTGGCTTTATGCCATTTTCCAGCTATATCATGGCATTCAGTTTTTTTGGGGAAGGAAGTCATAGTACCCAGACAAAACACTTTAACTTTTGGCAGAAAAAAAGGCAATACTTGACAATAAAGTTTGGAGTCGAGCACATTCTGCTGAAAGTTTTGAAAGGCTTTAAATCAAAACCTCAGTGCAAACACACTGCTGATCAACAGCAAATGGCTGACAACTCCAATAAAAAGTTCCTGTAAAAGCTTGTGTAGCAGACAATTGTGTATGTTACAAACAGAATAAACTAATTCAAACAACCTTATTTTTAAGACCAAGTTCTTTCTGTCTGTCAGCTAATGAAAACATCCTGTCTGATACAGCATCCCATAATGCTTTAATACCACTAGGGTCATTGCCAGCGGCTTTACTACTCAGAACAAGGGATTCAAACTTATCCTGAAAAAATATTTCCTTAATTATTTATTTATCTGAATACAAATTACCATATCTGGTTATTTTCAAAAAAATTTATTTCCTTAATTTATTTATTTATCTGTATACAAATTACCATATCTGGTTATTTTCAAATAGAGTTTGGTTTGTGATTTTCTATTGAAGCAAAGTCAAATATTTGTTAAAGTTTTATTATTCGAGTTTTATGTAAAAAGCTTATTTTTTATAAAGTTACTTAACTATTCACGCTGACTCGACTGCTAGCATAGAGAAAATTAAACACATGCTAAAGTTTCCTGATATACGGCATGTGCTTGTAAAAGAAATTTTATGGTAGAAAATATACTGTTTCAAATCAGATTTCTATTGAAGTCTTGTTAAAATAACTTTTAAGAAAACAACATTTTTTATGTTTACTAAGCCAACTGCAAACAGAATATACAAAGCATTATAAAGTGTTGAAAAACAATCTTTTAAAACTTCAATTCAAACTAAATACATACTTTAACAGGTTATGTTGTGATACAGATAACATTATTCACTTTTGTACTTTTGAAACAAATGGAATCATATATACCTTAGGTATGTTAGGAATGAATTTAGTGTCACCAAATGATTTGTAGTTCCCCATATTGGCATAAAATGCAGCACAATAAATCATCAAAGCCTAAAATAAAAAAATAAAAATAAAAAACAAAATATGACAGTTTGTTTCAGTTTTTCAGATACAATCTGACAGTCTTCCTAACAAGTGTGTTTAAATCTGTACATTTGACTTTAATAAGAAATATATCTGAGTAAAATCAAGATAGTTCTTTTTAACAAACCTGCAACTGTTACAAATACTTAATAATTTAGGTCATTAAATGATCAGCAGAACTGTGAAGAATAAATAAGCAATACATCACTGCTGTTACTTGATTTTGGTATTTAAAAAAATGCATGAGGAGTATTTAAACAACTAATATACATGCACGTCCTTTTCTTACACTATTTAAATTTTCTACAAGTTGCATCTGCATCATTTTTTGTCTGTAATGGAGTGATGCCTTGTTTCAGTGCTTAATAGGCATATTATATTCTGTAATTTTTTCCTTTAACAAAGTATCATTCCACTATCAATAAAAAAATTAATTTACCTAAAGCACTATAATCCACTTGCTAAGTGCAATGAAGATTTAAAAAAAATCCAAATGAACCAAGTTTTCCATTTTTGCAATTTGGGATACCTGTACATGTTATACATTTGATTAAACTGTATATCTATTGTACTACATAATTAGAAACAAGAACCATTTATAAGTCTTTGACTTGATCAAACTTGGTTCAAACTAAGTAATGAAACAAAATGTTGCACAATTTTTTTTAATTATCATGTTAAAACCTTTCACACCTGCCATTCTTCTTCAGTAAATCCTTTGTCAACAGACAGGGTTTTCAGTTCAGCAATTGGTTGAGCTCTGAATATTTTTTGCAGCAGTATAAATATACCTGGAGATTCTGGAGATGTCTAAATCATAAATGAATAATTTGTATAAGAATAAAATGAAAAATAGTTTGGAAATTAAATTTGTCTGGATTTATGGCTTCTTTCAGCATGTTCGTTAAGGAAAGATGGAGATTCTGGAGATGTCTAAATCATAAATGAATAATTTGTGTAAGAATAAAATGAAAAATAGTTTGGAAATTAAATTTGTCTAGATTTATGGCTTCTTTCAGCATGTTCAGTTAAGGAAAGATATTGAGACAAAGTGTATATATATATGTAAGTACCTGTACTAATACAATCAATCCTCCATACCATGATGCCTGAGCTATGTAGTGAGAATATAGTCTTTCTTTATCTGTCAGGCCTTCAAATGCCTTGATACAATCCAACAGACATACTCCAGTTTCATTGGGTATTATGTACTGAGATATATCTGTGCTCATATTCCTGTAATAACAAAACAAGTAAATTCAGTTGGGCCATTTTTTCTAGCCCAATAATGTTACTAACTCAAAGTTTGGAAATTATATACATGATGTTTCATCATTTTTCTGTTATCTTGTAAAAAAATTACCTTGTTACTTCCCGTGGCTTTCTAATTAAACACAATTACATTCTTACAAAATAATATGGCATAAACAAAGTCATGTCTTCAACCCACCTGTAGGAACCTCTGTGGTTAAGGTAGTTAGTCAATGACCATTAACCACATGCCTGTCAACACGGAGGTTGAGAGTTCAAGCCTTACTATGGGCAAGGCATGCTTATCTCCAACCCTTACATGAATTGCCAATTTTTTAACAGTTAAAGGTTTTCACTTGATACTGCAGCTTCCTCCCACAAAAAAATGCATGCATACACACAAGGTCAAATTGCCCCACTGTAAAATCACCCCACTGCAAGCTTAGTCACAAATTGATAGTTAACAATAGTACAAAAATGTTATATAATCTCCAGAGCAAATTTTGCAATTAAAAAACAAAAATGACATTAAGCATGGAAACAATAAAAAAAGATATATACTGTAATTGGGGAAACTTTGACAAATGTGGTAGGCATTTTTAAAGGGTTAAGTTTTTTGTTTGTGGGGCTTATTTGCACAAGTGTGGTCATTTTTGCAGGGGTGGGGGCATTTTTCACTGGGAGATTTTTCGGTGGGGTGATCTGACTAGAATCCCACAGTAACATGATATGTACATAAGTCAGGCTTTTGGCATTATGACCTGACAACCACAAATGAGAAGGCCTCCCTTATATGCCCCTTGGGACATGGTGGACAGCTCAGTTTGTTTAGCACTGGGAATCCCTCCCATAGGGCAAGTTTTCTTACCTGTTACAATATGATTGGATATTAGAAATACTTCGCATTTACAAAAAACCTTTACTGCATAGCCACTTTTTTACGTAATGTAATGTCATGTAAACTTGACCACTACGGGCTACTGCATTAGAGGCACCACTAAAGCTTGGATCCCAAACTTCCTTATGGATACAGGGGTCACCACACTAAAAAATTAGGAAGAAGTGACTTCTCCCTGGCAGCCAAACAGGGAAAAGTGAGGCCTTGATAGATCTTCAGGAAGACATTATGGAGAAGTCAGGGGGATGGTACAAATAAATTTTCGCAAAAGCTACATAAATTGTTCATTAATTACATCATTTTTTTAAAATTGTGGATTTCCAGGATTATTTCTCTTGTGTTTTTAAACCATAACACACTTTTTAGATTCAGTTTTGTTTTCTTTCTTATTCATTATTATTCATGGTATGCAATATCAAATAGCACATAATCTTTCTCATTATAAAATCAATGAAAAAAGGCACCAGATATAGCGACTATTTTTCTATCTACTTCAGTACTTGTAGCCATACAAGGTATTCACAAATAAAAAAAAATAAAAATAGATCAACTAAAAATATTTGTATAGGTGTAGACAAAAACATCATTCAAGAAGTTCTTGTATACATCAAAATATTTCTAACAGTTTGTTATGAACATGCCATGTTTATCTGAGCAAAATTTTCAAAGAAGATAGATAGAATTAAACATAACATTAAACCCAGAAATAATTCTTCTGTTCAGCACACTTGCACTTGGACAAGTTGTGCTGATCAAAATTGCTTCATGGGACACCCATCTACGAACTTATCATGATGTCAATAATTACTATACATCTTTGTTCTTTCAAGTGCAGCTTATATATTTATCAAAGAAAATTGTTAAAATAGAATACAATTTGAAAGAACAGAAGTTTGAAACCAATTGAAAGTGTTTGCAATTGTTTATCCAAAAAAAATTACAATTTTTCATTATGGGCCGTTATACTTTACTTTTCTTCGTTGTTCACTTCCGGTAATGAGTCATAAACAAATGGCGCGTAATCCAGTTCAAAGATGTAAATCCTTTAAAAAAATGTTAAATACACATATTGTTTGCCGTTTTTATTGGAATTACCGTACACATTAACTGATAAAATGGTAGTCTGGGTGAATTATTTGGACCAAATCCTATACAGGTGTCTTTTGTGAACTATCGGGTGACTTCGACTTCACTTTTGAGGCGATGTAGGGCGACTTCAGGTCCCAGTTGGGCAACAAAGTCGCCCACTTCGCCCAGTGTGGTGAGCCCTGTGGATAGGTCACAGCAAGTTCCCCTTGAAGGCACTATTTCAACAACATGCAATTTAGACTCTGCAGTCCCGAAAGAAACAGTACTAGCAGGGATCCTCGCAACGCGTCTAGATGCGTATTGTACGCGTCTTTTCAGTTCTGGACGTGACTTTTCAACATCTAACGCGTCCCAGTACGCGTCCATGTCAGTTGTCGGACGCGTACGAATTTCCGTCAAGTCAATTCCGTCTCCGATGCGTGATTACATATTCTTACAAATGGCGATCGATGTTTACCTGTTTCGTCTGATTCTCAGCAGGTAGCAATGACTCGGGCGGCAAATATGCCTTAATTAAGATGTTTATTAAACAATAAACGTTCGGTATTGATGGACAGTTTTTACAGATAAATTTAAGCGTTGATAATACACTCGTGTTTTCAAATTTCAATACACGGTCAGAACCTTGCAGTTGCAGTTGCAATTCTTACGCTTTTTTTTAAAGTAAGAATTCTTGACCGGTAAAAGATATCTTCAATATGAACATTAGATTAGTTATCTAATAAACTTTTAATTTTTATCAAGAAGATAATCTTCTATAGACTAGGATCTAAAAAGGGGGGGGGGGGGGAGGGGTTATGAGTTGTTTGGAAGAAATATTAATGTCAGCATCTGACATTCAATTCTAAGAAGAGCCAGGTAACACAAGTCTCTCTTTAATGGGCAAACATCAGCATGTTTCAAGTAATGAATGCAGTTCAATCATACTCCAGAAGACTGCGAAACTCCACTACATTAACTACTAATATAACATAGCATGACATAAACATACTAGTAAGCCATATTATATCTTTTTATAAAAAGACATTTAATGGGTCGGTCATCAAAGAAAACGGGTGTATGCATGCACTTAGCTGGACTCATCTGTGATATGTGGGACTCATGAAAATTTTTTGGGACTCACCATTCTCAAATGTGATGAGTCCAGGACTCACTATAAAAAAATCCTACAAGTATCACTGTACTAGGTCCTTTTACTGTTCTTTGTCTTCATCAAGGACCTCCCAGATGCTGTATCATCACATGCTCATCTTTTTGCTGATGACTGCCTGCTGTATAAAGTAATTAACTCCAGCTCAGACCAGGACGAACTACACAAAGATCTCAACCAACTCCAAACTTGGAAACGCACTAAGCAGATGTCCTTCAATGCTGACAAGTGCTATACCATTCACATCACCAAGAAAAAATCAACCAGGAAATACAACTACAAACTCCACAACCAAGTACTACAAGAAACAATAGACAGCAAATACCTAGGCATCACCATCAGTAAAGATCTTAACTGGGCCACCCATATCAACTCCTTCACCTCTAAAGCGAATCTCACCATCAGATTCCCAAGACGCGACATACACTCTTGTCCTCATGAAGTTAAGGTAGCAGCTTACACCACTCTAGTACAACCTACCATAGAATATGCCAGTGTAGTATGGATCCATACAACAAAAACCAAACCAACCAGCTAGAAGCCATCCAAAGACTAGGAGCACAGTTAGTCTACAACTGTGAACCAGGTTCAGTCACAGCTATGATCAATCGTCTCGGCTGAGGATCCCTTGAACAAAGACAAGCTAAAGCCAGGGCAACCGTGCTGTTCAAGATAACACACCATCTGTTTAAATTCAATACCAACATATTTTATTACCAACTAACAGCAGAACAAGACGGAATGCAGCATTCCGAATGCTGCACACTGGAACTGACACCTACAGATTTTCCTTCTTTCCGAGGACAGTTGGCACCTGGAACATTATGCCACCAGCAGTAAGGAACCTGCCTACCATCGAACAGTTCCAGTCCGAGATGTAAATAGCAACCAGTGTTTTTAATTGTAAATAGCAGACCTTTTAACTGTACCGTCGGACACGTGCAGAGTGTCAACACTCAAGATATGAGTACACTCCTACCGGGAAGAAGACGGAGCAGCTGTTATGCGGCACTTAATTTGATGCCTGGTGATGATAAGATTTAGCTAAGCATGAGTAAGTGGAAAACAAAAATAGATTTTACGTTCTTTTTATATCTAATATAATAAAAAATTTTGAAGGGAATAGGAAACGATTGCTTAAATGAATGGTTTATATTTACAATGACAAGGTTTTCAAAAAACTGGATGATGTTGCAACTTTCACTTTCCAAGCACCGGTTCAGGAAGTTGATCCAAGGGAGGCAACTCATTAATTGAAGTAGACAACGGATGGTGGTTTGGATAACAACAGAAAGCCATTTGTTTTTCGCAAACATGTTTGCAGAAGATAACTGTTTACTGAATGATATTAGTATATCATTATACTGAAAAAGTAGCTAGTTTGATATATAATGTGTTATTTGTTGAAAAATTATCATCGTATGGTTTTATGTAAAGTCGAAAAATTATGAATGTAAACTTAAAAAGTTAAATCTCTATATACATGCTCTCAGCACATTTAGGAACACTTGCCACAAATGTCTCATTGTATTTTTAAGGGCCCTTAGTTTGTTAGTTGCAGTTAATTATTTTTTTTTATCCTACAGATGTTGCTGAATTCCAGTCAAAATGCCCCACTGTCAAAACGCCTCCACCAAAACGCCCCCAATCCAATAAATATATACATTCATGACAGTAAGAAACCATTCACATATAGCAGAATACAAAATATATACATTCATGACAGTAAGAAACCATTCACATATAGCAGAATACAAAATATATACATTCATGATAGAAAGAAAAAATTTACATATAGCAGAATAACAAATATATACATTCATAGAAGGAAAATATTCACATAAAGCAGACGACAAAATATAATGAAATAATGAAATGAAATATTTATTTGTTGTAACACATTTACAGTAAATGGTTATAACACAAACAATACACATAGTACATAGATATATATGAATATTAAACTAATATTATAATAAACTCATAGACTACTGACTATAACCAGATATATGTGTAAAATATATACATCAACCTGAACCTGTTATGCATACATTATTTTATAGAAACATACCATTGTGTTAATCATCATCAAAGCAATGACCTACCTGATTTAATAACCTTTTGTTTTGTTGATGAGCAATCAGTGTTCTTCATAAAGGACATGTTTACATGTGGAACTACTAGTATATTTTAATAATAAAAATAATTATTTCATATGCAGGCGTCAATAAATTCCAAACAAGCTGGGAATCGATCCTATTTACAGGCAACAAAATTTTCTTCTTCCTAAGTTTTGACTGTGAACAATTAAATGACTAATAAATTTTCCAAATTTTGTTTTGAAATCTTTATCAGTTAATGAATAACAAATTTTAAAGTTTATATAATGTTTATTGAAGTTGGTCCACTACTCAGTACTGCCACTAATCATCTACACAGTAACTATGCACTGAATATTGGCTGTAACTTTTGTTGTCAAATTTGGCTCCAATAAACATACATTTACCCTTTAAAAATATCCCCTTTTCATACACAGTTTTCAAACTATGACTCCAAATTTTATGAAAATCCATTAAGAAGTTTTGAAGAAATATGGGATTATGTGTGGATGATAAAAGGGGCTACCACTATACATAAAGCAGGATCACAAGTGTAAATTTAAGCTTTAATATATTAAATAATGGTAATTCTAATGTACAACATGTATTAGAATTATATTTTTACTTCTTTCTTTACTTCCTGTAGTTAATACCCAGATTTAGCAGTATTATTTACATCATATTTTATTTTTTGTAAGTTAAACTGTTAATATAAGTAATTGTCATGCCACATCTGTTGAAAATTACATAATTAATTGTTGAAATTCAGTACATTATCAATTATCATTTGTTACTTGGAGGAAAACTGGCTTGTTATGTAATCATTAATTTTTATTAAGTAAGTAATCTTTATTTAGAGTCGTCATAATATATACAAGATAACAAATTGACATGAGCTCTGTAGGACTCTTTAAATTGTTGATTTGTTATGTAAGAGGATTTGTTATAGACTTGTCAGCATAAATATACTATCACATAAACAAGTAATAAATTAAAATATGATACATTTTAAGGTAAAGATCAATAAGAAAACTGTTTAAGTGAAATTTCTTTCATTTTTGAGTTCATAACTCATTTATATTTAACAAATTTACTCAATTCTTAACTTATGACCAATATACATTAAAATTTTGTTAAATGCTTTATCTTTCTAAGAAAATAAAAAATTTTTTTTTCACCAAGTGAGGAAATAGTTTTATTTTTATGACATTATATTTCTTGTATATTTCAGACTCTATGAAGAAGATAGCCGAACCACCAAGCTAGTGTTGGTTTACTGACTAACATATAGTCTTCTCAGTGATGTAAAATGGATACCAGTATTAGCAGACAATCCTCCACATCAGAAAAAGATGAAATTGAATGTCAGCTACAGTATGAAAATGTTGGTTCTGTTACATTTCAAAATGAATGGCATGCTGGGAATTTCTTGAAAGAAATGAACTTACTATATGAAGATGACCTTTTAAAAGATATTACACTCTGTATTCAAGGACAGACCCTGTCCTGTCACAAATTAGTATTAGCTGCAGCTAGCCCTTATTTTAAAGCTATGTTTACTTTAGATTTAAATGAAAGTAAACAATCGCATGTAGAACTTCACGAAATTGATTTTGAATCTGTCAGCCACATTGTAGATTATGCATACACAGGATCTATACACATCCACCAAGAAAATGTCCAGAACTTGTTAAGTGCTGCATCACTGTTTCAGTTATTACCAGTGCAGAAAGCTTGTGCCAAATTCTTGGAAACTCAAATAGACAATTCTAACTGTATAGGTATATTTAACTTTGCACAGATTCATAATTGTGAGAGTTTAAGACAAAAAGCCAGGGAACATGTAGATAAGCACTTTACAGAAGTTTGTCATGGAGAAGAATTCTTATATTTGTCCTTAGAAAAAGTAGCAGATTTGATATCTAGTGATGAGTTAAATGTTGATCGTGAAGAAATTGTATTTGAAGCTGTGATGACATGGATTTCACAAGATGAAGGAGAAAGACGATCCTGTATTGGTGATTTATTACCTCATATAAGGCTAGGACTACTTCCTGTGAAGTATTTAAAAGACAGTGTGATGAACAACAAGTATATACAAGACTCTGATACTTGTATCAGTCTGCTTGAAAGTTTGATCAAGTTAGAGAGCAATCCAGAAATTTATTGTGGAAAACACAGCTTTAGTCTGGCTTTAAGATCTGGAATGATTAAACCAGAACACTGTATTCTGTTTGTTGGTGGAACAGAACATGGTCGCCATAATACTTGCATCAATTGTTACAATCCTTTAACAAGAGAAACATTTTATATGGAAGATTATCCAACAGCTAAACGGCTGGGCGATTATGAAGTTGAGGATTTGTCATGTGTGGTAACAGATCAAGGAATACTTTATTCTGGGGGAGGAAACTACATTTATCATGATTTCCCATCAGACCACTTTGACTCAGATGATTCATTTGATGAACTTGAAGAAAGGATTGTAAGGAAAGATTTCTATTGCTACGACAATGATCACAATAAATGGCTTTCAATGTCACCTATGTTATTTCCGAAATCAAACTTTACTCTGGCAAGTTTGGGAAAGAAAATCTATTGTTTTGGTGGTGTAACAGAAAACCAACATCCAACAGAGATTATTGAAGTGTATGATATTGAGAAAAACCGGTGGAGCTATCAAGGAATGCTACCAACCACATTGGTAGATTTATGTTCTGTTGTGTATGACGAGTACATTTTTTTGTTAGGCGGGAGAACAGGTGTTGGGGCACACAATCTTGTAGTTATGTACCATCCAATCAAAGGAAACTGGATTTCACGAGCTGGAATGCCTACTCCTCGATTTAAATTTGGTGCATGCTTAGTTCATGGAGAAATTTATGTAGCAGGAGGTCAAATTTATTCACATGCCTCACAGACAATCAGTAGAGAAGCCTTGAAATCTGTAGAAATTTTCAACATTTCAGATAATCAATGGAGACAAGGTCCTGATCTACCAGAAGAAATGTATAATGTTGGATTGTGTATGATTAATGGTGCTCTGTATGCCTGTGGGACTATTGAGTATAGGAGACTGACTAGAATATGTCGCTATAACATTGTGTGCAAGCTTGACTTTGTGACTAGTCACTGGACAGTTATAGAAAGAATGCTCAGTACAACACAGAACTTTCAATGCATTTCTGCAAGACTTCACACACGGAAGTTATCACAAGTATTCAGACCTGATGTTGACACATAATCATTAAATTATGGGTTTTTTCCAGATTTGTTTTCTTAGCTTTTAATGGTGTAATGTTTGCTGATTTGCATGTACATGAATATTTATAATAATTGTTGAAAGGGTTTTTATATTTTTTTAACAATTGGGTGTTTTATACTGTCATTTCAAAATTAAAAGAATTTCAATCTTCTAGTCTTTTATTTGAAATATGAGTCTTGACTACATAAATTTAACAAAATTTTGTTAAGTAGAACTCAATTAGCATCACCTACTTTTGTTCACTAAATTTTAAATACTCATTTTTTGACTGATTTAAGTATTCTTTAAAGGAAATTTGTATTACTGGTAATTATTTTTTTACCTCTGTAGCAGTTTTTTACTTGTGCAGTTGTGTTTTATTTCTGTTTCTATTTTGTTTTATTTCTGTACAAAATATATTTTGTATTGTTAACTAGTGTTGTTTCAGCTACCTTTGCACAAAGAACCACTTGTTTTCATGTAGATTAGTGCCAAGATTTGACAAATCTTTAGATGTATTTATATACTCAACATTTGCCTGGTATATATCATGGTAATGGCATAGATAGCATCCATTTGTCCATCCATTGTGTTTTGTATGCTATTAATTCATTTGTTTTAGTTTGTTTGCTTGTTTTTTGATGGCATAAAAACTCCTTTAAACATATAAGACTCAAATAATATACACAGAGTATGACATATTGTTTGTGATACATTGTACAATAAAATCTAAATCTAAATTTGTCGCTACATTAATAATACAATTGATACTTAAATTTTTACAAATGTTATTTTATATTTTTGAGTTAGGGTTTTGCAACTTGCCAAAAATTGGAATGTTATACAAAAACTGTGCTGTAATGCATGCTGGAATCAAATGGTTCAGCCTTAATATTTAGACAATGTACACGTAAACAGTTCAAGGCAGACACTTTACAAATGTTGATTGCCAGACTGGTTTGTAGCTGATTGACAAAACAATTAGTTCATATTGGTCATATTAATAATAAAATTTAAAACTGTTCAACTATTTTAGAACTACAAAATGGTGAGGATTATATTTTTAAGAATTTCGAAATTGCCACAAATTATTATTTTATGTCTTAATGTCTTATAGTGTGATAACAGCTGTTAACAAATTGGATGACCCAAAAGATCTTTCATATTCTTTCTTTGTCGTCAGTATAATCATGTGTAAACTTTCCCTACAAGTTGTTGTTATAGTCTACCACAGAATTTATGAATACAATTTTAAAAGGTTCACTGACACAGGAATCCACACCTGGAGGATTCTCATAATTTTTAGCAGATCAGTTTATCAGTGCATTTAGTTTTCTGCATTTACATGTACATAAAATGTAAGATGTGATATACATGCATTTTTTTATGAATATGCTTCAATATTTCTTTATGTCTAAAATAATATTATATATAGTATGAATATTTTTAAAATAAAAAAATAAAAAAGAATGAGCACATACGTAAAGCAAATATTGTCTTCTTTTTTATAATTAGGGCCCTCCACTTAGTGTCGGGAGCCCTATAGTGATCAGTCCATCCATCTGTCCAAATTAACATTGCAAATTAACTCACTTTAATCAGTTTATGTTTATGTTTATGTTTTTATTTTGCTTGATCTGAAAGACAAATTATGATTTGCTTTTATAAACTTGAAGTTTTATGTCTTGTCATCTCTTACATGTAACTTAAATGATAACTATGAGATGTAATTGGGGCCCCTGTTAATATTAAGACAGTTTGCATACAACATTTATGGGATATTATTGGTTATAAATGCATTATACAAAATCAAAGACTTGCAGATTAAACACCTTAAGTACCCAAGTACACCGGAGCAATCCAAAGGGTGTACAAGGTGCTGAAGGTGTTAAAATTTCCACATCTTCAAATATGAACAAGTATAATAAATTTATCCCCAGTTTTAGTCTGAAATGATCAATTTTGAGGTAGTTTGACCTTGCAATGTTTGATATTAAAGTAACTTATTCTTAATTATCAAGGAGTTTTATTGAATTTGAGAAAAATTATATTTTGTTATAGAACCCTACATAGCTACAACAATGTAACTAAACCCTACAGTTCTTGAAAAATCTCAATGTTTCATTGGATTCAAGAAGATGTTGACCAATTTAATTTTGGCACAGAATGTCATTACCAAAGACATCATTATTAGTGTCATGTCAATGTAGGGCATATAACTTTCTCTGTTGAAAATGGAAAACATTTTGACTGTTTTGCTCAAGATTTCATAATCCTGTATAGGAAGGAAACAAATCACCATTTCCAATATGAATGCATCTTACATACTATACAAATCTAAACTGAAAAGGATTGCCTGTTTTTCTTACGCAAGTTGGGGTTTTCTCTGATTATTCTGGCTACATTCACCAATTAAAACTGGATGCCATGATATAGCTGAAAAATTGCTGAAAGTGGCATTAAACACTATTCAAACAAACAAGCAATACTTACTATGCATGTAGCTCAACTAATGGTTAACAATATCCTGGTATATGGGTTTTGAAACCAATCAAATTTCAGGTATAATGCAGATACAGGATAATAAATGATATATATTCAGTACATTTATTTTTTATTATCCAGCAATCAGCCTATTAAAGCAGCCTAAATGCATTGAACATCTATAATTGTTTAGCTTGTTATGAATGTTGCTGAAGGCAAGACATATTCTTGGGTTCCCTGCAGTGGTAGCAGCAACACTTAAAATTTTACTTTATATCTTTGTAGCTGAAACCATAGATCCATCAATTTTGTTTCAATTGTAGCTTATAATAAGTCACCTGACCTTGACCTAATAATGACTAAAGTTTTTGGATTATCGAGGTTACTTATAATTCAAATATAGTTCATTATAGACTGATAGGTGTAGCCCGACCTTACATTTCAGTTTTCATTCACTACAGTCAAGTTTTTGTCTCGCCTGGGCACAAAGTTGCTGGAAGCGAGACATATGTACGGGAATCCGGTGGCTGCGGCAGCGTAAACACTTGGACATCTTGATTCATATCTTTGTAAGCCTAAGCCCTGGGTCCATTTGGTTCAGTGGTAGCTTATGATGAGTACTTGCTAGTCAGTCACCTGTCCAGCGACTCTGTTAAAGTTTTTAAATTACGGCAGTTCCTCTGTAACCATGCATGGTAGGATGACAATATTTGGTATATAGGTTGATGATGAGTAGTACATGACTGTCTGGTTGTCACCTGACCCTGACCTCAATTTCACGGTCCAGCGACTGTTAAAGTTTTTCGTTTTAGGACAGTTCTGCTGTAACTATACATGGTAGGGCGACAATATTTGATATACAGGTTGCTGCTGAAGAGTACATGACTGTCTGGCAGGTGTCACCTGACCTTGACTTCAATTTCACGGTCTAGTGACTACGTTAAAGGTTTTTGATTAGGACAGTTCCTATGTAACTATGCATGGTAGGGTGACAATATTTGGTATACAGGTTGCTGTTGAAGAGTACATGACTGTCTGGCAGGTGTCACCTGACCTTGACCTCAATTTCATGGTCCAGCAACTACATTCATGTGTTTGGATTAGGTCCGTTTCTCTTTAACCATGCATTGTATATTTTAAATAACAATTTATTGCTATTTACGTAATGCTTATGATGAAATTTATTTTCTTTACTGATGCGGAATGCAGGCGAGACATTTTTCTGTGTCCACACTTGTTGGAATAGGTCTGTTCCTCAGTAACCAAAGATGCAAGATGACAACACTTGGTATATGGGTTGCTGATGTATAGAACATGACAGTTGGGAAGATGTGATCTGACCTTGCTTTCAGTTCATTGGCTATCATGGCCAAGTTTTTGGAATAAGTTAGTTCCTCTGTAACCATGCATGTTATGGTGACAATAATTAGTACTATATGGGATGCTTATTAACAGTACATGAAGGTCTGGTTGGTATCACCTCAATTTCACAGTCCATTTGCTACATTGAGTTTTTGGATTAGGTCAGTTTCACTGTTACCATGCATGGTATGATGACCAGTAGAACATGTCACCATGCATGGTAGGATGATAGTATTAGGTTATAGGTTGGTCATCAGCAGTATAAGGTCACATTACCTTGACATTTTATTTGTGACTTTGTAAAATGTATTTTTTACCAAGAAAATTTAATTCTATTTATTTGTTGCTCATGATGACTTGATTTTTTTCCCTACTTATGCCAAATGCAGGAAGGACATTTTTCTGTGTCCACACTTGTTTCAACATAAAGTTAATATGATGGTCTGATTGGCAAGGTCAATCACCTGATTTACAAAATATTCTAAGACATGGAGAAAAGAACTACAACTATACCAAATGTACCAGGTAGATTTTTATACATATTGTATCTGTGTAGTTTGAATCTTAACTATTTTAGTTTTCACACCAACTAATACACATCTATAACAACATAAATACAATATTCCCTTTATTTACAGTATGATTATCACAGATCTTTGATACTACATAAAATAAATGGCACTGCAACTTCATAATAAATAATGTAGTACTAGTTTACATGTTAAGGTACATGGAAAGTTATAAACTATACAACATGTGTACTTCATGGAAATTTTTATATACCTACCCGGTATATGCATTTTATTGGTACAATACATGTGCGTATTTTATGAAAATGTGCAATATATCTGTATTTCATTTACAAGTTACATATAATTCACATATGTAAATGGAACGTTGCATACAATACACATGCATACTCCATGTCCACTATATGCCAAAACTATTGTAAACAGCATGGTTTGTGTCTATTTGAGAACCAGGTTTTAAAAAACAGATTTCACAGAAAATACTGATCCAGTAAAACTTTTATTTTCCAGAGGAAAGTACTGTCAATAGTTATAAAAAAGACACAAATTTTCACAGAAGTATTAAACATTGCATCAAGATAAAGGGAACTGTTACAAGATTTCATATATACTTTTCCAAGCAAGTGCTCCAGTGAAATACAATGTGCATGATTCATAAATATGACTGCACATCAGTTTCATCACAAATTGTCAGGCTTCAACATTTCTTTAATTCTTTCTAATGCTGCTACATTAGGCTTAGAGATCTTATAAAAGAAACATGCCGTTGTCAATGATAATTACCTTGTACACACCTGAATGATGCAACCTACCTAACATTTATATGTTAAAAAAGATCGAAAACATTCGAGGTTTGCATCAATTACCACACCAGTGGCTTAAATTACCAAATATGCAGTACAACATGCAATGGTAAGCAGCCATTTTTTTCAACAATTAATCCTGTAGCTGATACAGCTTTAACTAATCAGTCTAATTATTAATGAAAATGCACAACTGTAAAACCCTTAAAAGTGTCAATATTACAATTATAAAATAACAACCACATATGTAAAGAATATGGTTATGCTCCAGTGTACAGTGACAAAAAATAAATATACAGTAAAAACACAGGATATAACAATAAAGGTCTTTTATGCTGCAATTCTTGAACACAGAGTAAGGAACCAGCACTATAGGCAGCCCACATCACACCTAACAACTGAAATAAAAAACAAGATAAGTACATTGCTTTGAAAACATATATTACATATCAATGTATTTATTGTCACAAAATGGTTACAAACTGTAGTTATAATTGCCAAAAAGCTCTAGTTGGTAGATTCATAGTTGATCAATTTTGTTAACAACAGACAGAAACACAAATGTCAGGTTGTAAAATGTGAATACTTTGTCAGACTAGGATTCAAAGTGAAAAATTCAACAACAAATAAACAAATAACAAAATAAAAATAGATATCAGTGAGATGGTATCCATCTCTGTTGACCCCGCCAACCATGAGGTCAAGATCAAAGTTCATCAACCATGGTATGTGACACATGGCCTTGATATTATCTATCCACATACCAAATATCAAAAGCCTACCTCAAAAGATAACCAGAGGCTCTTAAGAGCCTGTATCGCTCACCTGATTTTATAGGCAATGAAGATGGCATTTCCCTGATGTTAAAGTAAGTCCTGTAATTTTCAATAAACTTTAAATAGGACCATCCAAACAATATTACTAGAAAGCTTTGTTTCATTGGTTAACCAGTTGTATAGAGATTTTTTTTATTTGCCCATAGGGTCCTATGTTAAACTAAGTCCTGCGGGGGAGGTGGCCATTTTGAATTTCCAATTGCCATAAAAAACATAAACTTTATAAAGGACCATCCAAACAATATTGCTAGTAAGTTTTTGTTTCCATTGATTAACTGGTTTCGGAGAAGAAGCCTTTAAAAACTTTTTCCCATAGGGTCGTATGTTAAACAAAGTCCTGCGGTAGCGGCCATTTTGAATTTCCAATTGCCATAAAAAACATAAACTTTATAGAGGACCATCCAAACAATATTGCTAGTAAGTTTTTGTTTCCATTGATTAACCGGTTTCAGAGAAGAAGCCTTTAAAAACTTTTTCCCATAGGGTCCTATGTTAAACTAAGTCCTGCGGTAGCGGCCATTTTGAATTTCCAGTTGGCATAAAAATCATAAACTTTATAGAGGACCATCCAAACAATATTGCTAGTAAGTTTTGTTTTGATTGGTTAACCGGTTTCAGAGAAGAAGCCCTTTTTAACCTTTTTCCCATAGGGTCCAATGTTAAACTAAGTCCTGCGGTGGAGGCCATTTTGAATATCAGATTGGGATAAAAAACATTAACTTTATAGAGGACCATCCAAACAATATTGCTAGTAAGTTTTGTTTCCATTGGTTGGCCGGTTTCAGAAAAGAAGCCTTTCAAACTTTTTCCCATAGGGTCCTATGTTAAATTAAGTCCTGCGGTGGCAGCCATTTTGAATTTCCAATTGCCATAAAAAACACAAACTTTATAGAGGACCATCCAAACAATATTGCTAGTAGGTTTTGTTTTGATTGGTTAACCCGTTTCAGAGAAGAAGCCCTTTTTAACATTTTTCCCATAGGATCCAATGTTAAACTAAGTCCTGCGGTGGCGGCCATTTTGAATATCAGATTGGGATAAAAAACATTAACTTTATAGAGGACCATCCAAACAATATTGCTAGTAAGTTTTGTTTCCATTGGTTGGCCGGTTTCAGAAAAGAAGCCTTTCAAACTTTTTCCCATAGGGTCCTATGTTAAATTAAGTCCTGCGGTGGCAGCCATTTTGAAATTCCAATTGCCATAAAAAACACTAACTTTATAGAGGACCATCCAAACAATATTGCTAGTAAGTTTTTGTTTCCATTGATTAACCGGTTTCAGAGAAGAAGCCTTTTAAAACTTTTTCCCATAGGGTTCTATGTTAAACTAAGTCCTGCAGTGGCGGCCATTTTGAATTTCCAATTCCCATCTAAAACAAGAACTTTATAGAGGACCATCTAAACAATATTGCTAGTAAGTTTTGTTTTGATTGGTTAAACGGTTTCAGAGAAGAAGCCCTTTTTAACTTTTTTCCCATAGGGTCCTATGTTAAACTAAGTCTTGAGGTGGCGGCCATATTGGTTTACCAATCAAAATAAAAAACACAAACTTTGTAAAGGTCCATCCAATGAACATTATGGCCAAGTTTGGTTTCAATTGGCCAAGTGGTTTCAGAGAAGAAGATTAAAATGTAAAAAGTTTACAGACGCCGACGCCGACGGACGCAAAGTGATAACAATAGCTCACATGACCCTTTGGGTCAGGTGAGCTAAAAAGCCTATAGATTGGACACTTGTAGTTGTGGACGCACAGACGGACAGACTGATTACTATTGGGCATGGTTAGTGGCTAAGGCAGAGCCTTTAAAAAAACAAACAGAAAGCCAAAATGAAATGTATTACTTTTAAGCAGGGATATACAGAGTTCTGCCTAGCCTTTTATATGGTGGTGAATCTTACTCATATAGTCAAGTTTTGTAAATTGAAATTCTGAATAAATTGACCTTAAGGCAGTCATAATTGCACAATATTGATAGTTTCTTAATCAAACATCGAGTTTAAACGCCAAACTTATTGCGATTAAATGCAATACTTTGCATTTAAACGCAAAACTTATTGAATAAAAAATGTATTGCCATTTAATGCAAAACATTGCGATTAAACATCAAACTTATTGTGATTAAACACAATACTTTGCATTGAAATGCAAAATGTAAAGTAATGCGTTAAACACAATAAAAATAATTTTATCCCAACAAAGTGGCCAGAATAAGCTTCCTTATGACTCCTGGTTTTGTTTGTTTTAATTAACAGTCAAGGCATGAGAGATAAAGCTTCAACATCATGTTCATTACCAGAAAATAATGGTAGGGTGGATCATTTTTCCATTCTGGTCTGAAGTTTTGGTGATTTATTTTTATCAAAGATAGAGGCCTGAGAAGGTTTGTCATTATTATTACTATCCAGTAATTTTGACTCATTATTGACATTAGTATTGTTTTTGTCTGCAGTGGGAGATGAAATTTGTAAAAAATCTGTTATCCTAAATTTCTTGCCACTGCAATGAGGGCTGCCATTTTTGCACCACAACTGTGTACGTCTATAATACTCCATTACATGAAGCACTGCCAATCTCCTTTAGGATAAGATGATGAACCTCAAGAACCATATCTCATCGACATTTACAGAAACTACCAGTACATCTTAAACACTTGTATAGATTTTTATGCATGACATATGCAAATACACGGTTTAGACAGATGAATATACCAGGGAATTTATAGCACTCGCCACTTTCGTCATTGACGAAATCATTTGAAAATTGATGATAGATTTCTAAATCAATTTCGTCACCTGATTTCCAACAAGTACTAAAATTTTTCGTTACAAATTCATTCTACCAAGTGTAAAATGACATATTTATGACCCCAAAGCCAATTAACAGGAAATTTAATTATTTCACCTCGATAGTTTTAAACAGCAGGTGTCAATCGCTGAATCGATGTTTTTACAGGTAATCTGATTAACACGATTAAGTGGTGCTCCTGGTCAATATACGCAAACAAAAGTGTTGTAGATCGTACTAATGCGCACAGACTTCCACCTTTCGATTAAATATGTAATGCAAATAAAAATTGCAAAGATTTTGTGTATGTTTTGCTGGTCTCAAATGGATTACACGCCATTTGTGTACATCCGAGATACGTCTAATTGCCAATGGCTACCACTTAGAAAACAAAGAGTACAACGGCCTTTAATGAAAAATTGTAACCAATTGATATACAAATAAGTTTTAAAATTAAAATTCTTTGAAAATGTATAAACATTTTATTATAATCATTTTTTAAAACAAATTTATACAATGCAATTGAAAGAATATAGTTTTTTATACTATAATATTTCACCAGTACAATGAATGCATGCTTCTGAGCAGATGCGTATATGGCTCACACGCTAAAGTGACTAAAGCCCTCAAAATCCTAAAAAATTCCCTGATATACACATTCTTATATTCCTCCCTGCGGTATATGAAATGAAAAACCACAATGTTTTAAGCATGTCCAACATATGGACCAACACTTTTTTTTACATCACTTATTTTTTAAATGAACCCAGGTTTTTTATGGGGAGGCAATATAATATGCAGTACAATACCTGTGTAATCTGTCAATTGAATGGTAAGTAAGTATAAGTACTTTACCTTTATAACATTACTGATATAATACATGGATTTAAATAATGGTAAAGCTGAAGCTGTTATTACCAACGGTAATACTGAGTAACCAATCACACCAAGGCACTGGGAGTATGATACCTGTAATATAAAATACACTGATATTACATATAGTAATACTGAGTAACCAATCACACCAAGGCACTGGGAGTATGATACCTGTAATATAAAATACACTGATATTACCAATGGTAATACTGAGTAACCAATCACACCAAGGCACTGGGAGTATGATACCTGTAATATAAATACACTGATATTACCAATGGTAATACCGAGTAACCAATCACACCAAGGCACTGGGAGTATGATACCTGTAATATAAATACACTGATATTACCAATAGTAATACTGAGTAACCAATCACACCAAGGCACTGGGAGTATGATACCTGTAATATAAATACACTGATATTACCAACGGTAATACTGAGTAACCAATCACACCAAGGCACTGGGAGTATGATACCTGTAATATAAATACACTGATATTACCAACGGTAATACTGAGTAACCAATCACACCAAGGCACTGGGAGTATGATACCTGTAATATAAATACACTGATATTACCAACGGTAATACTGAGTAACCAATCACACCAAGGCACTGGGAGTATGATACCTGTAATATAAATACACTGATATTACCAATGGTAATACTGAGTAACCAATCACACCAAGGCACTGGGAGTATGATACCTGTAATATAAAATACACTGATATTACATATAGTAATACTGAGTAACCAATCACACCAAGGCACTGGGAGTATGATACCTGTAATATAAAATACACTGATATTACCAATGGTAATACTGAGTAACCAATCACACCAAGGCACTGGGAGTATGATACCTGTAATATAAATACACTGATATTACCAACAGTAATACTGAGTAACCAATCACACCAAGGCATTGGAAGTATGATACCTGTAATATAAATACACATATATTACCAATGGTTATACTGAGTAACCAATCACACCAAGGCACTGGGAGTATGATACCCACTGATATTACCAATGGTAATACTGAGTAACCAATCACACCAAGGCACTATGAGTATAATACCTGTAATATAAATACACTGATATTACCAATAGTTATACTGAGCAACAAATTACACCAAGGCATTGGAAGTATGATACCTGTAATATAAATACACATATATTACCAATGGTTATACTGAGTAACCAATCACACCAAGGCACTGGGAGTATGATACCTGTAATATAAAATACACTGATATTACCAATGGTTATACTGAGTAACCAATCACACCAAGGCACTGGGAGTATGATACCTGTAATATAAAATACACTGATATTACCAATAGTAATACTGAGTAACCAATCACACCAAGGCACTGGGAGTATGATACCTGTAATATAAAATACACTGATATTACCAATGGTTATACTGAGTAACCAATCACACCAAGGCACTGGGAGTATGATACCTGTAATATAAATACACTGATATTACCAATGGTTATACTGAGTAACCAATCACACCAAGGCACTGGGAGTATATGATACCTGTAATATAAAATACACTGATATTACCAATGGTTATACTGAGTAACCAATCACACCAAGGCACTGGGAGTATATGATACCTGTAATATAAAATACACTGATATTACCAATGGTTATACTGAGTAACCAATCACACCAAGGCACTGGGAGTATATGATACCTGTAATATAAATACACTGATATTACCAATGGTTATACTGAGTAACCAATCACACCAAGGCACTGGGAGTATATGATACCTGTAATATAAAATACACTGATATTACCAATGGTAATACTGAGTAACCAATCACACCAAGGCACTGGGAGTATATGATACCTGTAATATAAATACATGTACACTGATATTACCAATGGTAATACTGAGTAACCAATCACACCAAGGCACTGGGAGTATAATACCTGTAATATAAATACACTGATATTACCAATGGTAATACTGAGTAACCAATCACACCAAGGCACTGGGAGTATGATACCTGTAATATAAAATACACTGATATTACCAATGGTAATACTAAGTAACCAATCACACCAAGGCACTGGGAGTATGATACCTGTAATATAAAATACACTGATATTACCAATAGTAATGTTTAGATTGAAATGCAAGAAATATAACCCTGATATTTATCATTAAGCACCATATATTATTATATGGACTTATGGAAAAGAAGTTAACACTATATGTAATTTCTTTACAACTCTCAGTGTTCTCCACAGGCAGTTTTAGCATCTCGACACCGAGACGCTTTCGAAATCACCGAGATGCTATCCAACATTGGTAACTCGCGCCATTTTTTGAATACAATTTGCCGCCTATATCAACGAAGAAAAATAAACATTTCTAATAAATGTTCTTTGATCACTCTTCAGGTTTTGTGATCCCAAGCTGACACTTATGACATTCACAAAACCATGTGATAACACGTGATCCAAGCTAAAATGGCTTTAGAAGAGCTTCAAAAGTCGAAAATCTACATCCCATGAATATATAGACTTTACTATCGATATTATGAACAGAGGCTGTGATTTACCGCTACCGAGCACTGAAGATAAACAGGGGCTTTATCATATTATGTTCGCCTATAATGTTCCCGAGATAAGAATCACCAATGACTGTAATAGTTCATACAACGAACACTATCAATATATTATAGCAAATCCTTTGCTTCAGACAGGGACATGGAAAATGCTATTTTCATAGCTGATGACTGACAAGATTGATTGCGAGCAATCTTTTAGTGCCAGGAACTAAATTGAGAGCAAAATCGACCGACGATATTAACAACTACTTTTGCACAGAAAAAACGTTATTGTGATGATTGCTTTTGTCATTTATGCAACTTTTGTGCTTTTGGAACTATTCTCATTGATTTAAGTGGACCTGACATTGTGTTTATCATGAATTATAAATAAATAAAAGTTTTTATAAACTCATTTATTACACATATCTTCATGCATATACATGTATTAAGTATCTCAAAAATAAAAATAAGCAACAAAATACATGTATATACGCCAACATGTATAACAACATGCACGTAAAGAAAAACACACAAGACAACGCATAATTGGGTCGACCGATAATGCATGCTAAATTTGATGCTATCCAAAATTTCTGGGGAGAACACTGACTCTTTCCTATTCATCAACTGTCTTGAATAGCTGAAATACTGCTAACTGGACATCGCAAGTAAGCAATCATTCAACCCTTTAATCATTTGTTACCTCTCCTCCTAAGACTCTAGCCAACAGGAAGATTATTAAAGATCCAAATATCCATATTGTTATGATCCATGAAACAACCTGAAAAAGATGGACATTCTATCACTCTTCCAGTCTACTTAAAAATTAAAATAATTTTGATCAAAAACCATCTACACATTAAGCATACAAATTTACTGTTATGATCCAAAAAGTAATTAGAAAAATATGGAAAAAAAAATCACTGACATTTTATATTTCAATAGTCGTAAGTTATTTTCGTGTACATAATTCATATGGAAATCACAGAACATGTACCAGTAGTCCAGTACTACTGAAATGTATCTAAATTCCATGCAAGGAAACTGTCTGTGAAGCATCATCGATATCTTACATTAACATAGTTTTCGTATTTCAGAGCACACATAGAAGTATGAAAATCTGGCTTGGAGTTGATCAGTGTTAATCAAATACTATTGTAATATATTTTTAATTGCATCCTCCAACATACAGATGGCTGTAATAATACATGCATTACACAAAATTTGGTAACATTTGTATCTGATGCATACTTAATCTTTAATTTTACTAACCCTAAATTGTCCATATAATGAAACCAAAGAATACAATAAAATAACAACAAGAGGTCCCCAGAAGTCTGGACTTTCTCTAACAACATGTCTGTTAAATCCAAGTTGTGGCAGAGGAAACAACACACATCTCAGTTTGTAATAAATATCCTTTAGATCTATGTCCAGCTCTTCTCTACAATAACAGACCGTTTAATAGATCAAATTTGTAAAGGTGTGTTTGACATGCCAGAGTTGTGATTGTTTTAATAATGTTTACATTTTTGCTTTTAAAGCTGATCATTTGTGTAATGCATTTTTAGTTATTAATTTGATTTGATTGGTTAACCGGTTTCAGAGAAAAAGCCATTTTAAACTTCAATGTTAAACAAAGTCCTGCGGTGGTGGCCATTTTGAATTTCCTATTGGGATAAAAAACACAAACTTTATAGAGTACCATCCAAACAATATTGCTAGTAAGTTTTGTTTCCATTGGTTAAACAGTTTCAGAGAGGAAGCCTTTTAAACTTTTTCCCATAAGGTCCTATTTTAAATTTAGTCCTGTGTTGGCGGCCATTTTGAAATTCCAATTGTCACAAAAAAACACAAACTTTATAGAGGACCATCCAAACAATATTGCTAGTAAGTTTTTGTTTCCATTAGGTAACCGGTTTCAGAGAAGAAGCCTTTTAAAACTTTTTCCTATTGGGTCCTATGTTAAACTAAGTCCTGCGGTGGTGGCCATTTTGAATTTACAGTTGGCATAGAAAACATAAACTTTATAAAGGACCATCCAAACAATATTGCTAGTAAGTTTTGTTTTGATTGGTTAAACAGTTTCAGAGAAGAAGCCCTTTTAAACTGTTTTCCCATAGGGTCCTATTTTAAACTAAGTCTGTCGGTGGCGGCCATATTGGTTTCCCAATCCAAATAAAAAACACAAACTTTGTAAAGGTCCATCCAATGAACATTATGGCCAAGTGGTTTCAGAGAGAAGGATAAAAATGTAAAAAGTTTACAGACGCCAACGGACGCAAAGTGATAACAATAGCTCACATGACCCTTTGGGTCAGGTCAGCTAAACCAGAGGCTCTTAAGAGCCTGTATCGCTCACCTGATTTTATAGGCAATGAAGATGGCATTTCCCTGATGTTAAACTAAGTCCTGTAATTTTCAATAAACTTTAAATAGGACCATCCAAACAATATTACTAGAAAGCTTTGTTTCATTGGTTAACCGGTTATATAGAGAAGATTTTTTTTATTTGCCCATAGGGTCCTATGTTTAACTAAGTCCTGCGCCGTGGTGGCCATTTTGAATTTCCAATTGCCATAAAAAACATAAACTTTATAAAGGACCATCCAAACAATATTGCTAGTAAGTTTTTGTTTCCATTGATTAACCTGTTTCAGAGAAGAAGCCTTTAAAAACTTTTTCCCATAGGGTCCTATGTTAAACTAAGTCCTGCGGTAGCGGCCATTTTGAATTTCCAATTGCCATAAAAAACATAAACTTTATAGAGGACCATCCAAACAATATTGCTAGTAAGTTTTTGTTTCCATTGATTAACCGGTTTCAGAGAAGCAGCCTTTAAAAACTTTTTCCCATAGGGTCCTATGTTAAACTAAGTCCTGCGGTAGCGGCCATTTTGAATTTCCAATTGCCATAAAAAACATAAACTTTATAGAGGACCATCCAAACAATATTGCTAGAAAGTTTTGTTTTGATTGGTTAAACGGTTTCAGAGAAGAAGCCCTTTTAAACTTTTTTCTCATAGGGTCGAATGTTAAACCAAGTCCTGCGGTGGCGGCCATTTTGAATTTCCGATTGGGATAAAAAACATTAACTTTATAGAGGACCATCCAAACAATATTGCTAGTAAGTTTTGTTTCCATTGGTTGACTGGTTTCAGAAAAGAAGCCTTTCAAACTTTTTCCCATAGGGTCCTATGTTAAATTAAGTCCTGCGGTGGCAGCCATTTTGAATTTCCAATTGCCATAAAAAACACAAACTTTATAGAGGACCATCCAAACAATATTGCTAGCAAGTTTTTGTTTCCATTGATTAACCGGTTTCAGAGAAGAAGCCTTTTAAAACTTTTTCCCATAGGGTTCTATGTTAAACTAAGTCCTGCGGTGGCGGCCATTTTGAATTTCCAATTCCCATCAAAAACACAAACTTTATAGAGGACCATCCAAACAATATTGCTAGTAAGTTTTGTTTTGATTGGTTAAACGGTTTCAGAGAAGAAGCCCTTTTTAACTTTTTTCCCATAGGGTCCTATGTTAAACTAAGTCTTGAGGTGGCGGCCATATTGGTTTACCAATCAAAATAAAAAACACAAACTTTGCAAAGGTCCATCCAATGAACATTATGGCCAAGTTTGGTTTCAATTGGCCAAGTGGTTTCAGAGAAGAAGATTAAAATGTAAAAAGTTTACAGACGCCGACGACGACGACGACGACGACGACGCCGACGACGACGACGGACGCAAAGTGATAACAATAGCTCACATGACCCTTTGGGTCAGGTGAGCTAAAAAGGAGCTCATAAACTGACTACCTAACTGGTGGATTAAACTACTGGTATAACAACCACCTTTAGATGGTCTATTTGAGTCTGCACTTAAACTGATTATAATATTCAAATATATATTATATACAGAATAATAAAGACAAAATAAAGTAAGCATTTGGAACAAAGGAGCTCATAAACTGACTACCTAACTGGTGGATCAAACTACTGGTGTAACAACCACCTTTAGATGGTCTAGTTGAGTCTGCACTTTAACTGATTATAATATTCAAATATATATAACATACAGAAGTGGTTTTAAATCATCTTCTCCAACATCATCCTCTTCCTCCAGCAGCCAACCAAATCCTCTGTTTTCAAGGAAAGATGAGGCAGGACCACGCTGTCTTACACCATAGATATCTTGTGTTGGGCGATTTGGTTCAATAGAACCTTCAATTATATCAACTGAACCTGAAATAATAACAAAATCATAGTGATAATAAAAAAAACCCTTTATTTCATGAAAAAATTTACATTGCAAAGTGAAGTTTTTATTACAAGATTGTGTGTTTGAATGGTGTTTAACACAACTGAATACTATGTCCACACTAAATTCCTGGAATGATGCATGGACCAAGTAAATTCATCAATATAAAAATCTGCTGTGTAACATGTTCGATGTTATTAAATTTAACCTGCATTATTAAATAAACGTATTTGCTTAACCATATAGATGTTATAAACACATATTTTTCTTTTGCAGGTAGAACAGAAATATTACTTGTCATAAATTATAATAAAATAAAATAAATGCAGAAATTTTCATTTTTATTAATTTAAATTATTTTACTATTATCAGGGGTCACCACACTCGTGACTTCTCCCTGGCAGCCAAACAGGGAGAAGTAAAGCCCTGATAGGGAGACTTCAGGAGACATTAGGGAGAAGTCAGGGGGACCGTACAAATAATTAATTTTCGCAGTAGTTATATACATTTTCATTATTTACATCATTTTTTTTTATAATTGTGGATTTCCAGGATTATTTCCCTTGTGTTTTTAAATCATAACACATTTAGATTTAGTTTTTTTCCTTTCTTTTTCATTATTATTAATGGGATGCAATATCAAATAGCACATAACCTTTATTATTATAAAATCAATGAAAAAAGCACCAGATATAGCGACTATTTTTCTATCTACTTCAGTACTTGTAGCCATACAAGGTATTCACAAATAAAAATAGATCAACTAAAAATATTTGTATATCTGTAGACAAAAACATCATTCATGAAGTTCTTGTATACATCATAATAGTTCTAACAGTTTGTTATGAACATGTCATGTTTATCTGAGCAAAATTTTCAAAGAAGATAGATAAATTAACATGACAATAAACCCAGAAATAATTCTTCTGTTCAGCACACTTCCACTTGGACAAAGTTGTGCTGATCAAAATTACTTTATGGGACACCCACCTACAGAACTTTTCATGATGTCAATAATTACTATACACCTTTATTCTTTCAAGTGCAGCTCATATGTTTATCTAAGAAAATTGTTAAAATACAATATGCTTTGAAAGAACTGAAGTCTGAAACCAATTGAAATTGTTTGTTTATCAAACAAATTACGATTTTTCATTATGGGCCGTTGTACTTTACTTTTCTTCAGCTATTCACTTCCGGTAATTAGTCACATCCGGTAAATAAACAAATGGCGCGTAATCCAGTTAAAAGACGTAAATCCTTTGAAAAAATGTTTAATACGCATATTGTTTGCCGTTTTTATTGGAATTACACATTTACTGATAAATTGGTAGTCTGGGTGAATTATTTGGACCAGATCATATGAAAGTATCTACTGTTAACATCAGGTGACTTTAGGGAAATAACAGGGCGACTTCGACTTCGCTTTTGAGGCCCAGTGTGGTGAGCCCTGATTATTACTATAATAATAAAGGTGTAAACAAGATTTGTCTATCCATGAAGACTATGAATTCCAAAACTTTGACCGATGTAGAAACGTTGGGAAGAAGACAGTATTCAAGACTTATGACAGGTGTATTTGATTATTTACTGTCCCATTCATTATATCCATAAATATTTGTCCAATATCCATGGGTGAATTCAAAATATTTCCTTTAATCATGAAGTGACATACAAATGTACGATTTAAAAAAAAAAGTGAATCTTATTTTTTCAGTAATAAATGTTGATTTTAATTGCAAAATTACATTACTTATAAACTTTTTCTCTGAGTTATTGTCGAACATAATACGTTGAACCAAAACAATCTTTACAACTTAATTGATATGGTGAAAGTTTATTAATGTTCTGAAACAAGCAACACAAAAAATGCATCTGCTTAAACATTAAAAAATGTGTATTATACAAAAAGGTTAATTTTTTCTAACTAAATGACATATAACATCATAGCAGATCAAACTTACTAATAGGATTGAGCAACATACACAAGGGTTAATAAACCCAAACGTTCTTTTTCAGTATACACTTATTCACTTTATTGAAGAATATTTGATTCCAAGTCATTAAATTTGTTTGTGTGGCAAAAACGGCACTGCAGTCAATGTTTTTCAATATTAATATTTATTTTAATTGAATCAATGTAACGGCTGGTTTAATCGTATCATGATATGAAAATTTAAATCAACAGAAAGTATCCTGAATATATTATTTGAACAAAAGAAGAAAATATAACATGTGTAGTGGTATAACACACATTTACCTAGATTCAAATTCTTAGGGAATATTGTTGATGTATACCGATTACTGTATTTTCTGGACATGTTGACACATGTTGAATGAAGCCAGGTTTTAATTTGAAAATGAGATAATTAGCTAAGGTAACAATCGGTAACAATTTTTCATTAAGGGCTGTTGTACTCTTCATTTTCTAAGTGGTAGCGATCGGTAATTAGACATATCTCGGATGTTCACAAATGGCGCGTAATCCATTTGAAACCAGCAAAACATACGAAAAATGAGTTAAATCTTTGCAATTTTTATTTGCATTACATATTTAATCAAAAGGTGGAAGTCTGTGCACATCAGTACAATCTACGACACTTTTGTTTGCATATATTGACCAGGAGCACCACTTATTGATCATGTTAATAGAATTACCTGTAAAAACATCGATTCGGCGATTGACACCTGCTGTTTAAAACTATCGAGGTGAAATAATTAAATTTCCTGTTAATTGGCTTTGGGGTCATAAATATGTCGTTTTACACTTGGTACTAGTAGAATGAATATGTAACGAAAAATTTGTTACTTGTTGGAAATCAGGTGACGAAATTGAGTTAGAAATCTATTGTCAATTTTCAAATGATTTCGTCAATGATGAAAGTGGGGAGCGCTAAAAAATTCCCTGCATATGGTATGAATCTGATGTTTTACCAAGACAATTTCGTACCATGACCGAAACGTGGTACAAAACGACTATAAACCTGATGCCTTGAACATGTTACTATTCAGGATAATGAACATTCATGGATACATCTGTACTTTCCTAGGGTGCAAGTCAAATCGGCACCTACAAAAAATGAAAAAAGTCAATTCGGCACGTAGGACGAGTCTGGCTGAAATTGAAAATGAAATAGATGTGGACTTCTGAGTTATGTAAAATATGCTAACCCCCGCTTTTAGATGTTTGAACAAACTGGAAATCTTCAGATGAACTTTGACTTCCAGAAGTTGGAGAATATGCAT
Source organism: Limnoperna fortunei (assembly GCA_944474755.1). Classification (NCBI taxonomy): domain Eukaryota; kingdom Metazoa; phylum Mollusca; class Bivalvia; order Mytilida; family Modiolidae; genus Limnoperna; species Limnoperna fortunei. Next base: position 20,686,464 of record OX104113.1, on the reverse strand, counting down.
AGGTATTGTCCATATTTACAGGGTAACTTTCTGTGCCAGAAAAATTTCCTCCACTGGCAGCCATTTTAGATTTGTATCAGTTTCGAACTTTACACGTCAAATGCTACAATATTGATTCAATATATTGAAAGATGATAAAAGACTAAATGAAAATAAGGAACACAATTTTATTTTTGATTATCAACATTTTTTCTGCATGTAATTATTTATTTTATACGAAAATAATTATGTAAATACAGCGGGAAATCTTGAACATAGCAAAACACACAGATTAAAAAATCAAAGTAACCATTATTTTATCAGTAAATTGTAATGAATTTTTTCAATATAATGATCGTTTCTGTAAAACTAAAGTATAAATCCTTCCATAGACATGTCCGACCTCTATGAAATTATATCAATATAATTAAATTAATACCTTTCCCTAAAATTATAAAATACCAAACAATACGCCGTTTTCAAGATAGGTAGTTAGATGTATCTTATCACGTGATTTACGGTATCACGTGATTTTATTTAGGGCACTTTCCTTTACGCACCGACTTTTAACATCGTGTGAAAGGCACAAACGGAATAAAACTTGACTACCTTTCCATAAATTTATTTTTAGTGTTGGCTATGCACCCTGGCACAACACAGCAAGGGTTTCGTTTTGCATCCTCTTTCTTACGTCGTCCCATTTCGTAACAAACGTTGCCGTTGTAAACTAAAAGTGCCCTAAATTTTTTATGACGTCACGTGATCAACATTACAATTTCCACCTCCTTTAACGAGAGCGATTATATCTTGAAAACAACGTATTCAAAACAGCAGGTCGTTTCGTCCCATACAGTAGCCGATACGTCCTCGGTTGATTCGTCCCCTGACGATCCGTCCCCTATAGTTGATTCATCCCTATTACTTGGTTGATCCGTCCCCAATAAATAATTATATAACTATATTTAATTTTATTTTAATTGTTAATTGATAAAGGGTAATTAAAATTAGTTTAATAATAAAAGAAACAAAATATTGTTTTTAATTAATTAAATGATAATTACAGTTTTGATCAGTGCACAAAGGAGGTAATTACCCTTTGATTATTTTCACATTTGACTTGCACACATGAAGCCATCATCAAAATTTAAAAAGTCTTATTTTTTTTGCAAAAGACATTAAAATAAAGTAACCATTATCCATATTATTTAAAAATATTCCAAATCATGATAAATCATGGTCACATTTTCACACGCATATCAAGCAATCAAAATAGTGAACTCTCCACAGTGTTCTAGGATTTCCATTTCCCATCACCCGTGGAAAGTGATTTCTCAGCACCGGAAAGCCATTTTTTTGTCCAGGTCACCCGTAAGCAAGTACACATTAAAAGTCTGGATTCTTGAAAAAAAGTTCATACTTGTTCTGTCATGATACAGAAATACATTAATTTTGTTTAACAGTTTAATTTTGTAAAATCAAGATAAAAAAATCAAGTGTGGATGATTTGTTTTCGTTTTTTTTTTTTTTATCAATGTTATACAAGTGCACGTAATTTGAGTTTCACCATTGGTGCAAAACAATTTTTAGATCAAGTATTAATGCATTAAGTACCAAACCAAACCGGGTCAAACTGTTTTATTTCATTAAATTTGGTAATGAATTAAATGAGATGTGGGAAAGCCATTTTATAGAGGACACTTACCCGTGTAAAGTTCAGTTTGCAAAAAAATCCTAGAACACTGCTCCAGTGTACTACGATATTTAAAAATAGACTTCTGAATGGCTTTTTTAAAAATTTACCTACATTTTTTAGTTTTTAGTTATTTTACTGGGGATCGAACTACCAGGGGACGAAACGACTTGGGGACGGATCGTCTTGAAATCATCAAAACATGTTTCTGTAATATTGCAGTATTAGGTAATGTCTTTTGAACCCTGTCAATACAAAAATACAACAAAATGCACTGAATAAAATCACAGATAAAATTAAAATAATAAAGGTTCCAAAGTGGTTCTGCCCCATATCACCTGTTCCTGTAGGTAGTTTCTTGCTGTAAAGTGATTGATTTCAGCCACAATAAAACATCACTTTGATCATCTGTTCCCCCTGGGTAATTTCCGCTGTAAAATTAGTGAATTTAAGTCAAAAAATTATAAATGCTGTTGATTTTTTTTTGCAAATGTCCGCTGATTATATGTTCTGTTATTAGAGGTAGCCTCTGGTTTTCTTTGCTTGTATTGTTTTTGGTAAAAGTCTCAATATAGAACATTTCTCTTCTATTGTTTGCATTGCAGATCTTTTCAGGATTAAAAATGTTTTTGTTCCACTGTTAAGTTAGTCCCTAGAAGAATGCAAATTCAGGAATTGAATGTCAACACAATTTAACAACTCTTTTTATTTTTTGTTTTTGTTTCACCATTTCACATGATTTATATGAAACAAAAAATGGAATTGTTTTAATATATAAAATATGTTTCTTTTTGCTTTAGGTGTTTCCATTATTTCATTATTAAAATGGGAATCCAAGGTTTGCTTCCATTTTTGAAGAAGATACATGACCCTGTTAACATTGCCAAGTTTGCCGGATGTACTGTTGCAATTGATGCCTATTGTTGGTTACACAAGGGAGCTTTTTCATGTGCAGATAAATTGGTACTGGGAGAAAAAACTGATCAGTAAGTATATTGGTGAATATATCAGGTTTGCTTTGCTTGATCAGCAGAGTTGGAAAACATGTCCCAGGTAGCGAAAATGGATTCCCTCTTATTTGGGGGTTGTCTTGTTATAATATGGAAAGCCTGACTGTGGATGTAGTTGGTGACATGTTTGATGATTGTCAAGCTTCTTAAATGTAAATGACTTGTTTAGTATATATATATAGTCAACAAAAATTTAGCCCATTGATTTTTAGCATTGTCCCTTACCAAATCTTCTTACTTCTTCAGTGACAATCAAAATTTTCAGTCAATTAGACTAATTTATTAATTGGTAGTTTGTTTTCTTCCTGAATATAACTTAGCCTGAAATACTGCTTGCTGAATTTTAACCTATCTTTCAATCAATTAATCATTTTTTCAAGTGAAGTTTCTCAAATCCATATGACCAAAGTCTACATGTGGTCATCACTATGCATATGTTACCTGTCAGCATAAATAAACATTAATGTTATCTTCTAAACCAACTAGTTAGGTAGGATTTTTCATTAGGATTACCTGTACATCTACCAACTTGAATGATTAGTTGAATAATCTCCATCAACCAATATCTTTGTAATATGACAAACTGAAATTTGTGAATCAGTCAGAAATTTTGATGATTTTTGTCTCGCCTTTTCGTCGCTGGAGCGAGACATATGTATGGGAATCCGGCGGCGGCGGCAGCGTAAACACTTGAATCTTGCTTCATATATTTGTAAGCCCAAGCCCTAGGTTCATCAAATTTGGTCCAGAGGTAGCTTATGATGAGTACTTGCCAGTCAGTCACCTGTCACCTGACCTTGACCTCAATTTCACCGTCCAGTGACTACGTTAAAGTTTTTGGGTTACGACAGTTCCTCTGTAACTACGCATGGTAGGATGACAATATTTGGTGTATAGGTTGCTGATGACTAGTACATGACTGTCTGGTAGGTGTCACCTGACCTTGACCTCAATTTCACGGTCCAGCGACTACGTTAAAGTTTTTGGGTTACGACAGTTCCTCTGTAACTACGCATGGTAGGATGACAATATTTGGTGTATAGGTTGCTGAAGACTAGTACATATGTACATGACTGTCTTGTAGGTGTCACCTGACCTTGACCTCAATTTCACGGTCCAGCGACTACGTTAAAGTTTTTGGGTTACGATAGTTCCTCTGTAGTTACGCATGGTAGGATGACAATATTTAGTATATAGGTTGCTGATGAATAGTACATGACTGTCTGGTAGGTTCCACCTGACCTTGACCTCAATTTCACGGTCCAGCGACTAAGTTAAAGTTTTTGGGTTACGGCTGTTCCCCTGTAACTATGCATGGTATGGTGACAATATTTCGTATACAGGTCGCTGCTGATATTTAATGCTATTTACGTAATGCTTATGACGAAATTTATTTTCGTTACTGATGCGGAATGCAGGCGAGACGTTTTTCTGTGTCCACACTTGTTGTATATTGTCAAGGAAATTTTGCCTCGCAACTGGGCTACATGTAAAGTATTATCACAAGGAATCTTTACAGTAACTGCAGAGATCATTACACTCTAAACTGGAGATTCAGATTTTTAATGTCTAATCTAAAGGATTTCCAATTTTTAATGTCTAATCTAAAGGATTTCAGATTTTTAATGTCTAATCTTATGTATTTCAGATTTTTAATGTCTAATCTTAAGGATTTCAGATTTTTAATGTCTAACCTTAAGGATTTCAGATTTTTAATGTCTAATCTTAAGGATTTCAGATTTTTAATGTCTAATCTTAAGGATTTCAGATTTTTAATGTCTAATCTTAAGGATTTCAGATTTTTTATGTCTACTCTAAAGGATTTCAGATTAAGTTTAGGAATCGGGTGCTTTGATGCCTTTAAAAATTCATAATGTCCACCATTACATGACATAGTTGATGTAGGATCATTATATCATTATACCACTACACATAAGCGTTTGACTTTCAGTTTTTGGTTATCTGACATTATGTATTTATATTACCAGGTATGTTTACTATTGTATGAAATATTTAGAATACATGTTGAAGAACAATATAAAGCCAATAATGGTGTTTGATGGCTGTCACCTTCCCTCAAAAAAAGATGTGGAGAAAAACAGGAGAGAGTAAGTCTTTGTTGGTAATATGGTGATAGACTTAAAATTTATATTTAAACAAAATTGCTCTCAAAGTATAACAAAACATAGTTTTAAGCTTTCTGCAGAGACATTATATAAAAACAGGACCTGACACTATCAGACCTTCTAGAGTAAATAACTAGGACACCAATACAAAGCTGGCACTTGGGTCGGTAGTTTACAGATTGAAATCAATTGTAGGAGGCTAGTTTCAGTTTTATACACCAGCATTTTTTTACTTCAAAACCTCCAAATTCATGTAAAAACAACACATAATCTCCTTATAAGAATTCTAATCCACAAGAATATCCGTAAATTTTGATAAAAAGAATGTTGGTTGGAATTTTGATGATGTACAAGTGGGGTTGAATGGCAGAAAAACTGTTATGCTATGCTCTTATGCATGATGAACAACTTATTATCTGTGCAGTTTTCTAGTTCAATAAGTCAACACAAAGTGAGATTTTGATGAAATCAAAACACATGTAAAAGTCAAACTGGAACAGGAGGGGATATGATAATTTCAGCAGTGGCCCTGACATATCTGACTAACTAGAAGTGTCATGACCAATTAGTATATAATGTCCCTGGTTTTCTGTTCTATATTTGTGTAGTTTGTAAAATCTAACACTTTAATAATGTTGTTATTATTAATAAATTTGAATTGATTTCAATTTGATGTTTTTACACTAAAAAACTGCATTTTTGTCTCGCCTGCGATGAAAGTCGCTGGAGGCGAGACATATGTATGGGAATCCGGCGGCAGCGGCGGCGGCGTAAACACTTGACATCTTGCTTCATATATTTGTAAGCCCAAGCCCTAGGTCCATCAAATTTGATACAGAGGTAGCTTATGATGAGTACTTGCCAGTCAGTCACCTGTCACCTGACCTTAACCTCAATTGGTGTATAGGTTGCTGATGACTAGTACATGACTGTCTGGTAGGTGACACCTGACCTTGACCTCAATTTCACGGTCCAGCGACTACGTTAAAGTTTATGGGTTACGACAGTTCCTCTGTAACCACGCATGGTAGAATGACAATATTTGGTATATAGGTTGCTGATGACTAGTACATGACTGTCTGGTATGTGTCACCTGACCTTGACCTCAATTTCACGGTCCAGCGACTACGTTAAAGTTTTTGGGTTACGACAGTTCCTCTGTAACCATGCATGGTAGGATGACAATATTTGGTATATAGGTTGCTGATGACTAGTACATGACTGTCTGGTAGGTGTCACCTGACCTTGACCTCAATTTCACGGTCCAGCGACTACATTAAAGTTTTTGTATTAGAACAGTTCCTCTGTAACTATGCATGGTATGGTGACAATATTTGGTATACAGGCCGCTGCTGATATTTAATGCTTTTTTCGTAATGCTTATGACGAAATTTATTTTTGTTACTGATGTGGAATGCAGGCGAGATGTTTTTCTGTGTCCACACTTGTTTCCTTTTTACAGCATGCAGTTACCTTTTTACTTTGTTCACAACTTTAATGACAAATTTGTTGTCTTCTTTAGAAAAAGAGATATGTACAGGAAGAAAGCAGCACAGTTGCTACGAGAAGGAAACAGGACTGAGGCAAGGGAATGTTTACAGAGATGTATAGATATCAGTCCTGAGATGGCACTGAGACTTATGGAGGTATAACTAATGTTTTGGTATCTGACTATATAATGTTTATATTTTTATAGCTTAAATATACTCCTCTTGACTTTTCAGAGATTTAAGGATTAAAGATATTATTTTGAAAATATATCATCATTGATGCAATAGTAATAAAAATTTTACCTCCATCAATTGGTAAAGTATAAAAATGTAAATTATTTCATGCTTGCTATCTCCAAGAAAGCATTGATTTAGGCCAGATTTTAAAAGTTTGTTTGCCAAAGCTGACCCACTGCATCTAAACCCTCAAGACTGATAAGTTCTTTTGTTTAAATTTGTTTCCAATTAATTTTTTTTTTTATGTCTGGTTGAGTTCCTAATCTTTACTCGGTTCCTTTTCGTGTTAGATATCACCGACATGCTTTAGGTTATTTTAAGTAATTCAAAGCAGTCAAGTGATCTTTTATAAAGGTATGTTTTACTGTAATCATGGATGGCAAAAATATTGTCAGAATAAAACAAACATCCAGACTGGAAAGAGATCTTTCTCTTGATAAATCAGTTATGCTTAATTATATGAAATTCATCTGGTGTGTCTGCCTGAATGATTGAATGTATGAATGAAGGAACAAAAGAAAGATTGTAATTCATTTGAGACACCTGTATATTACTTTTGCAAGATAATTTAACAGTACACTTCACTTTGAATTCATAATTTACATTGCTGAATAATGGAAAATCGTCAAAATTAGAGTTGAGTGACCATAGACATTTACACCATTTGAGCTGGGTCCGAAAGAAATGCTTTTAATGTTCTAATGGATAGATTTGTCGAGTGACAAATAAAGAAATCGGCATCTGGCAGAGAAACTGTTAAATCATTGTAAATATGAAAAAGGACATAAAAGTCACAACAATATTGTCAGTATATAAAATTATAGGTGCTAGTAAAATAAGCACATTCCATTTTGAAAAAAATTAATCCTTTATACCAAGAATCCCAATGGACCTTGCCAGTGGTCATGGTATAACAAGTAATAGTCCCAGTAAAACCAGCACTAGAAAAAAAAATTGCCCTACAGGCCTTCAGTAACCCTGAATGTTCTTACTACAGTTAGGTGATATTTTGAATGTCATTCATCCCAGGAAATTTCAAGGGTCAACTAGTCTTTGCCTGGCCATGTATTTTTATTTCAGAATAAGAATTATTTTAATTTCAGAAAAAAGATTGCAAATTAAGCCAGAAATTACAAGCATTTTATCCCTCCTTCAGGCTATATAAACATGAAAAACTTCTTTAAAGTAGGGGCAAATAATGGTTTTACAGGACAGTGTTTATTCCAACCATGTACTAAGAACTAATTGGAAAAAAGACACATATGACAAAAGCTCTTTAATATATGTAATATATTAAAATTTTAATTTTTTGTACTGTAATTGTATTTTGATGCAGAAAGATATAATCGAGAGTGATGAGGGTTTATAATTATTTTCAAAATTAAAAGAAAAACAGACATGAACAACACATCACAGAGAAAAAAAAATTAACTTGTACACACAAAAACATTGATTTAATTAAATAACCACATGAAACAGGGAGTGCAGATTAGAAAGAACCTGTTTATATTTTTTAATAAATTTATACTAGTTATGCGTTGACATTATATGAAGGTGCTCTAATAGAAAAGGTAAAAAAGCCAAACAAAAATTTAACCTTGAAGAGCATAATAATAGAACCAAAACTGTCAAACCGAATACCAAAATTAAAACTAAGACCATCCAATGCCTGGGAGTAGAGCATGTTTTCCTCTTAATAACAGTCCTTGGGGGTTTAAACTGACTTATTTTAAAATGCCCTGATTCTTCAGTTAAATATAGGCCATCATATAAACACAAACCTTTGCAATTACTAATATTTACAATAAATATATCTTTCATCAATATCCTAGATTTCTATTGGTTCAAACCGTTACAGATGAGGTAGAATCATTCTTTGCATTTCATAATGAAACATAGAGTAATTTAAATCAACATGATTTAAATCAGGACCCCAGCATTTTTTTAAATGAAATAAAAGGTAAATATAAGAATTAAAGGCATTCTTTTGAAGTTTCATTGTTGTATAAGAAAAATGTTGATTGAAGAACATTTTCATCAAAAGAATGTTTGTTTGAATGGTGTTTTAACGCCACTTTCAGGAATTTTTCAGCTATATCATGGTGTCCAGTTTTTATTGGTGGAGGAAGCTGGAGTACCCGGAGGAAAACTGGCAATCCTTGTCAATTAAGATTGGAGTACACCCTGCCTGCAATCAGAATCAAACCCACAATCTCAATGTTGACAGACCACGCGATCAATAGTAGACAAACTACCTTAACCACTCGGCCACCGAGGCCCCATATCAAAAGAAAGCATTAAATGCCTAAAACAATGGCATAATAATGAAGTAGGTGGCATCAATGAGGAATTAACAGTAGATGTACTTGGGGGGAAAAAGTTGGAGAATTTAAGTAATTTAAACCAAAAAAATCCTACCTACCGACCCTATCATTTTGATTCCATCCGGGCTATGGCAAACACAAACAATTTTTTTCAATCTGGCCTTGGGAGACTAATAAGAGCAGTCAGTTTTATTAATTGATTTCCAGTTAATAAGTTTGGGACATAAATCTTTTGTTTAGTTTTTTATTTGTAAAAGTTGTTTTAAATTTGAGAATTAATGACAGTTTTAAAATAATATCAGTGAGGACTGTTTATTTTATGCTTGGCAGGTTTGTCGAGAACGAGGTGTTGATTGTATTGTGGCACCCTATGAAGCTGATGCCCAGTTAGCATACTTATCTAAAGCTGGAATTGCACAAGTGATTGTGACAGAAGACTCGGATCTGTTGCTGTTTGGATGTGAGAGAGTATGTAAAAATTAAAGATGTACAGCCAACACAAATTTGATGACATAAATATTCTAGGTCTGTCTATTCGTTCGTCCTTTCCAACTTATGGTGCAAGTTTTTTTTTTATGAAAATGACTTCATCTTTATTAAACTTGGTACACACTTACAAGATGATGAGATCGCTTAACTGGCAAACTCTGTAGGGCCATCCAAATATTTCACACTTTTAGTGGACTTAGAAAAAGGTGGTTTTTACCAATATGTACAAAGTGGGACATCTGTGTCATTGAGACATATTTTCTTGTTTCTAGTAAATTTTAAACTAACTGTGAGGGCATTTGTTTGATTTGCCATAATCAGTATACTTTTTTGAAACTTTTTCAATGTAGGGGTTATGATGACCATCTGCAGCTGGGTTACGGAGTCTAATAAAATTTTTATTTTTATTATGCAATTTTGATTACAACATACTTCTATCCAACAATAGTGACAAATGCAATACCATTGCCTTAAATTACATTAGAGAGATTCAATGAGATTGTCATCGTTTCTACATGATATACCTCTTAAATAAGGCATGCATATCTTGTGTGTAAAAAAAAGGTTTATTTTGTTTTTGTGTTAATATATCTTACTACAAATGATTTCAATAATTGTTTATGAAAAAAGAGTTTGATAGTATCATACAACTTGTGTTTAATTCTTCTAATTTAAATGAACAATAAGAATTACCCTAAGAAGAATGTATTTTTTGTGTGCGTATTCTGGAAAGATATGAAAACTTTATTTTGATATATTTTGTTTTGTTTAACAAAACTACATAAGGTCTGTGGAACTATTAAAGCTGAGAATACCCACAACTGTTAACACTTTAAAAAATATTCAAATGCTAAGATGATCATATATTTTTTGCAAATATATGATCATCAGTACACTGTGTTCTGACTTCACAACTTTCATCCTGCTTCAAAAACAATTTTTTTCTCGTCATGCTCATTTGAAACACTCTTATATTTTTATTATCGCCTAATGACTGTTTATTAGTTTTATATTTATAAAGTGTTGCTTTAAACAAATTTAGGAAGCATATCACTTACAAAACTTTGTTATTACCATTTAAGATTTTAAGTATAAGTATTTTTAAAGTAACAAACTGGTTACTATTGAAAATAATTGATTCTTTAGAAAGTAACACACTTAATACCAGATTTTTACATTTTCTAAAAAGTGTTATGTCAGCTGGCAAACTTTATATACTGACAAGTCTTGAGAGATATTAAAAAATTTAGTATATTATTTTCTGTATAATGATGATAGTTTTTTCATCATACCAAAAATATTACAAAAATGAATATTTTTTTTTCAGGTAATATTCAAAATGGATCATTTTGGTAATGGAATGATGATAGAGAAAAGTCGACTGAATGAAGTTTTAGAAATTCAGAATGGTTTCTACTCTTTTGATAAATTCCGTCTCATGTGTATTTTGTCTGGTTGTGATTATCTCCCTTCCCTGTCTGGAATTGGCTTGGCGAAGGCTTGTAAAGTGTTTAAACTAGCAAGGCAGTCTGACTTACGATTGGTAAGTACATGGATTATCTTTCTGATGTCAGTCAATCAAAAATGTAAAAATTTCTCACAAAAACATGGAAAAATCAGGTGTAATATTTCTTCAAATAATAAATAGGAGTTAATGTAATTTTTTGTTTCCTGCTTAAATGAGGGTTATTTAAGAAATTTTTGCAAAGAAGAGGATACATTGCTGCACTTTTTGTATGTTAAGACTACTACCATTTTTAAAGGTTCTCTGAAACAAATTTTAAAACTGATATTTAAAGCAAGAGAAATAAAATCTAATGTGACTTAAGCAAAGCATGAAAGTTATAATCAAAATAGAATGTGTTTAGAAAATTTTTAAGATAATATTTAACTGTTCTATTTTAGCTGCTAAAGAAGTTTCCTACAACCTACCTGAAGATGTCATTAACTGTCAGTGATGAATACATTGATGGATTTATCAAAGCTAACAACACATTTCTGTACCAATTAGTATTTGATCCATTATCAAGAAAACTGGTTCCTCTTAATGAGTATGATGATGAAATAAATCCAAATGATATCAGTTATGCAGGACCGTATCCTTTTTTCTATTTAGACAGTTAATCATCACACAGAAGAACGTGTGAAAACAATTCCTTTACAAAAAAAACCTGTCTTGCTTCTCTTAGCAAACATCAAGGACGAGTTGTGACATGTAAACAACAGCGGCATAGTATCAAATATAGACAGGTTATTGTGGATAAATATTTACTACTGGGTTTTCGTAATCAATAGGTACAATATGTCATAATAAAAAAGGCACTCCATGGGGGTAGTGACTTTTAGTATATATTTAGCCATCTACATGTTTGAAACATTTACATTTCATTCTTTTCCTCTGAAACACATAAAATAGAAACAAACTTTGCAAAAACATCTTCCAGGAAACTCTTCTGAATTTATCTTTTTGGTGTACCCCAGCTGTTTAACATGGCTGCAAGTTGCAATTATGTACTCTGGTTAGCTGGAATTTAAAATGAAATCTCCTTTATAGAAACCATATAACAAACTAAATATTTACCATTGGCTTAAATCTTATATGCTTCCTACTTTTTTTGTTCCGATTCCAAATGCAAGATGACTGCCACTTTGGACCATACCATTAGTTAACTTGGACTCATCAAAAATGCATAATGTACATTTAACTGCTTGAAAGGGTTTTTTTCATATTATTTTTATTCATTATTTAAAGTTTCTTTCTCCCCCCCCCCCCATGACAGGGATTGAGCTATCTGAACTGTTATTACATAACTTGATTGTGCTAATTGGAAATTCAAGATGTCAACTTTTATAGGATATAGGATATAGTTAACACATTAATCAATTGCAATTTTTAAGTTGAAATCTCATGTTCCAGCAATCTAATTAAAATTAAATCTTTCACTTGCTCACCCCTTTTTTAAACTAGAAACTGTCCCCCATAACTGTCAGTACATCCATGATTGATGTAAGAAATCTATCAATTTTCTGTATCTGTATATTTTTAAATATGGCATAAAAATGTTGTGGAAAACTTTACTTGAGATGTGGGAAGGCCAATTTATGTCAGACACTTTCCCATGAAAAGTTCAGTTACCAAAAAAAAAAGAGAACACTGATGTATCGTCAAGTATAATTCTGGATTTTCTTTGACTGTTTTTTCAAAAGGTAAGCCTCTTTATGGGAATATTAAGGCAAATAATATGAAATAGGTTAAACTTGATTCCTCTAAAAATTATTTACAGTATAGTTGTGCATTTTATATTAGCTCTAAAATATTTCTGTTTTATTTTTGCAAATGAAGATTATGACAGGCATTCTTTTGTAGTAAGATTGTTGTTTCTGTCTCTTGTGCTTTGAAAGTTATACATGAAGTATCTTCGATTAGATATACAATATCGAATTTATTGTACATACTTTAAAGGATGAACCTGAAATTACAAAATAAAATTCTTTTATAAGCTTTGGATGACTTATACTAAAAGTTGTCATGTCTGTGCTGCGGTTTTTGGCTGACAAATGAAAACTGCTTACCGTGTTTGGTCCAACTTATGCTCCTTTTGTAGATCCAGAAATGTGTAAATTGAATTCAACAATTATTTTCCCCAGTTAATGAGCGTTTTAAAATGCAGCGGATTTTTCATTTTGATAGAGCGATTTTCTACAGTAAATTTTGACCTAATTACAATGTGTACGTTTGGAAGAGTCCATTGTTGTCAGTTCTAAATCCTTCAGGTAATGTCGTCTGCAGTAAAGGCGCGCAAAGTTCAGGGGTTTTTCAGAATACCATTAAACATTACGAAAGCAGACAATCTTTTTGAAATCAACACAAGGTCCCTTTAGAAACTAAAATGGCAGACTTCCTTTGTAAATTTCCCATAGCAAATGTCGAGGACGATTTTGGACATGTTAACAACAAATATGGAATAATTAAAAAATGCAAGCAAAACACTGTTGTCAGTTCTAAATCCTTCAGGTAATGTCGTCTGCAGTAAAGGCGCGCAAAGTTCAGGGGTTTGTCAGAATACCATTAAACATTACGAAAGCAGACAATCTTTTTGAAATCAACACAAGGTCCCTTTAGAAACTAAAATGGCAGACTTCCTTTGTAAATTTCCCATAGCAAATGTCGAGGACGATTTTGGACATGTTAACAACAAATATGGAATAATTAAAAAATGCAAGCAAAACACTGTTGTCAATCCTTCAGGTAATGTCTTCTGCAGTAAAGGCGCGCAAAGTTCAGGGGTTTGTAAGAATACCATTTAACATTACGAAAGCAGACAATCTTTTTGAAATCAACACAAGGTCCCTTTAGAAACTAAAATGGCAGACTTCCTTTGTAAATTTCCCATAGCAAATGTCGAGGACGATTTTGGACATGTTAACAACAAATATGGAATAATTAAAAAATGCAAGCAAAACACTGTTGTCAGTTCTAAATCCTTCAGGTAATGTCGTCTGCAGTAAAGGCGCGCAAAGTTCAGGGGTTTGTCAGAATACCATTAAACATTACGAAAGCAGACAATCTTTTTGAAATCAACACAAGGTCCCTTTAGAAACTAAAATGGCAGACTTCCTTTGTAAATTTCCCATAGCAAATGTCGAGGACGATTTTGGACATGTTAACAACAAATATGGAATAATTAAAAAATGCAAGCAAAACACTGTTGTCAGTTCTAAATCCTTCAGGTAATGTCTTCTGCAGTAAAGGCGCGCAAAGTTCAGGGGTTTGTAAGAATACCATTTAACATTACGAAAGCAGACAATCTTTTTGAAATCAACACAAGGTCCCTTTAGAAACTAAAATGGCAGACTTCCTTTGTAAATTTCCCATAGCAAATGTCGAGGACGATTTTGGACATGTTAACAACAAATATGGAATAATTAAAAAATGCAAGCAAAACACTGTTGTCAGTTCTAAATCCTTCAGGTAATGTCGTCTGCAGTAAAGGCGCGCAAAGTTCAGGGGTTTGTCAGAATACCATTAAACATTACGAAAGCAGACAATCTTTTTGAAATCAACACAAGGTCCCTTTAGAAACTAAAATGGCAGACTTCCTTTGTAAATTTCCCATAGCAAATGTCGAGGACGATTTTGGACATGTTAACAACAAATATGGAATAATTAAAAAATGCAAGCAAAACACTGAGCGCACAGGAGGGTAACTTTTAGTATAGGTAAGCATAGTATCCCCAATTCAGAAAAAACAACACAATGAACTTTTGTACATTTTCTTTTTTTTTTTTTTTAATTTTGTTTGCTTTAAATTTTTTATTCAACTATGATATTTTGAAATCAAAATAAAAATATTAACATTTTTATTTTGCTCTGTTGCCCCATTCCAAAATGACAAAAAAAAAAGAACAAGAAATTTAATTTGTGTTAAATTATAATGATAATATCTTTAAACTCAAATATTACTAAAATGAATATATTCACATAGCAAAACCTGATCCAGAATTATATTTAATCTTAAAACATAACTTTAATGAAAAATGATGCTTCTCAAGTTTTGTAGATATCTTTGAAGATTTTATTTTCCTATATAAATACTAGATATATGCCACAAGAGAAGGCGTTACAAATTGCACTGGGGAACATCAATATTTACAACATGCAGAAATTTGCAGAATTTGACCCGGACACATTTGTTGTAAGTTATTTTAATAAAGATGAATTAGTACTTGTACTTAAAGTACTTAGGAAATACCCGTGTTATCTACTTTTTTTCCTAACATGTAAATATTTTCATTCTACATGTCCAGTCCAATGTTAACATTAATAATAATGATCAATTACTTTTAGGCAAGTAAAGTTAGCAAGAAGAAGCCTGAAAGCCTTCATATGTTGAGTATATGGAACAAGAACTACAGGATTAGACCAACATTTCAACTGACAGAGACTCAAAACAGACCAAATCTTAAAGGAAAGGAAGTAGTCGTAAAAACCAAAACATCCAGGACAGATAATGTTGTTAAACTTGGTAAGTAAGTAGTAACACTTATTATTTACATTATCTATCTTTCTTAAAACAGTGATCAATCATTAATCATTTATCATGCCATATAGAAATTTGAATAGTCAAGTGACTACACCAAGGAGAGCTGAAAAATGGCCTCATAATTAAGGTGGCCTTCCCAATACTTGTTCAGTAAATAGGAAAATACTGCTGTAAGAGTTAAGGTCATAAGCATTTTTCCATAGTTATTTTTTCACTCCCACAAGAATGAACAATTTCAAGTTTAGTGATGGGACCTTGGTGGCCGGATGGTTAAGGTAGTTTGTCTATTATTGATCACATGGTCTTTCAACACTGAGGTTGCAGGTTCAAGTCTCACTGCAGGCAGTGTGTACTCGACTCCAAGCTTAATTGACAAGGATTGCCATTTTTCCTACTGAAGGTCGGGCATTCTCTCTGACTTCCTCCCCCATAAAAAACTGCATGCAATGATATAGCTGAAAAATTCCTGAAAGTGGCTTTAAATATCATTCAAACAATCAAACAAGTATATTGACTTAATTTACAGCTGGAAAAAAAGCCGTGATCATTTAGTAAGTTTTCATTTAACCAAAGAAGTCAACAACGACTAGATGATAACCTGGGGTTATTTTATTATTACCTTAGCTGGTTCTAAATAGAAATAACTTATTATAATGTCCTCAGTGTAATTTCATGTAGAAGTGGTTTAATTCTTCATCTGCCATTTTCTTCAAATTTTTCGTCATATGTGACAAATATAAATATTTATGCTGCATTCACTGTTTAATTAGAAAAATACAGGATATCCAATACAACTGACATGAATTTTTGTACCTGTACATTTTTTGGGGGTACTTTTTAGATGCACCCACAATAAGAATTTTCTATATTCTGAATGGTCAAAATTGGTAACAACATGATGCCACAGTCAACTAAAAGTAGTTGTGATAAATATTGACCACAAAAAAAATCTTGATTGTAATTTTAGACTTAGAGCACTTATGGGGTTCAAAAAACCCTTTTTTTTTCAATAAAAAAAACATTGAAAAGCCTTGTTGTCAAAAAATATAGCTCTTGTATTTTGTAATTGGTGCAGAACATGGAAAATACTCAAGTATTCTTTATACTTGAATTGTATTCTAAGACATAGAACAGGTTTAACCGTATATACACGTAACTGGAGGGGATATTACATTACATGTATTTTATTATGAAAATTTGAGTTGTGCTTTTATTAATACTTTGATGTTCTGTTATGTCTATGTATGAGTTTGAATAATGGAAAATTATTTTATTATAAGAGTTACATAAATTACATATGGTTATGAATCTATCCTGTTTTGTAATAAAAGATGCAACTTAAAACATTAACATATAATTCATTCTCAGTAACACAGACAGTGAAAATAGTCAGTCCTACAGACATTTCTAATCTTTTTTTAACCTTCGATCTGATAAAGTTTGAGTGAGTGCCAGACCAAATATCATTCTTTGATTCCGAAAAATAAAACTCTCTCGCACATGCTTTAGTTCAAATTCCAGTGTATGCCCCAGTTGTAAATAAAGTTGCAATTTTTTACTTCTTGACTCGGATAGATTTTTTTCTTTTAATTTGAATTTAAAAGTTACAGTACAATAATAAAGTTGATCATTTGAGAACTTATTGCACTAAGTTTGTTGGAATAAGTGATTTCAATTTATTTGGATTAAATTACTACTGATATTTTTAGAGAAGACATAAATAACTGGATACCTATTTCTGTAATTGTAGCTGAGGACTGTGAGGATATAAAGTCTGATGTAGAACTGTCCGGTCTGTATCAAAACTCATCTGATAAAACACCCATTAAAAACCAAAATTCATTGGGTAAAAAAAGACAACATGAAACAAGCAGTAGTGAGGAAGAACAATCTCCTCCAAAGAAATATCAGAAGTTTACAAAATCACCAAGGAAACCAGAATTTTTTGATTCTCTAGTGGAAGCAGACAACAATGTAAATGGAACTCTAACAGGCAACAAAGAGAATGATATAAAAACACCTAGAAATAGATTTGCTGTTCTAAGTCCTTCAAAGAAACCAAAGTTTAATTTAAATGCTCCAAGAGAAGTTGTGAAAAGCAGGTAATTAACAGTCAAACTTCTTTACCATTCTTTAAACCCTTAGAGGGAAAACAGAATTATCAATGGTTGCAATTAGAAACTGAAAAGAATTTTGAAAGAAATATTTCAGGTTGTAACAGAAATAATATTGATATCCCACTGATACTGACAATTTTTGTGACTTGTGTTTAGTTTTCAAATTTTCTTTATATAGACATTTTTTTATTGAATTAAAGGTGCATTAATTATCCAGGGCTCACCACACTGGTCGAAGTGGGCGACAAAGTCACCCTACTAGGACCTGAAGTCGCCCTAAGGCGCCTCAAAAGCGAAGTCGAAGTTGCCCTGTCATTTCCCTCAAGTCGCCCTATGGTTCACATAAGATACTTGTAAATCTGGTCCAAATACTTCACCCAGACTATCAATTTATCAGTAAATGTGTACTTCCAATAAAAAAACGGCAAACAATATGCGTATTTAACATATTTTCAAACGATTTACGTCTTTCAAATGTATTACGCACCATTTGTTTATTTACCGGATATAACTAATTACCAGAAGTGAACAACGAAGATAAGTAATGTACAATTGCCCATAATGAAAAATCGTAATTTTTTTGACAAACACTTTTAATTGGTGTCAAACTTCAGTTCTTTCAAAGAGTATTGTACACATGAATGAAGTTTTTGTCTACACATATACAAATATTTTTGTTGATCTATTTTTATTTGTGAATACCTTGTACGGCCACAAGTACTAAAGTAGATAGAAAAATAGTCTCTATATCTGGTATTTTTTTCATTGATTATGATAAAGGTTATGTGCTGTTTGATAATGCATACCATGAATACCATGAAAAAAGAAAGAAAAAAACTGAATCTAAGTGTGTTATGGTTTTACACAAGAGAAATAATCCTAGAAATTGATGTAAATAAAGAAAAATGTATGTAACTTCTGCGAAATTAATTATTTGTACTGTCCCCCTGACTTCTCCCAAGTGTCTCCTGAAGTCTCCCTATCAGGGCCTGACTTCTCCCTGTTTGGCTGCCAGGGAGAAGTCACTTCTCCCTACTTTTTTAGAGTGTGGTGACCCCTGTTATCAGTTTGAAGAAATACAATTTTTAAACAAATATAACTAGATAAAAATAACATTCCAGGGTTTTAACTTAAGAATTTTGGCTTGGTAGCCCACAACCTAATTTTAATAGTCCATCCATATGGTTCTATACAAAAAAGGTAAACATTCTAGTAGCCCTCAGCAAATTTTAGGGGCCATTGGCCTGTCGGCGAGTGCTTATTTCAAACCCTGCATTCTAATTTTGTATTTTGCATTTCCTTAAATATTAAGTCTTTTCTGAATAGTAATGTTTCAAGCTGACCTAAATCATATATTCCCCACCCCTATTCTCAGCATTGCCTTCTGGAATAAAATATTGTCTGAGCAAAGTTGTTAAGGCTTGTGATATAATGACCTTAGACAAGTTTAGTCAGTCTAATGGAAACTTATGTAGTTGTGAATCTGCTGAGTGGTTAACATGGTCATCTAATGGTAATCACTGGCTTGTCAACACTAAGGTTGCTAATTTGAGCCTTAGTGTGGTTAAGGTGACTACATCCTTAATTGAAATGTATTGCGAGTTTTCTTCCTAAGGTCAGGAATTTTCACCTGGTACTCCTGGTTCCTCCCGTAAAAACTAAATGCTATCATAAACAAGTAAATTGGCCTTGCATGTCTTATACACCTTATAGTTTTAAAAAATGTATTATATATTTTGTTAATAACCATTGCCAATGTATTTGCTGGCAACCTTGATTCCAGTGATGTTAGTACAAGTTATAATTGGTAAAGGAAGGCCGAAACATTTATAACAGTAGAAATAGTATGACATGTACTTGACAGTGTAATGTCTTTATCCTTTATACCAGTACTGTTAATTTAATTTTTAATTCATTTATTGGTTTTATATATTTTGTAGATTTTTTGCTTCTGCATCATCTCCATGTATAAAAACCGAGAATGAGGATTCTAAAACACCTTCAACTGGTGAGGCTGCTACTGAAGAAGGCGAACAAAGCATGGATATGACAGGAATCATGAAGAAACCAGAAGTGATATCATCAGTGAATAAAGAACTTCCCACACAGAAATCTGATCCAACAAAACCATCGCCTAAATCTGCATTCTCTTGGTCTAAATTCAAATGCACAAAACAGACAAGTAACATAAACTCTAGTCCTTGTTCTAGAAACCCCTTTAAACGTGTGGTATCTGAATCTAATATAACATCTGTTCCAAATACTTTAGGCAGTACCAGCTTAACTCAACCGTCATCAAGTTATGTAAATAGTTCAGATTCTCAAAAAAGTCTGGACACTCTAAGTCAAGTCAGTTCACATAGTAACTTGTATAGTATTGACTCTGATTGTTTACCAAATATGGAAGATGTTGATGAATATTGCAATGGTGATTCTGATCTCCAGATTGATAATGTAAACAATAATAGCAGACTGGCATCTGGACAAAGTCATGAGGATAAAACAGATTCTCGAAATGATTCAAGAGATAATGATATTATAATAGTAAAAAGTGAACCAGCATCCAGTCCTGTGGTATGTTGTACTTATATAAATATCTATATATAAAGCACATGTTTGGCCGGCTTGCAAACCCAGGTTATAGTATGTTGAAGTCGGGCGTGTGGGGAAAATAGAATGTTTTTCAATTTTTCTTGCTATTGGAACTTAGACATTTTTAGCACATTTTGTACATGATGGTTCTGTTTTTTTGTAATCCTCCAACATTTTTTGACACAGACCCAAAACCTTCTTTCAACAAATTGTAAACCATTCCCCATTTATTATTTAATAACTTGCTTTGCATTTCAGACTAATGTGATTTTTCTCATCAAATGTACGTGGTACAAAACAATACTGAAATTTTGTCAGTAGCTTTATATGATCATGTGATATTGTGTAATTTATTTTCAAACTCCTACCTTCTTATTGTATTTGAAATGAATTGGACAAGTGCTTCATACATATATTTTCACAGATTCTTAGCACCTTTTAAACATACAAATTTTTGTTATAGAAACAGCTTTATTGCTAAAAAAATTAATATGATGTAAAGTTAATGTCACTAAAGTTGATTTTGTTAAAACTTTTATAGGAATTTAAAGTGGAAGAAATAAGTGTAAAAAAAGGTAAGTTAAAAATGGTATGGACCCAGAAATTTTTATTTAGTATATTTGCATGAATATACATTATAAAAATATATTAATGCTCAAATATGTATCATATTGAAAGTAAGCCTAAATTTTTATGATGCACTAAGGTTATTTTAATTTTTGAGATTTGTGCAAATCCGTTGAAAAGTTATTTTAAGAAAGGTGAGTGGAGAGAGGTCCTTAATTCTTATGAAACACAAAAAATTGCAGCACTTGTTTGTAACATGCAATAAAATTTTATGGAAAAGAGCTATGGTAAAAAAAATGTTTAAAATTGGGTTATATAATACATATACATTTTTTCCACTCCTTTAAAAACTTCAAATTGCATATTTCCTGTACCCCCACCAAGGGCTTTGTCCTATATCCACTTTGGGGCCTTGTCACTTTTACCTATGTATGTTTGTAAGGTCTTCTATAAAACTTCTGAACCAATTGAAACAAAACTTATCAATATTCCTACATGTATACAGCATTCATGTCTTATAAAATGTTTAGAAATGCCTACAACGGTCACTGAAAAAATAATATTGCATCCAAAGACTGTAATTTTTTAACAACACATAACTTACAAACATAAAATTTCCCCAAAACCCTACGACAAATGGAGGTAATCATTTTGCCGATTTTTTTTAATGATAATTTCAGTTTAACTGTATTGATGAATAAGAATGGAGAGAGGTCCTTAATTCTTATGAAACACAAAAAATTGCAGCACTTGTTTGTAACATGCAATAAAATTTTATGGAAAAGAGCTATGGTAAAAAAAATGTTTAAAATTGGGTTATATAATACATATACATTTTTTCCACTCCTTTAAAAACTTCAAATTGCATATTTCCTGTACCCCCACCAAGGGCTTTGTCCTATATCCACTTTGGGGCCTTGTCACTTTTACCTATGTATGTTTGTAAGGTCTTCTATAAAACTTCTGAACCAATTGAAACAAAACTTATCAATATTCCTACATGTATACAGCATTCATGTCTTATAAAATGTTTAGAAATGCCTACAACGGTCACTGAAAAAATAATATTGCATCCAAAGACTGTAATTTTTTAACAACACATAACTTACAAACATAAAATTTCCCCAAAACCCTACGACAAATGGAGGTAATCATTTTGCCGATTTTTTTTAATGATAATTTCAGTTTAACTGTATTGATGAATAAGAATGAAGATGGTTGCTATAACACAACAAGTTTTGACACTATAAATAGAGCCAAAATCATTGCATGACATGATGTACACAGTAAATCATCCATTAAAACCTGTATGTTCATTTAATGTTTGAATGGTTTGAAAATGCTTAACACCATTTCAGCAATTTTTCAGCTATATCATGGCTTCCAGTTTTTATTGGGGGAGGAAGCAGGAGTACTAGGAGAAAACCCCCAACCTGCGGTAGGAAAACTGGCAATTCTTGTTAATTAAGATTGGAGTCGAGTACACCCTTCACGCAGTGAGAATCGAACCCACAACCTCAGTGTTGAAGATGATGTGATCAATAGAATGTTCATTTGAAGTAAGAGCTTTTTTGACATGTTAATTTCAGTGGCTGTCATATATGTTGTAAAATTCTCTAAGGAAAACCTCTTGTATGGTATTATCTCATGTTTTACTTTATTTATTCAATACTTTTTGTCATGTAGATGCATTTTAGCTTCCTTTAACATTTTATAATTTAGCTCCTTTGATGTCTGGTTGTCGTGTGTCTGGACTGTCTCGTGGAAAGAAAAAGTCTCCTGCTGTTGATGTGAAGCAACCAAGTTTGAAAGACATGTTTTCTAAGTTTTCAAATGATAAAAAGTAAGTTTTCTTGATTATTTCTGGAATATAAATGTCTTGTAGTGTGTTAAGGAACTATATATTGTTGACAGAAAATGTGTTTTGGAAATATGTCTGATGTATTTTATGTCTTGCTTGCAATAATACATTGCCAACCTTCCAGAAACTGGAAATGATGTATGATATATGACAATGCACAATCATAGAAAATATCACTTTTGTTCTGGTACTGAGGTCCCACCTCTGCAATCGATGTTTTCTGACTTTATTATATTTAATTTCAGCAGTTTCTACGTTAAGTTTTTCAATAGATCAGTAACATTGTAATATAGGCCAAAAAACCGGTGTTTGATTCTATTTCACACTAATTTGTTTAAAATAATCCAGTGATGTTCTGTTGGAAGTTGTCAACAAATAGAGTTATCTACCCTGGAAGTAATCTCCATTGTACATTTTTGTCAACATGTTTGTTTTTATGTGTACCGCTATAAATTGAGAAATGGAAGCTCAGATGCTTTAATGTTAATATTAAAAGAGGCCTAGTATAACAACACAACAAAAGCAAATAATTTTTTTATTTTTATTGGTAAATTGACAGTGGAAGTCACAATGCATTCATATGGGAAAACAGTGTGAAATTTGTATCTCACCCATGGGTTGCAACAAGGATATCTCAACCAGCTAAAGATAGGTACCAAGCTGTCACATTAGTGAGAAATATTGTTTTACTCTGATTTTTTTTTCTTGTTCTCATTCTTCTCAGCGAAGCTTGTCTGGCCAGTAACTCTTTTTATGCTCCCGCAACGACATGTCGGGGGCATTTAGTTTTACTCATGCCTGTCCGTCCGTCTGTCTGTCTGTCCGTCCGTACATACGTACTTAGAAATTTCAGTCAAGTTTTTCTCAGAAACTGTACAAGAAAACAATTTGAAATTTGGCAGGGTGGTTCAGTATCACAAGTTGTATGTCCTAAGCGACTTTCAGGCCTGTTGGACAACTACTTCCTGTTTGAGACTTCATTTGTATGTAAATATGTCCGTCCTTACGTACGAATTTCCATCAAGCTTTTCTCAGAAACTGTACATGAGAACAATTTGAAATTTGGCAGGGTGGTTCAGTATCACAAGTTGTACTTCCTAAGCAACTTTCAGACCTGCCGGACAACTACTTTCTGTTTGGGACTTTATTTAGTGGGGGCAACTGTGTCCCATGGACACATTCTTCAATTTTTTCATTTGACCTAGTCCTTAGATATGTGGATGTATCACCAGAGATGTTGTGTCTCATATCATAACTGGGGTGGGAGGGGTGATATTAGGTAAGTGGTTAGATAAAACCAACAGATGACCTTAGATAAGCGTCTATTTTGACTTCTCTACTCTTTGAGAAATGATTTTAATATGAGTGTTAAAACAATTTTAATGAGCATAAACAATTCTTGTTTTATTGGGTTTAAATTAATTTGTTAGTCTTAACACTAAATAATCAACAAAGTGTATTACATGTATGTAAAATGTTAAGAGACCAAAAGATAATTTTATGAATCAATAAATTATACCCATTTCTTTTTTCACCCAAAAAAAGTGTCAGTAAAAATCAAACATCAAAGTGAAACAAAACAAATGCTATATACACACAGATTCATGTTTGAATACAAAACTAATTGAAACTCAATCAGTGAACAAGTAGTCCAGTAAAGATGGGCATGTCCCAAAAAAAAATTAAAAGAAATGAAAATAAAGAAATGAACATAAAAGTAAACATTTAGACCAATCAGAAAGGAGCAGTTATCCAAAATTTATTTATAATAATTTAATGTTTGAATAAATATTGATGCATTTATTTTTTCTTTTTCAGTAAAAATTTACCCAAACTAAGACATGAGAAGAATGATGATCTAACTGCAACTCCTACAGTAAATAGTGCTTTAAATAAAAAGGGTGGAATACAACGATGTATACTGCCTTAATTGTGATAAACAATATGAATTTGGCTGCCTTAACAAGAGAATTTTGTATTTATTTAAGGATTAACTGCAAAAAATATTTTCTCCATCGAGGGATAACAAAATTTCCGTTTTGCACATTGTATAATCCGCGTAGCGGATTATATTAAATGTGCACAACAAAAATTTTGTTATCACTCGATGGAGAAAATATTTTTTGTAGTTAATACTTATAAATAAATTCAAACAATAGAATAAACTCAACAATTTTATTTTTGTAAAGGGACATTTTTGAAAAAAGATATAAACACAAAAACTGTTAGTTTCCCGTGGAGTGATATATGACGTCAAATGGCGCGTGTCTCCATGACGATCAAATTTGTTTTCCATTCTCTGATAGAAAATATTTTCCAGCCAATTAAAAGTCAGTATTCTCGCAAAATTTATTTATATACGTGATAAATCTTGTATCAAATTTTGGAATCATAAATTTTAGTCTATGCAAATTTTACCTAAATATTAGAATGCATTTATTTTTAAATTACTTTAATGAAACACGTGCATGTTTTTAGCCATTTGTGTTGAGAAAAATATTTAGAATTTTACAATTATTTTAATTTGATTAAAAAAAAAAATTATGTGCAAATTAGTTAAGTGTGTTTTATTTTAGACCACCTACTTATCAGTTAGAAGTACTGTTAGCAGAACATTATAAATAACATATTGATGAGAGGGTAACAATCTTATCTATCACTCTCAACTTATTTTAGTAGAGGACCATCTAAGGTACATTTCTGCAATATTTCAAATCAATCTGCCAAGTGGTTTATTTTTGTTAAGAACCGTATAATAAAAATTCCTGCCAAGTTTTGTTTTAATTGGCCAAGTGGTTTTGGAGAAGATTGAAAGGCGAGTTAAAAAATGTCACCTACAAGTGTACACTTGAGACACAAGCTTCACATGAGAGGGTGACATTACAAAATATGTTACCCACTGAGCCCTAGTGACATAGTAGAATGTTACCCTTGTCTTTTTTCATATAGCTTACATATATGAAGTATAACATTAACAAGTATATCATATCTTATTGGTGATTGATTCTCACAATTTGGTGGCAAAGTGGTCTAGATTGATGGACTTGTGTCAGTTGTCAATGCTGAGGTCAAGAGTTCAAGCCTGACTTTTAAGCAGGTGTCCTGGATGCTATAATATTGCTGAAAAGGCATTTTATTGGACATTAAATGATACCCTACCAACGTTGCATTTTTTTACTAGATGTATTCAAATTACAAATCAGCCTATATGAACAGCTTAGCATGATGACAATCCATCTCTGAGGACAATTTTTACCTTGACCTTGGACCTATAAAAGTAATTTCAAATTGGCACAACTCAAAATTTACAAATGGTATTGTGCTGAAAAATCAACTTGATCATCATTTTATAGTACTTAACAGCTGTGCAAAGTTGAAACAAAATTTGTTCACATGTTTTCAAGTTGTAATCTGGAAACCACCAACTGTTGACCAAAAAAAAATTTGAATTGGCCCAATTTAGTCGAAAACTACAAATTGGATTGTGATAAAAAATTGAATTTGATCTTCATTTTATAGTACTTAATAGCTGTGCAAAGTTAAATCAAAATCTGTTGACACATTTTTGAGTTATCATCTGGAAGCCATCGAGGCACGAACTGATGGAAACTCGTCCATTATATCATCTGGAAGCCACCGAGGCACTGACTGATGGAAACTCGTCCATTATATCATCTGGAAGCCACCGAGGCACTGACTGATGGAAACTCGTCCATTATATCACAGAATACCGTGCCACATTGTGTGGCAGGGTATAACAATTTGCGAATGTGGCATAAAACCTCAAACATAAGAATATCTCCATTACTCTTAGGTTAAACAATGATTTGTGGTTATTGTATAGAATTTAACATTGGCAAAAAATGTTTGGAAAATGACCATTAAAATTGTGCTTCCTTCAAATATTTGTGAAAATAAAATCACATTCACATTATCATAATGTGTTTGATCAGGATCAAAATGAATAAACAGAAATAAATATTGTCTAAAATTTTCATAAAGACTTGAATTGAACCATTTCAATCTGCTGATAGAAATGGGTTGAGTAAAGGGGCACTTGTTGCATTCCATATACATTCTTTAATCCAACATTGAATCTTTTGGATAATTTGTTTCATACTTTATAAACAAATCTAAAATTTCAATCTTATTTAACTGATTTATCTGCAAGAATAGAGCTTATTTGAATATCTTGTTTAATAAATTAATAAATATATACTATTTTTTGTTATCCCAAGATTAAAAATATTTAAAATTCTTTCTTGAGGACACCAAATCAAGAGAGATAATTTGGAAATATTTTAGATGAATTTTCCAATTTGCAAAAAATGATAGTTCCATTAATAACACTAATTTTCATTGGAATTGGAATAAAGTGAGAGTGAGATTGCAACATAGATGACTTCAAAGATTATTGTGCAATGTTGGATGCGCTTCGAAACCGGTACTGAATTATTAATTACTTGTGGCAGTCTGATATATTTAGTTATGTAGCTAAATACCAAAGTTAAACATCCAAAATTTACCAAATAATTGGCATGACAAGATTTACATACTATTAATATTTTATTTTTATATTTCTGTCTTTGAGAAGATGGTTCAAAATTTTTTTTTCTGCCAGGTAAGTGTTTAGTCTCCTTAGAGACTGGCATTATAGTGAGAAAGGACTGGTCAGCTTTTAGAATAATGTGCAAACATGATTGTCCAACTTTAACTGTATTGTTACATGTGAACGTGTTTGAAGCTAAAACCGATTTGAACTAAAAACTAAAACTGTTTTTATACATGTAAACAGAGGCCTCGGTGGCCGATTGGTTAAGGTAGTTTGTCTTCTATTGATCACGAGGTCTGTCAACACCAAGATTCTCAATGAGGGCAGGGTGCGCTCGACTCCAATCTTAATTGACAAGGATTGTTAGTTTTTCCACCGAAGGTCCAGTGTATTCTCTGGGTACTCTGTTTTCCTTCCCAATAAAAACAAGTGTGGACACAGAAAAACGTCTCGCCTGAATTCCGCATCAGTAACGAAAATAAATTTCGTCATAAGCATTACGTAAATAGCATTAATTATGAGCAGCGGCCTGTATACCAATTATTGTCACCATACTATGCATAGTTACAGAGGAACTGTCCTAATACAAAAACTTTAACGAAGTCGCTGAACCGTTAAATTGAGGTCAAGGTCAGGTGACACCTTCCAGACAATCATTTACTATTCATCAGCAACCTATATACCAAATATTGTCATCCTACCATGCTTGGTTACAGGGGAACAGCAGTAACCTAAAAACTTTAACGTAGTCACTGGACCGTGAAATTGAGGTCAAGGTCAAATGGCACCTACCAGACAGTCATGTACTAGTCATCAGCAACCTATATACCAAATATTGTCATCCTACCATGTGTAGTTACAGAGGAACTGTCGTAACCCAAAAACTTTAACGTAGTCGCTGGACCGTGAAATTGAGGTCAAGGTCAGGTGACACCTACCAGACAGTCATGTACTAGTCATCAGCAACCTATACACCAAATATTGTCATCCTACCATGTGTAGTTACAGAGGAACTGTCATAACCCAAAAACTTTAACGTAGTCGCTGGACCGTGAAATTGAGGTCAAGGTCAGGTGACACCTACCAGACAGTCATGTACTAGTCATCAGCAACCTATACACCAAATATTGTCATCCTACCATGCGTAGTTACAGAGGAACTGTCGTAACCCAAAAACTTTAACGTAGTCGCTGGACCGTGAAATTGAGGTCAAGGTCAGGTGACACCTACCAGACAGTCATGTACTAGTCATCAGCAACCTATACACCAAATATTGTCATCCTACCATGCGTAGTTACAGAGGAACTGTCGTAACCCAAAAACTTTAACGTAGTCGCTGGACCGTGAAATTGAGGTCAAGGTCAGGTGACAGGTGACTGACTGGCAAGTACTCATCATAAGCTACCTCTGGACCAAATTTGATGGACCTAGGGCTTGGGCTTACAAAGATATGAAGCAAGATGTCAAGTGTTTACGCCGCCGCCGCCGCCGCCGGATTCCCATACATATGTCTCGCCTCCAGCGACTTTCGTCGCAGGCGAGACAAAAACTGGACATCATTATATAGCTGGAAATGGGGTTACACACCATTCCAACAAACGAACAATATACATGTACATGTTAACACCAAATGGTTTTGAATTTTATTTTCACTAACAAAATAAAACAACAGGCAAGATACATAGTTAAAAAGGTTTTAAAGATTGTCATTTGTTAAAAGCTTAAAAATGTGACATTCCAAAAAAAAAAAAGTTACAATTATATTTTTCTTTCAACTAAAGTATTACAGCAATTAACAAGAAAATGTTGGTTACACTGATGTCCTGCTTTGTATATATTGTTCACTTAAATGTGAAATACAGAATTTTGCCAGTTAAGGAGTTCATTATGTTGTAAATCAAGTTTTATGATGATGTAAAGTCATCTTCATTACCAACAAATGGGACATTAAATGATACCCCGCCACATTGCATTGTTTTCAATATTCATGAAAGCATTTTACTTCATTACATATCAGCCTATAGGAACAGCTGAGCATGATAACAGTCCATCAAATGATCTTCATCTTATAGTACTGTACAGCTGTCTTTGTTTTTCAATCATCTTTTGAAAAAAAAACCAATTTCTGTCATTTTTTTCATTGGCCTTACTAAAAAACAACAAAGGACATTGTGCTGATAATTGATATGTTTTCTATTTATCATTTGGTAACAATCAACTGTTGACCTAAAAAAAACAACTGAACTAAATCGAAAAACTACAAATTGGAGGATGCTGAAAATTGAACTTGATCTCTTGAATATAGTACTTGAGATCTCCATTATATAGTACTTAACAGCTGTGTTAAGTTTAAATAAAACCGATGAGGCACAGACAGACGGACAGACACTCATATCCATACAGAGGCTTAGCTGTAAAGGTAAACTAAGGGACGAATGGATAAACAAACCGACAAACAGACAGAAAATGTATTTGGATCCTAATTTTTTTTTTCACAAACATGAAAAAAAAAAACCCCAAAACCCATGTCATTGGCTTTAAGTTTTTAGTACATACATGAAAAATAATTCAAAATACTCAATCATGACATTGCTATATACTGTACATATCTTTCTATAAATTAGGTAGATTATAGTTTAGTTTAAACCATTACATTAACATTAAATATAGAGGTAGATTATAAATGCATCTGTAAATACATACAACAGCCACCATTCAGCTAGAATGCCATCGTTCAGGTAAACTGTCATGTAAATACCTTCTCTTGTGCCCCACTTTGATATAATCATTCATGCCCTTCTAATAATTCTATCTAGCACACACTATCTGCTGTTACACACATTCTCAAAACAGTCTTCATTAGCAACAAATTATATCCAAAACATACAAGTGTTTAAAACTGCCCAATGACAAAGACCAGATATCCCATAAAAATTTAAAAAAACCAGAGGCTCTTAAGAGCCTGTATCGCTCACCTGATTTTATAGGCAATGAAGATGGCATTTCCCTGATGTTAAAGTAAGTCCTGTAATTTTCAATAAACTTTAAATACATGTAGGACCATCCAAACAATATTACTAGAAAGTTCTGTTTCTATTGGTTAACCGGTTGTATAGAGAAGATCTTGAAGAGATCTTTATTATTTGCCCATAGGGTCCTATGTTAAACTAAGTCCAATTGGCAATAAAAAACATAAACTTTAAAGAAGACCATCCAAACAATATTGTCAGTAAGTTTTGTTTCTATTGGTTAATCAGTTTCAGAAAAGAAACCTAATAAAACTTTTTCCCATAGGGTCTACTGTTAATCTGTGTAATGCTGTGGTGGCAATTTTGATTTTCCTATTCGCATAAAAAACATAAACTTCAAAGAGGACCATCCAAACAATATTGCTAGTATGTTTTATTTCCATTGGTTAACCGGTTTTAGAGAAGAAGCCTTTTTAAAATTGTTCCCAAAGGGTCATATGTTAAACTAAGTCCTGCTGTGGTGGCCATTTTGATTTTCCAATTGGCATAAAAAACACAAACTTTATAAATGACCATCCAAAATAATATTGGTAGTAAGTTTTGTTTCCATTGGTTAAACGGTTTCAGAGAAGAAGCCTTTTTTAACCTTTTTCCCATAGGGTCCAATGTTAAACCAAGTCCTGCGGTGGCGGCCATTTTGAATTTCCGGTTGGAATAAAAAACATAAACTTTATAGAGGACCATCCAAACAATATTGCTAGTAAGTTTTGTTTACATTGGTTAACCGGTTTCAGAGAAGACGCCTCTTTAAACTTTTCCCCATAGGATCCTATGTTAAACTAAGTCAGTCCTGCGGTGGTGGCCATTTTGAATTTCCAATTGCCATAAAAAATACAAACTTTATAGAGGACCATCCAAACAATATTGGTAGTAAGTTTTGATTCGATTGGTTAACTGGTTTCAGAGAAGAAGCCATTTTAAACTTTTTTCCCCTAGGGTCCAATGTT
The DNA here is from genome assembly GCA_944474755.1 of Limnoperna fortunei. NCBI lineage: Eukaryota > Metazoa > Mollusca > Bivalvia > Mytilida > Modiolidae > Limnoperna > Limnoperna fortunei. Next base: position 20,655,410 of record OX104113.1, on the reverse strand, counting down.
AAACTAAGTCCTGCCATAGTGGCCATTTTGAATTTCCGATTGGGATAAAAAACACAAACTTTAAAGAGGACCATCTAAACAATATTGCTAGTAAGTTTTGTTTCCATTGGCTAACCGGTTTCAGAGAAGAAGCCTTTTAAACTTTTTCCCATAGGGTCCAATGTTAAACTAAGTCCTGCGGTGGTGGCCATTTTGAATTTCCAATTGCCATAAAAAACACAAACTTTATAGAGGACCATCCAAACAACATTGCTAGTAAGTTTTTGTTTCCATTGATTAACCGGTTTCAGAGAAGAAGCCTTCTAAAAATTTTTCCCATAGGGTCCTATGTTAAACTAAGTCCTGTGTTGGCGGCCATTTTGAATTTCCAATTGCCATAAAAAACACAAACTTTATAGAGGACCATCCAAACAATATTGCTAGTAAGTTTTGTTTTGATTGGTTAAACGGTTTCAGAGAAGAAGCCCTTTTAAAATTTTTTACCATAGGGTCCTATGTTAAACTAAGTCTTGCGGTGGGGGCCATATTGGTTTACCAATCCAAATAAAAAACACAAACTTTTTAAAGGTCCATCCAATGAACATTATGGCCAAGTTTGGTTTCAATTGGCCAAGTGGTTTCAGAGAAGAAGATTAAAATGTAAAAAGTTTACAGACGCCGGACGACAACGACGACGACGGACGCAAAGTGATAACAATAGCTCACATGACCCTTTGGGTCAGGTGAGCTAAAAACCCGATAAATTAAACATGGTGGTTAGCTTAAGTCTGCTAGTACAGAATTTTCCCAAACTAAATGTGTACTTTTCAACATAATCTGCTAAAATAACAAATTAAAGCAAAACGGGCAGCAATAAAACTAACGATAAATGTTTTTCTAAAATGAGCTATATATATATATATATATATATATATATATATATATATATATATATATATATATATATATATATATATATATATATATATATATATATATATATATATTGTATATATTACTTTCAGTTCCCTTTATATATTGTAATCTGATTATAAAGTTCAAATTATTTTCATTTATAACATATAGATTGGTATTGATATAAAATACATATAAGTTGAATTCTGAAAGGATCTCTATTTTACATGTATGTAAAGTTATCTTAAATTTTTTATTGATAAGGGTAACAATGATAACATGGGACTAGGAGTATTATGGCTATAAACACTTGATTTGTCTATGCAAATTGACAAAAGACATTTTAAAGTGAAAGAAAGTCAGGGTGATATACAGCTGCTTATCACTTAATTCACAAGAATATTGTATATGCTGGCTCCTTATCTTTATATTGTGAAAGCCATAAGAGTACAGAAATCTGCTGAAATATTTCTGAGTGCTTATTATGCAGAATTTAAATATATAGGATCTTAAATTGGTACGAGTGGATTATCGGATTTCTCCAATCGAGATAGTTAAATTTCCATAATTTAATTACTGAAATTCGATAATCTAAGAGTACTAATGTAATATCCTGTTTCTCTAATTTTAAATAGTAAATTTGCGAAATGAAGTACAAATTCTCCCAACCCCAATTTTTAGGTTCATGACTTGAATACGTGGTAAATGGAAGGTGTTTTGTTTATGATGTCATGAATTCTTATTATGATGTTATTATTTTAAACCAATCAACTGCTGAGAACAACAAATTCACTAGTGATGAGAACTGCATTTTCCACACTGGTCAAGCAGTTGAAATATAACGTCAACATTAGAGAAACAAAAATCCTGTCTTAATTGGATGCTGTTTGTGTTGCATGTTTAATTACTGGTGTCAAATATTCTTGTTGGACATTTTGACATAATGGTTTGCATGCATACGTGTATTCATCATTCCTATATTGTTGTAAAAAAACCTCAGTTTAAAATTATCGAGTAGACAAATTTCAAATGCTCAATGACGACTTTGCATAGTTTTAACTATAACATCATAAGAATAGTTGTTCTTTGTATCCCATCTCTGTGACTAGTATTCCACACCTAAGAACCTATGAACCCAATAAAAACCATCAACAACTAAAGGAATGTTAATGGAAAGAAATTTCAAAGCTGAAAAAATTACTTATACAGTCAGTTACATTGGAGATATGGAAACATAAGGAGTGCATGAAAGAATTCTTGTATCACCTCACCCATACAACTTTTCATACACTATACATATATTCTTATCCCCCTGTATGCGACTATCAAAAAAAAGTTGTTCATGTCAATCTGCTAGACATTCCTAAATAAAATATATATATACACACACATGTATAAATAACAAGAAAATGTGCATCAGCAACACTCACGTTCCACTTGTCACACATTGGTAAATATCCCCCTATTTCTCAGTTCACTTGAGCATGAAATATTTGGCAATATTTGTACCAAGTTTCGTGAAGATGTTTAATAATGTTTAAAAAAAGCTTCAACACAAAGGTAAACCTGCGACAAAACCTATTTTTCTAAGTTCACTCATGTACGAAATATTTGGCAGAGTCCTCCAGATCTGCAGAATTTTGTCAGTGAAAAGATTTCATGTTTTAACTGTGAACTAAGTTTCATGAAGATGTTAGCAAAGCCCTTCAAAATTTTACCAGCAAAGAGACTTTTTCATGTAACTGTGAACTAAGTTTCATGAAGTGTGAAATCATCTTCATATAAAATAAAAAGCTTCAATGCAAAAGTAAACCTGAGGTGGGAGGGATGGACAGACAAACAAACGAACAGAAAGATTGTGGGACATAAAAATGACAGCAAAATTTCACAACCTTAAGCTTAGTGAGCAAATATACATATGTTAATATTATCTACACAACTAGAAAATTATTTTAAGCTTATAAAAGTAAGTTGTTCATTTGTTCTAATCAAAACAAAAGACTTTATTCAACATTTAATTGAATATTGAATTGGATTTTAACAATTGTTTTTATTTAGGATTAATTACTAAGCAAGGAATGTTCATTATTACTTAATACTATGTTAAAAAGTTAAATTTTCTATCACTTCAACTTCTTGAACAAATACTACAATAAAACAAGAACAATGATTGGTGATGACGAATACCCACAGATACTGCCATACTACTAATAAATGCTGTTACCGGTAGTTTAATTGAATTCAAACAATAGTAGCAGAGAAATCAATCCGATTATTTCTGCATATGTCTAATTGAAAGTAATCTTGGAGTTAATATGGGGATAGATAAATCAAGTTACATGGAAATTTGGTATATCATACTTGGACATTTTAGAAGGAATGACTTAAAGGTTTCAAGAAGGGGAGTTGCTAAATACCCTTTTTTCTTTTATCACCTACTTAAATTTTTGATTATATTTTTCACAACTGGTTGAAAAATGTGATATACCAATTTGATGCAAAAATATGCAAGTCTGCGAATTATGTAACAAAAACAATAAATATCATTAATTAAAGCATCCGAAAAAAAGTGCAATCACAACTTTTCCAGGAAACCATACCCGGTGTGGTGTTTAAGTCGTCAATGATAATTTGATGGTACTTACAACGAGAATTCAGCAATAGGCACTTTTAGAGATACATCCAAATCCTTACCAGTTATTTTTTCTCACACTTTGTATAAATCATTTACACAGTATCAATATTAAATCTGAAAAATAATCAATTGATACAACCTGGATGGAACCTTGTACCATCTAAATAGGTGATACAAGATGTACTTTGTTTTGTTCTGTGTTTTGCGTTTTTTTATTTTCATAATTTTAGATAAACTTTTAACATATATTAAAGTGTAGGTATAACTACCTGTATCCCGTCTTGACAGTTGCATACATTCCCCATTGAAACAAATGCACATAATATCATACTGTTATTTTTCATACAGGAAATGCCATATACACAACATTACTTTGTAGATATACTTTAACAAAATTCATCAAATTTACCTTCAACTAGATTCCTTTTACAGAATTCACATTTACTGTTTTTAAAAACATTGTGAACCCTGAAAAAGTGTAAGAAAACTCTACAGACTGTGCAATACAATATACAGAATCAGTATCATATACAAATAAAATACTACACAACATAAACTTTTGGCTAAAAGAAATCTTAAATCGCCATGACAACAGAACATTTTCTAACTTTAAAATCAACTAAAGAGCACCAACAATAAAAACAGACTTGACTTAAAATAAAAAACTTAGGCTCCATCCAATTAAACAAAATAAGTGCTTATAAAGGCAGTGCCAGAATATGTAGGATGAGAAAGAATAAAATATATATGAACACACAATGCCCTGAATATCAGCTTTGAGTTCTTGTTCTGTCAGTCTTGGCAGATTTCGCTTTTGTTTATCTGTTTTGTCCATAGTCTGTTTGTTGTTGTAAAATTGTTCAAGCAGTTCTTCTTTTTCTGTGAATTTTTCATATAACCAATTCTGTAAACTATCTGAATCACAAGGTACTTCAGTGATAGGATAAGCTCTATAATGCAGATGTACATGTCGAGGTTCGTAAATTCCTGCCATCATTCCTGGAAAGCTGAGAGGATCTCGTTCTGGATAACCAATAGTTATGTCAATCACCCATTTTAATTTTCTGTTCATATGAATTGTATTTTCTGAAAATTAAATTTTAACATCATTAAGTATTTAAACATTTAAGAAATTAAAAACAAAAACAACAAATGTGGACACAGAAAAACGTCTCGCCTGTATTCCGCATCAGTAACGAAAATAAATTTCGTCATAAGCATTACGTAAATAGCATTTAATATCAGCAGCGGCCTGTATACAAAATATTGTCACCATACCCTGCATAGTTACAGGGGAACCGCCGGAACCCAAAAACTTTAACGTAGTTGCTGGACCGTGAAATTGCGGTCAAGGTCAGGTGGAACCTACCAGACAGTCATGTACTATTCATCAGCAACCTATATACCAAATATTGTCATCCTACCATGTGTAGTTACAGAGGAACTATCGTAACCCAAAAACTTTAACGTAGTCGCTGGACCGTGAAATTGAGGTCAAGGTCAGGTGACACCTACCAGACAGTCATGTACTAGTCATCAGCAACCTATACACCAAATATTGTCATCCTACCATGTGTAGTTACAGAGGAACTGTCGTAACCCTAAAACTTTAACGTAGTTGCTGGACCGTGAAATTGAGGTCAAGGTCAGGTGACACCTACCAGACAGTCATGTACTAGTCATCAGCAACCTATACACCAAATATTGTCATCCTACCATGCGTAGTTACAGAGGAACTGTCGTAACCCAAAAACTTTAACGTAGTCGCTGGACTGTGAAATTGAGGTCAAGGTCAGGTGACACCTACCAGACAGTCATGTACTAGTCATCAGCAACCTATACACCAAATATTGTCATCCTACCATGCGTAGTTACAGAGGAACTGTCGTAACCCAAAAACTTTAACGTAGTCGCTGGACCGTGAAATTGAGGTCAAGGTCAGGTGACACCTACCAGACAGTCATGTACTAGTCATCAGCAACCTATACACCAAATATTGTCATCCTACCATGCGTAGTTACAGAGGAACTGTCATAACCCAAAAACTTTAACGTAGTCGCTGGACCGTGAAATTGAGGTCAAGGTCAGGTGACAGGTGACTGACTGGCAAGTACTCATCATAAGCTACCTCTGGACCAAATTTGATGGACCTAGGGCTTGGGCTTACAAAGATATGAAGCAAGATGTCAAGTGTTTACGCCGCCGCCTCCGCCGGATTCCCATACATATGTCTCGCCTCCAGCGACTTTCGTCGCAGGCGAGACAAAAACACAAAATGATTTCTTTAATTCAATAACTTTTATCTGAATTACTAATAAAGACATTTTCATATTACAGTGAATTCCACTGTAATATTAATCCACTGTAATAATGTTAACAAAATTTGATTTTATAGGTGCATTTTAACTTATTGTCTATTAAAATCATGACAAATAAGTTCTTGTATTAAGTCCATGCATTCTTATTATAATTACTTAAGTTGTTTCAGATTTATTTAAAGGAAATCAGGATGTGCTCAATGCATAATGCACTTTATACCCAGCAAAAATGTTATCTGTCTCTAATACATATAGTGGGGATTTGTTTTCTTGAGATAATTTAGTCCATATTAAAATTTAATGTTAGTAAATCTGTTGCTTGGATACTTTATACTGCAAACTTTTAATTTCCAATATGCGAGCAAAAGCAGGTAGAGAAAAAATATGATGCTGTAGCTCTATTTAAGAATTAATTCATGGATACTATATTTTAATGTTGTTCTAACATGGATAGGCATTATATTCATGAATATTTTGCCCCAAGCAATAGTGAGGGGTAAAATATTTATCACAAATATATCCAGACTCATGTTAAAATGACAATAAAGTATGGTATGTGTAAATTATTTCTATTCTGATTATAACAAATACAATAATCTGTACATTAAAGCAGCATATGACAACGGCTCTGTAAATGACCTTTGACTGAGGGAGAGGAAATAAGTTCTTATTTTGATACTTGGCTACGCCAAGCTTTAGCATGGACAGTGGATTTATTATTCAATGGAATTTTGATATTAAAGCCGCATTTAAAAAGCAGTTTCATACATAATTGATACATAAATTTATTTATATAATTTGTGAAATGTATTGGTTATTTTTCAGCTTATTGTGCAAAGCCCATTTCTGGACTATTTTATGAGTGTTGGTGAGTGTCTTTGAGTACCCTACGGGGTTTCTAAATTTACGAAAAATTTTATCTGACATGACACCCCGAAAATTTAACGTGATATAGCTGAAATTATTTCGCTCGTTTTGAGGGGTCTCTCATTACTCAACGAAACTGTGGTGCCTAAGTCCGAGCAAAAAATGTTAATTGTTTCCCCTATACACAATTAATAATTAAGAGGCCGCTGTCATATAAATGAGCCAGTAAAACTCAAGCATTTCATAATGTACAGCATTGAGAAAAAGAATTTATAGAGCGATGACTAAAAATAACAATTTTATATAAAATAAGGATAATTACAGTTAAAAAACACTGGAGGTTTTTGATAATTCTACCTACTGAAACAGACAACTTATGCACATGCTAACTAAATTCATTGGAATTTTAACACAGCTTTATTTACATAGCAATTTTAACTGATTGCTACTATAGAAAATTATGAATAACAATTTTAGAAGTAGTCATCTCAAATGCATAATAACTAGATGGTTACCTTTCCTGAATCCATTGGTCTGTGTTTCATGATATAAAGAGTCTGTAATAGTTTTAACAGCTCCAATTCTAGGCAAAGTCACATGTTCTAAAACTGGATAATTGTTTTTCTTGGCATATCTGAAACATAACAGATTTTTAGGCAAATATGTGTAGTGAGTACAAACATCTAATAACAGTTTATTATTTAATCTTTCACAGAATTGAACAAGTGTGGACACAGAAAAACGTCTCGCCTGCATTCCGCATCAGTAACGAAAATAAATTTCGTCATAAGCATTACGTAAATAGCATTAAATATCAGCAGCAGCCTGTATACAAAATATTGTCACCATACCCTGCATAGTTACAGGGGAACAGCCGTAACCCAAAAACTTTAACGTAGTCGCTGGACCGTGAAATTGAGGTCAAGGTCAGGTGGAACCTACCAGACAGTCATGTACTATTCATCAGCAACCTATACACCAAATATTGTCATCCTACCATGTGTAGTTACAGAGGAACTGTCGTAACCCAAAAACTTTAACGTAGTCGCTGGACGGTGAAATTGAGGTCAAGGTCAGGTGACACTTACCAGACAGTCATGTAATAGTCATCAGCAACCTATACACCAAATATTGTCATCCTACCATGCATAGTTACAGAGGAACTGTCGTAACCCAAAAACTTTAACGTAGTCGCTGGACCGTGAAATTGAGGTCAAGGTCAGGTGACACCTACCAGACAGTCATGTACTAGTCATCAGCAACCTATACACCAAATATTGTCATCCTACCATGGGTAGTTACAGAGGAACTGTCGTAACCCAAAAACTTTAACGTAGTCGCTGGACCGTGAAATTGAGGTCAAGGTCAGGTGACACCTACCAGACAGTCATGTACTAGTCATCAGCAACCTATACACCAAATATTGTCATCCTACCATGGGTAGTTACAGAGGAACTGTCGTAACCCAAAAACTTTAACGTAGTCACTGGACCGTGAAATTGAGGTCAAGGTCAGGTGACACCTACCAGACAGTCATGTACTAGTCATCAGCAACCTATACACCAAATATTGTCATCCTACCATTCGTAGTTACAGAGGAACTGTCGTAACCCAAAAACTTTAACGTAGTCACTGGACCGTGAAATTGAGGTCAAGGTCAGGTGACACCTACCAGACAGTCATGTACTAGTCATCAGCAACCTATACACCAAATATTGTCATCCTACCATGCGTAGTTACCGAGGAACTGTCGTAACCCAAAAACTTTAACGTAGTCACTGGACCGTGAAATTGAGGTCAAGGTCAGGTGACAGGTGACTGACTGGCAAGTACTCATCATAAGCTACCTCTGGACCAAATTTGATGGACCTAGGGCTTGGGCTTACAAAGATATGAAGCAAGATGTCAAGTGTTTACGCCGCCACCGCCGCTGCCGGATTCCCAAACATATGTCTCGCCTCCAGCGACTTTTGTCGCAGGCGAGACAAAAATCCACCTAACAGGAAAACTCCGGAGTTACATACAACAGTATAACAATAGGTAGGAAACACTGAACAGATCAGTTGTCTACTCTATGATTCATATCCTTGCTTTTTTTTTGGCAAGTTGATCTGACAAATCTTAAAACTTACATCGTAGTAAAATTCTGCCTTCTCTATGAATACTGACATGTCCACAGTTTTCCTTACTTACTAAAAATGGGACTCTTGATAAGTCCTCAGAAAAATAAAGTACATTTTGTAGTACCGTAACTGAAATAGATATAGATTTACATGTCTTCATGTAGACAACAATCGGAGGTTCTCAAGAGCCTGTTTGCCCACATGAAGCACTAAACAACAAAAAGAGGAACTAGAGGCTCCCAGGAGCCTGTATCGCTCACCTGAACCTGAAACCAAACAATCCTTTTTTATATAGCATTTCGTTCCTATAAGGAATTGACCAACACTTCTGAAAAAGTCATTAATTTTGACCTTTTAAGGGAAATAACTCCTATAAGGAGGAGCTTTTGATGCTTAGGAGGGAGGTTCACTTGAAATTTGCTGTACCTGTTATACTTTTTTAACTATCAGCCAAAAACTCCCTTGACCCCCCACCCCCTTTTATATTTTAAACGAACATAGCTATGTAGGTATTCAGCTTTAATGATTTGCACAATTTTGGTAGAGGACATCCTAAAGATGATGTGTGCAATGTTTCAAAGCAGTCCTTTCATTGGTCAGAGGAGAAGATTTTTTATAATCAATTAAAATTCATTAAAAAAATGTTCTAAGAGAATAATTCCTAAACGGTTAATCAGGCAATCTTGACCCTAAAGTCATTTTTGTAGCCCTCATAGAGCAGAATAATTAAGCAATGCTAACTTTTTCTCCAGTTCAAAAAATGTTCAAGATTTTGTGGCAAAAATAGCAAAAATAATCAATTTCGACAATTAAAGGGCAATAACTCCTACAAGGAGTCATCATACAACTTCGACACAATGGAGTGTTTTGTAGAGCTTTCGATGCTGATGAAGGCTGGTCTCTTCAGTTTTCCTGTATCTGTCATACTTTTCGAACTATAAGCCAAAAACTGTATTTTGACCCCCCCCCCCACACGGTTCTATTTTTAGCCATGGCAGCCATGTTGGTTAATCTGTGGCCATGGTTTGTGCAAACTTGGTTGAAGACATTTGACGGATAATGTGTACAAAGTTTCAAAGCAGTACTTTCAGTGGTTTCAGAGGAGAAGATTTTTAAAAATCAATTAAAACCGATTAAAAAAAACAGTTCAAGTGGAATAAATCTTAAACGGTTTATCAGACAATCTTGACCCTAAAGACATTTTTGTAGCTCTGATAGAGCAGAACAATTAAACAATGCTAACTTTTTCTCTAGTTCTAATAATTGTCAAGATTTTGAGGCAAAAATGGCAAAAAATCATCAATTTCGACAATTAAAGGGCAATAACTCCTACAAGGAGTCATCATATGACTTTGACCCAATGGAGTGTTTTGTAGAGCTTTTGATGCTGAAGAAGGAAGGTCTCTTCGGTTATCCTGTATCTGTAATACTTTTTGAACTATAAGCCAAAAATTGTATTTGCCCCCCACCCCCACCCCCCGTTCTATTTTTAGCCATGTCAGTCATGTTGGTTAATCTGCGGCCATGGTTTGTGCAAACTTGGTTGAAGACATTTGACGGATAATGTGTACAAAGTTTCAAAGCAGTACTTTCAGTGGTTTCAGAGGAGAAGATTTTAAAAAATCCAATTAAAACCGATTAAAAAAAACAGTTCAAGTGGAATAACTCTTAAACGGTTTATCAGACAATCTTGACCCTAAGGACATTTTTGTAGCTCTCATAGAGCAGAACAATTAAACAATGCTAACTTTTTCTCTAGCTTTAATAATTTTCAAGATTTTGAGGCAAAAATGGCAGAAATCATCAATTTCGACAATTAAAGTGCAATAACTCCTACAAGGAGTCGTCATACGACTTTGACCCAATAAAGTGATTTGTAGAGCTTTTGATGCTGAAGAAGGAAGGTCAATTCGTTTTTCCTGTATCTGTTATACTTTTTGAACTATAAGCCAAAAACTGTATTTTGACCCCCCTGTTCTATTTTTAGCCATGGCGACCATGTTTTTTTACGAATCAAAAATCCAAATGATAGTTTGGTAAAGGACATGCTAAGCAACAACCATACCAAGTTTGGTTGCATTCTGTCAAGTGGTTTCAGAGAAGAAGATTTTTGAAAAGTTGAACGGACAGACAACGGAGGGCGGACGACAGACGGACGACGGACGCCAATTGACGGCAATAGCTCACATGACCCTTCGGGTCAGGTGAGCTAAAAAGCCGTATCCATTTGTGTTTTGTTTTTGCTTCAAAGATTGTACTGGTTTTATAACAGACACATTAAGTTTTTGACAAGGATATATACAGACCACTATTATTTGCAGTATTGTAATTTCAATTACCATTTGTTACAAGTCATAGCAAACACAACAACCTGAAAAATCCAACAATAATTCCATCTCCCTTGTAACAATGTGAAACATTATTATATTTGTATTTGTATAGACCAAGCGAGCTCAGAACCACAGAAAAACATCTGTAACAAAAAGGGAGCAAGTGAAATTTTTAATGTTAATTTGATTGCAAATAAAACAATAGTTCCAAAAGCAATGAAAATTTACTTGTTTTTTTTACCTTTGGCTACTAATTTTCCTTTTATATAGAAACCCTCCTTCAGGAAACACAACCATCCACTTTTTACCAGTTGGAAGATAAGAGTTGTATAAATGTTGTTTTAGTTTAACTAACTGTTCATCTCTTCCATCTTTTCCCTAAAGAATTATTTAACAAATTTTACTGACAGTAAAAAAATGTTCAGTTAACAATAATAAATTTCGACTTGTTAAAAGAGCATACAACTTACTGTATACATGTATATTATCCCGGAATTTAGTAAAATGAACTAAAAAATATGTGGAAAAACATTGAGTTAAATGGGACAAATGAAAACCAGAGTTGAACAATATGCATGAGGTTCAGAAATAATTACTTTGATAACTGGGCTAAAATACTACCTGGTAGTTTTGTTCCAAACTTGAGGTAAAAAAATTAACAACTTGTCACTTCTGGTTCATTATAGTAGATATTTATCATTATAAAGATTTTTGCAATTATTCTATTACACAGACATGTCATCATTTAATGAAGAAGTTTTAGGAACAAACATGCCTTCCTACTCATATTTTTTTGCATATTTCACTACAATCACACAGCCAATATTCTAATTAAGAGGTTTGTTGAAGGGTGTGAATTTTTTACCTTACCTGTAAAATAATTCACAGTTTAAAAAATGGCAGTACATCCAAAATCCTAATGTAATATTTGTACTGTAAAATCTTAGCGTGAAAACCTCTCAGATGTACCCAAAAAATGGTATGTACCCAAAAAATGGAATATGTACATTATTTCAGTTGATCGGAAAAATATACAAACTCTCTTTAAAAAAAATATGTGTTTACATATTTCTCGCGTCACAATTAAATACTATAACAGAAAATTTAATGACGTACAAAAAAAAACCAATCTGCATCTTAAACTGTAAAGAATTAGGCAAATCATTTTAAAAATATATAATTAATCAGATAAAATTATTCCAGCATACAGTTTAGGATTAATGGAAATCTTTAATAATGAATAATAAATAAATCACAAATCACAAATTTAACTATGATTTTAGCAGCATTTAAAGAAAGATTAAGAGGCAAGTTTATTTTGGAAATGGTACATTTTTTTAGGACTATATTAAATGTTGTTCATATAAATTTGTTTATAATGATTTTAATGTACAACATTATCTAGACCATCCAGTTAATTGTTTGTATAAATCATACATTGCTTAATATATAGTGTCAACTGATAGTCCGATGAAATATGCAGTCTAAGTTTCCCATCTACTTCACTTAGTTTGAAAACTATTTCTTTGCTATATTGTGAAAACCCTCGAATTTCAGTAAAAAAAATGTGAAGTTGACAATAACTATTGCTATGTTTTTATTTTGATGAAGTGGCTGAGGGCAAAACATTCTGCCCCAGAAACCTAATAACGTTGGCATTGATAAAACACTCAAAATTGTTTTACTTTATGATTAAATACCTGAACAATAAAGAAATCTCCATGGAAAACTGACACCCATCCAAAATTAGTAAACTTGAATATATAGTCCATAACCCAAGTTATACATCCACCTGCCATGCCTTTAGAATGCAAACTGGTCATTATAAATGGTACATCTGATGTAGACTGATGGTTTACAAGAACTAAAGCTTCATCAGTCAAAATGGAGTTTAAATCATCACCTGACTCCATAACTGTAAAAATAAATATATATTTTTAAACTTTTAAACAACTAAGTTTTTCAAGTTAATTAATATTTAATGTACTAATACATGTATATGTTTTAACTGTTATGACTCAATTGTGCAATTTAAATTTTTTTTTCACTGCTTATAAGATTACTTATAATTAAATGTGTTGTGCCAGTTATTTCTTACATCTACTTTGTTATTTACAGGGATGCCATACTTGGACACCTCTGACAGAACCAAGTAGATCACTAAAATATCATCTTCTGACCAGTGTTGTGTACATATTGTAAACACTTGGTTTGAAACATCAAGAGATCAATAATCAACCTCTTATAATAACATTCAACCCATTGGGTTTTCACCTGGTACTCTGCCTCCTTCCTGATATGGCTAGAAAAAACCAGAGGCTCCCAGGAGCCTGTATCGCTCACCTGAACCTGAAACCAAACAACCCTTTTTTATCCAGCTTTTCTTTGCTATAAGGAATTGCCCAACACTTCTGCAAAAATCATTAATTTCGACCTTTTAAGGGAAATAACTCCTATAAGGAGGAGCTTTTGATGCTTAGAGGGAGAAGGGAAGTTCACTTCAAATTTGCTGTACCTGTTGTACTTTTTTAACTATAAGTCGAAAACTCTCTCGACCCCCCCCCCCCCCCCCCCCGCCTTTTTTCATTTTTTCTATTTAAAGCCAACGTAGCTATATAGGTAGTCAGGTGGTAGAGGACGTCCTAAAGATGATGTGTGCAATGTTTCAAAGCAGTCCTTTCATTGGTTAAAGAGGAGAAGATTTTTTAAAATCTAGTAAAATTGATTAAAAAAATTTTCAAGGAGAATAATTCCTAAACGGTTCATCAGACAATCTTGACCCTAAAGTCATTTTTGTAGCCCTCATAGAGCAGAACAATTAAGCAATGCTAACTTTTTCTCTAGTTCTAATAATTTTCAAGATTTTGAGGCAAAAATGTCAAAAATAATCAATTTCGACAATTAAAGGGCAATAACTCCTATAAGGAGTCATCATACAACTTCAACCCAATGGAGTGTTTTGTAGAGCTTTTGATGCAGATGAAGGCATGTCTCTTCGGTTTTCCTGTATCTGTTACACTTTTTTAAATATAAGCCAAAAACTGTATTTTACCCCCCCCCCCCCACCGTCCTATTTTTAGCAATGGTGGCCATGTTGGTTAATCTGCAGCCATGGTTGGTGCAAACTTGGTTGAGGACATTGGACGGATGATGTGTACAAAGTTTCAAAGCAGTACTTTCAGTTGTTTCAGAGGAGAATATTTTAAAAAATCAATTAAAACAAATTAAAAAAAACAGTTCAAGGGGAATAACTCTTAAACGGTTAATCAGACAATCTTGACCCTTAAGTCATTTTTGTAGCCCTCATAGAGCAGAACAATTAAGCAATGCTAACTTTTTCTCTAGTTCTAATAATTTTCAAGATTTTGAGGCAAAAATGCCAAAAATCATCAATTTTGACAATTAAAGGGCAATAACTCCTACAAGGAGTCATCATACAACTTTGACCCAATGGAGTGTTTTGTAGAGCTTTAGATGCTGAAGAAGGAAGGTCTGTTCGGTTTTCCTATATCTGTTATACTTTTTGAACTATAAGCAAAAAACTGTATTTTGACCCCCCTGTTCTATTTTTAGCCATGGCGGCCATGTTGGTTGGTCTGAGGCCATGATTTGAGCAAACTTGGTAGAGGACATTTTACTGATGATCTGTGCAAACTTTCAAAGCAATCCCTTCAGTGGTTTTGGAGGAGAAGATTTTTGAAGAAAAGTTAACGACGACGACGACGACGGACGCCAAGTGATGGCAATAGCTAAAAAATGTAAAAAAAATGATGTAAAACACCATTCAAACAAACAATAGGAAGTAATAAGAAAATCAGCTGTCTCCCAGGTAAATATTGATTTAACATTTACTGGTATATTAAGCATGCTGAAATGCAAATGCTGAACGCAATTTAAAAAAAAATAATTCAAGTTTAAAACAAAACTTTATATAAAAATACACAAAACATGATTATCTTTTGCCTGTCACCATATTACATACTTTTGTAACCTCCTGAATTCAACCAACTTGACACTATTCCAAGAAGAGCTTTAAACAAAGGTGGTTCTACATGTGTCCAATAGACTTCTGGGCAATATATCCGTATAGGATACAACAGAAAACTCCATACAATGTATGCTGGAATACCCAGAAGATTACCGATGGTGACAAAAATTATGCGTATCACATAACGTAGGTATGGAAATAGCTGTTTGAACTCCATCATCCTATAAAAGAAAAAGAAAATCAAATCAATCAAATCTGGGGGTTGTATTACTTCATAAGTACCGTGGTGGTACATCTTGAACATTGTAGACAAAAAACAATTATGGACTTTTAATCAAATGGCTTCAATGTATTGCAACCGTCACCTTAAAAAGTTCAATATATGTATGTATGGTACTAAAAAATTGAACATACTGTTACTGTCTGCAACATGCAAACTTATTTTATACTTAGACTTCAAATGCACTTGGGGAAAAAAAATATTTACAGCAACTGGAAATTATGCAAAACTTTTTAAAATGTTCCAGTAACAGAAGGTTTACATGCTCAATTGAATGCATCAAGAAAATCTGATAATCCAGGTTTAAAACTGTAGGTGTTGAGTACTCCTAAAATGTACATGTATGTACCCTGTTTCAAGAATGCTACTAAAATGCACTGCAAAGACAACAAACTATTAACAACAAACTATAAGTTAGAAGTATCTAATCACACAAAATATACATGTAGGTGCGGTTGTTTAAGATTGTTGCTTAAAATGACTAGGTTCACAATCTGTAACCAACCCCCCTCTAAATGTTCAACAAATATAGATCCATTACACCAATTGGGTTAAAAACTGTAGGAGTTAATTCACAAAACAGATACTATACTTTCTCTATCTGCCCTACATGTACATTCATTATACTACCTGTATAAGCCACTATACACTATGTGCAACCTAGTCAGTCATGTACTTGAACATTAAAATCAATGTAGTAGAAGTTTATACAGTATGGTGATACATTTGTTTGTTTTATCAGAAAAAACTGTTACTAAATATTTGAAATGAGTCAACAACTGTTGTGTATATATTATATCATATTCCTAAACCCTTGAATTATATATAGATTATTCCATCAACATTCTGACAGGAACAATGCCCACATCAGTAAAAGTGAAATGTCACTTGACATGAATCATATTCACACTCTTAAAATTCCATTGTTAATGCTTCATTTGCCCCGACTTGTGTATTATATTATATACCACAATTGTTCCTACATAACTTAGTTAAACAATGAGCATGCAATGTCAGTTTATTTACGATCCTATCAAGGAAAAATTTTTATTTAAATATGTTGTAAAATAATTTCTATAAATTTTATTGAATAACACAAATATTATACCATGTTTAAATCCAGCCTTCTAAATGTATTTTTATCAAAAGTGAAACCAAGGTCTGACATGCAATAATTCTAATCTTACATTCATTTACGTTTATAGCCTTTTTTATGGGTCAAAAGGCATTAAACCAGTAATTCGCTGATTCATTCATACTTTCATGTAGTTGGGGAACTACTTTTTGTTGCTAAACGTAAACAAATATGGTGGCCATGTGTCGTGTACGCTTCAGACAATAAATTTAGCCAGTACACTAGAATTTTGGTGATAAAAATATTTTGAGTTATGCATGGCTTTAACAGAAAGTTATTTAGTTGAAGCAGCTGTATATTATAATTATGGAATTGTTTAGAGAAAATATTATAACATTACACTTGGCTTGATTCATTGTTCACACTGCTGAATGAAGAGAAATAGACGAATTCAAGTGTGGACGAAATGCGAGTGTTATGGCATATATAAACGAGACTTGTAAATTTGCATTTCTATTAATCTCAATTAACAAATTATTTCCATTCATGCAATAGGGTATTTTCTCAGTCACAACAAATCAACAAGATGAGCAAGATGCACTGCTTTGTAACCAACTTCGTGTTTCAGCACTGCTCCTTCCATTTCCACTGATAAATCCATCGAACAATGGCAACTTTTGTTTTTCTGTTTGTATTAAAGAAAGAATGTCTAGCTAGGTTTACATTGTGTTTGAAATGCTATGACGTCACACATGACGTTAAATATAAACTGCAGTACAATAAAGAACATTAGTATAGAAATTCAAGAAAATATTATTTGTTGTTCTGTCTTCTTATGTTTTCAGTAATACTCTTCTCTACAAATCGTAAAATTGATCTCTTGTCAATGGCAGTTATTTCCTCCAAACTGACTGTGTCTGTACGTTGTTGCAAGGAACTGCTGGAGGTTGGTGCCATAAGATGGGTTTTCAGTCAGTTACATCGATGAATAGGACACTATGAAAGCATCTATGTGAAGCTGGATTTTACTGTAGGAAAGATTTCTCTGTTGTAGTGTCTTGCTAAGTATTTTGAGCTGGGCAAATATGTCGCTGAGGGAGTGAAGTAGGATTGATTGATCGATTGGATGTCTGCTTTACGTCCAGCGAGCAGTATTTCAGCTATATTCAGGACGGGAGTGAAGAAGGAACAGGAACTTTAATGTAGAGACGTGATGTTCATCATGTAGGATGGAAGTGGCTACCATATCAATGTCGTCTTGGTCTGATACCATACAGACTACAGAAAAAAGTGTATGTCTCAGGGTGTCTAAAGTGTTGCCCATTGACAACCAGCGGACTTTATGTACGCCAAATGGGTTGAGCTGTGGGTCATCTAAAATTGTCTGCCATGATTGTAGTTCTGCTAGGTTCGTTAGTGATCTCTAGACGTAGGTGTAAATGGTACTGATGATGTTTTCGGAAAACTTGATTTCAGGGATGGTCTTGGCTAAATCTGTACAGGCTAAAGCAAATCGATGGGCAACACAATGAAACTCAGTCAGACTGGGGCTGTACTCTTTTAACAGTTGTGAAACTCCAGTGTGTTTGCCAATCATAACTGCAGCACCATTCAACCCATACCATAAATCTTCCTTTAGGTTGATGTCGTTGAGTTTGAAGTCAGGAGTTGGCAGTCAAGTTGATAAGCTTCACAAAGTTTCTTTCAGGTAAATTATGTACAGGATAATGCGTTTCTGTGTCGATAGGTCAGTGGACTCATCAATCATGATACCAAAGGCTGGAAAGGCTTTGGCATCTTTGATGACACTCTTTTCTATCTGGGAGGAGACGATGCCAATGAACACGGAACAGGCTGTGTGTTCTTGGTACTTTGTTGCAGTGATGGGTGCACCATTAAGTTTACTTAACTTGCTGATAGACTGGAATTTTTCAATTGGTAAGTTTTCCTTAGTATAAATTGCAGATCAGGATTGTCATGGCATCGTTTGTCTTTTTGTAAACCTTTCTTACCATTTCCAGACCATGAATTAAACGCATATTTTTGTAATTCATTGATGAATGATGAATGAATGAGGTCCACTCACTCACAAAATTATCATAAAACAAGTGTGGACACAGAAAAACGTCTCGCCTGAATTCCGCATCAGTAACGAAAATAAATTTCGTCATAAGCATTACGTAAATAGCATTAATTATGAGCAGCGGCCTGTATACCATTTATTGTCACCATACTATGCATAGTTACAGAGGAACTGTCCTAATACAAAAACTTTAACGTAGTCGCTGAACTGTTAAATTGAGGTCAAGGTCAGGTGACACCTACCAGACAATCATTTACTATTCATCAGCAACCTATATACCAAATATTGTCATCCTACCATGCTTGGTTACAGGGGAACAGCAGTAACCTAAAAACTTTAACGTAGTCACTGGACCGTGAAATTGAGGTCAAGGTCAAATGGCACCTACCAGACAGTCATGTACTATTCATCAGCAACCTATATACCAAATATTGTCATCCTACCATGTGTAGTTACAGAGGAACTGTCGTAACCCAAAAACTTTAACGTAGTCGCTGGACAGTGAAATTGAGGTCAAGGTCAGGTGACACCTACTAGACAGTCATGTACTAGTCATCAGCAACCTATACACCAAATATTGTCATCCTACCATGCGTAGTTACAGAGGAACTGTCGTAACCCAAAAACTTTAACGTAGTCGCTGGACCGTGAAATTGAGGTCAAGGTCAGGTGACACCTACCAGACAGTCATGTACTAGTCATCAGCAACCTATACACCTAATATTGTCATCCTACCATGCGTAGATACAGAGGAACTGTCGTAACCCAAAAACTTTAACGTAGTCGCTGGACCGTGAAATTGAGGTCAAGGTCAAGTGACAGGTGACTGACTGGCAAGTACTCATCATAAGCTACCTCTGGACCAAATTTGATGGACCTAGGGCTTGGGCTTACAAAGATATGAAGCAAGATGTCAAGTGTTTACGCCGCTGCCGGATTCCCATACATATGTCTCGCCTCCAGCGACTTTCGTCGCAGGCGAGACAAAAAGGTCGTTAATTTTTTTGTGAGTGAGTAAAATAAGTGTTTATTCCTACAATGCCCATGTTAGGCCAGGATTTTACACAACACACAGATTAAGTGTGATTAATCTACACAAAGCTCCAAAGACAAATGCAGTATAATGTTACAAGTATAATTAGCCTAAGAAGAAGAATTCGTCAAGAGAGAATTAGAAATTTATAAAAGATGAATATTTAGTTCCAAGGTAAAACTTGTGAAAGATGCCAAGTCATTGCTTGTACCTGTGTATATTTCAAGCTACACTGTAAATTATACAAAAGTCTGCAGGAAAACACAAAGCTATTTCACCGACCATGGCTACAATAGTACCTGCGTTTAAACTTGATAAGGCATAGGACTTAAACTAGGAAACTATTCTCAATTGAGGAAAAAAAATGTTTAGCAAAACTTTGTTACTTATCTATTAGAGTCTGTGGTACATGTATATATGTAATAATAAATCTATTAACTGACTGACCTATTGGACTGCTGTATAATAAAATGTTTAACGAAAAGTCTACAATCTGATTTACTGACCTATTAGAGTGCTCTGGTACTACAGTACATATAATAAAATGTTAAATGAAAAATCTATAAAACATGTATTACAAATTATATTTTCCTATGTATTTAATTTTTTGCATTCAGTTTGTATCAATGTCATGATTTAAAAGTATGATTACTTTACACTCCAATTTGTTCTGTGGTCATCCATGGTCTATTAAACTAAATGATAAAATGTATTCTATATTATATAAATGAATTGATATACTAGTGAGTCGTGATTTTGTATAACAGATGGTGTCATGTCTTGGCAATATGTTTTTTCTTAAGCTTTAAACTTGTTGCCAAAACAAAAATTGTGAAAAATTTTCTGTTACAACAAATTTAAATTTCTACTTCAACAAGTGTGGACACAGAAAAACGTCTCGCCTGCATTCGGCATCAGTAACGAAAATAAATTTTGTCATAAGCATTACGTAAATAGCATTAAATATCAGCAGCGGCCTGTATACAAAATATTGTCACCATACCCTGCATAGTTACAGGGGAACAGCCGTAACCCAAAAACTTTAACGTAGTCGCTGGACCGTGAAATTGAGGTCAAGGTCAGGTGACACCTACCAGACAGTCATGTACTAGTCATAAGCAACCTATACACCAAATATTGTCATCCTACCATGCGTAGTTACAGAGGAACTGTCGTAACCCAAAAACTTTAACGTAGTCGCTGGACCGTGAAATTGAGGTCAAGGTCAGGTGACACCTACCAGACAGTCATGTACTAGTCATCAGCAACCTATACACCAAATATTGTCATCCTACCATGTGTAGTTGCAGAGGAACTGTCGTAACCCAAAAACTTTAACGTAGTCGCTGGACCGTGAAATTGAGGTCAAGGTCAGGTGACACCTACCAGACAGTCATGTACTAGTCATCAGCAACCTATACACCAAATATTGTCATCCTACCATGCGTAGTTACAGAGGAACTGTCGTAACCCAAAAACTTTAACGTAGTTGCTGGACCGTGAAATTGAGGTCAAGGTCAGGTGACACCTACCAGACAGTCATGTACTAGTCATCAGCAACCTATACACCAAATATTGTCATCCTACCATGCGTAGTTACAGAGGAACTGTCGTAACCCAAAAACTTTAACGTAGTCGCTGGACCGTGAAATTGAGGTCAAGGTCAGGTAACAGGTGACTGACTGGCAAGTACTCATCATTAGCTACCTCTGGACCAAATTTGATGGACCTAGGGCTTGGGCTTACAAAGATATGAAGCAAGATGTCAAGTGTTTACGCCGCCGCCGCCGCCGGATTCCCATACATATGTCTCGCCTCCAGCGACTTTTGTCGCAGGCGAGACAAAAACCACAACTCCAACAACATTTTCAAATCAGAACTAGATATCAGTGAAATGGTACCCATCTCTGTGGGCCCTGCCAACCTTAAATTCAAGGCCAAAGGTCATCAACCATGGTATGTGACACATCCCCTTGATATTATCTACCCACATACCATATATCAAAAGTCTACCACAAAAGATAAAAAATTGATTGATTGATTGAATGTTTGCTTTACGCCCAGCGAGCAGTATTTCAGCTATATTCAGGACGAGAACAAGTTAACAAACAATAAATCATCGGAAAAAAGGGGTGAATGGGACACATGGAACAACAATTTACTTGACTGCTACTGGAAAAGTATGTAGTATTGGGTAGGGGCGGAAAATTTAGCCTTTTGTAGCAGCTTCAATGAGCCTACTCTTTTTCGAAATCTACATAAGGGGTCTTTATCGTGCAAGAGCGTGGCACTCTCCAAACACATTACCCACTGTGGTCCGCGGCCAGGCTTTCCGTATTATGACCTGAAAACCCCCCAACTAGAGGGTCTCCGCTATCCGCCATCCAGGGACGCGCTGGGTTGCTCTGTGGGTCGAGCACTGGGAACCCTCCCAGTATGGTCCCAAAAGTTATAGCTCGGACATTATTAGCTTCTGATGAACGGACGCACAGACCAATACATGGACAGACAGACTGATCACTATAGGGCGTCCGCCACAAAGTGGCAGGGCCCTAATTATAATGGTACATGTATATTATATTTTTTTTTAAATAAATAAATAAAGACATTGACATAAACATAAATGATGCATGTAATCCGTAGAGTAAAACTGTACAAGCAAAAATAAATTAAACAAACAGGGCCTGTATCGCTCACCTGAACCTGAAACCAAAAAACCCTTTTTTATCCAGCTTTTCTTTGCTATAAGGAATTGCCCAACACTTCTGCAAAAATCATTAATTTTGACCTTTTAAGGGAAATAACTCCTATAAGGAGGATCTTTTGATGGTTAGAGGGAGAAGGGAGGTTCACTTCAAATTTGCTGTACCTGTTATACTTTTTTAAACCATCAGTCGAAAACTCTCTCGACCCCCCCTTTTTTCATTTTTTCTATTTTAATCCAACGTAGCTATGTAGGTAGTCATGATTTGCACAATTTTGGTAGAGGACATCCTAAAGATGATGTGTGCAATGTTTCAAAGCAGTCCTTTCATTGGTTTAAGAGGAGAAGATTTTTTAAAATCAAGTAAAATTGATTAAAAAAATGTTCAAGGAGAATAATTCCTAAACGGTTCATCAGATAATCTTGACACTAAAGTCATTTTTGTAGCCCTCATAGAGCAGAACAATTAAGCAATGCTAACTTTTTCTCTAGTTCTAATAATTTTCAAGATTTTGAGGCAAAAATGTCAAAAATAATCAATTTCGACAATTAAAGGGCAATAACTCCCTATAAGGAGTCATCGTACAACTTCAACCGAATGGAGTGTTTCGTAGAGCTTTTGATGCAGATGAAGGCATGTCTCTTCGGTTTTCCTGTATCTGTTACACTTTTTTAAATATATGCCAAAAACTGTATTTTACCGCCCCCCCCCCCCCCAATCCTATTTTTAGCAATGGTGGCCATGTTGGTTAATCTGCAGCCATGGTTGGTGCAAACTTGGTTGAGGACATTTGACGGATGATGTGTACAAAGTTTCAAAGCAGTACTTTCAGTTGTTTCAGAGGAGAAGATTTTAAAAAATCAATTAAAACCGATTAAAAAAAACAGTTCAAGGGGAATAACTCTTATACGGTTAATCAGACAATCTTGACCCTTAAGTCATTTATGTAGCATATATAAATATATGTAGATTTTGAGGCAAAAATGGCAAAAATCAACAATTTTGACAATTAAAGGGCAATAACTCCTACAAGGAGTCATCATACAACTTTGACCCAATGGAGTGTTTTTATAGAACTTAAGATGCTGAAGAAGGAAGGTCTCTTCGGTTTTCCTGTATCTGTTTTACTTTCTGAACTATAAGCAAAAAACTGTATTTTGACCCCTCTGTTCTATTTTTAGCCATGGCGGCCATGTTGGTTGGTCTGAGGCCATGATTTGGGCAAACTTGGTAGAGGGCATTTTACTGATGATGTATGCAAAGTTTCAAAGCAATCCCTTCAGTGGTTTTGGAGGAGAAGATTTTTGAAGAAAAGTTAACGACGACGAAGACGGATGCCAAGTGATGGCAATAGCTCACATGACCCTTCCGGTCAGGTGAGCTTATAAAAAGTAAAAACAAAAAAAACCTTCAGATATTGCAACAAGTGTAACATTCTGTTATTATCTTATACCATAAATAGAAAAAAAATACTAATTTTGTAAAAAGTTACTTTTGAAAGGATCTAGGAAAGAAATAGTGAAAGGCATGAATAAAACATCACAAGAAAAATATTCACATTATAATAAGTCGTCTTTTTCCCAAATGTGTTTGGATTTTCCATGTCTGTCAAAAAACTTACGGTTATTTTTGAGTTTTTGTTGAATGAAAAGAAAGCTTTTTTCCTATCGACATATCTGTTTTTTGTATAGGTATGCATTCATCTTATTAGAGCAGCTTAAATAAGTTGACTGTTAATAACTTTGAAACCAAAAAGATGTTGCAATTGAAGTTGTTCTAATTCGACCAAGTGTATTGTGACACTTTATTACATATTGCACTAAGTATTTTCATACCACCTTATATGAGTTTTCTCTCCTAATTATTGCAAGTTGATTTTTTAATATTGTATCTAATGAACCAGTTATGATAGAGACTTGGAGTTCTCATTGTTAGTCATCATTGACAGTGACCTTGAAAAAGATCACAAGGTCACATTCTAATTTTTGACATTGTAGTGTGTGCGATTCTCCTCTTTAAACTCATTAAGGTCTTGAAAGTTACCATAAATGAATATACTTTTTAAAAGTTATCTCCCCTGGATCAATAAAATTAATTGTAAATAACCATTTCTCTAATTTTGATGTAATATATTTCAAACGCTTGACCGGTATGGAAAATATAGTTCTCGTCACTAGTAAATTTGTTGTTCTCAGCAGTTGATTGGTTTAAAATAATAACGTCATAATAAGAACTCATGACGTCATAAACAAAACACATTCCATTTAACTGCATATTGGGGTTAGGAGAATTTGTACTTCATTTCATAAATTTACTACTTTTTCAAATAAGATAAACAGAATCTTACATTAGTACTCTTGGATTATCGGATTTCTCCAATCTTGGTAGTTAAATTATGGAAATTTAAGTACTCGCCAAGGCTCTGAATAAAAATTCTATAATTTAATTATCCAATCGTACCAATGTAAGATCCTATATTTCTTAGTAACTTTAGCAGATTTTCACAGGTGTACAATGTGTGTAGGTGTAATACTGGTATAATTTTTAAAGTGAATTTAAAAAGAATACAAAAAAAATAAGAAAAAATGTACTATGGGAGTGATATTGTATCATACAATGTATGATAGATTGCAGGATAAACATAATATTATATATTAACATGTACATTAAAACTTAGCTTATTAACTACATATTTCCAGAAATGTGTCCTTAAAGAGAACATGTTACCTATGTGTTACCATTGTAACTGCATGTAACCATGCATATATCAGGGTTACAAATGTAGATTATAGATATGTCAAATTTAGGACACATTTCGGGACATGCATGTCATCAACTGCAAAACTTGGATACAGTTTGGATAAGTTTTGTTAATGACAAATGAAAACTAAAGAAAAATTGATTTTTAAGAACATAATAACCTTTAATTCACATACTGGAATAAATCAACTATTGTTGATAAAGTCTAATATTTTTGCAGGACCTGTGCAATAATTACGAATCAATCTGTAATCTACCAGCCAAATTTTTCCTTCATTCATTCACATTGCAATTAACATTAAAGGTCTGTAAAACTTATCAATACTGCTATTTAAAATATGAAAATATTTACGTAACAAACTTAAATCATACATGGTATGAAATGGCTAAAGTCCAAATAGAGTATAGTACGAACTGACAAAATCTCGATATGAATTGGTATTCTGTATCTGTATGATACTCAAAAGTGGCTCACTATTGAGCATTAATCTTTGAGTGGAGGGGAATGCGCTGATGTTAGTCACGCTGAGCAGATATTGGATTCAAAGTTAATAATTCTGATTTAAATTGAGATAAAGATTTTGCTGTAACACACTGATCTGCCAAAGAGTTTCAGTCTTTAATTGTTCTCGGTACAAATGAATTTTTAAAAGTAACAGTGTTACAATGTATGCTTTAGAGTTTGATTTCCTTTGTTTACGTGGGTTTAGATCAGTGATAATTATGTAGGATTTTTTTATGGTGAGTCCTGGACTCAACACTTTTGAAAGTGGTGAGTCCCAAAAAATTTTCATGAGTCACACATATCGCAGATGAGTCCAGCTAAGTGCTTGCATACAACCGTTTTCTTTGATGACCGACCAATTAAATGTCTTTTCATATAAAAAGATATAATATGGCTTGTAGAATGTTTATCCCATGCTATTTTATATCATAAGTAGCTGAGTTTATAAGTCTTTTGGAGTATGATTGAAATGCACTCATTACTTGAAACATGCTGATGTTTGATTATTAAAGAGAGACTTTTTTCTTACCTGGATAAAATATTTCTTCCAAACAACTATTACCACCAACCCCCCTTTTTTCAGATCCTAGCTCTATAGCAGATCTTATTGATATATACAAAAAATAAAAGTTTATTAGATTAATGTTCATATTGAAGATATCTTTGTACCGGTCAAGAATTCTTACTTTAAAACATATTTGCCGCCCGAGTGATTGCTACCTGCTGAGAATCGGACAAACAGGTAAAAATTGATCGCCATTTGTAAGAATATGTAATCACGCAGGGGGGACGGAACGGATATGACGGAAATTCGTACGCATCTGACAATGACACGGACGCGTACTGGGACGTGTTAGATGTTGAAAAGGTGCGTCCAGATCTGAAAAGACGCGTACAATATGCATCTAGACGCGTTGCGAGGATCCCTGTTAGATATAAGTCAAGTGGGTCACTGGGTAGCACTACCAGGTCGTTCAAGATTTTAAAAAGTAAAGTGAGACGTAATTCTTTACAGCGTTCAGCTAGAGGCTTCCAACCTACTAGTAGGCTGTTCATCATTTCGGTGACACTACTTTTATAGTTATAATCATTTTTGACAAGTCTGAGCAACGAAGAAAAGTAATGTACAACGGCCCATAATGAAAAATCGTTATTTTTTTTTATGAACAAACACTTGGGCCTCAAACACTTTTAATTGGTGTCAAACTTAGTTCTTTCAAAGAGTATTGTACTTTAACAATTTTCTTTGATAAGTATATGAGCTCCACATGAAAGAATACAGATATATTGTAATTATTGACATCATGATAAGTTCTGTAGATGGGTGTCCCATGAAGCAATTTGGATCAGCACTTTATCCAAGTGGAAGTGTGCTGAACCGAAGATTTATTTCTGGGTTTAATGTAATGTTATTCTATCTATCTTCTTTGGAAATTTGATAAGATAAACATGGCATGTTCATAACAAACTGTTAGGAATATTATGATACAAGAACTCATGAATGAAGTTTATGTCTACACACAGGGATCACCACAGCTCAAAATCCAAGGGTGTTGCAAGTCGGATGATGATCCATTTCCTTACTCATAAAAATTTTAGAGTGACATTTATTTATTCATAATAGTTATCAGTCTTTGTTTTTGTTTTCCAACTTGTGTTTTTGCTACCAGTCACAATATACATGTATTTTTGTATTTAAAAACTTCATTGTTTTAGGAATAAAGTCAAATTTTAGTATGGAGCTCAAAATTCAAGGGTGGAGGAAACAAATTCAAGAGTGGAGGAGCACCGCCCTTGAATAACCTGTGGTGAACCCTGTACACATATACAAATATTTTTGTTGATCTATTTTTATTTGTGAATGTATACCTTGTATGGCAACAAGTACTGAAGTAGATAAAAAAATAGTCCCTATATCTGGTGTTTTTTTCATTTATTAATGATAAAGGTTATGTACTGTTTGATAGTGCATACTATTAATAATAATGAAAAAGAAAGAAAAACTAGAGGCTCCCAGGAGCCTGTATCGCTCACCTGAACCTGAAACCAAACAACCCTTTTTTATCCAGCTTTTCTTTGCTATAAGGAATTGCCCAACACTTCTGCAAAAATCATTAATTTTGACCTTTTAAGGGAAATAACTCCTATAAGGAGGAGCTTTTGATGCTTAGAGTGAGAAGGGAAGTTCACTTCAAATTTGCTGTACCTGTTGTACTTTTTTAACTATCAGTCGAAAACTCTCTCGACCCCCCCCCCCACCCCGCCTTTTTTCATTTTTTCTATTTAAAGCCAACGTAGCTATATAGGTAGTCAGGTGGTAGAGGACGTCCTAAAGATGATGTGTGCAATGTTTCAAAGCAGTCCTTTCATTGGTTAAAGAGGAGAAGATTTTTTAAAATCTAGTAAAATTGATTAAAAAAATTTTCAAGGAGAATAATTCCTAAACGGTTCATCAGACAATCTTGACCCTAAAGTCATTTTTGTAGCCCTCATAGAGCAGAACAATTAAGCAATGCTAACTTTTTCTCTAGTTCTAATAATTTTCAAGATTTTGAGGAAAAAATGTCAAAAATAATCAATTTCGACAATTAAAGGGCAATAACTCCTATAAGGAGTCATCATACAACTTCAACCCAATGGAGTGTTTTGTAGAGCTTTTGATGCAGATGAAGGCATGTCTCTTCGGTTTTCCTGTATCTGTTACACTTTTTTAAATATAAGCCAAAAACTGTATTTTACCCCCCCCCCCCCCCACCGTCCTATTTTTAGCAATGGTGGCCATGTTGGTTAATCTGCAGCCATGGTTGGTGCAAACTTGGTTGAGGACATTGGACGGATGATGTGTACAAAGTTTCAAAGCAGTACTTTCAGTTGTTTCAGAGGAGAATATTTTAAAAAATCAATTAAAACAAATTAAAAAAAACAGTTCAAGGGGAATAACTCTTAAACGGTTAATCAGACAATATTGACCCTTAAGTCATTTTTGTAGCCCTCATAGAGCAGAACAATTAAGCAATGCTAACTTTTTCTCTAGTTCTAATAATTTTCAAGATTTTGAGGCAAAAATGCCAAAAATCATCAATTTTGACAATTAAAGGGCAATAACTCCTACAAGGAGTCATCATACAACTTTGACCCAATGGAGTGTTTTGTAGAGCTTTAGATGCTGAAGAAGGTAGGTCTGTTCGGTTTTCCTATATCTGTTATACTTTTTGAACTATAAGCAAAAAACTGTATTTTGACCCCCCTGTTCTATTTTTAGCCATGGCGGCCATGTTGGTTGGTCTGAGGCCACGATTTGAGCAAACTTGGTAGAGGACATTTTACTGATGATGTGTGCAAAGTTTCAAAGCAATCCCTTCAGTGGTTTTGGAGGAGAAGATTTTTGAAGAAAAGTTAACGACGACGACGACGACGACGACGGACGACGACGGACGCCAAGTGATGGCAATAGCTCACCTGACCCTTTGGGTCAGGTGAGCTAAAAAACTGAATTTATATGTGTTATGGTTTTAAAACACAAGAGAAATAATCCTGGAAATTGCTGTAAATAATGAAAAATATATGTTAACTACCGCGAAATTTATTATTTGTATGGTCCCCCTGACTTCTCCCTATTGTCTCCTGAAGTCTCCCTATCAGTCTTCACGAAAGTTGCAAATGACATGCCTGACATTCGGTCCTGCCATCCATGTTCACCTGCCTGACCGAAAACAATTGTGCCGGACCGAAATTTTCAATAAAACAATACTCATGAAAAATTCAGTTATAAAATCTTTGTGTTTGTTATCACAAATTATTTGTTAAATCACTACTTGATTTTAAATATTAGATACAGATAAAAGATTTTTTATCAAAATCTCAATATATTCACATTTGAGTTTGATGTTAGGCAAAATTATAAGAAAGTCAATGTTTCAATTTGGGTTTTCGATCAAATCCATTTTACTTATTATCAATTAAAATTTTTAACATAGAACACAGTTAAAAATATTGATTGAAACATAAGCAAGTATTAAAAATAAATATAATCAACCAATGTAATTACATTAAGAGTTTCTGAGTAGGATAATAATAATGTTAATCTCTACTATTTTCAATGTATTTTCAAAATTCAAAAACTCAGTTTGAAAATTAGAACAGCCTTCTTTATCTTCATTTTATTTTTAGATCAAAATTTGATTCCGGTCCTGATTTTGTATGACACCGGTTTATATATTAGAATAGATGCTTTGTCCAATCAAAATGCGCGATTATAATTAAAGGGGAATAACAATGGAATACCGGTGTCAAGTAAAATTAACACTAATTTTGTGGTGCCTTTCGATTAAGTTAAGTAAATTAAGAAGATAAAAAGGTCAACTGATTGTCAGGCGCAAAACAAACAATCATCGGACCGCGTCTCATGAAATTTATCTGCCGGTCATTTGGTCAGACACAATTAAATAGACTGCCGGTCCAATGGCAATTTTACCAGACGGGTCCGGCGGACCGGCACATTTCGCAAAGACTGCTCCCCATCAGGGTCTGACTTCTCCCTGTTTGGCTGCCAGGGAGAAGTCACTTCTCCCTACTTTTTTAGAGTGTGGTGACCCCTGTATACCGTCGATGACAACAGGCTGATGTCGGTGCATGAGAAAATTTCTTATCCAGAGATTTATGTTTCCTCGTATTCTGTAATGTGAGAGTTTATGGAGCAGTTTACGGTGTGGAACAGTGTCAAACGCCTTGCTGAAATCCAGAATCACTAGATCAATTTGTTCTTTATTATCATATGATTTTGTTATATCATGCATCGTGTTTATTAGTTGCATCTCACACGAATGACCACTACGGAAGCCGTGTTGTAAGTGAGTAAGAATTTTATATCTCTCAAGATGATTTAATATATTTTAGGTAAATTTGGGTAGGAAACGGATATGGTATACTACTAGTACTACTAATGAAATGGAATAATTAATTCCTTGATGGATAACTGCTTTAATTGTAAAACATTCAAAATTCTTACATTTTATATATCAATGTTTGTTTTGACTATATGACTTTGATATGTTTTTTCTTACAAATTGTATTCTAGAATGCAAATATGGAGATTCCTTTAAATTCATAATCATAATGGATATATATATATTCATAATCAATGTGTTTTTACATTTATGATGTACTGGTAATATAATTTGTATTGCTACACCATCATGTAAAAGAAATGTTTATGAACAAATTCTTTAGTAATTTAAAAGGTTGATCATAATTCAGGATTTACTAGTACATCACTGTGACAACATGTTCAAGCCCAAGGACAAACAGACAACAGAAGAAAATATAACTTATAAGATAATATTTGTTTTTCTTACCGTCTATATTAAATGGATAAAAGGATGATTAAATCAACTGCAAAATCAATAGCTGCTTGTTTTTCTTTAAATAATTAATCTTTACTATCTCTATGCAACTTCCACATGTATGCGATCATCTTATTGCTTATTGAGGGTGGTCGGTATTTCGGGTAGCCCGAACCCGAACCCGAGACAAAATCCCCGAGACAGAAATCGACTTTAATGTTTTTTCTGATTATTAGACAGAATTTGCACAAAATATTTGAAAGATATAACAAGATTATGATATTGAATTATTACGTTTCAGTGCAAGTGTAACAAAACGTATATTTATGAAAATATTGCTATTTTTTGTCCCGTAGGTCGGTATTTTTGGTATACCGAGATGTGAAGGGAGGTAATTCAGGGCCGGTAACCTAACTAATTGAACAGTAATTATTAATAATAATAATTATTATTATTATTATTGTTATTATTATTATTATTATTATAAATAAATAAATAAATAAATAAATAAATAAATAAATAAATAAATAAATAAATAAATAAATAAATAAATAAATAAATAAATAAATAAATAAATAAATAAATAAATAAATAAAGGACAGATGATAGAAGAAAATCCGGTTCCTAATGCCGCTGTATCTTTTCCTCCACTTGTAAATGAGGTACACATTGTTTAAGACCAGATTTCGTCACAACGTGCATACACTTGCTATTGCGACAATTGAAGAAAAAAGAGTTATTCATGTTCCGGAAGCAAAGTAATTTCTCGTGTAAGGTTCGACTGCCGAGAAATATGCTATCCAACTGTACCACAAGAAAAATGACAATGTCCGTCCATAGGTACATATACACATAATTGCTGCTAAGATGAGCACCCGGCTCACGATTCTGACGTAAAACGTATTTTGAACTTGTCGCTACTTCGGAAAATTGACAGAAAACAGGCAAACGAGAGAGGGTAGAACGCAACCTAGACAATGTGTTTCAACTCCAGACTGTCAAGAATTAATTTACATTTTCGAACCCAACCTGTATAAATGCGGATGAAATAATTCCAACCTCAATTATAAAAAAGCGAAATACCAGCAGCACCGGGTCTCCAAGAAATCAAATTAAATTTGACACACCAAAAATCGAACTCTCAGTAATTCCAGAAGAAAGATTTTGCATTGCCTTCTCGTATCTTTTTCAGATAGCCCTGTAAGATCAGGTGTTCCTGAAACCAGTCAATCAATACATGTTCCGTCTGAACTTCAGCCCCGACAAACTTTAGCCACAAATCAAGAATTTCGATCCATTGAAAACCACCAAAAACTCAAAAAGTCGCAAAATGCTCCGCGCATTAGGATACAACACGGCAACCTGTTTTAACATTAAAAGAAAAAAACGAAATCCTAAATGACAACAAACTTTGCGCAAATACAATAAATTGTACGCAACCAATTCTCAAACAACAATTTAAAGATATTTTATGGATTTCAAGATACAGACAATGTTGTCTGTTGACCATTCTGCACAGCGCAAATGGAAATCCGAATAATATCACTAACTAAAATATTATTAATATAAACAACCGAAAGGACAACAAAAAGACAATGGAGTGGATTGTGGTTTATTTGAAATAGCTTTCGCTACCAAGTATTGCTTCTTTGGATATAATGGACGGAGTGGGGTCGTCCTCCACACTCACAGTATGTGTGTATTTTTTCGAACGCTTAGTATATAATAAGTTTGTAAACACCATTTCCAAAAAGAAAAGTTCGTTTAACATCAAAATTAAAGTTAGCAGAAATCAACAATACCCATAGAGCTAGACTGCAAAGCTAATTGTCGACTACCGAATTTATACGATGATATGGCAAGTTGCGAGACATGTGGAGATTTTTTTCCATTTGCACTGTGTCAGCCTTCTTGAATTTTTCTTCAACAACAGTTACCCGTTTCTTTGCTCGTCAAGCATCAACAAGTGTTAAAATATTAACATTAATTTACTAATTACACAGATCTTTTTAAGGATGTATTTGTTTGTATTGTTAAGATTTAATTTTTTCAATAGTTATGAAACCTAGACGTTGCGGTTTTTTTCTTAGATTTACGCAAGACAAAAAGATTTTTTTGATTGGAAGTCGCAATGTTTAAATAAAATGAAATGTAAAACTCAAAACAAAATATAACAATAGAAAGAATTTTACGGTAATAATCATAAATAATAATAATAATAATAATAATAATAATAATAATAATAATAATAATAATAATAATAATAATAATAATTATAATTATTATTATTATTATGTTATTATAATAATAATAATAATAATAATAATAATAATAATAATAATTATTATTATTATTATTATTATTATTATTATTATTATTATATTATAATAATAATAATAATAATAATAATTATTATTATTATTATTATTATTATTATTATTATTATTATTATTATTATAATATAATAATAATAATAATAATAATAATAATAATAATAATAATAATAATAATAATAATAATTATTATTATTATTATTATTATTATTATTATTATTATTATTATTATATTATAATAATAATAATAATAATAATAATAATAATAATAATAATAATAATAATAATAATAATTATTATTATTATTATTATTATTATTATTATTATAATAATATAATAATAATAATAATAATAATAATAATAATAATAATAATAATAATAATAATAATAATAATAATAATTATTATTATTATTATTATTATTATTATTATTATTATTATTATTATTATTATAATAACATAATTATTATTATTATTATTATTATTATAATAACATAATAATAATAATAATAATAATAATAATTATTATTATTATTATTATTATTATTATTATTATAACTCGTTTAGCAAACCATGTTTTACCGGACTTGAGTTTCCTCCCTTTACATCTCGGCATACCCGAAATACCGACCTACGGTACAAAAAAATTTCATTATTTTCAGAAATATATGTTTTATTACATTTTTACTTAAATATAATAATTCAATATCAGAAGCTTATTATATCCTTCAAATATTTTGTGAAAATATGGTCAAATAACTAAGTAATTAATTAAAGTCGATTTCTGTCTCGGGGATTTTGTCTCGGGTTCGGGTTCGGGCTACCCGAAATAACGACCACCCTTATTGGTGGATTTGAGTTGTATCCCTTGGCCTTGATACCGGTGTTTTATAAAACTTTACCTTTGAAAACAAATTTAATTTTATACAAAGTAAATGTGAAATGTTTATCTAATGAATAGAACAATTTAAGAAGTTAAACAATTTTCTTAAATCCACGAAGTTACGTAAACGGTGTATTTGTCATTTGCGGGATAATTTGTTCGTTGAGATAATTTGAGCTTTCACAGAAAGGGGAAGTAACTGCACCCAAAACGTGTCAAAAGTGATAAAAAAAAATGAAAACGAAACAACAATGAATATTAAGAACAATTTTGTATCAGACGTGTATATGGTTGATTTTTTATCAGGTTGAACACCTTTGTCTACTTTGCATAAGAGAGATTACGAAAACAGTGGGAGCGATTTCTAATAAATCCACAGAATCGTAAGGAACTTTCCATATTGCGTTAGACTAACACCAACAACATATTTTCCATATTGCGTTAGAATAAAAAAGAGAAAGAATGGTGCTTGCTGATTTAGGAAGGAAAATCACATCTGCATTGAAATCTCTCAGCAATGCTACAATAATTAATGAAGAGGTCAGTAAACAAACTCAAATACAATGGCTATAGACAGATAGATATGGCAAGAAACAGTCCAGACAATTTTTTGGGGGCTTGTTTCGTAACCAGTTACAAATCCTGTATAAAACGATTAAAAAGTAAGGTGATATGTGTTTGATATTCATTAGTTGCATATTTCTTTGCCTTCATTTCTTAAAAGGGATAACAATTGCTTACATATATTTATAAAACAGTTACAAATTGGTTACATCCATATTTTTCTGTCTTCATTTTATAAAAGGATACAAATCAGTTACTGGTCAGAGAGTAGTTCTCGCCATAAAAAAGACAGAAGCAATTCTTGCCATTTTGGTGGCTGTGCTGTTACTTTTCCATGTAAATCAATGGAAAAGGCTTCTTTTAATAGATTTCACCGTCTTTCATCAGAAACAAATTACGCTGGTCACTTCTAAAATGCCAATTTTTCACACAAACTGAATTTTTTTTTTTTTTTTTTAAATTCAGAAAATTTTATAAAGTTCTTAGCAATGTTTATGCACATTAATGCTAGTTTGACGTTTGAAATTTATTTTATTGCAAATCTTTTGAAACAATTTTAATTACAGTAAAATCAAATCAATAGAAATTGTAACTTGTCGTCGGTATGTTTTCTTTCCGAGGACGCGATAACTGCCAATCTTACATTCACATTTTTCCCCCACAGAACCACGTGACTATGATTAATGTATTTTTATTGTTAAACATTTGTCTTTCCAAAACTTAAGTACTCTTCTCAAAGTTGAGATGTTATAATCAAGATGATAATTTCTTGCCTTTCACAATCATCTACATTTGCAACACTTTACAGCATATGATGAAATTTTAAATAAAACAAATAGAAAAAAAACTATTAAACCAAATCAGATACACCTATAACATATAAATCGAACATCTCTGGATATGGGTTAAACCCCAGATCTTTTCTTGTTTATTATAGTCAAGAGAGAATGAAAGCAATCTGACATGAGAGTAACGGAATATGTATCATTAATCATGTTAATAGTATTGATGAATCTGTGTTTCCCAATCACTACTAGTATGTCAATTGTGAAATATTTGATTCATACAGGCTGGAGAATTTTGTCTATAATAATGGTAGTCCAAAAATCCCCTGCCATCTAATGATATGAAATCTGTCAAAACTTAGTAATTGATCTTTACTTCCTATTAAAAAAATCTTAATTGATAATGATTTACTATACTCAAGTGAGTGGTTTTACATGTATGACCAATTTAATTACACCAATTAAATTTTAAATTGAAACAAAGTTTGGATAAGTCTTGGACTTGGTGTTTTAATATTTAGATTTTCTTTTTTGACAAGCATTGTACAAACAGTGTCTAACTAATATTGCCTTGCTGCTGATATCCAACCCTTTTCATAAAACTTTTACTGATATACTGAACTGTGTTAAAAAATAAGGTTTTAAGTAAGTGACACTTGGAATACCAAAATGGCACAGCCATTGATTACAGTCTAAAAGGTCTATAATCTGATAGTACATTTTTTTGGTTTGAAAGGGTTGCTTTAATGAATAAATTTTAAGTATTTTAGAGAAGCTCAATAGTTTTATTTTCAATTAATATTAGGTACTGAATGGCATGCTTAAAGAGATATGTGCTGCTCTTCTTGAAGCAGATGTTAACATAAAATTGGTAAAACAACTGAGAGAAAATGTAAGGTAAGTTAACAAATGTATGGTAGGCTAACAAATTATCTTCATCTTTTATTGATCAAAGACAATTAATAATGCTGATATTTTAATTATCCTTGTATCTTCTAATAAATGTCAATGTTTTGACACCTGCAAGACCTTTTTTTTTACAACTATCATTTTGATAACTTGTTCAACTTTTTATGGTCTGTACATTTTTCTTCCACCCTTAAGCTTCTTAACAGGGATAGAGCTTAACATTTTTCCTGCAGTAGCCAGCTGGGGTCCTAGACTAAAAAAATTAAGGGGCCCAACAATAAATTTAAGGGCCCAACTTTTTTCAGCACAAGTGTGTTTTAACTATAAATCATGATCATGTATACAATTTTGATTACTTTATGGACATGAATTCAGAATTTATTGTCTTGTTTTGATATTGTTGCTACCTACATTGGACCACTACATTAAAGTCATTGGATATTTTAGTCTGTTGGACACGTGTATTTTGTTTCCTGAAATTCCCAAAATTAAGATTAATTAAAGAATTATAAAGTGGACAATAATTTTAATGTATTATCTCTCAGAATTTAGGAACCTAACTCCACAAAGCTATGTGGTATTTGACTCAAAATCCTACACTTCTGGCATTTTTTAGCTACCTTTATTCTTCAAAATTATGAATTTATATAACAAGTTAACTTATTTCCATTTTATGAAGGAAAATTTTTCCACCCATTTTCATTCTAGAATAAAGATTTGTGAGACAGAAAACACATCATATTTGAAATCTCCGGCATCGAATTCATATCTATTCTGGTGATTTTCGTATTTTATATATACTTGTACTGGTTTCCATCACTATTTAATCTATGTTATACGTACAAAGTTTTAAGCTAGGTGGGAACCAGCTTACACTGTTTTGTTTATTCCCTGTTTGAAAAATGTCCCATAAAACAATTTTCAAGACCATTTCTGATGCAAATGTCAATTAAATTATTCTATCTATTCCTGATCTGGATTATAATTACTCTACTTCACCAAATATCATACACACTCAAGAGGTTGCTATTAACAACATTTTTTTAAGGGACACAACTTGAAATGTAAACGCAAAATGCGTCTAAGCGTTCGTTGGTCGGTGCATCGTAATACACTTGTTACGTTCGCCAACTGGGTGATCTAGACACAGGCATTTGGTCGCCCACCAAAAAATATATATATGGGGAAACATCAATATTGCTCTGTATGCTACTACATGTACTTGTAGTATGTGTGGCCTTTTTTTTTTACTGTAAAAATATAACATCATGATTTCAGGTCTGTTATTGACTTTGATGAAATGGCTGGTGGGTTAAACAAAAGAAGAATGATCCAGTCAGCTGTATTTAAAGAACTAGTCAAGGTACACAGAGACTGGAGTGAATAAAAGTAGTTACACATGTGTACATTATGTTGCATTTAATCAGGATAAATCTTTTAGTTTAAATTATAAAATTTAATTTCAAATTAGCATTCTTGTGTTACAAAAACACCAGTGAAATTCAGCAAACAGATAATAAGAATTATTACAGGGATGACGCTACTATAGTATTTGGGGCCTCCAGGCGTCCTCATTCCCCTTCTGGCGGCCCCATTCCCCAATGGTTGAAAATCCCAATTGCGGAAATGGTAAATTAAAAATCCGGATGTTTTCTGGTCCATTTCCGGTCTTCCAATTTATTTCCGGAAGTTCTAAAGAAGTTATACTTCTGTTTCGCACCATATGGGTTCTTTCAGTCTTTGTCTTCTTTAAGTCTGATGCTGTCAAGTTTCGTGTTTATGTTGTTTGTTTTCTAAATAAAACTGAGTTATTTAGAAATAAAGAATACTATTTAGAAATAAAACTAATATGTACTTTCAATTTGATGTTTTGATTTGTTACGTTTGATACAGAAAGTTGTTGGGTTTAGACTTTTTGGAAATTGCGAAATTTCATGGGATAAATCCTATGCCTTATTGTTCCATTAAGTTTTATATCATGTAATATTATGGCTGAGTTGTTCTTTTGTCAGACTTATGACCTTTACAATGCAGCTGAGTCAAAAAATAAGTAAAAAAACAAGGGTTTCCTCAAGTTTGAACTATTAATAATGTAATATTTTCCCAATATACAGTTTTTACGCACAGAATTTCCCAATTTGTGTGGTGGGGGACCCATTTGAAAAAGTCGAAAATCATCCCTATATTATATCAGATATATGCAGCATTCAATTTTTATTCTGGTTTCAGCTGTTTATTTAGCTGCCAGTAATATCTTGTCTTTTGTCCTACAGAAGTGGCACATAAACCTTATCTTTAATGTTGAAGAGTGGCACAAAAAGCCAATTTTTGTCATACATTAATGGCACTTCAAGCTATTCTTAATATACAGGGGTGGCAAATAAAACTTACTCTTTACATTCAGTAGTGCCACATAAAGCTTTATCTTGTGATACAGAATTGGCACTTAAAGATTATTCTTAATATGCAGTAGCTATATAGTCAGTGGCCATGGGCTTGTGGCACATAAAGCCTTATCCTTATTGTACAAGAATGGCAGAAAAAGCCAATTTTTGTCATACTGTAGAGGCACATAATACTTATTCTTAATTACAGGAGTGGCACATACAACTTACTTTTAACATTCTTGAGTGGCACTTTAAAGCTTAATTCTTGTCAAAACAGAAGTGACACATAAAGCTTACTTTAAACATATTTTATTGTCATAAACAATAGACAAATGGATGAGACACAAGTTTTCAAAACTTATGAAGTCTTCTCCATAATAGCTTTATAATCTTTATTATACAGAAGTAGCACATACTAGACTAGTAAAGCGAATACATGTCATACAGGAGTGGAACACTTGATTTAATTGAATGTATCTTATAAATGGACATACACACGTTTAAAAAATAATAATTTAGTAATATTTAAACTTGTGTGATCATGTATTTTCAGTTGATTGATCCTGGAGTGAAAGCCTGGACACCAACCAAAGGTCGTAGTAATGTCATAATGTTTGTCGGTTTACAGGGAAGTGGAAAAACAACAACATGTACTAAAGTAAGAACTATCTACAATTTGCTAAGATGTGTAGTTGGCCAATGAGAACTACCAAGTACAATGATATACCAGTGTTGTTATGGTTACCTTGTTCCCAATGTGGTGGAATTAAATCTCTGATTCAGATAGTAATACATCTGACATGACAAACACAAAATAAATAGAAATCTTGTAACAGCAAAAATGTTCATCTGACATGAAATAAATATGTCTTAGTTAGAGCAGAAATGTTTAGATTTGAATCACAATAAGTGAATAACATGACTTCATTACTAGTATTTGTTTTCCACATGGCATCTAATCAGCTGTGTGGAATACAGGACACATGTTACTATTTTTTCTTTATTACATAGAGGAAGTTCTTCACATTGTAAAATTGTTGTTCAATAAAAATGTTACTTTTGATACTTTTGTGTTCATAAAAAAATATGGTTAAAAATAATTAAAAATTAATCTAGAAGAAAATTATTTTTGAACAGCTTGCTTATTACTACCAGAAGAAAGGATGGAAGACATGTCTGATTTGTGCAGATACATTTCGTGCCGGTGCCTTTGACCAGTTGAAACAAAATGCTACCAAAGCCAGAATTCCATTTTATGGAAGGTATTAAGAATTTTTTTTAGTAAATTACAGTGGATAGAAACAGATAATTTTATATAACATTAGTTTCATTTACTTTTTAAAATGCTCTTATGTAAGTGTAACTACAGCAATGAATTCAGAAGTGTTCTTTGTTTTATTGTTTTATCCCCATCCGTTTATAATGCTGTATCACTGAGTTTTTGTTAAATATTTTGTATAACTACATCAGTTGCCTTCCTAAATGTTGGTCTAAAAATGCAAATTATGTTTGAATTAGGGTTATCAATTTTTTTTGTTCCATGAATTATGATCACTGAAAGATATTTCTCTCTAGTTTTCATGACTATTATTTGTCATTCAGGAAGTATATTATAGCTTACCATAATTAAGCTTATTAAGAAAACTTTTAATGTTAATCAGTAATTTTGGAGCAGACAATGTCTTTTTAATTTTAGTCAGTCTTCAATTATCCATGAGTGCTTCACCTGCATGTGACCTTGAATTCCATTCAAACATTTGGCTGAATTATTGACTGCTAAATAGTTGACATCAATCATTTATCGAAACAGTGACCTATTTTTGTCTCGCCTGCGACGAAAGTCGCTGGAGGCGAGACATATGTATGGGAATCCGGCGGCGGCGGCGGCGTAAACACTTGACATCTTGCTTCATATCTTTGTAAGCCCAAGCCCTAGGTCCATCAAATTTGGTCCAGAGGTAGCTTATGATGAGTACTTGCCAGTCAGTCACCTGTCACCTGACCTTGACCTCAATTTCACGGTCCAGTGACTACGTTAAAGTTTTTGGGTTACGACAGTTCCTCGGTAACTACGCATGGTAGGATGACAATATTTGGTGTATAGGTTGCTGATGACTATTACATGACTGTCTGGTAAGTGTCACCTGACCTTGACCTCAATTTCACCGTCCAGCGACTACGTTAAAGTTTTTGGGTTACGACAGTTCCTCTGTAACTATTCATGGTAGGATGACAATATTTGGTGTATAGGTTGCTGATGACTAGTACATGACTGTCTGGTAGGTGTCACCTGACCTTGACCTCAATTTCACGGTCCAGTGACTACGTTAAAGTTTTTGGGTTACGACAGTTCCTCTGTAACTACGCATGGTAGGATGACAATATTTGGTGTATAGGTTGCTGATGACTAGTACATGACTGTCTGGTAGGTGTCACCTGACCTTGACCTCAATTTCACGGTCCAGCGACTACGTTAAAGTTTTTGGGTTACGACAGTTCCTCTGTAACTACGCATGGTAGGATGACAATATTTGGTGTATAGGTTGCTGATGACTAGTACATGACTGTCTGGTAGGTGTCACCTGACCTTGACCTCAATTTCACGGTCCAGCGACAACGTTAAAGTTTTTGGGTTACGACAGTTCCTCTGTAACTATGCATGGTAGGATGACAATATTTGGTGTATAGGTTGCTGATGACTATTACATGACTGTCTGGTAAGTGTCACCTGACCTTGACCTCAATTTCACCGTCCAGCGACTACGTTAAAGTTTTTGGGTTACGACAGTTCCTCTGTAACTACACATGGTAGGATGACAATATTTGGTGTATAGGTTGCTGATGAATAGTACATGACTGTCTGGTAGGTTCCACCTGACCTTGACCTCAATTTCACGGTCCAGCGACTACGTTAAAGTTTTTGGGTTACGGCTGTTCCCCTGTAACTATGCAGGGTATGGTGACAATATTTTGTATACAGGCTGCTGCTGATATTTAATGCTATTTACTTAATGCTTATGACGAAATTTATTTTCGTTACTGATGCGGAATGCAGGCGAGACGTTTTTCTGTGTCCACACTTGTTTTATCTTAAGGGCATGTTATGATCCAAAATGTTAAATAAGTTGAAATGGAGATAGTTATCCAAACATCAGCCGCACAATTACATCACTGTCTCAAAGACGGGACAACTAATAACTAGAAATTCAAGCAAAATAATAAACATAACTCCAAAAAAAGCATGGACATAAATTACTGGAGTAAAACAGTCACATGACAATTTTTTGATGACAAACATTTATGTATTTTTATAAAATGCACAGGACTTATGATTTGTTGTAAGAAATTAAGGAAAAGAACTTTATAAAAAAAAAGTCAATTTTATGTCTTTTGAATACTTTACATATACTTAATGTCATGAGGACGTTACTTAGTCATTCTTGCTTTATTTATGTCTGTACACACCTGAAAATTGTTTGTAAACATGAAAGTGCTAGAGTAAATACAAAGACAGACTCTGGTTATGTTTACTTTATTGGATATATACAATTTCTCTACAGCTACACAGAAATAGACCCTGTAGTAATTGCTCAAGAAGGTGTGGAAAAGTTCCGAGAAGAAAACTTTGAGATAATTATTGTGGATACCAGTGGCAGACATAAACAAGAAGATTCTTTATTTGAGGAAATGTTACAAGTTTCTAATGTTACGGTATGTATATAATTGACATAGATATAGGTTTGACAGTATGTAACAAAATTTTTTTTTTTGTCTGTTTATAATTTCTTTTATTTAGAATATAGTCCGATCTCAAATTACAAAATTATCCTTACAATTTGATTCATCCATTGCATTAACTAAAACAGAAGAATATAACATTAAAAGGAGAAATCTCCATAGCAACCCCAATGAAACCAGACCTTCATGTCAAACGAGTGTACCATACCAAACCAAATCATACAGTATACACAGTGCTCCTCAATGTCCACAACCAATCACATTTCACTACCCAAATCAAATTATAAAAGTAGTAAATGTAACATTGATTTTATAAACAACAGTAGTACAGTCCAAATATTTTAATTTTTCATCAACAGAACCCAGACAATGTTATCTTTGTTATGGATGCTTCCATTGGACAGGCCTGTGAATCCCAGGTACATGTATATTATTATTATATCTGATTGCACCAGTTATATTTTGTGACTGGCTATGTGCATGGCATATTTATGTTAAGATAAGTCTACAATTCAGACCATGTCCAAAACCTATACCTTCTGAGAGATTTTATATATTTTTTACATGTACTGTAATTATTGCGTGCACTTATTGGAACATTTCTAGGACACCCTTGACTTGAAACTATGAAGACACCCTTTTTGTATTTTAACAGATAATAACAACATGAAGTTTTATATTCATTGTTTGTATTAAATAAAATATAAATATTAATTTGTGTGATTCTTGATCACTTCACATTTCTTGCTTTCAGTCAACCGACAAAGCTGTCTAAACTGTATCACCTCAAGATATACCACCCCCATTATAAAACCACTTTCATGACTCGGATGGGGTGGTCTTTCAACAGGGGGACTACTGTACAATCTTTCACTAAGTGCAGTTTTTAGAACATAGCAAAAATTTCTGAATCTACAGTACTGACTAAAACAAAATTAACTAGCAAATTCAACTTCATTATATTTTACAGTCTCGAGCTTTCAAAGAGAAGGTAGATGTAGCATCTGTTATCATCACAAAACTCGATGGTCATGCCAAAGGTGGTGGTGCTCTTAGTGCGTAAGTACAGCTGTGGTTTTATATTTATTTCTTACATGACTTCAAGGCACTTTTATATTTCTAGTACTTTTAAAACTTTTAATCAATGTATTGTGCAGTTTGTTTCATAATAACTAGTATCAATAGTGTTTTCTTGATGTTATTGGATCCTGTCTCAATATATTTTAAGTAAGTTTTTAATTATAACCACTATTATTGTACAGTGTTGCTGCCACCAAAAGTCCTGTGATATTTATTGGCACTGGAGAACACATTGATGACTTTGAACCATTTAAAGTTCAGCCATTTGTTAGTAAACTGTTGGGTAAGTGATGGACATGTATGATTTTAAGTTTGATTATTTATTATTACAGCCAAACCTGCTCTAAAGACCAACTTAAAATAATGAATCATTTTATCTGCCCTTTATTTACTGGTTTGACATATATTATTAGACTTTCTTGCTTGTTTCATTTAGTTAAATGGCAGCATCTTACAATAGACCTGATAGTACATATTTCGATTAATATGAGAGGATAATGGACAAAATACCAATATATAATTGAAGCTCAAGTTATATTATAAGATGCTTTTTATGTACTTATTCTTAAACAGTTTTTGAAATTGTCTTAAATGATGGATCTCATTGATTGATGGATCTCATTGAGTAAATCCTAATTTTGGAGCTTTTGTTTGTTTTTATTCTGTCCTGTACTTGTTACTTGATGTTTGGGTTGTAACAAGACAGTTAGCTATTGATTTTCCTCACTACATAAACACCTATCTAAGTATGAAAGCCAGTTTTTGATAAGATAGAATGTGCTAGAAAAGGCAGCTAAAGTTGTTCTTTTAGGTTATTACTAATGCTGACTATAAACCTTGTAGGTATGGGAGATATAGAAGGATTGATAGACAAAGTTAATGAACTCAAACTGGATGACAACGAAGAATTGATGAAGAAATTGAAGCATGGTAAGCCTTTCATATTTCAGTTTTAAGTAAAATTAAAAAATTAATTCCTGTTGATGTAAATCATGACAAACAAAATTTAAATGACAATATTTAAAATAATAAATCGTTAATTTGCAGTTTATAACCCTTTTATTAGTCTGATATTCCAGTATTTTAGAACATGGTCTGAAAATGAATTTCATTTGTTTTTGAATTATCATTATACATCAGAAGTATTTTAATAATTGTTTTGTGGATTTCTATATAAACTGAAAGTGAAAGTAATAAAGGTTAAAATAAACTGCTAATTATATTGTATTTAGTATTGACAGTATCATTTTAAATACAGAAATCAAAGATA
The DNA here is from genome assembly GCA_944474755.1 of Limnoperna fortunei. Lineage (NCBI taxonomy): Eukaryota > Metazoa > Mollusca > Bivalvia > Mytilida > Modiolidae > Limnoperna > Limnoperna fortunei. Next base: position 20,610,524 of record OX104113.1, on the reverse strand, counting down.
AAAATCATAACATTTATAAATATACCAAGTTACAGTAAACTTTAAAAAAAAAGCTAATAATCATGAATTATTACATTTAGTACATGTACATATAAACAAATTTCTTTTGATCAACTTAAACATGCTATAATCTTTTGGAACGGGGAATATAATTTTTCTGCAGTTTTCATTGTATCAGAATTGTGTTATATCAGTTCACTAATAAATATCCTGATGCTGTCTTGTAAAATCTAATCACACACAAGTACAAATTATGTTTATATTAGTTATATTTTAATAAATTAATTTAATGTGCAAATGAAAAGTATTTGATACATTTACAACCAAAGGGAAAAATCAGGTTTTTGTTGTTATTTACCGGTAATAAATTATTATGAATAAGAACCATACAACTCATTAATGACTTAACCTTATCATGTATAGCTGTTGATTTATTTCTTAATGAAAATAATAAAAATCGTATGTTATTTGTTTTAATATAAATAATTCATATTTTTATATTTGGACCAAAAGTGTTTTTGAACCAAATAAAGACTTTTGTTAAAAAGTTTGTACTTCTCATGACTAAGCCCCATTGAGTTCCTACCCTGTGGGTAGTACTTGCATGACTGTGCTTTGACAAACACCTGACCCACCCTCAGCTCAGTCCAGAGACATCACAGCATTGTAGTGAGGACAGGGGTCAGGATGCAGTGATCTATGACTGGACACTTTCTGTCCTAGGTCTGGGGACTTTCCCCAAGGCTTTAGTAGAGACACTAGGTCTCAGTTTGTAGCCTCAAAGTGCAAGTATTTGAGAAGTACAAGGTAGTATGTTGTAAACATCAGATATATATATACCTGTGTTAGCACTACCTCAAAATTTCCATTAGCCAATGTGGCTAATACATCCAAATTTTACTTAGCCACATTTGAAATTTGTTAGCCACAACATTTCAGCAAAATTTGTGTGTGCAAAATATGGAAGCTGTAAATTTAAATGACTTGCATAGAAAAGGGGGAATATGTGATGAGCAACACTAAAATTTGGGATTAATTCCATTCATAGGTCACAACCAGGTCTTTTACAACTGTTCTTCATTTGAAGAATTTAGATTTAGTGCTGAGGTTCAACTTTTAAATGAAAACATTTAACCAGATGATAATAGAGTAACCGTAAGAACGAAAGCATTGAAAGCTGGCGTTTCGCCATGCTTGACAAAATTAAACTGGAATTAAGATCAATTACTGCAATGGGAACCAGTTCGGTATTGAGTAAAATCGAAAACAAATTCGGACAAGGGTAATGTTTTTACGGAATAAACAATTACGCATTGAAATTTCCCGGATATATATCGTTACCGCTCCGAACTTTATCTCAAAGATTTATTTTAGATTTCGACAGTCAACATTTTACTTTCGCTTTCACTTCGCCAACGTGGCGAACGAGAATGAATAACACTTCGCCACATTAAAGTTTAATTCTCATTGGCGACTGTGGCGACCTATTAGCGCTAACACAGTATACCCCACACAATCTAAATAATTTTGAAAAAAATCTAAAATATTTAAATATTAAAATCTTTATTTACATAAATATGATTATTTCATTGACCAATATCCAATAAAAGTGTTGGTAATATGTCCTATATAGTTTTCCGAGTTTGGTGCATTAACACATCATTCCAACAATCCACAGCAGAAAATTTTAATGTAATTTTTCTGTTATTGTACATACTACAAAGGGAGGTAATTATTTTTTCTTTCATTTCAGGTCAGTTCACACTCAGAGATATGTATGAACAGTTTCAAAATATTATGAAAATGGGACCATTCAGTCAAATTATGGTATGTATTACTTAAACAAATATGTAAGATTAATGGAAATGTTTTATTTTATTATTATTTTACCCTTTTTTGGCTGTTTTATTTTATTAATTATTTTACCTTTTTTTGGCTGAAGTCCATATAAAATATAAAGAGTCCATAAAAAAATAGAGTATATTAAGTTTGATCATTATCTAAAATGTGGTAATTGTGATTTAAATTTTAAGCTAGCAATGTTACTATACAATCATGTAATATGTATTACAATGAGGAAAACATTATGATGTGTTTGCATTATTATTACATAAAAAAGAACATCAAACCCCAGTATTTTTTTCATTTTTTTCTAATTAAACTTCCATTTCATGTTTTTAATTTGTGTGTATTTCACATAACGCTGTGCATTTTTATTGTAGCATCAAATACTAATTCATAACCAAAAGATGTTATAATTGAGTAATACTTGTCAGATCAGTTTGTAAATTGTGACATCAATTGTACATATTAATGCCTTGTTCCTCATGTTTGTTGTTGTTGTAGGGTATGATTCCTGGATTTAGTTCTGATTTTCTGACGAAGGGAGGAGAACAGGAGTCCATGGCTCGACTGAAGAAGTTGATGACAATGATGGATAGCATGAATGATCAGGGTAAAGTACATGTATTCCAATGAACTTTCATCATAGTTTTCTTTTTTATGACTGTTTCTGCTCTCTTACACATAGATAGACAGTCCATTATTACTGTACTTAATATCAGCTTAAAAACCTTTTTTTGTTTTGTTCTTGTGCTGATTATGTGGATACTTCTCATGTCTCCTAAAAAGTTTGCTTTGATATGCCATTTGAATGTTACATGGTCTTGAGAGCCTCTGGTTTATTTTTATCTGGTGAAAATTGGGCCTTTGCAACTTTACATTGCTCTTCATTTGATTCAAGACAATTTGTTACATTCATAATTGTTTCAGTTACCAGAAGGTAATGATGAAAGTGGGTAGGCAGGAGACCCATGCATTTGATCAGAAATATTTGTGAAAGAAAAGTATTTTTTTTATACAGAACTAGACAATTTAGATGGAGAGAGACTATTTACCAGACAGCCAAGTAGAACCCATCGAGTTGCTCGGGGAGCAGGTGTCTCTGTAAAGGAAGTTAACGAGTTACTTACACAATACAAGAAGTTTGCTCAGATGGTGAAGAAGATGGGTGGCATCAAAGGACTCTTCAAAGGTATGTGAAACAGATGATCTATAGCAAAAACCTATACAGTAGGGTTTAGTTTTATCAAATTGCTGTAAACAGGTTTTTCATATCATAAAATACCTTTATATCATTATTATGTCATCGTTATATCTCAGATACAAGTTGCCTGACAAGCTACAGAAAGCAAGTACAAGTGATATGATACAAAACTCAGATTTTTGTCTTTATATTAGAACCTGTTTTGTGGATTTTCTCTTATTTAACTACATATTAGGAAATTCAGATAAGTTGTTGCATTGACATCATAAATTATGGTATAATATATGTATTGTCTATATTTATTTGCGGATTAGCAATCTTTCATGTACTTTCATATTTTGTGTACACATTGTATAACATATAGTATTATGTGTAAGCAACTATTGGATTGATGGGTTTTTGATGCAGTGTGGTATTTCTGACATTTTGGAAATGTCCATGGAATAAGTATTCAAGATTATCTTGACTGAGATTTGCATTTTAAAATTAACAATAATTTTATTTTACAAATGTGTTGGTAAAATTTTAAATTAGATAAATTATCAAGTTATTATTGCATGTTACATGACCTTGAGTTTCACATCCAGTTGCTACGTTAAAGTTTTTGGATAGGCTCATTTCCTTAGTAACCATACATGATAGGATAAAAATACATGGTATCTAGGCTGTTTTCAGATTAGGTCAGTTTCTCTGTACTATGTATGGTAGATGACAATATTTGGTATATAGGTTGCTGATTAATAGTACATGATAGTCTAGTGGGTTTCACATAACTTTGACCTCAATTTCATGGTAAAGTAGCTATGTGAAAGTTTTTGGATTATGTCAGGTCCTTGTTAACCATGCATCACAGACTGTGTTAGAATTGTGTAACATATATTTTATATCATGATCATCTAATGTTTTTTTCAATGGCAAGACATTTTTCTGTGTCCAGGGTTGTGTATTATTTCACAAATATTAAAGCTAAGCATTAGTTAGTTTGTTTTGTCTAATAATTTCTTTTCATCAAGACACCTTAGTGTCACCTGTTTAACAACTGAAAATTTACTTTTATTAGGAGGAGACATGAGTAAGAATGTAAACCCTGCCCAAATGGCAAGACTGAACCAACAGATGGCAAAGATGATGGATCCTCGTGTCCTTCAGCAAATGGGTAGGTGTTAATAAATGGCATGTTTTTACAGAGCAAAAAAGTTTTACATAAATTAATTTTTTTGTTTTCAAAGTTTATATGAGTTTAGTATCTGGGTAAACAATTTGGAATAGAATTATTAGATTTTCAAATGGCAACATTGTCACATCCTAAATATAGCTGTAATATTGCTAGCTGGATGTTAAACATTAATCAATCAATTTTTCTTCGTAGTTTTGTATTACAGTTTGGATTGTACACCTTTGGATAATTAGTAATTTTTGCACCTGATTTTGACCAGATACACAGTCAACATTAAACATTTTGACCATCAAGTTGCATTTTATAGAGTTATGTGTAGGTGCAAGAATTGTCTAATGTCTGATAAATTTACTAGTTTAATATATTTGTACTGATTTCTGATATTTATGTTTTAGGAGGAATGCAAGGATTACAAGGTATGATGAAACAATTCCAACAGGGAGCTGCAGGAAAAATGGGAAACATGTTTGGAGGAAAATAATTGCAAAAATGCATGGATATAAACTATTTGATGTGAATTGTAAAAACAATTTTTAGACAGTGTCCATTATATGGTGATTTGCCATTAAAAGACCCTTTGATTTACAGTGGACATTTGTTTTTGTTCATGTTGTAGATGTATTTTTCAATTTTTTTTCTAATTTTATTCAATACAATTACCACCTGATGGCTTGTGACATACATGTACGATGAAACACCAATAGACTTAATTCATTGATGTACATATATGCATATGAAAATTGGTGCAGAAGAATCTATTTATAAAAAAATAAAATTGTTTAAAATTTTGTATATTGCCAATTTGATTTTATTGCAAGTTTCAAGTAGGTTTACTGGAGGAATTTTAAGAAGTCATGTCATTTTTCCATCAACATGTTTTGTTGATGAGACAATGTTCTTTAGATTAAAAACAATGTAAACAATATATAGGTTTCCACAGAATGTGATAGACCAACAGTAAGGAAACTGATTGCCAGATAAGTGACGAGTTGGAAAATGTTAGCTTCACTGCCAACCACCTATAGACCACTCTTTAAGAAGCTTGCTCTTTTATGTGCAAAGAATGTTCCACTACACAAGACCTCACATTTATTTGTCTCTGTTAAAAGTTTGTTTCTGCACAACTCCATTATACCCCACAAGCCACACATAGCTATGTTCTTTTCCTGCATAACTCCAGTATACCCCACAAGCCACAAATAGCTAGATTCTGTTCCTGCATAACTCCATTATACCCCACAAGCCACACATAGCTAGGTTCTGTTCCTGCATAACTCCATTATACCCCACAAGCCACACATAGCTAGGTTCTGTTCCTGCATAACTCCATTATACCCCACAAGCCACACATAGTTTCTGTTTCTTCATAACTTCATTATACCCCACAAGCCACACATAGCTAGGTTCTGTTCCGGCATAAATCCAGTATACCCCACAAGCCACACATAGCTAGGTTCTGTTCCTGCATAACTCCATTTTCCCCCACAAGCCACACATAGTTAGGTTCTGTTACTGGGATAACTTCATTATACCCCACAAGCCACACATAGCTAGGTTCTGTTCCATTCATAACTTCATTATTTCCCACAAGCCACACATTGCTTGGTTCTGTTCCTGCATAACTCAATTATACCCCACAAACCACACATAGCTAGGTTCTGTTTCTATACCCCTTGGGTTCTAAAAATAACATCTACATATAATCTTTCAAATACATGCTACTTCAAGTTTGAAAAGGGATTTCATGTTGACATATTAATGAATCTTGTACCAACATTCTTCCATGAATGTCATATAACATGAAAATACAACAAGAACTGCATTTCACCAAACTTAGAAGAAAAAATTAGAACGAAATATTTGTTACATTAATGGTCTTTTAAAATTCCAAAAATCAATGTATTAACCTTTTACAATTTCATTATGGGAACACAAATGACTCTCTTTTCTTCAATACTATTCAATGAGATCATCAAACTTGTCATTCCACATCAATAATGAAAAAATCACTTGGAGAGCATCATGTAAATAGCATTTAATTGTCACTATTTAAAATATACATGCATGGTTACAAAGGAAATGATCTAATCCAAAAACTTTGAACATAGTCACTGGACTGTGAATATTTAGGTCAAGGTCAGGCGACAGCTACCAGAAAGTCATGCACTCATATGCCAAATATTGTCATCCTACCATGCATGGTTACAGAGGAACTGCCCTAATCCAAAAACTTCAACAAACTCACTGGACCGTGAAATTGAGGTCAAGGTCAAGTGAAATCCACCAGCATAAAATCGCTATAAACCATATGGTACTATATGATAAAGTAATACACAAAATATCAGGCTTCTGCATCACATAGTTGCTTAGAAAACTGACAGCAATTTTGTTACAGACAGACAGATTTACAAGGGAAAAACAGTATACCCAACTCTTCTTCGAAGCGGAGGTATAATAGTAAGATGGGTCAGACAGAGAGTGAGCCTTCTTCTACTGTGAAAAATATGATTGTAGAAATCAATAGTGGATTTTCAAGAAGAAAAATTGGTGAGGCATTAAAAATAGTCAACTGTTATAGATGTTTGTTAGTAATATTCAATCACTGATTCAGTTTAATCAAATAGAAGCAGAAGACCACCAATTGTAGGCAAAAGGAGTTGCAGGAAGCTGTAGAGCATTGTTCAAGTCATTCTTCCAAGTTAGTTAAGTAATATAACTGCAAAATTTAATGAAGTAAATGTGAATAATGTGTCTAAATGAACAATTCAGCATCATCTGAATAATCATGAATTCAAGAGATGTGTATTGAGGAAAATGTGAAGCGATGCAAGTGCATGAACAGACTTTTCTGGTGCAGAGAAAAGTGCTAATGAACAGTGATCGATTAGAAGCATGTGATATTTTCAGATGAAAGTGAGATTATAATTGGTCACGACCAGCAAGTGCATATTTGGCACTAGCGCATTGAAGGTTGTGATCAAATATCATATGTTAGATTTTCTGATTGACAACATATTTGTTATGTTTGGAGACATGTTTTTCAACAGACTGTTGGTATTCCAATGGGTACTTATTGTGCTACCCTCCTCGTCAACCTGTTCTTGTACTATTATGAGGCCGAGTTCCTAGAAGGCATTCTGAAGAAGAACGAAAAGACACTGGCCCAGACCTTTAATTTCACATTCCGCTATATTGATGATGTTTTGTCCCTCAACAATGGTAAATTTGATGACTATTTATTTCAATTTACCCTAGCAAGCTAGAAATTAAAAACACCCCCAATACACTAAGGTCGGCCTTTTACTTAGACCTACTTCTAGAAATAGACTCAGGAAAACTACAAACTAGACTCTACCACCAACACGATGACTTCAACTTTCCAATTGTCAACTTCCCGTTCATCGACAGCAACATTCCAGCAGCTCCATCGTATGATGTGTACATTTCCCAACCTAAATGTTATTCTAGATCCTGCAATCAGTATTCCGATTTTCTAGACCAATCACTGCTGTTGACTACTAAACTACTCAAACAAGGGTTTGTTGTACCTAGGTTGATGTTTACTCTCCAGAAGTTCTATGGTTGTTACCATAGCTTAATTGATCGTTATGGGAAATCAATCTCTCAAATATGATTGGATATTTTTGCTGAGTCATAGGTTGTGTTTCCTATTCCTGAATTTGACTTTTCCCTAGACATGACAATGATTAACTCGAGGGGTGTCTAATTAGAGGCAGGCAGTCACTGCTTACTCATCTGGGTGCACCCATGGTTTTTATTGGGTTTGGATTACTCTTTCTGTTTTTGTATTAGTGGTTTTTGTGTTGCATTTGTCTATATAGGGATTTGTAACTGTCCCTTGACTTTTGGCTCTTGTTTTGTTCGGTTGGTTTTCTTTGCAATTTTTCCTAGAGAAAAAATTGTTATCTCTAATTGGATCCATTAAAAAAAATTTTAATAATATTTTCCATCATGTTCACACTTTGTAATACTTGACCCTTGTTCCATACATCACCCACTTCACACGTGAGAAGGTCAAGATACATTGTGTACAGTGACAGAGTCAGCTAGTTTAGATAAGTAACTTGTTGGCAACAGAGATACAAAGGTCATTTTAAACTTATTTGTTTATTGCACTCCAATTTTACAATTCAACAGTAATCAACAATATAACTTCCTTGTAATATACTAGGACCGTCATTGTAACAAGAAAGGACATTTTATAATACTGCTTTCTGTAACAATGTTACATTCTAAGCCTTGCTCTTGCTGTAAATCATAACAATAACAATAATGAAATTTTCTCCTCATACTTATATGTACCTCAACTTTTTCATTAGCTCTTTTTCTAACAATATTTAAACCATTAATTTTATGGTTAACAGTTCTGTGTCTATGAACATAATAAACAGCTATTCAATTTTATATTTCTACTCCTTGATCACCTGTTACAAAATGCACAAATTATGTTGCATTCTTAAAAATAAATATATAAGAGTATATTAAGGGTTATTTCAATAAAACAGTTGGTACCAGTGAAAGGCATGATTTAAATTAGGTAACCAGTCATAGAAGACATTAAAACTTATTACATGTTCCAGCATTAGTACATAGAAATTTAACACCCTTTCCCCATGCACCCACTTACCCTTCCACCAGCCCCACATCTTGGAACTGACCTACACCTTTCCCTAGCAACAGGGAACTAAAAATCACAAATTTGTGCAAGCTGTTGATATTTTTATTTAAATATGTATTAAAAAATTAGTTTTATCACAGATAGTCTATACATTCTAAAAATAGCAAAGCATAATAAGGTTGCATCATATATTGTTCTGAAAATTAAACATAATGGCTGAAATCAGAAAAAAAATAAAAATCAATCACACAAGAACATATGGATTTATCTATAAAACTAGATACTATGCAAACAGTTTCATTCCTTTTGTTTACAAAAACAAATAAGAAAAATAGGTTAATATACAATTTTCTAACTAGTAATGAAAAATGGAAGGTCTTTTTTTTTACAACAGTCAAATGTTGTTTTAAGCAGTTTACAGTTAAACCAGGGGAATTTATCTGAAGTTTATGGAAAAGTTATAACAAAAAGAATAAATAAATTAGAAATTAAAAAATTATATATTTATTCCGAATGCATAAGACATTGATAAACTAATAAAATTAATTGAACACAGTGTATTTGGCAAAAAACTCATAAATGTGGACTTATAAACACTTACAGAGAAAATGACAACATCAAATCAAATGATTGGTGAGGGACAGACTGCAGCACTCCGTCTAGTACCATCTGGCTGAAGATGTAAGGTTCAGCCAGTTGAAGATGCTGAGGACTTTAACATTGACATGACTAACTTCACTGACTATGTAACTGAATACAAATGTACTGGGCAGATAGAGACAACCATGAACACACTTTGAAAACACAGGACCTAGGATCAACAACCACTTAGAAGGATGGGACAGCAAACTGAAAAAACTCCCACATCATTCCCACCCAAATGTATTCCAGCTCATAGAACTTCTACAGAAAACTCAAACTAACACAGAAACCAACCAGAAACAACACAACCAGATGGAATCCTTTGTACGATACAGAAAAAGTATAGAAACCTCGACCATAGACTTTAAACACTAAAGACTTGACACCTTAACCAGGAAATTACAGTTCTCAACAGCGCTGACCAAGCCACCTTCTGCCTGCACATGGAACTCCACCAGTGAAGTTTTGTAAACTAGTGCTTACTGACATTTTTGTTAAATACATATTATGTTTTAACTATGTTGAATTCGTTATATGGAAGTATTTTTATGTTACTTACTATAGTAATTCAATTAAATATAATTGATATTCGATATTTCAAAGAAAAAATAATGAAAAACCTACAATATTTTACAAAAGATTCAGTTATACATTTTTTACTGTAGTCATAATTACAGGTAAAATTAATTAGGTTGGTCTACTACCTTTTCAAGTTTTCCAACCCATTTTATACCTAAAATATCAAACGAAAAACATGAACACACCAAAAAGTGTCAGGCTGCTGATTAATCAAAAGTTAACCAGTATCAGGTTCTGATAATCAACGGTGAAGTGCCTTGTAGCTACAATTGTACTACTTAATTAATAAGCACTTCATTTAAATTAAATGGTCATGGAAATGTACATTGTTGTAATCTTTTCATAACATCTTATTTGACTGGTTTATCAAATCACTAATGTATTGTAATTATTTGCTGAAGTTCCAACTTAAAATTAGAAAATGTATGCTGTGAAAAATACAAAATTGTTTGCATTTTCAACTTCCTGTATCAAAGAAGATGATACAGAGAAAATCTGCATAAAATACATAATAAATGCATTTTTAGTCTAAACACAAAAAGAGAGTAGTCTTAAATTATTTTTAAAAGATTTTTACCAATATTGTTTACAGTGTTAACCAATAAAATGTTCGGGGCTGAATGCAAGAATGTAAAAAAAAATTTGATAGATATAATGTAACAAAATAATCAATGATGATAATGCATAACAACCATCTCAACAGTGTAATTACTTCAGTATGAAATAACTTTGTTTAATAACAATAAAGAGCTGTAAACAATCCTATAATAAGTCAGTATCACAGCCCACAATTTTACCACATGAAAAATTATATTTTCGTAACAAGTGTGTCTGGGTAAAAGCTAGTTTCCTCTTCACCAGCCTCAGTATCCATAGTAACTGAGTTTGGCCTTGACCTTGGGTAGCTGACTGTAGGACCCACTGGTACCTGTAAAACTGAGGGAGCAGGGCTTATACTGGGAGTGTTGTTCCTGGAAGCGAGATCACATTGGTCTAATATTTTCATTAGTTCACTAGGTGATGGTCCTCCTTTGTGACAATCTGAAAATAACAAACAAAACATACAAGTCTAAATATTTAAATAAAAGTGTTCTGAAATCTGTTTTCTCTTGTATAGAAATATGATATAACAAATCCAGTAGCTTGACAGCAACAGATCATTCTCAACTTTCTTTAAAAAGTGACAAATTTTGTTAAAGTACGATAAAATCTCTAACTAGGACTCTGAATACAAAGTAAACTAGACAAAGTTGATCTAGCAATCACTGATACCCCAGCTAATTTTTATAACTTTTTTTGTAAAAATTTCGAACATTTTTGTCAACTGGTGACCTGGACCCTTGATGAAATTCCTCTAGCAATGATAGACGTTTTACCCACCTGATATGTAATAATATCATAAAGTTTCATTGAAATCAAATGCAAATGTTTTGAGTTATTGTCCAGAAACGTCTTTTTGTGAATATTTCTAACATTGTTTGGGAACTCTGACCTTGAAATTTCTGATCCACTTAATATGAAACTATATCTCAAATATCACTGATATTAAATGCACACTTTCTGAGTTATTGTACAGAAACAACTTTTTTTTTAATTTCTAACATTTTGTATAGTAAATCTGTTGGTTTAATTTACCAGTATGTTAAATAATACATTTTAATTTCATGAGATAACAAACCTGTATTTGTTTTGTTCATCATTTCAAGTGCCGTGGTCAAGTCCCACATCTGTAAAAAAATGAATTTTCTTCAGGATAGTTAAATTAATAGATATGCATGAATAACATAAATACTAAAGTGTGTTGTAAAGATTAGGATCAATGACTTTTATGTTATGTTGAATATTATATGTTATTCTGGATCTTCACAGGGGATACGGGTTCATATTCCCTGTCTGTGTTTTATATTCCGTTTAATAACCCGTATCCCCTGTGAAGCCAGAATAACAATTATATTCTGTTTAAGTCTTCTTGTGCTAATAGTATAGAGTATATAATTAGATAAGACATTTGTCATGCTTGAAGAAAAAACTTATAGTTTGGACCACCCGACTATTGGAGAACCTACCATTCAACACATTTAAGCTTCCAACGAAACTTTTTATGGCATTTAAAATTTTATAACCTTGATATTTTTTGACAACTTTTTATTCCCAGCTAAACTTTTAAGGATAAATTTCACTTTCGAAGTGCGATGCAAATGCCTTTGTTTGCCATTTTAGAAGACTTCAAGTTACGGGTTATCTCCCTTGTTTATTTCAAGACAAATCGCAGACTGAGATGATAGATTCCGTAAAATGCATGTATTTAAAATCTTTATTTGATATCTTTATATTATGTTTAACTATTTATATTATGTAAAACAAATAAATTATTCAATGAATAAACGCCATTTTGAAACTGGTTTCAATATCCCCGGGGTTTCGCAGGGAATCCGGTATCAAATTGTAGGGATTCACTAGATACATTACTTCAACAGAATATTCTGACATATTCACTTTGAGCACACCTACCATCATTAATGACCAAACCAGTCCAGTAGGTATAAAGTGTATATTTTAAAGCATAATGTGTTGTATATTTTAATGTGTTCTATAGTTAACAAGTACCTTTTTACACAGATAAGCAATTATCTACAAACAACTTATTACCTGTATTGTTCCATTAGTATGACCTGTAAATATATATCTCCTTGGTCTTGAGCCCATTCTGTTGGACCCCTCACATTCGTGTACACAGAATGATGTGATACTACAGTTGTCAACAGCTGATATCACACATACTCTGCAAATAGGTACAAGTAGATAGCTGTTATTGCAAAAGATTGTCAGAGTTGATTGTTCACTCAACAAGTATAAAATTTACGAGTATGTGACAACAACAGAAATAAACAAATAATTAAGCTGGAGTTTTATTATCCAAATATAAAAAATAACATGCTTTCTTTAGGTAATATGTCACTTTTGTCACATGGAATATGTCTCTGTTTCCTATTTCAAAGTTATGCATGCTTCTGTTATAATTTGTACTTCTGACAAGTTGAATAATATTCATGTATATAATGTTACTTTGGTTATGCAACAATACTTTAAAACTAATCCATATATATATAGAATAGAGCAAATGACATTTGTTTGATAAGAGTGCGCTCAAACAAACAATACAATTTAAGATTTTAGAAGATAACATTGCAAACAAAGAGATCAGTTTCTGCAACCAGTTTCTCTATCTGACAACATACCTGTGACCATTAGATGACAACCTGACATACACTACAACATACCTGTGACCATTAGATGACAACCTGACATACAGTTTATCCGTTTCTGGGACCACTTTCTGTATAAACACCTGCTGATCATCCTGTTCTCCATATGGACCTAAGTTAAAGTAAAAACAACAAATGACATCTATAAATATTAATGTTTAAAGTGTAACATATTTAGGCAACTTCTTTTAAAGAATAAATGGGTAGTGGTTATTTTTTTAAAGATTTTTCTAACATTTTTACAAAATGATGAATTCAAATTTAATCTTGTTGGGATAAAAATAAATGTGTCTCCAAACTTCATATTTTTGGGATAGTCCTTACCAAGTGAGTGATTTCATAAAATTTTACTTGCTAACTTAATTTTTGCTTTAACAATAACAATTTAAGTCAGAATAATAAAACTATATTTGATAAATCAAATCTGAACATGACAGATAAATCTAGAAATAAAACAAAATAAATAACTTATTAATGAACAATTTATTGGAAGTTTTATTTTATGTGTATACTGTTAAAAAAAGATTAAATTAATTGAAAACATAGAAATACTGAGGTTCCTTCGAGCTTTTTTCTTCTTTTTCATAGCAAGCACAAATAAAATAGATGTTTGGAGGGTATGTAAAAATGCCGTGTTTATTTGCACTATCAACAGGATGATTAAATCTGCATATTTATATTAAAAAAGTAGAAAGAAACATTAATATGATGTATGCATTTATTTGTGCATTGAAATCCTATTAAATTAACTATGTTATTTATGCAAAATGTACAGTAAATGCAGCAACTAGGGATAAAAGACTGTAAACAAGACTATATTAACACACTTCTATATGGTCATGTATAATTAAAATGTGTTATTATTATTAACTATTTACCAAAGTCATTTCCCGTTGCATAACTGGCTTGCATGTCTACTTCATCAAGTGAGACAATTTTAAATGATGCTAATGGTGTAGATCCTGGCTGTGTAGAAATCATTCCACGGAATCGAGTCACACTCCAAGTTCTTACATGGTTGTATTCACTACAAACTGAAAACAAATTGCCATAAATAAAATACAATCTCATAAAATCTAAAATATAACACAATTAACAGTGTTTAAATTGGAGGAGGATGCCTCAGTGGCTTAGGCAGGTAATTATTAACCTGCCAGCACTGAGGTTGTGGGTGTATGCCTTACTGTGGAATGGGCGTGCTAGACTCCATCCTTAATTGACAAGAATTGTCAGTTTTCCAGCCAAATTTCGGCAGATTTCATGGATTACTCCTACTACCTACCCAAATATAACACTATAATTACAAGTAATTTTACTGAGAATAAGAAAACGAACCCCTTACAGCTATATTTGAACAATATACAAAGGAAACATGGAGCCATCATAAAATTCCAATATCAGCATTTTTTTTTTTAATGGTCTAAGTTAAAAAAAAGACTAAGTAAAACAATAATGCAATATCTTCAATAATTACCCGAGACTAGATGTTTTTCAGACAACATAACTTTAGTTACTGGACTTCTATGTACTGTAAAAGTCTGAAACAACTGTGGTCCATGTCCTACAGTTTCTGGATGCTGGACTATCACTCTAACAGTCCCTGAACTGGTACCATAGGCTATCTCTATCCAGTTACCACTCAAACCTTAATTCAAATTAATAACAAAATTCTTTTAAAAAAATTAACATGTTTATCAATTTTCATATTTATCAAATATTTATTGCATAATCGTGGCAACTCAAACAAATCTTCATAATTTTAATGGAAATTTTTTTTAAACTTATATACAAAAAAGCAAAACAGTTTTGCAGAAAGTATCACCTAACACTGTTAGGAAACAATATAACAATTATTTATACAAACATTTGTTGTTATGTTATAGATGTGATAAAATTAAACGTTTATGTTATAACCCTGTGTGGTTGCTATTTTTGTGGTGTGTAACATAACTGTATGTGTCTGCAAAAAACACTTCCAGTCATCAGTGTGCCTTTATATTCCTAAGTATCAATGGTTGAAAGACTGTGTGTAATGCCATAACCTATTAGCCTTCTGGAAAGTTCTAGTTTAATCAGACAAAGAGTTTATACATATAATTTCTTTATTTATAATTAAATATATCAAATAGTTTGGCCCTAGGGAAACACTCAGCTTTGAAATTTTAATTACCTGTCAGAGCAAGTCAGCTTGCAGTCCTTAGATTGAAACTGCCTGCCCGACAATACGCCAGTACAGGGGATATGGAGCGAGGGATCTAAATTAGGGGATGAGACGAGGGTCTCATCTGCAGTCGGAGTCTGCAAGGTCTGCAAGGGTTCTCCAGGAGATGAAATGAGGGTCTCATCTGCAGCCAGGTAGTGCAAGGTCTGCAATGGGGACAGGGGATGAGACGAGGATCTCATCTGCAGCCATGTAGTGCAAGGTCTTCAATGGGGACACTGGCGCTAGAATGAAATTTTGTAGTTATATACCCCCTAAATACTTGGGGAATGAATGAAATTTAAGAAAGGATCAGTGATAAAATTTCATAAAGGTCCAAAAACTCAGATGGAAACAGCTGAGTGCCCCTGTCTTGGACCTGAGAAATAGAGGTTCTATGTCACTTACTGGTTTTAGGTGTTAGGTATACACTTAGAGCTGTCACCATATCTTCTGATGGATCCTTATACAATTCTGTTACCAACAGGTCATTATCTTTCATTCTTAACGGAAACTTTTGCATGTCTAAAAAAGAATACAAATGAATCAATTTATTAGGACCTGTACATCAGTTTTTACTCTGCAGCACTGAGGATTTTAACCTTTTTTTCATAAAATAAAAATCCAGAAATGTGGTGCCGATTCCGTGCAAATAAGTAATTGGGTCTGAACGTCTTCTTTATTTTGTGCCACTCTGCATTCCATATTATCTTTGCTATTGATAACTTCCAAAAGAATATGGTTCACACAAACAACACAAACATTTGATTGTAAAGGGATTGTTTGAGAAACAATGAAAGCTTTAGAATGACCTTATTGTACTGATGATTATATACTTGCCAAAAATATATTATAATATTTGCATTTAGATATTTATTACGGTTTCATCAGTTGATGTTATTTTCAGTTATTTAAAAACCAAGCATATAAAAATAAAGTTTTCATATTTTCCAGAGAAGTCACACCACCATGTATTCTTTGTTAATTCTAGTTTTTATTTAATCAAAAGAATGTATTATCAACTCTATCCAACTCTTGTTTCATTAACAATTAGTGAAATTATTTGTATTAGGATACTACTCACCAAACAAAGCAACATTTTGTACAAGATATGACTGCATTATTTCAGAGTATAGCAGTTATATTACAATCTCTCTAATGTAATTCAATGCAATTGTATTGTTTGCAACATTGTTGCATAACAGATTTTGTAATCAAACTGAATTATAAAAATTACCCTTGAAAATTGTACTTGACTCCATTTACCCAGCTGCAGAGGTTCATCATGACCCCTAGATTTGAAAAAGTTCAAAAACACTGCACAGAATCTGTACTCTTTCTTACCTGTCCACCCACCCGACTTCACCATACTATAAACTAGATTGCACAAACCAAAAAATGTCACAAAGTACAAAGTCACAATTTGAAAGTGGTTCATTAGATTTAATAACCGTAAAATACAATTCATATATAACTGTTTAATATTAACATTGTTCATTGTTTGAATCAAAAGCTTCACAAGATATCAAGATTTAAAAAAATGCCTCTATTGTCCGATTTTAGACCAATAAAAGATTTTTAACAAAAGCCTCCCTCTGGTTTCCAATTTCTGAAAAACTTGGCTAGAGAACCTTAAAATTAATTTTTTGTGGCCTTAGTGACCAGATCTGTTAAAAGAATTCCAAAAATGCTCATATCATTGTCATAGAGGCAATGGAGTTGCAACTAAAGATGGCTTTTATATAGATAGCAAGCTGTATACTATAAAACTCCATCATATAAGCCTTTGAAACAGAATACATTCACTGTTCAGTCATTGAGTCATTGATCATATTTTCACATATACCAGCTTCATTGAATGAAAATAGCAGAAACCTATTACATTCTAATTCTTACCAATATAATATATAGAGCCATTCTGACAACCCAGTAAAAGGAAAGAACCAGCTGTATCATAACTAGTTATTGGTACCACATCCTGTATCTAAAGAAACAATAAAACAAATTGTTTAAAGCTATCAGTTTTATATAATTTTGTATTTTATTTTGCAAAAAACTTTATAAAGAAAATGAAACAAATCTTCTTTTTTCTTAATAAAAACAAGTGTATGACTGATTGTATCAAAGTATAATGCTAGTTTTGATACACAAAGAAGCACCTATTTTACAGGGATAATTAAACTAGAGGCTCCAAGGAGCCTGTAATCGCTCACCTGGAACACAAATGAAATCAACTATATTTAAATTTGTGAAATTTACAGTTTCAGTCTAGTTGTTATAGCTTTTAAGTAACTGTGAAAAAACTAAACATTTCTTCAAAAGTTTGCTCAAGTACAATAACTCCTTTAAGGTGCCATCAGACAATTCCTGAAAATTAAATGATTTGTAGGCCTTGCCTTTTAGGGTAATTTAGAAATTGATATTTTTACTCTAGGTGTGTTATAGACTTTTTATAACACAAATACTGATTATTTGTCAAAATTCGAAATTAAAGGGCAATAACACCTATAAAGAGTCATCTTGCAATTTCGGATTAATCAATGATTTGTAGGCCTTGCTTTGCTGATCATTTATGCAATTTACATTTTCATTTTAGCTGTTATAGTTTTCAAGTTGCACTACAAAAATGGAAAATTTCATAAAAAATTGTCATTTAAGGCAATAACTCATATAAGGAGTCATCTGACAATTTCAGACGAACAGTGAATTGTAGAACTTGTATTGCTGATAATTTTGCTATTTACAGTTTTACTCTAGCTGCTATGGTTTTTAAGTTACATGACAAAAATGGAAAATTTCATTAAAAAATTGTCATTTAAGGGCAATAACTCAAATAAGGAGTCAACTGACAATTTCAGACCAATAAAGTGAATTGTAAGACTTAAATTGCTGATCATTTTTGCCATTTACAGTTTCACCCTAGCTCTTATAGTTTTCAAGTTATATTGTAAACACCAAATATTTAATCAAAATCGTCATTAAAAGGCAATAACTTCTACAGGAAGCCAATACACAACTTCACACATTTATACACGCGTATATTAGTTGACCCCACAATAAAATTGCAGGTGTTCCTTGATCAATGGACCGTTCTATTTTGCATCCAGCGTTTTATTAACACCTACTGTTTATATTAAAAGAGTTTAAACACACCTTTATTGTTTAAAAGTTTACTATATCCGTTTTTTTGTTACCCCTTTTTTACATATTCATATGAAAATATTATTAGAAAAATAATTTATAAAGTACCCTTCTTGAGCATGCTTTTACTGACGATCTGGAAGAATTTATACATAACTGAATGGTTTAATGACAGGAACAATACACTTCAAATAAAGTATTTATCGAATCCAGCCAATTACAATTACGTTTAGCTTCACAGACATGTGGAAGAATTTGTGGATTCATTGGGGACATCATATCTGAAGTGTCCGCGAATGATGAACGTCTGTCCATCAGGAATGTCCGTGTACAATCGCTGTCCATCATTGGCATAATCCGTTTTGGCTGTAGTGTACTATGTTTTTAATGTAAATATGTTCACACTTTTTGTTTATTGTTATGTTATTGTACTAACATACCCCATGAGGGGTCTTTAGTGAAATAAAAAATGTCTTATGTCTTATGTCTTACTATTGTAGACCTCAATGTGCTGATCAATTTGAAGTAACAATTTTCCCTATAGCTATTATAATTTTTGAGATAATGATCAAAAACTGTGTTGACACCCATGTTCTATTTTTAGTAACAGCAGCCATCTTTGTCAATTGATCAACACCCTGGGTACAAATTTGAAACTAGGAATCCAAAGGATGATTTCGGTCAATTTTGAAAAAAATTGGCCCAGTGGTTTCAGAGGAGAAGATTTTTGAAAAAGTTTCCGACAGACGATGGACAACAGACGACAGAAGACAAATGATGGATGCCAAGTGATGGCAAAGGCTCACATAGGTCCAGGTGAGCTAAAAAGAACTTAATATCAATTAATGTACATGAGAAAATTAATTATTTATGAACTGTTCATGAACTAAGCTATGCTGCATACCTGCCAATGTTGAGTCATGGAATGCCATACTCCTATTTTACCAACTTGACTGAGTGCTACTAGCTGACTTCCAATAAAAAACAGGGAATCTACTGACACATTCAAGTTAAACATTCCTTAAAAGAAAATGTATAACAAGATCAGTGAAAACAACATTTAAATACATATAGGTGAACTTTTCAAACTTTTCACAAAGGAAGTAAACACAGTTTTCTTTACAAATATTAATATAAAAAACAAGTGTGGACACAGAAAAACGTCTCGCCTGCATTCCGCATCAGTAACGAAAATAAAATTCGTCATAAGCATTACGTAAATAGCATTAAATATCAGCAGCGGCCTGTATACTAAATATTGTCACCATACCATGCATAGTTACAGGGGAACAGTCGTAACCCAAAACCTTAAACGTAGTCGCTGGACCATGAAATTGAGGTCAAGGTCAGGTGGAACCTACCAGACAGTCATGTACTAGTCATCAGCAACCTATATACTAAATATTGTCATCCTACCATGCGTAGTTACAGAGGAACTGTCGTAACCCAAAAACTTTAACGTAGTCGCTGGACCGTGGAATTGAGGTCAAGGTAAGGTGACACCTACCAGACAGTCATGTACTAGTCATCAGCAACCTATGCACCAAATATTGTCATCCTACCATGCATAGTTACAGAGGAACTGTCGTAACCCAAAAACTTTAACGTAGTCGCTGGACCGTGAAATTGAGGTCAAGGTCAGGTGACAGGTGACTGACTAGCTCATCATAAGCTACCTATGGACCAAATTTGATGGACCTAGGGCTTGGGCTTACAAATATATGAAGCAAGATGTCAAGTGTTTACGCCGCCGCCGCCGGATTCCCATACATATGTCTCGCCTCCAGCGACTTTCGTCGCAGGCGAGACAAAAAACTGGTTCAAAGACAGAAATGGACGGATTTCATAAATATCGTAAAGATATCAACATTTTTATTTTACTTTCCACACTAAAGCATATTATAAAAATGCATTATTAGCCCTCGTTTGATATTGGCCTGAGGCTCTTGGGCCAATATCATATCTAGGGCTAATAATACATATGATACCAAAAATGTCATGTAAGAAGCTGATTTATCATAAACTAATAGCTTAATCATACTTAATATGACAGACCCGTATTTGAACAACCGGATCTGATAACCTCGTATTAGGTGCATCTTGTGCAAAAATCCTGTATTGGGCTTCCTCATGCACTTTACTTCTGGTTTGTCTGCATCAATACTAGCATTGCCAATGGTTGCGTCTGAACTGTTTGTTGACGTTGAAAACTCAGAGGAATTCATTTAAAACCCTTTATTCATTCTTTGTTGCAAAATAATAATATTGTTATTTGTACTTATTTAAGTATATTATCCTAATTGCCAGAAGTATATGATAAAAAGATCAATATATGGGCTAATCCATATCAACCTAGGCATCACCCCACGACCCATACATGACCTAAACTCCATCTAGGGATGATCAAGCAGATATGGATAGCCCATATATTAATCTATACACAAAAATTTACTAGAATTCTTATACTGTTTACCTATTTCTCTACTATTTCCATCATCCATAATCAACCAAAGCTGCACCAGATTTCCCATAGAGGCTGCAACCATTTTGTTTGTGTTTTCTTGATTCTGTGCAACAACTTTTGCATTCAATGCGACTCTTTCGATGGTGTTCTCCATGTAAGGACTACTCCATATGTGATGCCATCCTGTAGAATCTTTCATTCTATAAACAGAATTGTAATTTTTTGCTTTCATGCTAAATAATCTATAAGAATTCAGTTATAATGTAAAATAAGTAAATAAATCTTTAATAGGCAAATCTTTAAAGAAAATTTTATTATAAAAGGTTCCAAATCCAGACCAATCCAAAACTACTTTTGTTCACTGATACATAGTATGTATGCAAGTAACAATCCTCCACCTCTATTTATTTTCACCAAATATAAATTATTACCTTATCTGTTTACATGAGATCTTAAATTAGGCTATCTTATTGTTGTTAACCTTTGCTAATAAGTTGTGGGATCAGTTTTTTTTTAATATAATTGATTAGTCATGTTTATGTATTTGGTTTTTTATTGTCTTACCTGTAACAAAAAACAAAATGTGGAAAGCAGATACAGATCCTTACCTGTAACAACAAACAAAATGTGGATAGCAGATACAGATCCAGTTATGGTGGCCTTGTACCATTTTGACACTTAATGGATTGGCAAATCCTAAAACAACAAATATAACAAGATTATAATTACTTTAAGAATGTGCTGCTCATTATCAATTTATGTTTATATTAGTGACCACAGAATTTTGTAAAGTTACCTAAAAAATGATACCTCAACTGCAAATGTGAGGCTAGACACAAGCATGTCTAATCTAAGCAATCTGTATAGATTATTATAGTATGATACCTGTAGCTTCAGATCTGTGTTTGTCTACATGTATATTACGATAGGATGACCTTGACTCAACACAACCAAAACAGGAAGTTACCCGCTGCTGAACATCTGGTCTTAAAGGTGTAGGGTTTAAATGCATTGACTGGCATCTGTGTAAATGAAAGTAAATCACATTAAAAGATCTATTTAATTTTGCACATTTTTTGTATTATTTTTGTACATACTGTAATAACAATACCACAATAATTGTTGTTGGCTTACTTCATCCATTCACATTATTTAAAAAAAATTGAAGAGTGTGTCCATGGGACACGGATGCCCCCGCTAAATGAAGTCCCAAACGGGAAGAAGTTGTCCGACAGGTCTGAAAGTCGCTTAGGACGTACAACTTGTGATACTGAACCACCTTGCCAAATTACAAATTGTGCTGATGTACGGTTTCTGAGAAAAGCTTGACGGAAATTTTCATACTCATGTTAACACATTTTCATATCGGCCCAGTCGCAAACAGGAAGTAGTTGTCCGACAGGTCTGAAAGTCGCTTAGGACGTACAACTTGTGATACTGAACCACCCTGCCAAATTTCAAATTGTTCTGATGTACGGTTTCTGAGAAAAGCTTGACGGAAATTTTCATACTCATGTTAACACATTTTCATATCGGCCCAGTCGCAAACAGGAAGTAGTTGTCCGACAGGTCTGAAAGTCGCTTAGGACGTACAACTTTTGATACTGAACCACCCTGCCAAATTTCAAATTGTGCTGATGTACGGTTTCTGAGAAAAGCTTGATGGAAATTTTCATACTCATGTTAACACATTTTCATATCGGCCCAGTCGCAAACAGGAAGTAGTTGTCCGACAGGTCTGAAAGTCGCTTAGGACGTACAAATTGTGATACTGAACCACCCTGCCAAATTTCAAATTGTTCTGATGTACGGTTTCTGAGAAAAGCTTGACGGAAATTTTCATACTCATGTTAACACATTTTCATATCGGCCCAGTCGCAAACAGGAAGTAGTTGTCCGACAGGTCTGAAAGTCGCTTAGGACGTACAACTTGTGATACTGAACCACCCTGCCAAATTTCAAATTGTTCTAATGTACGGTTTCTGAGAAAAGCTTGACGGAAATTTGTACATACAGACGGACGTATTTACGTACAAATGAAGTCCCAAACAGGAAGTAGTTGTCCGACAGGTCTGAAATTCGCTTGGGACGTACAACTTGTGATACTGAACCACTCTGCCAAATTTAAAATTGTTCTCATGTACGGTTTCTGAGAAAAGCTTGACGGAAATTTGTTCGTACGTACGTACGTACGGACGGACGGACGGACGGACATGAGTAAAACTTAATGCCCCCCGACATGTCGTCGCAGGGGCATAAAAAAGCCTACATTGATAAACCTTGAATGTGAATTAATTTGCAAAAAAACTTGTAGTCAAACATGTCAACAGAAACTAGAGGCTCCCATGACCCTGTAATTGCTCACCTGGAACTCAAATGACTTCAACTATATTTAAATTTGTGAAATTTACAGTTTCAGTCTATTTGTTATAGCTTTTAAGTTACTGTGAAAAAACTAAACAGTTCTTCAAAATTTTTGGTTAAGTACAATAACTCCTATAAGGTGCCATCAGACAATTTCTGAAAATTAAATGGTGTGTAGGCCTTGTCCTTTAGGGTAATTTAGAAATTTACAGTTTTACTCTATGTGTGTTATAGACTGATTTATAATAAAAAACTGATCATTTGTCCAAATTTGAAATTAAAGGGTAATAATACCTATAAAAAGTCATCTTGCAATTTTGGACTTAGCAATGATTTGTAGGCCTTGCTTTGCTGATCATTTGTGCAATTTACAGTTTCAACTAGCTGTTATAGTTTTCAAGTTACAGGACAAAAATGGAAAATTTGAAAAAGAAATTGTCATTTAAGGACAATTTCTGACCAATTGTAGGGCTTTTATTGCTGATTATTTTTGCTATTTATAACTTCACTCTAGCTGTTATGGCTTTTCAAATACAGGACAAAAACGGAAAATTTCATAAAAATTGCCATTTAATGGCAATAACTCCTAAAAAGGAGTCTAACAATTTCAGACTTATACGGTGAATTGTAGGGCTTGTACTGCTGATCATTTTTGCTATTGACCATTTCACTCTAGCTATTTTGGTTTTTAAGTTACAAACAGAGAAAATTTGTCATTTATGGGCAATAACTCATCATCTGACAATTTCAGACCAATACAATGAATTGTAGGGCTTTTATTGCTGATCATTTTTGCTATTTATAGTTTGACTCTAGCTGTTTTGGTTTCAAGTCACAGGACAAAATGGGAAAATTTCATAAAAAAAATTGCCATTTCAGTGCAATAACTCCTATAAGGAGTCATCTGACAAGTTCAGACCAACAGTGAATTGTAGGACTTGTATTGCTGATCATTTTTGCTATTTACAGTTTTACTCTAGCTGTTATAGTTTTTAATAATAAAAGGGACAAAGGAAAATTTCATTAAAAATTGTCATTTAAAGGGAAACTTCGCAAAATAAATTTGATATGTTATTCTTCAAATAAAAAGAAATATAATTGCCTTTTGATGTTTTATTGTATTCTTTACCGTTACGCTTCTAGAGTGGATTAAAGGTGGTAAAATTTTGTGTATGGGGGCCGCCATATTGACAGTATTTTATCACGTGACTGCGTTTGTGACGTGATAAATGTAATTATTAAGTATATATGATAAATAATCCAGTTTAAAAATATGTTTTTCTGCCTTAGCTCTTTAAAGAATATATAAACTGTGGCGATGACTAATGACCGGCTGACAAAATAAGATTACCAAACACGTCTTAATGTTTTAATGATCTTTGTTTTAATAAAAGTATTTTTAGACACAAATTTTTACCTGTTTTTATTTAACTCAGATATAATTTACCTAAATAATAATTGTAATAAAAGATATATTTATATGATTATTTTTATATATAAAATAAAATTCTGTTGATAAATTTGCACGTCTTGAAACGGCAGTTGTACCTGGACGTGAAAATGTTACAGGTCAATCATTACTCGTTTATGAAGGGTAATTAACAGAATTAGCAGGTAAACAAACAGGATGTTTATTGCAATTACTAGATCATTTGACGCCGACTTTGAAGTATGAATATTCGGACTTTTTCAAAAGCTAACCAGATTAAAGGTTAATCATGTAATTCGAAATTAGAAAGGCACATCCCCTCCTGCCAAGGACAGGTATGATTTAAATACACCCAAGTGTCAGAACACAGGATGTATATAAGATTTCGAATACCTTTAGATGCCAATTAAGTCAGAGGAAACGTAAAACCTACACGTTAACTCAAATATACGCAATATGTAAAATTTTGGAAACTGTGTTACGCACACGCTCAATAAATGTTACCAGTAATAATAATTATAATAATAACAATCATAATAATTATAAATGTACTAAACGTGAAGTGAAATTTTGATGCGCGAAAACCAGAGTATTTAAAAATATTTCATTTAATGACCGTTATTTCTTAAATAGTCAACTTCGCAAATATTTTGTATAAAAAAGTTTCGTTCAATAAGCTGCTTAATCTAATTAAGTTGAAAATAATAATACGAACAATTTTCAATTTAATTAATATTTATGGACTTTTTTTCCTATCAAAACTGTGACTTTTTTCCTGTGACTTTCTTTACGTTTACCGTTGTTGCTGCTGTGGAAATAGTCTTAAGTAGAAGTCTTAACTACTTGTTACACAAGTCGGGTTTTTTTTTGCATATATATAGATCATGAATACGAAATGTAATCTTTCCACAACCTTGTCTTATAGTACAACCTTCTGTTATTGACCGTTTCGCGTTATTATAATACGACGACTTTTAAGGTACTTGGATGTCTAGTATCGCCATCTAGTGACGAGATGGTGACAAGATGGCGGACCTCCATAAGTGCATTTTTTACACGGTAAATTCCATGCAGAAACTTAACCACTGAAAATATAATAAAACATCAAAAGGCAAATGTGTTTCTTTTTAGTTGAAGAATAAAATATCAAATTTTCATTTTTTCGCGAAGTTTCCCTTTAAGGGCAATAACTCATATATAAGGAGTCATCTGACAACTTTAGACCAATTAAGTGAATTGTAGGGTTTTTATTGCTGATCATTTTTCCTTTTTACAGTTTCACTCTATCTCTTACAGTTTTCAAGTTATATTGTAAATACCAAACATTTTGTCAAAAATTGTCATTTAAGGGCAATAACTCCTACAAGAAGCCAATACACAACTTCACACTAACTGCAAGTAACAGTTTTCTCTATAGCTATTATAATTTTTGAGATAATGATCAAAAACATGTTGACACCCATGTTCTATTTTTAGGAACAGCTGACATCTTTGTCTGTTGATCAACACCCTAAGGATGATTGTGGCGAAGTTTAAAAAAATTGACCCAGTGGTTTCAGAGGAGAAGATTTTCAAAAAAGTTACGATGGACGACAGACGACAAGTGATGGCAAAAGCTCACCTGGACCGAAGCTAAAAACTATTCAGTTTAAATAATGTTTGCAATCTGTATAATACTGACAATTAACAATATGGCAACAAAAAAATGGTTTACAAAATAAAATGATTTACAAACCTTGTATGTGATTGTGTGGCTGAAGGAGATCTTTGTAAATTACTAGTGGACTGACTAGTTGCCTTCCTTTCTAAAACTTCTGGCATGGGGACACCTGTAATTATACATGCTATTTCATACAAACAATTCATTATAGATTTTATATGACTAAACAACAAAAAGCAGTCATGGCCTCTTGCTTATTTAAATTGTTCAACAGTTTGCCTAAATAATCATACAATAGTTGTTATATAGAGGGTATTTTCATCATAGTCGGATGAAGGCAATATCACTGTCCAAAGTGATATCAAACTCTTTGGAAATGTTAGTTATATAAGCAACCATTATATTTATTTCATTGAAGAAATAAAAAATCGATCAAAGACAGAAATGGCCGGATTTCATTCAACAGAAAGTAGGTGAGCAACAGAAATTGAATCCCACATTATCAGAGGCCATGCTTATGCTGCATACCAAATTTCAAGAGAATGTGATTAGTAGTTGCTGAGAAATCTGTCACAAAATTTTTCCCCTCCCCCACGCTACTCGCCAGACATTCACCATACTATAACCTGGATTTTCACTCTGTGAAATCCGACCAAAAATGATGTTATTAGTATTATTTTATTTATAGCAGTTTGCTGTAAGATTTGAATGTGGACCCCTTGATGTATCATTCTTCTGTATTTACATACAGTTCTTTTTCTAAACTTTATTTGACATTTTTTCTTCATTTAGGTTATACAACATGTACATATATATATTTATACAAATTAAAAAATTAGTTTGTGTTTGTTACCAGAGAGGGCATTACCACAGCCTGATAGTTCTGTCTGTGAAAATACTTCAGATAAATCATGAAATAATGAGATATAAATGTGCAAACTTATTTGCTTAGTAAAAGTGGTAGTTCTTACTGCTAGTAACTTTTTGAACTTGAAAAAGAATGCAGTAAATTTTCTTAAGCAAATCTGTGTTTAATCAATTCCATTACAGTGAAAAAAGTTGTCATTTTGGGTCATTATGAGTACCGGTTACTTATTTCTGGACTGATCATGCATTGGTTTGGGGACCCTTCAAAGGATTTCATGGTTTCAGAATTTGAATTGAGTTGATTTTGTTGGTTTTGAGGGGTCTTTCATTACTCTGAAAAAAATTGAAAAGTAAAAGAAAAAATGTTAACATATTTCTATAGGAAAACAATAAGGAGTCCTTTGTCAGTAAATTGTGATATTTTTAAAAGGAGAAAATATGACAACTAATGTAACAGAAAATATGACAACTTATGTAACAAATTGTTTGTGTGTTTGTATGATGTTTATTGCCCCTTGCGCCAATTATACAGCTTATTTTTTGGCGTCCAGTTCCTATTGGGGGAGGAAAAAACCCTACCTTCGGTAGAAAAACTGACCCTGCCCGTACTAGGACTCGAACCCGCAACCTCAGTGTTGACAGACCACGTGATCAATAGGAGACGAACTACCTTAACCAGTCAACCTACAAGGTGTAACAGACAAGACCCAAAAAAAACTTTTACTCAAAATTGGGTATGTCACGTTCTTATTATAATAATCGCGGTTGTCTGTGTTTTTCTGTTTCTATTACACCAAACATGGTGCTCTTGGCGACATACACACCATTTTTTACTGACGATTTGTTGGAATGAATGCAAGGGGAATAACCATCATAAACTTTTGAGTGGTTTATGCCCGAAAGTTTCGAATGGTACTGGTTGCCTATTTTCTATTTTGCTCTGCTCTCTCATTAACCAGATGTAAAAAAAACCACCACATGAACATTGAAGAATTGAGTGTTGACGACATTTGCCTTTGGTTAAATACCAATTGCCAATAACAATATTCAGATAAATTTAAGGGTAACTTTATTATTGTACATCAATATTTATCAAATAAGGACTTTTTACGAGGTCAATACCTAGTTATATGGATCGTGGAGGAAAATATTGACCGAGGACGAAGTCAGAGGTCAATATTTTTATACAGGTCCATATAACTACGTATTGACAGAGTAAAAAGTCCTTAATTGTTATATTACATATGAATTTTTCTCTATTTATTTAAATTTAGAATAATGAGTCGGAAGAGTATATCTGGATCTATTTTTAGAAACAAGCCTTAAATATGCTTTATAAATAGTAACATATCCGGATCTATTTTTAGAAACAAGCCTTAAATATGCTTTATAAATAGTAACATGCCTTAAATATGCTTTAAAAATAGTAACAAGCCTTAAATATGCTTTAGAAATAGAATATATACACAGAATATTTTGGGGGACCACATGACTAAATAATCCAATGAAAATGTAAGAATCATAAACCATATGTAATATATATATATATATATATATATATCAATTTTATTTTATAGGTGGGGGTACTTTCCATAAAAACATTTTCTAAGTTGAGCCTCTAAAAAATTTAAACTTTTAGTGGTGGTACCCCATTTTTTGAGCCGAGTTCCGACCCCCCTGTACATTTTTTTCTGGAAAAGCCCTCAACAATACCAGAAATTAAAATAGTATTTTCTATTACAATATAAGTAAGATTATAGCTTACTTGGAGGACCTAGAAACCCATGAAATAAAACATCTCCACAAGATGAATGGTCCAAATCTTCACACAAACTTAATCTTCTAACTGCAACGTATATAACAACCTTTATTTGATAATGTGACATTAAAGATAATAAATTGACAAGATTTGTCCGCTAAATTAAAACAATTTTTCCTTAATGACATTAATGACTGATTTTGCCGAGTTTAAAGCATAAAAGATTCTATTTGTGGCTTATTTGGGTATTTGTAAAACACATAATTAAGTCAATCGTTATCTAAAAATTTTAAATTGTAACAATATATGACCCATTTTAAAACAAATCTGACAATTCAATATTATGTCATAGTCATATATACTAGTATTAATAAGGTGATTTAACATTATCTAAAATTTAAAGTAATTATTTTTTGTTGTTCGTTTGAATGGTATTTAACACTAATTTCAGCTATTTTTCAGCTATATCATAACATCTAGTTTTTATAAGAGGAGGAACCACAGTACCATGAAAAAACACCCAACTTGAGGTAGGAAAACTGGCAATCCTTGTCAATTAAGATTGAAGTTGAGTACACCCTGCCTGCAGTAAGAATGGAACCCGCAATCTCAGTGTTGACAGACCATGTGATCAATGGTAGATGACTTAACCACCCAGCCACCTGGGCCAAAGTAATGTTTAGTAAATAAATGATAAAATTTAATAAATGTAATATTTATTGGTCACGAATAATTATCCTTATTATTTTTGTCTGTTCAACACTAAAACAAAACGTCCATTATGGGCAACTGATACAGCATCTGTAATATTCATGATTTTAAAAGAAGGCTGTGTAACAAATATATCTCTTCTCATAACTTCTGAGTTTTGTTGAATGTTACTTAGTATTATCAAATACTTTATAAAATTCTAGAGGATATATTTGACAAAGAATTCTATATTAACATCAAAGGATCTCCACTGGATTATGTACATGTAAACCTGATTACTATATGATACACAGTATTACCTAGTGGAGTTATTCCAAAATATTCTGCTTCATGCTTCAGAGCTGATAAACTGATCTTACTGTAAGATAATAATTAGTTACCATAGTTACAATCAAATTTCCTGGAACATGTACCACACCTACTTCAGACACACTTCTTCTACATGTAATATTATTTTACAACATAAAAAAGAGGTTTCATATGTACATTTATTTTATTCAAAAAGATAACATTTCTGTTTCATATGTATGTACATGTATTAAGGAGAAATTATAACAAATGGTTGGATCATGTATACTACAAGGCTTCAGCTGGGAATAAAAAACTGGATGTCATGACATAGCTGAAATACTTGTTTGTTTGTTTGAATGTTGTTAAACACCATTTTTCAGCTATATCATGGCATCCAGGTTTTATTGCGGGAGGAAGCTGAAGTACCTCGGTAGGAAAACTGGCAATTAAGATTGGAGCCGAGTACACCGTGCCCGCAGTGAGACTCGAACCCACAACCTCGGTGTTCCCACTAGCCAGACAACGTGATCAATAGTAGATGAACTACCTCAACCACTTGGCCACCGAGGCCCCAGCTGAAATACTGTCCAATCCAACAACAATATACATGTACATATAAACTGTATAACCTTGAACTTGGTGAATTCACAGCCCATTAAGTACATTCTACAATAAGTGCATAAAGTGATAGAGTTTGGCCATTTTCTTGTCAAAGGTTTTTGTTCCCTCTAACTTCAAGCAAAAAACACCAGTATAAGGGGGATAAAACACCCTTAGGTTATATGAAACTAAATAGGACCATTCAAATTTCAGAACATGTAAGAAAATATTACTCTAAACATAATAGTTCTGTTCTGCCTGAGTGTATATATTTGTTTTTCTATACTATTTTTAGGACAATTTTGAGTCTTAATTTGCTCTGTGTCCCCAATGAAAAGTCTTTTATTATTGCCCAAAAATAATTAAAATTTGCTATTATTTATGTTGCACGAATCACTTACCTGAAATCAACATCTTTGGTTCTAAGGAAGTTTAGTATAACAGCAAATAGTTCAGGATCCCTATCTATAAATATCTGTGGAAAATCATATAGAACTTGAAATTTTATTCAACTAAATATGCAAACAGTTACTATATTCAATCTAAATATGATTCTGTAGTGGTTCTTTCTATTTTTCATTGTATTGCATTTTTTCTGTGTTTAAAATTTCCTAAGTAGGAAAAAATATGTACAAAGGATTTTTTAAATAATGGATTGCTCTCATTGACAATATTGCAACAAATAATGGTGTCCACATTTAATTAGACTATGTAGTCTTTACTAAAAGTTGTTATTTTTAGCAAGTTCTCAGAAGGTGAACTAATTTATATTTTTTTACTCTACTCTAATGCATTATAAACTTACAGCTCCTGTTTCATCTTTAAGAGACAAAATTCTTCCACTTAACAAACTGAAATGTAAAACATTCAGAAAGTCATTTATTGATGTCATCCCTGTAACAATTTTAAGTAAAAGACTTGAAAATGACATTTTTCAGTCTAAATTGATGTTTAATTTCTCTTCTCTAACTAGTTAGTTATGATTTAGAATCTTCTTGTGGGAAATAAAGTAATCAGGACTTTCATAATGGTGTCAAAAAGTTAATCTGCAATAGAATATCTGTAATGTGATTAATACATTGCAGAAAGAAAAAAAGTGTAATATATAGGTATTTATTTCAGCAGGTTATCAGACATGCATACAAAGACATAAGAAAATATTTAAATAAAATAAAGGTTAACAAAAGAACTAGTTGTTAATTAAAGAGTTTCTAGATTAATATACATGTACTATGACAAGCACTGTTCAAGATAGAGGGGCCTATTTCTCGTATTTGCATATTTTTGTGCGTGATTGTTGATGAGGCACTTTTGTTTTTTTTTTTTAAATAAGTGTTCTGTTTGTGTTTTGGTCCTTTATTCTCATTTTAAAGTAAATTCCATCAATTTATTTTTACATTTAAATAATTTTAAAGTGACTGCCAAAATACTATTTGTTACTGTGTTTCAATCTTTGTGGTTGTAACTTGTAACTTCAACACAAGCAGCACTGTATTTGCAAGTACCAGAACTAAGTTCATATCCGCTCCGAAGATTTCTGTATTTCATTTGGTTTGTACTGGTTGACACGAGCATTTTTACTCTACACGATTTGAACAAATAAAATGGCAGTCAGTTAACAGCTTTCACTGTTTTGTTAAAAATTGCATGTAAAATGATAAACATGGCGCAGAGACAAATATTTGAAGATACATATATCTCGCGCAGACTGCAATAAAAAAGGTTTTAGCTATTCCAGATCTGGATCACAATTAAGCCAAAAGACCAAAAATAACTAACAGGCTAATTTTTAGGTAATAACATTTTTGAAGGGTCAAAACTTTAAATTTACTTTACACACAAAATGCGTCCTAACATCCAATAGTTTCAAACCCTGATCAACATGGCCAGTGGCCATTTATGTAAAACTGTTCAAAGATATATCAGCTTGATTGTTAAGTGTAGTTTAGACTATAAAAGGATTAAAGTTGATTAGAGACCTCAATATTCGATGATTGAAAGTAGCCTGACCATGTTACATGTGTACGAGTTCACACTGTCTACCACTAATTACATAATCTAAATCACAAGGAAATGACAATAGTCAAATGAATTAATTAGGTATAAAAACACTATAATTACTTGTAATTTTAGAAAAGAAAATGAATTATGGCCTATTAGAGTGACAAAGGGCATTAATTGGGACAGAGGAGCACTTGAGAGGAGCACAGGGGTGCTGTAATTTTAAGGCCAGGCATGGCATCCCTCTATTTTCCCCTAGCTGAACAGTGACAAGGATTCTTACTGCTTCCTAAAAACTTCTTTGTGTACTTGCCAAAGAAACATAAATACTGCTTTATAAAGAACAGAGAACAAAAAGAATGAAATATTTCAGAACTTTAAAATGGCATGTTGTTATTTACAAATAATAATTTACAGAAAGTTGTTCCTATTAATAAACTAGCAAAATACTAGTAAAACTTATGCACACAGGTAAGTATAAACTAACAATAGTACCTGGTAAAAAAAGAATCTTGAATCCATGTCAATGTTTGTCTTGAAGTGGAAAATCTGAAAAGAAAACAAATACACACTAAAGAAAGCCTTTGGCTGTTTATGATAAGTTTGTTAGTGAGGAGAGCTCCTTCATACATCTATGAATTACCCAAAATATGTCAATCCTTATAATTTTTCAGAAATTGTTTTGAAATATCTTTCACACTGAGAAGCTCCTTAAATTCTATTTTAAGTGTGTGATGCATAGTTATATACACAACAAACTGATGACAAAGAAACGTTTGATTTCGAGGGAATAAGTGGCTTTGACAACAGATATATATATTTTACGCTTTGCACATATGATTATTACTGAAAACAAAAGAAGACAGAAAAAAATATTTTCGTTAATTCCGCATACAATGTTACTCATTGTATTTCGGTTTAAATGACTATAAACGTATGCTAAAGTAAGATATGAATTATGCTGTACATGTATGTTGTATCTGCAATGCCCCTAAAAAAACAATAGAGGTGTACAATTCACTTCTTTCCATATGCCAGCCACCTACCGATAACATATTTGATAACTCTAGTTTAGATGTAAGACTGGTATACAAGCCATAACATAAATATGTCACACTATACCATGCTATACCTTCAATAAACAATTAATTGGAACCTACATGGGTGAAAACCCAATTCCATAAAAAAGGGGTATTAAAATCTGTATCAGATACTTTGCAAACATTTTTCGAATAAAAGTGTGCATGTAACAACTCTTGATTTACAAGTATACACAATAAGTGTTAACTAATGAACTGTGGTGAATAAGCTGTTTATAAATTGTTAGTATAAATGTGTTTCCCAGTTAGTGCCCCAAGGAAATTAATTACCTGTTCACCAATGCAATACACCTGTTGCTGGTTAGATAAAGAGGATTTTATTGTGGTGTCAAAAAATATACAAGAATTACATATATTAATGTATGTGATGTGTGTGAGCATGGATTTCAAAAGGCTGACAGTTATCAGTTACAGATAAATGAGTGATTACATACCTATAATAAAAAAAATGTCCCACCAAGAAGCTTTCTGTACAGGTGACTGGTGTTAATTGGAAAAGATACATGTGTTATTTGTACCTTTGTAAATGTGCTGCTTGTTTCAGATACGACCTTTAAGAAATATTTTCCCTCGTGTGTTAGGATAAGCTTATTCCAAATTGCAGTCGTAGGTTTAGTGAACAAGATCGAAAATAAAATTAACTTCAAATTATTTTCCTTTTAATTTTTTTAAGGAAATTATTGCAACACCGAAAGGTGTATCATTTTGTTGCAGTTATGTAGATGTATTAACACGTTATTTCAAGTCTATTAATGAAAGCTCCTCCCATCGTAAAGTTTTTCCCACCACACCTATTGGTTGGATTGTAATAGATTGATTGAATGTTTGCTTATCGTCTAGCGAGCAGTATTTCAGCTATATTCAGGACGGGAACAAGTTAATAAACAAAATATCAATTGAAAAAGGGGTGGGATGGGACACAGGGAAAAAATGGGAGATAAATCATGTAAAACTGGAAATGGGTCAATTGGAAAATTGTCAATTCCCTCTTTCACAAGCTGAAAACATTACTATGTTAACTGGAATACAAAAATAATGACCTCTGTATAAAAACTACCTTCTTATGTGACCTTTTTTATACTTCCACTTCAAAGGTCGCTTAACACAGGTTGGTCTATATTCTATATATATGTCATACCACAGCAATTTGACTCCATATCATTTGGATAGAAATATATCCAGGAAATGAAAAAAAGTCTAAAGCAAAAGTAAACAATTCCCACCCCCTACCTTTGTTGTTGAGTTAGCTTTGAGAATTTGCACTGACAACATGAATGTAGGTGTTCTACGTACTCACGGACATTTATTCTTTAAGATTATGACATTGCGGTTACAAAAATATGGATCTATTCAAGAGATACAGTCAAACCTGCCTTAGCGACCCCCTCCATATAACGACTTCCTGTGTTATGTGACCGTATTTATTCCTCCCGAGCATTTTCCCATTCATTTTACCTGTATATAACGACTCCCTGTCTTACGCGACTAACGACCGTGTTTTCCGTTCGTTATGACCAAGAAAACCTGTCTAAAACGACTCTCGGGACTGTTAAAATCATTAAGCAATAAATAAACCCTGTCTAACAAAAAGAAGATTCGTAGGGGTTACACTAATGTCCTGAAACTTACCTGGAATGTCCTGAAAACGTATATAAATTGTCATAACTTTTTTATTTCTTGATGGATTTTCACCAAATTTGGGTCAGTTTGAGATATAAACATATATTATTAGAATATGAAAAAAAATATATAAAAAAATAAATTTTGTGGGAGATAAGTTGACCTGAAGGCATGTCTGTCGTGACCTGAAAATGTCCTGAAAACGTATATAAATGGTCAAAACTTTTTTATTTCTTGATGGATTTTCACCAAATTTGGGTCAGTTTGAGATATAAACATATATAATTAGAATATGAAAAAAAATATATAAAAAAATAAATTTTGTGGGAGATAAGTTGACCTGAAGGCATGTCTGTAGTGACCTGAACATGTCCCGAAAACGTATATAAATGGTCATAACTTTTTTATTTCTTCATGGAATGTCTTCAAATATTGGTTGGCTGGAAATACAAACATATATTTATATGAATATGAAAAAATATATTATCATTTTTTGATATTTTGTAGGAGAAATGTTGACCTGAAAGACTACATGTCATTTATTGTGTATTTCTCGAGAATGTCCTGAAAACATACAGAAATTATCATTTTTTCTTGACAGATTGACTATTAGTAATATTGCTCAACTGTTGCTGAAAATAATAATATAGCGTGTTTTTTATGAGAATTTCTTACACATTTTCTGCATATTAAAGTTTAAAAAAGCCATTAATAGTAGTACAAATGTCAGCTGTTTACTCTTAATTGCATTGAAAACATTAATTAGAGTATTTAGTTGGATCAATAATACATCAGGTAGTAATTAACATTATTGACACTTCAAGGTAATTACATATTTAATTAGGACAGGCTTTGGGCAGACAAGTTTATTACTTTATTTAGAAAATACAAGGAAAAAAATTGCAATAAAACTAATACATAAACAAATATAGACTGAAAACCTATTACTGAGACTGTCTATGATCATCATAAAACCAATCTGAAGACACTTAGAAAATAAAACAGCATTTTAAAGAAACTTTGTACAGAAAATAAGAAAATTAAGAACTATAGATTATATAAGAATTAAATAATAATAAAATTGAATGATAGCACTATTCAAGTGTAGCAGTCAGATGACTTGGTGAACTTTGAATGGAAAGAAATATAAATTCATGTTACATATACATATTGGTGATAACTTCTCACTGTTAAAAACTTTTCACTACCAATTAAATTATAACCAAACAAGTAATTGATTGTAATTAAATTAACTGCAATTAATGATTAATGCTGATGTAAATATTACTCACTTATTAAAAATTAATTCTAGTTCAATTCTGGTTCAGTTTAGCAAATTCATAGTTGGTCAGTCCTCAAATCTTTATGCATCTATAACTGTCCTCTATGGATTTTATCATTTTGTTGTGTGGATATATTTTTCTTTATCACTGAGGTAAGACATTATCTTATATGTGTAGTTTCAGGACATCGTACGTCTTATACACGAAGTGAATTGTTCAGGTCAACTTTTAAACCATTTAAAACTAATATTTTCTATTTTTTATTGACTTGAAATATACAATATGTTTCTACTTCGTACTTTGCCGAATTTGATGTAAATCCATTGTAAAATTTAAAATGATTTCAGGTCACGTCTCTTTATAGTAGGAGATCATCCTTCAGGTCAACTTTTCTCTGCTGTAATAAATTTGTCTAACTTTCTGTTTAACTTTTAATATAATATAGATGAATATCTCGCACTGACAAAAATTTAAGTGAAATTTATTCAGAAATAAAAAAGTTATAGATATTAATTTTATTCCATGTCATGTTTTCAGGTAACGACAGGTAGTCCTTCAGGTCAACTTATCTCCCACAAATTTTTTTTTTTTTAAATTTTTTTTTCATATTCCTATAATATATGCTTACATCTCAAACTGACCTAAATTTGGTTTAAATCCATCAAGAAATAAAAAAGTTATGATCATTTATCTCCGTTTTCATGACATTTTTCAGGACATTACCGCAAATTTCAGGACATTAGTGCTACCCGATTCGTAGACCATTGGCATTGTCGTCAATTATCAAGGTTCTTCGAAACGGAAAACTAAAGTATGAAGCGATCAAAACTGTTTTATTATCTTAGAAGCGAAGTTCAGATTCCCCTGTAAAATTTGAATAGTCGTCAATGTCGACATTCGATTTTGTTGCCATTCGGGTTAGAAATGATGATGTTTCTCATAACGGCGTGTTTATTGTATAATCACACCATTTTGTTTTACAAAGGGAAATAATCAATACGAAACCGGTGTACACTGGTTCTAAACCAACTTGCACTTTCTACATAGAGCTTATTGTTAAAACACAAGGAAACCAGTAAAACCAGTACAAAGAAAAATACAACAACTAAATGGGGGAATAAAGTTGACCTGCGTTAATTCAATCGGAAATCAAAACGCTCA
Source organism: Limnoperna fortunei (assembly GCA_944474755.1). Lineage (NCBI taxonomy): Eukaryota > Metazoa > Mollusca > Bivalvia > Mytilida > Modiolidae > Limnoperna > Limnoperna fortunei. The sequence goes on along the minus strand of OX104113.1, from coordinate 20,572,524 downwards.
TTATTGTTGTATATTTTGTACTTGCATTATTTACATAAAATAAATGTCATATTTTCTTGTTTACTTAATAAAACAAACAATGCAGGTCTCCAATTAACTCTTTCACATGCTGACAACATGACTTTGTTGATTGGTCTGCAAACATCATGACCTGTGTATAAAGACCCCCTGTCTTATGTGACCTTTTTACAATTTCCCTTCAAAGGTCGCTTAAGGCAGGTTTGACTGTAAATGTCATAATCTTAAAGAATAAATGTCCGTGAGTATGTAGAACACCTACATTTATGTTATCAGTGCAAATTCTCAAAGCGAACTCAACAACAAAGGTAGGGGGTAGGCATTGTTTACTTTTGCGTTAGACTCCTTCGCTCACTTCGTTCGCATCAATAATTTTTTTCGTTTTCCTGGCCATATTTCGTCCCAAATGATATGGGGTCAAATTCCTGTGGTCACACTCATGCTCGTACTCATATTCTAGCTTTATAACATAAAGCCTCACATTTCACGTTAATTTTCATTGGTCTTTTACATTTTTTATTAGTATTGGAAATGCGAGCGTTTCACTGAAACATAACATATCAATGTCCAATAACAAATGTTGAAATGTTAACAAGAAATGGGAGGTTTTATTAATGGAACTGACTCCGAGTCACTCTCAAAGTATACCGCTGTTGCAATAACCACATAAAAGATATTTGATTATTAATTCCTTTCACGTTGAATAAGGTAAGATTACTTCTAACAACTATACCTCGTTCCACCAACATTCAAATGAATAACGTCACCAGGCATTGACAACGTTAAAATATCATCAAAAACACAAAGTCAGCCAGCGAAATCAGATTGTTGATGTTAACGCTGCTTCCGGGATACACAAAACGCTGCTGATGAACACACAATCTAAATAGAGACCGCAAAATATATATATGTTTATAACGTACCACTAAAACGAAATAGATATTCCTCTTCCTTGCCACATAGTTTTTATATGCTGATTCATAACTCATTTAAAAAAAAAACATTTCGAGCTTATTTTGAAGAAGAAAATTCAAGAGTGTCACCAGAACAGAGAATAAAAGAGCACGACACAATTTTCTGTTCAATGACATTTTTAAATTTTGGTATATTGTCCATATTGTCAGGCTGAGAGTTGTATAGGTTTTTATATGATTAATAGGTTCCTATGTAAAGTTAATATATAAAGTTTAGTGAAAGAAAGTAAAATGGAGATAAATGTTAATGGTGTTTATGGTGTTTGTGTGTCCTGCTAATCATGTTTTGCTGTTCACAATTTTAGAATACATCTCATCTTACATTTCAATTTTTGCAATTTACAGTTTTTCTCTATCTATTAAAGGTCTCAAGAAAATAGCCCAAAGGCAAAGAACTAGAATCTCCCACAAGCCTGTAAACACTCACATGGAACACAAATGACTTCAAGCTATCTAAAAATTGTTTCAATTTACAGTTTCAGGCTAGTTGTTATAGCTTTTAAGTTACTGGCATCCTCACAAGTCAGGGTTTCTGTGTCCACATGTGTCCACGAATCCCTGACAAACTTGGCTAGGAAATTCCCGGGCTACATCGTACCTTAATGTAGCCAATCAAAAGCTCGCTTTCATTCACGACTTGGTTAGGGGATATCCCGATGTCGATTGTAAATAAACCAAACGGATGTGTTGCTTAGACCATGTGAAAATCAGTGTATTTTGTACAATAGTGTTAATAGTTTGTTATTATCGCGTTATTATTTAGTTGCGTTACGTTTTCTTCACACTCCAAAATGAGTAAGAATGACTACTGCCAAACACTTGCTTCTTTCAAGCAATTTCATTAGTTGATATTTTAATGGATTGACGTCATACGAAAATCGTCTAGCCCGGGAATTTCCTAGCTAAGTTTGTCAGGGGTTCGTGGACACATGTGGACACAGAAACCCTGACTTGTGAGGATGAGTTACTGGCAAAAACTAAACATTTATTCTTAAAAATTTTGATAAAGTACAATAACTCCTATAAGGTACCTTCAGACAATTTCTGAAAAATTAAATGATTTGTAGGTCTTGTCCTTCACGTTTAATAATTTACAATTTTACTCTAGGTGACAGAATTCCTCAATAAAGGGCAATAACTCCTATAGTCATCACACTAAGTAATGATTTGTAGGCCTTGCCTTATTGGTCATTTGTGCAATTTACAGTTTCATTCTGGATGTTATGGCATTAAAGTTACAGGACAAAAACTACAAATTTCACCAAATACTGTTATTAAAGGGCAATAACTCCTACAAGTAGTCATTTAACAATTTTCAAACAATACAATGATTTGTAAGCTTGTCCTTCTGATTATTTTTGCTATTTACAGTTTTAATTACATTATTTTAAGTTCTAATGCGAAAGTTGGTAATTTTGCCTAAAATGATCATTAAAAGGCAATAACTCCTATAAGAAGTTATCTGACAATTTTAGACAAATTAAGTGAATTTTAGAACTTGTATTGCTGATCATTTTTGCAATAAACAGTTTGACTCTAGCTGTTCTAAGTTTTAGGAAAATTTCATTAAAAAAATCATCATTAAAGAACAATAACTGACATAAGAAGTCATCTGACAATTTCATACAAATTAGCTGAATTGTATAACTTGTATTGCTGATAATCTTTTTACAATTAACAGTTTCACTCAAGCTGTTCTACATTTTAGGCTACAGGACAAAAACTGAAAATTTAATTGAAAAATCTTCACTTAAGGGAAATAACTCGTATAAGGAGTGATTTAACAATTTCAGACCAATAAAATGAATTGTAGGAAATTCTGATGATCATTTATGCAATTAGGTTTAGCTCTTTAGGTTACATACAGGGCATAAACAAACAAATTACTAAATCAAAGTGCAGACTGCACCGAAGGAAAGGTTGCTTCGCAATTATGAAATGAGATTCAGTCCTCATGTTTGACAGGCAATACAACAAACCAATGTAAAATAAATCAGGTAAATTTAGAAACATATTAGATATAAATTTAAAAGACTAGAAAAAAAACTTTGCAATCCTCATAATTGATAGCCCCAGCTCCCCTATGTCTTGAATGGCAATTTCCAGAGCTTTGCTGTTGGAAACTCCAAAAATCGTTTTGCTCAAACTGTAAATAATCAGGTGCACAATTCCACCATATGACAAAGGATACTGCAAAAGTTTCATCAAATCCCACTCAGTGGTGCAAGTAGTTGTGGATAAGAGATAGGTATCCCTACATCAAAGAATGGCCAGTCAATGTTTGCTATGGAAAATCCTAAATATCATTCCAATCAAAATATAAAATATCAGGTGTACAATAGCTCTATGTGACAAAGAGTCCATCAAAATCCATTCAGTGCAACAATACAATTGAAGATGCTTCTATCATAAATTTTATAAATATATAAATAAATAAGACAAAATTGCTGCTGCCCCTTCCAGACATAAAATTCGCACCTGTTATATGGTTGAAATATACATGTACATATATGTAAATGTCTCCCTTTGAATGTAAGTGATGGCATAAGCTTCTAAAATATTCAAAACTAAAATAATTTATTTCTGTAATACTCCAGGGCTTCAGTTGCCGAGTGGTTAAGGTAGTATTCAACTACTATTGATCGAATGCCTGTCAGCACTTGTTTGAATCTTACTGCTGCCAGGGTGTGCTCAACTTTAATCTTGATTGACATTTATTAAAAGACTACAATCTGGCTTTCTCCTTCAATAAAAACAGGACGCCCAAACATAGTTGAAAAATTGCTGAAAGTGGTATTAAACAATTACAACACAGGGATCTGTGCAAGACGATTTACATGTGCTTTCGAATGATACTGGGTCGATTTTGTTATATCGAGTCCCACACACCCAGTATTATTCAAAAGCGCATGTAAATCAATTTTTATAAATCCCCCGGATTCAAACAAACAAAAACGACTGTATGAGGCAACGTATATCTTTATAATCAGAATGCATGTCAACTAGTTTGTTTTAAATTTTAAAAAGTGTGTTAATAGCTTATACTAAAAGACACAATCAAATGGAGTGCTTTTCTGCGTGCATTTTTAAAAATTAATATTCAATATGCGATATTGTAACTTTTTATTACAAAAATCCAATAAAAAAAAGTCCACTGTACATCATCTTCGCTAGCCAAGGGTTACGATCCGATACTCTTATCTTCACCCTTGGCAGATTGAGCCATAAAATCGTATTTCCCGCCTAGCGACATCTATCGGAATTAATAAGAAAACTTAAACTCCGCCCATATGAATTACATCATTTTTAGCCAATCAAAAGAAAGGTATTATGCAAGTTTTGTAAGATGTAATGTCTGCGCCCAGTGTTTCCAAAACTATATGTGAATTATTCAAAATAGATTCTTTAAACCAAAATCAGAAGGATGCGATCGAAGCTTTAATGCAGGGAAAAGATGTTTTCGTAGGGACAAGAACAGGTAGTGGAAAATCTTTGACCTACGAGTGTTCAATCGCACATGTTATCAATGCGTGATCAGTAGTATCGAGCGTTCTGATTGGACGCAGCTAGACTCAGCTGGAACCAATAAATGCCGGTAGCGGACAGACAAAAAAATCCGGCTCAATCTGCCAAGGGTGAAGATAAGAGTATCGGATATTAACCCTTGGCTAGCGAAGATGACTGTACATATTCCATAAGTAGATTATTGTTTACATCAGGGACAGTCTATACTGTATACTGTATAGTATAGACTGTCCCTGTTTACATGTACTTGACTTTTGCTTTGCAATCTGACATTTTTTGTTTTCAACAAGTGTCTTACGATGTTGATCGCCAGCTTTTGTGACGTTCTATGGCATTCGCGCCTAAACCGCAAACGAAATTACCCCAAGGTTTACAAATGGATAATAATCGCTTGCTCTAAGTTACACCCATTCTAACTTTGGTCAAAATTAACCTTGGAAAATCGCTCTATCAAATTGAAAAACAGGATTTCAAAACGCTGAACAAATTTCAAACAAGTACTATCTTTAAAAAAGATAGTCGACGCATTTAACTCTTACAGCACAGGCACTTAGGGTCAGGATAATTTTTTTATGGAATAAAAGGCCAATAAATGAGTTTTCAGTGTGTATTCACTCGTTTGGTAACATGTCTCATTGTGAAATATTGACCTCAGAAAAATATATAATACATTTTTTCTTTACTATATGTTCGAATAATCCATTTACTATCAGGCGCGTAGCTCCCATACAAGCAAAATATCATTTGCTTTCACATCAGATTGTCAAAAATCTTTGTTTTATATGAGATCCATTTGTTAAGCATAATGCTATACTTAAGAAAGTTAAAAAAAACGTTCGTTTTTAATTCATGCATAGATTAAACTCTTTAAAACCCCAAAATGCAGGAGCTGGGGGCTTCGCCTCTTGGGTGGATTTCACAAAACGTCGTAAGTGTAAAATCGGTCGTAAGTGTTGACGTCACAATGAATTTCCCTTTGATCTCCAAACACTTACGATAGATTTTACACTCACGACTTTTTTTGAGAAATCGACTCCATATGGTCCCCTATCTGGGCTTAGCCCTGGACCCGCTGGGGACCTAAGGCGGTCCCCAGACCTATCGCCTACTTAATTTGCTTGCACATGGCACAAGGGTCAGCTACGCGCCTGACTATTCTTGTGTCACAAACACCAAAATATCTTTTTCAATACATTTTTATTAGTTAGAAATTGTTATATTTTTAAATATACTTGTATTTTATTTACGAAACTTCTACATGCCATTCTCCCAACCTTAAAATTTTGTATAGATGGCGCCGCTCTGCAAATCTGTACATCGACAAAGCACACACTTTTGTGTTAATTTTCATTTAATTAAACACGTAAAAAATAGAATGCAAAAACGGATGAAACGACGACCACACAATCGCACAAAATAATCATTAAATCATTTCAATCATAATAACGTCGTCAAGTATTATATAAATTAGACTGGTGCCACTGTCAGTACTACATTTGTCGGTTCAGTGAACAGCTATCGCGAGGATTGCCAAATATCGCGTGGATTTCCAAAACCAAAAAGTGTAACGATTCTGTCTCTCGCGGATGAACATGGAATATTAGTTTAAATCGTAATATTAGTTATCAGTTATACAGTAAATGAGACATAATACGAAAGGAAATGTATATTAAAGTTGTTCAAGATAAATGTGGTGCACCGATTCATGTAATTGATAGATTCCTCAAATGTGACCTATATTTTACGAGCGTAAGGTTTTATTACATGCCGGTCGCAGTAGTTTCTATGTATTAGAGCGTTAGCATGGGGAAAGTTTGCTACGCAACCTTCCCAAAAATCATCATTACAAGGTAATAACTCCTATAAGGAGTGGTCAAGACAATTTTGGACCAACAAAGTGTTTTGCAGACATTGTCTTGCTGAGTATTTAAGCAATTTATAATGTCAAACTTCTCTTATAGTTCAAGATATTTGGTAATTTTGTCCATTTTGTACATTTAAAGGCAATACTCCTCCGGGAAGTCAAAACACAACTTAAGATTAATAGGAACATTTGTTGAGCTTGATGTGCTGATCAACTTGATGTGAGGTTTATGCAGCGACCATAGCAAAAAGGGTGGAGCAAGTAAAAGATTTAATTTTAATTAGATTATTACATATGCTATTATAATTTTTGAGATATTGACCAAAAACCTGTGTTAATCCTATGTTCTATTTTTAGTTGCAGAGGCCATCTTGGTCCATTGATCAGCACCATGAAAACAAATTTATAACTAGGTACCATAAGAATTATTGTGCCCAAGTTTGAAAAAAAAAATTGACCAAGTGGTTTCTGTGGAGAAGATTTTTTAAAAAGTTTACAATGGATAAGGAACACCAAGTAATGAGAATGTCCATGTGAGCTAAAAATTTTCTTTAAAGAACCTTCTTTAAAATGTAGTTGGTAGAAAGTTTATGATCCTTGTGGAAAGAACAATTACTCAAAATTTACTGTACTTCTGCAAAATTGCTGAAAAACTGCATTATCCATGCAACCTTTCTGTAAAACTGTATAGGCCCGTTTTGAAAACTAGGAGTTAATTACACAAAATAGGTACCATTGTCTGTCAAATTTGCTACAAAAGGATCAAGTTTCTAAGTCTGGGAAAATGTTTTAAAAATTAATTAAACAAATCCATAATAAAAGGTGAAAATCTTTCAGGACTATGTGTTGAAAGCTGTAGGACTTGAAAACACAAATTAGGTACTGTCTTCAGTAAAAATTTCTGAAAAAGACTAAATACAGCAAGTCTGGAAAAAAGAGAAAAAAACGTTGAATCCATTCCATAATGGCAGATGCACAACTTTATTATCATGTGTGGAATCTTTTTGTACAGTTTAGAGATCTAGGTTAAACCTGGGTGGAGTTTATTATGCAAAATAGGTACCTTTCTTCCCTGCCAGCTTTAAGTCCTTAAAAAGCAATAACTAAAATAAATAGCCTACAGACATTGTCTACTTTGCATACTTATTTGTTAATCTTGTCCGACTATCATTTCTTTCTATTGTCTACAGTGTTTCTTAGTGTCCAAGTTTCAAGATGGAAGCCAATAAAAAATTTTGTTTTAAGCTGCTGTTGCCATGTTTCTGATAAAAACAATGAAGCTTATTTGAAGAGGACTTCACATACATTTTTTCAAGCAATAAATATGAAATGAGGAATACTGGTAGAAGAAGAACATTTATATTCCAGCAAAGATTGGCTTGGTCAAGTGGTTTCAGAGATGTTTGAAGTATGAAAGGTTTATTGGCAATGAAAGTGTAGTTCATTGAACTGACAACAAACATAAAGTGATGGCAAATAGCTCATCATTTCAGTCAGGTGAGCTAAAAATGTAAAAAGTAATGTTTAAAGCCAATTGATTACAAAATTTCACTACTGACTTTGATCAGCTTAGCTAAAAAGTTGGGGGGGGGAGTCTTATCTTTTAGTTGCAACTAAAAACAGTAAATGTATTGATTGATTGAATGTTTGCTTTACGACCAGCGAGCAGTATTTCAGTTATATTCTGGACAGGCAGTTAATACATTATATGTCTGCAATAATATTGCACTAAATTTTTTTCTGCCGAGCAAAACAACTGTCTTTAAGTACACAGTTTCATATAATAATGAAAATATATAACAGCTCTTGGTGAGGAATTTAAAGTGCTGGCAATTTCAGTGAACAGTTCTAAAATCTGAAATATCTGTCCCCACGATAATATTATGTTAATGAATTGCTGGCATGAAATAAATTAACATAACTTTAATATTATTTTTTATTATGAAATATGACATATTGTGATCAACACAAAGATGTCAGTCACGAGTATGTAATTTACAAATAATGTAAATTTCCAAAATATTCAAAGATAAAGATTGAAAATGGATTCTAAGTAAAATATTTTGTTTAACAGTGATAAACAACCCACATGACATAGACATTATTGAAATCTGAACATTTCAAACATAAACAAATTTAAAGTTATAACAGATTTACACATTTCAAAACCACTTACAGTATGAAATTATTATACATCTGGAATTTGATTGTGTTATATAAATCATTCAACTTCTGAGTGTTACTGCTGTAGTTGCATTTTCTAAACAGTCTATGTGATTGCATTCTATAATAGTACATCATTATGATTTTGTCATTCTAAATTGTAATTCTATATAGCAAAAATTTCGCAAATGGTACACGTTCTTTACAAATGTCTGCTGCACATGCCATTATTTATCTATCTGCCAAGATAGTTTTTGGTGCTAATGCTGAATTTAGTTACTAAAGATGCCATTACTTTTACAGACCAGGTTTAATGGTTAAAATATTGTTTCTGTGTATAGTCGATTTGAAGTCTAATAAGTCAATTCATTTTAACACATAATGTAACTCAATGATTTTAACAAGATCAGACAATTAAGTACAATAAAAATGTTAAATGCCCAATTTTACAAAGAAAAAATAAAATACATTCATATGTATATTGCACAGGTCAATTCCAGTCTGCATTATGAAGGATTTTTATTTCCTGGTTATTCATTCTGCATACAGAAAAGGGTGCATTTCTGTTTTTCTTTTGCAAAAAGTACATAATGCTAACATAAAAAGAGAAAAATAAGCAGAAAATATTATTAACTCCTGATTTTTTACTTGTATGTACATATCTCTACATATATTGTACATTGCATACTTAAAGAATGAATTGCATGGCAACCACCATTGAATTTATATAATAACACTTGATATGAAATGTAAAACATGATACAGCACAACAATTTCTATAATATATTGACTATATCAACAACAAAACACTAGATTCATTGTAATGTATGATTCGTTCTCAAGATAAGATCATTGTGTAATGATATTATATATTTTAGTAGAATACAGTGCTCCCTTGTTATATCACCATATCTTGACCAGGCTTATTGTAAAAAGCTACATTGATAGTATATCAAGGGAAAAGTTAAAACTTAATTTTTTTTTACTTTTTTGAAAAACTGGAGATTTGTGGTGATAAGTAAAAACTGTTTTTTAGAGCAATGGTAACTTAAAAACCATGGTACATTTTAAATTACAAATGTTTAAAACTTCTATACTGATATTAAGTAGAATCAGTTTTTATAGCATCTATTCGTTCTTGAAAATAACATCTCTCTTCATTCCTACATGTTCTTTATTTAAGCACCACTTGTCTTGTCACAAACTGCAGATCTTCATTTGGCAATCAGTTCTTTTTCACAACTAGAAACAAAGAAATTAAATTTTGCAGTTCAAGTAATCTTGTACCAGGAGCTTAAAAATGAAAAACTAAATAAATAAAATCTGTTGCAGATACACATTGTATTTATGCATTGTTAAATACATGTATAAAATGAACCAAATCTTTCTGCATAATTATAGATTAGGAAAGCAGTCTTTTATACAGAAAAAATAATTTGTTGGGAAAATAGTGGAGGGGGAAGGGGGCAGTACATTTTCTTTTTTAACAAAATATATGTATACTGTAAAATGTGTATGGTACTAGTTAAATAACATGAGCTACTAACTAAGAATATTACTCTGTGAAAAGAGATAAGCTATGTATGTAATACAAAAATAGTGAACTAAAATGATGCTTTGGTAAATCAGATGACATGTATTGGAAGCTGATGATAATTGCCATTGTAACAAGTGTGGACACAGAAAAACGTCTCGCCTGCATTCCGCATCTGCAGTAACAAAAATAAATTTTGTCATAAGCATTATGTAAATAGCATTAGTTATCAGCTCAGCCTGTATACCAAATATTGTTACCATACCATGCATAGTTACAGAGGAACTGTCCTAATACAAAAATAGTCACTGGACCATGAAATTGAGGTCAAGGTCAGGTGGCACCTTCCAGACAGTCATGTACTATTCATCAGCAACCTTTATACCAATATTGTCATCTTACCATGCATAGTTACAGAGAAACTGGAGTAACCCAAAAATTTTAAGGTAGTGGCTGGACCGTGAAATTGAGGTCAAGGTCAGGTGACCCCTACCAGACAGTCATGTACTAGTCATCAATAACCTATATACCAAATATTGTCATCCTACCATGCGTGGTTACAGAGGAACAGCCGTAACCCAAAAGCTTTAACATAGAGGCTGGACCGTGAAATTGAGGTCAAGGTCAGGTGACAAGTGACTGACTGGCAAGTACTCATCATAAGCTACCTCTGGACCAACTAAGATGGGCCTAGGGCTTGGGCTTACAAATATATGAAGCAAGATTCCCATACATTCCCATACAAGCCGGATTCCCATACATATGTCTCGCCTTCAAAAGTCGCAGGCAAGACAAAAACTGGACAAATTTCTATTTAAACCTGTCGTTCCCCATCCAATATTCAGTGATTTAGCTAGCGCTCGCCACTTTCGCAATTGGCGAATCCTTTTCAGAAATGACGAAAATATTTTGAACGTAATTCGCCACTTAAAATTTTTAAATTTCAAAATTTTCATCGTCAAAATCGCCATTCTCGGCACAGATAAATCCAAATATCCAACCCAAGATACAAGTTTATGACCCAAAGCAATCAAAGTAATTATGTAATAGACATGCCACTAGATATTATTTGATAATTAATCACTTTATTACTGTGTACACATCGTCACACGCGATCAAGTATAGCCAGTTGGATAGCAATTAGGGGCGATCTTTTTGTGGTCCCACATCGCCTTGTTCATCATTGCTCTGTCATTTTGAGAAAGTCGTCTTAAATTTCCTTTTAATTTTATTGCTATTATCGTCAGAAATCGTCATATTTGTGTTATAGTGTCATGTTTTTATCTTGTACGCGCCATTTGTTTACGCTGGTTCCAGCGTGCTTTTTCTTTGTATATATAGCGTAGGTTAAAATATCGGAAAACCAGTTCAAAGCAAAAGATAATACCGATGGTTTTCGGAGCGGATATGAATTCGGTGCCGGAGTTTGAAAAATATGATGCTTCTTGGATTTAAATGACTTGAAAAATTTAAACAAACACAAATTAATATTTTGGCAATCACTTTTTTAAAAGTTGTTCATTTAAATCTGCTCAAATATATGTTCTATGGCAATATTACATTGAATACATAAAATATATTATAAAATGGTGCTAGAAAATATTAAATATTTATTGATGTTTATTGTATTCATTAATTATGGATCTTGCATGCATTTATACATATAAATAAATATACAAACATATAAGGTCTAAAAAATCATCGCACGCAAAAGTGACTAATGGTTCAAAAATCCTAGCTAAAACCCTGCAATATTGCCTAGTTTTCAAACAAATTTGCTTACTTAATTTATTCTGTAATTTTGTAAATATGACCAGTTTTTTATATGTCTACACTAGTTTTATGTGTAATTTCTTTTAAATGTATTTTTTTCAATCTTTTATCTCCATATAAAGTAGGATTGTTTTTTCTATTTGAAGAAATGTACTAGATACATTCTGAGTTTTGAAACAGTCAAGATCATAAGATACTCACTGATTGTTTATGAGAATTATTTGTCTTCTTATGATCTTTTATACCTGAAAAATAAGAACATTTTGTTTACAATACTAAAAGACAATACATTCTAATTTTTTTTTAATAATGAAAATAATCACTAGCAGTTTCACATGCATTTTTCCTTTGATGAAATTAAAATCTTGGTTCTCAAGTTTTAAAAAAACATAAAGAGTACATGTTATTCTTTGATCCGATTTCATTCTGCTTATTAGATGTGCACATACAGATGTATAGGCAATATATTTAATAATCTGTCTAGTATGAATCATGATTTTTAACCTTTCTTTTGATTGTAAAGAAATCTGATATCTTTTTATTTGAGTGGGTATCCACAGTTGTACTATCAATATCCATGCCACCATCTTCTGCAGTATGTTCATGTTGTACAATTAATGTTCCACACGGGGGTACAATTTGACCCATTTTATCCAAGCACATTTGTCCAGTCATATTTTGATTAGGGATAGCTGGACTGTTTTCGTTGGCATCAATGATAATCTGATCAATTCTTTTTCTTGCTCCAGTAAAAAGTAATTGTCTAGTCTTCTCTATAAAATATACATAGAATTATGTTAAGAACACTTCAATAATAACATTTATTACATATTTATTGCAAATATAAGGAAAAATGTTCGCGCAGGGCCAATATTTAAAAGACCATATCATAATCTGTAAGTTTATACTTCACAAGAAATCCTGTATACTTTTTTCATTGAAGTCAGGGGCTACGCTGAGCTTTGCTCATTTCAAGAATTGTGAATTTTTTTTATTTGGCAACAAAATATTGTGTCTTACGGTTTTTTGGTGTCTAGGTTTCAGTGTTAAACAATGGATGCGCTTGTTAAATTTTAGGGTTATTAAATGGCAAAAGGCAATAAAGGAATCAACAAAGTTGTCTCATTTAAAGCGGCTTTACCTGCATCAAAGTTGAATAGACGCGTAATAAAGCAATTAATGCTGTTAATAAATGTATAGAAATAACAAAACAAACTTACTTTTGTAGTAACATTTTTGTTATAAATTAATAAAATACAGGTATGAAAATTGACAACATCGATGTTGTTGAGTGATTTCCAGACAGGATGTCCGTCTTAATTTCATAATTACTCTCACACCTGCGTAGTTTGAATTTCAGTATTCCCCGTTTTATGTTCATTCAAGGGGATAGATGTTTCCAATAAATTACTCTAGAATTTTGGTTTCTGCTAACAAGAAATCAATCACATCTTTTCATGATTAAAATAAAATTATTGTACGGGATGCATAAGACCAAACTTGTGAACAAATTTGAAATAAGAGTCCGGCAAACTGGATTTCGTCCTATGCGACAATATTTTCAGGGTGTCTGACCAAATGTCACACATAATGTTCAACAATTTTGCCCCTGATTGAAGGGATTAGTTCCCTATGTTTACAAAAAGCAATGAACACTTTTCAAATTAAATGGGCAGTTTGGTACAATTAATGGGCACAAGCATTTTTAAACGTTATTAAAAAAAACCCAATGCTACAAAGCAGAAAGTGGAAGTATAGGAAGGCACTACTTCTCTTTCTTAGGCTGACAGTATATAGTTGAACCACACGCACATGTTTATAACATCACCATCGTGACATGTGTTGACTCAGACCTGTGCGGCAAATTAAATCAGCTGTCAAAGTCTAAAAAAGCATTGGATTATTGAACTCAAAAAGTAAAGGACAATTTGTGATATATAAACAAAAGAATGGTATAAAATATGGACAGGTTATTGTAGGAATGTTTTTTCTATTGAATTTTTTGGAATAATAAAGGTACAATACATGTATGTAATAACAGGGATTTACACTAACAGTTGCCCAGTCGTCCAAGGTGACTAAATAATTGCATGGGCGAGTAAAGTTTGCTTTTCGATCGTCCAGGTGGCGATCTGTGATTATTTGGTTGATATCTGTTTTCACGAATTTTATCCTGTCATTGTGTAAAGGTGGCGGTATGTCTCCTTTCTATTTTATTCCCATATTGGTAAGAAATCTGAAATATTTTTGTTTGTGCGTCATGTTTATCCTGTTTACGCGCCACACAGTGTTAGCTGGTCCCGTTTGGCTTTTACCATGTTTACTTTGTACATAAAACTTAGTAAAAATGATACCAGAAACCAGTTCAAAGTGAAAAATACGAAAATTTCCGGAGCGGATATGAACGGTTGTTGGAGACTTCGTACCAAGTAGATTTCGTACCGTTTTTGGAGACTTAATTTATAAATAAAAACTTAAGTATATTATTCTTTTATTATTTATTGATTTACATATAAATAACACATTCTGTACAAAATACACAAAAACAATGTTTATTTTTTGTAATGATTTCACAATGTAATTTACATCAGAAGTGGTGTATACTTGACTATTTTTGCATTGAAACCATGTAAAAGAAGGCAGAAAATAATTTTTTTCAAACAAAATGGGAAGTATTTTGCAAGTAATTTAAACTGACAAAATGTATATCATTGGAAAGATAAGAAACAAATGAGTCACCATACTGTTTGACCCAGGTTGGGCATCGTATCAGCGTGTTCCTTACTGCATATACCCAGTATGTAAAGTAATTCTTTGCACGCCTCACATCCTAATTAAAGATCGTTTACAAATTTGATATTAATTTGCATGGTTAAGATAACTGTACAAGCAGAGAAAATTTTTGAGAAATTATAGCCACAAATACTGTCAGTGGTAATTATTAATTTGTCTTTGCAGACAATAACATTTATTTTTATTATGGCTTTATCATGTTTATAAAGAACAGGTTTTGTACACAATACACACAAATATTACACAAAAAACAACCTTATTCATGGCAAAATTCATGATAATAATTGCACATGATAACAAGTGTGTTGTATATATGTGGTACGAAGTCTCCAAGTAAGTGATACGAAGTCTCCCGGTATGACTTCTCGATGGTACGAAGTCTCCATAATTCATATGAACTCGGTACAGGAGATTGCAAATATGATGCGGCTTGTGATGAGTATTGCATGAATGACTTAACACAATACAAATTAATACTTTGGCAGTAACTTTCAAAGAAAGTAAATTTAGATCTTTAAATACTTTTAATAGTGCATTTTATGTTACATAATATTATTTGTTTCACAGTTCTATCCTATGACTTATTTCAAGTTTTAATTGATGGAAGTGTATTCTTTTTCATTATAAAAAAATATGAAATGTGTGGGCGCCTAACTTTTTAACTGGGCGCCACAATTTTTAAGTTAGGAGACCAGGTGGCAACCATGATAAACAGACTGTAATTGTAAACAAAGTAAAGTCGACTTCAGATTATACCGTAGACTGTTTGCATATTCTTATCCCCATCAAAACCAAGCAAATTGATTTCTCGATTTCCTACGTGTGTCTTCATCTGGAGAGGAGAACCATCTCCAAACGGATTAGGCCGTTTCGGCATGACGTAAACGAGATAAAAAAATTCACTTGTCAAATTCTTTGGCGTCTCTTCGCGGGACCTTGACTGATAACCATTAACTACTTTCCTTACCAATGAGTAAGGGACAAGTATTCTTACAAAATAGAAACCAGTTTGGAAAAGTTTCCGGTGGGGATAAAAAGTGGTCCCGGTTATGCATCTAGTATTGTGAATATCGACGCTTGCACAATAATACTATATTTATTCAGGAACATTTACTAGTCACATATTAACGAAGCAATGTTTGAATAGAATTTTTGTTTTAAGTCTTATAGTAAGAATGCAACCGAATGCAACGGCAATCACAAGTATAATATTTTCTCTAAAATCAGAAAACGATGTCACTTCATCCTAAACTGTTTAAAAGGCATAAAATTGTCTTCTTAACTTCACTCATTTCTTTACATATATATGTTTTTCCTGTGCACTAGAAATTATTTAATTTTATCATCTATACTTAATGATGCATTAATCTTTTATGTCTTTAGTACATGTAATTATACACGATTTTTATTTAACTTAACAGAGACGTGTAATTATGATCAATTATATGTCTGTTACCACAGTTCGTTTTTCAACACAAAATCCTTGGTTTTGATAATCAAGTTTATACCTAATTATTGGTTATAGAAAAAGTAATTCGTAAAAATCGTTAACATGGGGATCTTATTAATGATGTTAAATATTTTGAAGTAAAAGAATTGTGTTCTTTAATTTGGAGGTTTGAAATTTTAATACATAAGTCCTTATACATTATAGTAGACGGAGCGACCGCATATACATGATATTAAGATCCATAGGTCCTTGGTAGGAGCTATAAGAAGTATAGACATTTTTTGTACTATTTCGCCTCGATATCGTAATCCACTCTAGGATTGGAATTAAAGGTAAATTGCTTATCGACTTCGTTCGTGTTGACCAGTAGCCTAACTTGATTGATTGATTGATTGATCGATTGATTGATTGATTGATTGATTGATTGATTGATTGATTGATTGATTGATTGATTGATACACACTCTGCATGTTTGGAGCTTAGTACGACTTGATAGATTTTTATTTAGACATAATATAATACATTACAATATACATCACACTCACATAATTATACATATACAAGACAGTTGACAAGATAAGACATTACAATAGAGAATTTTAACAGGTTGATGGAACTCTTAAAAAAATTATATTAATTTGTATATATAATTATGTATATTATACCTGCATCGATATTACATCAGGGATAACCCATAAAAGCCAATCAGCTTATTTCCTATGGGGTCCACATGTAGTAAATAACATAATTTATAAATATGAAAAATAAAGTGATATCACAAGTTCATCAATGTAGGCAATTGCATCATGATAGTAAAAAGAATACAATGTTATAAAATCAAGTACTAAATTGAGATTGATATTCAGACCTCAGCTTTTCAAATAAAAATTCTTTTACGCCTTTTTTGAATGCATCATGATTTTGAATACTTTTTAAGTCATTTGGCAGACAATTACAATCTTTGATAGAGTTGTAATAAAAAGTATTTGTTGCCATGCCCTGAACAGGTGATACAAAGAAGTTATGTTGGCTGGATCTTGAGTTATATGAGTGACAGTCTCTTAGTTTGGTAAAATAATTTTTCATATATGGTGGGCATTTATTGAACATAATTTTATGAGCCCGATTTAAGCGCAACTGCCGTACCCTGTTTTCTACATTTAGAAAACCGATCTCATTAAACACTGGATATTTAATACTCGAACGAAAGCTTTTAATAAAACGAATGATCTTATTTTGCGCCACCTGGAGTCTGTTTTTCAATGTTTTGTTTAAACCTGAAAACCATGATGAACATGCGTAGTCAAAATGACACTGTATTAGGGCCAAACATAACGTTTTTCTTGAGTTTTCTGAAAGACACTTCTTGTATATGTATAAAAAACTAAGTCTTGTATTAACCTTACTAATGATATTGTTTACAATTATCTCTCCAGATGTAAACTGGTCAATATTAAGACCTAGATACTTCACACTATTTTGACATAGAATTGTATGATCATTACATGTAATTTTATTTTTTTTTACTTTTTTCAATTTCCTTTTTGAGCGACATATAATGCATTTAGTTTTTCCAAAATGGAAAGACAATTTGTTGTCCACAAACCACTCACTGCATGATTTAAGTTCATTACCAAGTCTAGATGATATGACATCTGGATCTCTATGTGCAAATAAAATAGTGCTATCATCAGCATATAAAAGTAATTTACAATCAGAACTAATATTAGTATTCATGTCATTAACATAGTATAAGAATAAAAGAGGTCTTAAAATACTTCCTTGTGGGACACCACATTTTACTTTTTAAAAAATTGACTCAATAACAGTTATACCAACTTTTTGTTTCCTGTTTGTCAAATATAATTCAAACCATTTGATAGAATTAATGCTCATAAGTTGAAGTTTTTTACATAGTATGCTATGGTCAACAGTGTTGAACGCCTTAATTTTCTAAATAATATAAAGTTGATAAAGCAAGATAATTGTCCAGTCGATTACAAACAGCTTTTTCGAAATTTTAGATACACAAGCCGAAATGCTCACTGGTCGGTAATTTCCGACTTCAAGTCTCAGTGGCGGATCCAGGGGGGGGGGGGCGTAACCCCCCCTTTAAAAAACAAAGGAAAGGAAAAAAAGAGAACAGGAAGGGTAACAACCAGCGCCAAAGGCAAAAATGTAATCCCCGCTCATCCTCGCCTTAAATTAATGCATTAACGGTACTACCCCTGCCGTAAACGCGCCTTTGCGAGGCGCGAGAGGACCATTTCTTGGCCCTCCTTTTCAGATATCCCCTTTTTATGCATCCCCCATTCGAAAATCCTGTATCCGCCCCCGAGTCTGCTACTTTTTTTTGTAAATTGGACAAACTCTGGCAGATTTTAATTCTTCAGGAACTATTCCACTGGTAAGTGACAAGTTAATTATATATGTAATTTGTTTGGTAAGAGTTTTTGTATTGCAAATAGTTACAGGAATTAACGAGAGAATATCGATATTTCTATCGATACAAGAGAGGAAGTTACAATTCAAATGCGTCTCCATTAAGAAAGATTTGTTATCGTTTAATTTGAAAACTGTTTTATTAGACGGTACACATTTTCCATCGATTAACAAGTCTTCTTGTTGGCAATATCCATAAGTTTTCAATCTTTGGTGTGACGTGTTACAATGTCAATTCTGTGTGTATAGCAACCGTAGGGTACGAACGATAAATCCGGACTCCGTAAGTGTGATCTGTGTGTATACATAGCGCCTTCGGTTTAGGGACAATACATCCGGGGTCCGTCGGTGTTAATAGACAGCTCTAGCGTAAGGTACCCGCAAAACATCAGCAAATCAATCAGTGACTTAGTGGTAAAGGTAGTTAGTAATCTACTATTGATCACCAGCATTGTTAATGATCGAACCTGATTCATTGAGACAGGGTGTGTCCGACTCCAACCTTAATTAACAAGGGTTGTCATTTTTGCTTGTGGAAAATTGTCATAATATGTTACATGTTCTGCTAGGAAACAATGAGCGTTTTGAAATCCCTTTTAGTTAAAATACACATGTAAGGATCTCGGGCTGCTGGTATGGA
Source organism: Limnoperna fortunei (assembly GCA_944474755.1). Taxonomy (NCBI): domain Eukaryota; kingdom Metazoa; phylum Mollusca; class Bivalvia; order Mytilida; family Modiolidae; genus Limnoperna; species Limnoperna fortunei. The sequence goes on along the minus strand of OX104113.1, from coordinate 20,553,348 downwards.
TATTACTTGGTTTTAATCGCACATGAACCTATAAATCAACAAAGTTATACCATACTATTCCCAGATTTGCATTACACAAGAATGGATTTTGGGCAATTGAAATGGACAAACTCAGGTTCCCTTGCATCCCAACTGTAGTTTTGAGTTTAGATTAACTCCAAAGTCATAATACGCCATATAGCCAGTAATGGAATTTTAGTACTTCACCGGTTATCATACATGGTAGGGCCTGGTTAATCCCGAAGAAGAGTCTGTATTTATATAATTTATTAAATCTACGCCTTAAAATAGGCAAATCTTGACAATGATACATTGTAGAAAGAACTGACAAACATTTAGCAAGAAAGCAGCTTGACTCATTGATCGACAGTTTGCGATATACAATGACACGATGTTATCTTTAGTATCCTTTTCTTGACAACTTTATATGATTTTCCTGGACAAAACAATTTCACATTTATGCGACGAAATTTGTCCGGGCGACACTGTCCACAAGTTGAAAATCCGCCTCCATTAGGAATATAAAATGAATGACACCTACCATAACAAAGTCTGTTGACAATACTTTTCTCAAAACAGCCAGGATAACGCACAATTTGTTTAAATGTTTTAGTCCGACACACTTCTTTCTTCAGAATCAAAGACTTGGATAAAATTAACGAGTTTGATTCACTGTTTATAGTGTTTGCTCGGAAGTTGTCAGCAGCTAATGATTGCAGAAATGGTAATATTTGTTTGATCCTTTGATTGAATCTCCTGCTGTTCGAACTATGTATATTTGAAGCAAAATACAAACACAGATATACAAATAGTCTCATTCTGAAAAAAGAAAAAGGAAACATGTTAATTTTAATGTAAGCGAAATTTAAAATACTACAAAATCACTTAAAATAGAAAAACATTGCAGTCAAACCTGATTCAAGCTAGAAGTAGAAACAAAAATAATGTCGTTGGTTACATTAGGAATTGAAAAGAGATTTTAAATAAAGTTCATCTGTGAAATGATTGTCATTCAAATCAACTTAAATTGACGAAAAAATCTTACCTGTACTTGGTCAGTTTTATCAATGAATTTAAATCTAAGTTCTCTTTGCAACTAGCATCAAGTAGCATTTCATTCTAACTCGGGAAAAAACACGAAATGCTTGGGTATACTTATAAGTAATAAAAGACGGACTTGTAGAAATGAATAATTATGATATTGACATAAACAAACCCAGGTTTTCTGTCGGGCGCCACAACCAACGTAGTGTACCCATCACCACGTGGCGGAGGGCCAATACAGATATACTAATAAGAGATTTAATGACTACATAATACCATTTTGTTTACCTATACTATCGTAATTGGCTCTGTAAATCGGTATTATACTAGTATAATCTCAAAAAAGGAGACACAACTCTGTCTAAACCGATCGTATCGAAATTATGTCGCCAGAAAATGTAGCGACCCACAGTTTTTTAGTTAAATATTATAACGAAGAGAATATAGGGGATTAATATAGGGGATTATAAGTAACATTAATGCATCCTCACTTTATTAAAAGAAAGAAAACATTTACGAACAAACGAATTACAATTCGATGTTCGTTGGGATTTAACGCCACTTTCAGCAATTTTATAGCTGTATCATTGTGTCCAGTTTTTAGGGAAAGCAGCCGGAGTATCCGATGAAAACACCCGACTTTCGACAGGAAAACGGGTAATCCCGGTAAATTATGGCTTGAATCCAGCAAACTCATCGAACCTACAACCACAGTGTTGACAGACACATCACCAATAGTAGACATTCGGCCATCAAGGCGTCTTAATTTAAATTTCAGTGTGTTGTTATACTTGAAAAAATTTTTTTAAAACGAATCCCAATCTTATGACTAAAATATTAATGTGATATAAATATGGATATCAAATTGAAGAGGTGGTCATGTTAGAACGAATAATCGTATCCTCGCGTTGTTTTGTTTTGTTTTTTTTTTTTTGTTTTTTGTTTATCCGACAAATCAATAAATTAACTTCGGATTATAACGGCAGTAAAATTATGCCATACTGTTCCTGTCATATTTTACACTACCTGTCTGCCTTCTACGAAACCAAAATTCGTTACCGATACTCAGTACTGACGAGGAGGCGGAACAAAATACTTGTCTTAAAATCAGCAGTTTAGCTCCATTTACTACAAACTGCGTTAGAAGGCGTAGTCAAACAGAAGCAAAACAAACAGATTTCAGTCAGACGACGTCTCGAAGTCAAATTAAAAATGCCAGCTATTTAAACATGTTCTCTATCAAATAAACACTATGGCAAGTGTTTTATTTTAAACAGAGACATATAATTATGTAATTGTATGTCTCTGTTTTAACCATATTTAAAATACCGTAAATATCCTTTATACGAATTATTAACATTTATTTATAAATTATCTCATTTGTATATATATTTGACAGGACATCTGATACATATAAGATTATAATTTATACCATTTATTCATATATTGTGTATGAACAGTGATCACCACAGGATTAAATTGAAGGAAGCACTTTTCTTTGGGGGGGGGGGGGGGGTATGTTCTTCAACACGTTTACAAAGTTTGTAATTCGGATACTAATATAATATGCACAGCTTGTCCGTAATTAAAAAAAGTATTCGTGTTTAAAACCGCATTACTAAATGAACATTTTCCCTTACACTTCGGAGAAAATATTTACTATGATACCGATTGTAAATTACAGATTTCTACCGCCGGGGTATATAGTTAACAAAAGTCCCCATACAGAACATATAGTCAAAATATTTCTTGTCCGAAACTCTTTTAAATCTATTATAAGGTTTTATTGTGACAATTGCATGTCTAAGATGTCTACCGCAATAAATTATAAACAGAACACCATCTGGCCAAATACATACACGAAATAAAAATCCACGAAGAAACGAAAGCGCTATCCAGGCGACAACATTGAATATACATGTCTCCCTCCCATAAATATGGTCCTCCTTGACGAAATTCCGTGAAAATCAACCCCGTCCAAGCACCTACTATAAGTAACAATTTCCCAAAATTTCGTTAAAATCCATTTAGAGAGCGCTATTCAGGCGACAACAGCATGACACACGGACTGACTGACGGGCGGAAGGGTAAAAACCATATACCACCAGCAACTTCGTTGCGTGGCCGGGGTATAACTATCTGTGAAGCCATTGACATACATACATATAATCAGACAGACAGACATATATATACACACACAAACACACATAAATACATACGTCTTAGCTAGCAGGAAGACATTTTTGGTTCACAAAATTCTTTTGGCAAGCCATTGCACACTTGGTTTTCAGTGCAGCTAGACCGCTACTTCCACCACATACCAAATTTTGTCCGTTTGTTTGTTTTTTTTTTGGGGGGGGGGGGGGAAATTTACGGATTTGTTGTTTAAACATAGATACATACATCAACACATACATTGTTTTAAATAGGTATATGCTTATTGTTTCATTGTAATATTAGACGTTTTTCCTTATAGAATTATAGATGATTTCATAGGGAAGAGCAGTGTTGTTATGACATTATGCGTATTGTTTTTATTGTTATAAATAAAAAGATTAGCTGTGTAACTTGTGAGCTGCTCATAAATTATACATGTGTTGTGGTTTTATTGATAAATAGGATATGTGCGTTTGAGGAACAAATAAGAATATAAAGTTATATATTTCACAAGGCTTGCTTGTTATAATTGTGTTTCATGCTTCTTTCAGTAAGAAGACAATCAGAAGAAGACAATTCTAAGTTGAAAAACTTGTGTCTGATCCATTTGTTGCTTTTTTAGAACAATAAAATATGTTTAAATTTAAATTAAATTCTTTCAGTAATTTGCCAGGTATTTAATTGCATTTAGTTTTGATTAGGGGGAGCTGGAGTATAAGGGAAAAAACTCTTGTCAATAAAGGATGGTATCAGAAATGAATTGTAACTCAATCCTGCTACATCAGTGTTAACATGTTGGTAATCACAGAAGATGGCTACCTCAATAAAAAGCCGCTTGCATTCTTATAGGGGCTTTTAAAGATTTCATAGATTGGGTCCCGTGTTAATTTATTTTCCAAGATCATACCTCAGTATCAGTATCAAGTTTTGAGCCCAAATGTAAACTTGAGCTTTTTTTTCAAATATAAATACCAAATTCTGATTGTATGGAAAAAGTTTAAAATGTCAATTCAAGGGTCAAAATCGAATTATAAACGCCTCACAACCTTCAATGAACTAGATCTAGTTTCATCTCATCAACATATAAAATCATGAGGTTGTTAGTCCAAGAATCCTCTGCCGTCCAACGCTTTTTTTTTTTGAAGCACGCAAAAAAAAAAGCGTTGGACGGCAGAGGATTCTCGGATTAGATGTTGTGAGAGCAAGAAGACAGACATACGGACACAACGGTGATGAATGGTATAACAAATTCTTATCTCCACAATATCCATGGCATAGTAGATAAAGTAACAAAAATAAAAATTGAAATGATTTTATTGCTCATACTTTTACAAAAAAAGTATAAATGTTTTTTTCTTAAAAATATTGTAAAATTCTGTAATAAAAAATTTGAACAAAAAGAAAGAAAACTGGAATGATGACCACTGTTTAGGTTTAAATAGACTATCTTTTGAAAACCTATGTTATCCTACAAACGACATTAACCAATTAAAAAACACAATCAGGTAATGATAAATTTACTGTGTATACATCAAAATGTAAACAAAAAAAGAAAGTCATCAATGGCTCCAGCCAACTGTGATGTTAGGAGTACACTTATTAACATTAAATTGTTCACTTTCTTCTTCCTTTTTCTGTCCTTGCTGAGTGGAAGATCTAATGTAATCCTGTGGTAACCAAAGATCATATGACTTTAAAGATAAACCAAATAGTGACTTTCAGGAGCTCTTATGGTAGTTTAACTACTTTTTTCTTCAAAATTTATGCGCCCATCTCAATTTGTCATCGTGGATTCTTAAAAGCAAACCACTGATGGTAATGTCGGAGTTCCCATCCAATTTAACTGAAAGTGTCAACTGACCAGAAACTAGTCCGAGAATCCTCTGCCGTCCAACGCTTTTTTTGTGCGTGTGTACACAAAATAAAAGAAAAAAGGGTTGGACGGCAGAGGATTCTCGGACTAACCAGAAACCACGATTTTTCTTTAATTTGGTTCGACTTTTAGATTAAATTATAGTAAGATGCAGGATTGTTTTGATTACATCATTACATTAAAATAGTTGCAATGATGTAATAGTTGATGACATCAATTTTAATGAGATTTTCTAATAAATTAACCATTCCAGAATCAACATCAGTATGGTACATAAATTTAAATTTTGAAAAGTTGTTGAATGGTTCAGATTGTCTGACCAACCATGTGAATATAAAAAAAAATAATATAGCTGCAATTTGGTTTGTTTGAATGCATTATTATTCATTTGCATAACATTATGTTTTAACAAAGGTCACCAGAATATGACCTCAACAGGGTAATGATCTTCACTGAGGCAACAACAGGAAAGGTGAGAGCATGTAAAAGATTTAATTTTATTTAGATTGGGAGTATCATGAAAAAATAAGCAATTTAATAGGACATTAAATGATACCCCGCCACATTGCATTTTTTTTACTCTTCAGAAACACATTTTACTGAATTACACATAAGCCTATAGGAACAGCTGAGCATGATAACGGTCCATCTCAGAAGAAAATTATAACCTTGATCTTGGACCTATAAAATTAATTTAAAATTGGCACAACTCAAAATCTACAAATGGGATTGTGCTGAAAACTTGGGTTTTTTTCAACGTGTTTCCGAGTTATCATCTATAAACCACAGAGGCACGGACAGACCGACAGAAAGACAGATGCACTCACCCATACATATAACATAATACCCCACCACTTTGTGTGGTGGGGTATAAAAATGAATATTTGTCACATATTTGTCAATAATTATCAAATTAAGACACTTTAATCACAATAAGCCATCCATTGAACATACAAAGAAATCTTTGTAGAGAACGGTGAAAATGAATCGAGCATTATTGTAGGACCAGGTTTGATGTGAAAAAAAGACTTACAAAAAAGATTAACATAATTTTAAACAGATGTCTGGATATCAGTCTCTTCATACTGCTAATATAATTCATTAAGATTACTTTACACATACTATAGCTGCTTGAAATGAATGGCAAACTGGTGTGAACTGAATTTCTATCCTGAGGGAGGTGCGAGGATGTAGTTCTGACAATTGTTAATGTAAAGAAAATTCATGATTTCAATGAAAATGGCAACTAAACTAACAATAAATAAATAAATGCACAATCTGTGTTCAATAACAATGTGATAACAACTACATCTCTTTTAACAATCAGCAAAAGTAACTTACAGCAGACCGTAATCTTTTGATCAACTGCTCATCTTGTATGAAATAGTTTATTCAATAATTATTTCTCAATTATTCACTGACTTCTTTTTACTGGCATATTTAAGACTTAAATCAAATCCTGTCTGCTTAAAACAGAACGAAGGATTATTTTAGCAAAAAAATGTTATGTAAAGACTGTAAAAGTATCACCAAATGTTTATAAAAAATCTTTTTACCCAACTAAATTGAAATAAGACAGAACATTAAACTGAAAGATCAAATGAACTCTGACAGAGATTTTACCTTCATGAGATTCTATGTGTATTCCTGTGTAAACAACTAGAGATATACCCTATTTTTATCAATAATCTGACCGTTGACCTATTGGGTTGATGATGATGTATTAGTCATCAAGGCACCTAAGTTTGTTATGACTAGAACTAGGATGACCTACACTACTACGATGGATTTCATTCTATATTACAAATATCACAAAATATCAAATTAACAATCAATAAACATTCCAGGAAAAGTAAACAAAATCTTATGGAATGTAATGAAAAATGACTGACAGTAATAATACATGTTCCAGCTTGACGATCGAAATGCCAAATCCACATTCAATGAATTACAATCAATTATAGTATTAACACAACCTGAAGCAAAAAAAACATTCCACGAAAAAAATATAAAAAATAATGGAATGTTGTCAAATGACTATGAATGTATTACAGATTATAAACCAATCCTAGTTTTTAGTTCAAAATGACATACAGTATACTCGTGGTTACTTGATAGATACCATACATTATTTGAGTTCTGTTTATGACTGAAAGCCATTGTTAAATATTATGGAATATGCCCAGACTATATGGGACATTATCAATACACGTGACTAAGATTTGAATGAACATTTTATATTAATATTGCAGATGATTTTCTTGCTATAAAGTAAAAAATTAAAAAAAACAACTAAATTGATTAATAAAGAAAAATTAATGACAGAGTTGGTTTAAATCATAATTCATCTGATTAAAATATTCCCCAAAATGTACATTTATCAATATGTGAAAAAACTCACACAAAAAAGTATACATTAGTTTGACAGATTGCCATAAACACTAAAAAGAACACATATGTCTACCCAGCATTTTATATAACTACCAATAATGTTATACAATTAATGACTTTTTATGAGGTTGACATGAAGATTTATCAACCTGAAGAAGTGAAATATTCACCGAAGCCAACGGCTGAGGTGAATATCACTTCTGAGGTTGATAAATCTCATGTCAACCTGATATGAAAAGTCAACAATTGTTTTATTAAATGACTCAAGACCTGTGAATAATTTCATGATATTTCTCCATATCCTTTCAGATGTTTTGATAATTTTCCAAGGCAAATTAAATCTCACCAGATATTGGACTTTAAAACATGTTAAAGTAAACAAGATAAATAATTTTCAACAATTTTTCAACAAATTTAATTTAAAATTTAACTGTGAAGTCTTTTCCGTGAATTATATCTTTTCCGGAAGGCTGGTTACTTAAATAACGATTAATTCCATGTCGGAGGCTTGTCAAACTTGATTTCTTATACAGTTCTCCATTTTCGGTACGGACTTCTGAGTAGAATTTTTTCAAAATAGCATCGATTTGTTCATTTGGCAGGTCCTCGAAATCTTCGTCGTAATTTTTTTTCACGTAAATAACTTTTAAATGTCCTAATGCTAGTATCCGTGGCTCTCTTAGTATTTTTGGCATCTTTCTCTGTCAAAATCTTATTTAATTGTTCCTCATTGATAGTTGCAAATCGAGATTTCTGTCCTGCCGGCTCCATCGCAGCCACTTCTGCCATTTGCAAACGTTTCTAATGACCCGAACTTAATTTGTAAGAACGCATTTGATTGGACGAAATAAAAATAACGTCCAATCAAAAGCTACGTTTTATTTTAGTGTCTCTGTGTTTTCCCTTGATCTATTTTTGGGTACACGGTGCCAGTGATATGACATTTGTCCACCTCTCGCGCAAATTTGCGCGGTAGACATGAGGTTTGATCGGGAACATCGGCAAAGGATCTAAACCAATGAAAATGCTCAAATTTTCTAGTCATTTAATAATTATGAATATTAGATGGAAGTACAGACACATAGCAATTGACATTCCTAAGATCCAATATACCATGATATATGTATTCATTCTTAACATGGTTTTTTTCAATTTTTACTGTGGACAATTGGTTTTATATTGAATGCAATATTGAACTTAAAAATAAAATATCACAGGTCATATGGTTATAAAGAAATTATTTTTTAAGCTACAATGTAGGTTTCACAACTCTATACTGTTTCAATTTAAAGAAATTAATTTTGTTTTATTCATTTACCAAGTGATAATGTGTTGAGTGATTAAGCTACTGTAAGCTGTAACTAACTTCAGACAACAAAACATGAAATCCCAAATATATTCAACGGGAAGAGTAACACAGTAAATAAGATATTTTAACCGGCAAAATAATTTAATTACAATTAAACTATAAACTGTTAATTGAAAAGGGGAGAGTAATCAGCATGGAACACAATTTTTAACTCTTTTTAAATTTAACATAAACCTTGATCTCTTACAAAACATTAAAATAATTAAAAACTATGACAACCAAGCCTTCACACATTGTCATCAAATGACAAAAGACATCAAAGTTTATAAATAATTCTTCATACTAAAAGTTCACTCCATTCACACTTAACAGCAGATAAATATCACAAACAAGAAACATCATTTAACATGTAAAAATTTTAAAAAATAACAGACTACAAAAATATAAAAAAATAAATGCATTTTTCTTCTTCAATTCCTTATCATGAATATTATCTTAATGTCTTGCAAGATCTAGTTGCATATGTACAAACACTATTTCTTTGGTTTATATCCTAATTAGCACTTACTAGTTACATTTACCAAATAATTCCACATTTTATAATCTATTATCTCCCTTACATCAGTGTACTCTTCAATGTTTTATATAGTTATATACCTGTAGTGTTCTTGACTATTTTATTCTGCGTACTATAAAATCTTGGCACGTTAGTTTTGTAAATAAATTTATCTATGTCGATAACCAAGAAATACATAAAATACTAGTTTTGTAATGATCTTTGAAGGTCTTTGGGAGAATAGATCTGTGTGAAAATGAGACATATAAATATGATCCACTGCTTTACTTTCCAGTTTGTCATAACATTCCTTTACTGGCCAATTTGTCTTTCTGTAAAGAACAAAATATAATTAACTAGATAAGTAGGACTAAGGAAGCATGCAGTAAAGTTCATGCTGACAGAATCTTTTAAAATCCCTTACATATGCATGTATCAATATAGTGAAGTATGTCTTATGAATAAATATATCTATAACAGATCGTAATCTTGTATACAGAAGTACATATTAAACATATAAAGTCCAATGTAACCAGAATTTACAGTTCTATTTTCACAAACGCTATTATGTATCATAACAATCTTTAGGTAAATGTTTTGTTGAATCTTTTGCTTATGTTAATGACATAATAATCAGAACACTACTGTTACAGATGAATGCTTTTAAAAAACCTTCTAATACTTGAGACAAATATTTTCAATACTGTCAAGGCAACTAAGACAGCAAAATGACCATGCAACAAAAAAATAAATTTATGCATGATCTGGTTGACTATAAACATTTGCTTACCAAGCCTCCAGTCTGCCTTTTCCTAGTATTTAATAATGCTGCTTTCTTACTTTCTTGTAATTGTTTCAATCTAATCTCTGCCTCTTGAAGTCTAGAAATACAAAGCACACACTTGTAATATGACCTTTTTTCAAATTAATCTTTTTTTTATTTTGACATGTGCTGTTATTTACATGTTCAAATATAATGCTTTCTCATGATGCCGTATAGGGGATAATTTGTACGAGGTTCTGATTTTGCTATATTTGCAAGATAAATAGAAACCTGAAAAGCAAAAATTGCCAAATTGAGTCCAAATGTGTTTCTACTTTACACAATTTTTAATTTGCGAAAATTAATGATGGCAAACAATTTTAAATACCCTTATGTGATGAACAAATAACAAAATTTGACACCCATTATACAGTATCTGTTGTAATACTTGTTGTTTATTGAATGACTGATCTTACAAAATATTATTTTCACAAGACGTTTTTAAAGTGCAATCTCTGTTTCCTAACTGTTATTACAATAGCAATAAATATTGAAGAATTCAATTACTTTATTTTCAGGACTTTTTGTTGTTCTTTCTTCCACAGTTGCTTGAAGTCTTCACAGAATGATGACCACAAGGAGAAGAAGTATTCTGGTGTCACCACTTTATCTCCTGTCTTTGGTCTTACACAGAAATATAGTACAATTTCATCAAACCTATTAGAACAGAAAAAACAAACTGACATATATTTACTTTCTTTATGATGACTTTGCTAATCATTATACATATGGCAATGAAGTGGCTACTTATTCAAACCATCTGACTGTGTATTTCCTTTTCAAACATTGTCTAACCAAATTCTAAAAATCTAATCAAGTACACTAATATGTTGTTCCTATGGTATATTAATCATTATGAATCATACCTGGCGACAGCAAAAAACTTTAAAAGCAATTTAGGTAAAAATATTTGAGGAATTCATCCTTTCCAAATGTTATTTTATGATTCTTCTGATGAGAAACTCTAAAAATTCAAATTAAAGTATTTTTTACTTACATTTGTTCTGATTCTTTAATGGAGTCCTCCTGTTCTTGTAAGTCATGTTTACCTACACGGAAAACCTCTAAATTAGATGCCATCATTTTTAGCAAAGTTTTTAGATTTAAAAATAGTTTGTAGTTTGTGTTTATTTTCATATGATTTTTGGTTGTCTTAGAGTTCAGATGTAACTTGATAAAAGAAGATTGATCTATTTTACATATGTGTATTTTATTAATTCCCTAGATTTTCAAAGGATACTTTGGCTTTTGGATGTCACAACATAGGTGAAAAATTGCTGAAAGTGGCATAAAACTGCATTCAAACAAAGATACAAAGCATGAACATATTTAAACAATATATAACATCTGGACTAAATTAAGGCAGATATTTACTTTGAAAAGCCCCCAAAAATAACTTTTATTAATAGAAATACAAACCTTTGTCGAAAAAATCATCCATGACCGCTTTAAATGGATGAAGATCACTTTCATGAGAATTCTTTATAATTACTTCTGCTCTTTTATGGGCAGCTGGAATTTAACATTGATAAAAATTTCATTGGCTACAGTTATATTGTATGATCAAAATATTTTTTGAAATCACTATAAATAGGTTAATAAACATATACTTAGGCCACACAAAATTAATTTTAAGGTTCTCAGGCCAAAATTTTCAAAAATAGATGAGGGAGGGAGGCTTTTTTTATCATTTTATTGGTCTAAAATCAGACGAGGGAGGCATTTTTTTATTCGTTACCTTGCACAAAATTTAACTGGTAAAGATCTCAATCGATACAGCAAAGAATTTCTATATTAAACATTCATATTTGTATATGAAATGTACTTAAAGGTTATTACATAAAAAACCCCTTTTAAATTGTCAAATTGTTTATGCAACCTGGGTTATAGTATAGTGAAATTGAGGGGGGGGGGGGGGGGGGGCAGGGATTGTCGTAATGCATCTAGATGCGTATTGAACACGTCTTTGCAGCAACTAATGCATACTAGTACAGTTATCAGATGTTTACGAATTTCAGTCATGTCAATTTCGTCTCTAATGCATGATAACATATCATACAAATGGTGATTGAAATTAACCTGTTTCGTCAGATTTTCTACAGGTAACAATTATTCGGGCAGCTAATATGCTTTAATTAGGATATTTATTAGACAATAAATACATTCAGTATGAACATAAATTAGAGTAAATTAAACTTTAATTTTAATACATTTCATTTAGATTTTCTGATTGATATACACTAGATTTAGGATCTGAAAGACTTTACTGTGTCTGTGGTCAGGTTCAACCTTTCTGTTGAAATTGATTGTATAATGTTCTAAATTACAAATAATTCATTCTAATTTAATTTAAGAGATTATGCTTGGGTATAAAATTTGAAAAAAAAAAAAGATTATTTTATAAAGAAAACAATGATAATTTGTTGGGTGGAGAATTTGTTTTGAATGTCAGCATCTGCATTATTCTGACATTCATTTCCAAGACGAGCCAGACAAGACACGAGTCTCTCTTAAATGGGGAAACATCAGCATGTTTCAAGTAATGATTGCCGTTCAATCATACTCCAGACTGATAAAAATCTTGACCACGAGAACAGCATAAAACATAGGTCGCCATATTGTATATTTTATAAAATGACATGAATGATTATGGGTCTGTCATCGAAGAAATTGGTTGTATGCAACCACTTAGCTTAACTGCAATATGTGGCACTCATGAAAAGTGTTTGGGATTAGCCATTTTCAAAAATGATGAGTCCAGGACTCACCATAAAAAATCCTACAAAGTATCACTGAAAGGGTACATATTTTGTGTAATCAACACTTCCTACAGCTTTTAACCTATATCCCTAACACTTTTCAGAAGCAGATTGCACATATTATAATTGCGACCTGCTATTATGGTATCGTTTTATTAGATGTTTCTATATTTGGGAACATCAAATCCTACAGCTTTAAACCCAGATCCCTGAAACATCACAGAAAGATTGCACACATATTGGTTGTGCACCTGCTATTATAGAATGTGATTTTTCCCCATTTTTCCAAGATTGGGAACGTCATAATTTTTCAATGAGGGTACCAATTTTGTGTAATCAACTTCTCCAGCTCGCTACCCAGATAACTGAAACTGCACCAAAAGATTGCACACATATTAAAGTTGTGCACCTGATCTTATTTCAGGAATGTTTTCCCATGACATGTCCACGAGAACTTCTTTCAGCAAATTTTATAGATGGTACCGTTTTTTTTGTGGTATCAACTCTTCCTTTTTTGACACAAAACTGTAAACAATTCTCCGTTTAATAAGGCACTTGTTTTGCAACGACGCAATTTAAGACAAACGATTTATTTGTTTATTTTTCTCGGCTATCTCAATAGTCGTGAACACGAACGATTCCGTAACCCTCCTTTACTATCAAAAGCTTGTATGCACTATGTATTCTTTCGGAAGTTATCATTAGAGTAAGCAAAGATGTCCAGTCTTTCCCAATGCAGTGGCGGGAAATTAAGAAGCGGATCGGGCCAAATAATTTTTTTTTAACGGAAACAGCACCGCATTTCTGGATTTTTATTTTATTGAAAACCCGATAAAATCTGCAATGCGGCGGGGTGAAAACGGATGCGCGCGGGCCTGAGAACCGTAAATCTAATTTTATATGGCCTTATGTTAATTTATAACACTCACTGAAATGCCAGTATTACTGGGAAATGAATTAGTTTTCAGATTACGGAGTTAAAAAATCACAACATTAAAATTTATACAATTTATATGATGGCTGAAAATATTATGCCATAATTAAGAATACAATTTTGCACTCTTAAGTTATTACGTCACAAACATGCTACAATTGTTTATATTGTCTTATTTATATACTTAATGTTTATTTATACAATTATGGAGGGCATGTCGACTAGATTTAATCTGAAACCATACTACAAACCTTCAAAATCTTTCCTGATTCTCTTTATTTCTTTGTTAATATCATCGAAATTGACTAGCATGCCTTGAGAGATGTCACTAGGGTCAGGCAGGGGTAACATTGCTTTTTCTGTTCCTGCATTGTCATAATCAAACTTTCGTATAAAGGTGGATACCACAAACTGCAATAAACTGGATCTGTTGTCCTGAAATAGCATATTAAAAAATCTCCCTAAAGTTAAATTCTATGTCTAATACAAAGTTACTGCCAAACATAAGTTTCTAATTTATAATATAAAAAAAGGAAAATAATAATAGGCATTCTGCTTGTATGGGTAAAATGTTTCAAAAGTAAACAAAAGCATTAAATGGTTCTTGACACAGAGTAAATTAATTGTTTTTTTTTCGCATGGGAAAAATTAAGCATTTTTGTTTAAAATCTGTGTGTGTTTATTTTAACTATCATTTGTCCCAAGATTTTGTGCATTCTTTATTTTCGCGTTCCAACTTTTACCATTAATATAGCGAAAATTAAATTACCGCGAAAAAAACACTTATACGGTATGTGCTCATTAATGGATGGCATAACCATATGCCTGATTAAGTAATAAAGAATGTTATAACAATTAGCACAATACTTGACAACATATAAACACAGATTTTATGCACAACTGATTTACACATCTTAGTTTCTTACCTTAGTTTTAACATCTTTTAACCTTGGTAGTATAGTGATATCAAAACCATCTGCTTGACCTCTACTTTTGTTTCCTTAAGTAATAAATACATTATATTGTTTTGTCTTGACTAATCTTGCCATGTCTTGTCTTCTTTTGTTTTGTATTTATTTATTTTATTGGATTGTGACATTTAACAGGTTTTGTGAAAGACAAATATTTCATAATAAAATTTCAATCAAAATTAAATCTGATATATTCATTTTCAACTGTGTGACATCTTAAGTTCTAAGATATACAATTTGTCTCCCTTGTTTTACACTATGATGTTAAAGGGAAACTTCGCAAGAAAATGAAAATTTGATATGATGTTCTTCAAATAAAAAGAAAAACTTTGGCATCTTGATGTTTTATTTTATTTTCATCGGTTAAGTTTCTACATTGAATTTACCGTGTAAAAAATTCACTTATAGAGGTATGCCATTTTGTCACTAAATAGCGATAATAGAGATCCCTTGATTTCAAATACCTTAAAGTCGCCGTATGATAATAACATGAAACATCAATAACAGAAGGTTGTACTATAAGACAAAGGAAGATCTGGCAAGATTACTTTTCGTACTCCTGGTCTAAGCAAAAAACCCTACTTGTGTAACAAGTAGTTAACCAGTTAAAGACTTCTCCTTTAGACCACAATCTTTCATTTTTCCTCGAATATTAGTTTAAATTTTGTCCCTAAATATTAATTAAATTGAAAATTATTCATATTATTATTTTCAACTTGTATAGTGTAATCAGATTATACAACTTATAGGAACGAAACTTTTTTTATACAAAATACTTGCGAAGTTGACTATTTAAGAAATAGCCGTCATTAAATGAAATATTTTAAAATACTCTGTTTTCGCGCATCAAAATTTCACTTCACGTTTAGTACATTTATTACTATTATTATTATTATTAATACTGGTAACGTTTATTGTGCGTGTGCGTAACAAAATAGTATGTGTGTATATTTGTATCAACGTGTAAATTTTACATTCCTCTGACCTGGCATCTATAGTGAATCTTAAGGTATTTGTAATCTTATATACATCCTGTGTTCTGACACTTCTGTGTATTCAAATCATACCTGTTCTTGGCAGGAGAGGGACTTGCATGATTAACCTTTAATCTGGTGAGCTTTTGATAATGTCCGAATATTCATACTTCAAAGTCGGTTTCAAATGATCTAGTAATTGCAATAAACATCCTGTTTGTTTACCTGCTAGTTCTGTTAATTACCCTTCATAACAAGTAATGATTTACCTGTAAAATGTTCACATCCAGGTACAACTGCCGTTTCAAGACATGCAAAATTATCTACGGAATTTTATTTGATGTTTAAAAACAATTATTTATAAATATATCTTTTATTTACAATTATTATTTAGGTAAATTCTTTCTGAGTTAATAAATAAAAGGTTAAAAATTGTGTCTAAAAGTACTTTTATTAATACAAAAAGATCATTACAACATTAGTTGTATTTGTTAATCTTATGTTGTCAGCTGGTCATTAGTCATCACCACAGTTTTTATATTCTTCAAAGAGCATAGGCAGAAAAACATATTTTTAAACTGGATTATTTATCATATTTACTGGATAATTACATTTATTACGTCACAAAGGCAATCTCATGGTAAATACTGTCAATATGGCGGCCCCCATACACACAATTTTACCACCTTTAATCCACTCTAGAAGCCTAATGGTAAAAAATACAATAAAACATCAAAAGACAATTATATTTCTTTTTATTTGAAGAATAACATATCATATTTTCATTTTTTCGCAAAGTTTCCCTATAAGTTACTTAACTGCGACAATAGTACAGTTATTTAGGTTTATCTCCCTTGTGTATATCTTGACTTGAATTGTTACTTTTACCATTTATGTTATATCTTTCACTAGTAAATTAGTTATTGTTGTCTTACCTCCATTCATGTAGTTTCCTACAGCTAGCACCAGTCCTAGGACATCTTTTATACCCTTTCCATTCATTAACAACTGTAAAATGCAAAATAAACTACATTTTAACTTCAATTTGTGTGTGGGGTGAGTTTTCTTATGTCTATATAGTTTAAATATATTTTATTTACCAAGTAGATGTTCAGGACAAAAGCTATACTGAATCATGCTCTGTATTAAGAAATAATTTTGGTGCCCATGATAAAATATCCAACAAATTATTGCTACCATAAACTAGAGATCAATAAGATGGTATCCATCGCTGTGTGCCCCGCTGACCTTGAGGTCAAGGTAAAAGGTCATCTACCATGGTATGCGACACATCATCTTGATATTATCTACCCACATACCAAATATCAAAAGTCTACTTCAAAAGATAAAAAAGTTATAGCTTGGACACGATTACATGTAGCTTCAGATTTTGGATGTAAGGATGGATGGATGGACAGACTGATCAATATAGGGTGTCAGCTACAAAGTGGCAGGACCTTAATTACTTCAATTCTAATTAGGAAAGTTTATGCCAATGTATAAAATAAGATATTTTTATGTGCTTACTTTCGTTCTGGCCAATAAAGAAAAGGAAAGAATATTATCTACTAGGTGTACAGTAAAAAAAAGTGTTTGGGGGGGGGGGGGTGAATAGATCCATTTAACAATTTCAATTCCACAACAAAATGTTGATTACACATAATTTGGGAATTGTCTGCAATAGCTTCAAAATCCAAGAACAATAGTCAATAATATTATACAATTAATGACTTTGATATAGGTCGCTATCGGGATTTATCAGCCAGAGAAAATGTAATATTCACCAAGCAGCTAGGCAAGGGGAAAATACATTTTTGAGGGCTGATAAATTCTGACAGCGACGGTATATCAAAGTCATTAATTGTTTTATTACATGAATAAAACAAACATCTCCCTTGATCAGAAAAAACAGAGGAGGCCTTTTCTACTGGAGCACCTGCTCATTTTGTAATTGTTGTAAAGCTAGTTACCCTTAATATTTTTTTAATTTAATACTGCATTTTGATATCAATTTGCCAATAATCCTGAAATTCTAGTTTCAAATATTGAGAATTGCAGAGCTGACGTTTGTGACTGTAAGGTTCCTGACCTTCTGGTAACATAAGTTGAAGGTTAGCCCCTTACCTTCTGGTAACATAAGTTAAAGGTTTGCCCCTGAACTTCTTATAACATAAGTTAAAGGTTTGCCAGTAAGAGCAGAACAAGATGGATTATTACCTCAGCAGTCATTTTTAAATTATTTATTCTGTTCTCTATCACAGATATGCTTTCTTGAAATGATTCTTGAAATATAAAACAAAACATTCTCTCTGCAAAGTCTGGAATCACTGTCAAATCATATAAAAACCTGAAAAAAATTAAACCATATTAATTAATTCAGCAACTAGATAGCATTACCATCAGACATATGAAGTAACTATAGCCAGTAACCAAAGGCATTATGATTGTTTTTATTGTTTATTTGGGTAGTCTGTATTACCACTACCCTAGTATTAGTTTAATTCTCTGCTACTTGAAAAGGTAAATAAACTAACAAGAGTACTAAAGTTAAAAGGTGGACCGAAACTTAAAATTGACAGAAAAAGGAAAATAGATTACAATTAGCATTAGGCATGATTTATAACTGTATTCACTCAATGATTTCAGGAAACAAGTTTATGTGACAGTCACAGGGTGCTAGGCATCTTGAAATGCGACAATAAATGACAAAACAAATTTTAGAATCAATGCATGATCATTCAAGCATGGTAGAAATTAAGTCCATCAAAAAGTTTTAAACAAGTGTGGACACAGAAAAAACGTCTCGCCTGAATTCCGCATCAGTAACGAAAATAAATTTCGTCATAAGCATTACGTTAATAGCATTAATTATGAGCAGCGGCCTGTATACCAAATATTGTCACCATACTATGCATAGTTACAGAGGAACTGTCCTAATACAAAAACTTTAACGTAGTCGCTGGACAGTGATATTGAGGTCAAGGTCAGGTGGAACCTACCAGACAGTCATGTACTATTAATCAGCAACCTATATACCAAATATTGTCATCCTACCATGCGTAGTTACAGAGGAACTATCGTTACCAAAAAACTTTAACGCAGTCGCTGGACCGTGAAATTGAGGTCAAGATCAGGTGACACCTACCAGACAGTCATGTACTAGTCATCAGCAACCTATACACCAAATATTGTCATCCTACCATGCGTAGTTACAGAGGAACTGTCGTAACCCCAAAACTTTAACGTAGTCGCTGGACCGTGAAATTGAGGTCAAGGTCAGGTGACACCTACCAGACAGTCATGTACTATTCATCAGCAACCTTTACACCTAATATTGTCATCCTACAATGCATAGTTACAGAGGAACTGTCGTAACCCCAAAACTTTAACGTAGTCGCTGGACCGTGAAATTGAGGTCAAGGTCAGGTGACACCTACCAGACAGTCATGTACTAGTCATCAGCAACCTATACACCAAATATTGTCATCCTACCATGCGTAGTTACAGAGGAACTGTCGTAACCCCAAAACTTTAACGTAGTCGCTGGACCGTGAAATTGAGGTCAAGGTCAGGTGACACCTACCAGACAGTCATGTACTAGTCATCAGCAACCTATACACCAAATATTGTCATCCTACCATGCGTAGTTACAGAGGTACTGTCGTAACCCAAAAACTTTAACGTAGTCGCTGGACCGTGAAATTGAGGTCAAGGTCAGGTGACACCTACCAGACAGTCATGTACTAGTCATCAGCAACCTATACACCAAATATTGTCATCCTACCATGCGTAGTTACAGAGGAACTGTCGTAACCCAAAAACTTTAACGTAGTCGCTGGACCGTGAAATTGAGGTCAAGGTCAGGTGACACCTACCAGACAGTCATGTACTAGTCATCAGCAACCTATACACCAAATATTGTCATCCTACCATGCGTAGTTACAGAGGAACTGTCGTAACCCAAAAACTTTAACGTAGTCGCTGGACCGTGAAATTGAGGTCAAGGTCAGGTGACACCTACCAGACAGTCATGTACTAGTCATCAGCAACCTATACACCAAATATTGTCATCCTACCATGCATAGTTACAGAGGAACTGTCGTAACCCAAAAACTTTAACGTAGTCACTGGACCATGAAATTGAGGTCAAGGTCAGGTGACAGGTGACTGACTGGCAAGTACTCATCATAAACTACCTCTGGACCAAATTTGATGGACCTAGGGCTTGGGCTTACAAAGATATGAAGCAAGATGTCAAGTGTTTACGCCGCCGCCGCCGGATTCCCATACATATGTCTCGCCTCCAGCGACTTTCGTCGCAGGCGAGACAAAAATATGTTGTATGTACATGCAATTCATATATGGTTCTATTTTTACTATGTCCCCACATGTTGAAAATCTTGGAATTCGGACATTGGTTTCTGACAAGTTAAAAACTCAGGCAATCAGACCACATTAAGGGTAAAAGTTTTAAGTGCTTTTCTGCTTAGTATCATTTGGCAAGAGTTTTTCAGTGATGACATTAAAACCAACTATACATCTACTACATAGTTCGCATCCAAACTAACTTACTGATCGGGTTTATCTAGAGGGATGTCAGGATTCTGGCTTACATGCTTCTTAATCTTTTTTATTTCTTCATCATCAGCTCTCTATTGTATAAAAGTTTACATATTTCTCTGTTATGTATTGTATGATGTCACATTTATCACATTTATGACAATGAAATATTATGATTAACAATATTTCAAGGTCAAAGGTATATGATCGAACAAAATCACATATTTCTGTAAATATTATATTTACACATAATTATGTCAATAAATGTATAACACATGATATTTTTATTGATTTATTCCAATAAAATTACAAGGGGGGGGGGGGTTCAAGATCCCTTTAACAATGTCAATTACACAACAAAAGGATTTATGTAACTGTTCCAAGCCTGTTGTTTATGCCTTTGTGTTTGTCATTTCTGGTATTTGTTTTTGTTTGTTTATTTACTTTTGGTGGTTTGTTTTCTGTTCTTTTATTGATTAAACTTTAGTATTGTGAGCAATAGCTTTTAAAAATGTAAGAACATTATTATTATTATTATCATTATTATTATTAATATTATTATTAACATTATTTCTTACGTTGTCATATATAGCTTTCAGCTTCTCCATTTCTACTTGTGTGGTATCCAAATTCATTATGGCTGAAAATTAAAAAAAAACATTTTGGGAGATAACTGTATTGTATTTGAAGATTTGCCAGCATCAATTGGCGATTTGATGGTCGGAAATTGAGTTTATTGGCGACACGTAAGCGGAGCCAGTAAACGGATATTTCCGACCATCACATCACCAATTGATGCAGGAAAATCTTCAAATACAATACAGTTATCTCCATTCTAATGCTACGGCAATATAAAACAAAATTAACTGATTAAAATTGGAATTTTTTATTTGCCAGAAATAACGTATGCGCTTGCGTTAAAATCTGACGGCATCAATCGTGGAATTGATGCCATGAAATTATTCACGTTATCCAATCAGAATTGACGTTACATCAAGAACTGCATTAGAATGTATAATGCTCATTTAGTTAACAACACAGAGGCATAAGTAACATCATGATTAAAAGAAATAAATCAAACCTTCCCTAGTATATGTGCTAAAAATAGGCCATTTAATGGGACATTAAATGATACCCCACCATATTGCATTGTTTTTAATATTCATAACACATTTTACTGAATTACATATCATCCTACAGGAACAGATAAGCAGGATAAGTCCATCTCAGAAGACAATTTTTACCTTGACCTGGACCAATAAAAATTACTTCAAACTGGCACAACTCAAAAAACTACATATGGGATTGTGCTGAAAATTCAACCTGAACGTCATTTTATAGTACTTAACAGCTGTGCAAAGTTTTAATAAAATCTGTTGAGGCGGTTTCAAGTTATCATCTGGAAACCACTGAGGCATGGACGGACAGATGGATGGACACTCATATCCATTCGGAGGGTATCACATAATACCCTGCGACTTTGTGTGGTAGGGTATAAAACTTAAACTAATAAACAAAACCAATTTTCTAGTCGATTTTAGCACATGAATTCAAACATGTATTTACATTTACAACATTTTTTAAACCTTGAACATTGTTACAGTACCACAATCTCCATTAGACTACACTTACATAAATTATAAGTATGTAATTGTCGATTGAAGTATTCAAAATATTAAAAATTTAGAGAAAAAAAATCACTGCCTCATTAAATACTTATAATGTTGAGATGGATATATAAACAACCATACTGTTTATTAATTAAATTTCTGTTATGGTAATGAAGAAAATATTGTTGGGTTCATATTGCTAATTTTTCATGTTGATAAAATTTGAAACCATATTTAGATATCAAAACATAATATAGCAATTACTTTTCAGTGAAGAAACTTTTAACTTGTAACTATCATGTAGAAGTAAAATAACATACCACTGATATTTTCACACTGAACTAAAGAATTATATTTTAAACAGTAAATATTTCAAAGATTACATGACCCATTAACACATACCACTTTCAATCACATGAAACTCCATTCGTAAACTTGATAACAGAATACCGATGGCTTGAGAACGCTTTGGCTCTATTACTTTGGCAAACTGAAAAATTATCATAAGAAATAGTCAAAATACATGTATATAAAAGAATGAACTGAACATTGTAACTTCAATTTGTCTTTTTGTGTGGGGCAGGTTTTCCTTTGCCTGTATAGTTTAAATATATTTTATTTTTCCAATTAGAGGGACAGGACAAAATCTATACCGAATCATGTTCTATATTAAGAAAAGATTTTGGAACCCATGATAAAATATCCAACAAATTATTTCCTACCATACATTATTTTGATTCTTAATAGGACAATTATGGCTACATTTAACAGCTGAAGCTATGTAGTTTTGTTTTTTATGTCTGTTCTAACTTCCTCCTATTTATAAAAAAAAATGTACAAGCTTTTCATAATATTCAGTTTTCATCTTTTTTTCACATTCAAAACAAGTGCTGATTGTGATTGCAAGCAAGTCACAAAAAAATCCCCTCCCGTGCCCACTTTTGTCACAATTCGGACAACTTTTCAATTTTCGCACTTTGGCGGCCATTTTGAATATGGCGGCCATCTTGGACTTTGGCAGCCATCTTGGATTTGTTCGACATGTTGTTCGTAATATCAATATTGACCTAAATGCCAATTTTTGTTGAAATCAGACAACTTTTCAATATTCGCACTTTGGCAGCCATTTTGAATATGACAGCCATCTTGGATTTGTTCGAAAGTGTCGCCATGTTGTTCGTAATATCAATATTGACCTAAATGCCAATTTTCGTTGAAATCGGACAACTTTTCAATTTTCGCACTTTGGCGGCCATTTTGAATATGGCGGCCATCTTGGACTTTGGCGGCCATCTTGGATTTGTTCAAACATGTCACCATGTTGTTCGTAATATCAATATTCACCTAAATGCCAATTTTCGTTGAAATCGGACAACTTTTCAATTTTCGCACTTTGGAGGCCATTTTGAATATGGCGGCCATCTTGGACTTTGGCGGCCATCTTTGATTTGTTCGAACATGTCACCATGTTGTTCGTAATATCAATATTGACCTAAATGCCAATTTTCGTTGAAATCGGACAACTTTTCAATTTTCGCACTTTGGCGGCCATTTTGAATATGGTGGCCATCTTGGATTTTTCGGAAAATGGTCCCATATTGTCCGGGACCTTAATATTGACCTATAAACCTATTTTGGTTCATATCCATATTGTTTGTGATTTTTTATGATTAATTTTGTATTTTTTTCAAATTCAAAATGGCCGCCAATCCAAGATGGCCGCCATTTTCAAAATTTCGAAATCGGAAACAACATTTCCTAGTGGTGACCTATCTTTCTGGTAAGTTTCATTGACCTATGTCTTTTCGTCTTCGAGAAATCCTACGGACAAAGTTAGGTCCAGAAGAAGAAGAAGAAGAAGAAGAAGAAGAAGAAGAAGAAGAAGAAGAATAATAATAACAAGTGCTGATTGTGATTGCAAGCAAGTCACAAAAAAATCCCCTCCCGTGCCCACTTTTGTCACAATTCGGACAACTTTTCAATTTTCGCACTTTGGCGGCCATTTTGAATATGGCGGCCATCTTGGACTTTGGCAGCCATCTTGGATTTGTTCGACATGTTGTTCGTAATATCAATATTGACCTAAATGCCAATTTTTGTTGAAATCAGACAACTTTTCAATATTCGCACTTTGGCAGCCATTTTGAATATGACAGCCATCTTGGATTTGTTCGAAAGTGTCGCCATGTTGTTCGTAATATCAATATTGACCTAATGCCAATTTTCGTTGAAATCGGACAACTTTTCAATTTTCGCACTTTGGCGGCCATTTTGAATATGGCGGCCATCTTGGACTTTTGTGGCCATCTTGGATTTGTTCAAACATGTCACCATGTTGTTCGTAATATCAATATTCACCTAAATGCCAATTTTCGTTGAAATCGGACAACTTTTCAATTTTCGCACTTTGGCGGCCATTTTGAATATGACAGCCATCTTGGATTTGTTCGAAAGTGTCGCCATGTTGTTCGTAATATCAATATTGACCTAAATGCCAATTTTCGTTGAAATCGGACAACTTTTCAATTTTCGCACTTTGGCGGCCATTTTGAATATGGTGGCCATCTTGGATTTTTCGGAAAATGGTCCCATATTGTCCGGGACCTTAATATTGACCTATAAACCTATTTTGGTTCATATCCATATTGTTTGTGATTTTTTATGATTAATTTTGTATTTTTTTCAAATTCAAAATGGCCGCCAATCCAAGATGGCCGCCATTTTCAAAATTTCGAAATCGGAAAGAACATTTCCTAGTGGTGACCTATCTTTCTGGTAAGTTTCATTGACCTATGTCTTTTCGTCTTCGAGAAATCCTACGGACAAAGTTAGGTCCAGAAGAAGAAGAAGAAGAAGAAGAAGAAGAAGAAGAATAATAATAAAATTTACGTTTCCCGAAACGTTGAAGTCGCCTCCCGTTCCGCACTTTTGACCGAGTAGAGGGAACTAAAAGTCAAGAGCACAACTTCATAACATGAGCTTTCAGTTGGCCAAGTTTCATTTCGATCGGTTAAAAGATGAGCGAGAAAACGAGCAAACTTTAAAACGGCCGCCATTTTGAAACCGGAAGCCGGACAAAAAATTTTTTTTGCAAAAATGCTCAGGATAGTTAGCTGTATCAGTATACCAATTTTCATTGAAATTGCTCTGGCCATAACTGAGATCTGACAACGGCCGCCATTTTGTAAAACTTTAAAACGGCCGCCATTTTGAAACCGGAAGTCGGACAAAAATTTTGAAAATAGTGGCACACTCAGGGTATCATAAGCTACCTGTATACCAAATTTCGTTTAAATCGGATGACGTTTAAATTTTTACAGTTTTAGGGGGGTGGTGTTCGGATGGCGGCCATTTTGAAATGTCGGCCGCGTCAAATTTTTTTTTGCAAAAATGCTCGGGATAGTTAGCTGTACCAGTATACCAATTTTCATTGAAATTGCTTTGGCAATTACTGAGATCTGACAACGGCCGTCATTTTTTTTCAACGGCGGCCATTTTGAAAATGGCGGCCATTTTGAAAATTTCAAAGTGGATTGCACAACTTCAGGTCACCCTTAACATGTTCCCAAAGTTTCATTTCGATCGGTTAAAAGATGAGCGAGAAAACGAGCGGACAACATTGCGAGGGGAAAAAGGAAAACATAATAATAATAACAAGTGCTGATTGTGATTGCAAGCAAGTCACAAAAAAATCCCCTCCCGTGCCCACTTTTGTCACAATTCGGACAACTTTTCAATTTTCGCACTTTGGCGGCCATTTTGAATATGGCGGCCATCTTGGACTTTGGCAGCCATCTTGGATTTGTTCGACATGTTGTTCGTAATATCAATATTGACCTAAATGCCAATTTTTGTTGAAATCAGACAACTTTTCAATATTCGCACTTTGGCAGCCATTTTGAATATGACAGCCATCTTGGATTTGTTCGAAAGTGTCGCCATGTTGTTCGTAATATCAATATTGACCTAAATGCCAATTTTCGTTGAAATCGGACAACTTTTCAATTTTCGCACTTTGGCGGCCATTTTGAATATGGCGGCCATCTTGGACTTTTGTGGCCATCTTGGATTTGTTCAAACATGTCACCATGTTGTTCGTAATATCAATATTCACCTAAATGCCAATTTTCGTTGAAATCGGACAACTTTTCAATTTTCGCACTTTGGCGGCCATTTTGAATATGACAGCCATCTTGGATTTGTTCGAAAGTGTCGCCATGTTGTTCGTAATATCAATATTGACCTAAATGCCAATTTTCGTTGAAATCGGACAACTTTTCAATTTTCGCACTTTGGCGGCCATTTTGAATATGGTGGCCATCTTGGATTTTTCGGAAAATGGTCCCATATTGTCCGGGACCTTAATATTGACCTATAAACCTATTTTGGTTCATATCCATATTGTTTGTGATTTTTTATGATTAATTTTGTATTTTTTTCAAATTCAAAATGGCCGCCAATCCAAGATGGCCGCTATTTTCAAAATTTCGAAATCGGAAAGAACATTTCCTAGTGGTGACCTATCTTTCTGGTAAGTTTCATTGACCTATGTCTTTTCGTCTTCGAGAAATCCTACGGACAAAGTTAGGTCCAGAAGAAGAAGAAGAAGAAGAAGAAGAAGAAGAAGAAGAAGAAGAAGAAGAAGAAGAATAATAATAATAAGAAACGGTGCAAAAACAATAAATCCCCGACACTTCGTGGTCGGGGATTTAATAATAATAAGAAACGGAGTAAAAACAATAAGCCGCCCGACACTTCGTGGTCGGCGACTTAATAATAAGAAACGGTGCAAAAACAATAAATCCCCGACACTTCGTGGTCGGGGATTTAATAAGAAACGGTGCAAAAACAATAAATCCCCGACACTTCGTGGTCGGGGATTTAATAATTCATGAAAGCACCATACTACAGAAATTGGTAAAATGGTTAATTTGATTTTTTATTTCCATCTGCATTCCACATCACTTGATTGTAATCATAATAGCAATATATGCATAAAAGTCCTCCTCCACCCCACTCTTATAAAATATGGGACAGCATGATATGATGAAATACTGAAAGAATATTTTCAAAAATTTTTGAAGATAATTACAAATTGTGTTTGATTACCAGTTTTATCTATTTTTGGTGACTGTAGTGATTGAATCTCACTAGTACAGATGTAAAAGGTTTCATTATATTACTGTTGCACATTTACAACAAAAACCAATGTTGACAAGATTTCATTAATTTGTAAAATATATGAAAACAGATTTTTTAACCACCTGTTTTGGAGGAGATTTACTCTTTGTCAAACGAGACTTTCTACTATTATCTATAGGAAGTTTAGAAAACAGTTCATCCACTTCATCAAAGTTAATTTTAGCTTCATCAATTTCTTCCCAAACAAGTCTGGCATTCAAGTATCTGAAAGTTTAAGATGTATATGAAGATACATTTAAATTATTACTGTTGAACATGTTTTTATATGTGGGTCAAGATGTATAAACCAAAAAGTTATCTGTACCAAACCTGGCATCACTTATATTTCATTTACCAGATAAAACACACAATTATCACACTGAAGGATATACAGTATTTTTTAATCAACTGAAGCATAAAATATAAATCTTCAGGTGTGAAATGACCACACTTAATCTCAAGTATTGTATGTTATTGGAGTTGTCTTTTCTTGAATCTTTTGCATGCATAGAGTTGCAAATTAAATATTCAAGTAAAGTAACCAGAGAGTTTAAATATTGCAGTGTAAAGACATAATCTTTGTAAAAAGAGAAAATATCTTAAATATATGATTAAGTGTAACCTTGAGGGATGCAAGCAATGTTATTGAGAAGATGTAAAGGAGATTGTCTTCTTTGTTTTTTTCAGTTGATGGGTAACACATCATTCCTTTCAGGGGAAATAACCACTGAAAAACTCAGTATTGAAGACATTGATTTGAACATTATGAACGTTTCACTTTCTATTACTTGACGTAAATCATGCATTTTATTGACTGAACTGTAAGAGACAATATGACACAGTTATTCTATGATTTATACATAATGCACTACTTACTGTTTATGTTTTGGGGATTTGATATCATTGACGACAATTCTTTGCCAAAACAAAGGCTTCATTGGAGATTTTGTATTGATGACTGGCTTTAAGGAACCTGTAAATAGTTGCATGCATTTTGTATAAATGACTGGCTTAAAGGAACCTGTAAGTAGTTGCATGCAATACTAGTATTTTATTAAAATCAATTTTAGCATTTACATTAAAGGTTATAAAATTGTAGAAATAATAAAAAATTGTGATATGCCTTGGTATTTTATATATCTTACACAAGACAAAAGATTTGAAATGGACCAAAAATATTTCACATATCTAGTTATACCCAGAATAAGCATACAGAAGAGTTCATTTATCATACAGTCTGGGGACTTTTAATCTGTTTTCTTTAATGACTTGGTTTCTTAACAGAACATGCAGAGTAATCTCCCCTATACCAATGGTGTATTACATTGTTATAACATTTGAAACAGCCCTGATTGACATCATTATGGACTTCAAGTGTGAGATAAATGACATGTCAATTACAGATAATCAAGTGTCCAGTGCTATATATATTGGTAATATGTGATTGTCCATTTGTTATTTTCAACCACTTATACTAAGAGTTATAACAACTTTATCTGGGATTTAAAGTTCACTGTAAGCCTGAGTTTAGTATAAACAATTTATAACAGATCTCTAAAAATACACCATTTAAATAGCACTGTGACGGTGGAGTTGTTCATGCTTTGTTATAAGCTGATTTTTTTTTTAAAAACCTGTACATAATTAACTTTACAGTATTCAATAATACATAATGTTAGTTTTCCACTTAAAACTGTATATTCTGATATAATTCCTCTGAAAAAATATTACATGTATTTATAATAAAAAAAATGATAAAAAATACACCCAGTACCCCAAATAAAATTTATATGACCAGTGAAACAAATTCTTATAGTTTAACTACTTGTGAAGTCAATTCTACCATATCTGGGGGAAAAAATCGAAGAATATGTCCATGGGACACAGATTCCCCCCGCTAAATGAAGTCCCAAACAGAAAGTAGATGTCCGACAGGTCTGAAAGTCTCTTAGGACCTACAACTTGTGATACTGAACCACCCTGCTAAATTTTAAATTGTTCTCATGTACAGTTTCTGAGAAAAGCTTGACGGAACTTTTCATACTCATGTTCACACATTTTCATATTGGCCCAGTCCCAAACAGGAATTAGTTGTCCGAAAGGTCTGAAAGTCGCTTAGGACGTACAACTTGTGATACTGAACCATCCTGCCAAATTTCAAATTGTTCTCATATATGGTTTCTGAGAAAAGCTTGACGGAAATTCGAACAGACGCACGGACAAACGGACGGACATGAGTAAAACTTAATGCCCCACGACATGTTGTTGTGGGGGCATAAAAATCTTTAGTTGGAACAAATGTCTACCAAAATGGATCCCTTAACAAATACAACTACAATGTACAAGGTATACCTGTAATATCAAAGAATATAAAATAAATGTGTCTTGTATACATGTTTTACCTGATGACTTAAATATCCTTTTAAAAGCTGTAATAGATAGTTTAAGTATAAAATTTTACCCAGAAGTCTCCTATTAAAACCAAACTTTTTTACAGTTTAGATTTGATGAACTGTTTTTTGGTCATAAATCATCATGGTATCCAGTTTTTATTATCCACTGAAAACCTAGAGCTTTGCCAGGAAAACTAACAATACTTGTCCAGTGCTGCAGTAAAGCTCTACCTGCAACCTCAGTATTGACAGGGACATGATTAATTTAATAGTAGATGACTAAGAACCACTGCTACCGAACCCCCATCCATGTTGTTACATGTGGACAAAATAGTAATGGTCAATAACCCCTGGGGATTTAAATAGTGGTCTGAATGATAAAACAAAGATATTAATCACATAAATGTAATAGCCATCACTCAATTATCTCAATAAATATTATTGTTACCAACACATGACAGATACATGAACTTAAGTTAAGTACAGGTCAACAGAAGTAGTTCAATCAAGGTGAACTGACATCACATCAAATCAATTACTAGTGAAATATTATTAGTTAGACACAACAAATGCCTTACAAGTTCTCGCAAGTTTCTTTCCTGTGATCTCTGACAGAAAATCTATTACATACAAGAAGACGATAAAGAAAATCTTAAAATGATCTTTTTTAAAATTTTGGTTTTGTCATTTCTCCTTTACAATATTAAAGCATATTACTTTGTTACCAATCTTAACAAGATATAAACATTTAGCAGATTTTATTTTCAAGAGTTGTATTGACATTAAATTATAATCTATTATACTTTACCTCTTCTAGTATTAATTAGAAAGCCTGGTGCAGCTGGTGGTGGTGGTGGTGCCCCAGGCAAGCCTGGTGGAGGTGGTGGAGCTCCCGGTACTGGTGGTGGAGGTGGTGGGGCTCCTGGCACTGGTGGTGGAGGGGGCAGTGGTATATCTGGTGGAGGGGGTGGTGGTGGTGGCGGAGGCATAGGTATCGTTGGCACGCCTATGTTTTCTGGAGAAAACTTTAGTTTCTCTTTTGGCATGTACATGTCATCGACATTCCCCCTTATGTCATAGGGCACTTGTCCTGTCACACACTCTGGTGTCACAACAGACATATAATGCTGGAGTTGTGGAGTTCCTGTTAAAGCTACACACAGCTGTCCCTGGCTGTCAGAGTAACCATTTGTCACATGACCAGCCTCTTTTTCAGCAGCATTTGCTTCAGATAAAGCAGTCCGAGAATGTTTTTCTATGCCAGCTAATTCTTTGTATCGTGCTACTTCCTGTTCTAGAAATGCTATTTTTTCTACACAGTTTTGTAGTCGGTATTGGTATTCCTCTCTACATTTATCTAATACTGACTGATGATCAACCTACAAAATTTTTTTTTAATTTACCTACAGTACACCATCCTCACAAGTCAGGGCTTCTTTGTCCACATGTGTCCACGAAACCCTGAAAAACTTAGGTAGGAAATTCCTGTGCTACAAGATTTTCATATGACATCAAATCTTCAAAATATCAACCAATGAAATAGCTTGAAATAAGCAAGTGTTTGGCAGTAGTCATTCTTACTCATTCTTGAATGGGAAGAAAACATAACGCAACTAATAAATAACGCAGTAATAACAAACTATTAACACTACTGTACAAAATACACTATTTTCACGTGGTCTATGCAACACATCCCTTTGGTTTATTTACATTAGACATCGGGATATCCCCTAACCAAGTCATGAATGAAAGCAAGCTTTTGATTGGCTACATGAAGGTATGTTGTAGCCAATTAAAATTGTCACTTCTAGCCCGGGAATTTCCTAGCTAAGTTTGTCAGGGTTTCGTGGATACATGAGGACACAAACCTTGACTTGTGAGGATGACAGTATACATGATTTAGTTATAACTAAAATATATGAGAGTATTGGTTTGTCTGAATAGGGTTTATCATCACTTTCAGCAATGTTTCAGCTATATCATGGCATCTTGGTTTTTAAAAGGTAGGGGAGAGGGTCTAAATACCTGGGTACCTGGTAAACACGCAAGGCCTTAGGCAGGAAAACTGGCAATAACTCGGTAATGACAAGCCAGTGATTATTGCAAGATCATTAACTACCTAACCAATTGGTCACTGATACCCAATTGAGTGTGTTGTACAATACCACAGGGGTTGAAAATTGTTTTGGGCAACCCTAAGCCCTGGGCTTTTTTAACTTTGAAACCCTAAGCCCCAACATTAATTAACCAAGCCCTAAAAATTATCGGAGTGATGTTCTTTTCCGTTTGTCTATATATAAGGTCTTTATTTTGTGGGGGATTAAATCATTATTTGACCGCGTTTGGTCTTCCGATGCTTCTGACTCGTCATCCCCTTTAACTTTTTCCTTTTTCTTAACCATAAAGTTCAGGGGTCACCATGCTCTAACAAGTAGGGAGAAGTGACTTCTCCCTTGCAGCCAAACAGGGAGAAGTGAGGCCCTGATAGAGAGACTTCAAGGAGACATTAGGGAGAAGTCAAGAGGACCGTACAAATAATTAATTTTTGCAGTATTTACCTACATTTTTCATTATTTACATCTTTTTTAATAATTGTGGATATCCAGGATTATTTCTCTAGTGTGTTTAAACCACAACACACTTAGATTGTTTAGCACATAACCTTTATCATTATAAAATCAATGAAAATAAAGCAACAGTTTTAGTGCCAATTTTCTATCTACTTCAGTACTTGTAGTCATACAAGGTATTCACAAATATAAATAGGTCAACTAAAAATATTTGTATAGGTTGAGACATAAACATCATTTATTAAGTTCTTGTATACATATATTTCTAACAGTTTGTTATGAACATGCCATGTTTATCTGAGCAAAATTTTTAAAGAAGATAGATAAAATAACATTACATTAAACCCAGAAATAATTATTCTGTTCAGCAAACTTCCACTTGGGCAATGTCAATAATTACTATACATCTTTATTCTTTCAAGTGCAGCTCACATATTTATCAAAGAAAATTGTTAAAATACAATACACGTTGAAAGAACTGAGTTTGAAACCAATTGAAAGTGTTTGTTTATGAAAAAAATACGATTTTTCAGTATGGGCCGTTGTACTTTACTTTTCTTTGTTGTTCACTTCCGATAATTAGTCATATCCGGTAAATAAACAAATGGCGCGTAATCCAGTTGAAAGACGTAAATCCATTGAAAAAATGTTAAATACGCATATTGTTTTCCGTTTTTATTGGAATTACACATTTACTGCTAAATTTGTAGTATGGATTAATTATACAAGTATCTTAGAACTATGAACTTGAGGGAAATAACCGAGCAACGTCGACTTCGCTTTTGAGGCGCCGTAGGGCAACTTCAGGTCCCAGTAGGGCGACAAAGTCGTCCACTTCGCCCAGTGTTGAGCCCTGAAAATTTTAAAGTTTAACAACGACATTTTTCGAATTCGTTACCAAAATTATTTTGTACAGGGAAAGGAAACAAACTTGAATTGTTATTGATCAACGTTGCTAAAGCGCCGAAAAGATTAAGATCTGTCTTAAAACGATTTGTTTTAGAATTTAAATAGATTTAGGATAATTTTGACGGTATACACTTTAAGAAACATTGAAAATAAAAACAACATTTTATTTTTTGAAGAAAGATCGAGCCCGACTGGCTTTTTTCATAGAAAATCGGCAAGCCCGAGGTATCAGTTTTTTAAGCCCCGGGCATCGGGCTTTAGGAATTTTCAACCCCTGTACCAAGTGTAGGTCTGCTCTGTACTAGACTTAAATATATTTTTATACAGCTAGTCACCCCACATTAACATATTATTATCCATAATACTGCATGAAACATTGCAATATATTAAAGGCTTAGGTTTATTCTGATAAAAAATTGTGGTTATAATTGCTGATAATAACAAATCCCATTCATATTTTGGTAAATGGTACTTTGTATGTGAATTGACATACCTGTACTTTTTCAAGTTCCGTTTTGTATTCATTTCTCACATGTACCAGCAAGGCTTGTTGTTCTGTAAAAGTAATATAACATTTACCAATACATTTTTTCAACTAAATATAGACAAGTGTGGACACAGAAAAACGTCTCGCCTGCATTCCGCATCAGTAACGAAAATAAATTTTGTCATAAGCATTACGTAAATAGCATTAAATATCAGCAGCGGCCTGTATACGAAATATTGTCACCATACCATGCATTGTTAGAGGGGACCGTGAAATTGAGGTCAAGGTCAGGTGGAACCTACCAGACAGTCATGTACTATTCATCAGCAACCTATATACCAAATATTGTCATCCTACCATGCGTAGTTACAGAGGAACTATCGTAACCCAAAAACATTAACGTAGTCGCTGGACCGTGAAATTGAGGTCAAGGTCAGGTGACACCTACCAGACAGTCATGTACTAGTCATCAGCAACCTATACACCAAATATTGTCATCCTACCATGCGTAGTTACAGAGGAACTGTCGAAACCCAAAAACTTTAACGCAGTTGCTGGACCGTGAAATTGAGGTCAAGGTCAGGTGACACCTACCAGACAGTCATGTACTAGTCATCAGCAACCTATACACCAAATATTGTCATCCTACCATGCGTAGTTACAGAGGAACTGTCGTAACCCAAAAACTTTAAGTAGTCGCTGGACCGTGAAATTGAGGTCAAGGTCAGGTGACACCTACCAGACAGTCATGTACTAGTCATCAGCAACCTATACACCAAATATTGTCATCCAACTATGCATAGTTAGAGAAACTGTCGTAACCCAAAAACTTTAACGTAGTCGCTGGACCGTGAAATTGAGGTCAAGGTCAGGTGACAGGTGACTGACTGGCAAGTACTCATCATAAGCTACCTCTGGACCAAATTTGATGGACCTAGGGCTCGTGCTTACAAATATATGAAGCAAGATGTCAAGTGTTTACGCCGCCTCCGCCGGATTCCCATACATATGTCTCGCCTCCAGCGACTTTCGTCGCAGGCGAGACAAAAATGGTCATGTTGTCAATATGGTTATTGCCACAGGTCAAATAACATTTTGTAGCACTGCTACTAGTATCTGAGTCTTTTGTTACTGTTTTTCATATGGACATTTTACCAGTAAGATTTCATTTGTTGTATTAATCACTATTAAATTGGTCATTATTAGATTTTAAACCTAAAAAATAATAAAGCAGAATTCTTACCTTACATCTGAAAATTCATTAAAAAAATCATCGGACATTCTAATGAAAGTTTTTCACAGAGAAATGAAAAACTGACTTATCCTTCTCGTATATGTTATAACAAGTGTGGACACAGAAAAACGTCTCGCCTGCATTCCGCATCAGTAACGAAAATAAATTTCGTCATAAGCATTACGTAAATAGCATTAAATATCAGCAGCGGCCTGTATACAAAATATTGTCACCATACCCTGCATAGTTACAGGGGAACAGCCGTAACCCAAAAACTTTAACGTAGTCACTGGACCGTGAAATTGAGGTCAAGGTCAGGTGGAACCTACCAGACAGTCATGTACTATTAATCAGCAACCTATACACCAAATATTGTCATCCTACCATGCGTAGTTACAGAGGAACTGTCGTAACCCCAAAACTTTAACGTAGTCGCTGGACTGTGAAATTGAGGTCAAAGTCAGGTGACACCTACCAGACAGTCATGTACTAGTCATCAGCAACCTATACACCAAATATTGTCATCCTACCATGCATAGTTACAGAGGAACTGTCGTAACCCAAAAACTTTAACGAAGTCGCTGGACCATGAAATTGAGGTCAAGGTCAGGTGACACCTACCAGACAGTCATGTACTAGTCATCAGCAACCTATACACCAAATATTGTCATCCTACCATGCGTAGTTACAGAGGAACTGTCGTAACCCAAAAACTTTTAACGTAGTCGCTGGACCGTGAAATTGAGGTCAAGGTCAGGTGACACCTACCAGACAGTCATGAACTAGTCATCAGCAACCTATACACCAAATATTGTCATCCTACCATGCATAGTTACAGAGGAACTGTCGTAACCCAAAAACTTTAACGTAGTCGCTGGACCGTGAAATTGAGGTCAAGGTCAGGTGACACCTACCAGACAGTCATGTACTAGTCATCAGCAACCTATACACCAAATATTGTCATCCTACCATGCCTAGTTACAGAGGAACTGTCGTAACCCAAAAACTTTAACGTAGTCGCTGGACCGTGAAATTGAGGTCAAGGTCAGGTGACACCTACCAGACAGTCATGTACTAGTCATCAGCAACCTATACACCAAATATTGTCATCCTACCATGCGTAGTTACAGAGGAACTGTCGTAACCCAAAAACTTTAACGTAGTCGCTGGACCGTGAAATTGAGGTCAAGGTCAGGTGACACCTACCAGACAGTCATGTACTAGTCATCAGCAACCTATACACCAAATATTGTCATCCTACCATGCGTAGTTACAGAGGAACTGTCGTAACCCAAAAACTTTAACGTAGTCACTGGACCGTGAAATTGAGGTCAAGGTCAGGTGACAGGTGACTGACTGGCAAGTACTCATCATAAGCTACCTCTGGACCAAATTTGATGGACCTAGGGCTTGGGCTTACAAAGATATGAAGCAAGATGTCAAGTGTTTACGCCGCCGCCGCCGGATTCCCATACATATGTCTCGCCTCCAGCGACTTTCGTCGCAGGCGAGACAATAAGAGATTGCCTAAATTCTGCTGACATTCTTCTTTAAACATGGGGAATCAATACAATGCTTTATTATTTTTTTTAAATATACATGTAGGTAGAAATGTCTGTACATGTGTGCCTAAAAGATAAACTGAAACCAACATGTAAAAAAAAGGTCTGTGAAGACACATGTGCCTTAATGTCAAATGTTTGCTTTTCAAGGACCTTAAATACACTACAAATAGGTTTGAATCAAACTCAAGTACATCATGGCATTCAGTTTTTGTTGGGGGAAGAAGCCAGAGTACCTGGTGAAAACTCCTGACATTACTTTAAGCTGGCAATCCTTGTCAAAAATGCAGTCCAGGACACCCTGCCTGCAGTAAGGCACAATGATGATAACTACATACCATACACTTGAGGCCTCCTATAGAAATTCAGTGTCTGGTTTCTATATAAATTTATATGACATATATATACATTTCTTTCTTATTTTTATGGGACAAAAAAAAACAACATTGTATTTTATAAAAGCTATGGACTCGGTAAGTGACAATCGGAGCAACTACTAATTTTTTTTAAAATCAGGTCAGAGAAGTTAGTGCTATATCACTTAAAACGTCTTTTTGTTAGCTATGTCAATGGGTTGCTTAACAGAGAAATATAATCCATGATTTCAGTGTATAGTCTATAATTACTAATAAAATAAAAAATTATGACTTGACAAACCTGCTTCAGTGAATTTTCTCCCTGCCTGTAGATCTTCCTCACTTAGTTGTTGCGGTGGAGGCCATGATGGTGTTAACTTGCCAATGTCAATAGGTTTTGTCTTTGGTAACTCAGTATGTGTCCAGTAGTACATACAGTCACTCTTGAAAAATAAGTAAATTAATATTACAAGTATTTTGCCATCATCTTTTTGAGGAATGACAGACTTTTGAATGATAGCCGAGCTAAAAATGGTCCCTTACAGCCATGTTTTTTTACTCAATCAGGAAGACTGAATAGTTGCAAAAATGTGTTTCTTAAACTCTACAATAACAATTATTTGCTTGTGGGATTTTGTTTTTGTCATATGACAGTTACATAAGATTAATGACTAAGAAATTTATAAAACACAACATGAATTTTGCAACCATTTTCACAGTGGAACTAGTCAATGATACCAGTGTACCTGCATGATACTGAAAATGGACAAATAAGAATATCAATAAGATAGACTATTAGTTTCATATGGATGCACAGATAGAAGGATGGACAGCCTGATCACTATAGGGCCTCAGCCACTTAGTAGAGTAGCCCTATAATAGCATGGAGACTGGACAAATAAGGTCCAGTGAAGAACAATTATCAGTCCACTTTACACAAATTGCTAACAGCAAAACGGATATGTGATTATTGTTATTAATGCACACTTGTGTAATGTCTATTAAATTAGAATGCCATTTCTTATGAAATATACCACTTATATTGATTCAATTTAATTGATCAAGGGGAATGTTAAGCCAGACAAAGTGCATTTTGTTTGCTTCTTCCTTAATATATCTTGACATGAGCTTATATGTGTTAAATAACTTAAGTGATAAAAAAAACATTTAAGGGTAATAACTTTGCTAGTTTACTCAGTATCTGTATTCAAGAGATGTAATAAATGCCATCTGTTAATACTTGACTAAAATTCATAAAGAATTCATTGCAAGAATGCATCCAAGGTACATGTATATTACATGCAATTTCAGGAGACAGATTTGACATTATTTACCAGTATAAAGTATTTTGAATCAAATTAATCTTTGAACTTCATTTGTATCAGTCATCTAGCTTCTATATAAATCTTACAGAA
Source organism: Limnoperna fortunei (assembly GCA_944474755.1). Taxonomy (NCBI): domain Eukaryota; kingdom Metazoa; phylum Mollusca; class Bivalvia; order Mytilida; family Modiolidae; genus Limnoperna; species Limnoperna fortunei. The sequence goes on along the minus strand of OX104113.1, from coordinate 20,515,280 downwards.
ATCCATCAAAAAAGAACTGACAATTTAAACTTTACTTCAAGGGCATAACTCAAAGGAAGATTTTCAACCAGTAAATCTTTGTACTCAAGTCTTCAGCATAAATTCTCTTAAAATCCAAGAAAAAGGTTGAGACTAAATGTTACCTGTGATTATACTTATCATTTTCATACCCAAAAAGGTAAGGTTGTGGCAGAGGACAAAACATATCATAACAAATTAAGGAGTCAGATAATATACTCAAAGTAATTGTGGAAATTTTAAAGATAAATAGGTTTAACATTTCACAACAGAAAGCAGATACTATCCATTAATGTCAACTTTAGCTAATAACATTCCGATAGTGAAGGATTCTGTTACATTATGTTATTTAACTTCTTCGCTATCATAATGTATTCAATTAATTAAATTTAGAAGGCTATTTATAGTAGTGAGATAATTAACAGTACATATGTGGAAAACCTAAACTAAAAACAAAACCCCACACACCTACTTAGCAGAACAAATAATCATTTGACAATCACTGTAATTATTCACCCTATAACCTTTCAAACCACACAATGATATAGATGTAAAATAATATACATAAAGAATAACAGTGCCTTCCTCTGCTAATCGTTTCATCTTCGTATCTTTACAGAAGTTACCAATTCAATAAAAACACAAATTCCAACCTTTCATAAACGGATAAAAAAAGATTATGACAAAGTACTACAAATTCATTCATCATTTTTGTCTAAATATTTGAAGTGATGATAAAAATTTCCCTGGAGATTTCCATTTAGATAACCATAAAGGTCTGACTAATACTATCACTAAATCTTAGGTGAAATAGATGAAACATTTAAAATGGATAGAAGTTTCTTACTATTACTAAAATTAAGTCTTGTTATATTATACAAATTTTTATTGTAGTCACTTAAAAACCAGTGTGGTATACATGTACCATATCAATGGTTTTTTTTACAAATGATGATATGATGATATGATGTTACACAACCCCACCCCCTCCCCCCTTTCTGGTTGGGATTTTAAGTTATATCATGGCATCCAGTTTTTACTGGGGAGAAAGCTGGAGTACCAGGTGAAAACACCTGATGTCAGTAGAAACACTGGCAACTAAGATTGGTGTCCAGCACACCTTGCCTGCAGTGAGACTCAATCTCGAACATGAAATGGTGTTGACATGGTGACAGACGAGGGATGCCCTTTAGTTAGGAGGAAATTGTCTGGTTATATGGAGACTGCAGACCATAGTGGACGTCTTGTTTGGAGAATGTCATGCTCCTTCATGTTATATATCCCTTTTGTACATATAGATTTCCAAAAAGGACAGACAGGTTGTCGTCCCTACAAATGGCAACTTTCTTAGTTCGTACCCAACTATCTATTCTTTATCTATGACAGTCAAAATTTGCCGTCCATTACCTTTACTAGTTAATTAACTGCTTATTTACTTGTTTTCCTTGCTAGAATAATGTCTGCTGGATGTTAAGCATACATTCGGTCAATTAGGCAATCATTTAAAATCAGGAAACTTATAATTTAAATTACATCAGTTATGAGCATAATGTACTTAAAATATATATAAGCACCAGTCACAAGAACTAAATATTCATTTACTAGGCCTAATAATAAAAGGTCAATTACATGAATCAGACAAAACATCCAACCTATTCTAATATATGCCTTTATCAAACAAATAACTGACAGATCTAATCAGCTAAAAATAACTTAAATCGATCAATTTTCTTCAATAATATGTTTTAATTACATCATAAAAATCATCATTTGACAAATATCTCAAGTATGTGATAGTCAAAATTAATTTTTACAGACCACTGACCTGATCTTTATCTATAAGGAAAATATTTTCTTAATTCATAAATGTTAATGTAAAGATCAAGTTTATTTTAATCTCATATAACAAGTTATAGCTTTAATATCAAAGTAAATTGTTTTACCATAATATAATACATTTGTATTCTGTACAGAATAGGTTACAACTAAACATGGTCGACATGAATCACTGTCCACTTGATTATTACTTGGCTTTTAATGAAAGGCACATTTTGGGAAAAGACCAGGATCACACCCACTCTTTTTGTACAATCTGTAATCTACAGCATCAAAATATGTACACTAGAACACAGAAAAAGAAGTTTTTTTTTAATTCTCAATGAGATAGTTTTGAGATAAACATCAAATTGTAAAAAAGACCAAAAAAAAATCATAAAAATTACACCATATTCGACAATAAAATTATCAATACAAAAACCATAGCTTTTTTCATTTCTCAGTTAAATCTGCACACAAATTATTATACATTTTACCTGATCATTTATTATTATATCCTTCATTGGCATTTCCTTTCAAAGTTATCCATAATGTGCAACTTATTACAAATCTCTGTGTCCAAAAATTTTCACTTATTGTTTACAGAAGTAAAATTATATAATATACAAGATCTACTTATTGCAACCTTTTAAATTGATCACCATTAATAAAGAATAAAATCATCCATTGTTTCGTTCCAATGAAAATAACACATTGTGTCATTTCAACGAAATATCACATCATCAACCAGTGATGATAAGTCATCAAATTACTTTAAGAACTGATTTTTTAAATGTCAATGCAATACACATCCTAAATGAGGGCAATAACACCTAATATAATCCAATACACATAGAGGTAATTATTGTAGACAATTTGACCTGTGGTCACTTCATTAAATCCAATACAGGTCTTCATTTATACAGTGATGTATGTAATGTGACAATCTGAGATTTAGCATAGTTTACTACCAGCCTGAGGTTATGTGTCCAATGAAAAAATACAGCTATAAATAGGCCAGGAATGTTCATTCAGAAATAAACAAGAGGTCTCGTGGTATGTTTTTACAATATATTTTTCCTTTTTTGGAATATAAAAACAACGCAAATTTACTTTCTAGCAAGCAATCAATGTAAAAGTATTTACATTAAAAAAATTACCAAACAATGTATTAACATTCATGTAAAATTTCAATTTGCACTTTTAATTGAGTTGTTGACTAAAAGAAATCAGTGATGGAAGAATACAGGAATATCACTCATGATATTAAAAACTGTAATTGATTAAATATTAAGTTAACTGAAAATTATGTTGAGTTTAAGTTACTGTAAAAAAGAAGTGCCAGTTGGAACGAAAATTGGAAAAATAGCATTATTTAATCTTTTGAAGTCATATCTCAAAATACAACTTTATGTGAAAGCAAAGCTATCTACTAGAATTATGGTCAAGCTCACTATCATATAGTACAAGCAGGTTAATAGAATTTGTCAGAACGACTGACATGAAAAGTAGGCTTTAATTAATAGGACCTAAAAATTCAACTTAGCAACTGGTCATGATGACACAACTCAAAAAAAGTTTTGTAACAAGGGTTCCTTTACATGTGATTACCATATATCGGTTTTTGTGTATTTATGACAGTGAAAAAAGCAGAAGCTATCACTTTTTCAAAAATTTTCCCCAGGTTAATTATTACGGTAATATATATATATATATTATAAACAAACATATAAGTATTGTGACAACCATATAATATATCTGCCCAAAAGCAGAGGGGTCTAGACTGCTGGACATAATGCGTGCAAATGGGTGCCACAGTGTCACAATTGTTTGAGTTCGAATCCTGCTCAGGTAAGCAAAACAGTAGACAGTATCAAAAATCTAATTTTATATATGCCAACAAAAAAGCATAATTTTAAAACTTTAATGTTAGTTATTTTTTAAGCACCTGCCACTGTTTATCATGTTGTTACTAAATATAAGACCTGAAATTTTAGTCATCTGACATAAAGCAGTACATTTAAGACAACAACAGTAATGTGGACACATTGTGCTTGTTTTATTATTTGTGGAAATATTTTACGGTAACAATAAGAAAAAAAATCTATTTATTTTATTTATAAAAGCCAACTTACACTTCTACAAATATTGTCAAGAAATATATACTAGTAACATATAAAGATACCATTTCATAAAATAACATTTGACTAGCGAAATGCATTATGTATTTCAACAGAATTTATATAAAAATTAAAAAATGCAGAGAAACAAATGTTTCAGGAATACTTGCAATTTGCTAAATCTGGAAATGTTCGCATTATTGTAGGATATGTACCAAACGCTAATCAATTTAAGATTGTAGATTATTGCAAGTGGGCTCTATGTGAACTAGAATATGGTCAGACCTTATATTTGTCAATATTTTATACAGAGTGATAACCAAATAGCAATACTCTAATATGTCTAACATATGTTTTTAAATTTCAAGGTGGCTCTAACAGGATGCTTTCAATGGCCATTTTTGTTTTTTTTAAACTAAATAAAGATATATCCCAAAACAGAAAGTAAAGCAGATAAAATTGACATTGGGATTTTTTTCTGATAAACTTTTGTAATGACGTCAGAATTCTTACTGAGATGTAACAGCAGGCTCTATACTTGTTAGAAACTAATGTGTTTTCAAAGCATAGGAAGGACACCAGGTTAGAAATATTATACATGTATAAATAACATACAGATGAGAGGGCGATAGATTCAATCCTTCAGAAAAACATTGTCAACTGAGAATAAGTTGAGGTTAACAATGTTTTTTTTCAAGGCTGGGACTAGTATAACTAACGGGATTGGACACTCGCTAAGTCTTCAGTTTAAAAATTACGATTTCCTTGTCACACGAGACCGTAACGAGATTAAACGAGAACGCAGAAATGACAGCATCTATAGTACAATACAATACTAATATTTCAATTAAAATTTGTGCAATTATCTTGTGACAGTAAATATTTTTATTTTTTTTAATGTTAAGTGTTTTAATTGCTTCATTGTATTATCGTGACCATGTTTTATCATTTAAAAAATATTGAAATCCGCGAAAATCGGGAGCATTTTTAACGGTCGCCATTTTTACAAACTTTATACTTTCAGACCATATATCATCGTAATGCAAAATTACACACTTAAAAGGTATATTCCAACCAATTTGTCTTTGTTATGTAATCACAGGTGTGGTGAACAAATGGTTCAATAAACAACGATGTCATAAGTTGTCTGAGGGTACTCACTAGGTAGCTAATACATGTGTCATCATATAAATTGTCTAATTGGTGAAAACAATAAACATCAAATAAAATCATACACAGCGGTTTTGATTTTAATTCACTGGGACGAGTACAACAATCGAATTTTAGAATTAATCAAAACTTTTGTTTTTGTTTGTTTGCTGTTTGTTTATTTGGTTTGTTTGGTTTTTTTTCTTTTTGTTTTTTTTTGTCTTTGCTTTGTGTGTGTGTGTGTGTGTGTGTGTTGTGTTTTTTCTAATTTGTTAAATTATTATTAAATGCATCAATGTATTGATATATACAAGTAACTTGCTCAAGTCTTGAACAGATTGCAATGTACAAAAGACGTATGTACAGGCACATCCGTGTCGACACTTGTAAGCAAATTAGAGTCGTGGCGCGACGAGGAAAAGTATATGATATCGTTAGATTCCAGTCCCATTGATTTATAGGTTCCTGTTCAAGGGTAACAATCTAATCTATCACTCTCTCATCTATATGTTATTTATTTTATTGTACTCAATGTTTTAGCATTCTTATTGATTTAAGTGTCCAATATGTCATGAAACATGTAATTTATTAAATTAAAAAAGTATGTGATTCTGTGATTTTGAGTTCTTTCTTCGAGTAAATTGAAATATCTGCCTCTGAAACATCAGCAAACATTTGAACAGAAAATTATACTGCTTGATAAATTATCCAAAAACTGTAAAGTAGTCACTGGATAATTAAATTTAGGTCAAGGTCAGGTGACACCTACCAGTCATGGACTATTCATCAGCAAATTATATTCCAAATATACCAAATATTGTCATCCTACCATGCATTGTTACAGAGGAACTGCCTTTATCCAAAAACCTGAACATAGTCACTGGATAGTGACAGTGAGGTTAAGGTCATGTGACCCAAGGCAGACAGTTAAGTACTATTTTTTCTCAGCAACCTATATATATTGTCTTCCTACCATGCATGGTTACAGAGGATCTACCCTAATCGAAAAACTTTAGTCACTGGACCATGAAATTGAAATCAAGGTCAGGTGACAGGTGACTGACTGGCAAGTACTCATCATGAGCTACCACTGGACCAAATTAAACGGACGTAGGGATTTAGCTTACAAAGATATAAAGCAAACTGTCTAGTGTTGATTCTTCTGCCATCGCCAGATTCCCATATACATGAAACATCAGCAAGATTCCCATATACATGAAACATCAGCAAGATTCCCATATACATGAAACATCAGCAAGAACAGAAAATTTTACTGTTTGATCAATGCCAATGTAATGCTTGTGTAAAGATAAAAAAAAAACTGTCACTTAAAAATGCACACATGACCCAAAGGTCTCACAAGAAGGCTTTAGATGCGGTTGACATTACAACTAGAGACCCCATGAGCGTGTAATCACTCCCATGGGACACAAATGACTTCAAGCTATCTTAAATTTTTGCAATTTACAGTTTTAGTCTATCGCTAGTTGTTATAGCTTTCAAGTTACTGGGCAAAAACTAAACATTGTTTCAAAAATTTTGATTAAGTACTAAAACTCCTATAAGGTAATCACATCGGACGATTTCTGAAAAATTAAATGATTTGTAGCCTTGTCCTTGAGGTTAATTAAGTAATTTACAGTTTTACTCTAGTTGTTATAGTTTAATTTATAACATACAAACTATTATTTTGTCAGAATTCATCATTAAATGGCAATAACTCCTAAAAAGAGTCATCAGGCAATTTTGTAAGCCTTGCCTTGTTGATCATTTGTGCAATTTACAGCTTTACTCTTGCTGTTATGCCATTTAAGTCACAGTGTAAAAACTACACATTTCACTAAAAATTTTATTAAAAGGCAGTACCTACTATAAGGAGTCATCAGACAATTTTCAGACAATATAACGATTTGTAAACTTTGTCCTCCTGATTATTTTTTTTAGGGTTTTACTCCAGGTATTAAAGTTTTTAATTTCTAATTGGTATTTTTGTCTAAAATCATCCTTAAAGGGTAAAAACTATTTGATGATTTGGGACAAATTAGGTGAATGGTAGAATTTGTATAGCTTATCATGTTTTCAATTGACAGTTCCACTCTAGCTGTTCTTGTTTTAGGCTACAGGACAAAACAGAACATTTAATAAAAATTTGTCACTAAAGGGCAATTACTCCTATAAGAAGTGACCAATAAAGTGAATTGTAGGACTTGGATTGCTGATATAATTTTTGCAATTTACAGTTTCACTCTAGCTCTTATAGTTTTTGTTAAATGACAAAAATGTAACATTTTATAAACAAATGTGGACACAGAAAAATATATTGCCTGCATTCCTCATCAGTAACAAAAAAATTATGCCATGAGCATCATGTAAATAGCATTAAATTGTTATCATTGAAAATATACAATGCATGGTTACAGAGAAACTGACCCAATCCAAAAACGTTCACGTTGTCACTGGAACATGAAATTAAGGTCAAGGTCAGGTGACAACTACCAGACAGTCACAAACAATTCATCAGCAACCTATAAACCAAATATTGTCATTTATCCTACCATGAACAGTTACAAAGATATAAATAAAAATGTCAAGTGTTGACACTGCCACAGTCGGATTCCCATACATATATGTCTCACCTCCAACAAATATCGTCGCAGACAAGACAAAAAGGCAACAAAGAAACCCTGACTTGTGAGGATGGCGTTCCGCATCAGTAACAAAAAAAATTATGTCACGTCAATAGCATTAAGTTTTCATAATTTAACATATATAATGCATGGATACAGAGAAACTGACCTAATCCAAAAACTGTAACATAGTCACTGGATAGTGAAATTGAGGTCAAGGTCAGGTGACAGGTGACTGACTGGCAATTACTCATCATAAGCTTCCATTTGACCAAATTTGATGGACATTGGGATTAAGCTTACAAAGATATAAAGCAAACTGTCAAGTGTTGATGCCGCAGCCGCAGCGGGATTCCCATATACATGTATAAAACTGATAAAGATGTGAATTAAAATAATCAAATGTAAACCATAGGACAACATAACATGAATATTGACGCTGACCTTTACACTGTGTTTTCTAACTGCCAAGTATTAAATATTATGTTTTAATAAATACTTTTTATTTTTATTAATGGTTTGACTAATGGTAAAAAAAACATTTGCCTCACTTAGAATCTTGCAGCTTTGGCCAAGATGCATGGACATAAATTTAATGTCTTAAAACCTACATGTAACTTTTAACATTTTTTCATTCAATGTATATAAACTAATTGAGCTTCTTAACTTATAAAATCAAATTAATGTATTTTTCATTTTAAGTTTTACATGTTAAAGATAAGTAAATTTTCCTGGGAAAGAATGGAAACCAGACCCTTCCTCCTGCAAACTATTAATCAAAGTGCAGACTGCACCGAAGGGAAGGTTGCCTTGCAGGTTTAAATAAGATTCCTGCCTCATGTTTGCCAGGCAATAAAACAAACCAATGTAAAATAAATCAGGTAAATTTAGAAACATATTAGATATAAATTAAAAAGATTAGAAAAAACTTTGCAATCCTCATAATTGATAACCCCAGCTCCCCTATGTCTTGAATGTCTAAGGCTTTGCTGTTGGAAACTCCAAAAATCGTTTTGCTCAAACTGTAAATATCAGGTGCACAATTCCACCATATTACAAAGGATTCTGCAAAAGTTTCATCAAATCCCACTCAGTGGTGCAAGTAGTTGTGGATAAGAGATAGGTATCCCCTACATCAAAGAATGGCAAGTCAATGTTTGCTATGGGAAATCCTAAATATCATTCCAATCAAAATATAAAATATCAGGTGTACAATAGCACTATGTGACAAAGAATCCATCAAAATTGCATCAAAATCCATTCAGTGCAACGATACAATTGAAGATGTTTCCATCATAACTTTTATAAATATATTAATAAATAAGACAAAATTGCTGCTGCAGACATAAAAAATCGCACCTGTTATATGGTTGGAATATAACTTGCATCAAATACATGTACATATATATGTAAATGTCTCCCTATAAATGTAAGTGATGGCATAAGCTTCTAAAATATTCAAAACTAAAATAATTTATTTCTGTAATACTCCAGGGCTTCAGTTGCCGAGTGGTTAAGGTAGTATTCATCTACTATTGATCGAATGCCTGTCAGCACTTGTTTGAATCTTACTGCTGCCAGGGTGTGCTCAACTTCAATCTTGATTGAGAATTATTAAAAGACTCCTACAATCTGGCTTCCTCTTACAATCTGGCTTTCTCCTCCAATAAAAACAGGACGCCCAAATATAGTTGAAAAATTGCTGAAATTGGCATTAAACAATTACAACACAGGGATCTGTGCAAAACGATTTACATGTGCTTTCGAATGATACTGGGTCGATTTTGTTATATCGAGTCCCACACACTATAACAAGATCGACCCAGTATTATTCAAAAGCGCATGTAAATCAATTTTTATAGATCCCCTGGATTCAAACAAACAAAAAATTGTAAGACTGTATGAGGCAACATATATCTTCATAATCAGAATGCATGTCAACTAGTTTGTTTTAAATTTAAACAGTGTGTTAATAGCTTATACTAAAAGACACAATCACATGGAGTGCTTTTCTGCTTGCATTTTTAAAAATTAATATTCAATATGAGATATTGTAACTTTTTATTACAAAAATCCATTAAAACAATTTCCACTATACATATTCCATACTATGCTTGTTGTTTACATGTACTTGACTTTTGCTACACTTTTTGTTTTCAACAAGTGTCTAACGATGTTTACAAAAGATCGCCAGCTTTCCTGACGTTCTATGGTATTCACGCCTAACCCGTAAACGACATTACATGTACCCCAAAACAAAACAGTGAAATTCAGTCTTCACCAAAAAGTGAAGTACCACCAGAAACAATTCAGACAAGTTCAGTGTCTAATGCTACTGACTCTGATGTCAGTAACTCTAGATCTGACCAATTGTCATCTTTGACATTAGAATCAACAAAAGTAGGAGATTCAAATGGACAATAATTGCTTGCTCCAAGTTATACCCATTTAATTTTGGTCAAAAGTTACCTTGGAAAATCGCCCTATCAAATTAAAAAACAGCATTTCAAAACGCTGAACAAATGTTCAAAAATAATTGCTGATTTCAATTTGCACATTATTGGATCTACATCGGGACCATAAGATCGACCATATGCGCTAAAAGGTTTATTTGTCACGCAAAAAAACTTCTGCTAAAACACACTGACTTGATCACATCTTCCTTTGTTTTAAGGAACCCATAAAATAAAGAAAAATATATCATTTTGACTTTCGTTTAATTAGATACATGTACTTAAAGCATAAAAATGCAACATCGTCTGAAACGACGTCAATTTCGTGAGGTAAACATACACGGAAAATTGGTACGTTTTTTGGCTTGTTACGATGGGTGGTGACCAATTTCGACTCGTGTAACGAGAAATATTAATGGTTCAGCATGAATTACCAATTATAAAAATTAATCAAAAGGACCTGAAACAAATTGTGTCAGCTTTTAATATGGAATAATGTAGCGACATGGTGAGTGCAATTGATCACCGATGTCGAATAATCCATTTACTATTCTTGTGTCACAAACACCAAAATATCTTTTCAATATATTCTATTAGTTAGAAATTGTTATATTTAATTTAACTACTTGTATTTTATTTACGAAACTTCTACATGCCATTCTCCCAACCTTAAAATTTTTTATAGATGGCACCGCTCTGCAAATCTGTACATCGACAAAGCACACACTTGATTTTCATTTAATTAAACAAGTAGAATGCAAAACCGTATGAAACGACGACCACACGATCGCACAAAATAATCATTAAATCACTTCAATCACCATAACGTCGTCAAATATTATTAGACTGGTGCCACTGTCAGTACTACATTTGTCGGTTCAGTGAACAGCTATCGCGAGGATAATCCCGATTGCCAAATATCGTGTTTATTTCCAAAACCAAAAAGTGTAATGAGTCTCTCTCGCGGATGAACATGGGATATTAGTTTAAATCGTAATATTAATTATCAGTTATACAGTAAATGAGACATAATATGAAAGGACATGCATAGTAAAGTTGTTCAAGATAAATGTGGTGCACCGATTCATGTAATTGATAGATTCCTCCAATGTGACCTATATTTTACGAGCGTAAGGTTTTATTACATGCCGGTCCCAGTAGTTTCTATGAAACTAAAATTATTATAGGTGCCTTTCAAATAACAATGAAATGGACAGTAATCAGATGCTAAATTCTATAGCAGAAGCATGTTTTAACTTTCAATATGCCAAAAAATAAACTTACAAGTACATACCTTAAATTGTAAGACAGAATAAAGTTTTTTTTGTGTCTTTAAATTCTCTGACCGATGAAGCACACTAATGATTAATATGAAAATTTTGCAGAATTTAACCACATTTTACCCATAGTTCTATATGTTAGCTTGTTGGAAACTTTCAGGTTTTTAAAGTTTATTCTTAACATTCAGAATAAGTCAATTTTATTAATTTATTTAAATTTATTTACCTTAAACAGCCACTGAGAATCTTTTCTGTTTACTTCCTTAATTACTCCCGCAGCAATCAAACAAGTACAATACTGTGATCCAATCACCTGAAGGTCATGACGAGTCAACATTAACCTGAGGTAGTGGTTGTCGTCTATGGAGGAAGATAACCACTGCAGTAACATCTTACCTACAATACAGATGGAAAGATTTATATGGTTAAGTTACATGTATCAATAATGAAACAGTTGTCCATACTGAAATATAGGTGACACATCTTTACACATGTAAATGAAAGGTATTTGTTATATAAGGAGAAAATATAAAGGCAGTAAGTCAAAAGTCTTTTATGAATTTGAGGCAGTGTTTGTTCTTTATAAAGGGAAACAACCCTTGCAAACCATCTTGACAATGGAAAGCATTATGCTGTCAAAACAATGTAATATTTACATGTATGGGCAACAATTCCGTTACATATGACGGGTATTGTTAGTTAAGGTGTCTTAATAAATGATTTTGTCTAAAAAGAAAGTAAATTTGTGTAAAATTACATTCACATGCATTGGGGAACATACATGTACTACATTTTAACCAAATTTAAAACAATAAAATTTGCACATCTATCACGGTTATACAAAATACTTCAGCTCAAGGAAGTTTTAGCAATCTTTAAATAAACAAAAACTGTAGATAATAGCTCCCTTTAAATACAACATTTGTGAAAATATTATGAATTAATGTCAAGAACAGTGATTTATCTAGCACTTGCCACTTGAAGTATATTAATAAAATACACACTTGTAAAATACAGGATAACTGGTGACAAATATAGGATCAGCTTAATGAGATTAGTATGGATTAGTCAATAACAATACTGTGTATTTTTACCCTGAACCTGTAAAAAAAACTTTTGTTTATTTTCAATAGGATTTATTCAACCACTACCTTCAGTACAAGATAAAAAACAGAATGTTTTAATTCTCACCTTCAAACACTTCCATGTGGCTGAAGTCTAGTTTCCCTGGTACAGATGTAGGCCATTTCACTGCATCTTCCATATTTACATAGGGGCTGTATTCTTTACTAGGTGGGTCTTCCTTTTGGTTTGTACTTTCAGTCTCATATTTTTCATCCTTGACGTTTTCTACAGTATTTGCTGTAGTTTTTTCTCCTGTCGAAAGTGAAAATGGTTTCGGACCAGCTACAGCTTTAGCAGAGTCTATGAAACTACTGGTAGATCTTGGATGCTGAGTAGAAGGTTTTGGATTATTTAAAGACTTTGTCAGGTCAGTAAATGGTTTTGGACTAGATGGTGACATCACTCCTTTATTCTGCAAGCTAACAGAAGTTTTGGTAGTAGGAAGAGGTAAGTAATCCAAATCAGTTTCCATCTCAGTATCATTCTGATTACCACCATACACTTCCATCTCTTCTTGTTTGTGCTTTTCATTCATAGCAGATTCACTATTTTTAAACAATTTTCTTAATTTTTCTTCGTCCCTTTTTTTCATGGCTTGATCTAGGTCAGTAACAAGTGGTGTTCTTCTGAGAGAAGAATTAGTGCTTGCAGAATCTGGGATATCTAAAGACTTACTTCCCTTTGGAGTTACTTGCTGTTTTCTTAGTAAGAAATCCTCCTCACTGTTAGCTCTTGTATCCAAACTACTGTGACTTCTTTGCGATGTTTTATTCGCATCTGATATGTGTCCGATTCCTCCTGCAATCTCAATATTTTGTTCTGTCATGGATATGTTTTGATCTGCTACAGCAGACTGTGATATGTCATGATGTGGATAGATGGATGGATTCAGTTTACAAGTTTTGTTCTCTACATGATGTATATTTGGATCAAGGGATGGTCTGTTCATTGTTTCATCAGACTTGAATATAAGAGTAACATCTTTTGTTTCAACATCGTGAAATGATGAAAGATTTTGATTATCTGGAAAACTATTATTCTGATAACTATCAGTTTTATTTAAATCTCCTACTTTTGTTGATTCTAATGTCAAAGATGACAATTGGTCAGATCTAGAGTTACTGACATCAGAGTCAGTAGCATTTGACACTGAACTTGTCTGAATTGTTTCTGGTGGTACTTCACTTTTTGGTGAAGACTGAATTTCACTGTTTTGTCCCGAATTGCTTGACACATCACTCTTTGATGATGTATCAGAGGAAAGTCTTGTTCTCCGAGAACTTAAAAGTTTATATGTAGATTCCAGTTTGGCAATAAGAGGATTACCTATGACAGGTGTCTGTGTAACCTGTGTTGTTGGTAGACTCAACTGTTTATCATCACAACTTTTATTGATATTGCTAGAAGTAGTATTAATTGATCGTCTAGTGCGTTCTAAGCTCTGCACTCTTCGTAAGCGAACACAATCAGCTGCAGTTCGTCCTGAAGATGATTTTACTGAACTATCTCTGACTGACTGATTCTCTTCAGAATCTTTTTGTTGTGGTGTTACATTAAGAGATGAATCCTGATTTGTATTCATTAAACCAGATGATCTTACTCTTACAGTACGTTCTACAGACTTGGCTCTGATAATAGATTCAGCACTTTGGTTCAGTACACTTCTTCTACTTCTAGTTCTTACCGAAGGATCCAAGTCTCCAGGGGATAAGGACACATCAGGTAAAGTATTTTCAGTACCCTGATTTAATACACTACGTCTGGTATGGATTCTTGTAGGGGTGTCAGTAGAAGCAGTTATTTGTGAAATCGTTGTATTTGGTTCCTCTGGCTCCTTCTCTCGAGTTATAAATCTTCTTCGTCTCCTTTCCGGGGGCTTACTTTCTGAACCAGGGGAAGATGTATCAACAATCTCTAAATTGCTTTTTAAAGTAGAAATATCTGTTAGAGGTTGTGTTTGGTTTATATCAGCCTGTATATCATATGATACAGATGATTGTTCATTTGACATTTCTGTGACCTGTCCTACAGCAGACTGAAATACATTTTTGCCAGAAACCGTTAACTCCCCAGAATATCCCATTTCTACACTTTTAGTATTTGATGGATCATTTTTAGGAACTACGTCAGGAACTTTAAAAATGTTTTCTGCATTCTGAGCTGAAGAATTTATGTCTAAGCTTTCTGATTTCTGACCAAGTTTTCTTTGAATTCTTTGTTTAAGACTTCTTGGTTTCCTTTCATTGGATGACTGGCTATCGTCTGATGAATACTCTGAAGATACAACACCTGCAGCAGCAGGGGGATCAGATGTATCAGTTCTACGTTGTCTTGTTCTTTGAAAGATATTTCCTTGGTTTGAGGTGTTCCTGTTACGTCTGTCTGGACTATCACAAATATGAAAGGACTGCAATGTTGTCACTACATCATCAACAAACTTCTCATTCTCCAGTTCTGAATCATCAGCCATTTTTGAATGTGTTCTCTACCAGTTTTTGCATCCACTCAACCACCAGAAACTGTTCAGCACGGAGCTCTTTACCATCTTTAAATTAATATAAAAATATCAATTTTATTTAAGAAACCTATTGAGCACACTCACACAAACAATTAAGTTGCATAAAATTGTATTCAGCAGTTTGAGAGAAGAAGCGCTGACAAGTTGTTTCATACATAAATATTACATGGTAGTCTACTGTGTTGATTGTCTAATAAATAGTCTGTGTAGTAATTTAATGTAATCAAACTGACAAGTATAAAATATAAAATTTTCAGCAGATAAGTATCTTGATGTCATGGCAAAAATGTTATATATCAGAATGTGGATAATATATCTTGATTCTGAGTCATGTCGACCCGATTACATGTTCTCCCCGAGTCGTTTCGCCCCGGAAAGTGAGTCCCTTCGCCCCGATATAGAGGTATGAGTACAGTTTATGACTCTGGTACATAATGATGTCAGCTTGTGTTGTCTTTATATCTTGCTTATAAAAAGGAGATGCAATCTATATCATTCATAAATGACAGACCTATGTGTTGATTAATCTGCAAGTTATACGGTGTCAGTTCATAGTCTTAAAATAACAAGCAAATAATTAATAACAGTCGATTGTGCTCTCCTCTCAATCACACACATCAAACAAAATAACAATCAATGTCATGACAGTATCTGAATAATAAAAAACAACGTTAAAAAAATCAAAAATAGAATTGATTCACAGGGCGAATCGACCCTGTGCGAAATGACTCAGGTGCGAACGGCATTGGTGACGAACTGACTCGATACCATGCATTTTTTTTAGTATGAATACATTCTGCATGTAAATACCATGAAATTATTGTTTGTTTCACATTTTGCAGAAAATCTTATTTCCGGAAGTATATATTGGAACGACACCTATGACTATGTTATGTATAAAGTTTTAACATGTGAATACACGAGGTTTTACAATGTATGTTCATACAAAAATAACTCACTGATTAGTAAAAAATAATGCAATTGTCATTATGATAAATTGTCTACAATGAAAAATATATTTAACTGGATATCTCACTTTTAATTAAAAGGTAATAGCTTTGACACTCAAACAAAATTCTTGCCCCTGAAAATCTTTTAACATGAAGATAAAAATAGCCAAAAGAAACTGGTTCATTTGTCCGTCTGTGCATAGCATTAAATGCTCCACGTGAATAAAAACAGGTACCAGATAAAAGCGAAATTGTGATGACCTGGTAACAAATATGTTCTAATTAAAAAAAGAATATGTACACATGTTTTAAGTAAAATATATCAAAAGGAAATAAATAATAGGCCTACTATATTAGTTTAATAACGTCAAAGATGAAATTCATTACATTTCTTTAATAAAAATGACAGATCACAAAAACATTTCAAGCCTACTGGTCAGAGAGTAGTTCTCGCCATAAAAATGACAGAAGCAATTCTCGCCATTTTGGTGACTGTGCCGTTATTTTTCCATTAAAATCGACAAAAAAGGTTTCATTTGATAGATTTCACTATGTTTAATCCAAAACAAATTACGATTATCCCTTTTAAAATTCTTCTGTACTTGACGATCACAATACATGTATTGTGAACAATACTTGTATATGAATTTTGTACAAGTATTGTAGTTTTTAAAAAAAAACATAGATGGTTATATAATAATAATAAATATATCTTCATTAGAATAGTTTTTGTTCTTAATGAGTTTTCAGATATTTCATTTCTCAATATAATGAGGGCTAGGTAATTAAACATGATATAAATTGCTTCTGTAGGGTTTTAAATTAATTACCAATTAAGCTTGCTGTGAATTAACTTGTGTTTATGTAAAGGATTAATATGACAGCTTTATGGCTTAATTTCATTTTTGTTTGTGTAATGGATGATGAGAAATAACTTAAGAAATATATATAATTTATTTGTCAAATACACAAGATTTATTAATAAACAACTCTCCAACCTGGTAAACAGACTTCATTAAAGATATTGAGAATGGTACAATTAAGAGCTTGACCCAAGCCAAAGATGCTGCAACAGTCTTGTGGAAACAACACTCGTCTACATACGACCAGAGTAAAGCAGTGCAAGTACCTGCATTGGAGGCAAATGGTCACAACATACTCAAGAAGAGACACAGCACAGAAACACAATACCAATACTGCAAGAGACAGATGATCAAGAAAAACCAGACACCACTTGACAGAACACCAGAAAATGAAGAAACAGCTGGGATTGCCTTTTCTGTTGCTACAAGTGTAAAGTATATCCTCAACTTAAAGAAAGATGAAATGAAAGACAAACTTGCAGAAAAATCAGAGACAGTTGAAAAACTCAAGCAGCATGGCCAAATAAGGACTAAAACTACAGAAGACTTAAAACTTGCATTGATTACTTGTGCTGTGTATGAACATTTAAATTTATAATATTTGACAATGTTTGATTTTGTTTTGTTTAATGTATTTTATTAATATAAGTAAAGTGCTGTATTTTTAACATTTTGATATCTGTTATTTTGTTCTAGAAATTCTTAAAATGCATTGATCAGATCTACAGTAGATAACATAAATAGCACCAACTCTAATTATCTCTGTTTTTTTTCTTCTTAATTAACGAAACCATAAACATAAAATAAACAATTCATGTATATAGTGACAATACATTGTGACAATGCAATAAAAAACTATTTACCACTTATTAGATATATACAGGTAACAATACAGGTAACAATACATGGACAATACATGGAGAAATACTTGTACAAAATTCATATACAAGTATTGTTCACAATACATGTATACATGTATTGTGATCGTCAAGTACAGATGATCCTAAAATTCTAATTTTTCACAAAAACTGTCAAAAAATCGGGTGGCGAGAATTACTTGCCGGCGAGAACTACTCCGTGACCAGTAAACTGGCTAAAGTTAAACTAAAAGCCAATTCCAAAATACTACACCAAGTGTATGAGTGTAGGACAAAATCCCCCCGGACAAAATCCCTTCCATGTAATTTAGCATAGGCGGACAAAATCCCCCTCGTTAAATTTACAAGGCGGACAAAATCCCCCCCTGTAAAATTTTCAAGGCGGACAAAATCCCTCCCAAATATAATTTTTTTAAATGCTTGTTTTTTAAATGTTCACAGCGTACCGTCTCGTACATATATAGATAAACCTTAAAAAATGACCTTATATTTTACTCAAAAATACCCCAGATTTTTAATTACTTAACAATAATAATTGTTTGTCTCATTTGCAGTGCTTAATTGGTGGCTTGTTAATTAATATGTTTATGACCAAACGAATATCGCTTACTTGAGCAAAACATTCGCTATATCTTATAGAAAATTGAACGGGTATGGCTTTTACTAATAAGTTAAAATTTAGTAAAATAATGGTATAATTTAGTTCAATAACTTGAATTGTTTTTTCGGTAAGTAATAATGAAAGGGATCAAATGGCGCGGTTCCTTTATTAACACATGTCTTACAACACAAACCATATCGTCTCCATGCGTTTCAGTGAAAAAAATAATAACCATGTTTTAATCTTTGTCTCGTTCATCATTTTAAGTACCAAGTAAAAAACTATAAAACACGATGCACAATACTTATCGATATTACCATAATCCGATTCGGGAGGGATTTTGTCCGCCTTGAAAAATTTTCAGGGGGGATTTTGTCCGCCTTGTAAATTTAATGAGGGGGATTTTGTCCGCCTATGCTAAAATACACGGAAGGGATTTTGTCCAGGGGGGGGGGGGGGATTTTGTCCGTCCCCCCAAGTGTATACTGTATTATCAGTCACTAATGCAGGTAACGTTACCTTAGGCATTAATTAACAGAAGGTATAAACAATACATCAGGAAAGAGTAACAAAGTGTCACGGTTTTGAAAAGCACAGAGGCATGAAATTAAAGCACTGTGGTAGATCAGTTAGCATTGCTGCAAAAAATATAGCACAACTGTTCTAAAAGGACTTGTGGAAAACACTGATCTACAGAGGGAACATGTTTTTTTTATAAAAAACACTAACCCACCATGGAAGTTAATCTTGCCGACTATTACACACCATGGTAAATCCATGCCTATTGTCGTGTATAAGTCATCTACTCAGGTAATCTTACCACGGTGGATGCATAGAGTGAGTACATGGGCAAGTCACCACAGGGGTCTGGCCACAATAGAATTTCAATCTCCGCGGTGGTACATTTGACACCATAAACGTTGTCATTTAATTGATTGCGGGTCTAAACATCGTTATCAGAAAGGAAAGAAAACTTGTAAGCAGTGCTAATGAATAGTTTGCACATGTATTTTATTTGTTGATGATCAATAATGATTACATGTGCCGGTAGACTTGAAGATCGATTATTTGTTCAACCGGATGCATGTGTTATGCATTATATATCACCCTGAACAAGTTCTGTAAATTATCCAGATTTGAATTGTCACATTACGTTTAAAGTGTATTTCAGCGTATAACGAATTGTCCTGATGTTGAAGGCGAACTTTCTTTAATCAATTATAAAGCCTTTTCGACAGAAAACATGCAGTTGAGCGGCGATCATTTTCTTTATTTCGTATTTAAAAACAGAGTTGTTTTAACAAACGCAGACAAAAGTTTACATCACGTATCGTTATATAAAATTCGTTAACAGGCGGAGATCCAACAATAAATTACTAAAATGAAGCCAACATGGAGCAAGAATATTAACTATGTGAAAAGTTTATTAACGAGATTCGCTGCATACAATTTAGTTTAAATACGAAATTGTACAGGCGCCCTTTCCACAAGGTTGAATGAAGTCTTTTGTACTCACAATTCTAAATACACATTTAACTTGGACAATGGTGGTTTGAACTATAACAATTAACAAAACAGGTTTATATAAAAAAGAAGTGATGTGCTTCGGAGCTAGTTTTATCTTACACTAAACTGACAAGTTTTCAAATGGATGCAGACGTGTTATATGTATAAAGTTCCTGTTACAATTAACTCTCAGTTTCTGTGTTTTTGCATGACACAGTATTTATTGGGATGAATGTTTTCGAGTTCAAATTCCTTTAAGTTCTCTAAATACAAATACTAATTATTAATATTTTGGTGTATTGTGTTACATTGACCAAACAATAATATATGCATAGTTATACTTACGTCTGTTCTAACATTAACTAAACAAATCAGAATAAAATTATATTTGAAGAGGAAAGAACTGATTTGTCCACATACAATTTTATATACAAAATAAGTGCCAGAATTTACACAACAGCATGTTTGTGTTTGTTTGATTTGTTTTTTTGTTTTTGTTTTTGTTTTGTTTTTTTGTTTTTTTTTTTTGCACGCGCCAATACGAACGTCTGTTTGCTGACATAAGGTCATGTCATAATATAATAGAAATTATCAGGATACCACTAAAGTCTTTTCTACAAAAAAAGTTGATGTGACAGGATTTCAACACCGAAATGGCTATTTTGGGTGAATCTATATATCACGATTGTTTTTTTTTCAACACACCTGGTTCAACATTAAATACGAATCTGGTATAAAGTAATTCGTGGAATGATATAGATCTGTTACATGAATATTAAATGATAATTTTGAAAATTTGAAAAAAAAATGTAGCTTTGTAAGCCATATTGATTTTAAAGTTTTGCAAGTCTTGCATTTATCGTGTTTATTTCTTAACAAGTCTCGTATTTATTGTGTAATGTGCTATTTTACCGTTAAAAATATGTGTAGCGCGTGTTCACCTGTTAATTTTAATTTATACAATACACACGTGCTTGATTAAATGATGACTGGACAATACTTAGGTAATCGATCGATTTAAGGTGTGACACAATTTGCATCCGGTAAAAGTTCACACGGTTGCAACATTAATCAGAGGCGCTGACAGCGAAATTTTGACAATAGAATAGCATACAGACGTAAATATTTTGACAATTTTAAGGGCAAAATTCAGTGTTCTAACCTTTTAGAACACTTTAAGGGAATTTTTGTCAACCTAAATCAGTGATAATAAACTTACTTAAAAGATATTCTCGTATTCTGAATAGATAAGCAACAACCCAGATTAATTTCATTTTCAAACAAACGTATTAAAACAGCATATTTTAAAACAAATCTCAACTTTTTAATTTTTTCATTCTGTAAGCATGAAAGGAAATTTAAAATCTACCGTGGTCAACTCGGTGGGTCACGGTATGTAGTGGACAGAACATGATATACCGCATAGTACCACCGTGGCGTATGGTGGTGAATTTCTCAAGGAAAAAAACCACGACCACGGTATATATAGTGGGCAATATAAAAAACACATTGTCACGTCTGTATATCATACAGGGAGCAAATTTACATCAATGACTTGCAGAGGGTTTAAACCAGTTCCTGTTACTAGTATGCCCACACCATTACACCTCCTCTGCTGAATGGCTGGTGTTGAATAACATGGATCGACAAAACCTTGACAACTTGAAGGATTTTTAAATGGATTTTTGACATTTGATCTTGAACAAGCTTTTTGTAATTATAGATGTCTGAACCACAGTTTGCTTTATTGAACACGGTAGAGCAGTAAAGCTAACAGAAGTCCTTCAGCATGAACTTATTTAAATAGATTGACAATTGACAAGTAGAATGTGATGATATAGGTATTCAAAAAATAACAAAAATAAGATTGGTAAATATTTGTTTGAAATGTACATTCTTTGAAGAAAAAAAGACAAAAAAATCTACCAACTGAATATAAAAAATCTTGTTGGTTTTGTTTGGTATATTGTCTAAACTGTAGTCCCTGTTTGATTGGAAGCACAGGAGAAATTTAGAACTATAACATTAATTCTGTATTCATACATATGCACTGCATTGATTTCAACACTCTCTTACTATATAGGAGCTTTTCAAGTTACACATACTCTCTTACCACCTGTTTAATTATTATTATGTTAAAAAATTTACTGAGATAAAACTCATAAACAAAGTAAGGTGACCTGCAGACTATTATCACAGTAAAGAATATATATTATTTAATTATAGGTTAAATTAAGTAGTTTGTATTTCCCTTTGTGTGGTATTATAAGGGAAGTAATGCAATAACATCAATATAGGATCTTACATTGGTACGAGTGTAATATTGGATTTCTCCAATCGAGATAGTTAAATTATGGAAGTTTAAGTCCGATCCTTGGCGAGGACTTAAATTTCCATAATTTAACTATCGAGATTAGAGAAATCCAATAATCCAAGAGTACTAATGTAATATTCTGTTTCTCTAATTTTAAAAAGTAGTAAATTTGCGAAATAAAGTACAAATTCTCCCAACCCCAATTTTACATTCATGACTTGAATACGCGGTAAATGGAATGCGTTTTGTTTATGACGTCATTAGTTCTTATTATGACGTTATTATTTTAAACCAATCAACTGCTGAGAAAAACAAATTCACTAGTGACGAGAACTATATTTTCCACACCGGTCAAGGGGTTGAAATATTACCTCAAAATTAGAGAAATAAGTTTTCACCACACTCATCTAAATGTTATACCCTGTGCAATTGTCAGTGTAGAAGTTTCAATAATTCTACATGCCATACCTAAATCAAGTTAATCACTATATTTAATTGGTAACTATTGTACTAAATGACAACTTGGAAGCAAGATGCATCCAAATTGAAATGATTGGGACTACTCTGAGGAATTAAAATTGAGCATTTAGTTGTTCATAACTTTAAGCTATTTAACATCTGGACTGAACTTGTAACAGGTTACACAGGTATAGACAAAGGTTACAATAACTTGCTTTGGGATGTATCCCGGCCCCCTAGTATGCAACTGTTAATGTTATCTGTAGCTAATAATATATAAGTAGGATATAAACCCAATCAGTTAATCATTAAAAGACCTAAAACATAAAGTATAAAGTAGAGAAGGTAGTTATTCATTAGATCATGATACATAGCTAAAATGGATTAAAGTCATTTGTATCTATGTCCTTTTAAGTGTTGATTTCTGTAATGTTACCTTGTTAGACGTTTGCTGGAAACCTTAAAATGTTGCATTTTGCTAAATTTGAACTTAGTGTAATAATTTTCTTAGAGCATGTTCATTTAAGATATACATTGTATATGTACATGAAGACATTCAGTAAGTTAAACATGCCAAGGTTAGTAGTATACTAGTATGTGTTAGACTAGTTGTCAAGATCTAAAAGACAAATGTAATTGATCTCCACAATCACAATCCTATAGCATTGTTTTAGTTATGAAAGCAAGTACATGTACCTTACAAAAAGACTTGCAGGCCAACAATGTTTAAAATGCAGTCCAAAGAATATTATTCTTCTTTGAAAATAAATTGGCACAAAATCTTGAAAAGCATTTGATGTTCAGAATACAGCTTTGAAATTTGTTGGTTGAAAAACATGTATACACAAACTGGTAATACTTGTCTAATTGTCTGACACACACTCACAGAGTCATATATTTTAATTCATACATTACAACAGTAATATTTTATACATAAAGTCGACAAATTTATTATTGTTTTTCTTTAATTAATGTTGTTTAGCATCAGATAACATGAAAGCTACATTTTAAAGAGTTATTCACAGAAATTATGTAAAGAGAACTTGCTCTAAACACAAACCTCAGATTTGCAGTAATCGAAAGCACAAATTTAATGTAAAATATTTCTGGCTTGGATAATGTTGATATAAAAAGTATTTAGAGCTTTTAAGATTGTTTCATCCAGTTTACCTTCTATACTTGTGAAGGAGCTAATTTAATAGACAGAACAAATTAAATTTCTATAATGTTAAATTGTCTTCAATGCTCTGTGGCTAATTCTGCATTTAGTTAAGTTTGCAACTTGATTGTCTTATAATAATGTTGACCTTTTTCATTAGTTTTATAGATTATACTTGTTAAGATGGAAAGAAATGAGGATGAAATTCCAAAGTGTAAGAAGAGGAAATGGTCAGAGAATGGGTGTATAAGCAGCCAAGAATCTAAAGAGAATACACAAGAATCTGATTGTACAGAGGAATATAACAACAGCCTTTTCAGTCAAGAAACACAGCCTTATTCTCCAAATATCCAGGCTGAACTAGAGGAAGGTTATGTCTATGAACAAAATGGAAAGGTTGACTCAACGATTGGTGATCACGAGGAGGTAGAAGTTCCCAAAATGAATAAATTAGAATCTGTTATGGAAGATGCTAAGTTTATAGGAGACATATTGAATGACATAGAATTGTCAGATATATATAACAGATTAAAGGCAATAAGACAGAATCCAAACAGAATTGAAATTGTTACCAATCAACTTCTGGAAAGTCAGTCTAAAAAGGCAACAGTCCACAAACCTACATGTACGTCTAATAGTATTATGCAGGACTTTGTTAAAATAATTGATTTGACAACTACTAACATGTCTGCCCTGCCTGTATCTGCAGAGGAAATACAAGAACTTTTAGATTCAGCACAGCATAGGAATGACAGAGTGGATTATGTTTTTAGTCAGATCCTTGGACTGTATTGTCTCAAACGTCAAGGTCATGGTGACATTGTAAAAGACATCAAAACCATTCTTGTACAGTGTCCTGGAGCCCCATTTGATGAAGTGTCAAAAATGATGTTGCAAAAGAAAAATTTACCTGACAGAATACAACAAACTTTAGACTTTTTCCTACCACAGTTGACCAAACTACCTCGTAATGATTCCTCAGTCAGCACTTCATCTCTCACTAATGACATGTTGTATAAAGACACTCGTATCATTGCTAAAGTCATGCCTGAAATAGACAGGAATGAAATTTATGCTTATTTAGAGGCACATTATAATGAAAAAAACAGAATTCAAGTTGTTATAGAAGAACTTATGAAAACAAAATCTGATAGTGGTGAAAGTCTTCCATCTTTAGACATCTCTACTGATGCAGAATTTGTCCCTAAATTAAGTAAAGGAATATTTAATATACAAGATGAAGTTGATGAACTGAGGGAAATTTTTCCTGACTGTGATCCAAATTATCTGTTTGAACAGCTAGAACTAAAAGCAAATGACAAAGAGAGAATGAAATCAGTTGCCATGGGAATGTTCGACAACAAATCTTATCCTAAACTGAAAGATAGAGAAGATCATGAAAAAAAAATATCAACAAGACAAAGAATAAAAAATCTGAAATTTGACATGGAAGAATTTTTACAAAAATTTCCAGATCCTGTGAGCTTTTTTGAAAATGATGACAGAAAAATGAATGAAAATTATGTCAGACATGTTGAAATTCAAATACGGAATGAATTTCCTCAACTGAAAGGAAAATATATCAAGAAAATTCTGGATAAGCATAAATATCACTATACTACCACAAGGAAAGACATTCAGGCAGACATTGCTGATGCACAATGTAAGTTTTCTGTAATGAGATCTGAAATGGACAGTATATTAAGATATTTTTAGCTCACCTGGACCGAAGGTCCATGTGAGCTTTTGCTATCACTTGGCGTCCGTCGTCCATCGTCTGTCGTCCGTCGTAAACTTTTTCAAAAATCTTCTCCTCTGAAACCACTGGGCCAATTTTTTTCAAACTTGGCCACAATCATCATTAGGGTTCCTAGTTTCAAGTTTGTACCCAGGGTGTTGATCAACAGACAAATATGGCCACTGTTACTAAAAATAGAACATGGGGGTCATTATCTAAAAAACTATAATAGCTATAGAGAAAACCGTTACTTCAAATTGATCAGCACATTAAGGTCTACAATAGTTGCTATTAGTGCAAAGTTGTGTATTGGCATCTTGTAGGAGTTATTGCCCTTTTTTGACGATTTTTGACCAAATTTTTGGTATTTACAATATAACCTGAAAACTATATGAGGTAGAGTGAAACTGTAAAAGGCAAAAATGATCAGCAATAAAAGCCCTACAATTCACTTGATTGGTCTGAAATTGTCAGATGACTCCTTATATGAGTTATTGACCTTAAATGGTAATTTTTTATGAAAATTTCTGTTTTTGTACTGTAACTTTAAAACTATATCAGCTAGAGTAAAACTGTAAATAGCAAAAATGATCAACAATACAAGCCCTACAATTCACTGTATTAGTCTGATTGTCAGATGACTCCTTATAGGAGATATTGCCCTTAAATGGCAATTTTTTATGAAATTTTCCGTTTTTGTCCTGTAACTTGAAAATTATAGCAGCTAGATTGAAACTGTAAATTGCACAAATGATCAGAAATAAAGACCCTACAATTCACTTGATTGGTCTGAAATTGTCGGACAACTCCTTAAATAAGTTATTGCCCATAAATGACAATTTTTTATGAAATTTTCCGTTTTTGTCCTGTAACTTAAAAACTGTAACAGCTAGAGTGAAACTGTTAATAGCAAAATGATCAGCAATACAAGCCCTACAAATTACTATTTAAGTCTGAAATTGTCAGATGACTCCTTATAGGAGTTATTGCCCTTAAATTGCAATTTTTTATGAAATTTTCCGTTTTTGTCCTGTAAGTTAAAAACCATAACAGCTAGAGTGAAATAATAAATTGCAAAAATGATCAGCAAAAAAAGCCCTACAAGTCATTTAATTGGTCTGAAATTGTCAGATGACTCCTTATAGGGGTTATTGCCCTTAAATGACAATTTTGTTATGAAATTTTCCATTTTTGTCCTATAACTTGAAAACTATAGTAGCTAGATTAAAACTGTAAATTGCACAAATGATCAGCAATAGAAGCCCTACAAATGATTGCTTAGTCCAAAATTGCAAGATGACTCTTTATAGGAGTTATTGCCCTTTCATTATGAATTTGGACAAATGAACAGTTTTTTTAATTATAAATTAGTCTATAACACACCTATTAGTAGAGTAAAACTGTAAATTTCTAAAGTACCCTAAAGGACAATGCCTAAAAACCATTTAATTTTCAGAAATTGTCGATGGCACCTTATAGGAGTTATTGTATTTAACAAATATTTTGAAGAAATGTTTAGTTTTTGCACAGTAACTTAAAAGCTATAACAACTAGACTGAAACTGTTAATTTCAAAATTTTAATATAGTTTAAGTCATTTGGATTCCAGGTGAGCGATTACAGGCTCCTGGGAGCCTCTAGTTTAGATTATAAATAGATTCAAATGCATTCTGGAATTTTTAAAACATTTTGTTTAAATTGACTGATCCTATTTGATTTTGCTTTCATTGTTAAAAACTATTTACAATACCATAATAAAAATCATTTGATTCCATTTTACAGCAGATTTTGTAAATAATTCCAAATACTAGTAGTCTTGTCTTTATGCTAAGTCGTAACTTGTATATTTGTCTCTTGTTTAGTGAGAGGACAAAGAAAGAAAATGAAAAATAACCCTCGTACCATGACAAATCCATTACCAGTTGATCCTGATGAATTCTTCCATTATGAACTGTTGTACTGTGAGCATGAAACGTTGATCAAAGGTATTGATATAAACTTAGAATATCTTATATATATTTATAGATTTTGGAATAAGTATTGCTGTATAGTGAAATTGAAACACATGTAGAACTGATGCAAATAGAATAAGTTTTTAGTATTGGGTATCCTTAAGGCTTTTTAAACTACATGTACTTGAATGTGTATCTACATACATTATTAGTTACTGGAGATTCTTAATACTCCATAGGTATATACAGTAGAGAAGTGCATGAAATGAATTAAGGATAAGTGGTACCATATTGTCTTTTCCGCAAAAGATAAATTTGTAAAATTCATTTTATTCTATTTGGTTTTTTTTTTTGGCTTTTTTTTTCAGAACGTTGAATTAAAATAATTAGTTCAAATTAAAGATACAACCTTTCTTTGGTTGGTATAAAAAATAATGACCATTTGAGTTTTTCCCTTTCCAAAAACACAATGGCTGTTACATTCATATTTATTTGCTTATTTTTAGATCACCTTGATGAAAAGGAAAAACTACTACAATTAAAGAGAAATGAGGCAAAAGAAAATGGAGAATTGTTTGAATGTGGCTGCTGTTTTGATGATGAATGTTTCTTTGAAGACATGTCAGTATGTGCTGAAGGTCATTTGTTCTGTAAAGAATGTATCAGAAGGTCATCTGAGGTTGTCATTGGTGATAGTAAGACCAAATTTCCATGTCTTCTAGATACATGCCCAGAAGAATTTTCATTGTCAGTCTTGCAGCAGATAATTCCATCCAACATGTTTTCTATATTACTACGGCGATTACAAGATGAGGAGATAAAACAGGCAGACATCCCTGGACTTGTTAGTTGTCCATTTTGTAGTTTTGCAACTATTATGCCAGAAGAAGACAAAATATTCAAATGCTTTAATCCAGAATGCCTGAAAGAGTCTTGTAGGTAAGAACGGGGGTTTATTCTTTACTGAGATCACTTTTACATGGGATATAAATATTTTTTTAAATTTTTTAATTAATCACATAAAATTGATCTGGCAGCATTGTGTGATTTTGTTAATGCCACTGTATTTATTTCATATAAATGTATTTTTAGGTCTCCTGACTGATTTTAAAAATTAAAGAGAAACTGGAATATTTTCATAATTTTTCTAGGTGATGGATGACAGGTTCTTGTTTTAGTATCTCTGAACTTTGTTATGATTGGATATCTAACAAAACATATTCTTAATCATATTCGCCTTCGTCTCCTCGAAGTAATTACATAGCTTTAGTTCTCTATGAGCATTGAAGCGTTACAGTATAATCTCTGTTAAAAGAAAAAGACTATAGTATACCATTTCTCGTGCAGCACAATCATTCTTTCTCTGGAGCGTTGTAGTGTACGTTTGGCTTGTACACCACAATTTAAATTTTTGTTTTATCAAGTGAGTAGTTTTTAGAACGTGGTTCTGAACTTACTTCACTGACATTTTCTAAATTTGTTTATCACCGTTTAATGCAATGGACTTTCAACGTTTTATCGTCTTGTTTTTGTTAGAATTTATTAACTTGTCTACGTAGTACGACAAGAAATTTTGAAATAAAATTTGTTTTACTCTCTATGTGGTACGAGAGTTTATTGTTTACATTTTATTGATCGTTTTTTCTAACACCACTCAGTGTATCTGCGTGTGGTTAAATTATAATTGTTTATTTTATCAGTAATTCTGTTTTACACACCTGTTTGTCGTTTTTGGAGGTGTGCTGTTGAAATATAGAAATATTATGGCTGATGATGTCTGTTAATAGTATGGATGAACATGAGGTGTCTAAATTGATAGAAGATGACCCTCAAGTTGTCAAAACTAAAACTAGAAAAGGCAAAGCTTCTGTTGGTAGAGTTATAAAGGGCTCTGCATTAGTTGATAAGGGTGTAAAAAGTAAAGCCAGCAAATCAGCAGGGGATAAGCCTGCAAAAGTAATTAAATCTTCTTTTTCACATAATGAAATTCAGGGGCTAAAACAGAAAATGGGTATTGACTCAATGGCTAAATCTTTGGATAGTATATAAAGTATTACAAAAATTGATGAATCCACAGTCATCTAGTACTGTTACAAGGGCATCTAGTGCTGCTGCAAGGCCCACTTGTATTAATTCTGAAGTGAATGGCTCAAAATTCTTACAGGCCTATTCTTTGATTAGAGCCAAATTTAGATTCAGATGATGTTGTTAACAATTTTGATACAAATTATTTAGGTAATTCACCTGTATCTAGTTCTTTAGCTAGTGCTAGTCCTGCTACCGTTAATGTTTGTTCATTTGATCCTGCCAGTGGTTTTGCTGTGGCTTTCCATGATCAATATATTCAGCAGGTAAAACTTGACAATACGCCTGTTTCTACATGTGATGTACAGGCCCAGAGTAATGGTATATGTAGTACTTTTTCTAGTGCTGTACATGTAGCTTCAGCTGTTCATGACAAGTTGTAATGTTCTGTGTAATACTGATGGAATTGATTTATGGGAAATTCCACAATTAAGGTCAGAAGAACAAACTGGTCCTTCAATAAATGTTGGTCTGGCAAAAGCTGTAAATGCTGCGGTTACAGTAAAACCCAATGTCAGGGGCGTAGCTGCCTATACGCGAGTATGCGGCTGAATCCACATGATTTTGACAAAAAACCTGCAACCTATCCCTGCAATCAATAAACTGTCCATTTTAGGTACTAAATAAAGCACATTAGAACTCTCCAAAATGAATCATTGTTTTCAAGATTTTCTGAGGGGCATACCCACGGACCCCTTGGTTATTTTGTGAATCCACAATGTAACTAGTCTAGCTACGCTCCTGAATGTTGATAGTATTAAAATACCGGTAATAGAAGATAAGTATCTCAGACCACAAAACTGTGACAATTTGTGACAAAACTGTCCTAGAGTTAATAAGGAAATTTGGGCAGCTCTTCCCAAACCTGCACAAAATGCAAATTCTAAATTACAGGAGGTTCAGAGATACATGGCAAAAGGTATGATCCCACTTGTTCAGTTGGCTGATCTTTGAGCCTCTAGACCCTGTTAAAACAAGGGCTATGCTGACAGACTCGTTATGTCTTTTGGGTACTGCATTTCGTAGTTTTTCCCAGAGGCGTAGTTCTATAATGAGACCAAACTTTAACGATAGGTTTAATCCTATCTGTAATATTGATGTTCCAGTTGATAATTTATTGTTTGGTACTGATGGTATGAAGAAAATGAAGGAGTTGGGAGATTTTACAAAAATGCGTATGACAATTAAGTCTAAACCTCTAGGTAAATCTAAGGTTTATGGTGTAAATTACTATAACAGTAACCATGGAAAATTAAACTACAAGGGCCCTGTCATGGGACAGGGCAACAGATTTCCAACTCCTCAGAGAGGCAGGAGCAGAGGGTCTTACAGAGGAACCCCAAGAGCTGCCAGGGGCAATTACAACCGTTATTAGAACCTTCTGTTGAAAAGGTGAGAAATCTTAATAGTTCTGAGTGGTATAAAATTTCTTCAGATCTATGGATTTTAGATACTGTAAAAAATGGCTATCAGATAGAATTTGAAATCTTGCCGAAGATTTCATCAGTAATGAGGGAAATTAATTTCTCCACTGATAAAGCTAAGGTTGTCATTGATGAGGTTAATAAACTGCTAGCAAAAGGAGCTATTTTAAAGGTTGATCCTGTTGAAGGGCAATTCATATAAAATATATTTCTTGTTCCCAAGAAAGATGGAACTTTGCGCCCAGTTGTTAATTTAAAAAATCTGAATACGTTTGTCAAATATCAACATTTCAAACAGGAGAACATTTCTTTAGCATTAGATCTGATTAACAGAAATGATTTTCTAACATCCATAGATCTTACTGATGCATATTTTAGTTTAGATATACACAAGGATTTTAAGAAATACTTGCGTTTTTCTTGGAATAACAATTTATATGAATTTCAAGTTTTGTGTTTTGGTTTGGCATCAGCACCTAGAGTTTTTACCAAAGTATTAAAACCTGTTTATGCTTTCTTCAGAAAACTTGGCATTAGATGTATTTATTACATTGATGATTCTCTTTGTGTGGATAGTAATTTGATGATTGTCAGCAAAAAACTGTATTTATGACAAATCAATTAGATAAATTGGGTTACAGAGTCAATTTAAAGAAGTCTGTTCTTGTACCAACAAAACAAATAGTTTTCTTTGGTTTAATTATTGATACAGTTGTCTTCAAAGTCTTTTTGACTGAAGAAAAAGTTGATAAAATTGTCTCCCTTGGTAAATTGTTGTTAAACAAAGAAAGGGTTTTTTATACGCTGTTTAGCTTCATTTATTGGATTAGTAGTTCAATGCAGTGACTGTTGGTCCTTTGCATTATAGATCTTTGGAACGTGACAAAATCTCAGCTTTGTCTAGTTCTAATGGTGATTTTGATACTGAGACAAATTTATCTGAAATTGCAAGAAAGGATATTTTATGGTGGGTTTCTAATTTGAAAAAATTCAATGGAAAATTAATTAGACCAAATTCTGTTGATTTTTGGATGGAGTGAGATGCCTCAATAGAGGTTGGGGCGCAATTTGGTGATAAATTGGTTGGTGGTAGATGGAACAAAGAGGAAACACAAAATCATATAAATTTTTTGGAATTGATGGCTATTTTTTATTCCCTTAAAGCTTTTTTCTCCAAAGAGAAATAACTGCATATAGGCATTTGCTCAGACAACACAACAGCAGTGGCTTATATCAATGAAATGGGTGGAATGGCATCACCCTTGTTGGATGAGTTGTCTTCTAAAATTTGGTCTTGGTGTTTTGACAGAGACATTTTTATATCAGCTCAACATATTCCTGGTTCGCATAACTTTGATGCAGACCATATGTCGAGAAATTTTACTGATTCCACAGAATGGAAGTTGAAACCTGAAATTTTTACAAGAATATGTAGGCATTTCTTTGAGCCTGATATTGATCTCTTTGCATCTCGTTTAAATGCTCAGCTAGAAACATTTGTCTCGTGGTCATATGACCAACAGTCCTCATATACAGATGCATTTTCTATTTCATGGTCTGATTTCAATCCTTATATATTTCCTCCTTTTAGTTTGATAGGAAAGATAATAAATAAGATTGTGCATGATAATGTTAGAAATGCAATTTTAGTTGTGCCTTTTTGGCCTTGTCAAATTTTGTATCGATTATTGATATCAGTGTTAATTTCTTTGCCAGTTAGGTTGCCAAGACACCAGGATCTAGTGACCATGCCTCACTCAGGACATTGTCATCCTTTTTTGAAAAGACTGAATTTAATCTTCTGTCTTGTATCAGGACAGCACTCCTTAGTAAAGGATTTTCGGAAAGATCTGTTGAAGTTATCACTGCCTCCTGGAGACAGACAACATATAGACAATATGAGTATGCTTGGAGGAAATACTTACTTTGGTGTGATAAAAGGAATGTTAATCCCATTTGTCCAATTGAGAAGGACATAATTAAATATATAAACTTTTTGTTGGAGAAAAAATTTTCATTTTCTGTAATTAATACTGCCAAATCAATGTTGACTCAAACTTTACCCTTTTTTTAAAGTTAGCAACTTTGATTATTTGGAGCGTATGCTCAAAGGATGTTACAATTGTAATCCGCCAGGAGTGCGGTATGTACACATGTGGGATGTTCAGATTGTTTTACGGTATCTTAATACTTTATACCCTTTGGAAAAACTTAGTTTGAAGTTTTTGACTTTAAAGTTAATAACTTTAGTTGCTTTAATTACTGCAGCAAGGTCTCAAACCTTAGCTGCATTGGATTTGAACCATGTTAGGTTTTATGATGGAGATAAGAAGGCTATATTTTTGATTCAGAAGCCCATGAAGACTTCTAGACCTGGTATACCATTACCTAAGGTGACTTTACACAGTTATGTGAAGCCTGAATTATGTGTTATTAAAACTCTTTTATATTACATTGAAAAGACAGATGTCAGAAAGACATCCAAGTTGTTTATTTCATATGTTACTTTTAGTGAAGTTACTAGATCAACTTTAGCTCATTGGATTAAAACTGTATTGTTTCTGGCTGGTATTGATACTTCTGTGTTTAAAGCACATTCAGTACGCAGTGCTGCTACATCGACAGCTTTTGCATCCGGTTGTACAATGAAAGAAATTCTTTCAACTGCAAACTGGACTAATGCTAAAACTTTTCACAAGTTTTATGATAAACATATTGATCAAAATCTGGATTTTGCTAATGCTGTTCTGTCTTTGAATTAATTGTGTTATCATTGTATTAAATTTTGTTTGTTTGAAGTTTGTGTCAACTCTTTAAACAAGCTATGTAATTACTTCGAAGAGACGAAGGCGAATATGATTAAGAATGTACCCTCATCCAAGCATACCCAAGGGGTGTGAAGGATGAGGGTCATTCTTTGAATAGAGCCTGAGGCTCGAGAAGTAATTACATCCACACCCATGACCCACCCTTTATGTTCGTTATAAAAGTGTTGGTTGACAACAAACTGTTTAAAGAATGAATGTGCTGCGCGAGAAATGGGTTTATATACGAGGTCACTATATGTCAGGTCAGTATTTAGGATGCTGACAGACTATAGGTATTCTATAGTCTTTTTTTTTAACGGAGATTATACTGTAACGCTTCAATGCTCAAAGAGAAGTAAAGCTATGTAATTACTTCTCGAGCTCTATTCAAAGAATGACCCTCATCCTTCACACCCCTTGGGTATGCTTGGATGAGGGTACATTTTGTTACATTTACAAATGTATTCATTATGTTTCTACAGAACAACATATTTTGTTTTTTTAAATGGAATACAAATTGTCAATTGTAGATTGTAACTTTCATGTTAGAATCAGATCAAATATTACTTATTTTTAGATTATGTAAGGAACCTAACCATGTCCCATACCATTGTGATGAGGTGGAGAAACAAGGGGAGACAAATATGAGAACATTTATTGAGACAAAGCTGTCAGAAGCCATGTTACGGACATGTCACAGATGTAACAAGCATTTTGTGAAGGATGTTGGCTGTAATAAAATGACATGTATATGTGGTGCTACGATGTGTTATATTTGTAGAGAACCGGACATTGATTATGACCATTTTAATAAGGCGGGGTAAGTGCTTTATCTCCTTATAAAAACATGACTGAATTTGTGATATTTAACAACATGTGGACAGAGATGTAAGTTTAATGCCATTACCAAAAGGAATTAATAGTGATTGTTATAATAATGTATTTATACAGGGTTACACAGATAGTAAAAAAGTAATTTTACCTATGCCACGATATACATAATACTTTTGATGATAGTTAGTATAGATATATAAGATATAAAACAATGACAGTTTTTAAATTGAAATTCAAAAGATAGTATTTCATATAGTTTTTGTGTTGGTTTTTTATTTAAAAAATGTTTAATCGTTTAAACTATTTTATAATACAGATGTGAGGAAGGTGATATGAATAAATTACATTTAGAAGAAATGAAAAATGCTGCAATAGCTGCTAAACAGAAGTATTTAGAAGATCATCCAGAATGTGCTGAGATGGACCTGAAATTTGACCCTATTAAACTTGTTCAGGAATGTAAGTACAGAAAAATGCTATTGACTTTCGTCCACTACAAATATTGCAATTAATTGAAGTACAGACATATTTTTCAATGTGCTTTTATTGACTTATTAAACTTGTTAGGAACATTAAAATAAGCTAAAATTGAAGAGAAACTGTAATTTGTAGAGGAATTTAAGACAAATTTGAATTAAGCTGATGTACTTCTTGTGATGTATTCTATTTACATTGTATACTACAAGTCACACCCCTTTGGAGTGCATTATTTGCTTGCATTTTTTTTATTATTCCATATTTTATCTTTTTATAGCGAAAATCCTGTAGAAAAAATTTAGTTACAATAACCTGTCCATGTTTTATACTATGCTTCTGTTATTTACTTTCTGTTGTCTGCTGTCATGATGTTCAGTGGTATTCCGACAAACTGGGAGACTTTTCCTGCCTTAACCGCAGACAACATTACCCGAAGGATTTCTAATAGACAACAATCGATTGTTCCTTACATACACTTTCTTTCTAATTTAGGTCAAATTTTACAGTGTAAAATCACCCTATCCAAAAAAAAACCACATTTCAAAGTTAAGAATATCTTGAGGAAATAATTGTTGATTTTAAAAAGTACCTTTCTTGATCTACAAATGGCGCATAAGCTGGACCATATGCGGTAAGCAGTTTTCATTTGTCATGCAAAAAAACCTTACCAAAACACATTCACTTGTAGTTTGCAGTATAAGTACAAATTTCTATGGATAAATGAGATGTTCAATTTCTCATAGACATCAGATTTATGCTGGCATAGAAAGTCGAAATCTGTTTTGATAACAGCTAATTATAATCATTTAAACTCTATGTTTGTACTAATAAATATACACATGTATTTTAGATTCAAATTATAAATAATTTAGTGGATCCACTGGAAAAATATGTATTTTATATTTCAGTTCAAGCTGGTAGAGTAAACCACGAGGATGATTATGATGATGATTACAATGAAGAAGATGAAGATGAGGACTACTACTAAGTGGTACTTATAAACTTCTGATTTTCCTGATAAGAAATTGTGTTTTCTCAGAAGATCATATTGTTCCCTGATGCTGATACCTGAGTTAGATTGAGACACTTCCCAAGTTATTGGACATTCGTGACTGTCTATTTTCTCTATACATGTATGAAGTAAAGTTTATTTCAAGAAAATCTTGAACATATAAGGGCTGTAACGTCATTCAGCAATTGCACAAGGAATATACAATTTCATGTTTTACTGCCATCTATTGTTTGTTACTATGTTCATGTAAAAGTCTAAGGGATTATTGACTTTTCATGTTTTTTACAGAATTTGAGTCAAATCACCACAAGAAAACCCCCCCTCTTAAAAAATTCTCCACATTTAGCAAAATCTTCCCCATGGTAAAATCGCCCTATGAAACCCCCCCCCCCCTTTTCCCACTTACCAAAATCACTATATTATTAAAAATAATTTATTGTTTCCATATATGCATATGGCTTTTTTTTTAAAAAACTGGTCACTTGGGTTGGGATAATTTTTTTATGGAATATTTCCCCTAACAAAAATAATAAATTTCTTTTTATTTTATTACAATACAGAGAAATGTATCATATTTTCTGCGGGCAATATTACTTTTTGAGCTTATATTTTCTTTGACATTGTAGACAAAATTTAAGAAACAAAAAACCTTAGATTATTTTATCCAAATTTATCGATATAGCCTTTTCTGAAAATCATTAGGGTAATTAGAATATCCTTAATGAAAATCCTTGTTCACTATTATTTAAACATTTATAAATATTAGTTCATTATCAGTGACAAAATCTTTTTAAATATTAACAAGCAACCTTTATAAGCAGAAAATAGCTTTGTAATACTATATCGTTTTGTAAAGTATGATAATTTTGCTTAAAGTGGACATTTTTGAAGAGGACAATTTTGGTAAGTGGGGCAAATGACTAACTGTTGGGGTGATTTTGGTCAAAGTGGTTGTGTTTTAGAGGGGGCAATTTTACAGTGGGGTAAATTAACCTGCTCCTGTTTAACAATATTGATATGGATACATTTCATTATTGATTATATACAATTTTGTAGTTGTTTCCAATCCTTGTGCATTTTTTATTTACTTTTTACTTAAATCATGTGATTTCATCTTGAAACAATCCATAATCACTTCTGGTTTGGTTTCAATGTCAGTAATCTTTGATTATGGACTCAACACCTTGCTTGTTATGTATTCGTTTAGTTCTGGCAGCTTTATCATACATAAGTCCATTTTAAACAGATTTTTATTGTATAGAACCCTTGCACCAATCTCAGATCACATGATAGCAAACTCATGTGATGTTTTGGTCAAGGACGGTGTTTTGAAATAGCATATCTATATAAGTATTATATAAGTATTATTTCATTTATTTACAAATCTGGGAAAGCCTTACATGCACATGTCCATAATCATTTAAACATAATTTTATTTGCTTT
Source organism: Limnoperna fortunei (assembly GCA_944474755.1). Classification (NCBI taxonomy): domain Eukaryota; kingdom Metazoa; phylum Mollusca; class Bivalvia; order Mytilida; family Modiolidae; genus Limnoperna; species Limnoperna fortunei. The sequence goes on along the minus strand of OX104113.1, from coordinate 20,477,674 downwards.
AATGACTCATTTTGACAGTTTTTAATTTACTTCTTTTTTTTTTTACATTTCTACAAATTTTATTTTGTTTTTATGTTTGCAGGATTAAAGTTAGCAATCAAAGATTTTATAAAGCATTGTATTTCAAAAGAAGAAAGTGGTATTTGAGTTTGACTGACTTGGGGAGTTTTTTACGTCCTACACCGACAACTTAATGCCCTTGGTCGGACGGTGTATTTGAGTTTACGACCAGCACAGTTTTTATATTTAATATACACATGCATGACAATGGTTGTTAACCCATTTAATTGGGTCTCTTTCTTATTCTAAAGGTATAAAGATTTTCTTAAAGGCAGCAAATGTTAGTTTTTGATCAATGATTTTATATATTGATACATCACCTCAGTATTTGCAGTTTGTTATATCATAATCACACAAATAACATCCATATTATAGGCACTGAGGTAAGTGATGCCTTCTTCTTGTGGGTTTGTCCAAATATCAAAAGCCTGTATGAGGACATACATTAAAATTCTTTTGTAGATGTATTGTAGCAGGCTTATAGTTACAAAAGGCTAAATGGTATGCAAGCAGACTTTCCATATTACAACCTGATAACCTCCCATTAATGATAGGGCCACCATCCACACCCAATATTTTGCTTGTAGCAGTCCAAATTTCCATTGGTTCATGTTATTTCCGTAATTAATTTCTTCTATGTTAACTTGTTTTCCTTCTGAATATAGCTGCAATACAGGTTGCTTGATGTTAATCAAATTTATATTGTACTCATGTCATATTATAATATAGTCACAAAACACACATCCAAATTATAGTCACATGACTCACATACATATGTTACTGTGATCTTAACTTGTCTATGGTTTATTTAGGCTTTTTAAAGTATTTTTATGTCATTTTGTTATACTTTTATAGCTGAAGACTAATTTCTTGTTCTGTTAAATTTCTTGTATTTGAGTTTTTGAACTATTAAGTACATATATATTGAAAATGTGGAATATTGAGATTCCATGTCTTAACTAATTATCTACAGCTATGTAAAAACATTATTAATGATATGTTGTGTCTTACAAATCCAGAAGAAAGTGGCAATTTTTTATTTGTACAACTTAGAACAACAAAAATGATTTTCTACTAAAATAAATATAAGAAACAGGCAAACAGAAGGCATAACAGTATAAGATTGCTTAGTACTTTATGAGTGCATTTAGTACACAACTGTGTGTACATTGATGTTACTTAAATGATAATAATACTGATATTCAATCCAATAAATCATACTGCTTTTGAGTCTAAACTACTTAATCTACTAAATGCAAAATTGTAGATCTTTTCAAGCACAAATCAAATTTTAAACTTTATAGAAGAGAAGCCTGAGATTCAAATGGAAATTATATATGCAACTTCTTTTGGACATCAAAGTGCCCGGAGTGATTCACTCCCACTCTGTTACATTACGGGGCTAAATTTGTACCCTCACATAAAAAAATGAGAGGGTACGATAATTAGTTCTACAACCACCACCTGCCTGATTTTATTTGATGAGAAATTTTTTTGAAATTTATTCGTAAATATTTTTGATACATGGACTGTTTTATGTGAAAGAGAACACGAGTGTGATGAAGACGAAGACATACAATTTGCAGTTAACAGTTCCTCCCTGTCCACACTTTTGACATGGTTCCTTCCTAAAGACTATATTGTTTAAAATGTTATGATATTGGTATAGTCTTATCTTATATTAATTCAGAAAATCTAAGGATATACAGTGCTTTAAAACAGACATTTTGACCACATTGCAAATATTGATTGTAATGTCTTGAATTTTTGGTGTATATCCTTGTCTTCTGCACAATAAACACTTATTTATTACAGTTATACAGTATTTGTATGTTGTCAAATGTTACTTTGCATATGCACAGGTTATCTCCCATATGAGCAAGTATTTTTTTACAACATGTATTACAATGCATTTAGGTTTTTTGTAAGCTGAAATCTGATTGGCCAGCTCAAATCCAGGGATCCTCACAAGTCAGTGTTTCTGTGTCCACATGTATCCACGAAAATTCCCGGGCTAGAAGTCACTATTTTGATTGGCTACATCATGATGTAGCCAATCAAAAGCTCGCTTTCATTCACGACTTGGTTAGGGGATATCCCAATGGGGATTGTAAATAAACCAAACAGATGCATAGACCATATGAAAATTAATGTATTTTGTACAGTAGTGTTAATATTTTGTTATTACTGCGTTATTTATTAGTTGTGTTACATTTTCTTCCCACTCAAGAATGAGTAAGAATGACTACTGCCAAACACTTGTATCTTTCAAGCAATTTCATTAGTTGATATTTTGAATGTTTGATGTCATATGAAAGTCTTCTAGTCCTGGAATTTCCTATCTAAGTTTGTCAGGGTTTCGTGGACACATGTGGACTCAGAAACCCTGACTTATGAGGATGAAATCCAGGTTATACTAAAATAATAAAATTGTCAAGTACAGTATTATCATTAAAATTAAATTTAAAAAAACCAGATTATATTTAGCATTAAGAATTATAATAAATTTTGGATCATAATGAAACCCCTTGTGTTTAGAATGAATCTGTACCACACTCAGATTGTATAACAACATGTCATTCTGTCCAAAATTACAAGTTTCTAACTTTGTCATATATATAAAGAGAAGATAAACCAACCACAAATTTCACAATTCATCTACTCATTTGAAGACAAAAAAACTATCAAATTAAGGAATGGAAGCGACTCTTGCAAAAAGGAGATAACCCTTATATATCATGAAAAAAGGGAATTAGAATTTTTACAATGCTTTTTTGGTATTATCATTAAACAATGTTATTTCATACATTGTACTAAATAAATGACATTGTTCACATGAAAGAAAATTTAACCTTGAAAATGATCAAATTCACATGTATATTTTACAATGTCTTTATTTAAATTGAAAATATATTACAGTGCCATAATACACTTAAGAATTTTTAGTGTTATGATGAGGAACTCTTCACAGTAGCTATAAGCAGAATAAACTTAACATACTAAATGTCATCACAGAACAATGATTTCTTTGTTTGACTTGTACCAATCATTTCTTAACACAATGGTATTCTAGTATTATGATTGCCAAGTACATGAGGTCCAAATTTGGATATAAGAAAATTTCTTTGCAGATGTATTTCTTTCACTCTTCCTGGAGCCAGAATGTTGATTTTAAGTTCTGTCATTATTTATTTCCAGGCAAATGGAAAATGTCTGTTGATCTTTATAAATATCAAGCCAGATTATGTTAGTTTTAATATTGGTCTTCATTCATCATTTCACTTGTAACAAATGGCCTTGGCATTCATGGTTTGTGACGGATACAACCAATGCCAATTGCATGTAGACAATAAATTTTCGGTCTTGTTAAAAAAAAGCAAAGCCTTTAACAAATGAAAAAACCACTTTAACAAATGTATGGTCTTTAACAGAAAAATTGCAAATCTAAATTCTTACCCTATTCCTTACACCCCCTGTTTCCAGTGGCAAGAACACAAATGTAGATTTTAATACCAATTCTCCATAAGGATCAAAGGATTTCCATATAGGGTGAGACATGACATGTCACAGATTTAGCTGATTTTCATTTTATAAGTTGAAATTGACCATTGGACCACAAAATAATTATTGTTTGTTATGATTTGACTTCGGTTGCCATGGTAACGGTGGCGGCCATTTTGGGTCGATTAAAATACAGTGAAAAGGGCAATATTCAAATCCCAATTTTTCAGGGGAAAATCGATTCATATTCAATAGAATTTCTTTATTTGCATAATTCAATATCTCATTGACAATATTCAAAACAGTTACAACACTTTAAGTATATGTGTGATCAGACTGAGACTATTGAACATGTAAAGAAATAGTGCATTATTCTCGATAATTTTTGGTAAAAAATATTACCATTTTTGACACTTTTCTGACTCCATTTTCAGAAAATGCACCAATCACAAATAATCATCATGAATATAATTACATAGATTGATGATTAATATTCAAAAATTTTAAAAATCTCAATGGGGTAAGAAAAAATGTCTTTAAAAAACACTGTTAAAGTTGGTTACCATGGTAATAAAACAAAAACGGCAATTTTTCGATATTTAAATACATGTATGATCATACTTCTAATATGAGCCAAGATAACAATTGTTGTCATCATATGTACCTAAAAGGATCTTTTCAACATAGTATGACCTTAGAAAACTTTCAAGGTCACTTGTGTTGTTCTCAAGGTCACTTAAAATTGATTTTGCTTCGAGATTTTCATATTTGAAAGTTCAATTTTTAGTTGACCTTCACCTTGAGACACTGTACCCTGAAATGATTTCAATGTCATTTTAAGTTTATAGTATGTCTGTTAAAAATAATAATTAAGGATGATTTAATTTATTCCTAAAAGAAACAGTAGTTTCATGGAAATATTGAACAATGCAAAAATGGCTTTTTTTCACAAGTTACCATGGTAACCATCTTTGACAGTGTTTTCTATAGACATCTTTTGTTACCCCATTGAGATTTTTATAAGTTTTGAATATTAATCATCAATTTATGTAATTATATTCATGATGAGTATTTGTGATTGGTGCATTTTCTGAAAATGGAGTCAGTAAAGTGGCAAAAATGGTAATTTTTTAGTAGAAAAATTCCAGAAAAAATGCATGATTTCTTGACATATTGGATAGCCTCGTTCTGACTACACATTTATGTTTAGTCTTGAAACTGTTTTGAATATTGTCAATGAGGTATTGAATTAAGAAAATAAAACATTATATTGAATATGCATTGATTTTTGAATAACAAATTGGGAATTGAATATAGGCTATTTCGCAGTATGAGAAATGATAAAAAATGACCGCCTCAGTTACCATGGCAACCGTGGTCAATCATAACAAACAGTCATCATTTTTATGATCCAATGGTCAATTGCAACTTATGAAATTAAAATCAGCAAAATCTGAGACATGTCATGTCCCAGTTATTTTGGTGCTTAGGGATAATTGGTCTTAATACTTTCAATTTAAGATAACTTTTTTGCAGGTTGTTTAATAAAGGAATAGATTGTATCAATATAATTACAATGAACAAATTTGTTAGTTTTATTTCAGTAATAAACTTTAAGACGTCTTGCCTCTGACTTTGTATATACATGTAGGTCCTTTTTACCAAATAAAGTAACATCTGTATCCCCTAGAATAGTTTTTTAAATCTCTTGCAAGACAATTTAACTTAATCATTCAACCCAAATCAAATCGTCATTAGTGCAACACATCTCACATACTTGGTATAAAAGTATATACAACCTATTTGTTTACCAAGTTGCATGATGGAGTAAATGTCTTTCAATGTTATTTGTATTCCTAAAAAAAATAATTATTATTATAAAAATTGTAAAGAAGGAAACTGCCTTCTTTCATAAACATTTATAGTATAAGATGGAATATAAATGTTATTGACTTTTTTCCTTTTAAAATGCATAATTCAGGTTAAATGTACAGTAAGTAATAGTCATGAGCTGTTGTTGGCAAGAATTGTATTGAACTACCTACAGGTAATACAGATGTTACGTAATTTGTCCTAAAATGTGTATTCTTTACATATTAATGTGTTTGAAACAAATGAGACCATGACTGCTATTTAGGTTTGTAAATGACTGCAATATAATTTATGTAAACCTACAAAAATAATAAGAATAAGAATTTTATAATGCTTTTTATACCCCGTACACAAAGTGGTTTCCAGATGATAACTTGAAAAAAAACGTCAGATTTTGTTTTAACTTTGCTTAACTTTTTAAGTACTATAAAATGGTGATCAAGTTGAATTTTCAGCACAATCAAATTTGTAGTTTTTGACCTGGGCCAATTCGAATTTTTTTTTTTGGTCATCAGGTGGTGGTTTTCAGATGATAACTTGAAAAGGCATCAACAGATTAAGTACTGTAAAATTAGATCAAGAATTTTCAGTACAATCCCATTTGTAATTTTTTAGTTGTGCCAATTTGAAATTATTTTTATAGGTCCAATGTCAAGGTAAAAGCTGTATTCTGAGATGAACTGTTATCATGCTCACCTGCTCCTATAGGCTGATGTGTAATTCAGTAAAATGTGTTCATGAATATTAAAAACACTGTAACGTGGCAGGGTATCATTTAAAGTCCCATTAAATGCCCTATTTTTTGTACTATCAAGAAAACAATCTTATTATTTATATATTGTACTGTATGAATGACATTGTTCACATGAAGATGTTATTTATCTTTGAGATTAGCCATTATTACATGTGTATATATCAATGTCTTTATTAAAGGTGAAATATTAGACAGTGTCATAATATACTTTAGAATATTATATAGAGTGTTATGATGTGTTAAGAAAAAAATTATTTTTAAATTTCAATATCACTATTGCAAACAAAATTTACGAAAAATGTAAATACATGTAGTGTCACATGGCTGCCAAAATTTTATAAGATGTATGCCAAATTTATGGCAGTAATTTAGTGTTTTATTGATTTATTAAGAAAGAGTTATTGCATCTTATGTTGTTGTCTGCAGAATGCCACTGTAGCTTTCTGTGTCTTATGTGAATAAATTTCTAGGTCATATTACAATGAGGTGACTTTATATTTTCACAGTTTATTTTTTTTATTTTCAAACAAATAAAAGATAATAAAATACACATGTAAAAGTGGCTGACGTGATTTATAAGTGTGTTAAGTTTTAATGTGTTTCTGGTTAAAACATTAAATATGTGATAACATGGTTAATTCATTATTTATTAGTCATATATTTTTTTATGTTATTGTAAATAATATAATGTGATATTTAAATTATTGAATAAAACACCTTAACACTTGTTTTTCTATATTTAATGTACCAACAGAAAGGATTAAAAGTAAGCTTTACCATTGTTATTCATCAACCTAGAAGCCACATGGCTAATTTAAATGCATACAAAATTGTCATTTGGCCTATTGCTATCACATGTAGCATGTCATCTTTGATCATTTCATGATTGTTAACTTTTAGAACAATCTTTCTTTCTGAAAAATCAATGATTATCAAAACCAAACCATTGTTTGCTCAATATTTTGGCATATCATTTTTAAAACTAGAAAAAAAACAGAGAGAAAATTTATACATCAAAAATGACCAGCAAGACAACATCTACTAAAGTCATTATTGACATTTTAAGTTGACTTCTTATTGGATTAATTGACCATAATTGACAATTTTTGCATTTTTTTCCCCTTTTGGTCATTAAAACATAATTATCTGAAAGAAAATTTCTACAAAATAAGTCAACAGATTTTATTAATCCCCTACCAGCTGGCTTTGTTGAATTGGGATCTAGTTTTGCGCTCTGTCCGTCAGTCCGTCACACACGTTTTCTGGACCTTTGTTCTAATCGCTTGCAGATATTGAGCTGATATTTGGTATGTTTGTCAACCAAGATGAGTTACAGATATATCGTTCTGGTCCAATTATTTTTCACGAATGGCTTGGACAAATTTGTATTTCCCGGTTATTGATTTGGTATTGACTAAGCTATACTATCCCCAGTTGTTGTAATGTCTATGGAATACAAATCAGTCACGTGATTCATATTGTCAATAAATGACAGGAGTTATAGCGATGTAAAGGTTTTTTTACCCCAGCCTAAAAGTGGTATATAGTGAGAGAGGTGTCAGTCTGTCTGCAGTGCTGTGTGTCCTTGCTGTTACACTTCGTGGTACCTGTCTTTTATCTGAGTAGATCTGAGTAGGTAGCTGAAGTCGATTGTCTTTTAGGTGAGCGATTACAAGCTATTTGTAGCTGTTAACAATAAAAGAAGTTTCTATAACGGCCTATAACTGTTTAATTGATCAGCAAAATGGATTCAAACGTAGCCTCTTACAGCGGTCAGGGTGTACTCGACTCCAATCTTCATTGACAAGGATTGCCAGTTTTCCACCTAAAGGTCGGGGCTTATCTCAGAGTTGTCCGTCTTCCTCTCCCAAAGAACTGGACGCTATGAAAAATTGCTCAAAGTAGCGCTAAACACCATACAAATGAACAATCAACGTAGCCTCTCCATATAAAATCTTATAGATTTACCGTATATAGCATGTTTGAAAGTGCATGATTTGGACTATCCATAGATGGTCCCCTACCAAATATAACATATACAATCGTTCTCCAACCGAGTTAAATAGAAAAAGAAACTCCTTTTAAATTGATCATTTCACTTCATTTGAATCAAAAGTAGCTTAAATTTGAACTTCAGTCTCTTGAACATATTTTCCAGGTTGATCGAAACATAAATATTATTGAAGGATACAATATGTTTTGAAATTAGGGTAATTGAAAATAAAAATTATAAATTCTGCAATCTTTAGACCATTGTGAACCAAATTTGGTATGGATAGTTCTGGAGGACATGCAAAACTATATCTGATAGCCACTACGTAAAGCTTGCGAAAAGACATACAAATCGTGAGTGGAAGTTCACTTGGGCTTCTCCAACACGCATGACAGTATTCTTTTCTTTCGCACATCATCAACTTTTACTTCGTGAACCTATATAGACTCCTCATTGATTGGATGAAGCATTGAGTAGAGATGAGTTCGCGTGAACACATCTCAACTAGCTTTAAATTGAAAATAATCAAGACATTGCATATATTTTTCCCTAATAGCTTTTTGCAACAGATTAGGTTTCATCTAAACATTTTCTTATGTGTAGGATTTTTTATGTTCTCCATTTTATTTTATTATTTTTTAACTGTTTTTTATCAGACCAGTGATAATAACAGTAATAATAATAAGAATAAGTTTCATTTAAAGTTAAATATAATGAGGTACACAAAGGCTTTGGCCGGCATGGTTGACGGTGTTTCTTTGAGCATTTCGTCTTAAAAGAACTTGTATGTTATGCTGCCCATTGAACCCAATTATTATACTGAAACCCAATGGATAATTGCATTAAAATAGACCATTTTATTTACGTATACACTGCACCCGCAGACTCGTCAAAGTCAATTATCATGTAAGCTCATACAAAGATATACTACTCACCAATTTAAAGTGTTCATTACTCGTCGTCTCCCTCTCCCTCCTTCAAGGTTTAAATCCAAATGTAAATGCTGTTTTTCTGTTATTTATCTTACATTATATCCTTGCTATTGGAAATATTGAAAAAAATCCTGGTCCCACAGTAAATAATATAAATAATTCATTAACCAATATATCAGAGAATTCAATCTCAATATGTAATTCAAATATTCGTAGTATGAGAAACAAACTCCCCTTCCTTGAAAATTTCACGGAGGAGTTTGATATAGTTACTATAACTGAAACCCATCTAGATTCAGTTTTAAGTGATGAAGACTTGCATCTCGATTCATTTTCAAAAACTATAATTCGTAAGGATCGCAACAAATATGGTGGTGGCTTACTTATCTATGTCAAGGATGATTTCTCAATACTCGGAAAGGTGCACTCGAAAACCAAACCGACGAATCGCTTTGGGTAGAAATTAAAGGTAAAGGTAAAATATTTTTACTTTGTTGTACGTATCGACCCGAATGGACGGACAATGACTACTGGACACGACTTAATTATGCAATAGGATTAGGCTACGAGATTAACGAAAACATTGTGATAACGGGTGATTTTAATTCTGATTTATTTAATGCCCACAATAATAAATTAATTGAAACAATGAACTTATTCAATTTAACGAATGTAATCGATAAGCCCACTCGGGTGACAGACCACAGTAGTACATTACTTGACCCAATTATTATAAGTGACTCAATCCAGTATTTATTTTCTGACGTTTTCAAAGTACCCGCTGACGTAAGTGATCATGATGCACCAATACTATTTATAGATTGTCCTAGACATATATCAAATTCATTCCAACGGGAAATATGGCTATATGATAAAACAGATATTGAAAAATTCTCAAAACAATTGAATTCTACAAATTGGATAGGACTTTTTTCGGATGCGGACGTCGATGAAATGTGTAGATTATTTACCAATAAGTTTCTTGAAAATCGCAAGGGAAAGCATTCCAACTAAAACGGTTACCATAAGAAATAATGATAAGCCATGGTTTAACAGTGAACTTAGGAGGGAAATCCGTAGAAGAAATAGATTTAGAAAAACAGCATTTAAATCTAAAAGAGCAGCGGATCTTATAAAGTATAAGAAACAAAGAAATAAAGTAAATAATTTGAAAAAAGTTGCAAAAGAAAATTTTGAAAAGAACCTTGATAATATAATATTGGATAATGCTACAAATTCTAAAACCTACTGGAAAATTATGAAAATGTTAATAAAATCAAATAAAGGCTGTTCTAATATACCCCCACTTCAGAATATAACTCATGATCATAGTTTGGGAGATGTAGTCTACGGAGACGACGAGAAATGTAAGCTATTGAATACGTATTTTAGCCAAATTTTGTCCGTGAAGGATGAAAATGTTATTCTCCCGGATTTCGAACTTAAGACAAATATACATTTAAACAATATTATTATCAGTAAAGAAGAAATTGTTGACATAATAATAATCTTAGAACCTAATAAAGCATCAGGGCCAGACATAATAAGCCACAAAATGTTAAAAATGTGTCCTGAAAAAATAGCAATTCCACTTCAATTGATTTTTAACAAATCTCTGCACCAATGCAAATATCCATCTATTTGGAAGACTGCAAATGTTATTGCAATATTCAAAAAGGGCGACAGTTCAATACCATCTAATTATAGGCCAATATCACTCATTAGCTGCGTAGGGAAGATAATGGAACGTGTTATTTATAAATTTGTTTTTAACCACATGCAAAGAAATAATCTAATATATAAATACCAGTCAGGTTTTCTCCCTAACTGTTCCACAGTCCATCAGTTGTTAGAAATATACAATTGTATTCTAAATTCACTCGAGAAAAAGGAACTAAATTGCTTTGTTTTTTGTGATTTTTCTAAAGCATTCGACACAGTTTGGCATAAAGGGTTATTACATAAATTGAAATCGTATGGTGTAAATGGAAATTTATTAGAATGGTTTAAAAACTATTTAAATAATAGGCAGCAAAGAGTAGTTATAAAACAATCATCTTCTGTGCTTTGTAATGTGACTGCTGGTGTTCCTCAGGGATCGGTATTAGGTCCATTATTATTTATTATTTATATTAATGATATAGCCGAAAATCTAGTCTCTCTCTGCAGACTTTTTGCTGACGACACGTCGTTCAGCTACTCTAGTCGGGACGTTTCACAGATACAATCTGTGATTGATCACGATCTTAGAGAGCTGAACGATTGGTCAAGAAAATGGTTAATGTCGTTTAATCCGGAAAAAACAGAAATTATGTTATTTTCAAATATATCACAGCCAGAAATGAGGTTTTCATTAAATAATATAGATATTCCAGTTACTACTTTTCATAAACATCTAGGAGTCACTTTTAGCAGCGATGCTAAGTGGAACATACATATTGAAAATATTATATGTAGTGTTTCAAGGCACCTAAATGTACTAAGGAAGCTGAAATACAAACTTAATCGAAAAAATCTAGAGAAACTCTATTTAGTCTTTATAAGACCCCTTTTCGAGTATGCCTGTGAAGTTTGGGACAACGTTGGTGTGGGTTACTGTAATAAGCTCGAGCTACTGCAGCTAGAGGCTGCTCGAATTGTCACAGGCCTACCAAGTTTTACTAATACAACTAATATTTATACTGAAACTGGGTGGGAGCCTTTAGCCGGTCGTAGGAAACGTAGAAAGCTACAAATGTTTTATAATATACATCATAGCTCTGCACCAGCATATCTGTGTAATCTAATACCACCAACTATACAAAGCACTTCAGTGTATCCCTTGCGTAACGGTAATAACATTATGACCCCTTATTGTAGACTGTCCTTAACTAACGAATCATTCATACCATCAACTATTCGACAGTGGAACAGTTTGGATATGTCGATCCGTAATGTCGATTCTATATTTAAATTCAAATCCGAACTTAAAAACATGAACCCATGTATAAAAGTTCCGAAGCATTATGAATATGGACAGCGTAAATTTAATATTGTCCTAACCCAGCTAAGATGCTTAGCTTCATTTTTAAACTTTGATCTTTACAGAGTTAATATTATTTCTGATCCATCCTGTCGTTGTGGATCTAACCGTGAAGATTCATATCATTATTTCTTTGCATGTTCTAAATATACCATCATTAGAGACAGATTATTTGAGAACCTTTCCTGGCTGCCCAATTATTGTCCAATAAATCTTGAACTTTTAACATGTGGTAACCCGTTATTGTCCACTGAGCAGAACAAACAAGTTTTTAAACATGTATTTGAGTATATCAAAGGGTCAGAAAGATTCCATGTTGATAATAACTTGTACACAGGGCTCTTGAAGCACACAATTCATCACCACCCCCCTATTCTCTATTTATTCGTTTATCTTTGCTAATTTTTTTTTCTGGTTCATTCCACTTATCTCATGTATTGTAAAGATCTTATCTTACACATATAATATATATTGTATTAAATTTTATGCATGCTCCATAAATGTTCTTTTGCAACATATTGTATATTTGGAGAAGACTTCATAAGTTTGTCTAACTTGTGTCTTATCCTTTTTGCAAATTTGAGCAAATAAAATATGTTTAAACTAAACTAAGAACTTGTAGTAGTATTTCAAATCTATTCTGCCTCCTATAGTTTTTTAGATACAAATGAAGGTATTGAAAAAATAGCGAACACCAAGAAAGCTGTATGTAAGACATTCCACAAATCAAAGTCAGACAAACCAGCTAACTCCAGTACTAACAACCAAAAATATAGTAACTACAGAAATGGTCCTGACTTGGAACAAGCATTTCAAAAGAAATGGAGGGTTTAAATATGTTTTATGGCATGCCAAACCTCCCACTTCCATTATTGTAACATGTGAGTTGGTTTGTTGAATAAAATCGATTGGTCTCATCCACCACTAGTCAGTAATAGGTGTATTCAACAATCATCGTAGACCTAGGAACAAGAGTGCAAGATGTCCTATGGAAGGTTAAGGGTTTTCTCTGGGTATTTTGGCTTCCTCCCTCAATAATAACTGATACCAGGATATAGATAAAAACAATTGCTGAAAGTGGCTTAAACACTATTCAAACACAAAAAAAATCTGTACTTATGTATGACTGTGCACGTAAGGAAACACCTCAGTTTCAACAATCTTTCCTATACTAAACAACATTTTGGTTTATACTATACTAATAATTTTTAGACAATATTTCCATTTGAACTCAATGTTAGAACTAGACTTGAGTTTAGTGTCAAAATTGAGATCAAAAGCTCAATTTATGATGTCTACCGTTATTAAAAATAGTCTGTATAAGTAAATATTGTATGTAAACAGAGAAAAAAATAAGGTTATATCAGAAACACAAACAAACAGTCATTGACCGATGAATAGAATGAATGTAAGATCATTATTTGGCTTTCTACAAACATAGAAATGGGTGGGGGTGCTGTCAGAAATGTTTGTGTCGATTAAAAACTATAAATACCATCACCGAGGGGTTTATTTAGCACAATATCGCGTGGCAAGTAAATAAAAATAACTTTTATCACTTTTATTTAAATGTTAAGTGAACAGAATTTAATGGATTGAATAGATTATAACCCGATTCGTCATTAACAAATTTAGTCGACAAATTCAATAAACCTTAAATCCATGTCGTAATTCTGGAAGTGTGTGCTTATAAGAAAATACATACTAAATTAAACTTACAAAACAGTCTGTATTCTGTAATTCTGAATTATCATATATCATGGTCATCTACGAAGCAATTGAGGGGCCTCGGAGGTCGAGTGGTCAAGGTAGTTCGCCTACTATTGATCACGTGGTCTGTCAATACTGAGATTGCGGGTTCGATTCTCACTGCAAGCAGGATGTACTCGACTCCAATCTTAATTGACAAGGATTGCCAGTTTTCCTACCGCAGGTCGGGGGTTTTCTTCGGGTACTCCGGCTTCCTCCCCCAATAAAAACTGGACGCCACGATATAGCTAAAAAATTGCTGAAAGTGGCGTTAAACACCATCAAACAAACAAACAAACGAAGCAATTGTTTTAGATTTATGCCACTGCCGGGACAATCTTTGACAACACCACTGTTTATAATTTCGCTATCGGACGTTATGAATTGAATAAATGAATACTAGTTGCCTATAAATAATACAGGATAAATAAGAGAGAAATGTTAATTAAAATTAAAAAACGTAACAACATAAATAACGACTTGGTTAACCGCATACAAATGTATCAGTATGCTTGTTAGTGTGACTAATAAATCAACGCGATTTATTACACTCCTTTCTTGAATTTTACACGAGATGAATGGCACTGATGGCAAAAATGATTTTTCCTATTTTCATATTTGTTTTTATTCGTGTTACTTTAAGGTTGTTGAAATAAATATATATCCATTTAAATTGAGTCAATTGCAATAAAAGTTATATGTTGAAAGTGTATTCAGTGTAATACACATAAAGTATCACATCGCTTACAAATGAAAATAGCAAAGAAAACCGACCGAACAACATTAGCCAAAAGCTAAGGGACAGTTACAAATCCGGATAAAGACAAACACAACACATGAAACACAGAAAGAGAGTAACCCGAACCCAATAAAAACCATGGATGCAGTCAGGTGCTCCGGACGAGTAAGGAGTGCCTGCCTCTAATTAGACACCCGTCGAGTTAATCATTGTCATGTCTAGAGAAAAGTCAAATCCAAGAATATAAAACACTACCTATATATGACTCAGCGAAAATGTCAGATCGTATTTGAGACAATAATTTCCGAAAACGATCAATTAAGTCATGGTTCGCCCATAAAACTTCTGGAGTGATCAACCGAGGTAAAACAAATCCTTGTTTTAGTAGTTTAGCAGTCAACAGCACCTCGACTACGTCTCCGGTGATATATTTACTTGCTATGATACTCTGGCGAAACATCCTCTACTACAGGCAGTATGTGTATAGTACGGAAGGTTTATGTTGAAAGTTTACATCTTATTGAGTGTTTTGTGTTATATTGGGGTTGCACGCGACAGGCAAGTTATATCCACCCATTTAGTGAAATGAGATCAGTCATGCCACTAAGGTGTACATAAGATACTTTTACTTAGAAATTGATAGCTTTATGAAGTGTCTTATGCTCACCTCGATGTTTGACATCACTTAGGACATGTATAAATCTAAAGGTGCTTTATTTACAAGGCCTTGTACGGAAGTTTCTTTAGGACCCACATTTTTTTATATATCATGATCACGAATTAAAATTCATTATAACGGGATTCCATAATTCGTGATCACGAGTTTTAAATAATTAATTCTACCGTGCCAGAATACTCAAGGCTATGAAAGCTTCATCAGAACTTCCAAAAATATTTTTTTAATTCGTGATCATGAATTTTAATTCGATATAACAAACTCCTGAATCCGTTACAACAAATTTATATTCGTTACGACGAATTTCGGAATTCGTGATCACGGATTAATGAATTCTTTATCGCCGATTTTTAAATTGTGAAAACACAAGACTTTTAATGTAACATACTAACCTGACTTTGGAGACAGTCAATACATGCTTACGTTTGATAGAATTGTCTGGATCCACTTATATTCTAGCTTTGCTAAACCCCGCAAAAGAAAGTAATTATCATGGAATAAATTTGAATGAAAATAAATTGAAATTCGTTATCATGAATTCTGGAATCCTAAAAACGAATTAAAAATCCGTGATAGCGAATTCTGAAATTCGTCATTACGAATTTAAACCTGTGATCACGAATTCTGGAATTCGATATAACGAGTTTAAATTCGTTATCACGTATTAATAACGAATTAAAATTCGTGATCACGAATTAAACAAATATTTTTGGAGTTCTAATAAGGTTTTCGTAGCCTATAGATTTTTCTGGCCTGGTAGAATTAATACACATTTTAACTGATATAATTGTACTAAATGCTTTGCGAACAAAAACTTCAACAATTACCTGAATATATGTAGGCTGGGAATAACGTAAAATTAAATATTAGTGCATTGCTAAGAAGCAGTGAACCGAAAAATAGTCAACAAGAGACATACATTCGACTGTTACCTTAACGGTTGATGATCGTATTCATTCCACACCTATAACGATGTCACAGCAGGTAAGATTTTACTTATCATCTTCTCTTTTGGGTTTGGCTCTTTTCGGGAAAATAACAAAACATATTATTTTAAAGAAGAAGGGTTCAATAATATTAATTCATTAAAGTAAGTAGGCGAAACAAAATAAAAGCATTACTTATGCAAAATTGATGGTTATAATTGGCGTCAAATTAATGTTATGTAAACATGTATAGTAGTTAAGAGTGAACAAAAACCAAACCACATTTTACAGAGATATGTGTTTTCTCCACATTCTTACACGAAAGATGTATAAATTACAGAAATTTCATGTTCTTTTCCTTACAATATTAATCCAATTTAATTTCGATTCAATAATACTTGGCAACGATGAGGACTTCTCTTTTTGAAAATATTGCGTGCTTAAATAAAAAGCAAAGTGTATTCAAGTGAGAATTTATACTTTATATCAGACCTTTTGTCAAATAAATATTCAAGCTGAACGTGCTTGTGCATTTATTATAGAACAAAACCTCAATACAGGTATAGATTATCACTCAAAGCAGATGCTGTTATGCAATTGGTTAACGTTCTTGAATACTCTATTTTGCACTATATCACTGTATAAACATTAAATCTTTGTTATTTGATTTCAGTTTTAGTTACTTCTGGGACCATTTACGAGATTATTATATGGCGATTTTATACCAATATCAGCCCGAGACCCCGATATCTACCAGAGGGTCTTATAGGCCAGAGGGTAGATATGGGTAGAGTGTTGATGTGGGTTGTGATATGAAAATCGCCATATTATAACCTCTTGATCATATACTTTATTTTGATGTGAGAATTTTACTGATATAGATATTTGTGTGGATATATTTGAAACTTGCGATTTTAAGTATATGATAAAAAGGTTCTGATACATCGATACCCGTATCACATCGCGTATCAACTTTGGACTCATATATATCTTCCCCTGGACCCCATGTAGATATTGAGGTTTCAGAATAATAAGAGATGCGATATTGATATTGCCATATAATAACCTCGTAATATCACTCATAAACGTGATCTATCATATATCGCATAGCTAAACTTAAAGGCCTTTGAAGCTGATATTAGTTCCTCGTGGTGATACACCATGTGATACGCATTTTGCCATGTATTATTATTTCGTGTGTTTGTTATTTCGCGTATATATATATATACACGGAAATAACAAACATCCCGGCCATACAAGTCCCAAATAAAATAGATTAGTATAATAATTGTTAACAAATTGTACGTGGTTTCATTAAGCTAACATTTAACCATTCAAAACAGTAAAAATTTGCCTGGGAGGTACGGTACACTTTAAGCAAGCATTATTTGTGTTCCGAATTGTTACTTTGTATTCTTGTCAGTACACAGATTTGTATTTAGTTACTTTAAATAGCTTCTTTGTGTGCAGCAATAGATTCACTTGTCCTCTGGTAATGTAAAAGATTTCAATGCGGTAAGGCAGGGCAAGTTCTCAGATGTCTGTGATTGAGAATGTCGAACATACTCTTAAATAAAAGGTCAATGGTCGTTGTTATAAATACACAGAAGCGTGATGAAGGACTGTATGTACCTTACTAATACGTGGATAAACAAATAATGTCAAGTTGCCTTAATTTAAATATGTTGCTTGAAATTCAATAGCGAAATTCTATCAAGAACACTAAATATTTGAATAGTAAAAGTTATATTTATTAAATATACACTGAAGAAGAAACAAACACACAAAAACACCACTGTTAATCGTTTAAATACACGGACAACAAATCTGCTAAAACTCAATTTAAACGAAGAAAAATAACATGTTTTACATTCTTGTAAGGTAGTGGTCTAATCAATTCAGAAAACAGTATTTATGTACAAGTGATGAGCGGTTTCATTGGCGGATATAATATACAAACTAATAAATTAACTCGAATTTTGCGAGTATCAATGACTAAACGCTTTATATTTTACTAGAAGCAACGTTAGAGCTACTGAGTCTTCCGTACTGTCATAAATATAAAAGAGCGACACCAGTAACTGTCTTTCGTTTAGTAAACAACAGTTTGTATCAATTCAGCAATCGACAGCAGAACTTGTCAGTTTTTTTTACATTACATAAAAATCTTAGTTTATATTATTACTTTAAGCAGTTCAGTTAAAGAAACGGGGCGATTGTTACAAAGGTGTATTACGCATCACCACCTTTCTATTCAATAAACAGAATAAAATCTATAAAAAATTAAAAAGTCAAATGTAACGCAAAAGTGCAAACTCGTGGATTCAAAAATTACAACCCGCCTACCCTTTGGGGCAATATGGGACAAAGAAATATATAAATCGAAATCTTTATATATTTATGCAATTAAATTTCTTGATAAAAAATAATAAACACTTTTTTCACACGGTATTCAGAATAATCGCAAAAAACATTAATCACGGTAAAATAACAAGAATTATTAATTTATAATGCTCTATTTCTACTACTTGTTGGCTAACGATTTAAATCTCTGTTTTCAGTCACTCTTACGGCGACAATAAACATTTCCTCGACATTACATATATTCATTAAGTTTAAGATTTTATTATTATTTCTTTCATTTTTAGAGATTTTGAAACAATTGAATTTGTTCATTAAGGTTTGCTTAACGTTCAACGGACACTATTTCAGCATTATGCAAGACGAGCAACGGGAAAACATAAATAGACTTCGACTGAATTCAACTTCTTTAAATTACAATCTAAACTTGGGCAATTAAAGCACCTAACTGTCGATTTAGCAGTGTAGTAGTTTCAAGACTTCAACATAGAAAGTTAGGTGTTTCAACTAAATCTCTCAGGTGTCGATCGTAATTTAAATTAAAGAACTTTGATTCAGTCAGTTGAGTATGCAGAATTGGTCGTTTGATCTTTGTCTTGTTCCAGTTCACTTTTTTATGATTAAGGATACTGATATCTCCTTTACATTTATAAATTAGTTTTCCGGAGCAAGGAAAACTAGTGAGAGGTACAAAACGCTACCCAACTGGCAACTATTAAATTAGAAAGCATTTATTACGAAGTAAATTTGTAATCAGTGAAAGCGTAACCTTAGTTCTTTTTTAATGTCATATTAGTCCTTATCACAGTGAAAACAAAATTCGTAGGTATAATTGTAGTAATTTAGACTATGAAGCCTGCCAGTGGAAGTTCCAGGGAATGTTTAACCTTTACTAGGTTTTATCAAAAATACACTTACTACTAGTAATAAGCTAAATACAACACGACTACAAAACAATTCATTCTTCTAAGTCTCCCCCTTTCATTTTATAGTAAAATTTATTGGAAAGATAAACATTTACAGCATGACATTATAAGACTAAAAATTACTTCAAATAGCTTAACAAAAAAGGGTACAAATATGATGTCGTCATAAAGCTTAATTTTAACTACCTTTCCACTACTGTATTACTGGCCAATAACGTCTGGAATATAATAATGAAGTTACCATACGGGGTGGAGGGGTTAATTGTGACATTACAGTAGAGGGGTTTATTGTGACATTACAGTAGAGGGGTTTATTGTGATATAACGGGATAGAGGTTTAGTGTGATATAACAGTATAGAGGTATATTGTGACATTACAGTAGAAGGATTTATTGTGACATTACAGTAGAGGGGTTTATTGTGACATTACAGTAGAGGGGTTTATTGTGACATTACAGTAGAGGGATTTATTGTGACGTTACAGTAGAGGGGTTTATTGTGACATTACAGTAGAGGGGTTTATTGTGACATTACAGTAGAGGGATTTATTGTGACATTACAGTAGAGGGGTTTATTGTGACATTACAGTAGAGCGGGTTTATTGTGACATTACAATAGAGGAATTTATTGTGACATTACAGAAGAGGGATTTATTGTGACATTACAGTAGAGGGATTTATTGTGACATTACAATAGAAGGGTTTATTGTGACATTACAGTAGAGGGGTTTATTGTGACATTACAGTAGAGGGGTTTATTGTGATATAACAGTAGAGGGGCTTATTATGACATTACAGTAGGGGGGTTTATTGTGATAAAACGGGATAGAGGTTAATTGTGATATAACAGTACAGGGGTTTATAGTGACATTACAGTAGAGGTGTTTATTGTGACATTACAGTAGAGGGGTTTATTGTGATCTAACGGGATAGAGGTTAATTGTGATATAACAGTAGAGGGGTTTATTGTGACATTACAGTAGAGTGGTTTATTGTGATATAACGGGATAGAGGTTTATTGTGACATTACAGTAGAGGGGTTTATTGTGACATCACAGTAGAGGGGTTTATTGTGACATCACAGTAGAGGGGTTTATTGTGTTATAACGGGAAAGAGGTTTATTGTGATATAACAGTAGAGAAGTTTATTGTGACATTACAGTAGAGGGGTTTATTGTGATATAACGGGATGGAGGTTTATTGTGATATAGCATAGAGTGGTTTATTGTGCCATAACAGTAGAGGGGTTTATTGTGACATAACAGTAGAGAAGTTTATTGTGACATATCAATAAAGGGGTTTATTGTGAAATAACAGTAGAGGAATTTATTGTGATATAACAGTAGAGGGGATTATTGTGACATATCAATAGAGGGGTTTATTGTGAAATAACAGTAGAGGGGTTTATTGTGACATAACAGTAGAGGGGTTTATTGTGATATAACAGTAGAGAAGTTTATTGTGACATTACAGTAGAGGGGTTTATTGTGATATAACAGTAGAGAAGTTTATTGTGACATTACAGTAGAGGGGTTTATTGTGATATAACAGTAGAGAAGTTTATTGTGACATTACAGTAGAGAGGTTTATTGTGATATAGTATAGAGTGGTTTATTGTGACATAACATTAGAGGGGTTTATTGTGACATAACAGTAGAGAGGTTTATTGTGACATATCAATGGAGGGGTTTATTGTGACATAACAGTAGAGGGGTTTATTGTGACATATCAATAGAGGGGGTTTATTGTGATAACAGTAGAGGGGTTTATTGTGATACAACAGTAGAGAGGTTTATTGTGATACAACAGTAGAGGGGGTTATTGTGACATAACAGTAGAGTGGTTTATTGTGACATATCAATAGAGGGGGTTTATTGTGAAATAACAGTAGAGGGGTTTATTGTGATACAACAGTAGAGGGGTTTATTGTGATACAACAGTAGAGGGGTTTATTGTGAAATAACAGTAGAGGGGTTTATTGTGATACAACAGTAGAGGGGGTTATTGTGACATAACAGTAGAGGGGTTTGTGACATATCACTTTAAGGGTTATTGTGATATAACAGTAGATGAATTTATTGTGATATAACAAAAGAGGGGTTTATTGTAATATAACGGGAGAGAGGTTTATTGTGACATTGCGTGAGAGGGGTTTATTGTGATATAACAGTAGAGGGGTTTATTGTGACACAACAGTAGAGATGTTTATTTTGACATAACAGTAGAGGGGTTTGTGATATATCACTTTAGGGGTTATTGTGATATAACAGCAGAGGAATTTATTGTGATATAACAGTATAGGGGTTTATCGTGATAGAGCAGCAGAGGGGTTTATTGTGATATAACAGTAGAGGTTTATTGTGACATTACAGTTGAGGGGTTTATTGTGACATTACAGTAGAGGGGTTTATTGTGATATAACGGGATAGAGATTAATTGTGATATAACATTGCGACATTACAGTAGAGGGGTTTATTGTGATGTAACAGTAGAGAGGTTTATTGTGATATAACAGTAGAGGGGTTTATTGTGACATAACAGTAGAGGGGTTTATTGTGACATAACAGTAAAGAAGTTTATTGTGATATAACAGTAGAGTGGTTTATTGTGACATAACAGTAGAGGTGTTTATTGTGATATAACAGTAGAGAGGTTTATTGTGACATAACAGTAGAGGTGTTTATTGTGATATAACAGTAGAGATGTGTATTGTGATATAACAGTAGAGAGGTTTATTGTGATATAACTGTAGGGGTGTTTATTGTGATATAACAGTAGTATACAATTACTGTCTTTTGATGAGGTAAATGTGTGGAGTTATTGACTTTTGAAAAAACTGTTATTCACCGAGCCCAGCGGGCGAGGTGAATAACAAAGAGTTTTTTTCAAAAGTCAATAACTCCACACATTTACCGAATCAAAAGACAGTTATTGTTTTATTCAATAAAAAAGGATATTCACTAAAAATAAAATGGTTATTCACCGCGGGAAAATGCATGCGATTGTTATTTATAGAATCCCGGTTATTCCCTTTTTTAAATAACAATCGCATGCATTTTCCCGCGGTGAATAACCATTTTATTTTTAGTAAATATCCTTTTTTATTCAAATTTTTCAGTCACATTATTTTTATACAAAATGTTTTATATATTATTGAATAAAGGTGTTTATTGTGATATAACAGTAGAGGGGTTTATCGTGATATAACAGTAAAGGAGTTTATTCTGATATAACAGTAGAGGGGTATATTGTGATATAACAGTAGAGGGGTTTATCGTGATATAACAGTAGAGGGGTATATTGTGACATAACAGTAGAGGGGTTTATCGTGATATAACAGTAGAGGGGTTTATTGTGATATAACAGTAGAGGGGTTTATTGTGACACAACAGTAGAGATGTTTTTTTTGACATAACAGTAGAGGGGTTTGTGATATATCACTTTAGGGGTTATTGTGATATAACAGTAGAGGAATTTATTGTGATATAACAGTAGAGGGGTTTATTGTGATATAACGGGAGAGAGGTTATTATGACATTGCGTGAGAGGGGTTTATTGTGATATAACAGTAGAGGGGTTTATTGTGACACAACAGTAGAGAGGTTTATTTTGACAAAACCGTAGAGGGATTATTGTGACAGAACAGAAGAGAGGTTTAAAGTGACATAACAGTAGAGGGGTTTATTGTGACGCAACAGTAGAGAGGTGTATTGTGATATAACAGTAGATGGGTTTATTGTGACATAATAGTATAGGGGTTTAATGTGATAAAACGGTAGAGAGGTCTATTGTGATATAACAGTAGAGGAGTTTATTACGACATTACAGTAGAGGTGTTTATTGTGACATTACAGTAGAGGGGTTTATTGTGATATAACAGTAGAGGAGTTTATTGTAACATTACAGTAGAGGGGTTTATTGTGATAGAGCAGCAGAGGGGTTTATTGTGATATAACAGTAGAGGGGTTTATTGTGATATTACAGTTGAGGAGTTTATTGTGACATTACAGTAGAGGGGTTTATTGTGATATAACGGGATAGAGGTTAATTGTGATATAACAATAGAGGGGTTTATTGCGACATTACAGTAGAGGGGTTTATTGTGACATTACAGTAGAGGGGTTTATTGTGACACAACAGTAGAGGGGTTTATTGTGATATAACGGGATAGAAGTATATTGTGATATGACAGTAGTGAAGTGTATTGTGATATTACAGCAGAGTGATTTTTTGTGACATTACAGTAGAGAAGTTTATTGCGATATTACAGCAGAGGGGTAGTTGTGATATAACGGGATAGAGGTTTATTGTGACATTACAGTTGGGAAGTTTATTGTGACATTACAGTAGAGGGGTTTATTGTGATATAACGGGATAGAGGTTTATGGTGACATTACAGTAGAGGGGTTTATTGTGATATAACGGGATAGAGGTTTAGTGTGATATAACAGTAGAGGGGTTTATTGTGATATAACAGTAGAGGGGTTTATTGTGACACAACAGTAGATGGGTTTATTGTGATATGATAGTAGAGAGGTTTATTGTGACATTACAGTAGAGGGGTTTATTGTGATAGAACAGTAGAGGGGTTTATTGTGATATAACAGTAGAGGGGTTTATTGTGACACAACAGTAGAGGGGATTTTGTGTGACATTACAGTAGAGGGGTTTATTGTGACACAACAGTAGAGGGGTTTATCGTGATATAATGGGATAGAGGTATATTGTGATATGACAGTAGAGAAGTTTATTGTGATATGACAGCAGAGTGGTTTATTGTGACATTACAGTAGAGAAGTTTATTGTGATATTACAGCAAAGGGGTTAATTGTGATATAACGGGATAGAAGTTTATTGTGACATTACAGTAGAGGGGTTTATTGTGACATTACAGTAGAGGGGTTTATTGTGATATAACGGGATAGAGGTTTATTGTGATATAACGGGATAGAGGTTTATTGTGACATTACAGTAGAGGGGTTTATTGTGATATAACGGGATAGAGGTTTATTGTGATATAACAGTAGAGTGGTTTATTGTGACACAACAGTAGAGGGGTTTATTGTGACATAACAGTAGTGAGGTTTATTGTGACATATCAACGGAGGGGTTTATTGTGACATAACAGTAGAGTTGTTTATTGTGATATAGAATAGAGTGGTTTATTGTGACATAACAGTAGAGGGGTTTATTGTGACATAACAGTAGTGAGGTTTATTGTGACATATCAACGGAGGGGTTTATTGTGACATAACAGTAGAGGGGTTTATTGTGACATATCAATAGAAGGATTTATTGTGAAATAACAGTAGAGGGGTTTATTGTGATACAACAGTAGAGGGGTTTATTGTGAAATAACAGTAGAGGGGTTTATTGTGATACAACAGTAGAGGGGGTTATTGTGACATAACAGTAGAGGGGTTTGTGACATATCACTTTAGGGGTTATTGTGATATAACAGTAGAGGAATTTATTGTGATATAACAAAAGAGGGGTTTATTGTGATATAACGGGAGAGAGGTTTGTTGTGACATTGCGTGAGAGGGGTTTATTGTGATATAACAGTAGAGGGGTTTATTGTGACACAACGGTAGAGATGTTTATTTTGACATAACAGTAGAGAGGTTTATTGTGACATATCAATAGAGGGGTTTATTGTGATACAACAGTAGAGGGGGTTATTGTGACATAACAGTAGAGGGGTTATTGTGATACAACAGTAGAGGGGGTTATTGTGACATAACAGTAGATGGGGTTATTGTGATACAACAGTAGAGGGGGTTTTTGTGTGATAACAGTAGAGGGGTTTGTGACATATCACTTTAGGGGTTATTGTGATATAACAGTAGAGGAATATATTGTGATATAACGTGAGAGGGGTTTATTGTGATATAACAGTAGAGGGGTTTATTGTGACACAACAGTAGAGAGGTTTATTTTGACAAAACCGTAGAGGGATTATTGTGACAGAACAGAAGAGAGGTTTAAAGTGACATAACAGTACAGGGGTTTATTGTGACGCAACAGTAGAGGGGTTTATTGTGATATAACAGGATAGAGGTTTATTGTGATATAACAGTAGATGGGTTTATTGTGACATAATAGTATAGGGGTTTAATGTGACATAACAGTAGAGGGGTTTAATGTGACATATCAGTAGAGGGGTTTTTGTGACATATCAGCAGAGGGGTTTATTTAAGGATTGTTTTTAGTTGTTGGTTAGATTATTGGATATGAACGACTTTGGGTCGATTTACGTTGAATAAACCGCGAAGTTAAATAAAATCAATAAATTCTTGTTGTTTTACCGTGTTTAATGTTTTTTGCGATTATTCTGAATGTTGCAGCGTAAATCGATCCAAAGTCGTTTATATCCAATAATCTAACCAACAATTGAAAACAAACCCTATATTTTAAATTTCATAGTAAAAAGGAAATAACGGGAACAATATTTTACAAGTAATCAAATAATTTTTGCAATTCACTGTTTTTAGTGTCGTCACTTGTTGTTTGCGGAAGAATTCATGTATAGCCAACGTCATCAATACATCTTATTATGACGTCACAGTAAGTCATGTGCTGATATAACAGTAGAGGGGTTTATTGTGACATAACAGTAGAGGGGTTTATTGTGATATAACAGTAGAGGGGTTTCTTGTGATATAACAGTAGAGGGGTTTATTGTGATATAACAGTAGAGTGGTTTCTTGTGATATAACAGTAGAGGAGTTTATTGTGATGTAACAGTAGAGGTTTATTGTGATATAACAGTAGAGAGGTTTATTGTGACATTACAGTAGAGAGGTGTATTGTGATATAACAGTAGAGGAGTTTATAGTGATGTAACAGTAGAGAGGTTTATTGTGATATAACAGTAAAGGGTTATATTGTGACATAATAGTAGAGGGGTTTATTCTGATATAACAGTAGAGGGGTTTATTGTGATGTAACAGTAGAGAGGTTTATTGTGATATAACAGTAGAGGGGTTTATTGTGACATAACAGTAGAGGGGTTTATTGTGACATAACAGTAAAGAAGTTTATTGTGATATAACAGTAGAGTGGTTTATTGTGACATAACAGTAGAGGTGTTTATTGTGATATAACAGTAGAGAGGTTTATTGTGACATAACAGTAGAGGTGTTTATTGTGATATAACAGTAGAGATGTGTATTGTGATATAACAGTAGAGAGGTTTATTGTGATATAACTGTAGGGGTGTTTATTGTGATATAACAGTAGAGGTGTTTATTGTGATATAACAGTAGAGGGGTTTATCGTGATATAACAGTAAAGGAGTTTATTCTGATATAACAGTAGAGGGGTATATTGTGATATAACAGTAGAGGGGTTTATCGTGATATAACAGTAGAGGGGTATATTGTGACATAACAGTAGAGGGGTTTATCGTGATATAACAGTAGAGGGGTTTATTGTGATATAACAGTAGAGGGGTTTATTGTGATATAACAGTAGAGGGGTATATTGTGACATAACAGTAGAGGGGTTTATCGTGATATAACAGTAGAGGGGTTTATTGTGATATAACAGTAGAGGGGTTTATTGTGATATAACCGTAGAGGGTTTTATTGTGATATAACAGTAAAGGGGTTTTGTGATATAACAGTAGAGAGGTTTATTGTAATATAACAGTAGCGGGGTTTATTGTAATATAACAGTAGAGGGGTTTATTGTGACATAACAGTAGAGGGGTTTATTGTGATATAACAGTAGAGGGGTTTATTGTGATATAACAGTAGAGGGGTATATTGTGACATAACAGTAGAGGGGTTTATCGTGATATAACAGTAGAGGGGTTTATTGTGATATAACAGTAGAGGGGTTTATTGTGATATAACCGTAGAGGGTTTTATTGTGATATAACAGTAAAGGGGTTTTGTGATATAACAGTACAGAGGTTTATTGTAATATAACAGTAGAGGGGTTTATTGTGACATAACAGTAGAGGGGTTTATTGTGATATAACAGTACAGGGGTTTATTGGGATATAACAGTAGAGAGGTTTATTAATACATATCAGAAGAGGGGTTTATTGTGATATAACAGGATAGAGGTTTATTGTGATGTTACAGTAGATGGGTTTATTGTGACACAACAGTAGAGGGGTTACAGTATTATAACAGAAGAGGGGTTTATTGTGATATAACAGTACAGGGGTTTATTGGGATATAACGGGAGAGATGTTTATTGGGACACAGCAGTAGGGGGTTTATGTGATATAACAGTAGAGGCGTTTATTGTGACACAACAGTAGAGGGGTTTATTGTGACATTACATTAGAGAGGTTTATTATAACATAACAGTAGAAATATTTATTGTGATAACAGGACAGAGGTTTATTGTGATATAACAGTAGCGGGGTTTATTGTGACACAACAGTAGAGGGGTTTATTGTGATATAACAGTAGAGATGTGTATTGTGATATAACAGTAGAGAGGTTTATTGTGATATAACTGTAGGGGTGTTTATTGTGATATAACAGTAGAGTGGTTTATTGTGATATAACAGTAGAGTGGTTTATTGTGATATAACAGTACAGGGGTTTATTGGGATATAACAGTAGAGGGGTTTATTGTGATAAAACAGTAGAAAAATATATTGTATATAACATTTGCTGGTTGCAGTAATTTCTAGTACACTTGCGACCGCGTTCTTGTGTTAAATCTGACTATGTTTTAGCTTTGATGTTTTACTTCTAGGGCCACTATTAGCTCTCATTCAAAACAAGACTTATTCTCTAACATTATTTTAGTATTCATTATATTGTTCGTCGTTTAATCCTTGATAAGATTTTTTCCTTTTACCCCGTTTCGTGTTATTGGCTGTTTCTTTTTGTGTTAATATCAAAATATAATGTATAACGCTTTAGACGCTTCGTGGTCAGACCTTTCTACATTCATTTGTATGTCTACTGTGCGACTGTATTCCTTGAGTTAAATGCGGATACGGGAGACCTTCTCGTTGGTAGGTTGTCAGGTTATAATAAGGAAACCTTGCCGTGGACGATAAAATCTTTTGTAGATCTCGAACATAAAGTTAATTTATTGTAGCAGCTACAAAAGTCTTCATTACCAATCCCTACCCAATACCTCATACTTTTCCAGTGGCTGTCTAAGATTTTGTTCCTTTTGGTTCGTCCCTTTACCGGATAATTTAAATTGATTTGTGTATAGTATTACTTTCATATTAAATTAATTCATTTAATTATTCATATAATAAAACATTTGTCGACTTTAACATAGGTTGACATTAGTTTTTATCAACCCTCAAAAAAATATATTTACCGCGTCTAACGGCTCTTTAAATATAATTTTCTTCGGGTTGATAAAAATAGATGTCAACCTATGTCAAAGTCAATAATTGTGTAATGTTACTCTGTGGACTTCATTAATCTCAATTAAATCTTTATTTACAGAACGGCAAACATTCAAAAGATGGAGTCTATGATAATGCTGCATATACCACATCCACTGACGATGTAAACGTTATTGTAACCAAAGATCAGGTAATTATTTGTTTTTAATTCCTTGTGCACGTTAACTTTTGTGCAATTTACACTATTATAACAATGACATTAACTTGCTTTACGACACTTCCAAACCATGAAAAATTATTTTATGCGTCATTTTTTTATGTTTGCTAGAGCGAGTCCTAGCTCTTAGCTCAAAGAAAGAACTGTCACAAAACTGCGCAGTGATGTGTTTTGTTTATGATTTCACCTGATCGTTTGAGCTTACAATAGACTTTTGTTCCCTCAATAAAATGTTGATCTTGAAAACATTAGATATTTCTCTACTAGCGTACACAACATTAATTTTGTCTTTTTATAAAGACTACAGTTTTTCAGGTTTAATAAGCTACTCGTTCAAATTAATTGGTTTCTTAATTTAAAAGGGGGCCGCGGTGGCCGAGTGGTTAAGGTAGTTCGTCTACTATTGATCACGTGGTCCGTCAACACTGAGATTGCAGGTTCGATTAGCACTGCAGGCAGGGTGTACTCGACTCCAATCTTAATTGACAAGGATTGCCAGTTTTCCTACCGCAGGTCGAGGGTTCTCTCCGGGTATAAAAACTGGACGCCATGATATAGCTGAAAAATTGCTGAACGTGGCGTTAAACCACCATTCAAACAAACAAACAAACTTAATTTAAAATGTTCTTCTCGTAGGATACTAGACTTGCACTTGAACATACTTCTAGCTTACCGTATTTACAGCATTCATTATTACAACATCGATGTAATTTTTATTACCACCGAACTCAGCTTACATAAATTTACTTTAATATTCCATAACATATTGTTGTTATAGATACCAGTGATACAACAAACAGCCACACGTGACCTGAAATGGGGATTTTGTTCCTGCAAACCAAAGTAGGTACTGTATACGTGAAAACTACAACTAAAATTATTGTTTGCATAGATATGCTTACACTTGTTTTAAATTAAAATAATATAACATATGTATCTCATGTATACGTCATTGATGGCACATTGGTTAAGGTAGTCAGCATCTATTAATCACTTAGGTTGGGAGTTCGAGCCTTACTGCGGGCAGTGTGTGCATGACTTCAATCTTACACATTATATATTATACATATAACATACTGTCTGTAGTGTGTGTGTGTTGGGGGGGGGGGGGGGTTTACGCAAGAGTATCACGCGAATTAAATAAAAAGTATTTTTATAAGTCTGATACTCTGTGTAAGACCCTCTACTACATGCATATTAATTACTTATGATTGCCAGTTTCCTTCTGAAGGTGGGTGGTTTTCTCAGGATACTTCGCAATAAAAACTGGACGCCATGGCATAGCTGAAAAATTTCTTAAATTAGGGTTTAAGAAAAATAGGTATACATCAAAAGTATTCAACAAAATATGGCCATAATAAGGATTTTTACATACTGCTGAAAAAAGATGATTCTAGTATCTACCTTAAAATGGTCGGACTACCTATATAACCCTCCAATTTTCTATTCAACGGCGCATACAGAAAACAGAAATGTTCGTACCGACTTTCAATCTTACTCCTAGCAATCATAAAGATATTGTCTAATAATTGCTACTTAGTGACCCGAACAGTTACTGTAGAGTGAATATAACAATCTCCTTTTTTGTATCTGTCCTTTTAATGAACCCAATTGTTGTTTAATCCTTGCTGAGCGTGCAACACGTTTTGATACAAAATAATGCCGCCTCGCAGTTGTATCATGAAAGTCTGAAGGGTAATATTTTTTTATGATAAAACTTTTATTGCAAGATAAAAAGGTTGCAAATATCTCGAGTGTGATTAACATTTTTAAATGCCTTGGATCTTGTAACAAGTGTTTATTTGGTATTATATAACTTTATGCTTACATTTCGTGTCCGGAATTTTAACAAAACATTGACATTTAAAGTAGGTTTGTGATCTTTTTGTGCCACTATTTAGTTATGTGTCATCGAACAATCATCTATAACAATTCATTTGTCCGGTGAACAGTTTTAAGGTTAAGAACAAGGCTAGTCGAATTTATTCGTCGTATTTACTCATTCAACTCTTTAGATTTCTGAATAATTTATATGAACGTTACAGGACATCATAAATGTTATAAGATATGTGATATATTTTATAAGATATCTAATACAAGTATAAGATTTGAGATATCTTAAATATTTTATGTTATTTCTTATAACGAAAGGTTTAAATGATATCTAATATATCCCTCTTTATAAAATCATAAACTTATAAAATGTACTATATATCTTATAAAGTTTATCTTTTCTTTACACATTTCATAAAATAATATAAAATATCTTTAAAATGTTATAAGTTTTCTTTACTGAATATATACTTCATCTTATAATAAAATGTTTTGTTAAATCTTTTGAAAAATCACATACTTATTTATATATTAATTAAAAGTAAAAGAAAAGTTATAACCTTATAAAACACGTTTCAGGTTTCTTCAGGGGCTCAACCGGATGTCGGTCTTCACATTTTTCGTATGTATTATGTGTTTCCTGGAAGGATTTGCTGTAAATGGAATAGCTAATGCTGCTATTCCATCTATAGAGCGACAATTCAAACTTCCATCTACAAGATCTGCCCTAATACCGAGCTCACAAGATATTGGAGCGTTAGTAGTTGTATTATTTGTCAGTTTTATCGGCGGACGTTATAACAAGGCATCATGGGTAGCATCTGGATCACTGATCATGGCTGTAGGATCATTTTTATTCATGGTACCACATTTCGCAGAAAAATATGTTTATCCAGGTATGTGATGTATTCAATTTTAAATGTAGAGTGAAAAATGCTTTGAATCGATGGTCGCCTCGTAATGGTCTATCTCAGTCAAGAAATCTATTCGTTGAAAATTTTCTAAGAATGACTTTAAATTGAAATCTACATAACTATTATGCACTTAAGATTTAAAGCATCGAAAGACAAATGCGCTGAAAATATACAATTACCTGCAAATAAAATCTGGTACTACAAGTATTTGATGTATTCTACATTTGTACAACAATACATCGGAAATAAAAAAGAAAATCGCACAAGAAAATAAAATCATGAAGTCAACATGAAAAAGGCAACCATTTACAACAATTCATAGAATGCCATATGTATTATTTCTGGCGAGTTTTATTGTAGCATCTACGACACAGTCATCTTACAGTTGTTCTGGATCCGGCCCACCTCCGTCTGGTTGTGACGTAGGAGGAGAAAAGTATCTGGCCGCGTTTATGATAGCACAGATAATCCATGGCTTTGGTTTTACTCCAATGTTTACCCTCGGGACAGCATACATTGATGAAAACGAGGATCATTCATTAGCTGCCGTATTTATTGGTATGTTAATTTTGTTGGGGTCTGATTGTGAATTCTCGGGATAAAGCTGAATTTGACAGGTCAGAAAAATATAATATATATATTATGAACAGCAAACATTCCTACAGTTAGAATAATTACATTTCCATGTAAAATAACTAACGAACTATTGCCATCGGTCAGTATGTTTTTACTTCTTACCTCGTTGTAGGACTGACATATGCAGTGACGGCTATTGGTGTTGCTGCGGGATTCTTTGTTGGCGGAAAATTCAGTCAGAATTATTTTGTCGATTTCGATAAAATAAACCAAGACAGGTACAGGCTGACATTAAATATAATGGAAATATTGACGTATTACTATAAGACCTCATATTGGTATCACACAAAGAATGCATATACATTAAAATGAATATGGTCGAATAATAAGGATGAAACATTGATATCATTGAATATGAATCAAATTCGTTTGTTTAAAACGTGTTATTTTTTCTCCATATATATATATGATATATGACATAAGGTGAATCTGAAATGTATCTCCAGATGTCAAATAAAATTGAATGGAAATATTTAGAGTTTTCGACGTTGTTAATCTAGTTCATGGTTCTCAAGTTAAAATAACACTTTGTTGTTCAATAATATCATACTTTGGTGTTAACTGCTGTATAAACAAATATTTGAATGTACTCACTGTTTATAAATATTAAATATTTATATATAACAAAACCTCTTCTCTACCGTTTCTTATTCGTCACCTCAACTGTTCTTCATACATATATCTAATTAATAATCGAAAAGTAATGTTTTTTGATACATAAGCTGGTTTTACTTACGATTATATATCGTTTCAGTTTAGACTTTGGTCCCATGGACCGCCGATGGATAGGAGCTTGGTGGCTTGGGTTCATCATATCTGTTGTCGGATTTCTATTGATAGCCATCCCGTTGTTTGGATATCCGAAATACCTACCTGGTACAGACTGTAAATCACATTACTCATTTCTCATAACATGAAGATCTTGTTAGACATATGTTGTGTAAACAGCCACAAACAAGTATCGCGGAAAGTGATATGGGTTCGCTCCACCTTCTATCATACATCTATATTTTTAAATCATCTGTCCAATACAGCAGATAATGCATATAATGTTTATAATGTCGTCATTTACATTTAATAATGTTCTTTACTTACCGTATATTTATGTAACTATGTTCTGATATACATACAAGTCTAGAAGTATATGCAACGATACAAAACGGTGTTTTTGTCAAGACTATAGACAGCCTGACCAACGAATGGCCTTTATCATTGAGTGTCAATATAAATAAATAACGTAAACAATTCATAAAATATTGATCTTGAGCTTTTATATATACATTGCCCCAACCATCCGCTCCCTATAGAAATAAAGAACAAATGAAGGAATGAAAATGGTAGAGAAGAATAAAAAAACAGAATTAAAAGAATGGCTTTTTTGGTCAAATTTACACAAAAGTTACTAAAATATTTTTATAGGTTGCTTAGTGTTCAATTTAAGTGCCGATTAATTCAAAATGTAATGCCAATATAACAACATTCACCACTACCAAAATCGATCGCATACCAGTTATAAATACAGCTTAAGATGCAGTTCGAAACGTATCACGTCTAACCGCGCATGTTTGTATAGTGGACTTTATCTATCGGTTTGCTTACCAAGCTATCTATATTTCCTGCTGAATGACGACGGTTTTCGCTTTGAGTACTTCAGCTTCATCTTTAATAATAACTGAAACTGGATAAAATGATGAAAGTGACATACAATCTGATTTAAACAACATTAAGTCGTTTAAAACGGTTAGCACGATAAATTGTAGGCCAACAAGTATCACCGTATTACAATGATGCGAACTAAGATCTCTTTTGTTTTTCTTACATATTATTATTTATTCATTATTATCCTTGCTGCAAATATGTGTGCAGAACAACTACTTGTGGTTACAGTAGACAATAGTATGCTCTAAAACTCATTTCTTATTTCATCAGGATCAGAAAAATACCGGAAAGACTCAGTAGAAGAAAGCGGCAAAACGTCAATAAGTCAAATGTTTAAACAGTTTTTCATTGCCTTGTTTGAACTGGTACGTATTCAACAACATGTTTTTGTCACAGATTGAATGGGTAAAAACAATTGGTCAATGTGTGCTAAAGAAACTGATGTGTCACTAGAATAAGTAAACTGTGCCTCGTTTGTGTCGATGATATGAATAGATATCGTCGACAAAAATGACAAAAACGAGGTATGTCTTCTAAAATGGATCACTATATTCAATAATATTGTTGTCTTGGACCAAATTGCACATAAAACTAATTTATTTTGAAATGATGTATACAAGGAAGTCACAACTCCGTCCGCTGTTGTAAATAATTCAACATACAACAATAAAACTTGTCATTAACATTTTACCAATTAAGCTTATTAAAAGTAATAATTTTATTATAGGTTAGAAATCCTGTGTTTATGATGTTGACACTTGCTGGTAGTACAAACACACTGATCATTTCTGGAATTGGCGCATTTTCCTTCAAATTTTTAATGGAGCAGTACAACCTTGACTTTGATATTGCTGGATATTTAATAGGTATAGTAAATCAGAAAATACCGAGACACAATCCAAACAATAATGCTATTTCGTAATTACCATGCCATGACTAACAGAACATAACATGCGACACATATCCAAAACATGAAAGAAATAAATAAACAATATGAATCCATTTATCATAGTAAGATGCGATAGAGACCGCATATCCTGCTTCAACAAAGACACCAAACAAGTTAAAATCAATGCAAGATCGAGAACGAGAAGCGAGACCAGTAAGTTACTCAACAACATTTACCCCTCACCAATACACGGTGTCGATCATACGATTTAATTAGGGTGGAATTCAACTTTAGAAATCTATAATTAATAAGTACTAGTATTTCATTTAGCAACGATCATATGTTAAATTAGTCGCTGCAGGATTGTATGCCTAAGAATGTCTTATAAGCTGTGATATCCTTTACGCGTGGAATTTTTGCTGCAGGAATACTATTACAAAGAAATGCAACAAAAATTATGATAGAGATATTGGAGAAGTCTTGCTTGTCGTATAATTTAGAGTTTTACCGACTTTTGATGCAGTTTACAGATTTAGATTTAAATAGAGGCAGACATTACAT
The DNA here is from genome assembly GCA_944474755.1 of Limnoperna fortunei. Taxonomy (NCBI): domain Eukaryota; kingdom Metazoa; phylum Mollusca; class Bivalvia; order Mytilida; family Modiolidae; genus Limnoperna; species Limnoperna fortunei. Next base: position 20,442,118 of record OX104113.1, on the reverse strand, counting down.
TGTTGTGTCTTTAATCTAAAAATCATTGGGATAAATGCGATCCAAAAAGTGACTTGCCAAAATTGTCAAATGATGGTGCACCACCTATACAACGAGTGCTAGAACTAAGCGGTTGTGCATTTATGACTTCTGTCTCATGTGAATACAGATATTAGTAAGGGATTGCAGTTCGTACCCATTGGTAGGCCAAATGTTTGTTGAAAAGTACGACCAACATAGACGATGTTATCAGTTAAAACATACAGCATTTCGATTTCCACTAAGTCTGTGTCCACAGAATTAATGGAAATTAGTCGGGTTTATTGCCGCCTAGAATTGGTATTACAGCATCGCATGTTTATAATAGAATATGTTAATTATTGTAGCGGTCCGGTCACTTCTGTTGACTACTAAACTACTCAAACAAGGGTTTGTTGTACCTAGGTTGATATCTCTCCAAAAGTTCTATGGTCGTCATCATGACTTAATTAATCGTTATGGGAAACCAATCTCTTAAATACGATTGGACATTTTCAGTGTTGTAGGTAGTCTTTCATATTCCTGGATTTGACTTATTCCTAGACATGACAATCAATAACTCGACAGGTGTCTTATTAGAGACAAGCAATGGTAACTCGCCCGAAGCTCCCCTGGTTTTTATTGGATTCGGGTTACTCACTTTGTTTTTGTGATTTTTTGGTTTTTCTTTTTTTTTCTTTTGTGTTGTATATGTTTGTCTATATCGTAATGAATTTTAATGGATTTTAATTGTGCTTCCCTCCACGCCGACCTTTTTTGTACTGTTATAAGGCAGAGTTCCTGGAAGACCTGTTACATAAGAAAGAAAAGACGCGGGCTCATACCTGTAATTTTACATTGCGCTATATTGATGAATTCTTGTCTCTGAACAATGCTTAATTCGGTGACTATTTGCATTTAATCTATCCTATGGATCTTAAGATTACGTTTACGTCGGCGTCATATTTAGACCTACTTCTAGAATTAAACTCGGAAAAACTACAAAACCAAACACTATGACAAGCGTAATGATTTTTACTAACATTCCTGCACCTCCGAGGTATCTTCGTGTGCATTTCACAACTAATACGTTATGCTAGATCCTGCAATCGATATTCCAGACTAGTCACTGCTGTTGACTACTAAGAGTTTGTTGTAACTTGATTGATGTTATCCTTTTTGAAGTTTAATGGCCGTGACCATGGATCATTATGGGAAATCAATGTCTCAAATCGGACACTTCTGAGATAGTTAGTCTTTCTATTCTTAGATTTGACTTTTTCTAGTTATGACAATAAGTAATTTGTCGGGTGCCTTATAAAAGTCAGGCACCGCTTACTCCTCAATGTGTATCAATGTTTGTTTGTTTGTTTTTGTTTCGTGTTGTGTATGTTTGTTTGTCTGAATCAGGATTTGTAATCGTCCCTTGACTTTTGGATCTTGTTCGGTCGGTTTGCTTGCATTTTATTTCATTCTGCTTTCTCCATCTTATAACAAACATTCGCTCTGATAATTGTATTTATGTTGATCATTTTACAAATAACTGACACAATTTAAAATAAATATGGCAATAATATTAAAAGCGCATTTATTTATTTCTAAATACAAAAATCTTTATGTTTGTTTGCGCAGCATGAAACTTTAAAGGATTTTACTTTTCAGGTGGTTTGATTTTAGTGGGATCAGTAGGAATGTTTTCTGGAGGTCTGATCATCAGAATCTTTCGTCTTGAAGTGAATGGAATGTTGATTATGTGTTTTCTGTCCACGTTTATTTCTGGGATAGTCGGAATTAGTTTTATAGCAGGTTGCCCGGAAGTACAGTTGGCTGGATTGGAAGTGCCTTACCACAACCAAACAGGGTATGACATTATTTTGACCATTTGAAATACCATATTGGATTATATAGATGCAAGGATAACATTTAGTATACATTGACAAAAAACTAAAAGACTCACTTAAATTAGTAAATGAGAATTTAATCATTTCTTTTATAAGCTGGGTTAAAATAAGGTTTAAGAATGGATACAAAGTTATCAATGCATGCTTATATTTTTCAGTGTCTCTAATGGCTACCTCAATAGTTGCCAAGGAGCTTGTCAATGCCAATATGAAGGTTTACAGTTGGTTTGTGGGAAGGATAATATTGTTTACTATTCACCATGTCATGCTGGATGCACAACGCAGTCAGGACCGGTAGGGTTATTATTCATTATATCATCAAGTTTACCATGCTTGGTTGTTAAAAACTTGGTTTCCTGTTGCGTATTCATTCGTTTATCGTTTATTTTCTTTTCAAAACATGTTCAGTGTTGTTTGTAGCGTTGAACTAAATAACATATCTCTTTGTAATTGCGTAATCTGCTAGATATAAAGCATGGCAATGTAATATTATGGACTAAAAAGAGGCCCTAAATTACTCTTTGAATGTAAGGAAATACTAATAAAATTTATACTTAAGGAATGTAATATTGGTGTTTCGCTTTATTAATCCAAGATATACAACTACAACGCTGACAAATCATACAGAATTACGTATTACGGAAATTCCTTCAAAGATGACGAAATGGATTTTACCTCAATATATCGGAAGAGCAAGCATCAGTGGTTTGCAGGATTAGCAAAAGTTTACAATTTTTTTTTTCAAATTTTAATATCCTCAGTATAGTCTTTAACGCAGTACAATCTTTCCTTTAGACGCACCAAGACGTTAGCTATTCAGATGTGGTTTGAATGAGACGTCGATTATAAATATCTATAGTAGGTCATTAAATTCTGATATTTGTCTGATATATGATGTTTTAACAGTTTTTAATCATATTACTTAGTTATTACTGTACTTTCTTTTATCACCAAACTAAACTTGATATTCGATTAATGGAGGGTTCAATGTTGCTTCTTTAGTAATGATAATAACTTTTTATATAGATTTGGGTTGTGTAGAACGAGGCTCTTATTTGTAAAAACGGTGATAGTGAAAATGTAAAAATGTTGGACTCATTGACAGGCTGTTTGATATGGTTTGTTGGTCGGGTTTATCTAAAGTTTTGCCATTCTTTTCGCAGACCTATTTCTATACTCCAATTACGTGGGCTTCAAAAAGGCAGCCTTTTAAGCGGTTATGTACAGAAAAAAACGAAAAAACGTGTAAATCGAATATATAATGAGCGATTAGTACCCAAATAGCGAAGTAACGTTCCAATTGATTGTGGACGTCGCATTAAGTTCAGCGGTTCATGTATATTGAATTTATGTATCTCTACAGATAAGAACCGTTCTTCACATTACATTTGGATTGATGCAAACGGGGGGGGGGGGGGGGTCATAAGAGATGAAAGTCTTCACTCCGTATATTTCAAGATTATGTAAAGGATTATTTCTACGAAATAATCACAATCTGCTCGCTCTGTCTTCATATCTTTTACGTTTCTTGGACCACTTTTCCATTTTTATCCTTTTCTGTACAGATTTATAAGGCATTTTGCTATTAAATTAAGAAAACAATTCTTACCATGGGTCTTCCATTGAGAGCTAGAGGACATTTAGCAGTATCATGAATTTGAAAGAAGGACATGGCTGGCAACTACAAAAAACCATTTTTTGTCTGCCGTGGATAAAATTTCCGAAAATCCCTGGTCATTATGTCTCTTGATTGGTTCTTGTTAACGTGCTAAGTGTTTAGCATTTTCTTACTCCGGAGTAACAATTAAATAGCATTTAAACACAATTTATGTTTAATATACTGTCACATACAAGTCTCCATCATAGCATTAATATTTTAAAACAAATTAGAAACATGATTCTGATATATAACTGTTCATGCATATAATTTAATAAGCTGCCATGTTTGCTTTTAGATGACCTACAATAACTGTAGCTGTGTAGCAGCAAGTCTGCACATTAAAACAACCGCTGACAACGCCATGGTAAGCGCAGGACGTTGTAATGATGGTTGCAGTAAACTATCTATTTTAGCGCCATTAATGTTCATAGCTATGGTATCAGCGTTAAACAGTGTCACACCTAATTCGATGGCATTAATGAGGTAACATTTTTTTCTGCAGAAATGAAAAGAATCGAACAGATTAAAGTTTATATAAAATAACATGTGACTCCGTCTGAAATAATGTGCAATTAAATATGTACAATTAAATACATTAGTATTAGCAAATTACCGAAAATGTTAACAAAATAACATTATTGTAGACACGCACAATTTTTACATGTCATTACTACAGTAAAAAAAGAACCCTTTTTTACAATTCCTCTCCATGACAACGTTCCATAAAGATGTCACGTTTAAATAACTTATGTTTACATCTGAAAGCTTATTTTTACATGTATACAGTCAGTATTCACTCCATATAGACTTTGGACAAACAACAACAAATTAGTAAATTTTAATTTTGCAGGGTTGTAAAGGATGAACACAGACCTTTTGCATTGGGTGTTCAGTGGGTGTTTATTAGATTATTAGGTAAGTAAAATGATAGCAAGCCCAATTAACGTCCTTATGATGTCGTCCTTCATGGGCACTACGTACGGTAGTTGTAGCTAGCCAATACTATAGGTCATTTAGCGTGTAATTTTAACTGCCATATAAAAATGAGGTGATAATACATTGATTAAAAAACTTAAGTCAAGACTGAAGTCATACAGCTACTCTTAAAGAGCTATGTTGTAATGGTTCGGACAAAAAGAGCAGCATAATATTATACATGTACTGTGGTGATTTATTTATTATGAATAGCTATTTTAACAAGCAGGTTAGGTAATAGTAGTAATACAGTGACGCAATTTACCTTTCTTATCATGACTCCCGTTGCTAGGATGCACGCGGGCTATGCTAGAATCATTCTCTGGAATAATTCATAAGGGAGTATTAATACAAGGGCAGATTGCTCAATCGTTGTCATTCTGAATGCGAAGAATGACCGCAACAGAACGTATAGACATAAAACAAAACCTATAAGTAAAGCATGGGAAGTGATAATCCACAGAGCCAGAGGTTACATTGTCTGATGTTCTAGACTTGTCTTAGCCTCTCAGACCAGAGAGTCTCCAAATAACGTGTTTGAATACAAGCTTGGTTCTGTTTCATACCGGATGGTGGTATAGAAGCATTGGGTTTCACAAAATAGGCGGCATATAAGCATTACGCTTATTTGTCGTAGTCTAAGAGCATCGCGCTACTAGACAAGCATCCCAGTTATATTTATTAGATAAAGCAAGGTCATATAGAACATAGGTTGTAAAAACCTAGGTTATGATGTTATATCTTGTGGATTATTATATTCGCGCTGTTGTGTTATTATGTATATAGTAAAAAAGCAGATATCTTATGGAGTAACTCGACATATGTCAATATAGATGCAGGCACTGCTTACTTGTCCAGTGCACTCAGCATTTGTTTCGTCGGGTTCGGGTTACTCACATTTTGGTTATTGTTTCGTTGACCTCTAGACGTTAATAAAAACTTTAAGATTCGTTGGATCCTGAGAATAATTAGGTAACGAACAGACACATGCAACTGCTCGGTGATATAAAATAAGGCAAGACACGTTACACTACAACAATATGACATGGGATTTAAACGTCCCCTTCTGAGGTTGTGTGTGTGTCCCCCTAAAGCAACAAAATGCATGATTAAAAGTAAAGTACAGATTTTTTATAACTAAGACTGAAAATTAGAACTTGGTGCTTCTATTCTGACCCCTCATAGTGCCAGATAAAGCAGAGGTTCATAAAATGAAGTATAGTGATATGCAGTCTAAGTACTTCCATAACTCTGTGTGTTTTTAAAGAACAGAGGACAGATGAATGATTGCACAACTCATTGTTTTCATCATGACATTAAAACACTTATTTTGGCATTAAACATGATACATATCATATTTCTAAAATTGGTCCAATAATAAGAATAGTCGTTCAACAAAGTATAACGTTTCTGAAGAGGAATACATTATTAATAGTTTGTAAAGACAAACCATAGGTATAAAAATCTAACAGATATTTTTTCAAGAATTTCAACTAACTAATGATTCATTGTTAATTTAATTTGTTTTTAGGGACCATTCCTGGACCATTTTTGGTTGGCGCAGCTATCGATAGCGCTTGTTTGATATTCTTAGAAGGATCTTGTGGGAACAAAGGAAACTGCCTGTTATACAGTCATGACAAGATGGCAATGGGTGTTATGGTTTGGTGGCTGGTTGTCTCTTTGGTGACAGCCATGTTTTATTTAATAGGTGCAATATGGCACTCCTGTTGTGGACAAAAACAATCGTTTGATTTGACAAAGAATACATAATATCAATTTTGTGATATCTTTTTATCAAAAACTTTTGAAACCTCATAGTATTTTATCTAAAATGTTGATTATATTTGTGTGTGTTGTTTGTTATTTTTGTATTTTTTTACTAAATTTTGTACAATATTACTAAACAAATGGAAATGAACATTAAAAATAATGTACAGATTTTGGATTAATGTCAAAATCACTTCAAAGACAAACAACTGAAACCCGCAGTGCAACCTACTATTTTAAATCGTTACATTTTCTATATCTAATTTTTTATTCAAATCAATATTTACAATCGATCCGCAAAAAAAACGGTCTTGTTTATTTACTATTGCAATAGAATAATCGTACCCTCGCCTTTTTTGTGAGTTTCGTGTTTAAAATCGGTCATTATTGATACGTGATGATAGTTATTGCCGTTTTTTAATAACCCGCTGTGCGCTGTGTATTAATTGACATTCGTGTCTCTTTTTAATAACGTTTACTAAATGAGAAACCCGAAACTGCATGGCGTGTTGCATCTTGGGTAAAACATATGTAAATTACTGGATTCTTACAAGGGAATGGTTGTTATAGTATGCAAATTAGCACGTTTATAATACAATTAGGTCACATTATCCATATACGGAAAAATGATCAACATGGCATTTTCCACGTGCATCTTCAAAGACAAAAGAGAAATTTCTTCAATAAAGATTGTTTCCCATTAATTTTCGCAATGTCGGAAGCTTTAATAACGTAAAGCAGATGAATATTATGTTTGAATTTTGTATAAATAGACCGAAGTTAAAAATTTTTATTTGCTACATTACGAGCAATAGGACTGAATTCTGCCGTTATTCCGACAAATCACAAAACTAACTTCGGATTATAACAGCAGTAAAATTCGGCCTACTATTGCAGTAGTATTTGGTTATTTATTCTTCAGAAATGTCGACCAGAACATGAACCTAAAATGCTTCTTGCTCGACGTTGGCCAAATATTCAACCAACTGAAAGGTTTAATAAGATTTTGCCGGCAAAAATATTATTATTACAATTATTATAAAGCGGCCCATCTATACAAAATAATACTCAAAGCGCTGTACACTTACAATTAAAAACAAGAGAAAGCAGTATAAAAAATGCTACAGTAATATACATAAAAGAACAATATAATTATATCTAAAATGAATAAATAAATAAATTATAAAAAATAGAAGAATGATCGGGTAACTGTTAAACTATGATAAAAAACTATTTAAGTATTTAAAATATTGACTAAAAATAATAAAATTGTGAATGAAAAGAGTCTGAAAGCGATAAATAAATTTGGTAAAAACTATTTTAGTATTTAAAATATTTACTAACAATAATAAAATTGTGAATGATTATCAATTTACATAAGCAAAAGAATAGCTGCATTAATACAATATAAGGTACTATTTGAATAAAATGTTTTTTGAAAGAGTTAAATAAAGGTTAATTATATTTCACAATTTTATACCTCAGGGAAAGCTTTTGTAAAAAGATAGGTTTTGAGTTTTTTTCTTTAAAACATCAACAGATAAGTTAGTGTCGCGCATCTGATCAAGAAAATCGCTCCAAAGAACAGCAGCCACTCTGTCAAATCTTTTCGAACAACAGGTGTCATCAGTAAAGATTTCTTCCCTGATCTTAAGGATCTAGACGTTTGATACAGTTTTAAAATTTCTTCTAAGTAAGATGGATCATTCACAGTAAGAGCTTTAAAAAAGTAAAGCAGAAGTTTGTATTGGCATCGATAGTATATGGGAAGCCAGCGGAGGGACTTCAGCACAGGTGTTATGTGATATGTGTTTTTGCGAGTTCTTGATACAACCCTCGCAGCAGTATTTTGTACTCTTTGTAATCGTTGTTACTGACAAAAATTCGATAGTTCAAAAAGTAGAGCGTTTTCAAAGTCGAGACTAGACGTGGCTAATTAACAAATTAAGGTCTTACATGCATCCGTTGTGATACATCATGTATATAGTCACATGCGACCGATGTTCCGAATTTGTTGATAACATGACTTTGAAATCGCATTAATTTGTTTTGTCATAGACGGAGACTGATCGAGGTTCTTTACACATTCACCACTGCTGACGATATACCACCAAGAAGAACTGAACAGTGTTTAAGGTCTTTTCCCGGTGGTTTGGGGCGAAAAGAACACATTCTTTTTTTATCTTAGTTAAGTTTAAGCACGTTTGCAGACATCCTTTTACTTATATCGGATAAACAAAGCTCCAGGCGTTGCTGAGATCAACTTCGAAGGTAAGAGATTAACCAAGACAAAGCATTTCCCGTTACTCCAAAAGACTGTTCATGAAAAATAGCAAAGAAAACCGACCTAACAACAACAGCCAAAAGTCAAGAGACAGTTACAAATCCGGATATTGACAAACACTGCCTCTAATTAGACACCCATCGAGTTACTCATTGTCATGTCTAGGGAAGAGTCAAATCCAGGAATAGGAATCAAGACGCACCTTTAGAATGTCGTGGTCAATTACATCATATCCTGCCGACATTTCAAGCATTATGAATACGACACAGCAGTTGTTATCAAGCGCTACGGAAATTTCGTGGTGTAAGCGTAGCTATGTAGTTTTGGTTGAATGGTATGCCCTGTAAGTTTACTGGGCAAGTTCATATAAGTTATTTGATATTAGGTGTTTTCAAGACGACTATCAACGACCTTTTCTAGAACTTCAGAAACGAATTCGATAGATTCGATACTGGTCGATAGTTCTTCATGATATCTTTGTCAAGTCCAGGTTTTTTCAATAGAGGTCTTACAATAGCGCTTTTGAAACATTCTGATACTAAACACTCATGAAAAGATATGTTAACGATGCTGGTTGTGACGACAGAAAGATTGTTCAAACTTGATTCTAGTACCGATGTTGGAAGTAAATCTAACTATCATGACTTGCACGGACATTTTGATATAATCTTTTTAACCTTATCAACAGAAGCTGGTGAAAAAGCAATTAGAGCGTTGACTTCGAACGCAGTGTCAGCAGTGAAAGGCTCAACAGCACCAGTCTTTGTTCGCTTTTGACAAGTCGGTTCTGATCAATTCGATTTTACTAAAGAAGAAGGGATCCAAAAACGGTTTGCTAATTCAAATTCACTCCGATGTGCAGGTAGAACAACCGCATTTGTGTTGCCAAGCAGATTATTGACAAGTTTGAATAGACGTTTATGGTCATTTCCAAGCTCATGGATTTTATTTTATTAGTATTCAATTTTTGATTTCTGAAGAAGACGGCTAGATTTGGCACAAATTTACTTGAGCATTGCAATTAAGTAAAATTTTACTAAATGGTTGTTTCGCGTTAACAATTAATAATAAATCAAACAATAATGCTTATCCCCAAAATGCAAAACAATCATAATTGAAGTTCCGGTCTTTTCAAACACTACAAAATATAGAAATCATATGCCTAAAAAATCTAGATATTGTAACTTGACACAAAATTCGAGCAACGCATTTAATAAATGAATAAGGCGATGAAAATTATAAACTTAGAAAGTAACATAATTTCATCCGACTTTTATATTGATCTGTACAGAACTAATTTTTTGTTTGTTTTTATGGTATTTAACGCCACTTTCAGCAATTTTTCAGCTATATCATAGCGTTCAGTTTTTATCGGGGGAGGAAGCCGGAGTACCCCGGATAAAACCCCCGAGCTGCAGTAGGAAAACTGGCAATCCTTGTCAATTAAGATTGGAGTCGAGTACACACTGCCTGCATTGAGAATCGAACCCGAAATCTCAGTGTTGATAGACCACGTGATCAATAGTAGACGAACTACCTTGACCACTCGGCCACCGAGGCCCCTACAGAACTAATAGACAGCAATGGATACAAAGGTGAAGCATCTAGCAGCATGCACGGGAGGACATTTAGCGGAAGGTTGGTTAACCTTAGTCTGCTCTACGATATGGTATTTATTCAAATATACACCTGACGAGAGCATGGTTTAAAAAAACTTTCTATTTATATTTTTAGAGATTGTGGTGTTACGTAGTGGAAGCTAATAACAACCATAGACAAAATATATAAGATGTTACAGAGACGTATTTAATCAGAGTATACGTAGTGGAAGCATAGACTACAAACTTGACAAAATATATAAGATGTTACAGAGACGTATTTAATCAGAGTATACGTAGTGGAAGCATAGACTACAAACTTGACAAAATATATAAGATGTTACAGAGACGTATTTAATCAGAGTATACAGCTTAATATCTCAACTAATAAATTTTGCATCATCAAACATCATGTTTAGGAGACAATTCCAAATGAGGAAATAAAATATTGACTATAGCCGACTATAGGTAGTCCTATATATCTTTACTGTTCTCATTACAACCAGGGGGCCTCGGTGGCCGAGTGGTTAAGGTAGTTCGTTTACTATGATCACGCGGTCTCTGAGATTGCGGGTTCGATTCTCACTTCAGGCATGGTGTAATCGACTCCAATCTTAATTGACAAGGATTGCCAGTTTTCCTACCACAGGTCCGGGGTTTTCTCCGGGTACTCCGGCTTCCTCGCCAATAAAAGCTGGACGCCACGATAAAGCTGAAAAATTGCTGAAAGTGGTGTAAAACACCATTCAAACAATCATTACAATCAGTATGTAAAGAATGGTATAGGTTGTGATAGATTTGATCATCAGTTTTTTTACTAATCTGAAAATCTGGCTGTAAAAGCAAGGGAATAAATGTTTATAGAAAATCATGAAAACATTGGTATTATCGCTGGCATAAGTTTGACTATTAAAAATCGGAAAATGATACTCCAGACACAATTTCAAACAAAAGTGTACGAAAACGCAGTCAAAAAAAACACCTTAAACAGTACTGGAAAGAAAAAAACGTTGCAACAAGTTGTATCCCATTCCAGTTACAATACACGGAATAAAATGTTTCAACCACACATATAATAAAGGACATGGAGATGATTAACTGCATCACCTGTGTGTTTTTTATATCGAAAAATAATCCTTGTGTTTATGAATTTTATTTATTGGTACATACAGACAATCTTATAATATTGCGTGATAAATCTATTTTCTTCATTCACAGCTTTATTAAGGAGGATTATATGTCGTCCACTTTTCGTATGTCCACTGTGTCAAATCTTGTAAACAATAGTGAATAAGTATCATAACAAAGTGGGGTTTTATGTTTAGGGGTGGTGTGTGTGTATGTGTGTGTGTGTGTGTGTGTGTATGTGTGTGTGAGGGAGGGTGAGGGTGTGTGTGTGTGTGTGTATTTATGTTTATTTTTGGCATTTTACACATTTTGTTGGTTTTAGCCGTCACTTGTTCAAGAGAAGACGACAACCAATGCATTTTCTTTGAATATTTTTAACTTCTGTAATTTCGTTTTCATTAATTGATATCGCTGATCGCGATAATGCCCCTGGTTTGTTCTTAATATATATAATAAAATACTTCAATAGGCGTTTTATAATGTCCCCGTTCATTGAAAGTTGGACATTAAGTGGTACTTGGAAGTAAAACATTGCTTAAAGTCTGGTCAATATTTATTTTGCATATTGAAAAGAGAAATGTGCCTTGCATTAAAAATTTCATTTGTATTAGAAGTCGAAATTTTTTATTTGTGCAAAATAACTTTCATATTACTCGATGTTACATCTTGTTTCGGTAGGAAATTAACAAATGCAAAACAACATAACAAATGCTAGAAATCATGACTAATTGTGAGTGTATTTTATGACTAATTGTGACAGAAATCATGACTAATTGTGAGTGTATTTTATGACTAATTGTGACAGAAATCATGACTAATTGTGAGTGTATTTTATGACTAATTGTGACAGAAATCATGACTAATTGTGAGTGTATTTTATGATTAATTGTGACAGAAATCATGGATAATTGTGACAGAAATCATGACTAATTGTGAGTGTATTTTATGACTAATTGTGACAGAAATCATGACTAATTGTGAGTGTATTTTATGACTAATTGTGACAGAAATCATGACTAATTGTGAGTGTATTTTATGACTAATTGTGACAGAAATCATGACTAATTGTGAGTGTATTTTATGACTAATTGTGACAGAAATCATGAATAATTGTGACAGAAATCATGACTAATTGTGAGTGTATTTTATGACTAATTGTGACAGAAATCATGACTAATTGTGAGTGTATTTTATGACTAATTGGGACAGAAATCATAACTAATTGTGAGTGTATTTTATGACTAATTGTGACAGAAATGACTAATTGTGAGTGTATTTTATGACTAATTGTGACAGAAATCATGACTAATTGTGAGTGTATTTTCAATTCAAAATTTTACTTGACACGGAAAATGTGTTAGCAACATGTCTGGACATGGAGCTGCTTACAATTCCAATCCAACCGAGTTCACCTCCCTAGTTTAATTGTATGTTTGTTTGTTTGTTTTAATAATGCGTAACGCCACTTTCAGCAAGTTTTCAGCTATATCATGGTGTCCAGTTTTTATTGGGGGAGGAAGCTGGAGTACCCGAAGAGAACCCGCGACCTGCGGTAGGAAGTCTTAGCACTTCTTAAATACCAATCACTTACAAACACATCTAATAAGGTTTATGTAATAGCAAATGAACCAATTTAATTCCGATTTGAGACTTGCAATTTTAGAAGTTATATCTGAGTCGCCCCATTCCCTTTTGTCCACTATTGAATATTTGGAACTAAAATTTTAATGATTTTTGAAGTCTCATGTTAGCACAAAAGAAATATGCGCATGGGAAAGCAAATTTAGCTCCCGACCATATTTGCGGTTTGCTGACAAGCTGAAGGAATAAAATATATAGCAAACAGTATAAATATCTCCCAGATATCAGATATTACCAGAGAACAGTACTCAGTGGATGGTAGAACTAGAATAGAAAGGTATAAACTGACAATATGTAAGATCAACTGGAAGAACATTCAGTGACATATACTTAATGAAGAAGATATGATTGATTGGCAGAGGAAAATTAAAGAAAACCTTTTATCTTAAAATTTAATTCAGTTTATTAAATGTGACATTAAGATTTAACTACTATGCATCCGCATCAAGACAATCTTAGTGTTGCTAAATTCTGGCAAGCCCAATGTATTAACAAGGCTTCGCTGCAATATAAATTTTCTAGTTTTGCTCTCTAAGGTAGACAAAATATTTTATTTGCTTTGACTTCTAAGATGGACCCACTGGAATTTTTAGTTTTTATGCTATTTTGACTTTTATCTTGGCTTCTAGAATAGGCCTGCAAAATGTTTTATTTTGGTTTCTAAGGTAGGCTGCAAAATGCTTTGTCTTGGCTTCTAGGGTAAGCCTGCAAAATGCTTTATCTTATCTTCTAGGATAGTCCTGCAAAATGCTTTGTCTCGGTTTCTAAAGTATGCATGCACAAATGCTTTATCTTGTCCTCAAGGGTAGGCCCCTGCAAAATGCTTTATCTTGGCATCTAAAGTAGGCCTGCAAAATGCTTTGTCTTTGCTTCTAGAGTAAGCCTGGAAAATACTTTAAATTGGCTTCTAGGGTAGGCCTGAAAAATGCTTTATCTATGTTGCTAGGGTAGGCCTGCTTAATGCTTTATCTTGGCTGCTAAGGTAGGCCTGCAAAATGCTTTATATTTGCTTCTAGTGTAGGCATGCAAAGTGCTTTATCTTAGCTGCTGGGGTAGGCCTGCAAAATGCTTTATCTTTGCTTCTAGGGTAAACCTGCAAAAGGCTTTATCTTGGCTTTTTGCGAAGGCCTGCAAAATGATTTGTCTTGGCTTTTGGGGTATGCCTGCAAAATGTTTTTTCTTTGATTTTTGGGTAGGTCTGCAAAATGCCTTGTCGGTTTCGACTTTTAGCCTGCAAAAATGCTTTATCTTTATCTTGGCTTCTATGGTAGGCCTGCAAAATGCTTGATCTTGGCATCCAGGGCAGGCCTGCAAAATGCTTTATCTTGGTTTCTAAGGTAGGCCTGCAAAATGCTTTGACTATGTTTCTAAGGTAGGCCTGCAAAATGGTAAGCCTAATGTAGGCTTTCTTAGCTTCTAGGATAGGTTTGCTAAAAAATATTTTGCAATTGAAATGTGTATTCCAGTTTGTGTATATAGATTATTTACAGACCACAAACATTTAAGTTACAAATGACAATTGTTGAGTAATTATCCGTTGTCATTGCATTTTTGCTACCTCAGCCGATCGCAAAAATATTAACTCGCATTTCTTTAGGCGTACCCGAATCGCAATAATAAATGCACGCAATAATTTCCGAATTTACAGTATATTACACTCCGTCTTGGTTTCATCCCTTAAGAGTGTCGTTTAATACTATTCATTTCCCAAGAATTCCACATGAAATTTAGAAATGCTGTATCATGTAAGATTGTGTATGGCTGACAAAATGTTTCTTAAGACAATTTTTGTAAGCTATAATGAAGCAGCCAATATTGGGTCATTTTGTAAACCAAACTAATTGAAACAGCATGTACAGCAAGGATAACAACATTCTAGCAGCTCAAGCGTATGGTGTTCACAACTTATACGTTATTCTATATCCTGCGATCAGTATTCCGATTTTCTAGACCGATCACTGCTGTTGACTGCTAAACTACTCAAGCAAGGGTTCGTTGCACCTAGGTTGATGTTATCTCTCCAGAAGTTCTATGGTTGTCACCATGACTTAATTGATCGTTATGGGAATTCAGTGTCTCAAATGCGATCTGACATTTTCGCTGGGTCATAGGGTGATGATTCCTATTCCTGGTTTTGACTTTTCCCTAGACATGACAATGAGTAACTCGACGGGTTTCTAATAAGAGGCAGACACTGCTTACTCGTGCGGAGAACCTGAATGCACCCATGGTTTTTATTGGGTTCGGGTAACTCTCTGTTTTTTTGTGTTGCGTTTGTCTATATCCGGCTTTGTAACCGTCCTTTGACTTTTGGCTCTTGTTGTTCGGTCGGGTTTCTTTGCTATTTTTCTTATGCTAAGTATGTTTTCATTTGATTATTTGAAAAGGTATACGTTTGGCAACACAAACAAATACATTCAGTAAAGACGTATCCATGGCCCACGGGTGGCCTTTGTTGTTTTTTGCCCTTTTGTCAGATAGATGCCGCTTTGACATATTAAGCCATTTCAAAATGCGGACCTCTATGAATTTCTAGAAATTGGGACACACTGCTTCTGTTGCGCTTAACACTATAAAACTGTAAATGTTGAAATGCGGACATTTATGAAAACTGTGTCTTCGCCGAGGTCCGCGTCTAATTATTTTTGGAATAACCTATTGGTGTCAACAAGCTTTCATCTATAATGAAAACGAATTACCAATTACTATAGGGTAGACGAACTTGTACTGCTGCTTTAAATCAAGCGGGAGTTCTGGAGCATGAAATGATAAACAAAGCCGGTCACAAATCGGGCGAAAGTGTGAGAAAGTATAAAAGGGCTGCGGACAACATGCTGAAAGACATATCTTATGTATTAGAACCAACGATGTTTAAAACAAACAAATCTGAAACCGTTTCAAATATTTCCTCTTCTCGCGATTTCGAATAAGATGCCTATTCGTCAAGTGTTAGCATTCCTTGTGGAGCAAACAGCATGTTTGGCGGATGTGCGTTGAATTTTGGTGAAGTCGTGATATTGTGTAGCAAAATGTCATTTACACTACATTCTCATACTATACAGAAAATTAGATATATTCACAATTGATTATTTCATTTAATTCATAAAAATATACTTGTATGGCAATAAATGTACTATGTTTGTTATGTATTGGATTACGCAATATTGTAAACTTTTTAATGTACTTGACTATGCTTTATCCAATAAAACAATTTGAATTTGATATTATTGATACCATAAGTCGTGAAATTGTTAAATTTTTAATTTTTATTGTAGAAGACAACAATTCCAAACTACAATTTTTTAACTATTAAATAAATACTTTTATTTGATTTTTGCTTTCTTTTCTCGAAACATTTCGTTTGAAAACAGATAGTCCGAGAATCCGCTGCCGTTCAATGTTTTTTTTGGACCCACGCAAAAAAAGTATTGTACGTCATAGCATTCTCGAGCTAGAAAAAAGAGTGAGGCATCCGTATACACCACCTCTTTAGGACTTTCTTTTAGGTTAGCCCATTTGTCGACCATGATTTAACTCTGTGGGTTAGCATATAGAAGCCTCACTTTTTTCTAAAGAAAATTGCTGCAACTAAGGTACATTTGTAGGAAGACAACGGCGGAATTTCTGATATAAGATGTGAAAGCAGATGATTTCCACCAGCCTCGTTGTTTCATAAGACTAGCAGTAGCGCAGCTGTTCTGAATAAGTGGGATCAATGTCGAAAACTCATAAAACATCCAAGTGGCAAAACAATTGGCACACATTATAACAGCACAAGCATCATCCAGAACTAATGTCGTTCCACACTAATCGAACTTAATATCTGTATAAGACATAACATAACCGTGATTTGTTCTTTACATTTGTCCTGCACGAAGTCCCCAAAAGCCCATGCTGCACTAAGCAGAGTAATTTGAAATGTACTTTGGCATATTCCAGCTTTTTGTTACAATATTACTAAGAATATGGGTGTAATGGGTTCTGGTGAGCACTTTCCGGTTTGTCCTTAACGCGTTAATGCGTATATCAAAGGTTTTACTTGTCAGGCCATGTAAAGTACGACTCCAAGCTGAAAAGAAAGACGCACATGTCTTTCTTCCGGCACTGTTCTTGAACAAAATGATGCTTGTTGCTTGTCCAAGTCGTTTCTGAAAAAAAAACTCGATGGAAATTCATCGACCAAAGCACGTGACCAAAACAATTGACAAAACCTACATTCAATAAGAACGATGTAAACAAGAAATAAGCTTCTCTTAAACCTTTTAATATTACATTTGCAAACATTAAAACCAAACCGAGAAATATATAACTATTTTTGTCAAATCCGTGGATTCTCTTGTTTTTTGTTTTTGCCGCTCTTTTACAAGTTTAGGGCATGTAACACTTCTCTTTCTAATTTAAACTCCATATATATGTTGCAATTAAAGTAAAAGTGTGTAAATTATATATATTCAGGAAAACATTATACAAATTATTAATACTTCTCCTTAGATCCTAAAAACAATAATTAACATCAGTGGCGGATCCAGAGGGGGGTCCAGGGGGTCCGGACCCCCCTTTCGTTTTGACAAGCATGGGGTCTGGACATGTTTTAGGTGTCAGGATTTTACACCATTTCGTTCAGAGCTTCATGGGGCCTTAAACGGCCTCCAAACCCCCTGCCGTAATACGACCTCTGCGAGGTCGGCCACCATGACAAATTTGGACCCCCCTTTCATTTGAGGCTGCATCCGCCCCTGAACATCACTATTCTTAGTAAGTTTCGTGGTTCTGTTTTAATATTCATTGAGTGAATTGTAACGTCCAGCGAACAGTATTTCAGCAGGGCCAGAACAAGGTAATAAAAATTAAAAACACAATAATAAACATTAAAATTATTGGAGATATTGGGCTAAGCGAGATGACAAACAAATTACCACTGTTAAATAAAGAGTGTTAGGTCAGGCGGAAATTGAGCTTATCGTAGCGGCTACAATGCGCCAACAAATGGGTCTTTGTACGAAGAGCGTGGCAATTTCCAAACACATTACCACTATGGTCCTCGGTCAGGCCATACGTTTTCTAACCTGTCAGTTTCCCATTTAGATACCCTTACCTATCACCTCCTAGGGGCCAGCTGTGCAGCTCTGAGAACCAATCAGGAACCCAACCGATAATACTGTACACCGCTTGATTAACAATTTCAGAATTTAGATTTTTTTATCAGAAAATGTTCTTTTAAAGAATAAGAAAAGTGTTATGAAAAACTCATTTAAAGGTAAATAAATAGTTAAACAGCGTCTCGTAAAATGACCTCTGCTTCTAGTGCCTGTTGTAAAGATCATACACGTAAATTTACACAATATGACCAATATGCTCACAGAGTAACAGGTAATTATATGTACATTTTTATATCAGTAAAAGGAAGATTACTTGACTTATTGCTACAATTTTAAATAATAATTTCAGATTATTTCAGATGCACTTCTAATCACTCCATAAGTTACAAAAGATAAATACTATATAGACTACAAAAAGCGACATTGACTATGATTAGTCACACTCGGTATAATTTTATACGATCACCTCAATATTATTTTATGTAGCGCGAGACGCAAATAAGGTCAGAAGGTTGTAATGAAAACAAAAATATATTCATATACAGAAGCGTATCGGAGATAAACATGTACAGTAGCGCACCAATAGTGTAATAAATAACATACAACGTGGTTATTTGCGGTTCATTTGAAATTGCACACAGCGGTTTTAAATATCCTTGTTTGAGATGAACCTTCAGTTTAAAGTAGGTAATTCGTTGAACCCATTAATTATAAATAGTAGTGCAAAATATGATGCATGTAAAGAAAATATATGCATGTTTATTTAAGCCTGTCAACTGTCAAAGTAAAAGATATGCCGGTGTAGTGAAGAGTTTAAAACCGTCAACGTTACTTGAAACGTATCAATGGAATCGGTAAGTATTTTATATTTAAAAAATATTTTATGTATAATTTATTGTCATATTGTTATAAGTTATATCGTATAACCCGTTCACAGATGTAAAATATGTTAAAATAAAGTAATGTTTAAAATTTTAATGACAGTTAATATATTTTTATGACAAAGTAGTGACATCAATCCTCAATATTTCTATGCTAATGCACGAATATTTATTGCGAAACGATAGCTGTTCTGTATTTATCACATACGATTGACGGTTAAAAGTGATGATAATGTGATATGATTGTTAACGTCTGTGTTATAGTATAACGATACAGGAACAGTCTTTGTATCCCTTTAACCGGTTCATCCCAGGATTATTTCAAGCCAGCTCGCATTATTCTTTCTTTTGGTTTTGTTTGTTTGTTTATGTTTGTTGTTTTTTCTTGTGTCTGGGTCGTACTTTCTTTTAATGATTAATTGATTAATTGATGGATGTTTGTGTTTAGCTTATCTGCTCTGTATATATGTTTGGATCTTTTAGGTAACACAAAAAATTGTTTAGGTTCGATCTACTTCTAAATTTGATTCCTTTGATTAATGTCCTATTTTTGACAGCAGTGACAAATACTATATTATGTCTCTGTTGACGTTAACAAACACATCTTGCAAAACAATTTAAGTTCGTCAACTACAGTATCTCAATCCCTAGTAAAATGACTCAAAGAAAAAAAATAACTGCAACGAAATAAATAATGTTAAAATAATCAATTTACTGGTTGTTCTACCTGATGTGATTTTACCTGTATATCAACACTGAGAAATTGACAATTTTAACTGGAAATAGCAAGCACATTTAAAGAAATGTTTTGCGTCATAGTTGGGTGTAGTGTTTAGAAAGAGACATCTTCTCTTGTATAATTAAAGGTTTCATTTCGTTTTAATTAGATTGTTATGTGTTGTAGATTGCGATTTTTCATACGCGGGTCATATGTACAGATAACAATTAAAATCAATTTATTTATTATTGTAGAAATCTGTGTACGACGACAAAGCACATGAAAAAGATGTGTCTGGGCTTGACGATGTTAAAGTAAAGGTAGTGGACGAACAAAAGCCGGTACGTGTATCTGTATAATGACTTTAGATTTCAGCGAATATTTGTCAACAGTATTCATACAAAAAATGTCTTTTATATGTTAAGTCAATTTGTTTCCTAAAACTATTAATATTAGGTGGTAAAGGTTTCTTTTTAAATATGGAAGTGTTTTACTTTAGTGAGTATATATATTGTAAATTTTCAATAATATGGACCAGCTACACGTGAAAGTTCCACTGGAAAAGTATACTATTTTGGTATTGATGAAAAATTCAAAAGCAGCAGATATGTTTTTTTTTTGTCATGACTTGTTCCAACGTCGTACCATTGTCTGTCTCGGGACCAAAATGATGAATTATGATATTAAATTAACTTTATCCAAACTCTAAGATAGATATGTTTAATATGTTGTTGCGCCACACTTAAATTTATATGTTTAAATGATTTGGAAAAAATACATTTTTTAACATATTATATTAATTTTAAACATAAGTCGTCACATGTTTCAAAACGTAAGGCTATTTAAATAATTTAAATAATGTTTAAAAGTATTATCATTTATACGATAAACATTTTCGCGATACCCCGGGGTGGTAAAGTTTCATTGGCTATATCTTATTTCGTCTACAATGAAACGAAATTGACTTATATTTGTATATATCCTGCGGTGTACGTGTATAGCCTGGGGTCGTTTAAAGTTTAACGAATGGACACCGAAAAGTCATGTTTTGTACTTTTTCCTAATTTAACAGCTGCTTTAAAAAAATTCTATTAATTCGACAAACAAAGTCATTTCAGCATAGGTAAAACTTTATATTTAAGCGAACTGTTTTTCGTTAGATAAAAAATATGCAGTAACAACTAACTATTATAATCATACTGCCTTTGAACGAGGGTGTTCATGTGATAATCTACCCTAACACCTGAGTTCAAAGGCAGTATGATTTTTATTATACTGAATGCCTATTATCCAATGAAGAAATGTAAACTACCAAATAGATACTGTACTGAATCATATTTTTAATGGAAAATGCTTGTTGGTGTGCTTGTTCTTTTTCCAAATAATAATTGCCCATTCTATGTATTTGTTGTGTCTTTGACATGTTTACACGGAAAGACCCGCGACCTGTATGTAAATTTCAGCTGATGCGGCTGATCATTTTCCAGATTGGCAATTTTTTTTCTGATAATTTTTTTAATATCATTCGTAAACTTCGGCTGGAGCGGGTGATAATTTTCCTGTTCGGCCATCTCCGGTCTAAGCGGTAGGAAATCACGAGGAATTAACACCCGTTGCTATAATGGGCGGGGCTAAAACGAGAACCAGTAGAAATTAACACATGGTTACTGTCCAATAAAAAGACAGCATTTTTGCATGAAGTATAATAAAAATAAATACAATGGCGTTTAGGACACAGATATTACATAAACGGAACACCGATCACGGAAAAGAGTAATATATAATTATACCACAGTTCGATTCATAAGTTATTCAAGTATGTTAACAGATATATGACTGGCAGACTATACACAACCTTATTTACATTTTTTTAATTACAAAAAAAACATGTTTTTTTAATCAGTTTTTAAATCCTTCACAAGTCATTGGAAATTCGAATCTTGAATAGGTTTTTTTCTTTTTGCATAGGCTTTAATGCAAATTTTCTCCTACCGAAGTTCGGGGTTTTCTCCGTGTACTGCGGCTTCCTCCACAAAAAAAACGGGACGCAATTATATAGCTGAACAATTGCTGAAAGTGGCATTAAAAAACTACTCAAACAAACAAAAACAATCAATGCAAAATACAGATCATCTGGACAATTAAAAATATATAGGTATAAAAATAAAAAAATGCATGCAAAATTGTCTTTTCAATTTTAGATTGGCTTAAAAAATGTATGTTTAGAGGTCCAGATAAGCATAAATAATCGCAGTAAGCTTTTAAATAACATAAAGCTGGGATTTTAGATCGAAATAAAAACATACTGTTTATAAGGACTATCTAATAAGAATTCGCTTAGAATCAGAATTGCAATTTGTAAAAAGAAGGCATTTGAACTTTTTCCCCAATAGTTCCTATGTGAAGCTTAGTACTACAGTTGGGACTAGATTGAATAACCTATTAAATGTGCGGATATTTAATCTTTTGTCATATATTAAATCATAAATATTCTGTATTAAAACTAATGTTCTCGTGGTTCAAATTGACATAACATTTATTTATTGCATCTTACAAAAGACGGGATACTCCGGAATTGTATACATTAAAAACCTTTTTATTCTTGTTTTCGATTTTTATCCGAAATTTTCTACACAAGATAGCCTTTTACTCTGGCTTTCAATTTTTCAAAGCTACGCTCTAGTTGTGTAAACACTAATCCAATTCTTTAAGATTTTCTACTAAATTTGTTATTTTTTTTAATTAGAGCAGCTCTTTTACCTTAAGCGCAACTTGACCGACATCATATATATCCTGACTCGTACGTGACAGGCCTATGTTCTCTCAAAATTTCATGACCGCTTTAAAACCTTCCAAGAGAAAACCAGCTTCCTGGGTAAACCCCACTCTAAAAATAGCCCTTTCTTTTCAGAAATTCTTGGTTTATAGGTCATGTAGTGCATGTGACATAAAACATACTAAACACCATTAGAACAGAGCAAGTTAGGACTCTAAATTTTTCTAATATATTCACCTTTCAGAAAAACTTGCATTCATTAAAATCCAGTTAGTAGTTTTTAATATACACTAAGATAAACAGGACTATTTTGTTGTTAAGTACTATTTTCTTATATGTTCCAAATTTGATTGGTCCCCTTTAGTGTCTTGACACCTAAAGAGCATGTATTTGTCCATCAAATTGTACAAAATTTTGCCTATTTGTAGCCTAAGTATATCTGACCAACACCCTCAAATTTCTTTGCATTCTATATAAAAGTTTTGGAGAATCGCAGGAAAAGATTCAATGACTGCGAACATACTTAATCAGCACAAACTGTGTTTGCAGATCAAGTAATGCATTATTTGCAATATATTCAATTTCCTAAGTTCAGATGTAAATTTCAATGTATATCACACATTAAAGGGAAACTTCGCGAAAAAATGAAACTTTGATATGTTATACTTCAACTAAAAACAAACACATTTGCCTCTTAAGTTTTTTATGATATTTTCAGTGGTTAAGTTTCTGCATGGAATTTACTTTGTATAAAATGCACCTATGGAGGTCCGCCATCTTGTCACCATCTCGTCCCTAGATGGCGATACTAGACATCCAAGTACCTTAAAAGTCGTCGTATGATAATAACGCGAAACGGTCAAAGCAGAAGGTTGTACTATAAGACAAGGTTGTGGAAAGATTACGTTTCGTATTGCTGATCTACAAAAAAAACCGACTTGTGTAACAAGTAGTTAACCAATTTAAAGACTTCTACTTAAGACTATTTCCACAGCAGCAACAACGGTAAACGGAAAGAAAGTCACAGGAAAAAAGTCACAGTTTTGATAGGAAAAAAGTCCATAAATATTAATTAAATTGAAAATTATTCGTATTATTATTTTCAACTTAATCAGATTAAGCAACTTATTGAACTAAACTTTTGATACAAAATATTTGCGAAGTTGACTATTTAAGAAATAACGGTCATTAAATGAAATATTTTAAATACTCTGGTTTTCGCGCATCAAAATTTCACTTCACGTTTATTACATTTAGAATTATTATTGTTGTTATTATTATAATTATTATTACTGGTAACATTTATTGTGCGTGTGCGTGACACAGTTTCCAAACTTAACATGTTGTGTATATTTGAGTTAACGTGTAAGTTTTACGTTTCCTCTGACTTTGCATCTAAAGGTATTCGAAATCTTATATACATCATGTGTTCTGACACTTCGGTGTATTCAAATCATACCTGTCTTGAAAGGAGGGGGTGTCCCTTTCTTATTTCGAATTACATGATTAACCTTTAATCTGGATAACTTTTGAAAAAGTCCGAATATTTATACTTCAAAGTCGGCGCCAAATGATCTAGTAATTGCAATAAACATCCTGTTTGTTTACCTGCTAATTCTGTAAATTACCCTTCGTAAACGAGTAATGATTTACCTGTAACATCTTCACGTCCAGGTACAACTGCCGTTTCAAGACATGCAAAATTATCCACGGAATTTTATTTTATATATAAAAATAATCATATATAAATATATCTTTTATTACAATTATTATTTAGGTAAATTATATCTGAGTTAAATAAAGACAGGTTAAAATTTGTGTCTAAAAATACTTTTAATAAAACAAAGATCATTAAAACATTAAGACGTATTTGGTAATCTTATGTTGTCAGCCGGTCATTAGTCATCGCCACAATTTATATATTCTTCAAAGAGCTAAGGCAGAAAAACATATTTTTAAACTGGATTATTTATCATATTTACTGGATAATTACATTTATCACGTCACAAACGCAGTCACGTGATAAAATACTGTCAATATGGCGGCCCCCATACCCAAAATTTTACCATCTTTAATCCACTCTAGAAGCGTAACGGTAAACAATACAATAAAACATCAAAAGGCAATTATATTTCTTTTAATTTGAAGAATAACATATCAAATTTTCATTTTTTCGCGAAGTTTCCCTTTAACACTATAGTATAACATACTGAATACTAATAAAAATATACATTACATTTATACCTCACAAATAAAAAAATTTGAAGTTTCAGGTTGGGGGACCAGCCCCCCTTTTTTTAGATGGCATATTAGATCTCTTATAAACTTTAAATATCTGTAACATTCCTACTAAACCATTTCATATTTCTTGTTGCTCAACAAGATAGAATTGCACCTCAACAAACAATAAAATTCCAAAAAGAACAATTTTAGTATGACTCTGTCCTATAGTATCAATTGACAAATTCCGAATCTAAAAAATACAAAATAGGCACCATATTCAATATTTGTGGCAACATAGATGTCTTTGCGACCTAATATTTAGATTATCTGACTTGCCTGCTACTGAGAAACACTGAAACAATATATTTTTTAACTCCAAACACACTGTTCTAGGCAGAGAATACAGATTTTAAAAAATCTAAAATGTTACATAATATAATATTTAGGCTGAAATTTGACACTAGTATGGTTTAGAACCAAATATGTTTTTAAAATGAGTAAATGGGTTATAATCTTTCATTCTCAAACATTTTCAGGCAAAGGGAGGGAATATGAAAAAATGGTGTTTATGTATAAAAGGTGTGTAAACACTAATCCAATTCTTTAAGATTTTCTACTAAATTTGTTATTGTTTTAATTAGAGCAGCTCTTTTACCTTAAGCGCAACTTGACCGACATCATATATATCCTGACTCGTACGTGACAGGCCTATGTTCTCGCAAAATTTCATGACCTCTTTAAAACCTTCCAAGAGAAAACCAGCTTCCGGGGTAAACCCCACTCTAAAAATAGCTCTTTCTTTTCAGAAAATCTTGGTTTATAGGTCATGTAGTGCATGTGACATAAAACATATTAAACACCATTAAAACAGAGCAAGTTAGGACTCTAAATTTTTCTAATATATTCACCTTTCAGAAAAACTTTCATTCATTAAAATCCAGTTAGTAGTTTTTAAAATACACTAAGATAAACAGGACTATTTTGTTGTTAAGTACTATTTTCTTATATGTTCCAAATTTGATATTCCCCTTTAGTGTCTTGACACCTCTATGATAGTGTAATCACCGAAAGACAAAGTACCAGGATAAAAATTAGTCTCGATCACCCAGACGCATATATAATAGCGTCTGGGATCACCTTGTTGTAATTTCGCTACCAATAGGTGGAGACAAAACAATTATTCTATTTTTAGGGCCATATTTTTAAACCAGGAAAACCATGCAAACATGTCTATACTTATAATATGACGTCACAGTAAGATTGACTCTTGATTGTGCATAACAAAATTATTTGTTTAATTAATTGATAAAGTAATATTTTATAAAAATATTCAAATTTAAACTTTGGTACAATTTGTTATACACTTCTTATTATGAACGGGAGTAATTTTTTAGACAATAAAAATATCATCCAATCAAAAATTACGCCCAGTTTTGGGCGTAATGATAACGAGTTCAATATAGGGATGAAGGTGTAGGACCACCATTGTTATTTTACTCTTCGGCTATATTAACTTATCCAAGAAAATTTACCTTTATTTCAAATTAAGGTATCCGACCCATAATTCAAGTTACCGTTTAATTTTATTTGTCGACCAAGAAATACAGCTTTATTAAATCAATGTATTGCTAATTAATAATAAAACATATAACTTGAGCCAATGTTCACAATTTTGAGGAAAAAATTTAGTTACTCAAATAGTATTTCCGATGTTTGCCGAACATTACCGAGGTCTGCTTCATTGAAAAACAATTGACATCCGGGACACCAAATATGATCACGTGGTCAATTATGGTCCGAATACCTTAAGTGACACTTCTGTCCCATATAGAAATGCACTGGGTGAACATTCTGTCAAAATTTCACAATATGTTTCATTGCATATAAGAACGAACGCTCAACCTGGAAGTCCATGTGACCTAAAAATCTACTTTCACTTTCTATTTCAGTCCAAAAATAGTGCATGTCCCTAGTTGACTCTCAACATTTTCATGTTCATATAATACCAATAAAACTTTATCCTCAAGTTTCCTAGAATATTCAGCTTTTCAAAAATACCAAATTTATTATGGTATCATGTGCGGTTCAAATTCTATATGAGGCAAGAGTGAACCTGTTTGTTGAATAGTACTACCTGGTATTTGGTGGTCCTACACCTGAATCAAGACGCACAAATGTAATTAAGAGTCTGGATGATCGAGACTATGTGCAGTCTCGATCATCCAGACTGTAATATCCCATTATTCCGCGAACGGCGTTGTTAAACCTTCGGGTATTTTGATTATTACGTCGTCATATACGTATCAACGTTCCGTCATTAATAAACATCTATTCAAACTGTACAGTCTGGCTTCGATCTTTTATTGGCGACGAGGATGAAAACTAAAGATAAAAGACGATAGAAGTGTTACAATAGACAGAAATACTTTCCGAAAACAAGATTTGTTTATCGCCTGAATATAGCTGAAATATTGCTGCTCGGGCGTAAAACACCATTAATCAATCAATCAATATTTGTTTACCGAACACAATTTAGAGAGAAATAGCTAAAAACGGGACGTTAACGGAGGAGATAAAGCCAGGAACGAGAAAATGGATCGCGGAGACCTGCAAAGGATAACAGTTGTAATAGAGACTAGAAATATACGATCTACACCATTTATACCAGGGAACGACCAGATTTCAACTGGAAAACAATGGAAACAATGGCTTGAGAGCATCGAGAGGGAATTTAGATATTTTCGCATTATGGAACCAGAGGACAAGAAAGATGCGCTGATCATATATGGAGGAAAGGAAATTTCAAGATTAGAAAGAAGTCTAAGAGACGACGGAGGTAATGATGTGTACGAAATTTTAAAGAACAAGCTAAACAAATATTACATGCCTAAGAGAAATAAGCACCATGACAGATTTTTATTCTTGAAAATAAAACCACAGAGAGGTGAAAGTGTAACATCATATGTAGCAAACCTCAGAGAAAAGGCACAGGACTGTGAATTTGGACCGACGAGTGATGAAAGAATTTTAGAGCATTGTATACAGACAATAAATAATCAGGAGTTAATAAAGAAGGCAATAAGTAAAGGATGGACTTTAGATAAATTTACAGAAGAAGCAGGACAGATGGAAGATACAACGATACAAATGAAAGAGATGCAGTTAAGGGAAAATGATATGATGTCAGCTTACAAAGTACAGAAACGCACGACAAGAGAACGATTCAAAGATAGTGGTAAGACTGATTCCTTACAAAAGTGTGGATATTGTGGATTTCATCACAGTGACAAGAAAAGATGTCCAGCTTATGGAAAAGAATGCAGAAATTGTGGAAAATCCAATCATTTTGAGTCAGTATGTAGATCGCACAAGAAGAAAACACAGATTTACGGAAAGAAAAAACGAGAAAATGTAAAGAAAATGTCAGAGAAAAGAAATGAAATAGATGATTCGTGCACAGACAGTGAAGATAACGACTATTTTCAAGAAACAGTAAATCACTTGAAGAAAATTCGGACAGCTAGCCAAGTTCTCAGATATTGAGAAAACGGTGGTAGTAAGAATTGATGACGTAAATGTTAGGGTAGAGCCAGACAGTGGAGCCGATTTGAACGTAATGGCCGAAGGGTAGAGCCAGACAGTGGAGCCGATTTGAACGTAATGGACGAAAAACAATTTGAAAAATTTCGAAAAAACTGCCAGTAATCCTGTCTTGGAGAAAAGCCGTGTAAAGTTGAGCACCCTAAAGAATGTATTGCCGATAAAAGGAGAGTTCAAAACCATTATTAGGAACAAAACGCGTGGAATGGAGACAAAATTCGTTGTTGTTGAAGGGAAAATAAATTCGCCACCGTTAATAAGTAAATCAACATTGATTGAAATGGGAATGATGCAGATAAAGGCAGACGGATCCCTTGCGAAATCAAATCAGTTACGGATTTCAGAGATAGTAAAATAAGTATCGGTTTCAGAAACTAAAGGAGAAATGACTATACCGGATTTGTTAGATCAATATGATAGCGTATTCTATGGCATCGGTAAAATAAGAGACAATAAGAATGACAGTGAGTTATACGTAAAATTTAACATGAAGAAAGGAGTTGCCCCAGTTGCACAGAAGCCACGACAAGTACCATACTATTTGCTAAAACCACTGAAGGAATTGCTTGACCAGGGATTGAAATCTGACATATTTGAGAAAGTACCACAAGGAACACCAGTACAATGGTGCTCACCTTTAGTAGTTGTACCAAAGCCGAAATTCACAAATGTACCACAAGACGAGTTAGAATCGCACATGATAAGAGCATGCGTAGATCTCAGAATCCCCAATAAGTTTATGGAGAGAAACAGAATAACACCAAGCCCATTGGTAGAAGATTTTACATACAAGTTTCACAAATGCAAAGTGTTTTCCAAGATGTATTTAAAAACAAGGATATCACCAACTTATGTTAGATCCAGAATCCAGAGCTATTGCAACCTTCAGTACACCGTGGGGAAACATGCGACCAAGGAGGCTTATATTTGGAGCAAAATGTTCTCAAGATCTTTTCGATGAGCAGATGTACAGGATATTTGGAGACATCCCAAATTGTATGAACCAAAGGGATGACATTCTAATAGGAGGAATAGACTTAAAAGAGCATAATAGAACACTCAAAGAAGTATTCCAGCGTGCATTAGATTTCGGAATCACACTCAATAGAGACAAGTGTCAGTTTGGAGTCAATGAACTAGAATTTTATGGAAATAAGTTTACGCAAGATGGACTTAAGCCGACATATGACAAAGTCCGAGCAGTGAAAGAAGCCAAGGCACCCGAGTCAAAAGATGCAGTGAGAAGCTTTCTGTGTATGATTGGATACCTGTCAAACTTTATACCGAGATATGCATCATTAACAGCACCGCTTAGACAACTAACACACAAAGACACTAACTTCAAGTGGGGATCAGAAGAACAAACAGCATTTGAACGTCTCAAAGAAAGCATCACTGAGAAAAGCACAATGGCTTACTTCAACCCTTCATAACCCATTATTCTTCGATGTGAGGCTAGTTTCAACGAGGGACTTTCGGCCGGATTATTTTAACAAACAGCAAAGGGAATACAACCAGTACATTACATCAGTAGAACGATGACAGAAATAGAAAAAAGATACAGTCAAACGGAAAAGGATGCGTTGTCAATCAGATGGGCAAAGAATAGATTCAGCATCTATTTGCTTAGAGCACCCAAATTTAGGATCATAACAGCACACAAGCCTTTGATACCAATGTTCAACAAATCAACAATCAAATTACCACCGCGAATAGAGAAATGGGTAATGGATATGCAAGACGTTGAATTTGAAATTGTTTACGAACCAGGAAAAGATGCAGCCGATCCACTCGATTACTTATCAAGACACCCTCTACAGGAAACAGAATTGAACAAAGTTGAAGGAATTGTGAAAGCAGTGATCCACAATGAACATGCAATTGTATTGGAGCGCTTACAACAAGAAACGTCCAGAGACGCACAATGACAGAAACTAAAGCAGATAACTTTGGTAGGGGACTGGGAACGTCATAAGAAAGACAGTGATGTTTCACCATTCTATCATTTGAGAGAGGATTTATACGTTGCAGAGGAATTAGTGTTTAGACTAAACCAGATAGTAGTACCAGAGAAACTACAAAGAAAAGTCATAAGGGCAGCCCATAGCATGGGACACTTAGAAATGACAAAAAACAAAGCAGATGCTCAGAGAAAAGTACTGGTTTCATACAATGAACAAATTAGTTGACGAAATCATCGGACAATGCTATGAATGTCAAGTAACTACAAAACAACACAAAAAGGAGCCACTTAAAATGACAACAATACCAGAGAAACCATGGGAAGTGTTATCAGTAGATTTTGGAGGACCTTACCCTGATGGCCACTACAACTTAGTAGTGATAGATAAACGTACGAGATATCCGGAAGTAGAAAGATTACACACAACCGCCTGCAAACAGACAAAAGACAGACTAAGAACGATATTCGCTACACACGGGACACCAATATGATTTGAAAGTGACAATGGCTCACCATTTAATTCCCAAGAATTCGCAGAGTTCGCACAGGAACAAGGATTCAAACACCATCGGGTAACACCTGGGCACCCAAGAGCAAATGGTGAAGCAGAAGTTTTTATGAAACTTCTCAACAAAACTGAGCAAATTATACATTTGCAGAACAAAAATAGCGAAATAGCAGTGCAGGAAATGTTTATGGGCTACCGTTCAACACCACACTTAGCAACAGGAGTATCACCATATGAAGCCTTGATGAAAAGAAAGGTGAACACAAAACTGGGATATATACCAAGGATAAAGGAGGTAAACCCAGAGCAAGATAAAGATATTAACGATAGAGACAGACAATATAAACAGAAGATTAAATCATATGCTGAAAACCGGAACACAAAACATCACAGTTTAATACCGGGGGATTATGTTCTCCTTGAACAAACTAAAAGAGACAAAAATTTTCAACAGCATACGAACCAACATGTTACATCGTCTTCAGAGTCAATGGATCTACAGTGAGCGTACGGTGAATAACAGATGGGAGGGAAGTAACCCGTGACGCCAGCAAATTCAAGCAAGTGATCGACATGGTAAATCACTGTCACGATAAAACAGAAAGTGTTGGATTTCCCGCAAGACAAGCGCGGGAGCAGGATGAAGAATATGGGTTCCCCGCAAGACAGGCGCGGGAGTGGACAGGAGATTATGGGCCCCCCGCAAGACAGGCGCGGGAGGGGGCGGACGAAGATTATGTGCCCCCCGCAAGACAGGCGCGGGAGGGGGAGGATGAAGATAATTGGAGAGAGAGACTATTATCAAGAACAGGAGAGAGGCAATGTGTGCATTTAAATAATCAAGAAAATGAGACACAGTCTATACTACAAAGGCCTCAACGACATATACCACAAAGGCCTCAACGAGAGAGACGTGCACCACAATATTATAGAGGCTTTGTAATGTGACAATTGCACACAATGTTTTACATTTCTACAACCGGCATTGAATAAGTGAAAACTTCAAATGACTTTAATTTTATTGTTTTATTCTGTTTTTTATTCAAAGTAAGGGAGGAATGTAATATCCCATTATTCCGCGAACGTCGTTGTTAAACCTTCGGGTATTTTGATTATTACTTCGTCATGTACGTATCAACGTTCCGTCATTAATAAACATCTATTCAAACTGTACAGTCTGGCTTCGATCTTTCACAGACGCCTGTCTTAAAAATACTTCCGTTCATATCAAGAAGTGTATAAAAATGTACCAAAGTTTAAATTTGAATATTTGTATAAAATATTACTTTATCAATTATTCAAACAAATGTTAATCTTATGCACAATCAAAGACAATCCTAATGTGGCGTCATTTTATAAGAATAGACATGTTTTCATGGTTTTCATGGTCTTAAAATAGGGCCCTAAAAAAAGAATGACTGTTTTGTCTCTACACGAGATCTTTTTTTTATTTTAGTCTGTTTATACACTTTTAATACAGTTTTACATTGTAATTACTACATTTGTACGCGAAGCCTATCCGCCATGAGAGTTATCTCTCACAATCTCAACCAATGGTATGGCAGAGGTGATTGGGATTGACGCAGGATACCCATAATTCTTTGCGTGGAGATTGCGAAATTACAAGGTGATCCTAGACGCAATTAATTATGCGTCTGGGTGATCGAGACTTCCGTAAAAGTATACCGAAAAATATTAATCACTCAAGTAAATTTGCGTGTCCAACGTCAAATTATGTCAGACTTTTTTACTCAGCTTGAATGATTGGCATTCTTTTCGCCAATTAGGTTCATTCACGGTAACTAAGTAAATTTCGAAATATTTTCTTCTATCCATCCTTAGCAATGAAAGTGAATACAAATAACTGGGCGGCAATAATAAAATCGATATATATATAGATCAAAACGAAGTGTTAAATAAATGTTTGTTAGTAAGCAGACCACACACGCTTTGTTGTCGGAAAAAATTGCCCATGTAAACGTATTAACAAGGGAAGGGGTCAGAATATATCTTGTGCTAGACGCCTTCGATCATGACAATTGTTTTTTGGTCGTCGAAATACTTTGATTTAAGCAAACAATCAAATAAAAGTATTGATTAAAATTTTTCTAATTTAACAACGCCAATGTAAAAAGATAATTTTTCATAAATGGTACTGTTATTTTCCTTTATATTCTTAATATGCTTATAGTTTTATCATTTTTTTTAAATTCGGAAATTGTAATGCACAATTAAAAATTACTCATTTTTTATAGCTTGGTGATACAGAAGAGTTCGCATGGGGTTATGGGCCGTTTAAACCCAAGTAAGTAAACATATTGAGGATATATACATGTTTGATAAGAAATGTCAGACGTGACAGTTTTGTTTATAAGAATGAAACAATAAAACCATAAAAAATTGTTTGTACTAATAGCGTTTGTTCACATTGTTAAAAAATTACGCGTATAACAATTTGGCAATGAACGAAATCAAATTGAGAACTATAGTAAGTGTTGACGTAGGTTGTATAGTGTTTTTTGCGTTACAAATGAAAACTGCTTACCGCGTATGGTTCAGCTTATGCTCCTTTTTTAGATCAAGAAGGGACCTTTTTGAAATCAATAATTATTTCCCCGAGATATTCAGCGTTTTGAAATAAAGCGGTTTTTTAGTTTTGAACGGGCGATTTTTCATACTAAAATTTGACCTTAATTAGAACGGAACTGTACTTTAGGAACAATCGATTGTTGTCTACTCGAAATCCTTCGGGTGATGTCGTCTGCAGTTTAGGCGGGAAAAGTCTCGCGGTTTGTCCGAATACCATTGAACGTCACGAAAGCAGACGAACATTTGTAAACATCGTAAGGTCCCTTTAGAAACAAAAATGGCTGACTTATTATGTGAAATTTCCGTAGCAAAAGTCAAGGACGATTTGTAACAACTTAAAAACAGAGGCATACTATAAAACATGGACAGGTTATTGTATCTACATTTTTTCTACTGAATTTTCGTAATAACAAGGTAAAATATAAAATAATGAAAAAATGCTAGCAAACAATTTTTTCCAAGGGGGATTGGCATTTAGTATAAGTTAAATTATTTTACAGATGTTTCCAAGTTTTCAATCGGATGTCCTTTTATATTTTCTTTGTGTCAGTTATGTGTTTCATAGAGGGATTTGCGGTAAATGGAATAGCTAATTCAGCAATACCATCAATAGAAAGACAGTTTAAACTTCCGTCTACAAAATCCGGAATTATACCTAGCGCTATGGACATTGGAGCGTTAATAGTGGTATTGTTTGTGACATTCATTGGTAAAAGATACAACAAGGCTTCATGGGTAGCCGGTGGAACGGTCTTCATGGCCATTGGATCCCTTGTTTTTCTTATCCCACATTTCATGGATAGGTATACATACCTAGGTAAGTTAGATAAGATGAAAGCGAGACATTTTCAATGAATAAAAGTTTTTTAAGTTAGACTACGAAAGAAAAATGACCGCACCTAAAAGAATACCCCATCAGATTTCAAGATAATTTAATAGCTTATATGATAATGTCTAAACATTTTCATAGTTATTTAAAAGTAAAATTTAATGAATAAAAAGACTAAAGATTTACCGATTTGATAGTCTAAATTTAAACCAGGAATCTCCGCCGCCGATAAAAATTACCAGATTGTATTGTATTGAAAATATTTTTGACTCAAAGTGTGAATCATTGAACTACACATCCTCAGTACGTACATATATTTTAATGTTCATCGCAA
This sequence comes from Limnoperna fortunei, assembly GCA_944474755.1. Classification (NCBI taxonomy): domain Eukaryota; kingdom Metazoa; phylum Mollusca; class Bivalvia; order Mytilida; family Modiolidae; genus Limnoperna; species Limnoperna fortunei. Next base: position 20,407,644 of record OX104113.1, on the reverse strand, counting down.
AGTAAGCTGCCCTAAAAATACAACATAGTTCATATATTGTAGAATCAACAACACAATACACCTATACATGTACCGGAAGTGGTGGGTATTCTACAGAATGTGCACCAATAGGAGAGAAATATCTAGCGATTTTTATTATCGCCAACATGCTGCATGGAGTGGGTTTTACAACAATGTTTACTCTGGGAACAGCGTACATTGATGACAACGAGGATAATGCTAAGGCTGCATTACACATTGGTAAGTGAGGTTTTTAATTTATGAACTGAATTTTTGTTTTAATTCCAAGAGCACATACATCATTAATATCGTTTATAACACAAAAGTTTGAATTTCGTGTGCTTAATTTCTAATAATCTTTAGTTTTCACGACATTGGAGTTCTCATTTATAACGATTTTACGTGAATCATTTATGATCATTTATCATAAATTTTGAATAGGACATGTTGTTGTTTTCTGCATATAAATAACGGCTTCAGGAAATATATTCATGTATGTATTTATTTATCTGTGTGTTCCTAGCGGTGCTTGCACAGTTGACTAATATTAACTTTAAGGGCTTAACACCAGAATATAAAATGTTCTTTTTAATTAAATACATACTAAATTCGTAGGAGGAAGTTTTTTTTCAGAGTGATTGTAAATTTGAATAGTAATTTAACAGTAGAAATTCCTTTAATTATTATAGAGTAGAGGCACAAATATATTGTTTTAAAAGTTAAGCTAATTTTCATTTTAAGGACTTACATTTTCGGCTTCGGCTATTGGAACGGCAGTTGGGTTCTTAGTTGGCGGAACGTTCACACAGAATTACTATGTAGAATTTGACAGAGTGGATAAAGACAGGTACTGTATATAAAATCAGCTCTTCAGTACATGTATCCTATATTTATACTAAACTGAGTGTTGTACAGAGAGGAATGTACTATTTGTTTGCATAATACTCTTTACACTACTTCCTCCATTGAGAGAAATCAGCACTCTAGACCTGTGCAAGTGGATTTAATATACATATTATTTCTAATGCAAACAATTTATCACAATGAAATACTTAACAAAGAGTATTATCAATTATGGGACCACACATGGAGGGTTCAAGGAGCCTCTGTTGCCGAGTGGTTAAGGTTGTTCGTCTACTATTGATCACGTGGTCTGTGAACAGTAAGATTGCGGGTTCAAGTCTCAGTTAGGGCGCACCGCTCGACTCCAATCTTTAATTGACAAGGATTGCCAGTTTTCCTACCAAAGGTCGGAAGTTTTCTAAGAATAATCTGGCTTCCTCGGACAATAAAAAAACTGGACGCCATGATATAGCTGAAAAATTAATGAAAGTAGCGTAAATCAAACAATGAAACAATTGGAGGGTTCAAAGTGCTCAACCCAGCGTATTCCCAGGTGGCGAAAAGTAAGGCCATCTTGTTTAGGTGTTGTCAGGTCATAATACGGAAATCCTGTTCGCGGACCACGATTGCGTGAAGCGAATAATCGATCAGTCAAACACTAATTTTTAATTTAACTTTAAATTTATTACTAAAATCCTTTCGTAGGACCTAAGTTATCCCTATCGTTATTTGTGTTTGTTTTACTGCATGTCCTTGTTCCGTCTCTTCATTTGTTTTTTGTCTTATTTATCTTTTTGCGACTTGTTTGTATATTGATAATACGATGTCTTCTACTTCTCTTTTGTTGTCGCTCTCGTTATCAACAGACGCGTATACTCTCTGTCTCTTGTTTAACTTTGATTTACTGAAGCTACGTAAATGGCGGATGTGGTGCAGCGTGCTGAACATAACGCCATTATTTAGGTACCATGGTGTTTCAAATATGTGTTTATACGAGTTTAAATTCCGCTAAGTTAAAAAATTGTATGACAATAATTTCTATGATTAACTGTATTGCATTTAATATCAGTACATATGAATTTTTAATTTATATTTTATAGCATCAATATAACATTCATAGATCCACGCTGGGTGGGTGCCTGGTGGTTAGGATTTGTCATCTCTGTTGCAGGTTTTGTAATTATTGCTGTACCACTGTTTGGATTTCCTAAAAGATTACCAGGTATAATAAAATTTAGTTTTTGTTAACTTTACTTCTTAAACAGTCACAGTTTTCTTACAAATATTTGGTGTTTAACAACACAAATTGCCAGTGTAACAAAATTGAAATTATAGAAATGACAGACACAAAAAGAACAAACGAACTAAACTTAAAGAAAACATGTGACGAGCTCGTAAAACAATGTAGATTATATGGATGGGAGGGTTCACAATAACAGAAAACACTTGTTTCATTATATATTAGCTTGCAACTTGCCATGGTTGTCAGTTAAAAAAATTGTTAGTGACAGTGGGCTCAGCAGAACATGTGAAAGGCACTAAGTCTACTATAACTGAATGAAATGGCGTCGTCTGTTATACCTGAAAGTAACACTGAAACACTGCTGGTTGCTTCTCTCTCTCTCTAAAAATATATAACTTCAGCTTCGAGTAATTACAAAGACGAATCTGAGAGGAATCGGGAGCAATGCGTTCTCATAGGAATGCCAATTATATGTTAAAATAAGCACCCAGTAAATTAGGCAAATATGTTAGGACTTCACATAAACATAATATAAATCCGTATACGCTATATTGTAATAATTAAAGGATTTGATTGTAGGAGCAGAAAAGAAGTTAGAAGAAAACCAGAAATCTGAGAAATTTTCCTTGTTTGATAATTTAAAGCAGTTTGTTATTGTCTTATTCAAACAGGTATACCAAAGTAGTCGTTAAGGTAATATGGCGACGTAAAAAATAAAAAAAAATTTAGTCTTGTTATTTTGTTTCTTAGAACAGAAAGTACTATGCTTAATGTAATAAATCACATGTTTAGAATCTCAAATGTGACTGCACAAGAAGTTTGTATAATGACATCTTTACCAAAAAAAGAGGAAATTAAATATTGATAAGTGGAAGAAACATTTTATGACAAATTATTGAGAAAAAGCAAATGGTTATGTATTTGTGAAACCATTTGGAGAAAACATCTTATATTTGTGAACTTGGTGTCCATGTGCAGTTTCGGAAATGTAAAGTTCGGCAAAACTATTAATAATGTTTTTAATCTTGTTTTCTCAATAAGTGGTATTTACTTATACTTAAACGTGCAAGTATTTGTGAGCGACAGTTTTAAAACTTCAATTAATCATTTCACAGATAAAAAATCCAATATTTATGATGCTGACCTTTGCCGGAAGTGCAAATACTCTGGTCCTGACTGGTTTTGGATCATTTGCCTTTAAGTTTCTGATGGAACAATATAATTTAGATTATATGACTGCTGGTTACCTCCTTGGTAAGTACGGACATAAGTAGTTATAATAAGAAAATGAAAGTTACAATATAAGTCAAAATCAAGATAGAACCACCAAATTAGAACAAGGTAAAATATAATGTAATATTACATCATGCGCTGGTTCACCTTTTTCTATCGTCTCCACGTGGAAGGTCGAATGTATGTACGCCTTAGATCATGTGAACAAGTAACGTAGTCTTTATATTTCATATACTGTCAGATAAGTACGTATTGGTTACAGATATGGAAGATGTTTTGAAATACAAAATTAAAGTTTATTTAAACTTTGTTTCTAGCTGGTATGATATTTGCTGGAACAATAGGAACGTTTGGAGGTGGAGTGATTATTAGAATTTTTAAGCTTGAACTCAGAGGAATGTTATGGTTGGCCTTCATTAGTGCCCTGTCGTCCGCACTTATGGGGGTTAGTTTTATAGCAGGCTGTCCAGAGGTTCAGCTGGCAGGTCTTCAGGTCCCCTATCGCAGCAGTTCACAGTAAGTCACTAATATACTAAATTAAGGTAATAACAGAGTACCGAACACCTAGGAAACTATAAAAAAATATCTAATAGTCTGAAAACTCTAGAACCAACAACCCAAAATTTAGCTATTGTCCCGACTTTGTATAATCATTTCAAAATAAATGTTGGGTTAAACCTGTTCTTATGGCATGCCAAACCTCTCGCTTCCATTAGTGTAATATATTAGTTGGTTTGCTGATAAGGATGGGTATCATATACCGCTTGTCAGTGACAGGTGTATCCAAAAATCATACTAACACACTCACTGTACACTTAATTTAACAAGTGCATGTGGATAGTATTGCTCAAGCAAAACTACGTCCCTACCGGCAAATAAAATTTCGTAGTCCAAGGGCTGGAATTTCATTAAAAAAACCATTGGACCGGGATGATATTTGAACTTTATCTGTACCTCGTCATGGTTTACTCACTTGCTAAATATCAGCTCAATATCTGCAAGCGTTTACAAAGAAGTCAGGAAAACTGTTATTTTACGAAATTTCGAAGTCAGAGAACCATTACTCGTCAAAAATCATTGGACAGGAACGACATTCAAACTTTGTCTGAAACTCATCATGGTTGACTCACATACCAAATATCAGCAACCGTTCAGAAAAAAGTCCGGAAAACTATTATTTTTTTAGAAATTTACGAAGACCAAGGGCCATAATTTCGTCAAAAATCACTGGACAAGAACCATATTGGTCGATAACTTATCATGATTGACTCACATACCAAATATCAGCGCAATATCTGCCAGCGTTTAGAAAAAAAGTCCGGAAAACTCTTATTTTTTTAGAAATTTTCAAAGCCCAAGGGCCATAACTTCATAAAAAAATCATTTGACCATAACAAATTTACGAACTTGATCTGTAACTCATCATAGTTGACTCACATACCAAGTATCAGCTCAATATCTGCAAGCGTTTAGAAAAAAAAGTCCGGAAAACATGTGTGACGGACTGACGGACGGACGGAGTGCAAACCTATAGTCCCCTTCGGCAAAGTCGTTAGGGGACTAAACATGGGGAAAACTATCTGCAACCTTTTTTCAAACGAGATATTTTTAAACAAGGAAGTGGTATCTATAGTTAAACTTATTAAAGGCGCGAACAAGTCGTTTTTTTAACATTGGTTTATAAGTTTATCTCGAAGAGATCAATGACGTTTGCAAATATCAGTATACTTTCTGCATATTTCTGCATACCTGATCAATTGAGAAATTTAGACACTGTATGCAGGAAAAACTGGAAAAGTGCTGCATAAGTGAGGACAATTTATATTTTTGATAATTAAAATCATCTCATTTTGCTGTTTTGACCGTCGATGTCATATTCGAGGTGTAGGTATAAAAATAATGTAGACGAAGCCGTTTCAATGTTTTTTTAAATGTCTAATTCTAAAGGATATATTAACGGAAGCCACTGAGCAAATTGAAGGTTGTTAATTGAAAGGACATCATCAACATGCCTATATGTAAAATTAAAGGACCTAGCGTTCACTGTCTTCTTGTCTTCATTAGAGTACAGGACCAAATCGGCAGGAGTGGGGCACATTTTTTGTCCATTGGAATTCCGATTGTCTGCTGAAAAACATATCCTCCAAAGTTAGAAATATGTTGTCAATCGGAAAATCTATCACTATAAACCTGTTCTTCGCTGTAGCATAATTTCTAGTTTGGTTCTTTAGTGGAAAAAATGAGTTGTTGTAACCTAAAGCAACATATTTAAATTCATATGTGGAAGCGACGGCTCTATGTATTATTTCCTTTGTCGGGATTTCGTGTGGCAAGGAGGTATTATTACTTCGTGAATAAACAGTTTCACAGTATTTTTTATGTCCTTCTTTCACTGCAGACTATATCTTAGTCAACCGTTTTGACAATTCTTTAGTAGAGCACGCAGACGAGCCGGCTATGTTTCTTTCTTTATAAGCATTTTAATGTAATTATGGAATCTAATACAAGTGGTGTAAGTCTTCTGACTCTTTGTCGTAGTTAATATTCAAAGAAGTCACGAAGGAGTTATGGGTTAGCCAAGAATTCATCCTTGTCAAATGTGGTTCGTTTATATGTTGAATTACCAGAGTTATACTTGGTGCATAGCTCTTTTATGAGGCATTCATAGAAATGTAACTGACATACACACACAATGTTGTTAGAAGCCCTGTCTGCAGTGACTACAACATATAACTCATTGAGGAAAGTGAGGCACCTCATAGCATCCTTGGCAATGAATACGGAATTAGGTCGACCATTAATGTAATGTCTAAGATTCTTGATTCGACGCTGTACCAAAGACCTTTTTGTTTATACCCAGTTAGATAGTGCATCGTGTTCTGAGTCTTGTTCCATTTCTCTCTAAATCCATTTTCTGGCATAGTCATCGATTGAATCCATTATATTTTTTGAAATTAAAATTCTAGTCGACTGGTTGAGGTTCTCTGAATTTTGGACCACGAGAAATAATGTTTCTGGGATTCTCGTGGCCAATGATGTTCAGATCACCAGTAATGACATGACCAGTGAAAGAGAACATTCAGTAGGTTGTTTTGAGGTTTGTTTCAATGTCTAGGTCATGCAATGCTGGTTTGTAATTGCAGATTTTACGGGCAATGGTGTTGGTATATTTATAAGACACGATAGGAATAGCTTGATTTTGGAAATATGAAGGGATCTGATCTTTCACTAATTTTTTTTTAACGAATTTTGTTGATGTTAACTGCATAAATTCCTTAATTTCTGATTTTTTTGCAAATTAACTTTTTTATTCTCATCAAGAAGATGCTCTGTCCGAGAGGTTTGAAACGACAAAAAGAAGATATGTCACAAATGATGCTTGTCAATCTATATTTAGGTGTAAATGGATCCATTCCTCTAACCTCAGTGCATAATCCCTAAATAATTTTATACAATTGAGTGTAGAGCAAAGAGTGGTACGAAGGTAATGTAAACCCAGGGGTTGATCAAGATGAGAACGAAGGTCATTATACTTATTGGAGGAAGATGTACACTCCGAATTTTCTTTGGTGGTTGTGTGTCCGTATTGTTTAATGACCATGACTTTTTTATATCTTAAATGGTGTTAAAAAGACTAATTACATTCACACCATTCCATTATTGACTGGATAAATTATCAACACCCCTGATGTTATAATTGCATCCGCAAGGCATTGCAGTCCCTAATTCCCTGATGTTTGCTGAACGGTGTTCTGAGTTCACATCTTATTGTCGTAAAAAATTTCAAGAGTTTGAACTTTGAAGATTTAAAAAGAACACGAAAAGAGCGAAATGTCCATGATAGCGCAGAGGCGGTTCTAATAATTGACAGCTTAAATTAAATTTATATATAATCTATATATTTACAGTCTTTTAGTAGCAATGTCTCTTGTGTGTGAATACGATAGCAAATTAGTTCTTCGCACTGCGATGTAATTGGTACACTAACTTCTTAATTAAAATTCTGAAATCCTGAATTCGTTCGTCAAGTGTATTAATATAAACCATCCGTGTCAACTGATAACCCAATTAAACATATTTAAATCTTGCATTATACATCTACGATGCCTCCTACATTTTTTAAAATTGATTGAAATATTTGCTTAACATCTAGTGAGCAATATTTCAGTTATATTTAGAACGAGAACAAGTTAACAAACAATAAATATCGGGGATAGTACAACGGGAACATATTTAATACTGCCATTGAAAAAGTATGGAAATTATGGAGCATTGGGTAAGAACGGAAAATGCGGCGGCTGCAATTACCCTACTCATTTCGAAATCTACAAAATGTGTCTTTATCGTGCAAGGAGGGTGGCATCCTAATTACATTTCACCCATTACGGTTCACGTCCAGGTTTTCGATGATGTTAGCTGATAACCTTACAGCGAAAGGACTTCGCCACTTGAGGACACGCTGGGCAGCTTTGTGGTTCAAGCACTTGTAACCATCTAAGCAGAGCCCCATCAATTTCTTTTTATGTCTGTTGAATTAATTTTGTGGTTCCTTCACGTGTCTTATAAAATAGACAATGCAACAAAATTTACCAGAGATTGTTACTGTGGCTTCCATCTTGAAGTACATTTTTCGACGCCATATACTGGCAAGATCGCTTTATGTATGTATAGAACTATTTCATTTTATTAGGCAGAAAATAATCAGTAACGACTTTTAAGTGTTTCAGAAGGATATATAAATGACTGTCAGAAGCCTTGTCAGTGTCAGTATGAAGTGTTTACCCCTGTTTGCGGTATGGACAACGTTGTTTATTATTCTCCGTGCCATGCAGGCTGCACCAGTCAAGCTGGACTTGTGAGTTTGTTTTTATTGCTTCTAAAATTCATTACAATATACCTGAGCTTTTTTCGTAGGTGGTTTAAAAAACTTTTGTTTGTAGTTGTCATTTTACCAATCACAACAAGCTGTTAAAGATCTAAAATAGAATATTTTGATTTAACTTGCAGGGCATTTATAGTAACTGCAGTTGTGTTGCAATGAGTCTGAACCAATCAGAAGGAGTCGCATTTTATGGAAGATGCAAGGATAATTGTAATAAGCTGTCTGTTATAGCTCCGTGCATGTTTATCGCCCTAATTTTAGTACTGACATCAACAACACCCAACTCCATGTGTATAATGAGGTAATGTATTCTGTGACACATTTTTGTGCTCTTTGAGGTTGTATAGCAGTTGATGTATAAATTAGCAGTATTTAGTATTTGTTGAAAAGTTGGTTAAAGTTTATCAGTGTACTGCTCGAAATGAAACGTATTGGATTATTTAGGTGTTGTACAGGTTGTTACAAATGTACTTATGTTGTCTAACATTAAGAAAGTACTGACTTTATATGATGTATTTATATAAATACTACTGGGACCATACTGTCAGGGCTCACAGGGCTACACCCACAGGTGGTGGATAGGGGATTCATTCTCGTTGGGTGATTCTAATGTCAATACAGAAAGCCTGGTCGCTAAGTACAGTGGGTAACGTGTTTGGAGAGTGCCGGGCTCCTTGTATGCTAAAGACCCTCTTTCATGTTCATAAGAGTAGGCTCGTTGTAGCCGCTACAAAAGGCTAAATTTACCACACCTTCGCATACCCCATATATTTCCAGTGGCCTTCAAAATGTGTTGCCCTTTGGTCCATCTTTCCTGAATTAATTTATTGTTTGTCAACTTGTTGTCGTCCTGAATATAGCTAAAATACTACTCGCTGGATGTAAAGCAAACATTCAATCAATCATATGAATGCTACCACAATCGCTTGAAGCTAATGTTTGGAAATATCAACGAAACGAAGAACAACTGAAAACGTGACCAACCGGAGTGCAGTAGTTACCTCGTAGATTAGACAAAATCTTACATTCGAAGGTGGGGCCCTCGGTGGCCGAGTGGTCAAGGTAGTTTGTCTACAATTGATCACGTGGTGTGTCAACAATTAGATTGCGGATTCGATTCTTACTGCAGGCAGGGTGTACTAGACTCCAATCTTAATTGACAAGGATTGCCAGTTTTCCTACCGCAGGTCGGGGGTTTTCTCCGGGTACTTCGGCTTCCTTCCGCAATAAAAACTGGACGCCATGATTTAGCTGAAAAATTGCTGAAAGTGGCGTTAAAAACCATCAAACAACAAAATATGATCGAAATACAGATACATTTTTAAGAAAGAATATTTGTAATTTAAAAATATTGTTTCACTGAAATAAAATAACTTTTAGAAATGACAGACCAAAAATGTAGTTGTACTCTACACTGAATAAGCAAACCTAAACTCAAGTTTGTGTTTTCAGTATATCATATATTACTACTCAAGAGATCCACTTGATGTAAATCAACAACTGGCACATTATGTTCCTGTCAGAACACATCATAACACTGTAACCTCATGAATATTGTGTTAATAATTCTAATTGCTGGGTTATTTCAAAAGAATACAGTCATATTTATTGTCTTTCTACATTTTCTGTTCCATGCTTTCTCCTTAATTATATATTATTAAGAAATATTTTCCAATATAATTTCAATCGACACCAAAAAATAGTAATTCATGGACATTGATGTACTAGATAATTTCCCTGGTAAAATGCGAGACTATTTGTTTTAGATGAATCTGTTTATGTGTAGTTCCTATACATTTCTTATGAAAATTAATAATGCCAAGCAGTTTGTCAGTAAGCGATTTTTGTAATTTCTGACAAAAAGATCACATTAACAGCACTTGCGGCCACGTTGAATACACAATCAGCACCCCAAAAAAACCAAAAGAAGAGATAACTAGCATGTCTTCATTTCTGCATAATTTGGTTTATAGCTTTTGAGGAGATCCTTTTTGGGTGTATTTCTCACATCCGTAGCTGTCTTGGATATCGGATCTGCTTTAGAAACGCAAAATTAGTTGTATTAAAAAGAAAATACTTATTTTAAACCATGTTTATCGTGTTTACTTTACGTTGTAGGATTGTTGATGAGGAAAATAAACCATTTGCCCTAGGAGTTGAGTGGGTGTTTATACGTCTGTTAGGTAACGAGTGTGTTAGTTATGCTTTTATTCAATATATTTATGCCATATAAAATCAACAACGAGTTTAACATTATCACTTTCATGCATTACAACTGTATGCACGATAAATTAGAATTATCTGGCATAAGTTTTTTTTTCAAATTTCACACATTAACAAGTATTACGGAGAGTATGGTAGTAAATTAAAGTTATCACTTATCCGATAAAGATATCGACAGTTTTACATATCTCTTATATCAAATTGTTCACTTGATGTTTTGGCAGAAGCAAGATACCAGCCCCTTGTATTTAGATATGTGATGCTGTGCTTCAAAAACCAAAGTAGAGTATGATCTTACGTATTTAATCTGTCAATAACGCCTTGTCTGGGACCCGTCAATGACGTCGTTTAATTAAATTCGGGACAGTTTTTTTAAAGTTTTTTTTTTACCAGCAATGAATCAATGTGTATTACTAGTTTGTTTATGCCTACAAGCATGTCTTTTTCATATTACATGTAAGTATGGCATTCCCTCTTGATTCTTATATCGACATAGTGATGTATCAGGGCCAACGTGAAAATTATAATTTTTTTAAATTCATTAATAATTTGCAGGAACCATCCCAGGTCCAATCTTGGTAGGATGGGTAATCGATCAAACGTGTCTGATTTTCTTGGACGGTTCCTGTGGTAACAAAGGCAACTGTTTGTTGTACAGTCATGACAAGATGGCAGTCGAAATAATGATTTGGTGGTTAGTAGTGTCATTAATGTCTGCAGGTTTTTATTTGATCGCCATAGCGTTCCAAGCACAGATGGGATCATCTACAAAATCTTTCGATTTGACAACAAAAAAATAACATATCCCAGTTACAAGTATCTTAGATGACATTGGTGACGAACATTTACATTTTGTCAATAGATTATAAGTTATTTGGATATTTGTTGAATATTATAGCTATGAATGTAAGTAGTCACTATGTGTGAGAATGAATCTAAGTAGCCACTATGTGTAAGAATGAATGTAAGTAGTCACTATGTGTGAGAATGAATCTAAGTAGCCACTATGTGTGAGAATGAATGTAAGTAGTCACTATGTGTGAGAATGAATCTAAGTAGCCACTATGTGTGAGAATGAATGTAAGTAGTCACTATGTGTGAGAATGAATCTAAGTAGCCACTATGTGTGAGAATGAATGTAAGCGGTAACTATGTGTGAGAATGAATGCAAGTAGTCACTATGTGTGAGAATGAATTAAAATAACCACAATGTACCAAAAAGAACGTCGTACATTATTTTACAATTTAAGCATTTGCAACCTTTACAAAGGAACAAAATGGTATACGATTGTCCTATTAAAATTATCTAATAAATACAATAGGAATGCTTAAATATTTTACTTTTTTCATGTACAGTAATACTGTGTATGTTATGATTTATCTGAACACACATTAACATTACTGTTTATTGATGTTTAATACCCAGTGAGCCTTATTTCAGATGTATGCAGGGTAAGAACATGTAATTAGAGAAGATTTTCGTCTGTATGATTAAGTATGTTTGGTTTTATGCGTTATTAGAAACTTTTAGCAAATTTGCAGCTAAATCATTTTGTCCAATTTTAATGGGGAGCAAACCAGGAAACCGGGTGAAAACCCACATCAATGGGCAGGAATACTGTCAATCTTTGTCAAATAATGTTTGAACCTTCAACATCAGTGGCGAGAAGGTACCTGATCAATTGTAGAAGACCAAACACTTCAACTACTCGGCCAACGAGGCCGCATGTATTTTTTATATAATTACACGATTATTTCCGGTAATTTATCGATGGATGAACGAAGTCGACTCACTAACCAACAACTTAACGGCCGAAAGTGTATCAGTAGTAATAGTTTTGATAACTACAGGAGAGGTAAGATATAATTGATAGTGTCGGACAACTTTGTTTACATCCTGTCATATACGGACCACTTAAATTTGCTGCGCATCTTAAACATGTGATCTTTAACATGCTGAGAATATGCCATTTTTTCAACTCAGAACCGCTAATGTAAATCGGACGGTCTATATTCCTCTTCCAAGTTATGTGAACTAGGTTTCCGTGTTACAATCATCAATGTCATTGTGCTCATTGACAGCATACTGAGCGTGAAAACAAAAAAGTAATTTATTATAACTTTTTATTCGTATGAAGTAGCTACATAAGTAATAAATATTTATCAGGACGGAATGTAGTTTATTTGAACAACTTAGTGCATTATAAAACCATATACACAGTGCGATTTTATTGCTTTTAGCCACTATGTACTAAATCTCCATAAAGCCCAAATGTAATTTCATTTTATACAGACCACTCAATTACACAATTTTACATATAATCCAATACCTATCTTAATTTACATAGCCTAAAACCAAATATTATTATGCAAAACCAAGTATATATGATTTTTTGTTTAAATAATATTTAGTGTGATTTACGATCATACCTTAAAAATGAAATTTGCTATCACTATGAATAGTTTTTATGTTTTGTTTAAAGTACCTAATTTATAGTCATAGACGTTTCAAACGAAGTTGCATCAAATACGGTCACTTGAATTGACACATTTTAATGTCGGCTTCATTCATATATGTGTAGATATTACAATGTTATTTTCAGAAGTGGACGGCACTTCTGTTGACAGATAACCTTTGTTGTCATGGGATTTCCGCCCAAAATTAACATAGTATTCTCCATTCGGAATATTGTTTGGTTCAGACTGTGTTGTTCCGTTAATGATTAATGTTTTCTCTGATGACGCTGGTGCTTTGTATACTTTTCCACCAATGAAAAATGCGATAGAACTGAACGCTTTTACAGCACACCACCAGAGAAAAAGTTTCCAACTCATATCATTCCGATCATATATCCAACATGAACCACGTGTTCCACAAGTATCCTGCCAAATTTCACAAGATGTATCCAATACTGAACCAGTGAGAACTGGTCCTGGAATAGTCCCTGAAAAAAAGGCCTTCACTTCGTTGAACGGAACAATACAAAATTTTACCCCAACAACTACGTATTTACTTTCTGGCGTTAACAAAAATGTGTGTTCCTTATTAGTTCGTGGTGCAAGTTGTATGTATAATCCGAGTTATATTATGGTGGAGCCGGGGGGTGTCTAATTTTGGGTTATCAACACCTCCTATACTTTTCAACCCAGATCTCCTAGATCTGTGGACATTCACAGAAATATTACACACGATTGAAGTTTTGTACCTGCAATTTTTCCCTAATTTTCCAGACTTGGAAACTTAGTCAATTGTGAACTATACAATTTGCAACAAAAAGTATTTCAAACATTAATTTTATCTTTTAAACAAATTTTCTGCACGGGAACATTTAATGAAGCTTCTCTGTTGCAGACTGACAACATATTCAGTCACCCCAAATACACCAATTGCTGTGAAAAATATCCTTTAATATACTCATCTATACAGGGAATAAGTCTAATAAAATATAAAAAGACTACCAAGATTTTCTGCGTCTTCCCATGTTTTGTAATAGCTATTCCCAAATATGAGATATGTAATGAAGAAAACCTATTTAACATGAATATTAAAATACACGACATCTTATATCAAATCATATACGAAAGTCCGGACTGTGGTTTTCTGCTTTACATCCCAAAATGTTTGCTTTGTATTAGCAAACACATCACTCACTTCGATATTACCTCTTAACTCAATCTATTACACCATGCTATTAATATAAGTTTTGTTGGTTTATTTTATATTTATAATTTTAACTTTCTCTTACTTATATTAGAAAAACTGACAATTTACCTAGTAACCTTAGCAACACCCACTGCAGTCCTAAACCAACGGCTCGATGTTCATCGGGTACACATCTGCAAATGAAAGATAGGCACTTTTAATTAAACAATTTATCACCTTTCAAAAGTACTTTAGTAAACATGCATATTTGTAAAAAGAATATTATTACGTAATTTATTGTCGCCGCCGTCCCGTATCAGTGGCCGTTCATGTCACAATTTTGATGTTTCTATCGGTTGCATTTTTCTATCGCGATACTTATTAAAAGCATACTTGTTAAAAACATCGCGATGGAAAAAACTTGATGCATAGTGTAAAAAGTATCGGCTTACTTTTAAAAAACATTGGATTGCTTTTTTCATTAACCTGACCGATAGTGTCACAATTGTTATCACTGATTGTTATGTTTCTATCTGCTTCCTTTTTTCTATCGCGATACTTTTAAAATAACTTATTGAAAATTGATTTAACATTTTAAATAGTATTTTATTCTTAATGAATACACTGATATAGGTTTACTATTCTATAAAATGAATAATCCTTTTCAAGTTTATTTAGATTATATAAGTTATGTATCGTCTGCAGTTTCCGGAATACACAAATATTTCAACCTAATTTACTTTTTAAATTCAAAAGTTTAATTTCTCTTATATATCGTAAAAAATATGTGTGCAGCGTGTAAGACTGAATATTCTTGGCATTTTTATCATTTGTTCCCGATTAGTGGAAGGAGCCAAGATAACCTGGTCCCCTGGTGCAATATTTTTCATTTACGCAAGCTTCATTTCCAAATATAACCCCAGGTAGTCTGGTTCCCGGTCTATCATCTTTCGGATGACAGTCCGGTATGGGCTTATTTTCGATTTCAATATGGCGATCCGGTAAGCATGCGCATTAACCAAAATGAGAAGTTTACGTCGAGGTCAAGAATAGTGTTATAGGTTGACATTTTCACAGAAAACAAACAAACCACGATGTCTCGAGTTGCTCAAATTTAGAGGCATGTTAAGAAGGTCACAACCGAACGGTATATTATTATTGTAACTCATTTTATTTCCATAATATGGAGTAGGCATTGCCAAAATGCGAGCACAGACAAATATGTTTTTCTAACTTTTACACATAATTCCTTGTTTTACTTTGTTCCTTAATTTTGTGAGGACCTTAGGTCCTCACAAAATTAAGGAACAAGTCCTTATACTATATGTTGATACGTATTTTCGTTATTGTTTTTGCATGACAAATGAAAACTACTTACCGCGTATGGTCCAGCTTACGCTCATTTTCTAGAATAATAACTGTGTAAATTGAATTCATCACTTTATTTTCCACAGTTATTTAGCGTTTTGAAATGTGGCGTATTTTCAATGTGATAGAGCAATTTTCTATAGTAAAGTTTGACCTAAATTACAACGGAAGTGTATGTTTGGAAGAGTCCATTGTCGTCTGTTCGAAATCCTTCGGGTAATATCGTCTGCAGTTAAGGCGGTAAAATCCTTGCGGTTTGTCTGAATACCACTGAACGTTACGAAAGCAGACGATCTTTTTTGAAAACAACGCGAGGTCCCTGTAGAATTCAAATGGCTGACTTCCTATTAAAATTCCCGTAGCAAATGCCAAGGACGATTTGGAACATGTCAACAACAAAGGCATAATATAAAATATGGACGTGTTATTGTGTAGAAATGTTTTACATTGGATAACACTTCAAAGGTACAATATGGAATAATAATAAAAAATGCAAGAAAAACACCTAGCGCAGCGGGGTGTAACATTTAGTATTTATAGGATAATTAATTGGGCGGAGTGAATATCCAAAATATGATCACGAGTGCCGCATAACGCATCTGATTAAACGAGTGCGCGGAACTTGTTCAATATCATTCTACCCTGCTCCATAAAACTCTATCTATATAATAAAGTACACTATTTCACTACATGTAGTTATAGCGTCAACAATAAGTAACTAAGTCAAATAGATGCCAACAATTTATTAATCTATTTATTAAGTCATATTTTGTAATGAACATTAAGCATAGCGCCATTTATACAGATTTCACTCTTCCATTTTTGGACATACTTTCCGAGCCCCTCCCATTTCAGAATACAGAATATTTCATTAACTTTTGTTAAGAGTTATCCCGCTTTGGTCAGTGTTACTATCCTTCCCATAACCCCTAATTGGAACCCCTTTTTAAACAACCAATGACAATTAAGGGCCTTGACCTAAAATAGTCAGGTTGACACAGTTTGCATTGGCGGAAAATATTCAAAATGTGTTCTATTTCGATATTTTAGAAATTTGTCAGTTAACAGCTGCATAATTCGATAAATAATTATGTAATTAGAATGTGTTCTACAGTTTGATTTTATGGATCCGTTCCGTTACTTATGTTTTATGTTGGTGGAATAATGTGCCATTTGTGCCTCATACTCAGATGTTTTAGAGTTTTGTCATGAAGTGAAGAAGTTTATAATGTGATTAAAAAAAACATGTGATAAGGAAGTGTTCTATGGAGCAATAACATTTTGTGAAGATTCTTTTGTTTTCGTGGATCAGTTCCAGTTACAGTTCGATGTTTCATGGTTTTATGTTGCCGGAAATATTGTGTCATTAGGGAATATTATACTACAGTAAGTTTACATTTTTCATGTTGATCTACTTTACAGTTTGTTGTATTGTTCGTATTAAATAACGCATATACAGTTTGGTCAGCTATATTGCATTTTATTAAATTTAAATTTACAAATTGAAAACGGGACCTGTCGCTGTGTAATGTGATGTTGTAGCTGCGGAACAGTAGCTTGTTATAATTTGGTCCACTACATAAAAAAAATTTGGTACGAATACAGTACGTCAGTACGGTTCGTCAGTTGTAGTATAACTGGTGATGATTATGTATATTTAGAGTTGAACAAAGTAAATACATGTTATAGTGTAGTTTTTAAAAAATTGTATGGCTAATAAATATTTTCTTATTTGGCTAACTATCGCGAAAATGTTGAGACAAATTTAAGTTAATTAGGGGTCCAGTAGCTCTTCACAGTCTTGTTTGATATGTGTTGTATTTTTCTGATATTATAATTATTAAGTCATTGTAGCATACTTTAAAGAACGGCTAAGGACTTAAAGAAATAAATTTAAAACATCAAATAACCTTCTTCGGACTTAAAAAGGTACGAACTCGCAGCTTGTTATTCTTGTTCCGTTTTTGTGCCACAGGTAATAAACAGGCGATTACGTAATAAATATTGAAGAAATAAATTGGGAAAAGTTAGTTTTTCCTTAATTTTTATGCACATAAGAATTTGTATGTGTTAGTCACTGTTTTCTACATTAATTAAATAATTCATAATCTTATTCTTACCAAAATTGTTGAATTAGCAGGAAGAAATTAATGTCAATTTACTTTTTATAGATATTCTGTACCAAGCGAAAATCAGTAAGCGCATGAGCCTTAGTCGATGCATATATAGAGACAAATACTATATATTTGGTAGATAATGAAATACAAATGTTGAAATGTATGAAAATTCCTCGTTGTGTAGTGTAAGGGGGTAGTATTAAAAATGAGCGCCCATTTAAAAAATCGCCGAGTTGGTAAAATCTGACGTAAGCGACGATTTTGACGCGATTTACAATGCAAAAATAATTAGCTGTTATTAAAAATAGTGTTCTAGAAATAAATTACTGTAATTAAAGAGTATGAATCGTAGTTTTATGATCTTTTATATCTAGTAGACTATATTATATATTAAGAAACAAGCATTGTTGATAAAAACATGTTGTTTAATAGGAATATTTTTCAGTGTCATCGAAATATATATAGTATCTCAAGTGCTCAAATTTAATGAGATATTCAGTGGAAATAGGGTAACATTGTGGATACATATTATGACTAAATTAAAAACAGAACATAAAATGTGTTTAAATGGTACAAAAATTGGCATTAACTTTTAAGGTTATAAAAATACATGTATATACTAGTAAGAGTCTTAAGCTACCAACCAGTACACTTTCTAAGTATGGGAACTCCAACATTAATAAATAAGAACAATTTTCGACCAACTGATACAAGTCATTCAGTAGGGTGGAAATTTTGTCTTATTTATTAATATATTTATTTATTTATAATAGAAACATCTTCTTTTGTATGGTTGCATACTTCTCTAGACATATATAGATATATACACGTCTAAAGTATTGTGACAACCATATATATATCTATCCAGCTGATTTCTGAAGCATCTGAAAGACAGTGTTAACACCCAACATTTATATACCTCTACAAATTAAGCCAACACTGTTAGAATTATATTTTAATACTCTAGAATAGTGCTCAAATATGTATTTTGATGATTGATTAAATTGATTATGAGAACAAGCCAATAAACAAGGAATAAAATTGATAGTAGAAAGCCATGATCAACTTGAATATTACAACTGGAACCTACTGGTATACTGGTCACAGATTAAAATAATAACCAAAGGCATGTACATGTATAAACATTTTGAAATGGCATACAAAGAATTATAAATATAAACTTAAAGCAGCAGAAGTTACATGTATTAAGGGGTAATCCATATATTTTGCATGTTTAAGGTGTTTCAGGTGTTGTTCAAAGCAGAAGACTACCAAAGATGATAGCAGTTAACACAAAAAATACAAATTGATATATATTGAACTGAAGTTCTAGCGAATAAAAAAGTGAAATAAATCCTACATGGTAATAATGATCAATTATTTTCTTTCAAAGTATCTATTGTTTTAATTGGTAAATGATCAGATATAACACATGAAGTTGTTCTATGGAGGGGGTCATTAAGACAAGTTTGAGAGTAATTGATTAAGTACATGTGTTCATTCCTTACATATTCAATCTCTGTATTATATTTTAATATTTATGAAATGAGAAATCTGAATTATTTGTCATTGTTAACATTATTTCATTTTGTTACTCTATTCAATTTTTATTATGCTGAAAACTGTTTGATTAGCTAATTTAATAATAGTCATTGCATTTGTTTTAATTTATTTTGTAGACTAAGAATTCCAAAGGCCACTCTAACTATAGCTGAGAAACAACCAAGACAAAGGACAGCTTCAAAATATCTTGCCCATACAGTCAAACAAGCATTAAATGATGAACAAACCAGTGTAACAGCAACTTGACTTCTTGTATGTGTAGAATAAATTATTCTATTCTGAATAATGTTAATTAAATTAATAACATTTAATTGACAGTCGTTATTGGAAATAACAGTCATTATTTGATTAAATATCGAGTTTTGCTAATTTTCTAGAAATATTTTAAACACGAAGACCACTTTTTAAGGCTTTCACTTGAGGTTCACAATTTTTTTATATAGATGTTAAATTGTACACTTTTTGTTTGTATGATATTTCTTATTTTTTTAATACAAGATAAATAAATAATTTTTAATGACCTCTCTTAATTTTGTAAATGTGGGTTTATGTTAACTTGTAAGATGAAAAAAATATGGATACTATTTATATTTGTAGTGTCGCAGCTGCTGTTCTGGAGGCAATAATTAAGTTTATAGAGAACAAGCTAAAAGAAAGAAAGAAAGCAGTTAGATCACTGGTCAAGTTCTTGAAGTAATTATAAATATAGAACACTATTTTCATTTAACGGTATGTTTATTTAATAATACTAATATGGAAGTAAGGAGAATTTTTAACTTGTATTCTAAAAGGAGCACACAATTTCACAGTAAAGATCCTTGACCCAGAACAGACTTATTTATTAGGTTTTAACCTTTAATGCTTCAAAGCAGGGGAAGCAACTCATTAAGGAGAAGATAACTCAAAGTATTTTTGCTTGTATAAAATCTCTACCAAACAATTTAACATGCAAATATTCTTTGTTGTACAAATTCGAATATGTAATAATAATAATAATAATAATAAAGTCTTTATTTATAGAGGGTTACACAGTTAGTGTTATAACTAATCTTCCCTGAGGCCCTCATGCATAAACAAATTACAAAGCAATCTTATTAAAAGTTTACAATTCAAAATGAAAAAGTGTATAAATACAGTACAATTCAAATCATATAAATCACACATCACTATACATTATACTTTGAGTCAGATATTTTTTGACACCAAACTTTAAAAGTTGTGTATTTTCAGTGCTTTTTAAATCATGTGGCAATTCATTCCATAACATTGGTCCTGAAAACACAAATGACTGTTTGTAAAATTCAGCTTTAGCCTTTGGAATAAAAAGATTACCAGCTACAACGTTTCTCAATGTATATGGGTTATTTTTAGAGAGGTAGCTGAATTTTTGTGTTAAGTATTCTGGAGCCTCCCCTTTTAAAACCTTACGAAGGAGTAAATATTTGTGATACTTGATTCTTAGGTGGACTGGCATTATACCTAGCTGTTTAAAAAGAGTTGTAATATTTTTGGACCAATATTATCACTTCCTGTTGATTTAGTTACATTCAATTTCATTAATGCATCAAATACTTCTTTTATTTTCACTGGAGGAATTGAAAAATTTTTTTTGCAGATTTTTGCATTTGTTTTTCTTCAAAATTAGATAGCTTTTCCAGATTCAATGGAGTCTGTGTAAGACCATCTCTTAATTTGTCAACACAAGAGGTAAAATGTTCATTGAAAGAATCAGCTAGCTCTATTTTGTCATTAACTATAGCATCATTTACCTTAATTTCATGTGGAGTACTAAAAGTTTGTGGGCTAAGACTGTGTCTCTGTTTTATATTATTTGTGTCAATGTCTTTAAATGCCGGTATTGGTTGTTTAAAACATGATAGTTTCATTAGCAGAATTATGTCTAGCTATCTTTGCAATATGGAGTTTATTTAAATAAGTTGCATAAATTCAAATCATTGTATTTTCAGAGTTCTGTGCAGCATGCAGCATATGGTTCTTCATCAAAAGAAGAAATTAGGGACATCACATGCATCTATGGGAGTGGCAAGGATGAGAATAACTAAAACATTCAATGCCAATTAAAACTTGAGATGTATTTTTGTTCTAAATGTTTTATAAACAGTTATTTCAATCATTATATTCTGTTGTTTTAAAGGTTACATAATTCATTCTTAAATATGGATGCTCAAATAAACTGGTATGATTGTAATCTGTTTATCATTTCTTAATCATTTAAAACAGAAGGAAGCAGGAGCTACATATCAGCAAGCACACAAAAAAGACAGGTTTACAAAATGGCCAGATTTCAGGTTATGGAGCACAGTAATTCTGCTTCTAGCTGTAAAACAGCTAGACCTACACAATATTTGAGATTTTTAATATGTATGCTTAAACTCCACATACAATTGCAACTTTATTTCCTCCACAGAGGCTAACACTTATAACAAGACTTTTAAGCTCACCTCACCCGAAGGGTCATGTGAGCTATTATCACTTTGTGTCCAGTGTCGTCAGTGCCTGTTAACATTTTACATTTTTATCTTCTCCTCTGAGACTACTTTCCAATAAAAACCAAACTTGGTAAAAATGTTCATTCGATGGACCTTACAAAGTTTGTGTTTTTGTTTATTCTGATTGGAAAACTACTATGGCCACCACTTAGTTTAACATAGGAATGGATCCTATGGGGAAAAGTAAAAAAAGGCTTTGTCTCAGAATGGTTAACCAATTGAAACAAAATTTAATACCAATATTGTTTGAATGGTCCTCTAGTTAGTGTTTTTATGTATTTGAATTGAATATTCAAAATGGCTGCAACATTAGAACTTAGTTTAAGAGGGGGTGGGGGTCCATTAACAGGTTAACAATTTTTTATTTTTCCCAAAACAGATAACAGTATTTAAAATAATGATAACAGATAACAGCAATTTACATGAGAAAACAGAAAACAGTGAGTTCAAAAATAAAAAAAATAGATAACAGTAGAATCGCATTGAAGGGCAATACTATTAACAGCAAACGGTTTTTATTTTCATCATAACAGTTAACAACAATGTCAATTTTTAAGAAAACAGATAACAGCTAATGGTTGAAAAACAGTTAACAGTTGGTTTATTTTCCAAAAAAAAACAGTTAACACACTTGTAAAAATGCCCAAAACACATTAACAGAAAAGATATGGCCACCCCCACCATCTCGTTAAACACAGATCCTTCGGGAAATTTTTTTAAAGGCTTCAGTTAAGCAATCAAAACAGAAGTGATTAGGAAAATTTGGTCGCCTACAAATTAATATTATGTCATTAAGGCAGTTAAAATGGCCACAATTACCATTTCAGACAGTTTAACAGAGGACTATTTATGCCATCTTTTGTGAAGCTGCAAAGCTGATTCAAGCCATATTGCATGTGAATGTTTATTGGATGGTTTTCTTAAAGGTGTAAAATCCACTTTTGTACATTTATTATATTCCACTTCTTTACCACTGACAACTTATTTGCATATTAAACTTCAAGTCCACTGGTTTGAACAGCTAACTTCACCTAATTTGCATATTTTAGACACTTTAGCCCAACTTATCAAACACTTCTTAACCTCTTACTGTCTTACTCATTTAACAAATAACCTCTTACTGTCTTACTCATTGAACACATTAATATTCTTATTAGATTAAAAAAGTGTTTCAACACATTTTATTAGCAAGTATGCAGCTGATAAAAAGTAACGCTGATATATAATTATACTGTTTCAGTTATACCACTCATTCTACAAAATGATAAAAGAAATATTCAGTAATTTTGCAAAGGAAAAATGCTGTGATTTAGACAAACAACAAGAACTAAAAAGGAAAATAAAAATTTGCAACAAACAGAAAATGACATTAGACATCACTTGGTAAGCTTGTACTGAATGGACAGATACAATGTATATGTATTAGTAGAGACCACTACCGCACAGTTAAACTGAATTTGTGACGCTAAAATATTTGATTGATATAGGAGAAACATTTATGTACAATGTTATCAATCGTAAAGCCCACACAAATTATTGCGTGTGATAGAGATTGGACTCGCTTAACATTAAAATCTATTTTCTAAATATCTATTATTATTACTCTTGATTCTTAATTTTAAATGGGTTTGGTATTATAATTTAATAATACACCCAGCAATTTATGGCAAAGGATTAAACATACTGAAAATGATAACAAAGTACATGTATGCACAAAATATTTTGATTACACATCTGCAATTTCAATTATTGCCAATGCCAAGAGTATCAGCCTCAGGACATAATCTGGGTGTAACATCTACCAAAGTAATTGTTTTCTAAATACCCAGTCCCCAATCATTTATTTCTCATAATTAAAATTGGCAAAAATGTAATAAATTAACAATTCAATATAAAATTCTGAAGGTGAAGCCCTTAACAAAACATTTTCTTGATACTTTATTTTGCATTTATAACTGTACAAAATTGAATTAATGTGTTTAACTGTTCACATGTTCATTTTATTACCCATTTCATACTTTAATCATTTCTTAATCTATCACTACATGAATATAGAATGAAATTAATACCATTCAAGCCAGTTGTAATAACAATACAATATGTTGGGTAAAAATGGAGTCTGCAAAATAAACACAGACTTTAAATTTGTGGGGGTAAAAAATTCCAAGCTTATTAGACCAAATATACATTAAGAAATCCCATAATCAAGATTACTCCTGTGTCTTTATTGTTAAGAACTTGAAATTGCACAACCCTGAATTTTTGACAAAATGAAATTATTAAATCTCTAAATTCCAGGAACTCTGACTACAGTATTTTTGGTTCTTTTGCATGCTTTCTTGAGCCATTTCAGTTTCAAAATATTCTTCCAATCACTGCACTCAATATTTTATTATTTTGCAGCATATATTGGTCAAGAACATTCAATGTTTAAATTTCATGCTGAATGTGACACTTCACAGAATTTTTACTTTTGTATGATTTTAAAGGTATACCATGTCCAGTTAGCATAAATAACTGACTGTGAACAGTGGAGGAAAAAGTGTTATGGCCACACACTCGAATTTCGGCGATTTTCCTTCATTCAGCAATGTAAACCAGGAACCCAAGGCCAATCTACTTTCAAAATATCGCGCATTTATTGCCTGAACTAAATGACTATAAATATAAAATACAGTGTGTTTCAACGAAATTAACGTCTGTTAAACAGACACTTTCATCGCCGAAATTTGAGTGTACTATTATACGAAATAAAATAAGATACGTTGCTTGAATTTATTACGGTTTTGCCGTATCCTGTAAGTAAAACAGCCTCAACATCATAATTTATGCACGCCGTTATTATTTTTCTATTTGTTTATTTTTCATATCTAACTGGCATAATTTGTATCATGCGAATATAATTAATTTCATCTGCTTTCGATGCAGACGCCATCGTTGTTGTGGGGTTTTCCCATCTGGTACCCGGTTGACAATCCTTTAACAGGGAACCAAGGTTCTCAAGTTCAAGGTCATCGTTAGCTAATACCGACCGTTATATTTGTATATATTTCCGAAAGCATACTGAATATTACGTCGGGAACCAACCTAAACCCCAGGTCACCACCATTTTATTAACCAGTTTGATTGGTTGTTTAAAACGCCATGTTTTAGCTAACTTTTCGCGCGTTTTGTTCCGTCAGAAAAGTCTGTCAGAATAAAATTTAAATAAAGTAGCTACCTACTTCTTGTTTCTTCAGCTTTCGAGTATAACTGACCATTTCCCGTAGAGTTATTTCCAAAAACGAGACAGAAATCTATAATCATTCTTTTGATAAACTGTATTTTTATTTGAATATGATTACCGGACGCCGGACGTTACGTCATAATTCTTTGTATCGGAATTACGTCAGTTAGGGTTAATACTTACGTAAATTTTGAGGCGTTCCGAATGTTGCAAAACCGGTCAAAATTTTGACCGGATTCATTGCTGGTGACCTGACTGTATATTCGAACCAGAAGTCCGCTTACGGTATTGAGAATATTTAGTCAGGAGCCCAGACTAGGAGCCAAGAGGGAAAGCTCACACTTGTGTGGCAGATGGGATATCTAAGCGTAGTGTTACGGAGTATGGAACGGATCAGATATAACCTCGGCTCCGGAGATTGTCGAAATATCTTGCTTTGGTCATATGGCATTGTTCAACGACGTCATCTCCGCTTTTACTGTTAAAATTGTCAAGTATTTTCGCTACAATTAAATTATAAACAAATGATTTAAAAACTGTGATTGAAGGAGATAATTACTATAGTAATAATTGTTACCTCAAAATTGCCATAGAAGCAGGTGTCACTGTTGTAAATGTACACAACATTGCTAGAAACAGCAAGATAACAAACAGAATGTAGATATTACAACTGCCTCCGCATTCACCAGATGTCGCTGTACCGTTTCCCACATCTCCGATACATAAACACTCTCCAAATCCCTGTCAAAAATCAATGTTCCGAACCGTCAAACCCTTCAGTAAAGTAGTATGAAAATCGGAGTGTTAAAATAACAGTATGTGATGAGAGCCATTTTATTTACAGTACACAAGTAAACATAGGTGAGCCTAAAACAATAGAGTTACAATGTGATTTGTTGTTAAAATGTATAAACATTTATGCGCAACACTATTTATTATAATTATATAGGCATAATATTGTTTATGTGTAAATACGTTTGATCTTCCACGCGGCGAAATTTCGAAAAGGAAAGAAGCATGTGAAATATATATTTAATTTGACTCAAATTCGTTTGACTGTCAAATGACCGATAATATTATTATTTATACTAAAAAAATTCGTTGAGCAAACTTAAAAGCACGATTCTAACGCACGTACAAACACACGGCGTGTACATAAGAATGGCAAACTGTTTTTTTATAATTTTTCCACAAATTTAGATCTTTTGGTGTATTTAGTACACCGAGAAGAAGAAAAGCTACATGCCTTTAAAAGTTCACACAAAACAAACATCACTTAAAAACCAAAAAAAAATAGGTAAAAAGCAACGAATATTAATGATTCTATTCAATATATCCTTGAATTAACTACCGTCTAGACTACTGGTATCACTTACATTACTGTGTTGTATGCGAAGTATTTTTACTTTATACTCGTATTCAAATAATTCGACTGTTAGACTGCATGGTATGGAACTTAAAACATTAAATTTAAAAGATTTCAAGTTATACATACGTTTGTTAAATTAGTTGTTAAATTAGTTGTACATCCGGCATAACATGCGGAGAAATAGGTCACGGAGTCTGATCCACAGATAGGATCAAAAGAAGAAGTCGTACAACCACATCCTCTGTTACAATCTGCATTAACGCTTCCAATACTGCAAAGGAAAAATGTTTTGTATGATTGTTTCTCTGGCGCAGCCATTAGGAACATTACACGTTGCCACTAACAATATTATGTATGAGTGTTCCCCTGGCGCAGCCTGCAGAGACATTTCTCGTTGCTACTTAAAATATTATGTACGAATGTTCCTCTGGCGCAGCCATTACAGACATTACATGTTGCCGCTTACAATATTATATGGCGCAGCCAATACAGACATGACACGTTGTCACTAACAATATTATGAATGAGTGTTTCTCTGGCGTATAGCCATTACAGACTTTATATGTTGCCGCATTCAACATTATGCATGAGTGTCCCTCTGGCGCAGCCAATACAGACATTACACGTCGTCAAAATTTTTTTATATACGAGTGTTCCTTTGGCGCAGCCAGTACAGACATGATACGTTTTTACTAACAATATTATGTATGTTTGTTCGTTTGGAACAGCCACTGCAGAGACATTACACTTTGCCGCTTACAATATTATGCATGAATGTTCCTCTGGCGCAGACAATAGAGACATTACATGTTGCCACTTACAATATAATGTATGAGTGTTCCTCTGGCGCAGACATTCCAAGTTATGTGCGTGTTCCTCTAGCGCAGATGGTACAGACCGATAGGTTCATAGATACGTTTTTGGGAACCACCGGGGCGCAGTGTAACGAGCGAAAAAAACCCCCCAAAAATTCTATCACGAGTGGAAGATTACACGGGCGTTTTCAAAATGAAATTACCAATTTCTTCCGAAAAACCACAACTGTCGCATCGCGGTATCCTCTCAGTTGTTTTACGACATCCAATCAGAACGCCCGAAACAAGTTTTTGTTAGTTTAAACATATTTTATTGTTCAAGTAAAACAATTTGGATTAGACACAAGTTACCAGAACATAGAATTGTCTTCTCCATTAATGCAACATTAATAACATAACTTGAAGAACATTATATATACACAATAAGGTATTATATACACAAATTGTGCTCTTAGAAGTGCAATAAAGACAGAAAAAAATATCAGCGAAAGAGACTAGCGTTCATGACCGGTAATTTGCATAACAAAAGCAGCGGTAGACACCACACTGATAATGATTAAGTCACTTAAATAGATACAACGTGATGCAATAATATTTAAACATACAAAACATAACAGTGAATGGTTTATTGATGAATTGGGTGTAAAAAAGGCAATTTGTTCAGAATTGAACGCTTAAGTGTGTGCAGGATTTGCAAGGATTATGCGACCACAATAGTAGCAATTTAATGATACAATAAGACAAGCAATTTGGCTATTGAATTGTTGACATCTATCAAATAGATACATACGTAAACAGCCGCTTCTTTGGTACACTTTTAGTGTTACGAAAAACGGTGGGTAGCCTTAATATATTATTGAACAAGTGAAAAAACAGCAACATTTATATCGTGTGATAAATTTTCAGATCCTGATAATAAAATTTGAACATTGACATTAACATCAAGATCATTTAATTCTAGTTCGACTGATTGTAAATTATTTAGCAATACACCTCTGGGTACATTGTATTTTTTGCAGTGAAAAAAGTAGTGTTCTGCATTTTTATATTGATATCCACAAGAGCATGAAGCACTGGAAATTAGATTAGCCCTAAATAAATCCGCATTAAGAGAGCTACAGTTATATCTTAGCTTAGCGTGATGGATGTTAACTAATCTGTCACCATACAAAAAGTGTGAAGGAATCTTTTTAGAATTGACAAATTTGTTTTGCACTTGAGATTTGAATGACGAGATATCTGGATATAGACGTGAATTCGGATCAAGTGAATTCCACAACGGGTTGTGGCCGGGAAATACAATCCATAAAATGTAGCTGTTCTACATTTTTGCAGCGTTATATTTAGATTGCTACGTAGATTGTACGGATAAGTAGCTCCGGCTGAAGGTGGAGCTAACTCTAGGAGATTATCGGGAGCTTTTGAATTCATAATTTTATTATAAAAAAAAAGATTTAGCTTCTTTTCCTCACGTCTCGTTTTTAATTTTTCCCAACCTGTTTCTACATATAAGTATTCGGTACGAACAAGTACGGGTAGGTCGGTTACTATCCGAGGCGCCTCTAGTTGCACTTTTTCAAGACGATCCGAATTTACAATCCCGCAGTTTTCCCATACTTCAGAACCGTATTACAAAAGCGGTCGTATAAAAGTGAGATAATTTTTTCACGATATTCCCGTTTGAGTCTATATTTAAGCTTTCTTTGTACGTTAAGTTGTTTTGAGGCTGAATTGATGATTTTATTTATGTGTTTCGTTCACCTGCAGTCGATGCTTAAGTGTTTATGTTCAGTCACTGGGTAAGTAATCGTATTGTCAAATGAAAAAGTGAGATTGTTCCTGTCACCCCTGAGATCAAACACCATTATCTTAGTTTTGTCAGGATTCAGTCTCGTTTGCCACTTATCAGACCATTCCTTCAAGCGAGTTAAATCTGAGTTTTTGTTTCATGCGTTTTGATTGGACGACGCAAAGAGTACAGATATGTACGCTGTTCTGGGTCATTTGTATCATTTACGGAAGAAATTACACGTTGCCATTACAATATTGTATGCCAGTGTTCATCTGGCGTACCCAGAACAGATATTACATGTCTCCACTTTCAATGTAATGTATATGAGAGTTCCAGACATAAAACGTTACAGTACATGATGTACGAGTGTCCATTTGGTGCAGCCAGTACAGTACATGTCTTCAATTACAGTGTTATGTACGAGTGTCCATCTTGCGCATTCATAACAGACATGACACGTTGCCACTTACAGTGTTAAGCTGTAAACGTAATTAACGTCTCTGGTACTATTGTTATAAAAATTCATAACTATTTAAGATGGATTTGCAGATACGTGTATTTTATTTATGTAATATATTATCAGAGGATTGTACAATTTCATAATTATATCCAAAGAACACAAATTGGGCCAGAGAAACATAAATTGCATTGATATTCGTAACAAATTTGTGTGCAAACGAGGGTCAGGTGTTTTGCCTTTTGATTCTCTTTTTATTCTTTAAAATACAACGCGTCGTGAATAAAACTCCAATGGTAAACAATTTCGGACAAGCCCCGATTTAGACATATATACTTTAGAACGCGAAGCTTGAGAATGCGTATTTGTCTTACGAAAAAGGTGGTGCTACAAAAGACTTGTAACAGGAATAAACATGTGTTTATTATAGTGCGATCGATATTTGACCAATATTATTAATACAAAGCAATACTTTGGACAACTGATAAAATCCTTTAGAATCAGCAGTATTTATACAAATTTCTAGTGAAAAGTGTTCACTTTGTGTGCTTGAAATTTAATAATATATATATAATTGAGGATTCTCATTAACTCATACAATAATTTTGCCTGTGATTTAACTATAATTAATAGTTTTATTACTATCAAAACATCTATTGTATTCTGCATGTTGGCATTCCTTGAATAGAAATTTTTAAAATGTTGGCATAGGTTGAAGACACCCTTTTGCTAAACGCAGCTGATTATTAGATCTCTGTTTTTCAGTCCCACTTAACCTTTCCAGCAATATATTCCAAGTGTTTTAGTTTAGAGCATACATACTCATCGTCTGTTTTGTTTATTCTTTTATAGGATCAAAAGAAAAAAACTTCATGTTACAATAAATAATACCGATTATATTTTCGGATAAAATTATTTATAATACTTAACATATTAACCGAAATCGTTATGACCTTGATCATATATTTCTGAATTTAGGAGGTATGTATTTTTGTGTTTATCATTTTGGTAGGATATTACCTTTAATTTTATTTACAAAATAGTCCTGCTATGCATGTTGTGCAATATAATGATGCAACTTTTTTGCTTAAAGTTGCTTCATTGACTATTGTTTTAAGATGTTTTTCACTTGTTCTACATGACCAATTAACAAATGAAAAAAAAATAGAAAGAGGTTTATCCAGGAGGATATTTTTTCCTATAGAGATGAAATGTGAACAGCAGTTTAAGAGAACAATCTTAGACAAGTTAAATTTAAGTTAAAATAGCTAAAAATATTCTAAAGGCGTACATTAAAAAATATTTCTTACCTATTTAATTGAATGATTAATTGATTGGTTGATTGATTGTATAATTGATTGATTGATTGATTGATTGATTGATTGATTGATTGATTTGTGTACTCATTTATTTACCCTTTACACCACTGATTTATATCAAAAAGTACAATTTTTAAGTACGAATATAAATGTTTACCTTCCATCTGCGTGACTCTTAGAAAAACCTGAAAATGGTTTCTCGTCACAATTGATAAAGAATCCTGCTCCAATAATTAATGCAACAATAGCCATCAGAGAACATAATCTGGTCATGCCTCGAACTTGTAACTTGAAACATTTAATTAGAATTCCACCTAGTACCATGCCACCGGCACCACCCAATAACGTCACTGCACCTAAATCATAAACCCAAGCTTTTCCTTAGTTATAGTTACAGTATAAAACAATAATCTTTAAAATACCACAATTGCGTGCAACAGAATTTACAATCTAAAATTGTGCCTTTGCATTGTTTAAGATAATATTTTAATAATTTGTGTAAACTAAAAACTGTAAACACTTTAGATTTCGACATTTTAATTCAGTTTGCACACTGTTTCAACTTAATTGCAAACAAACATTAACCATATGACGTTTATAAGTTCAAACTGAAAAAACAGGCATTTAAATAAATGATGTATGTACCCATTATCAATCCAGCATCACTTGGAACTACATCAAATTTCTCCTCTAACACTTTGGGTGCAAAGGCAGCCAGTCCTCCGATTATCAGGGTCTCGGCACAAGCTGCTAAATTGATGATCACGTAGCAGGGAATCCGGAGCTTAAAGTATATTACAGTTAGTATTAGTCTAAAGGGAATCTGAAGCTTATGTATATTTCAGTTAGATGTATCCGTCCAAAGGGGATCCGAACTTAAAGTATATTACTGTTAGATGTATAAGTCTAAAGGGAATCCGGAGTTTATAGTATTACAGTTAGATGAATCAGTATTGAGGGACTCCGCAGCTTAAAAGTATATGACAGTTAGATGCATCAGTCTAAACGGAATCCGGAGCTTAAAGTATATTATAGTTAGATGTATCAGTCTAAAGAGGATCCGGAGATTAAAGTATATTATAGTGTGAGACAATGAAGAAATGTTAAATTATTTTTTTTTAATTTACTTCGGATTAAATAAGTATTTTTTCTTTCTATCACATGGCTAAGTGATTGATACCAGAACCTTCCAGTATTACAAATATATGTTTAGCTTATTGGACTTTTGAACAAAAGAGTTTTGAAATTTAATTGCTTAAAAGATAAAAATTAATGTCCTTTAATTTTGTCGTCACATAAAAAATAAAATTATCATATATCTAAGTCTAGTATTACTCAAGACTTGTTTAAGATGCCATTTTAATATTTTGTTTGTTTTTAAAAGTATTTACCAGTATCCATATAGCTTTAGGAAAGTCAAGGATTTTTAGTTTCAATGGTCTTGTATCATTTTTCTGTTTTTCAATTCTTATTTTGTCTTCTTCTGTCAATCGTGCAGCTCTGATTGAAGCAGTACCTTGATTTAGAAACAGATAATTAGGAAATGTTGACTGTGTTTGTTGGTTAACAAGCTTAATTAATCTTATAGCATTAAGATGGCTGTAATCCTATCTACAATAATAGTTATTTCATCTAATACCGGTATATGCTCTATTTTTAACTCCCCAAATATGGGTCACACCACAGTCTTTAAAAATATTTAAACAAACATATAAAACAACAACTTAAATATTACCTGGAAGATTTCTGGGATATGCAAACATTGGAATGGCGGACAGAAAGAAAGTGACGCATGTGATGATAAATCCTACCCACCACGCTCCTATCCATATAGGATCCATTGGTGTGTACTTCTTATATATTCTGTTTAAGTAAAAATTCGTAAGTAAAATATAACAAAATAACAACACTTTTTAATAGGTTAAAACTGCAACCTATGAATGAATAAAATACATGATGACAAAAAAGCCATATGAAGCTACTAAAATAGGATGATAGCAGTTTATAATTCTTTTGAGCATACAATTTAGAAAAAAATCATTTTAATGTGCAAAGAGTGCATCGGGTAATTTAAACATTAAAATATCTGCAATTTGAATTTGTTTTAATATTACTTTTCTTTTGGATAAAAGCTTTTGATGTATGTAATTAAAACTATATTAAACTTACTCTGTGGTATCAACTCTTTCAAAATCTACCCACAAACCTAGAAACTGACCACCGCCCATATATCCAGCGGCGACACCAAGGGCCGTTAAAGCATATATTAGGCCTGAAATAAATAATTGATTTGATTTAATAAGCAATCGAACTAAAAATATTCAAAATGCACTATTTTTGTGCATCGATGTTTTTTCATGTCAAATTTGTCATATCTATATTCTATTAATTAGAATATATTCAAGAAAAACATATTACCCAGGTATATAGCAGTAGACTCTGTCTTTGCGTTGTCATCAACATAGGCAGTTCCCAAGGTGAACATAGGGGTAAATCCAACACCATGAATAAACTGTGCCAACATAAAAACGTACAGGAAACGACTTCCGGACATGGTCGGGGCAATACATTCACCAACAGTGCTATTGGTGCAGAACGATCCTGAACTAGCACTATCTAAAATACATAAAGTGAAAATTAGTACAGACTTGTTTCAATAGTCTCAAACACAATAAACGATTTTGTCTGATATAAGATGCTTGATAATTAGTTTATAACTGACCATAGCATGAAAAAATGAAGTCAACTATAAATACTTACTTGCACCAGTGTAGTCATATGGATCTGTGGCGAAATGGGGTATGAGGAAAATGAAAGATCCGAGCGACATGACCAGAGTTCCTAAACCAACAACGACTGCACGGTTCTTCTTGGCACCATAAAAACTGACAAACAATACAAATATAACAGCACCGATGTCTGTTGAGCTGACTATAAGTGCAGATTGGGAACTAGGAAGACTGAATCGTCTTTCTAAGGTGGTGATGACAATGTTGACGACTCCATTGACAGCGGCTCCCTCTATAAATCCAATCACGCATAACCATACTACCACCCATTTTATGTTCAAACATGCTCTAAAAATAATTTACTTATTATAACTACATACTATAGTTGATCGCAGAAATTACAAAAAAACGCGCTGGGTTAAGAAAATATTTCCCTTAATAAGTAATAAATAATATGAAAATGTGAGGATGGTTGTTACTGAAATTTGTGTGCACATTAGCACATCCCGAAGCTTAACTGCAAACATACAAATACAAAATTACTGATCATAGTTGTTTCTATAAGTAACTGCTTTGCTGGCAAACATTTTTTCAAATATGCTTCTCAAGTACGTCAAGTTACATTTCTTACTGATAAATATTCCACTTGAGAAAACTTGTTGGGCATTTGTTATAAGTTTGATATCTGAATACTTTACCAATAAAAAACCTTATATTTCCAATGCATTCCTTGAAATGTTAACCAATTATCGGGAA
Organism: Limnoperna fortunei; assembly: GCA_944474755.1. Lineage (NCBI taxonomy): Eukaryota > Metazoa > Mollusca > Bivalvia > Mytilida > Modiolidae > Limnoperna > Limnoperna fortunei. The sequence goes on along the minus strand of OX104113.1, from coordinate 20,373,556 downwards.
ATACTATATATCTTACTTTGGACCAAATTTACACTTAAGTTGGCTTTCATCTTCTTCCTGTGTAAACTGGAATGAAATAAGAACACATCCTGTAATACTTCGTGTGTTTTAAAATTTTAACAATAAAATCTTTTATTATTGTTATATATGCGAAAGTCGACTGTAAATAATAGCTATGTGCAGAACAAATGTTAACTTATTATTCTCTTATTTTCACATTATATTCAGATTGCTTGACCGGTATTAAAAAAAGTTCTCGTCACTATTGAATATCTGGTTCTCATCTGTTGATTGGTTTAAATAATAACGTCATAAACAAAGCGGGGGCCTCGGTGGCCGAGTGGTCAAGGTAGTTCGTCTACTATTGGTCACGTGGTCTGTCAACACTGAGATTGCGGGTTAAATTCTCACTGCAGGCAGGGTGTACTCGACTCCAATCTTAATTGACAAGGATTGCCAGTTTTCCTACCGCAGGTCGGGGGTTCTCTCCGGGTAATCCGGCTTCCTCCCCCAATAAAAACTGGACGCCATGAAATAGCTGAAAAATTGCTGAAAGTGGCGTTAAGACACCATTCAAACAAACAAACAAACAAACATAAACAAAGCAACTTACCAAGACATACCATAATTTAACTCGATTAGAGAAGTACAATAATCCATGCCAACCAATGTAATATTTTTTTCTCATTGCAAAGAAACGTGCTTGGCATGGAAATAAAATAACGCTACTAGTAAAAGACCCTAGTTTTAAAAAAAGGTGTCATATTAATTACCTTGTTATCGCTTTGTTTGTAAGCGTCTCCATTTCGTCTACTTCCCTAATTGAGAGAAAAATGATAATAAAGTTAATTGTGTTGTAATCAGAATGGAGGAAGGTAGAGGAAGAAAGATACTCCATGGATGAGTTAATAGACTGAGGAAAGCAAACCAAGTAGGAGTATTGTTGCCAAAACATTAGAAAACTTCTTGTCGGCAACAATTTGACAACAGTTATGGACTAATAGACAGGAAAATTGGCTACCATTAGAAAGTGTAAAGATTTAAATAAGGACATATACATTTGCCTTATATATCGGCTACAACACATCAAATTTCTATTAAACACCGTCAAAAGGCATCTTCGTGGCGTTCTCTAAACACGTTACACAATATGGTCCGCGGCCGTGCTTTTCGTATTATGACATGCCCCATCAAGCTTTACAAAAAAGAATCCCTTACCCCAACCCAGAAGGTGCTATTCATCTTTGAGAGTGATCCCTGTGACCGTTTAAGGAGCGGTGAATATTTATTGGGAGGGGCCGAGCCCGGTGCAAACTGTCATAGGACACATACATTTTAATGCCTGCATTTACATGGGATTCCAAGTTTTGTTATTTTCATCAATGATAGGACAACAAGTTTTTTCACAACAACATCATTAATGAAGAAAGGAATATATTTTTATGTTTTAATTCTAATCTAACATACTGTAATTAAACAATTTATTTAATAGTTTACAGTTTTATATGACAAGACTCCAATATACATTTATATGCCCTTACTATTGTGGGGTATATAATTCGTTATCGTTAGCTGAACTTTACATTTATGTACGATTGCACTTAGCTTTAAATATGAAATAGGAAAAAAACTATATGAAAGCAAGCCTTTATACAAATATTGTGATTTACGACGGTTCAGTAAAACATCTAACATTGTCTGCATGGTTCATCATAACTGTCTTTGTTGGATCAGGTTTATGGTTTGTTTTTTTATGTACCACAATGCAGTCCGTCATTATTTCAATATATCAAACAGATTACAATGTAAAAAGAGACAATGAAATATACTACACAATGCAACAAAAATTCCAATCTTAAATACAGATAGGGCCTTCATGTTGCTTAGTTCGTACCGTTCCATTTCTCAGTAAAATATTTTCAAATTTTAATTGGAACAAGAAATAATGCCTAGGAATGAAATATTTGTCTTGTATCTGGAAAGATGAATGCAGGTCATTGACTATACAATACATGTATTATTGAGGCAAAAATTCACAGTTCTTTCTAGTTAAATAACCATTTTTTACGTCTGGACAAAATAAACTAAATGAAAGGTGAGGAAACGTTGTTTGAAAGACGTTTTTAAAAAAAACATTGAGATACAAAAAAAAAAAAAAAAAAAAAAAAAAAAAAAAACAGAAAACACAGAATAGCAAGAAAAATCGTTGATGTTCAAAGTCCAAACAGTTCAAGCATTTATACAATGTCATGTAGAGTACGTAAGTTTCTGTTGATTGTTTATTACCATATAATTTATGAATTCTGTTGATGTATGATCTTGACAAAGTGTTAATATAAATTCATAACTTTAAATACGTCAGGAAAAAAATCGCTGTATATCAATAAAACTTGAATGTCTGTCAGACTGTTGATTAAAGCAAACTTTTAAAGGGCAAGGTATAATAATCAGCATGATATAGACTGATTTATGATCTAAAGAGCATGAGTTTGAAACTAAAAAAAACAACAAAACAATGTAACTCAAAACTCAAAACTCAAACAACGCTGAAAAATAAGTCATTTATAATAATCATTGTGAGTTCATAAATAAACAATATCATTGTAACGTCATAAATATCAAATATATTTGCTGGTAAATGTTATGCGACGGCATTATTTGATTAATATTGGTGTAAAAAAAAACCTCTAAATTGAGACAATTCTGTCTATCGGAAAAAAATAATCGGATTTTTTTAAAGAAAATAGAAAGAATACATATTTTTCAGTAGAATTTTTTTAGGCGTGAGGGAAACCGGTTTACCTGCAGAAAACCCAAAATCTAGCAATCTTTCTCGATTAAGACACCCTACCAGGAGTGAGACTTGAACCCGCAACCTGATCAACATAGTACCTTAACCACGCTGCTACCGAGAGCCCTCCCCCCCAAAATCGGAGTTTAGACGGACCATCATAATTTAACTCACAAATAAAAAAATACATACCCAATTCAAACAAGGGAGTATAAGTAAAACGTGTAAGAACGGCATTATATTTGTTAATGTCATCTGGCTGTGTTTTTAGAACTCAATACTTGCAGTTCGGTAATATAGCGTTCTTCTGGTTAATTCTGAGTTTAAACAAACTGGAACTTATAGTTTGTTGATTGAAATCGATATTAAAATAATAACAGAACAAGGCACGCGCGAGCACACAATGTCGTTGAACTTCTGTACTTTTCAATTTTTATCAACATTTCTCAATACAAGCTAAACATTATTGACGCAAATGAACCGAGACGTAGTTGATATACACTGTCTTGATCAACACTTTAAGATGAGTTTCTTTTTTTCTTTTTTTTGTGATCAATGAAAACATGATATTATATTGGACTATTGCAGCATTTTCAAATTACAACCTATGTAACAATCGCCTAAGAGTAAATGGAAATTCTTATTTAGTTTGTTAATCAAAATGTACAAACGAAGAAATTATTGAAGTGTTACAAAAATGCAAAATACGTTCTGTTTGAATACTACAAATAATTTTTTAAAATGTTTATTATACAATGTCGTCAATGTCGACAAATATAAGGTCAGACAATCTCGAGTGGCCACAAGAAGTTATCATTAATATATTTTATTATACATTATATTATTATTTAGTCATAAAGGAGTAAAAGCGTGATGACAATTCATAACTAACATTTCATCTGATATTGGTGACAAATAAATATTAAATACAAATTTAAAATGTTCAGAATTTAAGCACAATATTGTGTTTAAATAAATTCAAATTAAAAAATAATCTTCCAACTTTGTTAAGATAAATTTTAAACTAAGCTGAGGAAATTTGCTTACCTTCATCGTGACTTTTCAAGTTTAACTTAACGGCTCTCCAAGTAAATAAAGTCCAGATTCATTTACATAATTAAACAAAATTTGAAAGACACTATATAGATAAATATTTATATTTTCTTTAGAAATATTAAAAGGAAATTTTTATTTTCTTGATTGTTTGCTCAAGAAGAGTCGTCCTATAAGAACATTAAGTTTTATTACAGAATTTAAAGATCTTTTATATGGTCAATTTTTAATCACATGATCAACTTTAAATCACGCAAATAAATATAGATATACTGGAACTATTCAAAGTTTGAAATTTCTGCAGAAAGTTCCAAATGTTCACCGAATTTTTCCTCATAGTTTGAAGGATCAAACTACAAGTATTTATTACAATTTCTTCAAACATTTGTATTCAAGACAGCTCTCATTTATTCTAAAAACTTTGTACTCCAAACCCATTCAATGGTGTTCTATCTATTGTATATCTATACACAAATGAACTAGCATTGAGAGCTATGTAAGCAAGTTTATGCTGTTATGTTTACAAACTCCAGGAGTACATGACATTGAATGAAATGTGTTACCTGCTGATAAAAATATTTTCATAAATCTAATATAACTAGTAAAGCTATGTTCCAAACTGAGTCTATATATTTTATTTCGCAGAGATGCATTGCCCTGTTCTATTAGTATAAGTTTAAAAAAAGGTATAAATGTTGAACTAATCTGGTTTTTTTTCTCCTGGCACAGTCACAGAAACAAATCTTTAGAATCATATAACATATCATCACAATCATAACAGCTACAGAAATCACACCTTTGTTACACTCACGACTTGTAAAGAGCAGCCACAGAAATCACACTTTCGTTACAACCAGCAGCCACAGAAATCACACCTTTGTTATACTGGCGACTTATAAGGAAACATCCACAAAATCACATCTTGAAAGGAGCAGCCACAGAAATAACACCTTTGTTACACTGACGACTTGTAAGGAAACAGCCGCAGAAATAACACCTTTGTTACACTGACGACTTGTAAGGAAACAGCCACAGAAATCACACCTTTGTTACACTGACGACTTGTAAGGAAACGACAACAGAAATCACACCTTTGTTACACTGACGACTTGTAAGGAAACGGCAACAGAAATCACACCTTTGTTACACTGACGACTTGTAAGGAAACAGCCACAGAAATCACATCTTTGTTACACTGACGGCTTGTAAGGAAACAGCCACAGAAATCACACCTTTGTTACACTGACAACTTCTGAGGAAACAGCCACAGAAATCACACCTTTGTTACACTGACGACTTGTGAATATCTTACGTTTCTCTTGTCCACAATAAAGTCCCAAAGAATGAAGAGTTCACTCTCTTCCTGCAGACGTTCTGGGTTCTTTAAGGATATTATGCACAGTAAAAAAGGCGTCGTGATATGGCACGCCGTTCTCGTCAAAAGTATGATTCAAAATATCATCACAAATTACACACTCAAAATTTTAAATTACGCACTCAAAATTAAAATATGCACTCAAAATTTTAAATTTCGCACTCAAAATTAAAATATGCACTCAAAATTTTAATTCATGCACTCAAAACTGAAAATTACGCACTCAAAACGGCATTGAACTTAATTCAAACAAACTGACAGAATGTTGATGACGTGTAATGTGTCGTACAATTTTTATCTCAGTCGGTCTTCATCTATGTGATGATACTATACAGCAGATTTTAGCATGTCTGTGGTTGTTTTTAATAATTTCTTGACCTCGCACTGACTCTCATCTTATGAAACGCGGCAGGTAAAACAACCTTTCGGGAACACCTGGTATCAACCAATTGTTTACAGTAATTTTGATATCCTGCTTGTAAAAATAAATGATTCCTGATTCATGAATAGGTCCGCAAGTAGAGGCTGTTAGTACCCATAAAAATACAAGCTGTTTATTGACAAACCTGGTCACGTGACAGAACAAACTTGGTGCTTATCAAACAGTCCAGAACTTCGACTATATCAGATTCAGTAGAGTGGATTTGCACACTTGTTAATAGGTTTTTAGTTAAAATTATCAATAACGTAAGTTTCTATAGTGTCTTGATTGGGTGGGGGTTGCAGTATTTATAGGTAGAGAAATCAGTTTTTTAACATTTTGCTACAAACAGACTTTAAGAAAGTCTAATAGATTCTTCGAAATTTGCAGGATCCATATCTGGTTTACGCCACTTTTGGAGTAGGAAAAATTAAGACTATGGAGTACTGGCTGAGATTTAAAAAAGTGGAATTTAATACATGACTTTTAAATCTTACTAGTGCCGTTAATGGTAGAAATAAGTAACAGAAACCTGTCATCAATCTAAAGGAGCTTACTATAAGTATGACCAGTTGCTTTTGTATCACACAGACATGTATTTCATAACAAAACTGGCACCGTGGAAAATGATTTTACGTTTAATTTCTGCAATTCGTTTTGGCATTTTCTAACTGAAATCAAACCTGAACACTTTAGTTGATCGTTTTTTAACCTATAGCGGACAAGCATTTTTTATTAGTGCAACTAACCTTTCATTAGGTCAACGACATTTTCCATTATTTATAAACAACGTACATTTTGTGGTAAATTCTTATACCTGACTGTTGATATAGATTGTTTGATTAAATAATTTTAGGACTCGTTCAACAAATTTTTATGTTAATAACGGCATCCGTGCGGTTGTTTAAAGAAGCCGAAGTAACAAATCCTGTCTTTCTACAGGAAAACTGACAAAACTGTTTTAATTAGTTTTTGCAATAAGTGGACCGGAGCCACTTCCTAATACCGTTGCGTGTTTATGTGTCTGTATTTATATGGATGTGTAACCCTATGTTGTAATCTGTGAAAAAATATATATATCGATCTGGTTCTAACTATATATATATATATATATATATATATATATATATATATATATATATATATATATATATATATGCATTACGTGTAATTAGACAAGGTGATTGAATAAAGCATTTTGGTTTTTACATATTTTAAACTGAACACAACACATAGACACCTTTTAAGTAAGGCACTTTTTCAAATGGACGTTGGGCACAGGTTTTACTTATTTACAAATTAAGAAAATTAGTAAAAAAAACATGATTGAAAAAACATAAGTAACTTTTGGAGATAATTTAAAATGTCATTTATGTTAATATTTTATCACTTTTAACCCCATTTTATGATTATTACCAATTTTCGACTCAGCGCCCCCTCCATTTTTAAAGATAACAATGCTTTATTTCTACAGAGTAAAAGGAACATTTAAAAAAAACTCTGATGAACACGAAAATTTATTGAACCTCGTTCTAAGGTTTTGTGTTCTTAATAAAACACAATTAACAAAACTTTATTAAAGTCATTAATAGAATCCACTGTCCAGTATGGTAAATATCGAGTGGAAAAATTACATATGCAGAGGCAACAGAATACCATACCAGCTCCGGACACTTCCGAATGAACTAGTTAGTGTGAGATTTCTTATGGTAAATCTCAACAAAAAGTACCAGTGCACGTCAGTAATTCTATAACTTGTTCAAATTAAATATCTACTGTACCATCCCAATAATTCATTTAATGAGTTATTTGTTTTCAATTATGTCGGATTTCTGGTTTCTCTGGAGGGAGGGTACAAAAACCATTACCGGGACTAAGGTAGTATGTAGATAGTATTATAGTGACCGGTAGTACTATTGTTCATATAAAGTCTGATTGGGACATGTCGTTGTGATTTTAGCCTTAAAATTCTGGTCGTATAAACATCGTTTACGAAAAACAAACTAACTGAAAGTTGTTAAATCTTCAATTCGAGGCAGTTAAAATATGAATGGTACAAATAAAATAAAATCAAATAAAAGTTAAATTTAATAACTATTGTCATATTTATAGTTTTCGATGTTTCTGTTGTGTTTACGTTTTCCAAGTTGTCTCGATAAATGCAAAAAAAATTAAAAAGTTTTTAAAAAATACACTAATTTGTAGAGAGAGGACAATGAATTGTCAATTATCAGAAAAAGGCACAAACATGGCTTGACATAGATCATCTGAAAAGTCAGGATATAGATGCCGATAGTACCATCTAAACTATAAGGTTTTTTTTAAAATCGGAAATTGTTTCATTTAATTAGAGGGTATTCGTTTAATTTAAATGAAAATTTAAGCAAGTCGTTGCAGATATTAAAAATTAAAATTGTAATTCCAATTAGTTAAAATGTTTTAGATAAACGGCTACAATTCTAATCGCAGTAAAATTGCACATAATTAAAATAAGGTTTAACGAATCTGACGTGAATTGTTTTAAGTTTAATCTTATTCTTTAATATATTTACCTCTTCGACATCCCCAGATGGATGGATTTTTGCTGCTGACATTATGACCAAAGGTTTATACAAACTCGGACATAAATGTATATATTTAAATGATTTTATTATAATAATTTTATTTGTCAGTAATCTGAAGTATCATAATTGTAAAATTTCGAGTATGCTTTATTTTCGTCACTAGTTTGTGTTTATCATCCAATAAAATACAATTAATAGAGACAGGCATGCGAACTTTTCTTCAAGTCTAATTCTTGACCTTTAATTTTAGGTCGAATTCTATGTCATTTTAGGACATTTTGCTTCTGACAGAGCGCAATTGAAAAGAATATATTTTGAGTAACTATTTCAACAGAAAAAATCGCTGTTTGTTTATTATGTTTGTCAATTTACACCATGTGTTAGTTATGTGTTTGCTGTTTAACGCCACTTTAAACAATTTTTCAGCTATATCATACCTTCCAGTTTTTATTGCCAGAGTACCTGGAGAAACTCCACCACCTACAGCAGGAAAACTAGTAATCATTGTCAATTAAGGTTGAAGTCGAGCACATCCTGGCCGCAGTAAGCCTCCGTGTTGACTGGACGCGTGATCAATAGTAGCGTAACATCATTGTTTGTATATTTATTTGTATTCGTTTATATTTTCCTTTGTAAATGATCAATTTGCTAGACATTTTATATGATGACAGCACACTGGTGGATACGCAACAGTTAGGACATCATCCTAGTCTGTCGTACTTGTCATATTCCAAGCCGACAAGAACCTACTGTATGGCACGCGAAGTTGACAAAATCAGATTGTCAGGATGGGCCACCTGGTATTAAAGGATTACGTGTTCGTACAATGCACAATAGATAACAGAAAATTGATTGAATCGGTGTGTGCTTTACTTTCAGCGAGAAGTATTTGATCTATATTCAGGACAGGACCAAGTAAAAAAAGTAAATCTATTCCGAAAAGATATACAAAATGGCAAACAAATCTGAATGTCCCTGAAAATATATGGAGCATGAATATTGCGAAATATTTGCCCTTTTGTAGCATGTACAAGACTACTCTAACCACCTACAAAAGGGGTCACTAACGTACGAAGGGCACTCTTTAATTAAGTTTCCCATTATGGTCCGCTGCCAGCTTTCCGTAGTATAACCTAACATCGTGCAACCCGTTATTGTCCACCGAGCAAATTAGCCAAGTTTTCAAACATGTTTTTGAGTATATCAAAGGGTCAGAAAGATTCCATATTGATTAATAACTTGTACATAGGGTTTTTGAAGTACACAAATCATCACACCGGTTTATTCTTTAATTATTCTTATATCTTTGCTATTCATTTTTTCTGATACATTTCATCTATCTCTTGTATTGTACAGATCTTATCTTACCCATATAATTTGTATTAAATTGTATGCTGGCCCCATGACTGTTCTTTTGCAATATTTTGTGTATTTGGAGAAGACTTCACAAGTTTTTCTAACTTGTGTCTTATCCTATTTGCAAATTTGAGCAAGTAAAATATGTTTAAACTAAACAATACGGAAAGCTTACAGCGGACAATAGTGGGAAACGTATTTAAAGCGTGTCGCTTGCACAATAATGACCTCTGACAACACCTAATGAGAGGGCATCCTTATCCTGGGGATGCGCTGGAAAGCACTGTACGTTGAGCACTGTGAACCGTCACAGTATGGTCCCAGATAAATGTAATCTATGACATGAAAACCTACGAATTTTTAGTCCTTAAATAGTATGCCGTCCAAGCCAATTTACACGGATAAACAAATGCTAAGTATAAACATGACAATTCGCAAACCTTTAAAGTTATGTGCTATGTAGACCAGTGGAATATACCAGTTTTCTGTACTAATGGCGAGAAAGCTTCGATTGTAATGGCACGTTATTGCAAACCTCTTTCTTGAGCTATATTGATATATTCGCTGTTTTTTTTCTTTGGTAGTTCCCTGCATTCTTACAAAAACAAAGTTTTATTTATTTATTAATCACTTAATATTTTTAAACACAATATTTCTTTATCCTATTTGTCATTTTTGTTTTATTCTGATTATTCTGTTTTGTCAGCTGTACGGAAAATAGTTTTAAACTGATCCAATACGGAAAATGAAAAAAGGATGTTTTATTCATAAAAATAAACAAATGTACTTAAATTTTTTGAATTACGTTTTCGATTTAAGACAGAATTTCTGAAAGTCAAGGCTAAGTTTGTACCTCTGTTTTTACTATGGTAGATGCACGTATACTCCTATATCTGTTATTGAAATGTCTATCAGTATAAGTAAAGGTGAACAGATTTATTGGTCTGTAAGAAGTCGTTATATGCATTGTTTGTAGTCTCAACAGTACTTAAGTACCACTTTTATACCCTTTCACTCAACGTCGTATTTAAGTAGGCACGTTCATCTGCCACTTTTATGATAACGTTATCAGTACAGGAGTTATGTATATATAGACATGTATAATAAAACGTTAAAACTGTCGTCTGCCGTGCGCCACAGTAGATAAATCTCTGATTAAATTTGTTTTCTGATTTTTATATTTCAAAGCACCTTTGTTTTTTACGCCACAAGAATCTGTTACAATACTGTATGACCACGAATGCAATCCACTCGAATTACTCTGGGACCATACTGGGAGGATTCCAAGTGCTCGATCCACAGAGCAGCCCATTGCCTCCCCGGGATAGAGGAGACCCTTTCGGAGGGGGTGGGGTGGGGTGGGGTGGGGTTGTTAGATCATAATTAGGTAAGCTTGACGGCGAACCGTAGTGGGTTACGTGTTTTGCAGAGTGCAACGCTGCACGGTAAAGACCCCTTGTGTAGATTCGAAAAAGAGTAGGCTTATTGTAGCCACTACAAATGGCTAAACTCTCCGCCCCTTCCCAAAACTCAATACTTTTCCAGATTCAGTCTAAATTGTGTTTCCTGTGTCCCATCCCACCCAATTTTTTCGTTTGTTAAATTGTTTTCGTCCTGGGTATACCTGAAATACTGCTTGCTGGATGTTAAGCAAACATCCAACCAATCAATCGAATTACACAAATGATTAAAATCATTTAACACAATTTCGCTTAAACAGTTATATTAACCACTAGATATTTTGGCTTTTATGTCTGTCATTACACATCTAACTTATATTAGATTCATTGTATACCAAGTTTGTAAGAGAACCAATTCAGCCAAGATTACTAAAGGCAAGTATATAGGCAATATTTGAATTAAAATCAATAAAGATATTAGTGTTCAAAGTGTTCTTGAAAAAGTGTTGTTTATATTAGCCCTTTCCAAAACATCTTTTTAAAGACTTCTTCAGAAAGAAAATTAGCACGTCACCTGTACTTTTAAATAAGAACATAATATCATAGTTGAATAACAGATAACTTTTTAATACACTTAAGATAACCTTACATTATACTTTTGGCCAGCCAATTATGCTGGCACACTATAATCTTGAGACTTTCACTTGTTGACAACTCCATATGTTTTAATGTGGCATCGATTTAACAAAACTGTGCTGTTAGACAAGAAACCTATTAAACAAGTACAAATAAATGAATACATTTCAATTTAGCCTATTTTTATCCCTTCAACTTGTGCGAAATAAAAGTACGGATATTTCAACATATGAAATTTCTCATTTTATTAACACATTAAGAATATATGAACTTTTTTTTAAAATTTGTTTTCTGTATATTTTCCTCTTGGTGATAATATAACAATGTGAAATACATTTATTTTAAAAGTATTTTGTAGGAATTAGTTAATTATTTAACGGTTATAATTTGATATTCAAAATGGCCACTCAAACACATGGTTTCTAATAGCCCATGGACTGTTTTAGCTCTTTTTTAATTCATTTGCTCTGGCTAGACATATAGTAATATATTTTTAAACATTTTGGGAAAATATTTCACATCTTAATTTAGCTGATAGCAATATTAAAAGAATGTTGTAAACTACGGCTGTAAAACATTTGGTAATTGTATTGTTGATGGATGTGCAAAAATTAAGATTCGTTATGAATAAATGTCTTAGAAAGGACTGATAAAAACTGCGTTATAATTTATCTCATTATAGCACATGTATTAAAAGTGGCATACTATCAAGTGCGACTATCATTACAATTTTTTGTATTACTATCATTATACATAGGTTCTGGAAGCCAGTGACTAAAATTTCAGCATTGATAATTCTGCTTCAAGTGAAGCCTTGTCTTGCTTCTAAAAATATACAGCGTTTGTTTTACAATAACATCATAAATATTATAACAAAAAGAGAACTCCACGTCTGCTTTGGTACCCATTTGTTATTATTTCTAATAATCGCGGCCTGTCAATCATACAGTTTAAAAAGTTAGCGTAAATATGCATTAATTATCTATAATGCTATTCTATAATTATAATTGACACTATGCTACTCAAACAAGGGTGTGTTGCTACTGGTGACCTCCCGGTAGTCCGACAACCAATAGTCCGACAACGCATTGGTCAGACAGCCCTATAGTCCGACAGCCCATTGGTCCGACAACCCAATAGTCCTACAACCCTATAGTCCGACAGCCCAATAGTCCGACAATGCGTGTATATGTAATACTATAAACCTTCTATGCAATACTATAAGCCTTCAGACACAATCCAAATAACAATAAACGTTCTATAAATGCAAACCTAACTAAGTTGGTTGTTTGGTAGGAATTTCTTAATATAAGGAATACTAGCTATGATTTGGTTATATTACATGTATATGTTACAGGGAATGTCAATGTGTGTAATTGGGGCAAATATATAATTTATTGTGCTTTTTCATTTGTTTTCATTTATCTTGAAATTTCATGAAAATATTTAAAAGATTACAAATAATCCCTAATTACACACAGGGTATTTAATGTCTTTATTGTTTTTACATGCTGATCATGAAAACGATTATGGCGATGCACTCACGAAGAGTTGTACTTTGAAGGCTGATTTTTTCTTCATCATGGAGTTGGTAGGAGAGGTATAAATGTGCAAATGATGTTAGTTCATAGGTTGGTGCATATATACTTATAAAGGTTTCGTAAAGATTTCATTAACTCTTTCCTTCGTGCGTGCCCCTAGTGGTCCGCAGCAGAGTCCAGCTTATTTTAAAAGGCGACTATAGGGCTTTAGAATCTGACGGCGGTGCCCAGACCACGGATCAATTAAGGCGTGTACCCTAGTTGATCTAATAGGTTGATTTCGTTTTCTTTAAAATTACTGTTCCTTTGTTTTCTATTCCATCCTAACATTTCTCATCATTCCCCGTTCATTGGCCGAATTTCTGGATTGTGATTGTCGGGCGGGCGATCGGCGAAAATATTGTCGAAACAGTATTCTCAGCAACAAATATCAAGGCCTCTTGATATTTGGAATGCAGCATCAGCGTGGAGTCCTATACCGTGGGATTTTATTTCAGGTCTACTTCCAGTTTAACGAAATCCTTCCGTTCTTGACGTGGAAAGATTTTTATGCCCACGCGACGACATATAGTTTTACTCATGTCAGTCCGTTCGTCCGTCCGCCCTTCCGTACACAAATTTCCGTCAAACTTTTATCAGCGCGTAATAATCGCACATGAGAATGACCTAAAACTTTGTGTGGTTAGTTTAAACATATTTATTTCAATAATATCATACAAAGTTACAAGCAGACATATACAAAAACGCAAAGGATTCGGAAACAAGCTAATAAAAGCTTATATCAAGTCCGTTTCCTAATTGTTGAAAAAGTACTACATATTAGGGTGAGTAAACATGCTACATGAAGGAAATCTGTTTATATAATTTAACCCTTGTTTGACAATATATACTAAGGAATAACAGAAACAACACAAATATATTAAAAAAAATGTAAAGTAATGATGAAATGCAAGAAAAAATATGATATTGCTTAGAATCGTTTACTTGCTATGATGAAGTTTTGAGTTTTGATAAATATATCTGTATTTTGTTCAAACGTTAGGCTATCTGACCCAAATAGTAAAAGGTTTACATCAACAGGTACATTGCAGTTAATAGTAAAAATTGTATTGTCTCTAATGTTTTTGTATATGTGGCAGTAAAGTAAGTAATGAGTAGTTGACAGTGCACCTATGGTTTTTATTGGTTTCGGTTTACTCACTTTCTGTTTTTGTGCTCTTGTTTTTTATGAAGTTATGCAACTAACAGATTATTCACTTTTTTGTGTTCATGTCGTGAATAGAGGTTCAAGCTGCTTTGGTAAATTTTGAAAGGCTGGGATGGTAATCCCCGTGCATGCATAGAACAGTGATTGTCAAAGTGTGTACTGCAAGATTTGTCTCGTAAGAAATAATTATGTTTAGAAGTATAATAGCATCATTATTTAAGCGATTATTTTATCAAAAGCGTACACTAAAGCGACCGGACTAACAATGCACTATTTTGGATTGTGGCTGTTATAATACAAATGAAGTGGTCACTCAATATACAATTTGTATAATTAAATGTAGGAAGTAAACACTAACAGAACACCTAATACTAGGAGACTTGAATGTAAGTGAACGTTGCAGACTAAAGGTCAAAGGTTATAAATTGGTCGGGAAATTACAAAGAGCAGAACAATGACCGGAAGAATAGTTCAACTAGGCTTCAGTCGTGCATGGAATTGGCGACGTCTGGCGATGAGCTAGGAAACGAAACTAAACATATATTCACGAAATAGAATTTTAAGTTCGAGTCTGACTTTCGGACAAGATGCGTTCGACTGCAACCTTATTAAACAAGGTTCGCTAGTTTTCTGTCGGGTACTCTAGGTTGCACCTGTATCAAAATTGGACGCCATAATACAGCTGACACATTGCTGAAAAGCATTAAAAGAACAAAACAAAAACCTCGATCACATATACCTACTAATATTATTGTAACTTACACATTAAACAAATTACTTACTTGCACTAGAAGGTTTCGTACTTCCAGTGACTCAGCAGTGGACATTGCATTCTTTGTAAAAATTGCTAGCATTTTTTTTTAAATACCTTGAAATTTCTCCATTAAAAAAGCAAATTATAAAAAGCAGGCATTTTAGCAAATATCTAAAATATTAAGGCATTTTATAAAATGCCTAATCTAGAACATGACCTGGTTCTGGTATTTAAACAGACATGACAGAAATACAACACGTAAAAAGCTATTGTTTAGTCTACATGAACTGTAAACGTTATTGCAATGTTTGAAAAAACTCTTGACTAACAATTGTACATGTAATTACATACTAAGATGACACATTTTTTTTTACGAAAATATGCAAGTATTGATGATGACTCAACTGGCATGTCAAGTGGTTAATATAGTTCATTTCTATCCTATTTGATTAACTTAGTGATAAATATTTTACAACTTGATTTATATGTTATTTTTTATTTTTTCTCACGATATTGTTTAGGAGTCTTGACCAAATTCATCTTTGGTAAGCCACAAATGATTCCATGAGGTTCCGTTCATGTCACAATAGGGATATTTATATCGGCTTGCTTTTTTATACTTGTTAAAAGCATCGCAATACTAGTTAAAACGCAATTATTTAAATAATACTCTTCTGAAGACCCTAATCACACATAAGTACGTGCCAAGCCAGACCACAAGTTCTTAGTTCCTTTTCTGTTACCACAACGGTTGTTACTAAAAGAATGAGACAACTTCGTTTAGATTTAATCATATAATAATTTAAAGTTTTACAATCGATTCATGAAAAATAGCCGAATTCCTTCAAACATCATACTACATGAAAAGTCCCACTTTAGACAGTGAGCAAGCAAACAGATAAATAACTCTTGTCAAGTTTGTGCTGTTAAAAAAATTACTTTATAATTCAACGTTCACGTTTTCTAGTTTAAGTTAAATATTGAAGGAACGTATGTCCTGTACCGGATTGTGAAATATTTCGGATGCGGTATAAGATTAACAATAATTCTTTTATTCGTGTAAAGTCGAGTGGTTTGCGCTGACTTAACTGTATTTTGATACCTTTGAAAATCATCAATAAGCCACGCTAGATCATGATACAAATAATGTCCCATGGATTATCTTTTCAGCTACAGTTATCTCTTGACACTGTGATACAGCTTTATACTGAATTATTTTATTATTTGTGCATACATTTATAGAGCCTCAATGTTTGTGCAGTGATTCTTTTATGTATTCTGTATTTATTAACATTAAATTATGTTGACACTTTGTAGACTTATAAATGCGATAAGAGACTCTTTCTGGTTTGCTTAGTTAAACGTTGGCTTTTAGTTACAGTGCCGTTTACCAAGGGAGTCAGATCACGACTGGCGCACCAGAGCGATATTGCTGTATTTTAAGAGATAAGTGACTTAAACGACTTCAAAATGACGTCAAAAGGGACTAAAAGACTCTAAATTGACGTCAAAACGGTAAACATCTAACTACTGATTTACGACAACAAGCACCTTGCACTATTTTCTAATTTCTAAACCTTTAATTTAAAAGATATAGTAAAATAGAAAAAATTTACAGTATCACACAAATCCATTCACAAATAGTCCACGGTATGCATGGTTACTTTTTTTAAAAACAGTGTGTGACAATGACTCAGTTGACTCCTTGACACAAATGATTTTATGACGTCGGGAGATATAAATCTCAAACTAGTGAGACCAAAAGATAGTGAATTTCCTAAAACTATTGGACACATATTATTTAATTTCATAACAATACAGAGTACAGCTTTTCTAGGTGTAAAAGTTGTGAAGTAGGCTACACTACCCCCTTACCCGGGACAGACTACGAACACCAATAGACATTAGTTGTGCATAAAAAATAAACTATAATAATAATGTATCAAATCATATCCCTAAATAAGTCCGAGTTTAGCTGATATAACTGTAATGACTGTTAAAAATTCACACATTCTCACCCACATCCTCTGTTTGTGTTCCATAGCTTTTTTGTGTCTGTTTCAATGTGGACCGATTGTTTAGGATTTCCAATACAGAATTTCTCAATCAAAAAGCGGATAAGACATAAACAGTACCATATGGAAAGATAACCTTTACCTCTTTTTTACATCAGCATATCCAATAGGAATATCAGAAGCTGTATAATTCTTTTATAACCATTCTGGGCACAGACTTCACCTTAGCATCGTTGTAGAGAAAGTGGCTAGGCGGCCCCAAAAAGCGATTTCAGACCTTGCCTTCTTCAACCGATTTCCTTTCTAGCAGTAGCAAATTAGTGCAGTCGCTGGTATATAGCTTGGGGCTCATCTTTAACGTCGTGGTCGTCATCTTCAACGATCATTAGTAGTTGTGTCCTGCTTTATCTTACACAAGGCAAAATTCATAAACTGTCTTTTGGTCTGACAAATTTGCTAGTCGAATAGGAACTTCTCCATTATTTTGATTCACACCAGGGTTTTGGAAATTAACATCGGTTCATTGTGTTTGGTTAGCAATGGGCATATTAGTGACAGTACTTTAGTCTCCCATGATTTGATCCTCAATTATTACATCAGGAAGAACTTTGATATTCTCGTTACATCTGATTTTGAACTAAGTATTAATTTTGTTGGTCTTTTTGCACAGAATAGCAATGTCAGTGACAATTAGAAGTGCCTCTTGGACCTGCAGAGTACAACCATTTTTATTCATAAAGTCAAATACTGTCACAGCATGTGCATTAATTTCATCAATTTCAGCAATTGTAAGCTTTTATGAGTGATCCTAAATGTTCACAATTTAATAGGTAAATCAACCTGATCGAATACATCACATGTGCTGCCATGTGTAGTTTTCTTATTGCCGGTATGTTTCTCTATGTTTAGGTCTTACAGATTTTGGAAGCAGTTATTACGTTTGAGAATGAATGATAACTGTGTCCAACAAACAATTAACTTCAACATTTTTAAATAACTTTTAAATAACATTTAACAAACAATTTAGTTTTTTAACTTTAACAAACTATTGGACCTTAATGAACATATAAAATTAAATGCTGAACAGTTCCCATCCCCAGCCGCCTGTTTCAATGCTGTTTATAACTCGATTTGTTTCTTGCTAGTTTCTTGTTTCTATTTTAATTCATCATTTTGTGGACTTATTTTAGATAATTGTCCAACTATGTCTCATTCTTGTTCTTTTCATACTGTTGACAAAGCCCATGTTAAGATTGAAACCGTTTTTTCTCTAATACAAACGCTTCATCATCAAATAGCGAATGCAGTCATCAAAATCTTTGGGGTAGCGTTGAAATATCGACATTTGGATTTCAGGGTCGTTTATAGGTAGAAAAAAATCTGCCTTTGACAAGATGTTTGTGCATTTCTGTAGGAGAAAAATAGCAAAGAAAACCATCCGAACAAAAAGAGCCAAAAGTCAAGGGACAAGCCGAATATAGACGTACACATCTCAACGCAAAAACCAAAAACACAAAAACAGGAAAGAGGGTAACCCAACCTAATAAAAACCAGGGTGCACTCAGGTACCTGTATCTAACACTTGTCGAGTTACTCATTGTCATGTCTTAGAAAAAATGTCAAATATAGGAATAGGAAACACTACCTATGACAGCGAAAATGTCCGATCGTATTTGAGAAAATGATTTCACATAACGTAAGTGCTGTTCTAAGACTGTTATAATTTAATCGTGTAGGTTCTATGTATGTAACAATACCATGGCTATTACTCTTAAACTCGTAGCGAGTTCACATGCTTTCACCTCGTTATGCCATGCAATTAAAGAAAATATTGCCATCTTGTGGTTCCATCAAATGTAGGGAGTCATTTTGCTTAATAGTATTTGGAGCTGTATTCTGTAGGTGATTATTTTGAGTTTGAATTGCACCGATAGCATTTATTTTCTCGTCTACCTGTGGACCGGTGAGATCTGCCTGTGGCACACTCGCCATTTGAGGGACCAGGGATTTCTCTGTTATCAAGATTACGATTTAAATCATCTCCCCACCCACAGAATACACATTGATGGCCTTGAACATCCCATGTTCTTTAGGAAATGTATGATACTCCTTTCTTCAACTGGTTTTTTTCATCTATTTTCTTAATGTCACAAGATTCATCACCTGCTCTTGCATTTTATAGCTTGGTAAACTGTTTATTTGGGACTAATCAAACTAGTTTTGTTCTCAGCAGTTGTGTCTCTCCCTCGATACCCGCATCTGTATTTCTCCAGAATGTGTCAGGTCTATTAAATTAAACTCTCTATTGTAAGATGCGGGGAGTCGTTGTTCGTGACTCGTTTTCTGGGTCCCGAGTAAAGGAATAGAATATTTGCTATCATGGATTTCCCGTATATGTTATTCTATCACCTCAGATCGATCAAATCCCTAATATTCGGGATTCTCTACGTACACTGGCCACCAATGTATCGACTTTTGTGTAAATATTAGCCACATGCTGAAGTGACAAGTTATACTTTGCGCGACCCCCGACTAATGACTATATCTAATTCAGTAACTCCTCTGAAGAGCACACAAAAGTACGTGCCAAGTCAGTCCACACGATTTTAGCTGTCTGTTACTATAAGTATCGTTACTTTAGAATGAGTCACCCTTGTTTACAGTTCATGATTGACTAATTTAAACTTTTACAATCGATATTGTGAGCAAGCGAACGGATATATAAAACTGCTCAAGTTTTTGCTGTTACTCGATACCTTTATAACACAACGTTCAAGTTTGCGAGTTTAGGTTAAATAATAACTGAACGTATGTCCCATACTGGTCTGTGAAATATTTCGTATGCGATAAACGGTTAAAAATCAATTCCTTTATTCTTGTAAGTCAAATTGTTTAAGCTAACTTTGCTGTATTTTGATACCTCTAAAAATCGCCTGTATAAAATCATGGCATAAGAAATACAGAGTAGAATTTTTCTCATACTGTATGTGTAACAGTTGTGAAGTCTGATAGAGTTAATATCGTACCATATTCGCGATGATGCCGTAAGATTAAAGTAGTGATTATTTCGTACTCCTTCCACGTTAATATCGTACTATAAATATTCCATTGAAAAACATCTCTAGTCACAATTAAACAAACAACAATACGCCTATATGCAAATTCAAATACTAAATTATTTTTGCCAGCGAAAATTTATTAACTATATTAAACGTACAATATAAGTTTGTTTTTTTAATAAAAATTTGCCCATTGTCTGTCGTCGTAATTGTTGTCTTTTACTTTTTTCATGTTCATCTCTAGGAACACTAGGTAATTTAAATCAAACTTGTCATACGTATTATGGTGTGAAGGGGGTTAGAGTTTATTTTGAATATGCCCACACACTCTTTATCTCACTTCAACCAACTCAATTTGCTCTTCGTACCGCCTGGTTCATAAGCCTTTATATACTGCCTGCTCTTTTTTGGCTGCTATCCAGGGTAATGCCAGCTGTTCCATCCTTACTTTTTTGCCTCTACGTTGATTTTAGATGACAAATTTTCCGCCTCACTTTAAGGGGTCTTGTGTGTTTCATCATTAATATATTTCCAATCCATTTCTACTTTCATGCTGCATTTTTTGCATGACTTTTGGACTTTGATTTTGTTGATTGTCTTTGATACTTTGTGTTTGTCAGCGTCTGTTGTTTTCTATGTTTCACTGTCATATGTAAGGACTAAAATGACTAGGCTATTGAATAGTCTTATTTTATGTTTGTCTTGATAAAGCTGTTGTGCTACTGATAAATTGCTGAGTCTGTTTTCAATATCTTTATTGCATCCTATTTTTGATGTAGCTACAGCTCCTAAGTATGTAAATAAATAAATTTGTCTATTATGTTTTGCTGGATATCTTAAAATTTGAATTCCAGCTGAGCAAGTTCATCAGCAAAATCAAGGTCTTCTCACTTATTAAAATTTCTTCTACTTAATGTTGGTTTCATGTCTGTGTCAGATGCATGACATGGTCTATTATTAGTATTCAAAGAAAGCCTAACATGGTGCAGTCCGGTTTTACTCCTGTTGTTATTGGGAACCATCTTAATTATTTTTTACACTAAAAATCTTTGTAAAGTAGTTGTACATTCTCTTAATCTTGTCTGAAATTCCATAATATTTCATGATTGATCATAATCTTTGTCCGCAAACGGAATCAAATACATTTTAAAAATCTACAAAATTGATGAACAGTTGCGAATTCCATTCTTGTACATTGTTCTATGACGTTGCGAAGGTTAAAATATTGTTAAATATGTCTATGCCCTTTTACATGACAGCTTGGTTCTATCGCAGTTTAATTTTAACGCTTTCTAACGCTTTAATATTAAATCATGTATTCTGAAGAACACCTTGCTCTGAACTGATAGAAGAGTGATCCCTTTGTAGTCGTCACACGCTGTGTGATTCCCTCTCTTTTCAGTAAAACAATAAGGACTTTCTCCAATGCCTTTGATATTTTACTTATGAACTAGAAATTAAAGAAACCAAGTGGTTATTGTATGGACAAAAACATGCATTCTTTGTGAAGTAACCATTGTTACAGTTATTTACATATTTATATAGTATGTTTGTTGTGTATTAGTTTATTGTTCTTTTTTTCATTTCCTATACGGATATTGATATTTGTTTTTTTCAATTGTTAGTTTTAGAGTTTCATACGGAAGTATTGCAACAGCTTCCTCACCTTTGCAGAAACATTGCAGCTTGTCAATATATTGATCAAGTATCCAAGAGCTTGTAGCAAGTATACTGATTTTTGCAAACGTCACCTATATCTTCGAGATAAACTTATAAACCAAGGTTACAAGAAAGACGACTCATCCGCGCCTTTAATATGTTTGACTAAACATACAACTTCCTTGTCGAAATATAAAATCTCGTTTCAAAATATGATTAACAATCTCTCTTGTCAGACTTTCAACATCGTTGACCACTTAAAGATGTTCTGATTGTGTAGACTGTGATTATATAGTTATTGTAGATTACACGTATATGGTTATTGTAAATCAAATGTATGTGGTCATTGTAAATTACATGTATGTGGTTATTGTAGATTACATTAATGTGGTTAGTGTACATTACATGTATGTGGTTAGCGTAGATTACATGTATTTGCTTATTGTAGATTACATGTATGCGATTTTTATATTAAATGAATGTGGTTATTGTATATTACCTGTATGTGATTTTTGTATATTACATTATGTGGTTAGCGTAGATTACATGTATGTGGTTATTGCAGATCACACGTATGTGGTTAATGTAGATTACATGTATTTGATTTTTTATATTACACGAATGTGGTTATTCTAGATTACATGAATGTGGTTATTGCATATTACTTGTATGTGATTTTTGTATATAACATGTATGTGGCTAGCGTAGATTACATGTATGTGGTTATTATAGATTACATGAATGTGGTTAGTGTAGATTACATGTATGTGGGTAATGTAGATTACTTGTATGTGTTCGTAGTTATTCTATATTAGGTGAATACGGTTGTTCCAAATTAAGTGTAAAGTACATACATGCAAAAATATATTAGTTATGTATAACAGATTACACATTCAGTCCATCAAAAGGTAAAAAGAAAATAAAAACTATATCACTAATTTCACTTGTTTTAAAAGTCTTTCATACTCAAATTAAATACGATAAGTTCGTTTAAGAAAACCCACTACAATAGAAAATTATTTTCACGCCCTGTTGCAATACTTCCGTGTGAAACTCTAAAACTAACAATTAAAAAAAACAAATGTCAAGATCAGTATAGGAAATGAAAAAAAGAACAATAAACTAATACACAACAAACATACTATATAAATATGCAAATAACTGTTACAGTGGTTACTTCACCAAAAATGCATGTATTTGTCCAAACATACCTATTTTACCTTGAAGTTACATATTAGCATAAAAATAAAAACAATGGGCAACTGAAATTCAAAAAGTGAAATGACAATCTACACAGGTTGACCCATGTATTGAATATAATGTATTGTTACATGCATTATTAAAATGTCGTGTTTTGTGAATTGGAAAAATACTTGCTTGCAGCCAATTTTAATTGCTTAGGATATCTGAAAAAATTATAGCATGAAAAACACCTTGCGCTTTCATTCATTTTAAAATAATTAGGATGCACTATTTGTGAAACAAACACTCCACTTATATAATATACTAAAAGTAAGGAATTTTAAAATCTTTTATCTTCTTTGCATGAAAACCTCGGAAGACAACATCGAAAACGAATTCCATTCTGACAAGTAGGCATGTATAAACTTTCTAAGGAATAATTATTGCCATCATCGATAAAAGTTTTCCTGAAGACAACACCCTGGAAAAATATAATGTTCATATACTCATGTTTTGTCCTGCTAGGCAAGAACAATTAGATACTGACCCTCTAAAACCACAAGATCTCTGCATAGATATTTATAACAAATACAGCTAGGACGTCCCAAAGAGGAAATGGGGAGATTTTTCTACAAAACCTTTTAGTATAATGGCCTCGGATGCTCTTGTATTTTTTTTGTTTTGTTGTGCGTTAAATCTACATTTCAACATGTATGTACTACTTTATTCATATACTGTGTGCTTTGCTGAGTTTAAAGACTGTTGTAACAATTAGTCTGTTCCTATTATTTTATATGCTTATACCACAATCATTACACTTAAAATGTTCAAGCACAAACGTGTACATTTAGTATTGACATCTTCAAGTTAACATAATAGACTTGATACTTCAACGTCATTGGTTATGCTGCAATTAGTAAGTTTGCAGCAAAAATGGTCAGAATATCATGAGGCAAAATACACAAATTGGAAACATGACCCTCAAATACATTTTGTTGCGGACAATAGGTTTCTTGAGAAATGAGAGATGACGATACCCTTTCAGAGTGGTTAAAATTCACAGTCTAAAGGCGCAAATAAACATTCATGACACATCAAAGAACAAAGGCAATCTGTTCGTTGCATCACGTCACTCGTTTGATAATTTTTTTAGGAGTTATGTCTTTAAGATAATATTGCCAAATAATGTGGAGTACACTTGTAATGGCATCAGAAATAAGAACAGGGTAATTTCTTTTGGCTTTTGTAAAGGCAAATAACATAAACATATTTTATGAATGTTTATTTTATTAACACTTCGACAATCACATCAAAATATTTTAACATACACTACATAAAATAAATGTCATCAATAGGGCAGCTTAAAACAAAATATATCTGAGAGCCAAATTATTAAGAGAATTATCACTAAAATGCTTAGTGATAGTAAATCGAGTATAAGTGATGTACACTACAGGAATAACAAATCTTACAATTTGAAGCAATGTTATTGTAGTAAATTTAATCAAGGACTTTATCAATGATATGTTAAATCAGCACCGAAAAGTGACTCCAGGCTGGTGATAACTTAAGGACATTGATCTACAGCACCAAAAAGTGAATTGAGGCTGGTGATAACATCAGGGCATTGACCCAGTTGTTGCAATATCACCAAGTAAATATACCAGAAGCTTGTTCCGTGCAAACAAGACTTGAGAGTAGCGTAAAAAATAAAGAAAAACCAAATAAGACATTGTGAATCTTTTCTTACAAACATTCTACAAAGTTATGCCAGACACAGCTGAGGTCATTTACACACTTGAAATAGGAAAATATGTGATTTTAAACCTTTTTTGCTTTGATATTTTATAATTTAACTATCACACAGGCTTCAGAAACACTGGAAAAACAATAAAAATAAGAACCAATTTTGTTAATGAGATTCGCAAGTAGGTCACTTTCCATTCTTCATATAGTTGTTTTGTATTTTTTTTAATAATCGTTTTAGGTGAATGAGGTCTCTGCCAGGGTTGTGGTGGACCTTGTCCTGGGTAATGTTACTGTTATTAAGTCCTTTTTACAGCAAAGCACTTTTTTAATAGTTGTAAATAATTCATCTCTAAATCGTTTATGTATGATGCTGTAAATGAACGGATTGGATACAGAATTTATCAGATATGATCGAACAAGGAAATTATAAAGTAAATTCTCAGAAGTGTCACCAGTAAATGTTATGTGTAAAAACCGTAATATACGAACACACAAATGTGGCACAAATCCTAAAACAAACACCAAGGTCACAGTAAAAAATATTACAGTCGATCCATTGAAATTTATCGAAGATTTTCCTATTGCAAAACTTTCTTTTTTGTTCATATCATTTTTCTGATTTAACTGCTTATTTAATTTTTGTGTTTCTCCTACCGCTGCTATGAACGTTAATCCATTTCTCGTTGAGCCGATGCGCCTTCTAAACAACGTAACTCCAATACAGCAATAAGAAATAAGCATCGTTAACAGAGCTCCTACAAATGTTATCATTAGAATGTACGTATATATCTTTCCATCTCTTTCAGTTTTATCTCGAAAAGATGTACAGCCACAAGCGGTCAAATTTGTTTCCCCAACCAACAGCTCCATCTTCTCTATTCCGGAAAACTTCAACAATGGCGTAGAGAATAATATACCAACAACTACACAAAAAGCGCAAACCTTTTTTGCACGACTTGCTGTCAAAACAAAACGCGATTTGTATTTACACAAGTGGATATATCGGTCTAGTGATATTGCGACTAGAGTAAAACCAGCTGAAAGAATCAGTAAAAATTCACTGAAACGGGCTATTTTGCACAGTGGAGCGATTGTAAAGTTATAGTTGTGTGTCATATCGTACAACTCAAAAGGAATGACAACGATACAACTTAGAAAATCTAAAACGGACAAAGCTAGAATAAATACACGATTTGTTGTTTTTAGTGGTTTTCGTGCATACACATAACATACTAATCCATTTCCTATAATTCCTACTACCAGTAGTGCGCTAATTGTTATAATAACTGAAAGCAATGGTAGCTTGTGGCTTTCCAGATCAGCCAATTTCCAATTTGAGATCTGACAAGATCTTGATTTTGTTTTACCAGTAGTTATATTGCCTAGTGATGAATAATTAAGTTCCATTATGTCTCGATGTTGTAGGTTTTTATCCTTATTCCATTTTACCTGAAATGAAAATGAACGTTGTAAAAGTAAAAATGTAAATTGACACAACTGTGACGGAATTTTTTTCGTTTAAAAGTTATACTATCTGCAAGGTTTATTAGTTAACAATTAAATAATACTAATTTTGTCAGATGCATCAATGGAAATTTTATTACGATCATGCTATTAATATATCAGTGTCGTTTACACAACTAATGTATAAGACTACAAACAATCAAGTCCCCATACATATTGAGAGAGAATACTTGTGTTATGAACACCCTGCAATATTTCTGATAGAAACATTAGTTATAGAAATAGTTAATAATTTCTTCGGCATTTGGGACCTTAAACACTCATATGAGATGGGCCGTACAAGAACAAAACAATACAGATATATTTATGAACCTGTTTTCATTTATTAAAGGATCAAACAAATTTTTGATCGTATAATCCACAAACAGACACGCCAATATGTTTCAAAATGAATATATTGATACTATTATAGCATACTCAAATATATTATATATAATGTAAAATATTTACTATTGTGGGAGAAGACTCTATAAGTTTGTTTAAATTCAGTCATCCTTTTTGCTGATTTTTTGCAAATTAAATGTTTTTAGCTCCTTGCACTATAAAAAACACGTTTTGGAGATTTCAAAATTCGGACAAGTTCATTCCTGCAGCTACAAAAATCAATATTTTCGTTTCTTTCTTAACTGTCAATTCTGTTTCCGAACAGTTCACTAGGCCCTATAAGGGATAATGCTCTACGTAAGCAAAACAGTTTGCACTCCTCTTGTGAAGGTGTTAAAGGTAACCATTGCTTTACCAAATTTGTAGTGTGCAAATTTTCAAATGAAACTAGTTCGCGGTAAACAATTTATTATAAATACATACTTTGCACGTTAAGATATAATATAACAATCAATACAGCATAAAATAAGTGACATCTATTGGGCATAATCAAATTATGTTAGTAAATTTCTTTTATAAAAACCAAAATGAATACAAAATCTTACAAATGCATTGTAGTTCTACATTCACTTATTTATTCCATATGAGAAAAATACAGTCTAAATTTAATTTTCTTACAAAATTTATATCTGTTTGAAACTGTTGCATCAATTTTCAAAATAATGGAAATATTGCAAATACGTAGTTTCCTATGATTTGAACTCCATTTATGTACACGGTTACACTCAGTTTTTAATTTGTAGAAAGATACTTTACAGCACAAAAAGTATACATACGCCATATATAAAATAAAATAAAATCCTATAATTGTATCATTTCATAAACACGGAAGGTTAAATCAAAAGCACTATTTTAACACTCTACAGGAAATCCCATCCTATCCATATATAGATTGTTGCTTGATAAAACAGTCTTATTCACAAAATATGTTTGGACACATGTTAGAACCCATTTGATATTTGAACGTATTTTTAGTATACCAATTTATATACACATGATATCTATATTTTAGATAGTTTATTTTATTTTTTTGTACATCATTCAGCACAAAAATGTTACAATATGTCCACTGCATGACATGATCTCAGCCTAATAAAAGATATACTACAGTCCATTGATGAAAAACTTTTGATAAATTCTAAAACTAACAAAGTTGGTGTTTAACAAAGTTAATTTTCACTTAAAACGTAATTTCATCATTATTATATGTTCTTAGCCTTAGTTTTCTTATAATCACACTCAGACGAATGTTAGTTATTTGTTAGACACTTATCACCAAATTTAGACATGCTATTTTGAATCAGTAGAGATTGTATCAATTGCAAATCAATGGCTTTATTCAGTTTAGAAACGGTGTTATTGGCATGAATAAAATACTTTATGGATAATTGTGGGGTTTAATTTTTCGTAGAACCTATGATCGATACAATGATTTTATGTTTGAACATAAATTCAAAACAAAATTCCAATTCCTCGTGTGGGATCCATTTGGCTTACTCCAGAAAATTGTCAAGGCCAAGTTAATGGTATAGACAAGGTGCAAACAGATACTGCGTAATCCGAGGGACAGATGTATGTAGATTTTGTATATTAATAAATTAATGATGACTATAGAATTTCCAAATTGAAGATATAAATATAACTGTCATGAATTCAAGTTTATTGAGATTTTTTCCTCATATATTCCAGTAACAACGTACATGTACAGGCAATCATCAGCACTGTATGCAGGTGCTGCTTTAATACACATTTGAAGTAAAAATGTTAGACATGTAAGTCAGCTTGTTTATTATTTTGTTATGATCTCAATCTATCTAAAGTAAGCCGATGATGTCACAAAGCTTATGACATTTAAGCAGGAAGTGTACTAATGGTGCGATTTGTTTTCATATAACAAGAGAAGATATGGTTGAACCATATCGGGGAAACTCAATTAAAGTAAATGGAGGATTAAAACAGGAACCCATTTTGTATTGTAATATGAGAGATTAATACAATACAAATACAAATATAAATAATTTTATTGGCTCAAACTCATCTACAATCAATAGTGTAATGGAAAATAATATATAACATCACATGTAATGTAACGTAAATTACCGTTACATACATCAACATTACGTACATAATATGTTACGTACAATAAAGGCACTGCATTTAAAATTATTTTGCCTTTAGGTGCTAAATATAAGTAATATATTAATGATGTTCTGAAGTGCTTTTCAATGTATTTTCGCAGTTATGACACATTATTTAAATGTCTTTAGTGTGTCAGCGCTCACAAACGGTGTTACGGACCTTAATTTCTTAAACGTGACACAATAAATTTCGACTGTTTTATTCGTTGCTGACAACAATTTAAATGAAACATAGATAAGCATTTGTTATGATGATAATTGGATTCAACTTGATCTAAAACCAATAAAAGAACGTCAATAAACATGCTTTATAGAGAAAATAGATTGATTGTTTGGATGGATGTTTGCTTTATGTCCAGCGGGCATTATTTCAGTTATGTTCAGGAGTTTTGTTACATACATAAATTGGTTTTTGGCGACATGCAATCAAGTCCACATATTTTGTAACAAAAAACAACTTTTATCGAGACTATATTTCTGTCTTCATACAATACAATTTAAGAAAAATCATCAAAAGAATATTTTACCGGTGTGTTTAATGATTATTTATAAACTCAAAAGTACTTGATGCAAGAAAGCGACATGGTAAATTTGAGCAGTACTGTACACAACTATTAAAAGTAATGTATGCAAGGTCAAAACTCAAATGTCAAGATTGGGTGAACCTTCCGTCTCCAAAACATCGACATTGATACATTTTCTGTACAGAAATAATTTATTGAGACTTTCAGTGTTCACAAAATAAATATTCGACTTGAGAGTTTGACGACATGTTTTTCTTTAAAATGCAACATTTACGATGGAAGGAGACCTCATCAACGCCATCTTTGTCCCAAATTATTTACATTTGTACCGTTTGTTAAATCTGCAATCCGAATTGGGATAAAGGACTGGTTTTCGTTTGTTTTAAAAATATTCGAAATTCTGAATACATTGATTTATGTATTATTTTATTTTGCAAAGATGTACATGTGTAAATCGTGTTTACTGTTAGGACATCATGATGATCAGCTGCAGCAGCACCGGCAGCCATGGAATATTAGCTGTTTACATCACGAAAATTGTTTAATACACCATTAAAACAGTAGCAAGAAGTTCATTTTTGTTGGACATACTTACAATTCGTTAATTATACAGTTAACAATTCAGATGAAAGCGGATTGAATGTGCATTTATGATATAATATAATGATTGTTTACTAGCCAGCTTGATCGCGTAAGAATATATGAACAGAATTATATTTTTATTCAAATGCAAAGAACAAAATTATTACATTTCGCAATACAAAACATACTGTTTTTCACCTGAAAAATAATCAAAACAATATTACAGACAGAAAGTACTTACTTCGGTAAATGCAAACATCGAACTATATTATCGCGCAATAGCTCAGTAAACCGTACCTGAAATTAGTTATAACCCCACGTGTGATACAATGCAATGATTTGAGTTATGAAAATTTACCTTTTCACATTTGATATATTCTAATATATATGGTTAATACATAAATGTGGACAATATAGATTGCATAAGGATGCACTTTATTAGTTTGTGACGTAATAACCTACTGCTTTGAAATAAAATATCAAAACTATTGATTTTCGGGTGTAAGATAAGCAAATTATTGTGATCATTGTGCTTAAAATAAATACAAATTGCGATACACAGTAACAGTCGCAGAAAAATTTTCAAACTTTGCTTTGTGTTTGTATATAAATTTGTATGTATGCACTTCTTGGTTTTTATGTATCTCAAACGAAGTTGGAAAAAATATTGTTTTTGTCTAATATTTTAATTCCTCTTCCTTTCCTTTTTTTCGTTTATACGGCTGATATTGTGAGTCAAATTTCTTAATACACTTTCAGGATATATTAAATAGGCATTGCTAGTGGCGCATTCTACTTTTTAAGAGGAGGCTCGTAGTGGGTTTTTGGTGAAAGAGGTAGAGAAGGTCGCCAAATTGTTGTGAGTCCGTCCGTCCGTCCATAACAAATCTTGTCCAGGCTAGAATTTTTATCTTTTCAGGTAGGCTTTTTGATATTTGGCATGTGAGTAAATAAAAACTAATGCCATCGATGTGGACCTTTAACTTTGAACATTGACTCCTAAATATCACATCATTGCTTTTTGAGTGACTTCTTCGTGTCATAGATATAACATTGTTGTCTTTTGAGATAGTTCTTTGTTTTTTGTTGGCTTTTTAAATGATGTTTAATGCCACTTTCATCAATTTTTCAACTGGATCATGGCGTCCAGTTTTTATTAGTGGAGGAAGCCAGACCACCCAGAGAATCCCCGCCCTAGTTACTAGACAATGTGTTAAGTAAGTTTGCATTCTTGGTCTCCATATCAAAGTCGAATGGATATCAAAAATCCATACAAACAGCGTTTCATAGCGTCTAAGTATAACACCAGATTTCTATTGAAAATCATGACCACTACTTTAACAACAATAAAAACGGGATTTCAACAATACAGTGACACTTGCAAAAAATGAAATGTTTATGCTCAAATATTCAAAGACCTGCTAGACATATTACCTAGTGTAAGAGCATTAAAGCATTTGATTTTTCGACATCTACATGGCCATCACTCATATGTCACTCTGAAAGATCTCATTACACGCCGCTTTTTCAATAAAAATGGAGTGAGACTATACAAATACCCGTTAATTAACCATGACAAAACTAACTTCGCCATCAAATCAAACAATAAATATACTAAAGACCAAATCTGTCAAAACGATTTTCTCCTTGACAACATATTTTGCATGTTTATAGGACATGCTGTTGGTATTCCGATGGTTACGCATTGTGATACTCTCATCACCGACCTGTTTTTGTACCCTTATGAGGCTGAGTTTCTACAAAGCCGACCGGAGAAGAAAAATCACGACACTGGCCCAAACCTTTAATCTCACATTCCGCTATATTGATGATGTGTTGTTCCTGAACAATGCTAAATTTGGTGACTATTTGTATTCAATATTCCTAGCTAGCTTGAAAACAAAGACACCACCAATTCAAGTTGTTCGGCCATCTACGTGGACCTACTTCTAATAATAGACTTGGTAAAACTACAAACAAGACTCTACTACTAACGGCATGACTTCAACTTCCGAGTTGTCAACTTTCCGTTCAGCGATAGCAACATTCATGCAGCTCCAACGTATGGTGTGTACATTTTAATCTAGATCCTGCATCGGTATTCTGATGTTTTAAGACCACTAACTGCTGTTGACTACTAACATACTCAACAAGTGTTTGTTGTACCTAGATTGATTTTTTCACTCCAGAATTTATCGCTATGGGAAATCATTCTCTCAAAAACGATCGAAAATTTTGCTGGGTCATAGGAAGTCTTTCATATTTCTGGATTTGTCTTTTCCTAAACATAACAATGAGAAAATCGGCGGGTGTGTAATTAGAGGCAGGCACTGCTTACTCGTCCGAATCTCTTAAGTGCACCTATGGTTTTTATTGGGTTTAGGTTACTCACTGTTTTTACCCCTTGACGTTCGGCTCTTGTTGATTGGTTGGTTTTCTTGATATTTTTTGTATAATGTGTTTGTATATTAGACCTTGACCTTTCTCAAAATATGTGCAACCGATTATGTTTCAAATAATTAGACATATAAAGTTCTAGTGTTACATTTCATTGTTCGTAATGATGTTACTAGTATTTGTTGATGTTTTCAAAATCACCGGCAGAGCGTTAATGACATTTGACAAAGATGTACGCTTGAGCTCGTTCCTAAGATTGTCTAAATGGGGGCATTTTCCCTGTGTTTAATGCCTCACTATGTTTTTAAGATGAATTAAAGCACTGCTCCGTTGTTTATTATCATTTTCATACGTTTTGATTATGTGTTCAGAATTTATACACCATAGTCCTATAGTAGTAACAACTGTGGGCTTTTTGTAATTCAATGATATACAGACATTGCACAATTTTATTGATATGTAAAATTAATTAAGAAATTAGAGGCTGCATTAACTCGTGTCAATGTACTTTCATCCATCGTATCTTTATAAAACCATAAGTTGGTTTTTCCGTTTTTCATTTTTTTAATAAAAATATGTAAACAAAACTGATTCAAAATCCAATAAATTGGAATGAAAAGGATGTTGTTGGCATCGGAAGAAAGTTGGATAAATGTTCTCTTAAACAAAAACACTTGATATAGAAATATATTGTTCAAAGCGTAAATTTTGCAGTTATTTGTTCAAATTTGTTATCTACGCATATTTGGAACAGAGTCTCGGATTTAAAGTGAAAACATTAGTTAAACAATTGAATATGTTGATTAACAAATATATGCTAAATCCATTTTAACTACAATGTATTTACTACAGTGAGTTTTTAAAATAGCATTTCGAAAAAAGTCACCTGTATACTTAATTGTTTATATCGTTTTTTCATCGTGTAAAACTACTTTTCACCAAAATTGATATAAGTCGGTTGATCGGTGTGGTATATATAGGATCTTACATTGGTACAAAGTGGATTATCGGATTTCTCCAATCGAGATAGTTAAATTATGGAATTTTAAATCCGAGCCTTGGCGAGGATTAAATTTCCATAATTTAACTATCGAGATTGGAGAAATCCGATAATCCAAGAGTACTAATGTAAGATTCTGTTTCTCTAATTTTAAAAAGTAGTAAATTTGATTAACGAAGTACAAATTCTCCCAACCCCAATTTTACGTTCATGACTTGAATACGCGGTAAATGGAAGGTGTTTTGTTTATGACGTCATGAGTTCTTATTGTGACGTTATTATTTTTAACTGCTGAGAACAAGAAATTCACTAGTGACGAGAAATATTTTTTCCACACCGGTCAAGCGGTTGAAATATTACGTCAAAATTAGAGAAATATAGGATCTTACATTGGTACGAGTGGATTATCGGATTTCTCCAATCGTGATAGTTAAATTATGGAATTTTAAGTCCGAGCCTTGGCGAGGACTTAAAATTCCATAATTTAACTATCGAGATTGGAGAAATCCGATAATCCAAGAGTACTAATGTAAGATTATGTTTCTCTAATTTTAAAAAGTCGTAAATTTGCGAAACGAAGTACAAATTCTCCCAACCTAAATTTTACGTTCATGACTTGAATACGCGGTAAATGGAAGGTGTTTTGTTTATGACGTCATGAATTCTTATTGTGACGTTATTATTTTTAACCAATTAACTGCTGAGAACAACAAATTCACTAGTGACGAGAAATATTTTTTCCACACCGGTCAAGCGGTTGAAATATTGCGTCAAAATTAGAGAAATGGTTATTCTGGATTACAGATGATGTGAATTCTGTTACGCTCTTAAATGTTTGCAACACACTTGGTATGGATAGTTAGTGTATAGTGTTGTGCGTAATACCTTTGATTTGTTTTGATTAGGGTAAGGTTAGTGATGAAACTACAGCCGATTTTCTGTATATTTAGTAATGTTGTGCGTTTTTAAAACACAACTCAAGAGAAAATGAAGGTGTTTTAGTATGATTAGGAAAATGCCATTCATTGCTGAACAAAATCCAAATACACAAAACATTTAATTAATTTACTTTGTTTTGGTGCTTCTAAACTCATATATCACCTCAAAATACTACGACATAGAATTAATGTCTGATACAAAGTATATAAATTTTATTCCATCAGACCTGCGTTTCGTGTAAACAAGAATGGCGCAAAAAAAAATTTAAAGCAATTTCGGAGTACCTGACTATACCCATGGTTTTTATTGTGTTTGGGTACTCACTGTCTGTTTCTGTATTTTTGGTTGCATGTTTTCCTAAATTGTAATTGTCCCTTGCCTTTAAGCTCTTATTGTTAGGTCGTTGCTATTTTGCACAGCAAATTTAAACAGTGAATTTATCAATGAATTGATCAATGATATCAATATCAACACCGAAGACTATTGGCTATTGACTAACAGTCCAGGCAGCGACCCAGTAGTTGTATGTCAATATTACATCTACTAATATCACATGCTTTAAGAATATATGAAAAAGATTACCATTAAAGGCACCAATTTTGTGCACGAGTTTTACCTGCTTTTTTCCACATGACTCACAATTCTTTTGTATCCTTTATTTTAGGGCATAACTAACAGCAGATAAAGTGTATATATTAATTGTATGATGTTAAAATACTAAAAAAAGCTATAAATTAATTACACTTTTTGTGATTGTGTTAGGTAAATGAAGACTCTGAAAGTGTTGTGGTGGACCGTGTCCTAGGTAGTGCTACTTTTATTGAATCCTTTCTGCAGCAAATCACCTCCTTGATATTTTTAAATAATTCATCTCTAAATCGTTTATGGATGATACTGTAAATGAAGGGATTTGAAACAGAATTTATCAGATATGATCGAACAAGGAAATTATAAAGTAAATTTTCAGAATTGTCACCAGTAAATGTTATGTGTAAAAACCGTAATATACGAACACACAATTGTGGCAGAAAGCCTAGCACAAAAACCAGGGTTACAGTAAAAAATATCACAGTCGTTACACTCAAGTTAATAGAAGATTTTCCTATTGCAAAACTTTCTTTTTTGTTCATGTTCTTGTGTTGATTTGATTGCTTATTTAATGTTTTTGTTTCTTCCGCCGCTGTTATGAACGTTAATCCATTTTGCGTTGTGCCGATACGTCTTCCAAACAACGTAATTCCAATACAGGCATAAGAAATAAGCATAGTTAACAGAGCTCCTACAAATGTTATCATTAGAATGTACAAATATATTTTTCCAGCTCTTTCTTGTTTATCTCGGAAAGAAGTGCAGCCACAAGCAGTCAAATTTGTTCCCTCGACGATTAGATCTATCTTCTCTATTCCCGCAAACCTCAAAATTGGCGAAGAGAACATTATACTTATAACTACACCAAAAGCGCAAACCTTTTTTGCACGACTTGCTGTCAAAGCCAAACGCGATTTATATTTACACAGGTGGATATATCGATCTAGTGATATTGCGACTAGAGTAAAACCTGCTGAAAAAATCAGTAAAAATTCACTGAAACGTGCTATTTTGCACAGCGGAACAATTGTAAAATTGTAGCTATGTGTCATATCATATATCTCAAATGGAATAACAATGATACAACTAAGAAAATCTAAAACAGACAAAGCTAGAATAAATACACGATTTGTTGTCTTTTGTGGTTTTCGCGCGTACACATAACAGACCAATCCATTTCCAATAACTCCTATAAACAAGAGTGCGACAATTGTTAAAATAACTGAAAGCAATGGCTGCTTATTGCTTTCCTGGTCAGTCAATATCAAATTTGAGAACTGACAAGATTTTGCTTTAGTTTTATCAATAGTTATATTTGTCACTGATGAGTAGTTTAGTTCCATTATGATGTCATAATAGGGCCTTCCTTTAACTAATTTGACCTGTAAATAAAAATAAATTGGTAAGCTTAATAATTTAGACTGACACATTAATCACAAAAAATGATTCTATTAAAATTATTATAAATAGTCAATTATAGGGAATTGACAGACAGTTGAAAAGAATTTGATCCGTGCTGCCTAAAAGGAAATGAATTTAGAATAAATTGTTTATATATTTATTGTCTTGGAGTTTCGTTTATACAAGTGTAAAACATTTCTGCGCGTATGTGTGTTTAGAATATAACATAACAAGTAGGACTTCTTTAACGGTTCAAAAAGCATTTTCGTATCAGATGTGTTAGGACGCTTTGTTGTTAGAATTACAGGTTATAATACTGGAAGCCTGACTATTTGGGGGTAATGTGCGTGTGGAAAGCGTCACGCTTCTCGCCTCTTAGATTTAGACAATTATTCAGTGCATTGATTTAGCTACAGTAGGCCCAATGTTTCCTTACTCCAGGCCTACGAGTATTTTAAAATGGTATCTTGCTATACCCAAGGATAAATATTGAGAGTTAAGCAGAGCTATTGTTAGGGGCTAAAAGTAAATTGGTGCTTGCCGAATTTGTAGACCTTGTTTATTTTTAACTGAAACTAGTTAGCGTAAACAATGTATCCGGTATGGCTACGCGCCCGCTCGCTCAGAAACTAATATAATAACCATCAATAAATCAGGTGCATGTTAATTTATTGAAAATTACTAAATGATATTTAAAACCCGAGAACAAATTTACTTTACAGAAACCACTATGAATACAAAATCATTAAAATACGTTTGATACTTAAGCGTTCTTTTAATGTTCTTGTCTGCCAGACTAATTCCAAAAGGTATACCTTATTAAAAAAATATTTCGTTCTTTGTCAAAATAGTGAAAATATTACAAATATAAGTATATATACAAACGTCTAAGTATTGTAACAACCATACACTGCGACACTGTGGAACACATTCGCCTGCATTATGTCCAGCAGTCTAGACTCCTTGGCTAAATACGCTATATATAAAAATATAGATTCATTGGTAGCTGGTCAAATCGCCCCACGGTAAAATCGCCCCCGTCAAAAACGCCCCCACTTTTTGCAAAATCGCCCCCACTGTAAAATCGCCCCCTGTAAAAACGCCCCCACCTAAAGCAAAATCGCCCCAATTGACAAAATCGCCCCCACCAAAAACGCCCCCACTTTAGGCAAAATCGCCCCCACTTAACAAAATCGCCCCCCATCTTCAGCAAAATCGCCCCACTTACCAAAAGTACTATATTATAAAAATTGTCAACTTGTATAAATATTTTCTACTTTCAGAATTTAATTGTCGCTGTTTAAAAGTTAGAAATGTTTTGTTAATAATGATCGATTATTCTTTTGTAATTACGATTAAATAATCAAAGAATAATCAAAGATTTGTTAATCTTAATAAACACATCAAAATGTATACAACCTTACAAATTAATAGTTAATTATGGTAAAAAATTCCGATAAAGGCATTTGAGTAAAGTTTGTTATTGTAAGCAAACAAGCCATAAGCTTGTCCAAGCTGAAAACGATGATATATAATATGTTCCTTCCTGAACTCTCATTATACACAATGGCTAGTTACTGTATAGAGTGTTCTGAGACCGTCCGACCAAGACAAGAGGCTGTTCAATGCGACGATTGTGAGAAATGGCAGCACCGCAAATGTGGTACAGGCATTGACAGAGACCTGTATAGACGGATAGTAAAAGGTGACGAGACCTTTACTTGGTTTTGTACAAATTGCACACCCAAACCTTCTTCAGAAAGTACCAGACTATCACTACCATATCTGGACCAAAACTTTTCTCAGCCTGATATTGTCGCCATGAATCGGTCAACAGAGCAGCCTGACCAGTCAGCAGACAGGCCACCATTAGTTTCTGATCATTCAGATTGTGACTCACCCGATGTGAACGTCAGCTCTTTCAACGTCAGTGTCTCTTATGTGCAACCAAGTGTACATCGTGAAGAGTAAGTATATTTTTGCTTATTTACATGGCATGTGGACCACTTACTTTACGAATATAAATTGCTTAAATATAAAAAATATGTAATATAC
Organism: Limnoperna fortunei; assembly: GCA_944474755.1. Classification (NCBI taxonomy): domain Eukaryota; kingdom Metazoa; phylum Mollusca; class Bivalvia; order Mytilida; family Modiolidae; genus Limnoperna; species Limnoperna fortunei. Next base: position 20,335,262 of record OX104113.1, on the reverse strand, counting down.
ATAATTACATTACAAAATTGCTTAATGCTCAACGTCTTTCAAGGGATATTTCAGCTATATTTATAATTAATAAATCTATATGCATGATTATACCAATGTAGTCCTTAACATAATAAATCTATTAATTCCGATCTTTTTATATTGCAGTTCAATTGCCGATGACAGAGTCCGAAACATAGAGATAGATGCAGACGTACTATCCTTCAGTATAGTAGAGTCTGGTACCCAAAAAGGCAAAAGAAAACTGGTTGACAGTCATGGGTACACGTATAACGTAAAGGTTTGTCAGTATAAATTTAATAATTAAGAAAGTTTTTGTTTTAGTTGAAATTTAAAAAACAATGTTACTCTTTTGTATAAAATTGTAAATAATGAAAACACAATCGCCAGTCAAAATCTTGTCAATAAATATTCAGTTTTTACCGTGTTAACGTGCGTATAAAATTGTCACCTATAAAATTTATATTACTTTTACAGCGTCAACGTACCTCTACTACCGATTGGCAATGCACAGGCCGAAATAAGACTGTGAAATGCACAGCAGTGGTTAAACAGACTGGTGACACCTTCATTCTTGGCAAGGGCCACATCCATACAGCACAACCTGGTACTCTGGAGGCAGTTAGAATAAAGATGCAGGTTCGTTTTTTATAGATTTTACTAACGTCCAGCAAGCAATATTTTAGCTTGAACAAGAAGAACTATGACCAGGCACCACCCATGTACACCTTGATTCAGCGACTCTACACAGAAGCCAGTCTTATCCCTCTACAACGGAAGCTGGTATCTGAAGGCAAGCTGTCTCGGTTGCAGAGAAAACGTGCCCGCACTACCCAGGCCCAGATATTTGCACTTTGGGACCAGTACAACGCCAAAGAAATCAGCACCAACAGGTTGCTACAGCTGTGCAGTGCCATCAACGGACCAAGTCAAGAATAGACTATACAATTAACATTGTTATTGTTATTAAGTAGTAGTCAACCTAAGAATCATGCAAAATTGAAGAAAAGTGATTCATCGATAAAAAGGCTACAGTGGTTTATTTTTAACGAAAGATAGTTCAAAGTATACAAAATAAGAAATAAATAACAATTTGCTCATAACTGCCTGGTCCTGGGATAAATCTTGCCATTTTATTACAATGCTTTCTATTGAAATTATTGACAGTTTTAAGAGTTATCTCCCTTTCTTACAATTTTCCAATGCATTCTATATATTTTTTTCTCTCAGGACCAGGGCTAGTTTGGAAAAAGAGTACAAATTATCAAATCAGGGTGGAAGTAGGAGTAACATATCAAAAATAAAGTGGTGTAGGCTTTCCACCCATGAATCGCTCTTTGCATGATTCTAATAAAAAGTGGTACTTAATGTGTCTACCTAGCTCATGTTAACTAGTGCATTTTAACCAAGGTGATTCGTACACATAGACATGGTACATGTGTACTAAAGTGTGACGATGGAATTTTCGTAACCAATACGAATCAATCCGACATTACTCTGAATCAGCTTTTCTTGTATATATTATATAGGATGACAAAATTACCTTCATAGTACAGTCGCGGTAAGTATTATATACAAACGTCAAAGTATTGTGACAACCATATAATATATCTATCCAGCTTATTTCTGAAGCATCAGAAAAAGAGGTTTAATATCAAATATTTATATATATATGTCTATAAACTATGCCCAACACTGTTAGAATTAGATTTAAGATATATTAATTATTGTTTGTGGCAATTTCATCTATGCACACATTTATTCATACATTTGTTTTTTTTAGAAACATACATTACAACTCAATTTCACATGCTTACCGTTAATGCAAAACATAAATCTCATTTGACAAAAGTCCTTTTCTGTCGAAGGTCATATTATAACAAATACAGTATACATAAGGAAGATTTAAAAAATATTATAATTGTAAAATTATAGGAACACGGAAATTTTATCGAAGGCACTAAGTTCAGAGAGTTAAAGGAAAACCCATAAAAAATATGTTCCATTCCGATATTGTAGAATAATACTTTAGTACACTGATTCCAATAACATGAACCCACCTACATATATATAATAGACCCGTTGTTTCACTTGTTGTACGCCATTCAACAAAAAGGCTAAAATGTGTCAACTGCATGAAAACTTACCTTTGACGAAAAACATGAATGCGTATTTATTTTAATGGCGTCCTTTTTCAAAATTAATTTAACGGTGTAGGATAAATTCAAAAATAAAATCAAGTTGATCGTGTTAATGTGATTTCATAAATATTCTATGTTCTTGGAAATCTGTCACAGGCGGATGTAAAAACATTAATTGTTTCGACACTTATGACCAAACATGGATCAATTATTTAAGTGTTGAGATTTTTAGAAACAATTTAATTTTATTTATTTTCACAATATATATTAGATGCTATGAATTTATGTTTTAAAAATGATTTCTACTTTATATGTGGCACACATCGTTCTAGCCTAGCACAAAAACCAGGGTTACAGTAAAAAATATCACAGTCGTTACACTCAAGTTAATAGAAGATTTTCCTATTGCAAAACTTTCTTTTTTGTTCATGTTCTTGTGTTGATTTGATTGCTTATTTAATGTTTTTGTTTCTTCCGCCGCTGTTATGAACGTTAATCCATTTTGCGTTGTGCCGATACGTCTTCCAAACAACGTAATTCCAATACAGGCATAAGAAATAAGCATAGTTAACAGAGCTCCTACAAATGTTATCATTAGAATGTACAAATATATTTTTCCAGCTCTTTCTTGTTTATCTCGGAAAGAAGTGCAGCCACAAGCAGTCAAATTTGTTCCCTCGACGATTAGATCCATCTTCTCTATTCCGGCAAACCTCAAAATTGGCGAAGAGAACATTATACTTATAACTACACCAAAAGCGCAAACCTTTTTTGCACGACTTGCTGTCAAAGCCAAACGCGATTTATATCTACACAGGTGGATATATCGATCTAGTGATATTGCGACTAGAGTAAAACCTGCTGAAAAAATCAGTAAAAATTCACTGAAACGTGCTATTTTGCACAGCGGAACAATTGTAAAATTGTAGCTATGTGTCATATCATATATCTCAAATGGAATAACAATGATACAACTAAGAAAATCTAAAACAGACAAAGCTAGAATAAATACACGATTTGTTGTCTTTTGTGGTTTTCGCGCGTACACATAACAGACCAATCCATTTCCAATAACTCCTATAAACAAGAGTGCGACAATTGTTAAAATAACTGAAAGCAATGGCTGCTTATTGCTTTCCTGGTCAGTCAATATCAAATGTGGCACACATCGTGTTACTAACTAAAAGCCCAGTAAATAATGTAATGGTGCTAAGGGATAAGGCATATTCGGAATGGGTGCAGGTCAAAACGCCCCCTACCAAAACGCCCCCGTTTTCCGTTAAGACAAATTCGAATATATTTTAATGGTAAATTTGTAAATATACATTATAATGGTAAATATCAGATTCCGAGATGAATGAAATGGTGCGTTTTGACTCGAATTCTTCGGAATATTTAGTCAATTATCATATCATTCAGTAATGATCTCAATCTTTCGAAGTAAATAAGAATATGATGTACCAAATCTTATTTAAACAAAAATTGTACTGATGACAAGATTTGTTTTCATCTAAAACTGTATTTTCTCCTAAAAGTTAAATTCAGCGCACATTGGCAGATGTTTCTTTGAGTGACAATAAAAGCTGCTTACTGCGTATGGTTGAGGTTATGGTCTGTTTGTTGATCGAAAAATGTGCAAATTGTAAGAAACAATTAATTTTCACATCTAATCATCGTTAAGAAATGCGGCTGATGTTTCATTTTGATAGCGCAATTTTCTATAGTAATTTTCTACCTAAATTAGAACGGAACTGTTAACTAGCAGCAGGCGATTGTTATCTGTTCGATACCTTTCGAGTAATGGCGGGTAATGTCTCGCGGTTTGTCCGAATACCATTGAAAGCAGACAAACTTTTGTAAACAATGTATTAGTTTCTTTGGAAAAAAAATTGATGACTTACAATGTAAAATTCCGTACTAAAAGTAAAGGACGATTTGCGATATGCAAACAACAGAGGCATATTAGAAAATATGGACAGGTTATATAGTAGATAATTTTTTTCTACTGGATTTTCGTAATAATTAGGTATGATATCGAATAAGAAAAAACATTCAAGCAAAAAAAAAATAAATAATAATAAAAAGCAAAACAAAACAAAATTTTTTTAAAAGTACTCCACGGGGGTGTGACTCTAAGTATAGGTATTCTTATTCTAATGTACACGTCTATGGTTATTCTAATTGCATATATGCGGTTTTTCCAGATTTCATGTCTCTGGTTATTTCGCACATGTATGAGGTTATTCTTCTTCATTTTTTGGTCGTGTTAACAAGTCTGAATAATCTGTGTTTTCAACTGTCTAAAATAATAGCGACTAATCTATAGAGTAGACGAAGGGTCTGTTACGTATCTGGACATTACTGGTTTAAGGCCTTTTGACAAATCAAAAATTACTACAAACGTAAACGAATGTAAGATAAGAATTATTCAAGATTACATATGCTGTGAATGTGGTTATTCTACAATAATTCCTAATTATCTTACATTCGTTTACGTTATAGTCATTTTTATTGGTCAAAAAGCGGTAAGACTTCCAATTGAATCCCCAATAAAAAAAGCAATGCATTAGACTATCACAAGATACATGGAGTTCACACGGCTCGCACTTGCCCAATTGGCAATGCATGACTGTGTCCACTGTGGGGTTCACTAGTGGCTGCCACCCAGTGCCAAATTCTTTTATTTATGTTCGAAATAATGCATTTTTAGTGGGGGGTTCAAATGGAAGTCTTTCCCAAAAAGCCTCACACCAGAACATCTCAGATCCGTTCATACTTTCGTGAATGACTTTTTTGTTGTTAAACGTAAACAAATATACCGGCCATGTGTCGTATATGCTTCAGACAATAAATTTAGCAAGTACACTCGAATTTTGACGATTAAAATATCTTTAGCGATGTATCGCTTAAACGGAAAGTTATTTAGTTAAAGCAGCTGTATATTATTATTAAGGAATCATTTGTTTAGAGAAATACATACAAGAAAATATTTTAACAGTACACTTTGCTTTGGATTCATAGTTCACATTGCTGAATGAAGGGAAATTGCCGAAATTCGAGTGTGGACAAAATATGAGTGTGAAAACATATATAAACGATAATTGTTAATTTGCGTTCATATTAAGAGCATAGCAAAAAGAATGTCACAAATTGTAGGCCACTTTCCACATGCCTTAAAGGTTTATTGAATTTTTTATTTCAGGACACTGCAAACATAAGAAAATGTATATGTATTTAATGTATTATAGTAATGTAATAAAAATAATTCTAAAACTAAATAAATACAAAGCTTGGTACTTGTTTTAGGTAAATGAGGTCTCCGCCAGGGTTGTGGTGGACCGTGTCCTGGGTAATGTTACTGTTATCGAGTCCTTACTGCAACAAAACATTTTTTTCATTGTTTTAAATAATTCATCTCTAAATCGTTTATGTATGATACTGTAAATGAACGGATTGGAAACAGAATTTATCAGATATGATCGAACAAGGAAATTATAAAGTGAATTTTCAGAGGTATCACCAGTAAATGTTATGTGTAAAAACCGTAATATACGAACACACAAATGTGGCACAAATCCTAAAACAAAAACCAAGGTCACAGTAAAAAATATAACAGTCGATCCATTCAAATTAATCGAAGATTTTCCTATTGCAAAACTTTCTTTTTTCTTCATATCACTGTTCTGATTTGATTGCTTATTTAATTTTTGTGTTTCTCCTACCGCTGCTATGAACGTTAATCCATTTCTCGTTGAGCCGATACGCCTTCTGAACAATGTAACTCCAATACAGCAATAAGAAGTAAGCATCGTTAACAGAGCTCCTACAAATGTTATCATTAGAATGTACGTATATATCTTCCCATCTCTTTCAGTTTTATCTCGAAAAGATGTACAGCCACAAGCGGTCAAATTTGTTTCCCCAATCAACAGCTCCATCGTCTCTATTCCGGAAAACTTCAACAATGGCATAGAGAATATTACACTTGCAACTACACAAAAAGCGCACACCTTTTTTGCACGACTTGCTGTCAAAACAAAACGCGATTTATATCTACACAAATGTACATATCGGTCTAGTGATATTGCGACTAGTGTAAAACCTCCTGATAGAATCAATAAAAATTCACTGAAACGGGCTATTTTGCACAGCGGAACGATTGTAAAGTTATAGTTGTGTGTCATATCGTACAACTCAAAAGGAATGACGACAGTACAACTAAGAAAATCTAATACAGACAGAGCTAGAATAAATACACGATTTGTTGTTGTCTGTGGTTTCCGTGCGTATACATAAAATACTAATCCATTTCCTACAATTCCTAAAAGCAAGAGTGCGCTTATTGTTATGACAACTGAAAGCAATGTCACCTTGTCGCTTTCCTGATCTGCCAATGTCCAGTTTGAGATCTGACAACTACTTGATTCCGTTTCATCAGTAGAAGTTATATTGCTCAGTGATGAATTATTTAGTTCCATTTTGTCTCGAGATTATAGGTTGTTATCCTTAAAACATTTTACCTAAAATAAAAAAACAAGATGTATTGTCAGATGCATCAACGGAAACGTATTCTATAACGATCATACCATTAATATAACAGTGCCGTATACAAAACTACTGTTTTTACAGTGTGTTGATGGTTACATTACAGCAATTGTTCAGCTATACCTTGACGTCAGGTTTTTATTGTGGAATCAAACCGATTGCATGTGTAACCTTAATATGGCGCCTTATTGTGTTTACAAATTGACACTTATTATAGACGATCTTACATTGTTGTAATTACTACATATGATTCTTTAACCAAATGAAACATAACACTGGCAACATGACTAAAAACAGTTGTCTACATAAATATGGAGGGAGAATAAGTAAATACTGTTGTTATGAATACCCTGCACTATTTCTGATAGAAACATCAGTTATGGAAATAGTATGATATTCACTATTCACACAATAGGTAAATTTTGAGAAAGATGCTTTACCCTTAATTGAACAACGCATGCTTCAGCATAATGCAAATCATTTGTATAAAAATCAATATACAAAACAAATACATACGGAATATGTCAAATAAGTCCTATAATAAAGTAACTCCTGACCACGAAGAGTTAACACTATGCACCAAATACAGAGTTATAACTGAAAGGGCAAATCCTACCCTGTCTATAACCCATAATGTGCACGATGAAGCAATCTGATTCACATAGATGATATTCGGACGCACGTCAGAAACAGTTCGGATGTCCTAGGATTGAACGCACTTGTAGTACACCGACTCGGATAAACATCAAAACACTTCAAACACATTTAAGCTCCTTAATATATCACTTAAGCTATTTACAATTAATAGTTGTGTAATATAATAGATTGTCTTTTATACACAGTTCATCGAAGAGTTGATACATCAGGATTAAAACGAAATACAAATGAATACAAGATGTTTTAACTCAGCTATTTGATAAATATTTTAATATTTCGTCCATTAATTAAATTTTGCTAATTTTATGATAAACATAAAAATGTAATTGATATACTTATGCACAATTTAGATCAGTAAATGCTTTTAATTCATTTCGAAGACCTTTATTATATTTTGGTATTGGCCTCAAATGACAAACGCAAATCGTATCTAGACACTTGTTACCTAGTACGCTGTGAAAGTACATTGCATTTGAATCAAGTGCAAAGATTTTCATTTACATATATCCAAATAATATTTAAAGTATTGATAGACATAAAAAAACAAGAACAAAACACACGTACAAACGCACACAAACAAGAAAAAACCAATAAAACTACAACACGTGATTATTCAAAGGTTTACGCTTTCCTTACAATCCACGGTAGTCTCAATCATCCAGACGCTTAATTGCATTTTGCGTCTGCATACATCTCTTTATTGAACTCGTTATTATTACGCCCAAAACTGGGCGTAAGTTTTTGATTGGATGCTATTTTTATTGTCTAAAAAATTACTTCCGATCATACGAAGTAGTGTAAAATTGTACGAGTTTACATTGAATATTTTTTTATTAAATATAAATTTATAAACTAATTAAACAATTAGTATAATTATGCACAGTAATGAGAGCAGCACACTGTGACGTCAATTTATTATAAGAAATTCAGTTCTTAAATGATCTAACACAGGCCAGCTTAGAGGAAACTATTCAACAAGAAAATAATGTTAATGAAGCATATAGTAAATTTCAGGCAAAACTATCAGGTATAATAAACATGCACATACCGATGAAAGCACGTAAAATGGTAAATAAGCCAGCACCATTCATAAACAAAGAACTCAGACAAGCAATATATAAGAAAAAAAATGCTGCACAATAAATAAATATAAGTTAAATCTAAAAGCAACTGGGAAAATTATCGAAAACAAAGAAATGCTGTTAACAAACTTAGAAGACACTCTATACGAAATTATGGAAAGATGTATAGGTGGCCCTAAACAAAAAGATTTTTGGCCTACAATCAAACCATTTTTGACCAACAAAGGTACTCTCTAATAGCAATGACATAATTAATGATCAAAACATAGTAGCTGAAATATTTAATGACTATTTTGCAAATGTTGCAAAGGATATTGGCAATTAGAGTTGTATTATAAATTAGTTTAAACATATTTTATTTGTAATAGAACAAAATGGATTGGACACAAGTAAATTCATACTTACAGAGTCCTCTCCTCAATACAATAATAGACATTACAATGAAATATATAATAATAAGGTACAAGATCGTGAATTTTAAACGAAATAGAAAAAAAAAACAAATTTACGACCTACACACAAATAATAAAACAAAAATAGAAGTATACAAAATAACGAAATTTCACAAAAAGAAAAAAAGAGAGTGAGAGAGAGAGGGAAAAAGACAAAGTGCTGATGAGATTGTCCACTTGGAAAAATTAGGTAATTGTAAATCTTTTGGATCGTTAAATAAACTCAAAAACATTTCTAAAAATGAGAATATTTTCATCATAGGATAGATCTTTACTTCCTTGGGTAAGCGTATTGATATCAATGTTTATTCCATTCGGAAGCTAAGTTAGGTTATTTAACAGGTTGTGTATTATAAATGAAAACCATCCCAGTATTAAAGCAATCCAAGAAAATTGTAAAGTATAAAGTAAACTGGTTTTTAAAGATATAACTGATGATTTTATAGTAAAGCAAATAGACAAAATGAACATTCATAAGGCTACAGTTATGGATGATATCTCTGTTAAAGTGCTAAAAATTGCTAAACCTGCTATAGTTAAACCAATTACTAATCTAATAAATATGTCATTTTCTAAATCAGAATTTCCCAATCAGCTAAAAAATGCACTTGTAGTTGCATTACATAAGAAAAATAGTCAATTGGAGGTAGGCAACTATAGGCCTGTGAGTATTTTACCAGTGGTATCAAAGTTTTTGAGAGGGCCATATATCAGCAGCTCATAGAGTATTTTGAAAATTTATTTCACCCTTTCTGGTCAGCATTTAGACCAGGATATGGCTGCAATACAGCACTTCTCAGGGTAATTGAAGACTGGAAGAAGGCAGTTGACGAAAATCTCTATGTAGCTGCTATCCTTATGGACTTCTCAAAAGCTTTTGACTGCCTCCCACATGACTTTATACTATTATAACTTAAAGGATACGGTGTTAAAGACAATTCTTTGAATCTTTTACAAAATTATTTAACAGATAGGAAACAATGCGTTAAAGTCGGAAATAACTTAAGTACATATTTATTAATGGTGTTCCCCAGGGTTCTATCCTGGGCCCTGTTCTTTTTAATATATTTATCAATTATATTGTGAAAGAAAGCACTCTTTATAATTATGCAGATGACAATAAATTGTCTTACGCAGGACCTGACCTAGATGGATTAGTTAACACTTTGTATGAAAGTAAAGCTTTAATTAATTGGTTTGATGTTAATAAAATGAAAACTAATCCAGAAAAATTGCAGGTAATTGCCATAGGGAACAAAACAAAAAATGGGAGCTTGAAATTCACTTTGGATGGGCATGTAATTGAATGTGAAAATAAAATTAAACTTTTGGGAGTGACAATAGATTATCAGCTGCGTTTTAATACATACATCACCATTATTTGTAATAAGGCCTCAAGACAGTTAAATGTTTTAAAGAATTGGTAAACATTTGTCGAAACTGTGAAGATTGACAATATACTATTAATTTATTTTATTAAACTTCAATTATTGTCCTATTGTTTGGCATTTTGTGGGGAGGGTAATACTAAAAAAATTGAAAAAATTCAAGAACGTGCCTTGAGGTTTATATACGATGATAATTCAAGTGACTACGAGACTCTTTTATACAAATCTAGAATGCCAACTTTAAAAATTAGAAGAATGAGATGTATGGCAACTGAGGTTTTTAAAATTATACATAAGAAATCACCACTGTACTTACAAGATATTATTAGTTTTAACAATTCTAATTACTCTTTCAGAAAGAAAAACACTGTTAATATTCCACAGGTGAGAACAACACATTATGGTTTGCATTCGCTGAGATATGCTGGAGCAACACTCTGGAATGAGCTGCCTGACAGCAAACCTCAACCAATTCAAAAGCCTTATAAACAACTGGAATGGCAGTTATTGCAGATGTAGCTCCTGCAGGTCTCAGTGAATCACTCCTTTGAGCCTTCGCTGTAAACATGTAATTAATGCTGTGTTGATGCTTATTTCACTTTATCTCACATTGATATACATAATTTTTGCAAACTTTTGCTTAGATAATGGCTAGTTACAGTATCTATCAGTGCGTTTAGTTGTAGTATCAACTAATCTCTGTGCTTTTGATGCTAATAACTTATCTTGGTGCTTACGAGTGTGCTATAACAGATCGGGTTGCTTTTAGCTGTGCTTAAATCTGATATTTGTGCTTTTAGTTGTGCTTAAACTGTGCTTTATGATTTTATGTGTGTATAACTGCACTTTATGCTTTTATTTATGCTTATAACTGATCTCAATGCTTTTAGATATTCTAACTGATAAATATACTTAAAATGATCCAAGTGTTTTAGTTAAAAATTATGATGTTTAATGTTCTTAAAGCATGCCTTTAACAATGTGTATGATCTCTTAACAAGTAACTTGCTTTTTATCATGTACATGTATATGTATGTATAAGCCTGCCCTAACAAATATATGTTTTAAATATAATGTTATGTTTGTATGTCGGCAAAAAGCTCTACAGAGCTTATGTTTGTTATATGTTTATATAATCCGGCTTTAAATAAAATTTTATTGTCTTCTTGTCTTGTCTTATTATAAGTGTTTTCGGGTTTTTTCTGGTCTAAAAATAGGGCCCTAAAAATAAACTGTTTTGTCTCCACCTATTGGTAGCGAAATTAAAACAAGGTGTTCCCAGACGCAATTATAAATGTGTGTGGGTGAACGAGACTAAATCCACGGATGTTTACATATTGTGGTCACCTAAAGATGATATCCTCTTTAGCATAAGCGTCCTCCGGATATAACGTCATGTCAGGAGCATTGGATGTTGCAATTGTATCTTCTCTATTTTATGTTCTCTAGACAAACCATTTTGTAAAATAGATAAGTTAGAGTAGAACGCAAGTACTATGACGTCATTTCTCTTCAATGTTTACATTTCTCAGTTGAGTTTACATTTAGATTGGTAATTTAACATAAAGTAAGAATGTAATGTCTTCTGAAGATTTTAAAATTGACATGCGCAAGTGATATTTGGCGTCATTTTATTAACCAATGAAAATGCTTTTATCGTTTGTACTGATCTGGTCAGTTTGAAAGTAAAGCTTGCGTAAATGAAAAATATGGCAAAAGCGGACCAGTTTAACGGTTTACATTGCAAAAATACCAATGGGTTAGTCGTCATAAAAGCATATCCTGACGTTCACGAACATTTTCATATTAGGTTATAATGTACTATTAACGTACTACTGCTTTTACTTTTCTCTAATTTCAAAAACACTGCCAGAACCAAGGATATAAAAATGTGAGAAGTTACATTACTTTATAACTTTATCATTTCAAATTAATTTTTAAACAATTTAAAATGTGACTGAAACTGAAAGAATCTGTAGGTAAATACATTTGTTTTTCTAGGTATCACAAGGTCACTGTAATGTATATTAATGTCCATTTTACTTAGTGTTTGTTTAAAGTAAAGTATGTTCTCTAATTTTGACGTAATATTTCAACCGCTTGACCGGTGTGGAAAAAATATTTCTCATCACTAGTGAATTTCTTGTTCTTCCGTAAATGGCCGATTTCTGGTACAGATGACCCAGTACAGATGAGCTCACGCGCACACATCTGTACTTGCTGCGTCATCCAATCAAAACGCCATAAACAGGAACGTTGTTATGGAAGCATAACAACGTTCTTTTCTATGACGTTCTTGTTTCTGGCGTTCTGATTGGACGTCAGAGACAATGGAGTCTAAGACAATGGAGAGTCTATATGTTATAACGATGTGAAAGTTGTTGGTTAACGGAAGAAATCGGTACTTTCATACGTTTTTGGGAAAGTCCGTGTGAACTTTCGCTCGTGATAGAAATTTTTATGTCTTTTGGCTCGTTCCGCTGCGCTCCACTCGCGAAAAGACATAAAATTTCTATCACTCGTGAAAGATCAACCGGTCTTTTCCAAAAACGTATGAAAGAACCTATTATTCTCAGCAGTTGATTGGTTAAAAACAATAACGTCACAATAAGAACTCATGACGTCATAAACAAAACACCTTCCATTTACCGCGTATTCAAGTCATGAACGTAAAATTGGGGTTGGGAGAATTTGTACTTTGTTTCGCAAATTTACTACTTTTTAAAATTAGAGAAACAGAATCTTACATTAGTACTCTTGGATTATCGGATTTCTCCAATCGAGATAGTTAAATTATGGAATTTAAGGCTCGGACTTAAAATTCCATAATTTAACTATCTCGATTGGAGAAATCCGATAATCCACTCGTACCAATGTAAGATCCTATATTTCTTTGATATAATGTACGATGTATTTTTTAAAATCTGGATGATGGTCTATACAAATTTCTATTACCTGTAGACCTAGTGCATTAGTAACATAATAGCCCTACTTTTGCAGTCATGTGAAATTTGTGGACAGCCATAAATAATCAAAGTTTGTCACATAATCTGTCTTCTTGGATTTTTTTTAAGAGTGTTTACTTAGTAAGGCTTTTATTTCTGGGATAACTTTTTATTTTGGCTTCCGCAAATTTCGAATATGTTTTTGGAAAGACTTCCATTTGAACCCCACTAAAAATGCATTATTTCGAACGTAAAGAAAAGAATTTGGCACTGGGTGGCAGCCTCTGGTGAACCCCACAGTGGACAGTGTCATTTTTGCCAATTGGGCAAGTGCGAGTCGTGTGAACTCCATGCATCTTGTGATAATCTAATGCATTGCGTATTTTATTGGGGGTTCAACTGGAAGTCTTACCATGTTTTTTACAATGATGAAAAACGTGCTAAGTTCTTAAGAAAGTGAAGTTTAACAGCAAAAGACGATTTAAAACCTTAACAGAATACTATGTCATATATATATTTATGTCTATAAATTTAATCTTTATTCTTCCAACACGAGATTTTTTTCTGTTGTTTCGTTTTTTTCTTTGTTGCCGTTTAATATGGCAGCCTGTTTTTATCAACGTTTGTTATATCAACTTAAACTCTTTACAGGTTGTCTGGTTTTTGTATATCTACTGTGCTTTGAGGTTGTCTTCCTATGGGTGATATTTTTTAATAGTCGTATGAGCAAATGCATCATTTATGATTAATCTCAAAACAGCATTGTTTTAAGCACAGGACACAATATACACAATGCGTGGATGAACATTAACATTTAAAGAAATCGAGACGGCAATGAAAAATACACAACACATGTCTACTAAATAGAAACAATGCAGTTGATTGGTCAAACTAATCCTCATTTGTCATTGAAACCAAAATGGTGGTGTTTTGACATGTTTTAGTTGTTGCCCCAAACAAAAAAAAAAAAAAAACAAAAACAAAAACAAAACAAAACGCAAAGCCGTGTTACAATATGAGTATTATTAATGTGCTGAATCTCGAAGTCTACGGGAATACAACCCACGGAAGGTATAATCGATATAAATAACATAGTACCAAATTAATCATTTAAGACAACGGGTAAAACATGTCCAGTGTTCTACATATAATCAAAATCTGGATGTATTGAGTCTTTAATGAGCGCTAATTCCTAATTTTAATAATTTGACATGAAGTGTTTGTAAATAGTACTTTTGACTTACCCAGGATTATGTAGTACAAAATTAATCATTTAAGAAAACTGGTCAAACATGTCAAGTGTTCTACTTATAATCAAAATCTGGATTATTGTCGATGTCTCGAGCCTTTAATGAGTCTAATTGCTAATTGTCAATAGTTTGACATGAAGTGTTTGTAAATAGTACTTTTGGCTTACACAGGATTATAACGGATTACTTCGCCAACTGTTGACATATAACCCCTTCAGTCAGTAATTAAACTACGCTTTATTAATAAATGAATATACAAATCCTGAACTTTAATCAAACTGTGAATTTGATCCGTATACCAATACGAATACGAATAACTACAAGTTAACGTAAATCGTTGACAATGTTTTGACATTCAGAACAAATCTTGTTGCTACCATCATTATGCAACACTCGGTAGTTTTTGTTTTTATCTGCATGTATAAGAAGGATTGAAAGTTTTGCGACTTTTATTCATATATAATACTTCAAACATTGGTGCACACTCAAAAACTCAGGAAAATCCTGTTTATTGATATATGAACTTTTGCAAATTCAGTAATTGGCTTGAAAATACATTGTACATGTGTGTATGTAGTTCTGTATTTTGAACTAAACCACGTAGATAAACTAATAGGGTTTCTTGCCTTGTCAAATTAAAAATGCATTGTTTTCCTTTGAACAAGCCTAGTAAACACACCTGTTAATAAACTCTCAAAATATATAATAAATTTATGTTTGTATTTCTATATTGGTGTATTAGTAAGTAATTGATATACTATTCGTCACATAGGTGTCAGTTTGATCACGGAATTTGTTATCGATCTAAAAGCTGGTTTTTTGTTTTGATCTGACGACGGTTGTTTCGTCAGATATATCGATTCGTATTAAACTTCCAGCATTAGTTCAGTCAAATTAAACACAAAAATATATTAAAATTTTTTTTAAAAAAACCAAATAATTCTTTACGAGTCAATGATCGGAAATCCTGACTTACTTTTAAAGCAGCTTGACCACTACTTGCGTACTTCTTAATAAAATTAAGTTGTAATAGTTCTATGTTGAAGCGCGTTAGGGAAGTGCAACTATCTCAACACGTGAAGTCGGATTTGAGTCCACAGTTATACAAGCTTTTTATATTTGCCCCTCCCCCTTTTTTTAAGGACACCTGGCCCACCTTATACAACGGAGTTGTCCCCAGTTATAGTTGGTAGTGGTTAAAGCTGTTTTATAAATACTGCAACTATTTAAGATAAACGCAACAGTTGAGAAAACAATCTGAAAACTGTATCTTACCTGAGAGCTACCATATTTGTTTATGAGCTATAAATAACTTGAAGGTTTTATACGGATCATTTCACAGTTTGTCACAATCAAAAGTATATGATAGCGTTATATTTATAATGACATGAACTTACTGCCATGTGGGATGTCGTAACGTAGAAAAATAATATTTTTCACGGTATTTGTTATGGAAGCTTTCGAAATATTTTCTACAGGGTGGTAAAAGGAAACGCGTGACCCTATAAAGTCTTAATGAATAACTCGAAGATGATAAAAAAACATGTTTTAAATTAAGTTATTATTTTAAACTTGTTTTGTTTGAATACACGCCCCGCCCCCCCCCCCCCCCCCCCCCGTGTTTGAATACTGCAAAGACTTATCTACTTACTTGTTTCTTAAGATGAATTTCTATCACAAAGCTTGTTTTTTACTATACCTCGTTACTACCACCGGATGAACGTCAATAATATTATTTCCGAATGTACTTAGTATATAAAGACAGATATATATGCTATAAGTAGCAAATTAAATTGCACACTGACATTATTTATGTTTACAAGTATACAAACACCCATGAAGCAACAAACCTACATGCAAATCATAATACTCTGCATGAACCTGTACATCTGTACATTAACACTGTACTACACATACACTTTGCCATCAAAAAGATTAAACCCACATGCAAAACGACAAACAAAAATCCCAAACTGATACTGTTATACATATGCATACTCTTGATAAATCAATCAGGGGACATAAATCCCAATCCAGGTCCATCACTTAACACCACAAAATATGACTGTGGATATTGTTTGCAAGAAGTCACCTGGTCAGATAAGGGGATCATGTGCGACAGCTGTGACCAGTGGTATCACACTCAATGTCAAGGTGTTGGCAATGACACATATAGCATGCTAGCTGATAGTAAACATGTATGGTACTGTCTTCGTTGTGCTTTGCCAAATTACTCAACCGGCTTATCTGACTCACTAGACACACTGTCTGATTCAAATTTGTATGATACACTGCATTTAGATAATACTACATGCTCAGATTTCCTAGACCATCCACCGCAAGCAACATCGTCGCCAAAACCAAACAAAAGCCCCCACAATAATCCTAAACAATTAAGAAAAAAGACAAACCAGCGTCTAGTTATTCTTAATATAAATTGTCAATCTATCAAGACAAAGGTGCCTGAATTACACCAAGTAATAAACCAAGTTAAACCTGATATTATAGTTGGCACGGAATCTTGGCTCAACCCAGAAATAAACAACTCTGAAATATTTCCAAACAACATGTTCTCAATTTATCGTAAAGACAGAACAAATATAAAAGGTGGTGGTGTTTTCTTAGCAATATCTAACAACCTTATCTCTTCAGAACAACCTGAATTAAACACAGATTGTGAAATAATATGGGCAAAAATAAATATCAAAGGTATCAAAAGCATCAATGTTGGAGCATACTACAAACCTCATGAAAATGACACTGAAAGTATCAACGAACAAATCTTTACATAGAATACCAACAAATAGCCACATTTGGCTCCTTGGAGACTTTAACCTCCCAAAATATGACTGGTCAAATCAAGAACTCAAACCAGACTGCAAATTTACAAGCACTTACACCAATTTTTTGGAAATAATAAATGACCACAACCTAGAACAAATAGTAAAATTAACCACTAGAAATGAAAACACTCTAGATTTATATTTCATAAACCAGCCATCACTCATTCAAAACACCAAAACACTCCCAAGCCTAGGGTAATCAGATCATGACATTGTATTCCACGAACTGAACAAAATAACTGGGAGAAAACATAGAACTCCACGAAAAATCAATCAGTATAATAAAGCCAACTGGGAAGAAATCAAACATGAGATCAAACAAATCAGCAAAGACTATTTCTCCAACACAGAATTGAAAAACACTGAAGAAAAATGGGATTATATAAAAACTAGAACAGAAGATATAGTGAATAGACATGTTCCAACAAAGACAATACAACCCAAATGTGACATACCATGGTTAACACGAGAGATAAAAAGACTCATAAGGAAAAGAGACCGCCTTTACAAAAAAGCTAAAAATAGTAGAAGTAAAAACACCTTCGAACAGGTCAAACAAACCAAAAAGATTGTACAACAAAAACTAAGACAATCCTACTGGAGTTACATAGAAAAGAACATATTAGAAGATAGCAAATCAGGTGAAAGTAAACCAAGTAAAAAGTTCTGGTCATTTATTAGAACCCAAAAAAGTGAAAACATCGGTGTTGCTCCTCTCAAAGTAAATGGCATCACTAAGACCCAACCATCCGAACTAGCAGAAGAACTAAATAACCAGTTCCACTCAGCATTCACAACTCCCGAGCCCTTAAACCTAACACATATTTGTGAATTACAACAACTTAATAATACCAAACAACACCGCAGCATGAACCCAATAACAATAACACCAGAGGGGACATGTAAACTATTACAAAACCTCAATCCCAAAAAAGCGATAGGGCCAGACATGATCTCACCACACTTTTTGAAAGAAGTTGCTACAGAAATATCGCCAATTATAACTGACATTTTCAACTCGTCTATCAACTCAGGAATAGTGCCAAAAGACTGGAAAAATGCAATAGTCACACCGGTTTTTAAAAAAGGAGCAAAATCAAAACCAGAAAACTACAGGCCCATATCACTTACATGTATTCTAAGTAAAGTACTA
This sequence comes from Limnoperna fortunei, assembly GCA_944474755.1. Lineage (NCBI taxonomy): Eukaryota > Metazoa > Mollusca > Bivalvia > Mytilida > Modiolidae > Limnoperna > Limnoperna fortunei. The sequence goes on along the minus strand of OX104113.1, from coordinate 20,316,806 downwards.
GAACACATATTAGTAACATCAATCATGAATCATCTAGATATTAACCACCTTCTTTACCCACTCCAGCATGGTTTCGGATCTAAACTAAGCTGTGAAACACAACTCTTAACTTTTACACAACAAATTTTCGATGATATGGCAAAAGGCAAACAAACTGATGTAATAGTAATGGATTTTAGCAAGGCTTTTGATAAGGTGGACCACCAAAGACTTATCCTAAAACTTAAACGCATGGGCATTGACAACAAAACTTTTAATTGGATACAAGCTTGGTTAAACAATCGTTCACAAAAAGTTGTTGTAGATGGCCACATGTCCAATAGTTGTCCAGTGCTCTCAGGCGTGCCACAAGGCTCTGTTCTAGGCCCATGTCTGTTTCTAATCTATATAAACGACATGCCAGACAACCTAAAAAGTAATGTTCGCCTGTTTGCTGACGACACTATTGTTTACCTGACCATCTCATCCACTACCGATTGTCATACACTACAGTGTGACCTACACAAACTTGAAAAGTGGGAGAACGAATGGCTAATGTCTTTTAACCCAGATAAGTGTGAGATAATAAGAATATCAAGAAAACGGACTTCCATCATTTATGACTACAAACTGCATAACCAAATACTTAAAACAACCGACAAAGCTAAATATCTGGGAATTACAATCACAAAAGACTTAAGCTGGAACAATCACATCAACACAATCTCAAACAAAGCAAATGCATCATTACAATTCATTAAAAGGAACATCAAAACAAATAATATCAAAACAAAAGAAACAGCATACAAGACCTACGTAAGACCAAAACTAGAATACTGCAACATCATATGGGATCCCTGGCAAAAAGATCTAATAAACAAACTTGAAATGACTCAAAGAAGAGCAGCAAGATACACACTCAACCAATACCACTATCAAAGTAGCGTTAACGCCATGCTCCAGCAACTTGAATGGCCTACATTACAACAAAGAAGAAACTTAACATCAGTAACAATGCTTTACAAGATCCAACATCAACTAGTCAACATTATCACTCCACCGAACTATATGATACCGACAAGAGACCATAAATTCCTTCTACCATTCTCTCCCACAAACTACCATGCACACTCCTTCTTTCCCAGAGCAATAAAAATATGGAATTCACTCCCCTCTGCAGTTGCTTATAGCCCAGACTTGGACTCGTTCAAGACTGGTGCATCCTCATTCCTATATACATTCTAATTAAATAGTTGTTTTTATCTTATGTTACAAAAACTAAAAAAAAAAGTATCACTCATTTGTACATATGTTCAGTGTTCCCTCTCTAAATTGTTTCATTTTATTGTTTTAAAATTGTATATTTCCGGCATGCGCCTCCTTAGTAATCATCACCTTATTGATGTTCAAGGAGTATCCTGTAGATGTAGATGTAAACCACTTAAATGAACATACATGCATAGTTAGAAATGTAATTTATGAATGCCTTTGTAACCTTATAATGGAAGTGCGCAATAGTTTCGATTGCAGCTGAATCAACTCATTTTCACACGATTATGTGTCTAGATTAGTTATTACTGCTCAGTTGTCATAGGATCATAAAAGGTTAGCGCCTGGCTTATAGGATTGTAATGATGTGTTATACTTAAGTTTTATATGTCATTGTAAATTTTAAGTGCTTGAATTAAGAAAATTGGAATTATTTTAGATTTTATACCATGCAAATTTAAATTACTTAATGACCAATTGTCAATTTGAAACAGGAAATTTTTGCACAGTTGTTTGCACTGGGCTATTAAATAATTTGTTGAGGAAATATTATTTTAGCAAGTCAGTTAATAATAATATAATCTTTAAATGATAAACTTAAAAAGTGTTTTGTTACAATAAATACATACTACTACTAAACATAGGGTGTCCCAAGTCATACCAGGACCTTTATAGCTACTATTACTACTAGACAAAGGGTGTCCCAAAGTCAATCCAGGAACTTTATATCTGCTGCTATTACTAGACAAAGGGTGTCCCAGGTCAATCCGGGAACTTTATATCTGTTACTACTACTAGACATAAGGGGTCCCAAGTCATACCAGGACCCTTATAGCTACTACTACTAGACAGAGGGTGTCCCAAGTCAATCCAGGAACTTTATATCGGCTACTACTACTAGACAGTGGGTGTCCCAAGTCATACCAGGGCGTTTATAGCTACTACTACTACTACTAGACAGAGGGTGTCCCAAGTCATAACAGGACCTTTATAGCTACTACTACTACTAGACAGAGAGTGACCGAAATCATTCCAGGACCTTTATAGCTACTACTACTACTAGACAAAGGGTGACCCAAATCATTCCAGGACCTTTATAGCTACTACTACTACTAGACAAAGGGTGTCCCAAGTCATTCCAGGACCTTTATAGCTACTACTACTAGACAGAGGATGTCCCAAGTCTTGCCAGTGCCTTTTTGCTACTACTACTAGACAAGAGGGTGTCCCAAGTCAATTCATGAACTTTATATCTGCTACTACTACTAGACAGGGGGTGTCCCAAGTTAATCCGGGAACTTTATATCTGCTACTACTACTACTACTAGACAGAGGGAATCCCAAGTCAATCCATGAACTTTGTATCTGTTACTACTACTAGACACAAGGGGTCCCAAGTCATACTGGGACCTTTATATCTTCTGCGAGTACTAGACATAAGGGGTCCTAATTCATACCAGGACCCTTATAGCTACTACTACTAGAGGGTGTCCCAAGTCAATCCAGGAACTTTATATCTGTTACTACTACGAGACAAAGGGTGCCCCAAGTCATACCAAACTTTTATATCTACTACTACTACTAGACAAAGGGTGTCCCAAGTCATACCAGGACCTTTATAGCTAAAACTACTAGTCAGAAGGTGTCCAAAGTCATTCTATGGCCATTCGTTGGTATAAAACGATATAACATTGTTGTCAATCTGGGATGACCCTCTATATAACAATGTTGTCTGTCTGTGATGACCCTTTAAATAACAATGTTGTCAATTTGTGATGACCCTCGATATTACAGTGTTGTCAGTCTGTGATGACCCTCTATATAACAATGTTGTCAGTCAGTGATGACCCTCTATATAACAATGTTGTCAGTCTGTGATGACCCTCTATATAACAATGTTGTCAATCTGTGATGACCCTCTATATAACAATGTTTTCAGCTATATAACAATGTTGTCAGTCTGTGATGACCCTTTATATAACAATGTTGTCAGTCTGTGATGACCCTCTATATAACAATGTTGTCAATCTGTGATGACCCTCTATATAACAATGTTTTCAGCTATATAACAATGATGTCAATCTGTTATGACCCTCTATATTACAATGTTGTCAGTCAGTGATGACCTATATATAACAATGTTGTCAGTCAGTGATGACCCTCGATATAACAATGTTGTCAGTCTGTGATGACCCTCTATATAAGAATGTTGTCAGTCAGTGATGACCCTCGATATAACAATGTTGTCAGTCTGTGATGACCTATATATAACAATGTTGTCAGTCTGTGATGAGTTTTTATATAACAATGATGTCAGTCAGTGATGACCCTCTATATAACAATGTTGTCAGTCTGTGATGACTCTCTATATAACAATGTTGTCAGTCAGTGATGACCCTCTATATAACAATGTTGTCAATCTGTGATGACCCTCTATATAACAATGTTGTCAGTCAGTGATGACCCTCTATATAACAATGATGTCAGTCTGTGATGACCCTCTATATAACAATGTTGTCAGTCAGTGATGACCCTCTAAATAACAATGTTGTCAATCTGTGATGACCCTCTATATAACAATGTTGTCAGTCTGTGATGACCCTCTATATAACAATGTTGTCAGTCATTGATGACCCTCTATATAACAATGTTGTCAGTCATTGATGATCCTCTATATAACAATGATGTCAGTCTGTGATGACCCTCTATATAACAATGTTGTCAGTCTGTGATGACTATATAACAATGTTGTCAGTCTGTGATGACCCTCTATATAACAATGTTGTCAGTCTGTGATGACCCTCTATATAACAATGATGTCAGTCTGTGATGACCCTCTATATAACAATGTTGTCAGTCATTGATGACCCTCTATATAACAATGATGTCAGTCTGTGATGACCCTCTATATAACAATGTTGTCAGTCATTGATGACCCTCTATATAACAATGATGTCAGTCTGTGATGACCCTCTATATAACAATGTTGTCAGTCTGTGATGACCCTCTATATAACAATGTTGTCAGTCAGTGATGACCCTCTATATAACAATGTTGTCAATCTGTGATGACCCTCTATATAACAATGTTGTCAGTCAGTGATGACCCTCTATATAACAATGATGTCAGTCTGTGATGACCCTCTATATAACAATGTTGTCAGTCAGTGATGACCCTCTATATAACAATGTTGTCAATCTGTGATGACCCTCTATATAACAATGTTGTCAGTGATGACCCTCTATATAACAATGTTGTCAGTCTGTGATGACCCTCTATATAACAATGTTGTCAGTCATTGATGACCCTCTATATAACAATGATGTCAGTCTGTGATGACCCTCTCTATAACAATGTTGTCAGTCTGTGATGACCCTCTATATAACAGTGTTGTCAGTCAGTGATGACCCTCTATATAACAATGTTGCCAGTCTGTGATGACCCTCTATATAACAATGTTGTCAGTCTGTGATGACCCTTTATATAACAATGTTGTCAGTCTGTGATGACCCTCTATATAACAATGTTGTCAGTCTGTGATGACCCTCTATATAACAATGTTGTCAGTCATTGATGACCCTCTATATAACAATGTTGTCAGTCTGTGATGACCCTCTATATAACAATGTTGTCAGTCAGTGATTACCCTCTATATAACAATGTTGTCAGTCTGTGATGACCCTCTATATAACAATGATGTCAGTCTGTGATGACCCTCTATATAACAATGTTGTCAGTCATTGATGACCATCTATATAACAATGATGTCAGTTTGTGATGACCCTCTATATAATATTGTTGTCAGTCTGTGATGACCCTCTATATAACAATGTTGTCAGTCAGTGATGACCCTCTATATAACAATGTTGTCAATCTGTGATGACCCTCTATATAACAATGTTGTCAGTCAGTGATGAACCTCTATATAACAATGATGTCAGTCTGTGATGACCCTCTATATAACAATGTTGTCAGTCAGTGATGACCCTCTATATAACAATGTTGTCAATCTGTGATGACCCTCTATATAACAATGTTGTCAGTCTGTGATGACCCTCTATATAACAATGTTGTCAGTCATTGATGACCCTCTATATAACAATGTTGTCAGTCTGTGATGACCCTCTATATAACAATGTTGTCAGTCAGTGATTACCCTCTATATAACAATGTTGTCAGTCTGTGATGACCCTCTATATAACAATGTTGTCAGTCAGTGATTACCCTCTGTATAACAATGTTGTCAGTCAGTGATTACCCTCTATATAACAATGTTGTCAGTCAGTGATGACCCTCTATATAACAATGTTGTCAGTCTGTGATGACCCTCTACATAACAATGTTGTCAGTCAGTGATTACCCTCTATATAACAATGTTGTCAGTCAGTGATGACCCTCTATATAACAATGTTGTCAGTCTGTGATGACCCTCTATATAACAATGTTGTCAGTCAGTTATGACCCTCTATATAACAATGTTGTCAGTCTGTGATGACCCTCTATATAACAATGTTGTCAGTCTGTGATGACCCTCTATATAACAATGTTGTCAGTCATTGATGACCCTCTAAATAACAATGTTGTCAGTCAGTGATGACCCTCGATATAACAATGTTGTCAGTCTGTGATGACCCTCTATATAACAATGATGTCAGTCTGTGATGACCCTCTATATAACAATGTTGTCAGTCTGTGATGACCCTCTATATTAATGTTGTCAGTCAGTGATGACCCTCTATATAACAATGATGTCAGTCTGTGATGACCCTCTATATAACAATGTTGTCAGTCAGTGATGACCCTCTATATAACAATGTTGTCAATCTGTGATGACCCTCTATATAACAATGTTGTCAGTCAGTGATGACCCTCTATATAACAATGTTGTCAGTCTGTGATGACCCTCTATATAACAATGTTGTCAGTCATCGATGATCCTCTATATAACAATGATGTCAGTCTGTGATGACCCTCTATATAACAATGTTGTCAGTCTGTGATCACCCTCTATATAACAATGATGTCAGTCTGTGATGACCCTCTATATAACAATGTTGTCAGTCAGTGATGACCCTCTATATAACAACGTTGTCAGTCATTGATGACCCTCTATATAACAATGTTGTCAGTCTGTGATGACCCTCTATATAACAATGTTGTCAGTCATTGATGACCCTCTATATAACAATGATGTCAGTTTGTGATGACCCTCTATATAACAATGTTGTCAGTTATTGATGACTCTCTATATAACAATGTTGTCAGTCGTTGATGACCCTCTATATAACAATGTTGTCAGTCTGTGATGACCCTCTATATAACAATGTTGTCAGTCTGTGATGACCCTCTATATAACAATGTTGTCAGTCATTGACGGCCCTCTATATAACAATGTTGTCAGTCTGTGATGACCCTCTATATAACAATGTTGTCAGTCAGTGATTACCCTCTATATAACAATTTTGTCAGTCTGTGATGACCCTCAATATAACAATGTTGTCAGTCAGTGATTACCCTCTATATAACAATGTTGTCAGTCAGTGATTACCCTCTATATAACAATGTGGTCAGTATGTTATGACCCTCTATATAACAATGTTGTCAGTCAGTGATGACCCTCTATATAACAATGTTTTCAGTCTGTGATGACCCTCTATATAACAATGTTGTCAGTCAGTGATGACCCTTTATATAACAATGTTGTCAGTCTGTGATGACCCTCTATATAACAATGTTGTCAGTCAGTGATTACCCTCTTTATAACAATGTTGTCAGTCAGTAATGACCCTCTATATAACAATGTTGTCAGTCTGTGATGACCCTCTATATAACAATGTTGTCAGTCAGTGATAACCCTCTATATAACAATGATGTCAGTCTGTGATGACCCTATATATAACAATGTTGTCAGTCATTGATGACCCTCTATATAACAATGATGTCAGTCAGTGATGACCCTCGATATAACAATGTTGTCAGTCTGTGATGACCCTCTATATAACAATGTTGTCAGTCTGTTATGACCCTCTATATAACAATGTTGTCAGTCATTGATGACCTTCTATATAACAAAGATGTCAGTCAGTGATGACCCTCGATATAACAATGTTGTCAGTCTGTGATGACCCTCTATATAACAATGTTGTCAGTCTGTTATGACCCTCTATATAACAATGTTGTCAGTCATTGATGACCCTCTATATAACAATGTTGTCAGTCATTGATGACCTTCTATATAACAATGATGTCAGTCAGTGATGACCCTCGATATAACAATGTTGTCAGTCTGTGATGACCCTCTATATAACAATGTTGTCAGTCTGTTATGACCCTCTATATAACAATGTTGTCAGTCATTGATGACCCTCTATATAACAATGTTGTCAGTCAGTGATGACCCTCGATATAACAATGTTGTCAATCTGTGATGACCCTCTATATAACAATGATGTCAGTCTGTGATGACCCTCTATATAACAATGTTGTCAGTCTGTGATGACCCTCGATATAACAATGTTGTCAGTCTTTGATGACCCTCTATATGACAATGTTGTCAGTCATTGATGACCCTCTATATAACAATCATGTCAGTCTGTGATGACCCTCTATATAACAATGTTGTCAGTCATTGATGACCCTCTATATAACAATGTTGTCAGTCATTGATAACCCTCTATATAACCATATATATATGACCCTCTATAGTCAGCGATGACCCTCTATAGAATATTACAATACATAAAGTATTGAATAAAGGTGGCAAAAATGTAACAGTTGCCATTTAGCGTCAAGTATGTATTGTTAACGATGAATGTAAGCATTAAAAAATTCAAACTTATATAGACATCAACCCTATAGATCTTAGTAGAGAAGTTTGTTACAGCTGCGTTACAAGCCTCGTATTGACTCATACTTATACTCAAGGAAAAGAACAGTAAACTTGGTCAGAGATCTATATAGTTTTTAGTTATTCTGAGTATTTTTTAAATATTCATTGACATTATATAAGTTTTAACAGTCAACATCAATCTCTGCTGTGCTGTCATCGGTTTTTTCCTCCCCGGAAATCCTTCAAAAATAAAAAAAAACAAAAAGAACTAGTCACAATATACATCGCCATGCACCAGAACGATTTTAAACATAAAAAACAAGGAAAACTGAATTTTCTTGGACTTTGATTTGTGGATTGTCTTTACGGTTTTCTTGGTGTTCGGTATTTTGTTATTACCTTCATTTATCAATAAATAAAAAAGTTGAAACCATCCATTATTTAGAATAATAATCGTTTCCGAATCTGTGTAGGACTAAATCGTTTACTCTCTTCTGGAGTTTACTGGCTGATGAATCATATCGAAATATAGAAATTCTTTTCTTCCTATTAATTGTTAATGCATTTTTGTACTTGTCTTGGATGAGTTTTTAACGTCCTACACCGCCAACCAAGTGCCCTTGGTCGGACGGTTAGTGGATGTTGTATTTAGATAGTGTCATGAAATAAACCTTTAAAACAAAAATGTAAAAACTAACAGAGGATGTTAGGATAACATAATAACAATTGCTTCTTCCCATTTAAATCAAATTAATATTCGTAAACTGGTTTGTTTTTGGTAGTATTGTATTGTGTCGTGGTTGTGGAATTTTTATTGTTTTGAAAAATTCCTGCATGTCTGTTTTATTATGGTACTACAGTAAAGGCGGTGGGGTCTGGTATCCATTTAACCGGTTCAACCCCATCACAGTTCCCAAGCCAGTATGTTACATCCTCTTATTAAGTTAGATGTGTGTATATATTCTTACTTTTCGCAAATATAATACTGTGTTTTGAAACAGGAAACATCATTCCACTGTCCAGAGTGTCTCATCTCAGCACAGTGTTCGTTTCCCGCCCAATTATTGGGTTCTCCTGGCCAGAAGTTGATGTACTCCATAGCATATCCGGTTACCCATTTAAATGTTCCCTCCTCATCAAAATCATTCAAACCAATAAAATGCCAATTCCCTATCAACAACATATACTAAATAAATTTTGTGGTTGCCACTTTATGACAATTACAACATCAGTTCTAATAACCATAGACTTTTTCCCTGCTAAAGTATTGACTAATTGTTAAACCGGGTGATGTGCTATGACCGCAGTGAAGTATATTGTGCATGGACAAAGGAGGAATATATTAAACTGTTATTACGTCGCAGTCGGTATATTTTCTAATTGTGACCTTTGAACTAAAAGATATTAACCCATGTTAAAGAATGATTATTGAAGAAAAACTTGCATTCTGATTGGACAAAAATATGGGTTCGAACAATTTACTATGAAATGCTCTAGAATGCATCACAGTTTGCATTTCTCAATTATTATTCCACCAAAATTGTATTTTAAAACAATACACGGTCATTATACAGTTTTAGAAAATTATATGTATGCTAAAGAATGCCATTAAGAATTGTGCTATACAATAATTACATTATAAAAACCAAACGTCGTGTAAATTTTCGCGCGGTTTTGTCCGGTCGTTTCTTTGCTCTTCTTATATATTTTGTCTTTGTTTATCCATGGTCAATGTAAACAACCCTCAATCCAGCGATTATTTAAGCCATATTTTCTTCATTATTGCCGTACGATCCTATACATAAAGCTGTTAAGTCAGCATCGATTCATAACCACTTGAAATAGACAAAAAGTGGTTTGATAACACCTATTTTTAACTGCAGGGACCTTTAATACACGCACGGCCCACAAAATTAAGACTACAATTCGCTTATGATTCCGTTACATTGAGACCTCAATTACCCATACAATTTTATACTGTGTCGCTCCACCCCAATTTTTTGTGGAAAATTCTGCAAGTAAACACATTTAAAGATTTCAATTCATATTAAATATGCATTGAGTTGACATTTTATGTTCCTGTGAGAACAACACAATTCTAATCAAAATATCTTACTTAGAGTTCCAATATGTTCAAATCATTTAAAGTTTTGAAAAAGTTCCCAGGCTATTCGATGTAAAAAAATTCATTGCTCACACTTACCATAGTCATGGAGATTTGAAAGAACAAAGGCGTTTTCCTCAGCATCCACAATGTCTACTAACCATCCACCGTACCTCTGACAATCACTCTAAAAGAGCTCAACGTTGCAATATGATATATGGTTCTTAAAAATTAAATTATTTTTTATTTCAGTCCTATAACCATATTGCATTCTTGTTTGCTATAGAACGCGTGTTTCGTTGCAATTGTTATTGTCCTGATAATATGTTTTTGTTTGTTGGTTGATTTTTTTGGTGTTTACCGCCACTTTCAGCAATTTTTCAGCTATATCATGGCGTCCAGTTTTTATTGGGGGAGGAAGCCGGAGTAACCAGAGAAAACTCCCGACCTGCGGTAGGAAAACTGGCAATCCTTGTCAATTAAGATTGGAGTCGAGTACACCCTGCCCGCAGTAAGACTCGAACCCACAAACTCAGTGTTTTTGTTTGTTTTTCATATGTAAATTTCCTAATACAATAGAACAACATTGGTTTGAAAACTAAATGTTCCGCTAGTACTACTTAAAGGATTTAAGGGGATGCAGGACTTCAACCGTCATTTTTTTGAAAATCTCAAAAGCGGAAGCGTATTAGGGTCACCAATTTTTTTTCCTAATTGTCAACTTTTTTCTCGGAATTATCAACTTTTATCTCGGAATTTCCGACTTCTCTGAATAATCGACTTTAAACTCGGAATTACCGACTTTATTCTCGGAATTATCGACTTTAATATCGGAATTTCCGACTTTAATCTCGGAATTCCGACTTTATTCTCGGAATTTTCTATTTCTATATTTCACTCCCGTTTCTGTTTTCATCCCTCTCTGTGCCTCTTAAAAAGCTTATACACTCATGTCTAACCTATATTTTCACTGTTTAGCCAATACGAAGCGAAGGTTTGAAATACAAAGAGATTGTGAGCTGTTTGGAATTGCTCCATGGATATAAATGTATACACATTTCAACAGAATTGGGCTATCCCCGGGAAATATAGACCATAGGCCCTAGGTGCGTTTTCTTGGTTCTTGCTATTTAAAGTCATATTTAAGAAGGGGGTCTTGGCTAATAAAGTCGGTAATTCCGAGTTTAAAGCCGATAATTCCGAGAATAAAGTCGATAATTCCGAGAATAAAGTCGGTAATTCCGAGATAAAAGTCGATAATTCCGAGATAAAAGTCGATAATTCCGAGTATACAGAAGTCGACAATTCCGAGATTAAAGTCGATAATTCCAAGTTTAAAGTAAGAAATTCCGAGATTAAAGTTGACAATTAGAAAAAATAAATAAATTGGTGGCCCTAATACGCTTCCGTACAAAACAGATATTACATATGTAGTAAAATTAATAATAATTTATTATTGGTCAAACGGATAAACGAGTTCGGTATAAATACGAATTTTTAGTTCTTTTTGACCTGTTATTTTTCAAAAGACAACAATTTAACTCAGAAACCCTATTTTTTTCCCTCCATCACTAAAATGTATACCATTTGCTAGACAAAAAAATTCAGACAATTTCAATGGAAAGAAATTGTTTAATCTATTATTTTAATGTTTTTAATTCTGTATAATCTACATGTATTAGAACATTTGATACTTCGTTGTTCAACCCCTCGAAAATCAGCTCTGAAACCCCTATTTGTTATTTTGAATTATGATTACTGTCAAGTTTAAAGAAAAGTCAGTGACAAATTATTTTCAGTGTAAGTTCCCTGAACCCCCTTAATCCGTGATGTACACTATCTTTGACCTTTTAATATTTACATCGTACTTTATTGTAACTTAATACAAGGATTTCTTTGTGTTGGATTTCATTTCACGTTCTGCATCTTCTATGATAAGCAAAAGGTATTTAAAAGGGTATCCAACGTACTTTGTAAATACAATGAAAATGAAACGTATACACATTTAAAAAAATATATATATCATTATACTTTTAAATTATACCTGTGCGTCAAACCAATTTAGTTGTTCATCTACGAAGAGATAACACGAATCTCTAAAACTTTTCCATTTCCCATGACATGCACCATGTACTGAAACAAATTAAAAAAAAAGAATTACAGCATGTCATTAGAACTGAGCGGTAAATATAAAATTATCTACTATTATTTGATACATCATGATGAAAAACACATGTGACATACATTGAAATCCGCTAATCAATCAATCAATCAATCAAAACTTTGGTTAATAGCTTGAAATATATTTTATTTCAATTACTTTTGTTTATTTATTACCAACATTTTGTTACAAATTAAACCAAATTTCGATAATGATCATTGACAATGACAATATACTTTACAAAGGGAAAAGTCTACATGTCCACCCTAATAATTGTACAAGTCTATCTAATAATACTGCAAAACATTCTGTAGGCAGTATGGAACGCCATAGCTGTCTTCTGTGGTATAAGTTAAATATTTGCTGTTTTTGTTTGATTATTATATGCTATAGTTCGTAATTATATGTTGTTAAATTATATGCTGTGGTTTCGTAATTGTATGCTATTCACATTATTATATGCTGTGGTTTCGTAAATATTTGACGTTGTTCCATTATTATATGCTTTGGCTTCGTAACTATATGCTGTGGTTCCATTATTATATGGGGTGAATTCATAATTATTTGCTGTTATTAAATTATTAGATATGTTGTGGTTTCTTTATTATATATGCTGTTGTTACATTATTATATGCCGTGGTTTCGTTATTATACGCTGTTGTTACATTACTATATTCTGTGGTTTCGTAATTATATTATGAATATAGGCGCAGTCTAAATGCGAGCATCGCACATTGTTCATGACGTTACTTCAGAGAAATCTAACAGTTCCTCTACATTCCATTGGTGACGCGACGTCTTTATCTAATGTATTGACGCCGTCACAAAACTGTCAATTTAAAATACAGCGTTTCAGATGGCTGCAAAAAAATTGTCTGACATTTTTGTAGTTATTTAAACAAATAAACACTTTAACTTTATCGATGTCAAAACCATTTTTGTCTACTTTCATATTAATTGTATGTGCTCTTCTACAATATTTTCTTCGGATAGCTCAGCTACCATCTGAAATGGATTTGTTCATATGGATCACTTGATTTTTTTACACACGCATGTGACCGTATAGCTTGCATCTGCGATGCTTATCAAAGTATATGCATAGAATATCACGGTATATGCACATAATATGAAAGTATAAGCATATAATGAAAACATTAAGACATAAGGCAGGAACGGTATCGTATAATTATAGGTCCGCCCAATTTACGTACCCGCCGGACACGTAAAATTAACATTTTGGGTCCGGGTCTCGATATTTTAAGAGCTGTGATAGGAAGATCAAGAGATGGAACATTTGATACAGTTTGGCGTCCAGGTCTATGGTCTAAATTACTAGAAACCTCTATCGATGGAAAAATGTATAATGTTATTGTAAATATGTATAGTAATATAAAGTCAAGAATATTCGATGGTGTAGAGTACTCTAGCTTTTTTCCTTGTAACATTGGAGCAGGCAAGGGGAAAATCTTTCCCCTTTATTATTTTCTCTATATGTAAATGACTTAGAATCTTTTATGATGGACAAAAACATTTGTGGTTTACAAAGTATTTCAAATGATATAGAAACAGAACTTGATAAATATATAAAGCTTTATCTTATCTTATATGCAGACGATACTGTGCTTTTGTCGGAATCTGATCTCGATCTGCAAAATCAACTCAACTATTTATATGAATATTGTACCGTGTGGAAACTAAAAGTTAACGTTGATAAAAGTCAAATTGTTGTTTTTTCTAAAGGAAGGTCTCAAAATAATTTTAGCTTTAAATACAATAGAGAGGAAATAGATATTGTAAACGAGTTTATGTACCTTGGAGTATTTTTTAAGAGAACAAGAAGTTTTGCAAGAGCAAAAAAATATAACATAGAGAAGGCAACGCGTGCGACGTATGACGTCATACGAAATGGAAGGATACATAACCTGTCAATAGAGTGTCAGTTAGATTTATTTGACAAGATTATTCAGCCTATTTTATTATATGGTTGCGAAGTTTGGGGAATGGGAAATAATTCAGCCATAGAAAGGGTGCATATTAAATTCTGTAAATTACTTATGCGTGTTAAAAAATCCACACCAGATTATATGATCTACGGTGAACTAGGACGCTATCCTCTTGATATATGTATTAAGCTTCGACTCATTAAATATTGGTCAAAGCTTATATGTGGGAAAAAAGAAAAACTGCCATTTATTCTCTATCGTCTGGCACACAAGAATCTTGCAAATACTCCTTGGCTTAAATATGTTAAGTCCATATTAGATGATTGTGGAAAATCAAATGTATGGACCTAACAATCATTTCTTAGTATATCATGGCTGTATTCATCTATTAAACAAACGCTTTTAGATCAATTTAAACAGAACTGGCTTTCCAAGGTACATGAATCTCCAAAATCTCTTAATTATATAATTTATAAAGACAAAATCGAATTTGAAAATTATTTTAATATTCTCAATGATAAATATGCTATATCACTTTGTAAGTTCCGTACTATGAACCACAAACTACCTATAGAGACTGGTAGATGGCTCAACATTCCAAGAGAAAATAGAACCTGCACATTATGTCAAAATCAAGATATCGGAGACGAATTCCACTACCTACTAGTTTGTCCTACACTCAGCTATGAAAGGAAGATATTTATTAAACAAAACATCTATGCACGTCCCAATATCCTTAAAAATCTTCTAGACTTGTATATTATTTTTTGTTTATGCTGTATCGTCATGTTTGTCGATCCGATACTTAATAAGCTTTACTGGTTGGTAGACTCTTTAGACGTTTATATAATATTTTGAACTACCTGTATTGTGTTTTTACACTATCCCAGTGGACTTATATCATTCCATCACCGAGTGAAAAAATACTTGAAGCATGTAGAGTTAAACGCCACTGATGAGTCTTAAGTAGACGAAACGCGCGTCTGGCGTAAGGAATTTGTCACCTTGGTAATTTTGATTACATCTTGTTGGAATATTTGAGGAAAGCCAAGTAACAGCACGGCACGTCCGCGGCTGGCGGACTTGAAAAGCAACTATTTTGGGTTAAGTTGGAAATGAGAAAGTTTAAGATTAATATGTTATGACTTGTTTACGTCATTTATTTATATTGACATTCAGTGACTAAGGCCATTCGTTGGTCAGTCTTTGTCTAAATTTTTGACAAGAAACACCGTCATTTGTATCGTTGCATAATCTTCTAGACTTGTATATTATTTTTTGTTTATGCTGTATCGTCATGTTTGTCGATCCGATACTTAATA
Source organism: Limnoperna fortunei (assembly GCA_944474755.1). Classification (NCBI taxonomy): domain Eukaryota; kingdom Metazoa; phylum Mollusca; class Bivalvia; order Mytilida; family Modiolidae; genus Limnoperna; species Limnoperna fortunei. The sequence goes on along the minus strand of OX104113.1, from coordinate 20,301,199 downwards.
AGCTTTACTGGTTGGTAGACTCTTTAGACGTTTATATATATATATATATATATATATATATATATATATATATATATATATATATATATATATATATATATATATATATATATATATATATATTTTTTTTTTTTTCTTTTCTCTGTACCTATGTAATGGTCTTAAGAGAATTAAAAAAAAAAGATATAAAGGTCCGCCCTAATAAGAATTGCCCGCCCAATTTACGTATCCGGTCTTTATTTTGAAATGTAGCATATGAAGATTAAAAATAACAACCAAATATGAATAACGTACGTTCTGCACAATAACTTAAATTCGAATATGTGCTATATATATGGGTTCAAATATCGTCGGAAACCCACGTCCGGTCGCATAAAACCATAAACACTAAATATACAACCATATCATAATCAACTGTCTATTTGCAAATATAGTCAGCAGGGACATTATAAATCGAGGCTTTTAAAATGTGTACCTGTGTCTTAAAAATATAAATGTCCGAGTTATTCACTGATGATACGCAAGTCCTGCAGCCTCAAAAGAAAACTAAAGAACAAATATCTTGAAAAAAGCAAGTTTAATTGGTAATGTTAAAGTAAAATTGGTAGTGTTTATATTAAAAAGAAAGTAGTCTACACGTGAGTTTACCGTGGAATTACTAGTATTACGTTACACCCCGGACCTTATTAATTATTATAGACGATAATCGATCGAGAGCGGACCCAAAATGTTAACACTACGGGTCCGGGCGGACCCGGACCGGTAATTGTACGACAACGGCGTTCCACATCTCTATGCTTGCTATGATGTGGTTCCATTATTATATGAGGTGGTTTCGTAATTATATGCTGTTATTATATGCTATGGTTTCGTAAATATAGCATATAATTATGAAACTACAACATTTAAAAATGGAACAACAGTATATTTTCACAGCAAATAATAAAGAAATAACAGCATATAATTAACTTATACCAAATAAGACAGCTATGGCGTTCCATAAGGCAAGGTGTGCTTGACTTCAACCTTAATTGACAAGGATTGCTAGTTTTCCTGTGGAGAGTCCAGTGTTTTCACATTTACCAACATCTTCACACACTGAAGTTTATTCCAGCTTTTCGTTAAGGAGAGAGACAACTCAATACTTATTGAGTACAAATAATATTAAATTTTTAGAAAACATAAACAGTATACATATTTAGTACTTAGTAAAATTTTATACGATGTTTAACATATAATGTTAAGATTCTCGGAAGGACCTCTGAAATTAACTTACACATCATGTCCTACTTATTTACAAAAGCATATCTACGCACGTATTAAATTAACTAAGCCAGGTATGAAAGCAAATATCCCAAACCAATGTTTTTTTAACTACGTCTACCTCAATAAAACATAACTTTAACTTATAAAAATATTAGAGTACGAAGATACCCATTTACCCTTTATAAATTTTACATGGCAAAACACGCGAGTAGTAGTCAATTATTCATCTAATATAAGCTTTAATAAGAAAATTTAGAAAATCCACTAATCCGTCCGAGTATTTTTTCTATTCTGCAGACAATTAAGCAGAAAGCCACTTATTCAAACAGTCCCTTATTTAAATGTTAACTTTATGTGGCAGACTTTTGAGCGGAGAGCAACTAATTCATCAAAATATTAACTTTATCTGACAACCTTATCATTCACTTTACTTATTAATAATCAGACACTAGTATAGAAAGCCTTATATATGGTGGTACCACTCGTGAAGGGATGCGGGAGACACCACAGCAGAATGGGTGCACCAAAGTCAAAACTTCAAATTATATAGACAGAACTCTGTCTACTTCAGATTCGTGACCGGTAATAGATAATACTCATTATCAAACAGTTCTATAGACTATTATCTATGTCAATTATATAAAAGGTCCTAGGTGAAAGTCTGGAGGAATGACGCCTTCGACTTTACCGTAGTGAGTTTATTCTATCCAAGTGAGGTCCGTGCTTATATATATCTATTTATTTTAAATTTACTTACCAAGACTCAATAGCAGAAATCCACATATCAAACGCAGTAAACCATTCATGGTGAAGTAATAGTTTACTCAGTTTCGATTCCACCGATATTTAAACGCTCTAATACTATGTAGGCTGACTTCAAAAAGACAAAGGCACATCTGTAGCTTTGAAAATTATACTTAATATTGTTAAATTATTCTTTTTTAAAGTTGATTATACATTATTATTGTGTAATTGTCACGGCATGTTAATGTCAAATTGCTTTAACATTTCAGGCAAAAGTTATATACAATATACATGACCGAAATAAACATTACTAGTTAGTATTTTGCAATAATTTTGATTTTTGAAAAATATAATCTGCATATAAATAATGTTCAGTACTGTCAAAAATTGTCAAGTTGTTTCAGCGGAAAAGATTTTTAAAATTCCAGCCAATCGGGTACAATAATTGCTCGTGACAGCCTTTCCCTTTCTAAAATTTCGACATAACAATTTGAAAAACACATTTTTGTGATCAAGAATTTAAAATCAGGGTTTCAGAAATATACATTTAAAATAAAGAAATTAGAGTTAAGAAAGAGGAAAAGTATGTAGGATGAAGAATTAAAATGTTAGAATTTGGAATGAAAAATTTGCGCATCGGTATTAAGAAGATACAAGTCAGAAGTTCGAATGTAGAATCAAGCATAACGAATTTATAATGTGCAAGTATGAAAGTTGACCACACTGTTAGTTTAGTAAAGAAATTATTATTAGAACTAAAATTTCTCAAAAACATACAAAACGAAGACCACTACAAGATGCAGTTTAATTAGCTGTTAAACACTATCGGTATTTATGCATAAACAAAAATGAATAAGAATATAATCCTCAAGGCGGCGAGAATAGAAAAGGGGAGCACGTGAAATATTTAATGTAAATTATATTGGTTCCTAATAGAGGTTCTTACTGTATGCTAAACATAACATGTTTTGTCATTCGGAATCCTGATTTCTAATTAACTGAAATTAAAAATAAATCTCCTTTTAGAATACATGGCAGAAATAAAATTCTCATTGAACAAATATGACTAAGAGATTCGTTAAATATTTCTTACCTCGTGGACAACTTCTGTTTTATGTTAAACTGCGTTATAAACCACAGAGATGCAAGACAGACTTTCCAGAGCCTCAAGTTTTTGGGACCTCGGTGGCCGAATGGTATATATAGGTAGTTTTCCATTTACGTGTCAGAATTAATGGGTTGATGCCTCTGTTGGACTGAAAGTCCCCGAAGGTATCACCAGCCCAGTAGTTACACTTCGGCGCTGACAGGAATATCATTAATTATTTCAGTGCTATAGTCATAGTCTAATTTTCTGACCTTAAATTACGGACATTATTTTAATTCAGAGGTTTTTCTATTTTCAAGGTGTAAAAAGCCGTAGCCGGACTTGGTAAAACGTTTTGGAATTTTGTGGTGATTAAAGCTCTGCAACATCTTCATCGTTTTGATTTTAAATATTATTTTTGGTATGGTTGATGACATTTTGTATTACGTTTGTTGAAATTAATAATGTTTAAATTCTCGTCTGAAAATACCTTCACACGTTCAGCGTAACTTTAATGAAAAAACACGAGGTAGGTGGCTTCTAATGATCCACTTTAAAAATGCCAATTTCTTGCCAATCGTAATTTTAATATTGCAAAAATAGAAAATTCTTGCTTATCGTCATCTATTTACCAGGTTAGATGATGGCTGTTGAGAACCTTTTGTTTCTAAGGTATATGTTTTCTGTTTGACGAAGTATTTTAATGTATGACTCTTCATTTCTTTTGCCACTGTCTGTAATATTCGTGCATCCGTAATTGTTATCATTTCCATTAAAATAAATTATTATCATAAGGTTATATGAACACATTTTTTAACATACCTCAAACAGGCTCTCATCAAGTTTAAGTACATCTTTAAAGTTTACTTGTTTACTAACTGTTTTCTATAAACCTAATATTTTAGCAGAATTAAACGGTTCTGGTTTGAAAGTAAAATTCAAGAAAATGAATAAATTAGACGTTAGAATAAACTTAGTACATGACAAATACTATTATCATTAAACACTTTGCAAGACTTCATTTGCATTAAAGTAATGTAGAAAATTTCGAATTGTTGGCACATTATATTGCACCAATCCGTGGTCAGTGTGTATAATTAAGTAACGTCATAACACACGATTTTACATCTAATCACTGTTACGCTTTTGTCCTGGTACTCCAGTAAATTTGCGTATTTGATAATGCCATTTGCTTGTGCATACCGAAGTTTTCATCTGTCATTCTACGCCCATCAGCCGTTCGTCAAATTTGTTTTTTTTTTTAAATATCCTCTGATGCTAAAACGAACCATCTTTTTTTTCTATTGTTTGAATTTTTTTTGCAAACATTGTTTTATATTATAATATTCAGTATAACTCGATGGCTTTAAACAAATCGTTGTTTTATTTCATCTTTCAAATTGCATGCGTCAATGATTCGATCCGTAATTTTTTGTAAGTTTATCATGTGTGCAATAAATAGGCAAGTTAAATCGCTGTATTGTATGCATTACCAGAACTAGAAATATATCCGATAACACAATGGATCTTAGTCACTAAACAGAATAAATACATATTGATAAAATATTGTTTTAACTTAGACAATAACATTTTGTTATTTTCCAATTAAAAATGTTCCAACGGGACGTGCCCACCGTGACCGGAACTCGCCGCATGCGTATTACTACGCCATTCATTTAAATCCTTGTTAATATGATCATGGGTTTGTCAAGTTGAGGATTTTACCCGGACCCGACCTGACTAATTCAAGTTTCCTGTAGGTTAAAAATCTTTTTGGCTCTTCCATATTGAAGAATTCCTTTGATCTAGACATTTTTTCAGCAGTAATAGACAATCAAAACAGACGAATGAAATTATCGCCTAAACAATTATAGCTGATTACACGTGGCGCTCTGACATTAATTTCGCAAAGCAGAGTTTAGGACTCTTTAAATAGATCATTCATATTGTCAGAAAGGGGCTTGGTGAGCAAATTGTCTACTTTATTAGCCAGTTAGTATTGGTCAGCGACAAATTCGTGCTCAATTTCGGCCAAGTTGTGCCTGATCTCAAACTAAATTGATGAGGATTGCCAGTTATTCTGCTGAAGGTCTGGGTTCTCACCAATCTTAATTGACAAAGAATGCCAGTTTTCCTACCGAAGGTCCGTGGTTTTCTCCGGGTACTCCGGCTTCCTATCCAATAAAAACTGGACGCAATGAAATAGCTGAATGAAAGTGGCGTTTAACATCATTCAAACAAACAAAATAAAATTTTATTTGTTTTTGCTAGATAAATACATTTTGGCGCATTATACCCACATCTACTGATAACAAGAAATATTCATGTTAACATGATTTATGTATTTTAAAATGTTTTGTGATTCTATGGCTTTAATATGTTACCCATTGTAATAATTAAGGACGATGTTTAATTCAAATAGGATTAAAATCTCTATATTGAATCTTTGATTGTTTCGTGCTTCAAATGGATACTAATATACTGTTCAGTTTTTGATTGGACTGGTATGACTTTTATTCATTTTAATTACTAAAAAAAAATGGCAGAACGCATCGAACAACACAAAGGATGGCAAATGTCGATGCTCGCTCAATTCATTAAGCCATCTTGCTGTGTGACTATAATACTTTTTCCGATTAAATCACTTTAATCTTATATGTTGTTTGGAGAAACAGTCGCAGAAGTTTTTTTGTCTGTGTCAGCTGTTTAGCCATACAGAACTCTTACCTGAACCACTTTTAGCAATTATTCGGCTATTTCGGCGCACAGTTTTTTTATTGAGGGAAAGCCGGGGCAGGGACCATGGGATCAGCAGTCATCTGTCAGAGCCATCAAAACTCTTATTACAGTAAAGATAAACTTGTAAACTTTTAAAATTATCTTCACCAGAAGTGAGTTGCTTCCAACAAAGTTATAACCATGCTATTACCGATATTAAGTGTCAGCAGAGAATTGTTACTATCCTATAAAACATCAAACCATCAAACAAAATTCAAAGATACCAAGGTAATCATACGCTTGTTTCGTAAAATCAAGTAATCAATCACTTTGTCACTGATGCTCAAGCGAAAAATAATAACAGGCCAAATAATCAAGAAGTTGAAGTGCATTTATCATTATGATTTCAGACATTTCTTACGTTATCGTGCGGTTACTAAAATTTTGCTAATATCGATGCATTTAAGTATCGCGATTTAAAAAGGCAAGCCGATATGAATATGAATTGAGCGGCCACTTATATTATATGTCATGGATGTAACAAGTCTGTGGATAAGTTTCATCAACACTTTGTCTCTATTTGACTTCTTATTTATAATTTCCACTACCGTCTGATTGTCTGATAAAAACAAACTTGAATTTTGCATGTGTTTACCACATATTTCTAATGCTAAGGTAATTGGAAATAATTCTTTCACTGTAATATGGTAATGACTCATATCAACCATCCATTTTTGAGCAAAGAACCACGACTCAAAAACAGCGGCATACCCTATTGATCCAGTGGCACCTGCATCTGTATTTTGTTCGTTTGTGTGCCGAATTAAGGGCTAGGAGGACTTTTAAAACTTTGTCTTCGGGCAACCTGGCCAACAAATTTTGTGAGTCTACTTCAATACCATATATGGTGATAACGGTTGAGTGAAATAATGTTTTTCCTTTTTAACAGGTACTCTGTTTTCTCACATAACTGAAAAATTGAAATCTTCTTAGCATTTTGTCGAGTTGGGGTGGGGGAGGGCACACAAATAAAATCATTTATTACATGCGGTACTCCTGCACGTGCCTGTCAACACTGATGTTGTGCGTTCAAGTCGCACGGCGGGCAGGGTGTATGGGCTATACTCCATCGATTGACAGTTTTCCTATCGAAGTTTGGTTTCTCCCTGGGTATTCCGGCTTTATCCAAAATTAAAACTGGACGCCATGCTATAGCTGAAAAATTGCAAAACCCAATTCGAACAAATTAACAAAACGAAAGTCAACAAGTGTTTTGATATATGGCACAGAACAGAATAATTATTTAAGTAATTTTATTCATCAGTGAAGTACAACAGTACATATGTTTATTACGACAGCGGAAAACCGAATTCAACGAATGGGTTTGTTACTAAACAGATTTACCCCCAAGTCCCCGTGTTCTTCTTATATTTTAAATAAGGTAAGTATCAGATTCCACGTAACCTAGAGGTTTAATTTACATGTAAAGTAGATATTACCGATACTTGCAATATCTTGAGTTTTTCCACCAATCAGAACGGAGACAAATGAATTAGTTGATCGCTACTTGTCAGTCTCACAGCTGACTTTCTTTATTTGGATTTGTTTGCTATGTTGTATATCTTGTCTTTCCCTTTTTTCGTTTACGACGTTATTTTTTTTCCTGGACATACCATTACACGAAGCAGGGATATTATATACTAGTATAATGTTCCTGCATGGAGTAACTCCTACAGACACGCTTGTATAGAACGAACTGCTCACCTCTTCTGCAGCGATCGACCGTGTTCAATTCAGTTTTTAATCTTTTAATGCTCGCTAGACCTATTTTCATTTCTCTTTGTATTATTTTCTAATAAAACGTTATATTTCCGTCAACTAAACGAATATATCTACTTTAACGCATGCGGATTGTGTCAACAGCTTAGCGTATAAAATGTTTCCTTAACCTTTTTGCAGTTCATATTTTTATTTGTTCATTAAACTTTGTGGTATATCGTACGGAAAATGATATATGAAAACCATGCCATGAAGTACAAATTGTCACATCACACATGACTGTTATAGAACATCTCCCGCGTTTAAGTAATGAATTGATGAGGTACAAGTTAGAGTACTTCCGTTTCTGAACATTTACAATTATCCACGACCCTGCTTGGATTTGTTGTGTTAAGAATGATTAAACATACATCTTTATATCATAACATTGGTTTACCATACACTACCCTAAAAGGAAACTAAATATTTTAACATTCACACCTTAACAAATACGATTGAGTAACACGGAAACCACCATAACAATGACGCGTACTTAGGAAAATTGTTGTCTTTGACCTATGATAATATAAATACATGTATATCAAGGTTTGTATATTGTTCGGTAACTCTTCAACAAATAAAACCTTAACCTTAAAAAAACAAGATCTACATTGTGCATCTGTTATGGAACAACAGACAAGCCTTAATGAGTTATCGTTCTTAGCAATTGCAATAAAAAAGAATCTGTACCTGTATTGAATGACCTATAAACGAAGGAATTTGTCTTTAGAAATTTACACATTTCAAAGAAGCACTATTAATGACTTTAAAGGTGTTCTAAATAGCAAATCTGTCACAAAAGTTTATTAGGTAATCATTATTTATTGTTCATTCTATGTGCCTGTTTAAATTATAAAATATATTTATACTTTTGGAGAAAAAAATAACAAAAACCGCAAAAATAACCCATATAACAGCATCATATAAATGCGAACCTCCATTTCTAATTAAATTAAATATATACACAAAAATTAATGGACATTTGTCCAATATTTAAAAAGGTAATACAACATAAAAGTGTTATTAATATAGCTTGATATATATATTCTAAAATTCTGCTGTTAGTGATAATCAAGTCGTTAATTGAAAAACAGAGTAATCGGACCTTATTATGACCGAAATAGTTCCAGTAATCACGTGGCTGCCGGGATCGATTCTCACTGCGGGTGTCGTATTAAATTTTGCTACCATGACAATCAAGCTGCTTTTGAATGTTCGGAATACTTATTCGGTAAAACATCGATGTGTTCCGAAAGATCGTTATGAAAATCTGCTACCCAATAATAACGTGTTTGGATTATCGCCCTTCCACCAAGTTAAAATAACACAACCAATGCAAAAATATGAAATTTTCACGAGAGGGCTGGAGTTGGGGTACGGAAATATGGATGTGCAGCCCAAAAGGGTCTCGTTTTTTCCCTTCGAAATTATATGAAAAGGTTGCTCTTTTCATTGAATAATATATACATTTGAGTAGTTGTAAGTTATCTAAATATACCAATTCCCCTTATTTTCATCTAAAGCTGAGGTTAACCGCGGCAAATAAAAGTGCTCTATTAACATCACTTGATTACATTTAATGTCTTTATGTCGTTAAATAAACCAATAAAACATGTTTCATGCAATGATAACAAATGGGTGTTAATGTGTATAGGAATGCACACAGATGTTATAATTTGCAATTCTCTGTCATTGTGAATACAATTGAGGAAATAAACACTAGGAGAATAAGTTCTAACAGACAAGAAACACAAATACATATTATTCTTTATATGTCATTTTAATTATTATTGCTTTTGTTTTATAAACATTTTGGTAGTAAATGGACTTTTTTCAAAGTGAAGGTACAGTAAAATACAATTAAATATAAGAATATTTTTTGTTTAAAAATTCTATATACGATGTAAGTCACCATTGTATAAATAACGCAACCTTTTGTTAAATGTGTTATTACAAAACCTTTTCTTTTTTTAAACCTTCAATAACTCATAAAACTTTTACATTGTGTGAAAAGATAGATAAAGAATGTATTGCTGCTGTGGCGTAACCAACTCTCATAATTCGTTACAGATGTGTATGCTAATTAAATACTAATGGCCACAAAGTGATGGCGCTGTAACTCCAAAACTAGGGATTATTTATGATCTCCTATTTGTGCCTGTAATCACTTAGGAATTGACAAGGAGTGCCAGTTTTACTACCGCAGGTCGGGGGTTTTCTCTACTCCGGCTTCATTCCCAATAAAAACTGGACGCCATGATATAGCTGAGCTGAAAATGGCGTTAAACACCATTGAAACAAACAAACAAACATGAACACGTAGGTTCGCGTTCTGGCCTAAAGTATTATGAGATGGTATGGCCGAACCTTATAATTGACAAGGATTTGCCTCTTTATTGTGGATTTTTTAACTCGGAACTATGATATAGCTGTACAATTTCTGCAAGCGGGGTTAAACCCCATTACACCAACCAAAACCTTATTAACAAAAAAGTCTTTGCTATTATATAAATCAAGCGCGTAAATATATTGATGTTTGTTTGTGTGTGTTAAACGCCTATTTCAGCAATTGTTCAGCTATATCGTGGCGTCCAGTTTTTATTGTCCAGTTACACTGTCATAGTAACCCCCTCCCCATATCTTGCCAGACGATAAGATTGTCATATATCAACTGGAAGAAATTAAAATTTGCCAGTTAAATGTTGCCATTAAAATGATCTTAAAGAGAAAAGGACCAAAATACCTTTAATTTTGATTTTTTATCCTGGGGTCAAAACTTGAGCTTTGAAATGGCCCATAAAATATTTTTCTCATTATTATTTATCCGATATTGGTAAAATTGTTCTCCCTGGGGCTATACTGTGATGGTTCCCAGTGTTCGAGCTACAGCGCATCTCCGGTAGAGGAAAGAAAGTTGTGAGGCATATAATACGACAAGTATTATCTTTCCTAAAAAACTAGCCGTCTCAAAGCTTTATTTTTCTTTGTGGACAAAAATACGTACTGTTTTTTTAATGTTAAATTGCAATATGTATTGTTATTATTTACATCACTTCATTATAAGTACACGATGTTTAGATAGCCAAATCAGGCAACCGCAAAATATAGGTGAGAGACAGCAATTGAAGCATGCATGCACTATACTAAGCATCTCTAGATGCAACATTCGTGGTAAGATAGTTGATGTTAACATTGTCAGTAAGCAGGAAAATAATTAAAATTTGTCTTATAACCGGAATCATTTGTCCATAAAATACAAATCATAGGCAGTATCCAAGAATGCATTGTTAGTATCCTAGATCCATTATATTCACAAAAATAGTTGATATAGACATGTTCGCGAAAATGTTAAGCTTCGGAAATTTCCGTTTAAGTTTTATACACACTGTATGATAAACATACACAAATCAATGCCACTTTCCTTTTAAAAAAGTTTGATTCCAATCTTATTAAAATCATATTTTCACTTGACCCTTTTGCTATTGTCGTCGTGAAGATAGCAAAAGGGGGAGCCAAGTAAAGATATAATTTTAATTAGATTGGTTTGATTCCCATTATTTTGCATATTTTCCCCTTTTTCATTCATCGTAAGCGATTCATGATTCCTCGGCTTTTTTCGAGTGGCATGAACGGCGGTCTGCCCATTATGATTGCTACCGCCCCGTAAAAATGCGGGGTTTTAATCCGTTACTTAGCTCTGCTTATTTGTTGGCCAATCGGCAGCTATCTCCCGATTTAGCAGCCAATCAAGACACAGCATTGTTTATATGTTATCTTTGAAGTACAACCGGTTTCTGCAGTTTATAATTTGATCATTTATCCTGTCTCATGCGAAACGAGAAAAAACCGTAGTGGGTAAAGTGTTTGCGTAGTACTACGTTTCTTGCGCGATTAAGACTCCTTCCTTCTGTATAGGCACCTTGCACCCGCTATATTATGCTAAACTACGCGCCTCATAACTATTTCAGGAGAAGTCAAAATTCTATTTCCGGTGGTCCATCACTTTTCTCATTATTTATTGATCATAAAAACAAACAATAAATCAGTCAATCAATCAATAAAATAGTTTTTTAGCTTGTCATGTTATATAATTATCAACTATCTATATTAAACCATTGCTGGGATAGTCTTTAAAAAAACATTATAGCATTTCCCTATTGTCCAACACTTAAAATTCCCATGTCGTCCATAATTGTTAATCACTTTTTCTATCTTTCTTTACCTATAATTATCAAAAGTGGGACAATCTGGAAGACACCCTAATGAAATGTATAGTCTGAACAAAGATTGTTTGTTTGTTTGATTGGGGTTTAACGCCACTTTCAGCAATTATCATGGCGTCCAGTTTTTCTTGAGAGAGAAAGCCGGAGTACCCGGAGAAAACTCCCCACCTGCAGTAGGAAAACTGGCAATCCTTGTCAATTAAGATTGGAGTCGAGTACACCCTGCCAGCACTGAGACTCGAACCCGCAACCTCAGTGTTGACAGACCACGTAATCAATAGTAGACGAGCTACCTTAACCACTCGGCCAACGAGGCCCCCTGAACAAAGACAAAAAATCTCAGTACATTCGGAACGTACGTATGTACGGTTGCCTACGAAAACAATGCTTTATATTTGTTAAAGAAGCCGAACTAAACACTGGTATTGTTAAACAAAGAAATTCAATCTTCTTATGGTTTTGTCCAATCTAATTAGAATTCGTCCTCTCATGGCTTCTTTACTTATTTTCGACGCGATGTATCAGCAAAACTTGAGAGATGAGGGATCGAATTTTAATTAAACAGATTGTTTTGCTCATAGAGCGGTTTGGGTCATAACCTTGACTCTGTTGTGACTAAAATGTAGCAATGTATGTAATATTAACAATGTTCAGTTGTTTAAGTATTTATCGTCCAACATACGATAACCTGGTTTTCGGACTGTTATTTCTCGGCAGGTTCTAACTTTAATGTTTTGTATAGAAAATTGTGACCTATTGGTTTTACTTTTTATAATATCTTTATAATGTACTTTGTTTATTTTTGTTTTTAAGCAGTTTTGTATTGACATTCTTTATGTATGCCATTTATACAATAATGTATGTAATGTGTTTTTAGGTCTTATTGTACTGTAAGGCGAATAATATCCCCATCTTTGATGGGATGGGTTCCTCATTATAGTAGTTACAATTTTCCTATCTATTTGTATGTAAATATGTTTTATGATTTTTGTATTATGTTTTCGTCATTTAAGTAATAAATGACATTTTCAATTCAAAAGTTTGATTTGGGCTAAGTATAAGAAAATGTACAGTGCGTTTGGTGTTTGACATTTTCGCTATGTTTGATATAAAAATAAAATATATTTGGGTATCAATATTTTGGAGAATTGGAATACTGCTTCGATCTTACTGGCCAATTCTGGAGAATCTTTTCCGATAACAATTTATCGCGAAACTTTAAAAATGAAATATTTCTTACTTTTTCCATTGCCTTTTTGGAAAAATGAGAAACAAAAAGAGCAAAAATAACAAAAGTGAGAAGGAATTTGGAAAGCAAGCGTCATATTGGAAAAAGTAATTCTTAATAATAATAATAATAATAATAATAATAATAATAATAATAATAATAATAATTATAATAATAATATTCACATCAATATTCTTGATCTAGTTCTAAAAATGCATGTAAAATATAGCAAGAATACACATCTTTTTAGTAGGTGAACATATTTATATCAAACCCCTTCATGAAATGTCTCCGTTTAAGAATGGCATTAAAAAATGTAGTTGATATCCACTTAAAATTTATCCTTAACAATAATTGTTCCTAAGTATTTATGAATAAAATGATTTATTTCATTTATGATTACTTGAATGTGGCAATTTTAATGTTAGATCAATTGTTGCTCGGCAGGTAGACAGATTAACTTGGACATATATTAGTATGATTATATACTGAACACTAAAACAAATGTAACTTAATTAAATCTATTAATGAAAGCAAAGTATCCTCTAGAGGTAGCTTCACTAGATGTGTAAGAATTTATCTACATGTTTATAGCAGTAAACAAATAAAATTGACATTATTAGTTTCAGTGTGCAACAGCCTAAAAGTAATTAATGCAGAAAACATTCAGATAAAATCTTGACCCTCTTTAAGATATTGTATATGACCGCCTTCAGATTTCATCACTGTTGGATAATTTGCTAGAACTATATCTATATGAGTCGTCAGAGAGGTACATAGAGTCCAGTGAAATCTTGAACTTCTGGTAGAATTGGCCACGTTAAGAAATTAGAATAAAGTACCATTATATTTCATACATGTACCGGTATGTTAAACCGAGCAGTCCATTTGAAAACTATAGTAACTATGGACTTACTTATTACATCAAAGTGATACAGAGTAGAATCACTAAAATGGAACAACATGAATTAAGCCCCATACCATTTGAAAAAAGGGGGGGGGTGACATGGCCCTTTTTATATGTAGTAAAATTGCCGTGAATAAATTTAACCGACAAGCTATTTAGGCTGATGTCGGCGAACGAAAAACTCACCCTGACTTATAACAGTTATGTAAGCTTAAATTACGTTGTTTCTCTTACAAAGTTGTTTTAGGTTTCAGGTGCTAGTTAAAAGCAATTCGAAGAAAAGATGGAGATCGTTTTCCTTGAAAACAAACATTTTATAAACATTTGTATTAATTTCTGCACATAATTTATCAGCATTTTCTGAAAAAAAGATGGTATAGGTTCTAATTAATTTATAGTTTGCCCCAATCTTAACCTAACAATAGATAACTTTTGATCATTTAAGTATCTTTCCCCAGCCCCCTTTCTTCTAATCATTTTAAAAAGTATGACATATATATTGATGCGATCATTATATTGGATGCAGGATGGAAATTTGCCTTCGGATATTTTTTAGATCCGCCGCGAACCTTAAGTGTTAATTGGATAAACCATAGTCATATTTACAATATTGCGTAATCTAATACAAAACAGATAGTACGTTTATCGACTTAAATGTATACTGATATGTATTCAATAATTATAATGAAATAATCAATTGTGAAAATATATAAAGTTTCTGTATAGTATGACAATGTACACTAAGTGGCATTTTGCTGTACAATATGATAAGAATTATTTTTGAATAATTATACACATATATTTTTTCTAAAGATGTAAATCTCTGAGTGTATAAGATTCTTTTAAATATAAACAAATATTCTTTAGTTTTTGTGTTGTATTTGGGTTAAGGAGACGATTGATAGTCTCCATAGGAGTCTCATATATATCTTTATTAAATAAATTAAAAAACTTATCTCTAATTTTGTTATATAAGGGACAATCAATTAAAAATGAAAGACATTGGCAGAAGTTGTATTATTATTATTATTATAACTACCTGTTTCAATAGCTAAGCAATGTGCACTTAGTCTAAGTTTTGTCAAATATGGTCTTAGATATTTATTAATATAAAAACTTAAGATACTGTTGAAGTTCAAAATTTTAGATAATTTTGTTATAGAATCTCAGTTCTCCTGAGTCACTATTTTTTATGTGATTTAAATGATTCCTAAGTCTACATGAATAGTTAGTTTTATATCTTTCTCGAATTGTAAATGAGAAAGTTCTAGCGTTTTCAGATTAAACAATGTTTTTAAATCTTCTACAGATTTCCCCCAATATTGAGAATTTTCAATTTTTAGTTTTTTTATCTTCCTCAACGGCTTATCTTTGTGAGTCGTAAACATACTCATTAGATGATTCTATCACCTTAATAAGTCTTTAATAGTATTTAAACATTTTTATAAAACTTAAAACATAAAATGGAAATTGCTCTTGCTCTGTTTGAATTGCAAGGTTGGAGGCTTTGTTATGCACTCGTAGTATATGGTTCATGATCATATTCTGTTTTTTTTTCAAATGAAAAATTGTTTAAATAATCTAGGCTTAATTTTTGGTCAGCTAACCGTATTTCTGAACCATCAGTTAGAATAGGAGAAATCATAGATTAATATAATTTAATCCAACTCTGTACAGATAAGTTTTCTGAAGATGGGATAAGCCAAAGAAAGCTTTTATTGCCTTTTGGGCAAGGTTTTAATTGGACGTTATCAGTTAAGGTTATACCAAGATATTTATATTGAGTAACAGATTCTAGTTGTTTACCATTAAATGTAAATAATTTAATTTTTGTAAGCTGAAATCTGATTGGCCAATTCAAATGTAGAAACCCATATTATACCATATAACTTGCGTTGGTCACGCGCACTATTCTTAAGAGGAGCCTTTACTATAGATGATGTTTGAATGTCAAAACTGAAATTGCGGGTTCGAGTCTCACTGCGGGCAAAGAGTACTCATCTCCTATCTTATTTTACAATTTACCAGGACTGCCAGGATTCCTACCAAAGGTCGGGGTTTTCCCCGGGTACTCCGGCTTCCTTCCCTAATAAAAAAACTGGACGCCTTGATATAGCTGTTAAATTGATGAAAGTGCAAGCGTTAAACAACATTCAAATAAGCAAACAAATACGAGGTCATGTTATTGCATTATTATTGCCTACCATGTATCATTAGATTAATATTGTATACCATATATCTAAGGTAACTGTTTTTAGAAATTTTAGTGTTCTTGCAAAACTGTATATGTTCATGAACATAAAAAATCGAGGGTCTCTCCTTCGATTGGTTTGAGTGTAGTGTTCACATTAGTTTTGAAATCTAATACCATATATACCTATTTTTTCTGTGACTATGTACTTTGTAGTTAATCAGAAATAAATGAAGGTAATAACAAAATACCGAACAAAAGAAACTCAAAAAAGACAATCCACAAATCAAACAATTTCCGAAACAGGGGCCACATATCTTCCTAGGTCAGAATTCATCTCTGCCACACAATAAATTGAGACATGCCCATATTAATTGATTTATTAACCTCTATAAAATATGATTAAACAAAACAAACTGATAGACCAATTTCACAAGCTAAATAGTCTGTCATTCTTATTTAATACACGTATAAAGTTAACTAAACTGATTTAAATTATAAACATAGATAATCGTTTTCATGGCTGCCGAAAAATTTTCTATCAACGTTTAAATGTGAAAATGTATGGTATGACGACAAACCTTTACGAAAGACAAAACTACTCAGATGAAGAAGAGCAATATAACTTTCTACGATAAAATTCCACATTCTCGCCAATTCAAAATTGAAAGACGCCCGTCAAATTTAAGGATAACCAAACGACAAGATAAAATCTTTTTAAAAGTGTCAACTCAAGCAACATTTTTGCTAAACCGCGACAGTATTATAGCGAGCACAGCTCGCAGCGGGCAGCGAAGCTGTCCGCGAAGAGCGGTGAGCTCTACGGCAATTACGTGTCACGTGGTCAAAATGAAATCACGTGATCAAAATCTGCTTAATGCTGATATTGATTTTTTTTCGTCCGGAAGTTGATATCGTCAAAAAACTGTAACAAAGTGAATCAAGAAGGGCTAAAATTAATTTCAAAGAATAACTTAAAATTAAAGTTGACATCGATAAAAAATAAATGTTATATTTAAAAATAACAACAAAAATTTCATACTATTTTTTTGCATTCTCTAAATCGATCTTTAAAAACTGACAATCATAAGACATTTCATGTGACGTCACCATTACAAACAAAGACGTCACATGATCACTGGAATGTAGTCGAGGCACTTTTAGGGTATTCGGAAGTAACGTCAATTATGAAAGCGCATTATATATAAATAATAAAGGACTATATTGTCTGTGCTCGCATTTTGGCAATGCCTACTCCATATTACATTTATTGACTTTGATATAGGCTAATACCTGGTTTTATCAACCATGAAAAAATTATATCCACCGAGCCAACGGCGAGTGTGGATATTATTTTTGAGGGTTGATAAAACCAGGTATTAACCTATGATCACCTATATAAAAGTCGATGTATGTTTTATTATATGACTATTTTTACTTTTACACTGGAAGTCTTTAATAAAAAAGGATAACAGTTAAAATTTATTTCAACATAACAACAGTAGGCTATCACATTTTAAATTTAAATATTCACATTTTCCAATTAAAATTTATAGTAATATTAGAGCAATTATGAAAAATTGGGAAAAACAGTTCCTGTTCATTGACAGTTGCAGAATTTGTCTGCTGCTCGTCAGCCATTTTGAACCAATGTCCACAAAAAGAATGCTTTAAAAGAACGATTTTGATTGGCTGATGTTATTAATTCAACCAATCAAATTAATGCTTGTTTCTCCATTGTTGAGTTCTATTTTTAACTCCTGAAAAGTGATAAATATTCTATTTTTAGCTACTCAAAAGTCAAAACTTTTATATCAGTCTATTTTTATCTACTTTGAGGTTAACACACTGTCTGCATAATACTTTTCATGATACCATGGGCCAATCAAAATTAAGATAAATGTTAGTCATATAATAAATTAATATAGAGAAGAGTATTATTGAGGAGATACTTTGTTAAACAAGACAAGACAAGACACAGTTTTATTTAAAGTCGGCACAATAACAACACATAACATAAGCTCTAAAGAGCTTTTTAACCGACATACAGTTTATAATAAAGCCTACTGATAAGCTACATATAACTACATGCAACACACATTAGCCACTCATATAAATAAGCACTACTGATATACTACATTACATAATGCAACATACATTAGCCACATACATAAATGAGCACTACACACATATTACATATACATTCATACAACATACATTAGCCACATACATAAATGAGCACTACACACATATTACATATACATTCATACAACATACATTAGCCACATACATAAATGAGCACTACACACATATTACATATACATTCATACAACATACATTGGCCATAGCCTCGTACTTTATTTGAAAAACACAGAGGTTAAAATACCATTATGGGATCGTAACTTAGGAACTTTGATCAAATAAAAAGAAGGTGAAAACACATAAAAACTGGACGGACAACGTTGAAAAGAAGCTACAGTGGTAATACTAGTATAATTTACATGTAGGAATAAAGGGAACAGACAAGTAGTGGCATCATTACATACCAAGCACTATAATAGCAGCAAAAGAAAACAGAAAACATGTAAATGCATATAATATGGACAGCACAAGCATGCATACATAGAAACAGGCACTAAATAGGCACTAAATACAATAAAATAGTTTAGTAAAACCAGGTATAAACAGAGAAGCACTGATTATCAAGCTGTTTATTGACAAAGCATAGTCATATAATAAATTAATGACTGGGCGATGACCCATTTTATTGCGAAATGGTCTGATTTTAAGGGCAAAACGGTTATTATAATCAATGATGAAAAGTCGCTGTTTCAATGGAAGACACCCCCCCACCCACGAAGAATTGGACAAATAATTTTGAAAATTTTCCGTTGCAAATAAAAATCCACACAGGAGGACCACCAGATTAACATACTTTTTAAATCAATATCCCAATAAAATGGAATTTCTTTATAACGTTGGCGACATATTGTTTTTGCACCGTTTCTTCTGATATTATTCCGCTTTCCACTTTTCTACCTGTCCAAAAAAATTTCTCAGAGACGCCTTAATAGAACCAAACGCTCCCTTTTGAAACATCTGTAAATAAAATGTTATGTACTTCAACACTTTTTGAATCATTTTTTTTTCATTTTTGTAGTGTGTAGCACGTAATAGTTTTATACATATTTAATATAAACTAAGGAAAGTTGTTTTTATCAAGTAGAATAGTTCTTGTTCCCCCATAATACAAGACAGAGATATAAGGTTTCTTATTTTCATGGGTTATCTTTCTAATTCCTTTTTTGTACAATGTATAGATGTACGGTAGCTGATTGTTCATGGGTAATAGTTTTATTCATGTTTAATATAATCTACAGAGTAAAGTTGCTTTTTTCAAGGAGTATAGTTCTTGTTCCCCCATAATACAATACAGAGATATAAGGTATCTTATTTTCATGGGTCATCTTTCTGATTCATCTTTTATACAAAGTATAGATGTAATGTAGCTGATTTTTCATGGGTAATAGTTTTATACATGTTTAATATAATCTACAGGGTAAGGTCGCTTTTTTTTCAAGGAGTATAGTTCTTGGTCTCCCATAATACAATACAGAGATATAAGGTATCTTATTTTCATGGGTCATCTTTCTAATTCCTCTTTTGTACAATATATAGATGTAAGGTAGCTAATAGTTTTATGTTAAATATAATCTATAGGGTTAGGTTACTTCTTTTAAGGATAATAGTTTTATACCTCTATCATGCAAGACATAGATACATGTATAAGGTATCTTATTTTCATGGGTCATCTTTCTGATTCCTCTTTTATACAATGTATAGATTTAAGGCAGCTGATATTTCATGGGTAAAAGTTTTATACATCTTGATTATATAATCTACAGGGTAAGCTTGCTTTTTTTCAACGATTTTAATTCTTATTCCTCTATCATACAATACAGAAATTTCAGGTATCTTATTTTCATGGGACATACTGCTGATTCCTGTTATACAATGCAAAGATGTAAGGTAGCTGATTTTTCATGGGTAATAATTTTATTTATCTTTAATATAATCTACAGGGTAGCTTGCTTTTTCAAGGATTATATTTCTTATTCCTCTATCATACAGTACAGAAATTTCAGGTATTTTATTTCCATGGGTCATCTTTCTGATTCTTCTTTTGTACAATGTATAGATGTAAGGTAGCTGATTGTTATTGGTAATAGTTTTATACATGTTTAATATAATCTACAGGGTAAGGTCGCTTTTTTCAAGGAGTATAGTTCTTGGTCCCCTATATAATACAATACAGAGATGCTTTTTTAAGGATAATAGTTTTATACCTCTATCATACAATACATAGATATAAGGTATCTTATTTTCATGGGTCATCTTTATTATTACTCACTTTTTTGTAATGCATATATAAAATATTGCCGATTTTTCATAGTTTTATAGATGTTTATAAAAATCTACAGGGTAAGGTTACTTTTATTCGAGGATTATAATTCTTATTAACCCATCATACAATACATAGCTGTAAGGTATCCTATTTTAATGGGTCATATTTCTGACATTTGTCATGCAGAAATGGCGGTATATTGTTAGGTAAATAATAACAATAAAGGTGACAGTGAAGTCATAGGAGATAGTGAAAGGTAGCAAAAGTAAGAAAAGAGAATGTAAAGCAGAACTATGGAATAAATAAATAAACTAAGAAATAATCAATCTATTACTTTCACCTTGACTTCACCTTCTTGAGGGCAACACTTAAATTTCTAAACCCGAACCCGAGGCAAACAACTTTAACTTAGTTTACAAATATGAATGTCTCCCTCAATAAGAGAGGGTCGTACTTGTTTTATTATATTGTACGCCAACACTAAACATGTACATTTTAATTTACTGAAATTTGTGTTGTTCTCATCTAAACTTCTGCAGTGTTGACCTTTTTTATTTGTTTTTACCTTAAAGGTTATTTACTGGTGAACAATAGAGTTGTTTCCCTTTTGTTTTTTTTCCCGGGAACAATAGGGTTGTTTCCTTTTCTTTCATTCCATTTCATTATTTCATAAAAGACAATATACACGAAAAAGTATAAAGTTGTTTTAGTTCCTTTATTATTTTGATAAACAACTTTGTCAGGATCGCATAATACGCCTGCCCGATGATAAGGAAGAGAGCTACACACTTCATGTGTGTATTATACTGGGGGTAGGGGGGAGGGGGGCTAGAGAGGGTCCATTAACAGGTTAACACTTTTTAATTTTTCTCAAAACAGATAACAGTAGATTTAAAATAATGATAACAGATAACAGCAATTTACATGAGAAAACAGAAAACAGCGAGTTCAAATATCGAAAAAAACAGATAACAGCAATATACATGAGAAAACAGAAACAAGCGAGTTAAAAAATCGAAAAAGAAAAACAGACAACAGCAGTATCTCATCGAAGGGCAATAGTGTTATGATTATTTACAGTAAACAGTGTTTTCATTTTCGTTATAACAGTTTACAACAATTTCAATTTTTGAGAAAACAGATAACAGCTAATGGTTGAAAAACAGGTACCAGTTACTTTATTTACAGACGTGTAAAAATGACCGAAACACGTTAACAGAAATGATCTTCCCCCATACTATCGACACTGATCATCTATCAATATCAACACTGTCTCAATATTTTAAGAAAATTTATGAAAGCTTTCCACAAACAAGTCCCATTAACTACCATTAAAAATCCAAATTTTCCGCAAAAAAGAAGCGCTTATCTATCAAATTAAAAATTCCCCAAAGATTCCAGAAAATTTGATGAAAACCGAAAGTTTTTGAGCAAGATTATGAAAACAACCCCACCCCCTTTTCATGCACCAAGTCCAATAAATCAGGATTACCAACAAGTATACAGACTATGACACTAATACAATAAACAAACATGTGCAGTTTGTAAAACAAAATCTGTGAATCTTATTTGCAAGATACGAAGGATGGACATTTGTATACCATAATACGCACGCATAGGGAGGGAGTTCTGTCGTTGACAGGCATATAAAAATGAAAATGAAAAATGTTTTAATTCCATTTTAAACTACATTTACATAAAATATAGGTGTAGCTAGCATTTAAAATTTAGGTTTTTTTTTTATTTCTTTGATCAATTAAAATGAATTAGTTGCTAAATTTATCTTTTGTAAATATGCGATAATTGGGAGATAGTCAAAAACATTCCAACAATCAATTCGCTCACAAATGTTTTCAGAGTAAATCTACGGACTGTAGAACAAACGCTTTGTAAATTATTTAGTAACAGAACCCACTTTATACCGTTATTGCATTGTAGATAGTAAATAACATTATAAAAATTACAGTTTGTTTATTAAAAGAAGTATTTTAATAGCTCACGCCTATCTAACTCCACCTTAGGGTATAAGGGAGATAAATCTAATTAATTTATGTCAAACGGTAGCTTGTTTACATGGGTAGTCAATTTTTAATAGCTCCGCGGTATTGAAATTTACTACCGTAGCTAATTTTCATAGGTAGCTCGATATTAATACGACACGGGCATGATTAACTTGACTCCAAACTTACTTGACAAGAATTGCCAATTTTCCTAACGAAGGTCAAGGCTTCTCTCAGGAAAATACGGTTTCCTCCACAATAAAAACTGGACGCAATTATAGCTGAATGATTGCTGAAAGTGACGTTAAACACAATTCAAACAGAGTGTCAAAACTCGTAACTGATTTTGTAAGAAAAAGTTACTACGGATTCAAAGTTTTTTTGCACGGAAGATTTTTAGCGTCCAGGGATATAACCTTATTAAAACGATTAAGTGTGCCAGTGTGAACTGCAAAAGCCTAACGTCTTACCGGTCCATTGTACAAAATATCGTATTACATGCCGCAAAATCAAGTTAAAGTGGGTAAAGAAACCCTTGCGGAAAAAATAACAGACGAAAAACAGTAAGGTCTTCCACTCGGAAAGTGAAAAGCCTTAATAAAGAAGAAAAGAAAGATGTGATGATGTTTTATTTCAAATTATTGTTAATAGTAAATCAAAGAAAATAGACCCCTTGCCCGCTATGGTGTACGCATATTACATTGAGCAAATTTGATTGCAAATTGATTAGATTATTGCATTTCAGTACCTTTGAGTCAATATATTTTTTTGCACAAATCAAGTCCATCTGATTGTTGACCGCGTTATACAATTGGAAATGTAAATATGGTATTGCTTCACTAATTGGTTGGTTTTTCGTAGATACGTTCAAACTTGTCATTCTGGAATTCCTCCAGGTAGTTTAACAGATAATCGTCTGCTGCCCTCAACATCTGACGTAAATTATACAGAGCTAGTATGTTGACATTGATGTTGATTTGTTGTTCGACGTCCATGTTCTTCATCGGCAGTACGGTATATGGTGGAAGGCGTAAAGAGTGTGCCAACTTGTCTACTCTTTCTTTTACTTCCGGACTATAGAAGATACGTGAAATATCTTTCTTTAAGTTTTGAGACAGACCATCTATTTTGTTCATTAAAATCAGCTGTGGAACCCCTGAAATTTAAAAGATCAGTTAAACAGAAAACCACAACAAGTATCATAAGAATTCAAGACAGTCCAGTACTTTACATCAACAACAGTGCTGCAGTTTCTTACTGAGGACTTTCTTTCAACTGACACCAAACCATGAAGATACATGAAAGGTTTATGACAAAAGAAATTAGCTTACGTCTCCTTTAGTGAAATTTCACTTCCTTTACAGCAAGAATCCAAGCCTTTGGGGTAAACAATTGATACGTCACTTTAGAAGTTCCGTACATTTCACGGAATTCGCTTAGAGAAGAGGGATATTGATGCCAAGCAAACATCTTGGTTTTATAGCAGTTTTCTTTTTCTGAATATTCCGTCCTTCGGATTACTAGTCTTTGCTTTAACAATGAGTTAAACGTGTAATTTGTGTTAGGAAATAAAAAACTTAAGTTTAACTAAAATCTTGCCATAATGCCTTTGTTAGATATTTGTCTAATAATGTCGGAAATTTTGCATTTATTGCTTACTCCTCTTATTAAAAAACCAACCATTTAGGTAACCGCATTGTAGAATTCATTTTGTACTCTTATAAGGCTTAGTTCCTAGAAGGCCTGCTGAAGAAGAAAGAAAGGACACTGGACCAAGCCTTTAATTTCACATTCCGCTATATTGATGATGTTTTGTTCCTCAACAATGCCATTAGGTTACTAATTGCATTCTAGTTACCCAATCGAGCTTGGTATTAAAAACACCATCAATACCCTAAGGTAAGCCTATAAAAATACTTAGACCTACTTCTAGAAATAGACTGCGGTAAAACAACAAACTAGACTCTGCGACAACGTGATGACTTCAACTTTCCAAATGTCAACTTCCGGTTCATCGACAGCAACATTCCACCAGCTCCAGCGTATTTTGTGTTTTTGTCAGTGTGCTGTTTATGTTTGTCTATACCAGATTTGTAACTGTCCCTTGACTTTTGGCTTATGTTGTTCGGTCGGGTTTCTATGCTATTCATGCTTGTACATTTGACTTGGTGAAAGTAAGTATTATTGAAAATCGCATTTAATAGTTTGGAACAAAAATTAAGATACATACTATGTTCTAAGTGAGAAATTTAAAAGACATTTCTACTGAGTCAAAATGATGAACACATTCCAGCCGTTCAATACACATGACAAGTAACCATTAGCCAACTGCAGTTAGTAATAAGTAAAAAGTAAATAAAAACATTAACAAGTGATTAGTAGAAAACCCTTCTAGTCAAGGTCTAAAGTTAAAATTTCTGTAACCTCTAAATATAAAACTAATGGTTCAAACAAAGTGCAAGACTCGAACATTCTTAATGAAAAAAATTGCAAGAAAATCGACCGAACAACAAGATCCGAATGTTCAGTAACTTTTTACGCACTTCTTAATTTTATTTTGAAATTTGGTATGTAGATATATTTTTTGTAAGTATCCTCAATTAACAAACTTTGACAATTAAAAATCCGGATATAGACAAACATATACAATGCAAAAAAAATCCAAAAAAAACCACAACAAAATAAAGTCAGTTACCTGTACCCAATAAAATCATGGGTGAACTCAGGTGCTCCGGGAGTAAAGTATCACGGTTGCTAATTAAATCGATTGCTAAATTGGAGCTAATAAAAGTCACCACAGGGCCCAAACCAAAACGCAGATAAGTCTCCAATAACACATGTACATAATAATTTAGTTAAAAAATTATGATAACTTCAAATAATAATTTAGTTTTCTATAGATGATGTGGATAAAACATTTAACTCTAACATTAAAAATATGCTATAAATGTGTAGAGACAAAACGCATTTAACATGCTGTGTTTTGGGTAGCATCGTCGTCTGATATCCTCACCGATCAGTAAAATTCAGAAACGAATACAATAACAGCGTGTTGTATTAGAAAATATTGTACTGGAGAATGGTGTATCAATATATATGATAAAACCAACTGCTATAGACTTACTTTTCTGATTCATAACTTCCTGAGTTTTTTTAATTTGTTCTTGAACATGCTCAGTCATTGGATAATCCGGGTCGTTGTTAGCATCGACAACAAATGCAACACAATGAATCCTGTCGTGCATTTTAGGTTCTTTTCTGTAGAATGGACTGTCTTTTGTTATATGGGTCTTCCCTGTAAACTATGAAGTTAGCATTTATAAGTCTATAGTTACAAGATCTAGAATACAACCATATATGATAATGGTTTCTAGATTCTGATCAGGTACCAATGATAATGCTGATGGAAATCGTTTACAGTACATTTATGCAGTTGTTTTAACTAACCGATATGTAACATTCATTACTTCCCGCAATCGGCTGATTATAGTGTTGTACATGTTTATCGTCTAAGCATTTTGACAAGGAACATAATTGGATTTTGCTAGTCACTATATTTAATATACAGTGCATTTATGCAGTTGTTTTTACTCACCGATATGCAACATTCATTACTACACTGCAATCGGCTGATTATAGTGTTGAACATAAATATTTGTACATGTTTATCGTCTAAGCATTTTGACAAGGAACATAATTGGATTTTGCTGGTCACTTTATTTAAACAAGTTTGGTAATACATCACTATATGCTCACGAATTGATATAATCTAGCTCCCATACACTTTAACAAAAATAGAAACAAATGCAGCCATGTACACAGATCCTTTTGTTTTATATATACCAACATACGCAAAGATAGCTGAATGAGTAATACAACTGTGTTATGGTTCAAATATTGTTGAGAATCTGTAATACTAACCGTATAGTTGTTTTTCATATTTCCATCCAGAATTGCCTCTATATCAAATACGTCGACACCTTGTGCGTCGTCGAATCCACGGCAATCACATATTCTGAACCGTAGAGGTCGTTGTTCATAGATGATTGGAAAAACGTTGAACTGTCAATTTTATAATAAAATTACATACAAATATTATTATAAAACCATATGTACTTGCATCTCAAAATTTCAAAGAATGTGCTTGTGTTTGGTGATTCAAATTTAAATAAAGCATTTATAAGACATATTAATACTGAAACATCTAGCTTAGACTGAGGGAGGACATGGTACTATTTCTATTTATACTTGTCGTCAATTTTTTTTACTCGTATTGAAGATGTCGATGTAAAAATATGTTTCATCTAAAATAAAACAGGTTAAAACATGAGCATAAACTATTCATCAGTTTTTATGACTTTTAATTGTTGGAACACTTACCGATTTTGTGAGACTTGTGTCAGAACTGCCAGCTCTTGCTTGAATTGCTAATCTTCCACGAAAGAAAGAATTCAGTGTATTAAAGAAGCTAGATTTCCCCGCTCCTACTGGACCCAGCAGCAGTATATTGACGTATGGAATAACCTTTTCAGACACGTCCATGTCTTTCAAAGGCCAGTATTTCACTATCTCGTCTTTTAACAAGTTTACCAACTAAAAAGGAACATTAGGTATTTATTAAACTGTAGCCAACAAAATAAAATTAAATATTTGACAACAAAATTATATATAAATTTTGTTCAAACTATGGTTTTAACAATCGGCGCCAAGAATTAAAGCTGTTCTTGGTGTTCCATGTACTGTTCGTTTAGTTACCCATTGCTGTAACAATTGTATTAAATATTTTACATTTTAATTTAACAAATAATGTATATCATATTTTATTTCATTATTCAAAGCTAGCGAAATATTACGAGTTATACCGATGTTCAGAATTAAGGATTTCATCTTTACGTAAATTTGGTAGTATAGTTACAAATAATGGTTGTATAGTAGCTAAGTAGCAGATTGTTTTTAAAAATTTGTAACAGAATTTAAAGAGATGTAATTTACCTCTGAATCCCATGTTGGCAAGTCTATTTCTCTCCACGGTGAGGGTAAAGAAACTTCCTCTGACAAATCTAAAAATATGTAAAGATTACCAATCCTTCTAATCAATACTTATATAAAAAAATATACAAACTTTATAATAATAAGCATTTTTTTTATATAAGAAACATTAGTTAACATGTTAGTTCTTTAATCCTACTAACCTTCTACAGCATAGACCACCACGTCCTCAGCAGCAAACTGGCCACCTGTTATTTCTGTTACTGTTTCATTACTTATATGGAATGACGAAGGGGACATAACACTGTTTAGCAGAAATGAATTTGACTTTTTGGTCACCAAATTCTGAAAGGTAAGAAGGTCTGGACCTATACCAAACACAGGGCCACAAGTTTTGTCCATTGTTAATGCATATTCTGGATATTTGACAGTAAATTTGTTCGGCCTTTGTCCCCGACCACCATTAAGCAAGAACAAGAAAGCATCACCGTCATAAATAGACTCCCCTGATCCAGACATCCAACTAATTCTATTATAGCCACCATAAATGTTTCCATTTACGTTGTAGATAATTGTAACAGTTGGTCCTTTGTTGTCGCAGTTCGTATGGAAGGTCGTGGGGTCACACCCATTAATCGCAGCAGAAAATATTAACGTGTATCTCTTCTTCCCATTGCCGATCCATGTGTTAAGTTTTTCTTTTTGAGGTACAGACAGCTGTTTCGGCAACGACATCTAAAATAATCATTATCAATAAAAAAAACTTCTTTATTTCATGTACATTTTGTTAAGGAATATACAATTTATGATCTGCAAATCTATGATAATTCAATTTTCATTTCTGTCATTGTTTTGCACTAATGACACAAATAATAGTTGTTTATAGTGCAAGTACAGGTATACCAGAGTCCATCCTCACAAGTCAGGGTTTCTTTGTTCACATGTGTCCACGAAACCCTGACAAACTTAGCCAGGAAATTCCCGGACTAGAAGATTTTCATATGACGTCAAACTTACAAATTATCAACTAATGAAATTGCTTGAAAGAAGCAAGTATTTGGCAGTAGTCATTCTTACTCATTCCTGAGTGTAACGCAACTAATAAATAACGCATTAATAACAAACTATTAACCCTATTGTACAAAATACATACACTGACTTTCACGTGGTTTATGCAACACATCCGTT
Source organism: Limnoperna fortunei (assembly GCA_944474755.1). NCBI lineage: Eukaryota > Metazoa > Mollusca > Bivalvia > Mytilida > Modiolidae > Limnoperna > Limnoperna fortunei. The sequence goes on along the minus strand of OX104113.1, from coordinate 20,272,435 downwards.
TGGTTTATTTACACTCGACATCGGGATATCCCCTAACCAAGCCGCGAATGAAAGCGAGCTTTTGATTGGCTACATCTAGGTATGATGTAGCCAATCAAAATAGTGACGTCTAGCCCGGGAATTTCCTAGGTAAGTTTGTCAGGGTTTCGTGGACACATGAGGACACAGAAACCCTGACTTGTGAGGATGACCAGAGTCTCGCAGGATCCTGTCATCCCCTATCCAAGCATACAAAATTTAAACAAATGTGTAGACACACAAAAATTCTTACCTGCATTTAATATGAGTAGTGGAATTGTACATCCGTAGCAGTGACTTATATCAGTCAAGGTCGGTTCGCGCCTACCAGACTCTCTTGTACTAAATAATTAACAACCTATATAGCAACTATTGTAACCTACCAGAAGAACTGACCTAACCCAAGTACTAACTGGAAAGTTAAATCAAGGTCAAGGTCAGATGAAGCCTACCTGTCATTAACTACAGATGAGTAATCTCTATACTCTTTATTCAAACTTATTTATGCATTATTACAGAAGTGGACAGTGACATTGAGATAGTGGTCGGGCGATGCCAAACATCAAATTGAGATAGTGGCCGGGCACCATGCTCTGCTCTGCTAATAGGCAACTTATATACCAACTTTTGCCAAGAAAAAGACTCGTCCGCGCCTTTAATAAGTTTTACTACAGATACCATTTTACTTTGTAAATAATATTCGTTTGAGTTTGAAAATATGATTGCAGATAGTTTTCCCAAGTTTTGAATTCAGTACACAGTGAATGTGCTACGATATTGTTGGATACATTTATTACTGACTAGTGATTCCCATTCATTTTCATCAACAAACCAAGTCACATATTACAGTAATGATAGCGGGAAATTTGGCATGCCATAAAGCCTGGTTTAACCCACCATTTTTTTCAAATTCCTGTACCAAGTTAGGACCATTGCTGTAGTTGCTATATTTTTCGTTGTCGGTTCCAATAACAAAATAACGAACACCAACAAAATTGTCTAAAGACAATCCTTTGAGAAAAATAGACACCTTATGCAGGAGAAGCTGCAATATTGCTGGATAAGTGAGAAAAAATATTTAAATTATAAACGTCCAGGTTGTCGTAAATTCTAGTTTGAGTTGAAAGTCTAAAAAGGATGTAGATGAAGCTGTTTCTGTGGTTTCTTTCATTTCTAGTTCTGAGGGCTTTATTATCTGAAGCCATTCAGAATATTGAGGGTTTTTAAATAAAAATGACATTATCAATACCTGCTGTAATCGTAAACTACATATTTTTGGAAGCGAAAGCTTTATGTATCATTTCATTAAGACGGGATTTTAGTTTATCGTGAGGCAAGGTGATGTAAAGTGCTGAAAATCAAAGGTTCTAAGAGATAAAATGTTTAATGTCAATTATCTAGTGGTCTTTTTGAGTGAACAAATTAGCTAGGGTCAAAGCAAGATTCGTTTGGCATGTTTACTGTTTATTACGGGTGCAACTTATACTTTTCAAAAACCCTGTGGGACACCATGAGCACGTGTGAACAAGATGCCAAGTATTTTTTTTTATCTCCAGGGAAAATGATAAATTATGATGGAATACGGTGTATGTTTCTTTAAGAGTTCGACAAACTATGCAGTGAAATACTATTCAAAGTCCAAAGAAGAATGGAAGTCAAACAAGAAAAGGAAGAAAAATAATCAAAACAGATGTGTGTGTATGTGTGTGTGCGTGACTGTATGTGTGTGAATGTATAATCTAGACTTCTACCGGAAACTTATTTCAATTTTTATTAACATGCAGTATATGCACTAAATTTTGAATTATGTCTTTAAAATGTTAAATCGTATAATGCATTTGTACTTAACATATTACAAATAAAAAATATTTTAAAAATAATCAACACAGTAGCGGTGAGATAACTAATAAGAGATTATTAAACAATGCTCATGATTTATGTACAGACAATGTAAAAACAATGATAAAAAAATGGAAAATGACTCGATTACAAATACAAAGGAAATTCCAAACGCCTTTCAATGCATAACTTCCCGGTTAATGATTGTCTATTTTTAATACAAAATAGACAATTTTACCAATGATCAGCATATTCACAATAGATTCAACATCCAAAAATGTATGGAACCTTGCATGAATTCAACTATGAATCATGATTCAAATAACAAAATAGATGTGCTGGTATAGAAGGTAGACACCATTTGTGAAAACTCTCACGATAAAAGATAAAAAAAATTGAAACAGTGAAATGTGTTTCGCAAACATCGAATTTAAAACAAGCAAATAATATGAAAATGGACAATAGCGACTGCAAGATGACTTAGATTTCTATAAAAAAACACATTGCTTTACAAAAAAGATGCCTAAAAATATGATAAGATAACAACTTAGGATTAAGAGTTAAAAGAAACTGAACGTATTCTAGACGTCGTCTTTAAGCCAAAACCGAAAATTAAGGTACCTGTGCAATACCATCGAGCACGACGTTCCGGCATGAAGTACATAGAGAAAAGTTCAATTTTCCTATATACATACTATGTTTATTCGTCAACTTTAAAGAGCGCGAAAATGTGAGAATAAACAATTTCCTACAAAAGGTCAACGACAGGAGTAGACCTTTGCCTCATTTCAAAGAAAACTTAAAACAGAAGCGAAAGGCTTACTTTAAAGTGGAATTTTTGTTTATTAACAGAAGAGAATTTTCCGTCGCCAAAAAACGAAATTGTAACAAACAGAGACAAAGACAGACGACAACAGTATGTACGACAGGGTGATAGACCAAAAACCTTTTCATAGCATTTTAGAGGCCTTGTAAACCACGTTGGGATTCCCGCAAACATGAACGTAAATGAGAATCCCGTGTAGGAAAAAGTACAATTTAACTTAAAAAGTACAGAACACTTTCACTGTGAACACAAACCCTAAATTCTTTTCCAATTGTAAAAACAGAAATCATCAAAACTTTTGTCATTAAATGTATGTGCAGCAAGCTCAGAGAAACTGTAAACTCCAGAGATGGCGTAAAAATTTCTAGCATCCACATCTAGTTCGATCTGTAAGCTTAAGAGAACCTGCAGTCTAGGTCACTCTTTTTATGCAATAGTGTTAGAAAGTTTGACTTTGTAACTCATCATAGTACTATAACAGAAAATAAGGTAACACAAATTAAAAGAATTGATTCAACTCTGCTTCCACTAAAACCAAGATACAAATATGTAGTTTTAGGTCCAAAAGGTTAGCCATCTCCTTCAATTTCACGCTCCGCTATAAAGATGACATCCGTTCATTGAATAATTCAACTGAATATGAAGACCGAATCTGCCACATTAAACTTGAAATTAAGGTTTTATAGAGACAGCTAGGTCTGCCTCATACCTAAACTACATATGTAAATGGCCAATGAAGGTCGCTTTAGAACAAAACTTTACGACAAAACGGATGATGTTAATTTTTCTATTGCGAATGGAGTATACATCTCCCAATCGGTCAGGTTCTCAAGAGCCTATCGCGATTTTCTTGATGATACAGTCTCCGCTGACAGAATGCTACTTATCAAGGTTTTACATTGGCAAGATTTGAAAGAATCACTTCCGGAGCACCTGAACGCACCGCATGGAATATTAATCGGTATCTTTGATTTTTTTCTTATCAAAACACAAATTTATTACTAGAACTTGAATATTTGATATTAGGATATGATTTTGTTTGTTTTACATAAACAAAACTAAGTGATCTTTATAATATTGCATGTAAATATTTATTTTCATTAAAAAAATAGTCAAATCATACGTGATTGATATGTCTAATATGTGTTCAAATAGTTTGAATATGTTTAATTAGCAAACATACATTTTATTAATAATTACTTAATTTATTTAGTGTTTATCCTAAGTTAAAACATAAAATGATCTAAACCAATTTAAATTGTTTAGTTTGTATGAAAATGAGAATCTCGACTATAGTAAACTTTACCGTGTCTTTTCGACAGGTGTTTGCCAGGCAAAATGGAAAACTGCTACCGCGTTTGGTCGAGTTTAAGATCCTTTTTTAGATCTCAGATTACAATTTTGAACTGAACAATTATTTTCCACAGTTAATCGGCGTTCTGAAATGCGGCTGAATTTTCATTTTGAAACAGCGATTTTGTATTTTACGAAAGCAGACGAACGTTTGTAAACAACATTATACCCCTTTAGAAAAAAATCTTCCTATTAAAATTCGATCTATCAAAATGAAAATTCAGCCGCATTTCACCATTAACTGTGGAAAATAATTGTTTATTTCAAAAAGTGTAATCTGAGATTTACAAAAGGACCACAAACCCGTTTTTAATAACCCGCTGTGCGTTGTGTATTAATTGTCATTCGTGTCTTTTTTTAATTACGTTTACTACATGAAAACATTGAGAAACCCGAAAATGAATGGCGTGTTGCATCGGGTAATACATATGTAAATTACCGGATTCTTACTACGGAATGGTTGTTAGTATGCGAAATAGCACGTTTATAACAAAGTTAGGTCATATTATCCATATACGAAAAAAAAAATGATCAACATAGCATTTTCCACGTGCATCTTCAAAGACGAAAACAGAAATTTCTTCAATAAAGATCGTTTCCGTTAGTTTGGCAATGTCTAAAGCTTCAATAACGTAAAGAAGATGAATATTATGTTTGAATTTTTTATTTGCAACATTACGAGCAATAGGACTAAGTTCTGCCGTTAATCCGACAAATCACAAAACTAACTTCGGATTATAACGACAGTAAAATTCGGCATAGGTAATTTAATCTGAGATAAATGATGAAATAACACTAGATTACTAACAATTCATCGGTACATAATATTGTTTTTTTTCAACAGAATAAATTCCTTTATTAAGTATATAGCTTATATCTTATTGCCCGAGCTTCAATAAGGTATCTTTGTGAAACCTATCCGACTATCCAGGGTATAATCGGAATATAATCAATGTATTATTTTACATAGAGATATTGTTATCAAACATTATCCTGTATATAATTTTTAACATTTTAAAAAAATAAACTGTTTTCTGACAATTTGATTTCGCACAACGATCTTCTTAACTCGGCCAAGAATATCATAAAAACATCTACTTGTTTTTGTTTTTGTTCAGATACAAAATAGGACTTATAGATACTGAAGCTTAGTATCGTAAAAAAATAATTTAAATCTTGATAACTATCATCTGAAATTTTATATCCAAATACTTAATGTTTTAATGTAATGTTTAAGTGATATTTTACCCCTTTAAGAATTTCATTGATCTTTTCCCAAAATTTTTTCAACAAATTACATGATATAAAGAAATGATCGTAATCCTCTTTTATATCACATAAATTACATCTGTCATTTTGACTGATTTTCCATTTATATAACAATGCTTTAGTTGGAATTATATAAATTAATCAGTTTCCATCTAAACACTTTTAATTTATTTTCTTTAATTTTTTCAAAAATAAATAAAAAAAATTTTCTTATATTAGTAGATTCAGTTAAACCAAGTTCCTTTATCCATGTTTTGATACCAATAGGTTTATCGAATTTCTCAGCAATTAAGACTTTATAAAATACTTTGTTGCTGAGTGCATCGTTCCCATATAACGACTTTCGCCATCTTAACTGATTTTTATTTATATTTACTTGACTTCTTACCGATTCTTCTCTATTAAGACTGATATACCATGAGTTTGGTAATGCACATTGCATGATTTTAAACTCAGAAATCCAATTCCCTTTATACCTTAAATTTTGATAGATGATATTTTCATTTAGTTTTCTATTTTTATAAAAAAATGTCATTCATGTAGATTAATCCGCTGTTTATCCACGATTTAAAAAAATAAGCATTTATTGTTAAATTTTATATATTTATTACCCCAGATGATTTGTTTTCTAATTTCAGAATAGTGTTTAGGTGGATTCGTCGTTCCTCCCCCGTTTGGACCCAACATTCCAAAACCTCCCTATAGAACAATGGCAACTTTTCGATTCCTGGAATTGATTTAATGGTATCTATATTCATGTAAAACAAAAGTAAGTCTCTACCAAAAGTGTTATAAAATTTCTTTGGAAGTATTTTCCAGGTCGCATCATCATGCGATAATAATCTAATGACCCATGAGGTTTTTAATGCTTTAAAATAAATGTTGAAATTTACCATATTTAATCCCCCATATTCATAAGTTCCTATCAAAGTTGATCTCTTTATTTTGTCTATTTTCCCATTCCAGAGGTAGTTATAGCAACAAGTCTCAATCTCTTTGATATATTTTCTGGTATAATTGTTGATGTAACCCCAAACGTAAATAATGGCATTACTAATGATTTGATAATAAGTATCTTTCCAATCATGGTTAGATTGCGCCTACCCCATTGCTTTATCATATTTTTCATTTTATATATTTTACCTTCCCAATTAAGTTTCTCACATTCATTTTTATTATGTCCAAAGTATATCTTTAATGCTTTTACTGGTTCGTTTGTCCATTTAATCCTTCCTATTTTAACTTTTTAATATAATATTGTTAATGATGTTGTTGTGAATGCCATAAACATATATAATCTAAATGATAGACTTGAGAAAATAGTGATAACGTCTATATGCAAAAGTTGTAGTGTTGTTCATATTTTATCAGCAATTATCAATGTTTCTAAAATACATCCAAAGTCTTGAAATTAGATTTTAGTAAGCTTTCTAGAAATTTCAAAAGCTTGAAGAAACAAAATGTTACAGAACCTTCTTTACATCTTTAAATGATGAGTCAAAGAAAAAACCAGTGGAATCACGAAAAATCTGACGAATCTAGAATACAACAATATCGCTAATGAGATTGTGTCCCATTATAAAAATGACACTTGAAAAGTGCATACGCCGTAAGTTGCCGCGAAATTTTTAACTCGATTCCAATGGAAAGTCCGTAGTCTACTCATCTGTCTAGCTGTAGGGTATCAAAGAAATATGTTACTAGTAAAAACGTAATAGTTATGCCACGCCGCGGTTGGATTCTGCTACCAGAAACATCATCTTCAGACGACTGCAGGCTGGTATCTCCAAAAGTGTGATTGCACAGACCAAGAATGTGAACCCGATTAGCATTTTCAGACCATGGGCGAAACTCCAACAGACCAGCACGACTAATGACCGTCCACGAAGTGGTAGACCACGCATAAACACAGCACGTCAAGATCGGGTATTCATTCTACGGAATCGAACAGTCACAACAACAGCAATTGCCCCCGGGATTCCTGGATGCTTAGAATCATCTTCAAACTGGCAGAAATCGACTCCGACAACATGGAATTAGACCCAGGAGACCGTATTTTTGAGCAGTGGATGTGGCTATATCGACGGTAAAGAGTCCGATGGTGCAAAAAGTTGGGGGTCTGGATATTCCAGAACTGGCGCAGATTCTGGTATAGTGACAAGTCGCGGCTCCTGCTAAAGAAGAGTAATAGTAGAACACGTTTTTCCACCGATTAAATGAACGATTCGCCCAGTCATGTGTCCAGGAAGTGGATATATTCGGCGGAGGTAGGTCATGATGTGGGCGGCGATCTCAGATGACAGAATTTCGGAGCTTGTGTACGTACCACACAAATTAACGGCTCAACGGTACAGAGACAACATCCTTCAACCACATCTTCCAATTATCGACCACCAAAGTGAGGTATTCCAGCAGGACAATGATAGGCCGCATACAACTCAACTTTCCAGAGATTTTTTTGAGCGGAATAACGTTAATTTGTTGCTATGGCCTTCAAATCTAGTCTCATCAAATATAATTTCGACAAACTAGACAGCGCTAAAAATTACCACATACCCTGGATCAACTTCGACAGATGTTGCAAGAAGAATGGCTAAGAATACCTCGGAATAATGTTCGTGGTTGATAGAGTACATGCCTAGGGGATGCAGAGCAGTGTTGGTTTCCCATGTCGGGCATACACGTTACTAACTTGCAGTTGACCGAAAGTGACTCTGAACTGTGATAAATTGACTGTGATTTGTGATTTGTGATTTGTTACTTTGCTTTTATATCGTTCGTGTAATTGTCAAATATGTTAATTTCTAATCTGACTTGCATAAAACGCTTCGAGTCCAGACAATCAGCACTCTTTATGGCGACTTCATAGTAAGAATTTTAACATTTTAACGACGTCACAATCAATAACGTTCCTAAATGGCCTATAAGTTCTGCAACTTAAAGGTTACGTTGATGATAAAAGTTGAATATATACTGATTTATGCCCACATTTTATCCATCGCTAACGCTAAAGGTATAAAAAAATATTTGTTATAAAGGGCCAATCAATGTTAAAATTATTATATATTCGTTCCCCAGTAAATAATTTCTTAAACGCACTATTTTAAAAGAGTATATTTTTCGAAAACAGTATCATCACTTTTACACTATACGCAGATATACAACATTTGAAAAAATTGAAAGAAATTTTTTAAGTACTTTTAAGACGACTGGTTGTCGTCAACAACTAGTATGCAATTTTGTTTATGGTATTTGCCATTTGTATGTTGCTGTGAGAAAAACAGGATTACGTTATGCAACACACATCAACATTTTGATGGTTTGTATCATAACATAAAAATTGCAACTTTGAATCGGTATAATTTCACGCAAACAAGCTAAGATGCAGATTTTCGGCACAAGAAATTAGTTAGGTAAAAAAAAATTATCGAATAAATTCCTTACGTTATTCACCATATATTTCGTGACATTGTTGTTTTCTTTTTGTGACAGCAATAAATAAAAAAACATACAAAAGTATCTTGTTGCATATAAAAAATATTAAAAAGTCATTTTTTAAATAGACTATAATTATAGACTATAAGAACCGAATTCTGACTGCTTTTATTGATGACGCATCAATTTTTATAAGATAGACATGACTTATTTTATAAGTCAAGGGGTGTTAAATCGGCACTAATCACGCAAACAATCGCCTCATAAATAGTAATACATTAACACTAGATATACATTCAAATTTTAAGAAGATTAATTAGATAAATAAAAAAAATATAAACGTGCATATCTACTGCTAAAAATTATTGGTTGGTTGGTATATTGTCCGGTTTAAAGTAGTTCCTGTTTTAAATCTAAAATCGCATGTTATTCATAAAAGCAAGCTACAAAATACTTACTCTTAAATGCAACCTTACAGTAGCATTTGACAAATAACTCACTGTGTATATAAAATCTTTCCGGTATAAATAGACTGGTTTTCCAGAATTTTCTACTTTTTTGTAATTTAATTTTCTTGAAATCTATACGTTTCCTATTTCAAAATTGATTGTCCTCATTCTGAATGAAAAACTGTTTTTTCCAGTTTTTTCTAGATTTAGTTGGTCCGTTTTGTTGTCAATATTTAAAAAAATTAAGGTTTAGTGTCATTAAACGCATACATATGGAAACGTTTAAATTATTTAAATGGAGGACTAAAAACTTATGTGAAATGCAAAGTTCGCCGCACATTTCCTCGTGTAATTGCAAATAAATGTACTGCGTTTACAAAGAAATATTTTGAATCATATATGATAATATCTTAAACTGACCATAATTGGAATGAAGTCCTTGCAGACATTCAAAAAACTTGCAGGAATTTTTTTATTGCAGGTCACGATTCTTTATTTGGGAGATGATCTTCTCCAAATCTAATTAAAATTAAATCTTTCATTGCTCCCCTTTTTGCAATGATTTAATTTTAATTAAAGTGATCTTCACTTACATATATTTTTTATGTTTTTTATCGTGTTCATAAATAGATGTTGATATCTCTTTCCTTACCCAAACTTTAAATTATATCTAGGCAAAAGTTATGACTATTTCTCTTATTTCAGGTCACGATTGTTCATTCAGTGATCATTTTTCAGGTCAACTGTTCTTCCACAGAATTTTTTGTAATGTTGCTTTCATATTCATATAATTATCTATGTTTAGATCTCAAATTGTCCAAAATATGAGTTCAATCAATCCAGAAAAAACTGTGACCATGTATTAACGTTTCTATGACATTTACATGTAATTTTAAGGACATTAGTGTAACTCCGCAAGTTTATATATCCGAAATATTCGGTAGAGATATAAATAACTCAATAGGCAAATCACAGGTAAGTACTTTAAACAAATTCCCCTCTCCATCTTTGTTTCTTTTAAACATCCATCGATTTTAGTAAATGAACATTTTTCTGAAAGGTGTATGTATTGGGACAATTTTGAGTCTTAAATTTCTCTCTTTAATTGTGTTTATGATATTGTATGTCACATTTACTACTTGACCTATAAACGAAGATTTTCTAAAATTAAAGTGCTATTTTATAGTGGTGTTTACCTGGAAGCTGGGTTTCTCTTAGAAGGGTTTTAAGTGGGGAAACATTTTGATGTGGACCTGACATGTAAGCTTCTGATATATATGGTGTTGGTCAAGTTACACTTAAGGGACACGAGCTATACACAAAACAAAATTAGTAGAAAATCTTAAAGAACTGTGTTGTATAATTCGCTTTAATAGTTATAATCACTGTTTCTTTTTCTCAGAATTAATTGCTAAATACATACCACAGATACATTTTGCAAAAAAATGAAACATACAACATCGGTAATCTCAAAATAGCCTGACTGTTTCACATTATGTATCAAGTTAAAATTTGACATAATTTTGATAAAGTCTACATAACATATCATACCGTTCTTCTGCTCTTTAGTTTTTTACAACATATCTTTTTTGAAAATCGCATCTCAACAAACCAATATATGCTTATTCAATTTAATGTATATAGTCCTCTACTATAAAATGTTATATTCTAATTATTGTGAAAAATAGCAATGAAATCCGACCAAACAACAAGAGCCAAAAGTCAAGGGACAATTAAAATTCCTGATATACACAAACATATACAACGCAAAACAAAAACCAAAAACATGAAAATTAAAATTGAGTAACCAGTAAACATTTAATACAATAGGTTTTTTTAACTACAAATATACCTAAATGTGTGATGGCATTGCGCAATGTAATGCAATTAAAAGTAATCAGAATGGGACATACTTTTATATGTCAATTTTTGCCTCTGTTCGAGCATAATTACATGAGTCAAAGAAAAAATATAATATATTATAAAAAGTAAATTGTGACAGAATATAAGTTCCATCATAATACTTGTTCTAGAGATCTTTTATTATATAACAAAAGTTCCAGTTGGAACATTCATTATGTAATATTTTATAAGGAAAGTTCCACCCGAAAGAAATGGAAATATTATTATATAAGTAATGTTCCGTGGAACTTTTATTATATTCTAAAATGTTCCAGGCGGAACAATTATTATCCGGAATAAATATATGTTCACAAATGCATGTTAATTTACTAAATTCAATAACTTTCCATTAGATATAAATACAATTTACTTAAAAAGAAAGAAAAATAAAGATGTGATGATGTATGCAATTTATAACCCTTTTGAGTAATGAAGAAACAATGAGGAACCTTTTTGACCATCTGGCCGCATCTAGCATAAATGTTATGTACAAATTTGTCTCTGGATGCAGAGTCTGCTACTTGTTTATTGTCTCAATAAGTTTCATTCAGCCAGTACATTTAAGACTTAATTAGATTAGTGCATTTCTATACATTTGAGTCGATATAAATAGTATTTTTACAACATACAAAAATCATCTGACTGCTGGTCCGTTTAAAATTTAATGGTCATAAAAATATGGCAACGCTTCACTGATTGGTTGATTTTTCGTAATTACGTTCAAATTTGTCACCCTGAAATTCATCCAGGTAGTTTAAAAGATAATCGTCTGCTGCCCTCAACATCTGACGTAAATTATACAGAGCTAGTATATTGACATTGTTGTTGGTTCTTTGTTCCACGTCCATGTTTTTCATCGGCAAAACAGTATATGGCGGAAGTCGTAAAGAGTGTGCCAACTTGTCTACTCTTTCTTTTACTTCCGGACTATAGAAGATACGTGAAATATCTTTCTTTAAGTTTTGTGTCAGGCCATCTATTTTGTTCATTAAAATTAGCTGTGGAATCCCTAGAAAATTAAAAAGATCAGTTTAAGCCGACAACTACTACAATTGTCATGAGAAGTCAACATTCCAGTACTTAACATAAATAATACTCTAGCTTCTTACTTTTCTTTCAATTGACAGCCAACCAGGAAAAGTTACAAATAAAATCCATGTCAAAAATAATTTATTTTGAAAAATTAATATTGTGACATTCCCAATCCTGACAGTAAGATTCCATCCTCCAGAGAGAGGGATTTAAGTGTCAACAAACCTTTTTGGGAAAGGTTTCGCTTAAATCTCTCCCCCCCCCCCCAATGTGAACAATCAAAAGACACAGCCTAAGTGCAACCCAAATGGCATCTACTTCAACTACAATAGTATTCTCCTTGCGTGTCCATAAACTGGTTTATCCATATCAAACAAAAACATGACGAATATTAGTAATGTCAAAAAAAATTCCAAGTGTGATTTACTAAGGAAAACAAAATTTTAAGACAGTAAATTAGTGTTTTGATTATGTTAATTATTAAAATTTATATAATTCACAAATAATTTTGCTATTCAATTTAATAGTCGTTTCAGAACATGAGAGTAACATCAATAATTTAGTTAAAATCATGGGGTAAACATCTCCTAATTGATCACGCACTTAAGCACCTGTATTTCCTATCTAGATTTCCTTCATAGAGGGTGTCTGCTGACAGAAACGCTGCCTAACCAGTGGCATGCAATAGCAACAACAAAGTTATCACTTAGAAATTTTGCTGTCGCCATAATTTCTTAGTTGACGAAATATGTGTCAAAAATGATGATAGATTTGTTTCGTTTGTCGACATTCCCTCCTTCTTACAGGAATATGGCTACTCTCTGATATGACTAATTAACGAATTTTAACCCGAGTGATACGTCTAAGGGGCGTATTATGGTATACAAATGTCCCCCGTCGCGCTGTCTATCTTTCTGACTTTCGTCCACATGCCGCACTGGATCAAGAATGATTTTACTGTAGTCTCAGGTCTATATACTTTTGGTAAAATTCTGTTTTTATCATTATAGAATTCTGACTCTTTTCTCGCAAAAAGGGGATCTATAAGTTTTCTTACTGTAACTGAAAAACGCTTTCATCATTTTCTTAAAAGTTTAGGCTTTTCTTGATAGAAGCGAGCTTCTTCCTTTCATTTTTTTATAAAATTCTGATTTATCGCTATAAAGTTATTGGACTTCGTGAAAAAGGAGCGGGACGTTTTAAGTATATAAACACGTTTTCATACATTTCCTTGATATTTTTGGACATTGTTGATATTAATAGATATGATTTTGTTTCATCCGAGTAAATGGAATAGGGCATCCATTAGGTGTTAAGCTCTTGTACTTGTCTTCAGAAGGGCGTACATGCGCTTATTATGCAGCTGTTTATTGTTTTTGTATCATGTGTCTGTTTTTTGTTGTTGTCTTTTATTTACCTTGGTTTTGTCTCTCCTTGTTAAGCGCGTCGATTTAAAAGAAACTTGTAGGAAAATGTACCTATATGCATGGTACAATAAACTACTACATACTTACTTTTCTGATTCATAACTTCCTGAGTTTTTTTAATTTGTTCTTGAACATGCTCAGTCATTGGATAATCCGGGTCGTTGTTAGCATCGACGACAAATGCAACACAATGAATCCTGTCGTGCATGTTAGGATCTCTTCTGTAGAATGGACTGTCTTTTGTTATATGGGTCTTTTCTACAAACTGTGGATGAGACATTTATAAATCGTTTGTTACTAACTCTAGAAATAATCAACATATATGAAATGGTGGTCAATCATTACAAATAGAAATGTCGCCTAAAAATGTTATTTCAAGATTCTGATTTGTCTCAAATTTATTGATGTAATTAACTTTTAACTCACCACCATACATGGGGCATTAATTGCTACACCGCAATTCAGGTAATTGATGATTTGTTTTTAATAATTATCCTCTACGTTTATTTATCATCTTCTGCATTTTGATGCAGAATTTTGAATTTTATATTTGAATTTTGCTAGTCAATTTATTTAAACAAATCTAATATTTTTCCACTTTCAACCCCGAGGTTACCTATTTGTCAATCTACTGACCTCGACATAAATTTAGAAAAAAACAACATATAAAATACATCAAGTTATGGTACATCCTTAGACTTTAACATTAAAAGAAACAATTATAGTAATATACCCATGGTCTCTTGTTTTATATGAATTGACATGCGCAAAGACAGTTAATTATTTAATAAAACAGTGACGCAGTAGTAAATTTGTTGGGAATCTGTAATACTAACCGTATAGTTGTTCTTCATATTACCATCCAGAATGGCCTCAATGTCGAAAACGTCAACACCGTGTGCGTCCTCGAATCCACGGCAATCACATATTCTGAACCTTAGAGGTCGTTGTTCATAAATGATTGGAAAAACGTTGAACTGTCAATTTATAAGAATTTCATATGTAAATATTCTTGCAGAAACCATATAAACTTGTATCTCAACATTAGAAAAGGGTGCTTGCAGCCATTTAGGTAATTCAAATCTCAGTAAAATGTTAATAAAACAAAACTAAACCAATACGTCCAACTTAGACTGAAAGCGGGTGGTGTGCTATTTTGTCTAGTTTACATGTCACAATTTCTACATTTGTTGTCACATCTGTGTTCAATCTTTATCAAAGAGTTTGGTGTGCAAATCAAATCTGTTTCCATCAAACTCAAACCGGTCAAAAAGGAGCGTAGACAGTAAATTGTCTTCATGATGTTTAATTGTTGGAACACTTACCGATTTTGTGAGACTTGTGTCAGAACTTCCAGCTCTTGCTTGAATCGCTAATCTTCCACGAAAGAAAGAATTCAGTGTATTAAAGAAGCTAGATTTCCCCGCTCCTACTGGACCCAGAAGCAGTATATTGACGTATGGAATAACATTTTCAGCCACCCCCATCTCTTTCAAGGGCCAGTATTTCACTATCTCGTCTTTTAACAGGTTTTCCAACTGAAACAGAAACACTTAAATTTTATATTAAAAATACTTTAGACAACAACAAGTTTACTTTACCAATAATGTATTTGCTTTTCCCCCTCTTTTTAATTATAGAAGCCAGAGGGAAACAACAACCTTTTATGAATTTAAAAATTACGGACTTTCATTAAACAACTCGGATTTTATTGAATGGTTATTTGATATTTAATTACAGAAATATTGGTGGTATAGTTGACAAGTGAAAGAATTTTAAAGAAATGCAATTTACCTCTGAATCCCATGTTGGCAAGTCCATTTCCCTCCATGGTGAAGGTAAAGAGACTTCCTCTGCCAAATCTGAAAAGATATGAAGATTACCGATCTTTCTTATTGAACAGTAAAATAATACGTCATGATAATAATAAAGGATCACAATGTTATTTTATGTAAATTAGGGAGCGTAGTCAACATGTTAAATTTCACAAACCTACTAACCTTCTACAGCATAGATCACCACGTCCTCAGCAGCAAACTGGCCACCTGTTATTTCGGTTACCGTTTCCTTACTAATATGGTAGGACGCAGGGGACATAACAGTATTTAGCTGAAATGAATTTAAGTTTTTAGTCACCAAATTCTGAAACGTAAGAAGATCTGGACCTTGACCAAATACAGGGCCGCAAGTTTTGTCCATTGTTAATGCATATTCTGGAGATTTGATAGTGAATTTATTTGGCTTTTGTACCGGACCATCAAGCAGAAACAAGAAAGCATCGCGGTCATAAATAGACTCTCCTGATCCCGGCATCCAACTAACTCTGTTGTAACCACCATAAATGTTTCCATTGACGTTGTAGATTAGTGTTACAGTTGGTCCTTTGTTGTCGCAGTTTGTATGAAAGGTCGTGGGATCACACCCATTAATTCCAGCTGAAAACAACAATGTGTATCTCTTCTTCCCATTGCCAATCCATGTGTCAAGTTTGTCTTTGTGAAGAACTGATAGTTGTTTCGGTGCAGACATCTAAAATAATATTTATTTATCAATCAAATACAACTAAAGGACATCTAATATAGTTTCAATGCGGAGTAAACAATTTATATTATGCAAATCTATACTGATTTAATTTCCACTCTGCGTTCGTTGTTTTGCAATAACGGCAAAAACAGTATTTGGTTTAAAGCAAGAAAAGAATTCTACAGAAATAAGCAGAAGCCTTTCATCGCAAACCCGATGCACAAAAAAAATGTAACAAAGTGAAGACTCAAACTTCTCTCAACTGCCACATAAGTAGTGGAATTGTATATCGTTAGCAGTCACTTATACAAAGGTCACGGTGGGGTGACATTGATCAACTGTATTAACATTGTAACTGATGACGACAATATATTTTATGCGTACTGCAGTCTTAAAAGAAGAACCTTTAACCTACAACTGGACCTTAAAATTGAGTCAAGGTCAGAAGGCGTGTATATATATAGCAATTTTTCAGATTTATCATGGCGTCCATTTTTTACTGGGGTAGAAAACCGGAGTACCTGGTGAAAACCCCCGACCTTCGGAAAATAACTAGCAATCTTTGTCACTGTAGGGTAGGAGTCGATGAAAAGTGATGATATCGGATAACTCATCCTGATTTCCAGTGAGGTCTGACTATAATGTTTAGAATATTTTATAAATAGAGCGGTTTTTAGCTATAGGTAGTGCTTTTATTTAGAATTGCGGGAAGAAGAATCTAGATGTGAAGGTTCGTTAAACTAAAGCTACAGAGGGTTTTCTTTACCAAGAGATCGTTAGTTCATTGATGTTCGCACGTGCGCTTAGCTCTAGAGTTGTTAGCCTTACACATACAGGTGCTTTGTAACAAATCACACAATACCTGTGAAAAGAATCTATTATTTGAGCAACTGGATAAATATTAGTATTAGATCAAGAGGGGGCGAATTGGGAAGTTCGCCCCCTTAAAAAAGGGAAAAGAAAGAGAAAGTGAGAGAAAAAAGGAGGAAAGACAGAGAGAGAAAAGAAACACCGAGCGAGAGTGTGTTAAAACCAGGGCGATACTGTCCTAAGACACCTTGACCGAACTTCGTCCCGGGCGGTGGCCCTAGCCCAATTTTCTGGATCCGCCCCAGAATATTCAAATGTTAATTAAATTAATTACTGGTCACAGAGTAATTCTCGCCGGCAATTAATTCTCGCCACACGATCTTTCGACAATTTTTGTGAAAAATTGTCATTTGAAAAATGATAAACGTAACTTGTTTTGGATGGAAGAAAGTGAAATCTATCAAATGAAGCCTTTGCCGTCGATTTTAATGGAAAAATAACGGCACAGTCACCAAAAAGGCGAGAATTGCTTCTGTAATTTTAATGGAGAGAACTATTCTTTGACCAGTAGATATATAAATTAAATATCATGTGCATATATATTTAGTAGAAAGAAAACAAGCATGAAGACCTGGTTTATTTGTTGATTTTTTTTTCGTTTTCTTTTAAATCTTAAAATCGAAAGTTATACAAAATACTTACTGCTCAATTCAACCTCACAATGACTACAGATACACTGTATTATATAGAACTTGTCACTATAAATAGACTGACTTCCGACGTTAAATCAAATATCCATTTTTTGTAAATGCCTTTTCTTAAAATTAATATTTGAAATGATATTTTCAGTTTGGATTTTCCTGTATCTTAATTTAGAACCGATGCAATTGTCATTTAGTGACGATGGTTAATAGGTCAACTTAGGTAACACACCATATATAGAAATTTTATGATGTGCTAAAGTGAAAATAGGATTGATAAGTTCGTCGCTATTTTAGTATTGTATATAATAAATATTTTTAACTGTTTTACAAGGCAATTTTTCATGCGTTAAGTTTCTTTTAAGCCAAGGGCCTATAATTATGCATTATTGAATAAATGTAAAGGTATATTGTGTTTATATCAAGTCATCACACTAATATTATATAATTACAGTTAACAAAATTTGGCACAAAAACATGTGGAAGTTAATTAACCCTTGATAAGATGTAGGATATAAAGAAAGCTTCAACTGTTTCAAGCCCTAAGGGTGGAAAGCATACAAATAAACAATTACAAATAAACATTGATACTTCAAATACACAAGACTGTTTAGTGCATGTATGCATAGAATAATAACTATATATGATAGATAAAAGTCAGTACTGGTGAATCATGCAATCACAGGGTTCCACTTTCCTCAGTCTAAGTGACGTTTTTATAAATGGAGCAATATGTTGCAAGTGATTCGACAAAGACACTATTTTCACTAAGTTACTTATTTGTATTATGTCATTTTCCAGTTTGAAAGTATTAATATTTTTATGTTCAAATTTGTATTTAGGGCATTTGAAGAAAAAATGAAATTCGTCTTCAATGTCATTTGTATTACAGTACTGACATATTCCATTTTCTCTTTTTATTCGTTTATATCTTTATATCTTCCTTCTTCAATTTCTAAAATAAGAACGAGGCTTAGAAACGAGGTATAAAGGCGAGGCTCTGTCAATACACTTATGTTCATCATACAATCTATTTTACACTATTTACTCCCATTCTACATTTTTTGACCTTTTGTATTCTTTTAAAATTCACATTAAAATTATTCACGCGTTACGCCTCACCCATTGTGCGCTGTATTGACAGTATTGTGGTACCTAAAATTTAGCGATTTGTCACGAACGAGTACTACAGTTCAAAACGTTTAAGAAAAAAATTATCGAAATAAACAATAAAACATAATTTGCGTGATTGCAACACATCGATTTGTTTACATTGGCAAGATACTGACTTGGGGAGTTTTTTACGTCCTACACCGACAACTTAATGCCCTTGGTCGGACGGATTGGCAAGATAGGTGAACAAGTACGTTTTATAAGAATCATAAAGAAGGCGTGGCCAAAATTCGTTTCATAGCCATTGACTGTTAATTAAGGAATATTTCAATTTCTGAACAGGTTATACTATATAACATGTTTGGGTCTGTTTACACATAATAAACCATGAAGTGATTTATTAACAAGCCAGGTTTTACAATATCACCTGTTCAGAAATTTGAAACGTTCCTTATAATTTACTTTGAATTTTAATGGTAAAAACAGCGATGACGTCATGGGACAATTTGAATTTTAACGATGTAAGAATAAGTCATGTGACCAATGCAAGTTATATTATATAATATGGGTTGCTCCATTTGAATTAGCCAATCAGATTTCAGCTTACAAAGCAAAATAAAATATACACACATATAAACAATAAGTCAACGCATTTTAGCTGCTTTTACAGGACGATTGCTGCATAAAAATCTACTTTTGAGACCCAAGGTTCCCATACAATTTAATTCCAACGGGACAAAACTTTTTTGAAGCATTCGAGCTGACAGGGAAGAACGATGGTCAGAAAGAATTTGAGGAAGAACTTATCATATGCTTATAATATATGCTCTATAGGACAAAAATGGATCTGAATGTATAAAAAGGAATTATAAGTTGCATACGATCATCTTGTTTTAATAAAGTTTATTCCCATAAAAAGATATTTACCCAACTTGTAACACAAATACTTAAAACAAATGTGTTTCAGTTTTAAATATGCGCGTTTCTACACAACCTTAACACCTGTTACGTATATCAAATTTCTTACATACGTGAAGGTAATAACAAAATACCGAACACCGATGAAACTGTCAAAAAAGACAATCCACAAGTCCGAGAAACCGCAAACTCCAGAACCAACAACCAACATAACGTGGTATAACAGATGCACAAGTAAACCACGTTCCTAATGTGACAAGCATAGTTCTACCTTTTCGGACCTTCGAGCAACAGAAAATCTTTCTAATGAACCTTAACGAACGTTTTAGTTTATCATCCCGTAGAAATATATCAAATGGTTTGACATATGTATTGATTTAATAATAATGGCATTGTTTTGTTAAGAAACCAGAATTATTGTAAAATAGAATATTATGAACATTAATATTACAGAAAAATTATATTATATACAGTGTTAAAATAGTTTAAAATTCCAAAACCCTTGACTTTGAATTTGTTGGAAAGAGAACTGAACTTTAAGACTTTTCTTCAATATTCTTTAATTCTTGAAACTAATGACAAATATAGTTATTTTGTCCAGTATGATATTATTTCTAACAAATTCCAAGATAATCCAATTAATATTTTCTGCTGCAATATGTCCCATGCAAAGAAAGACATTTCTTACCTCTGGGTACAATATGGAACCGTTTGTTTCTTCTTTGAGACTAAAATCTAGATCAAGAAAAAAATCAGTGCCGGTAAGAATTGAAACATGCAACAAGTATTTTCTTTAAAATATATGTTAAGTTAAATTGTCATAGTCTGCCATTAAAAACGCGAATTATCACTACATATGGCTTAAGCTTAATTTTTATGACTGCACCTTAATCAATAAAAAGCCCGTTGCAATTTAGTACAATACTCACGGTATACAAGGTTTTTAAAAATGATTCAAATGATGCAAAATTTGTGTTATGTGACTCAACCAAGCCAGTATTGTATGGCTTCTTATTTGTTCTTGCAGTTATTAGTTTTTCTATAATTAAATTTAGAACGTTGCACAGTGTTCTATAGTCTCCACTCACCACTAAGTAGTGGTCCTATAATTTATTGCTGCAGCTGTTCATAACATTCAGTCAAAACGTTTATAATTACAATAAACATTGTTTCACATTTACGAAAATCACGTGTCTTTTGTAAAGTTTCCAAATATAGTTTTAAAAGGTTTGTTTTAAATAGATCTGTATTATAACATATATTTGTTTTTTTAAATTGTTTAAGGCCACATTCAGCAATTTATTTGGATATATCATGGCGTCCAGTTTTTATTAGGGGAGGAAACCGGAATAACAGGAGGAAACCTTACGATTGGAGTCGAGTACACCTAAGTGTTGACAAACCACGTTATCAATAGAAGACTTAACCACTCGGGACCCGGGTTATAACCTTTAGAGTCTGATGTACTAGAAAACAGTGTTCACACATTTTAATTCGCAAACATACATCAAATAACTAATAATTGAAAAAGATTCGCGGTTGCAAAAATAATGATCAAAAGAAGCAATGTCAGTACGTAGACCATCCATGATGCAGTTAAACATTACCCGTGTAAACGTTTCAACAAAGGTAGGGGTCAGATTATTTTTTATATTTTTGTGGGCGGTAAGACTCGATTGGGGACAGTTCTTTTTTCGTTTTCTGGCAATATTTGGCACAAATTATGCGGGGTCAAATTCCTTTGCCAGAATATACCGGATTTATTAAGCGCTTGGCTGTCAATACATTGTCTACAAACTGTCCATAAAGTTAGTTTTTTATACGAGTATTAACGATTCAAATTAAACAAAATATGGTCTTAGTACTTGTTATGAGTGGGTTTAGCACTAAAATTTCCAGTTGTGGGTTCGGGTGTTACTGCGGGAAGTATAAGCAACGTGCAACTATTACTGTCATAATAAGATTCGATAGCCTTGCTTTTTCAATGACCGAGTATTGTGTATCATTAACAGCAAAATTTTAGAATATATCAAACTGCTATTGTTAATGACACTTGTATGTTTTTTTATCATATTATAGTAGACAATTTTTTCTATTTTTTTTAAATATTTTTTTTTAAATTTTCATCCGATTTATGGAATTTCTTGTTTATTGTGTTTCCCCGTGGCAGCATTATACTATAGTTTATAATTTAATAAATCACATAAAATTATCAGTATTTATGGTTACCTAATAAACATTTGTGACAGATGTGTTACTTAAAACGGTTTAGTACCAGTTTGCCGATTCCCAGATTGCCGTGTCCAATTTGCCGATTTCCAGATTGGCGCGACCAGTTTGTAGATTCTTTGTGAAAGTCTGGTTACCTAGTGCGAGGTTGTAATAATTATCATGCTACTGAACGGAATTTTGTTTGCATTATCACAATACAGCTTCATATTTTAATAAATACCTTGTATCAAAGAAGCGGGTGATATGTCCTCTGTCAGGTCTTCTATATCTTGTATATACGGCCGAAACAGGCCTTCAAATTCAGTTTCCTGTGCTATAGATGGAGCATTTCCTACTTCTCCATCTTCAGCCATAAAATCGAACATTTGATCTTCTGAGGTGATCCTTAAACGTTTTAAATCGATTTTTTAAAATAAAGGATACAATATTTGTTTTATGCGATATTGCTGATCAAGTTAACATCAACAACAAAATTCCGACAAATTCATTTTTACTTAAAATAATTAAACTTACATTATAAAAGACGTATCTCAAAGGACTGCAGGACTGTTAAGGAAATTTAATTTGGAATTTGACAGATCTCTGTAAATAACTTTAATTTTAGAAATCGAAACTAAAAGTAACTTCAATCATGTGTAACCAATGTAAATGGAATTCATGTCGCAGATTACAAATAAAAGTTTGGGAAATATACGATGTGTGTGCTTTGTAACGGATAGAAAACAGAAAGTGTTTCAGTAAAAGTCGATGTGTCACCGTTTCGTGACCATATATTCAATAAGTTGTAGTTGGTTATTTGAATGTGCCCACTTGTATATCCTATAGACCCGTCTGACGTGGATATTGTTGATGTAATATTTCACAAATTTTGCAGAACTGATATGCGTGGTTGATTATCATTATTACCAAGTCATTGTCATGACTGAAAATAACAATAAGGTTAATTTGTTGTAAAAAATATTAAAAATTGGTTGTCTCGTAATTAAGGTAGTCTACTAATAAGCACACGCGTCTCAATAGCGAAGTTGATATATATCTTTATTTCTCATACAGCCAACAGTACATTGGTACAGAGAAAAAACAAAACAACAAAACAACCAACAACAACATTACATATCATACACTGACTATGTAAACTATATACATAAAAGGGTTCAAAGTTTACGTAATTTAGCCAGGAGGCATAGTAAGGCTGTTATTTATACATTTTATAAATTGCATAGTTTTCTTAGCAGCGTTTGTTTAGTTGATGTCATTAGTTTTGAAAATTGAACTGTATTGTGATTACGAATAAACTGTTTTGGAATAAATTGTCGTCTTTTATCTAATAAGGCAGTAGATTCAAAAATATAATGATATTCATCCCCTAATTTTGAGCAGTTACACAAATTACAATAACGCTTTTCTCTGTCTAAATTTTGCCATCTTCCAGTTTCTATTGGTAAATAGTGGTGCGTGTTCAAGCCTTACTGCGGACAGGGCGTGGTTACCTCATGAACATGTTGTTTAACACTGTTTAGAGACACAAAAATCAATCTTACCGCTTAAATGACAATTTAATTTCAAGAACTTTTTTCTCTTGTTTTTGAACCTCTGCACTCGTATTCAGTCATAATGTAATCGACCCATTATAAGGACATGAGAAACTACAATGTCAAGTATAAAATCAGAACAATGTAGTTATAAATAAACCTATGTAAATAAACCTTTGTCGATTTTATTTCATTTCTAAAAGTTATTTAATTCAAATTGCAATGAATATATTGATACATGTATGTTAGTTTTCGCACAGTAGTTTGTATTTAGGTTCACGGGTTTCGGAAATCGTTTTACCGTAAATATATGTGAACACAACAAACCTCACAATTCAATTAAAACTGGGGGCCTCGGTGGCCGAGTGGTCAAGGTAGTTCGTCTACTATTGATCACGTGGTCTGTCAACACTGAGATTGCGGGTTCGATTCTCACTGCAGGCAGGGTGTACTCGACTCCAATCTTAATTGACAAGGATTGCCAGTTTTCCTACCGCAGGTCGGGGGTTCTCTCCGGGTACTCCGGCTTCCTCCCCCAATAAAAACTGGACGCCATGAAATAGCTGAAAAATTGCTGAAAGTGGCGTTAAAACACCATTCAAACAAACAAAACAAACATCAATTAAAACTGAAGACAACAAACCTCACAATTCAATTAAAATTGAAGACAACAAACTTCACAATTCAATAAAAACTGTTAGACAACAAACCTAATAATTCAAATCGTTTTCTTCTTCTTTCTCTGAAGAGTCAGACTCATATTGACTGTTGATTGACTCTTGCTCATACAGAAATCAAGACGCCATCCCCTAACAGGTTCCAAATAAGAAGATATAAATTACCTATTTACAGGTTAAAATTATCTGGATCTGCAGTTAGTTGTTAAACTGGGATGGTTTTGACCAAGGGACCTAATAGGGTGGTAATGCGTGCCTTTTCTTTATAGATAACCTTCCCTGTTTATGCCTGAACAATACATAAAAGTGGAGCCATCAATCAATAGAAAAATACAGACAACTAACTGCACTGTACAAAAAAGTAAAACCAAGTAAACACAAGAGCATTAATATCATGGCTTGGAAGAGGTACGCAAAATTATGTGGTAGGGAAGCTATTAAAGATATTCTAAACCCTCCTTTTTTATTGTAATACTTAACAAGAACACACAGGCAAACGTATCAAATTGACAGGAAAGAAAAACTACATCTACATACGCAAAAGAAGCTACCCTTATTTCTAAACTGCAAAATCAGAAACAAGAAACAAACAATCACATATAAATACTTAAAAAAAAACCTAAAGGAAAAGCAAAATGACGATGCGCAATGATTATATAATAAATAATGTAGTTGAATTGTACCATTGAAAAAAATGCTACATAATAAATCCCACTGAGAGTAAGCAAAATACTTGTCAGTCAATATTGTTGTGTTTCATCTGTTGACTTATATAATATCTGGTATTACCATGCATTTCTGATGCTTCAGAAATCTCCTGTGTATATATATATGTGTGGTTTTTTTACGAAAATGTTATCACCACATGCTAGTACACATATACTGTTAATTGAACCAAATTAGATATTATAGGGTCTGCGAATTCTTAATTGATATCTTTGACAGTTGCTTACCGAAAGACTGGTAAAGCCAATGAGATGAAGTCATCTTAAATTTATAGTCGCCAGAACAAATTGGTAGCTTGTTATGTATGCCGAATTTTACTGCCGTTATAATCCGAAGTTGGTTTTGTGATTTGTCGGATTAACGACAGAATTCAGTCCTATTGCACGTAATGTAGCAAATAAAAAATTCTAACTTCGGTCTATTTCTAAAAAATTAATCTCATCATAAAAGCTTCCGACATTGCGAAACTTACAGGAAACGATCTTTATTGAAGACATTTCTCTTTTTGTCTTTGAAGATGCACGTGGAGAATACTATGTTGATCATTTTTCCGTATATGGATAATGTTACCTACATGTAATTGTATTATAAATGTGCTAATTTGCATACTATAACAACCATTCCGTAGTAAGAATCCAATTTACATTGTATTACCCAAGATGCAACACGCCATTCAGTTTCGGGTTTCTCAATGTTTTTTGTGTAGTAAACGTAATTAACAAGAAAAGATATGGGTTAAACCCTTATCCAGAGATGTTCGATTTATATGTTATAGGTGTATCCGATTGGATTTGGTTTATTAGTTTTTTTTCAATTTGTTTTATTTAAAATTTCATCATATACCGTAAAGGGTTGCAAATGTAGACGATTGTGAAAGGCAAGAAATAATCATCTTGATAAATATCTCAACTTTGAGAAGAGTACTTTAATAAAAAAAGCAAAGTTTCAAAAGACTAATGTAAACCAATAAAAATACAATGATCATAGTCACGTGGTTCTGTGAGGGAAAAATGTGAATGTAAGATCGGCAGTTATCGCGTCCTCGATAAATCAAAGAAAACATACCGACAAGTTACAATTTCTATTGATTTAAATTTACTGTAATTAAAATTGTTTCAAAAGATTTGCAATTAAATGTATTTCAAACGTCAAACTAGCATTCATGTGCATAAATTATTGCTAAGAACTTTATAAAATTTTCAGAATTTAAAATAAAAAAAATATTTAAATAAAAACAATTAGAAGAAGAGTCCTATTTTGCAAAACAATTTATGAGATCAATGCTTTCTGGATGAGTGGTCACAAGCGCGTTAAACAAAATCTAAAAATGCACTTTTATTATCAAATTATCTAAGTAACTAATAAAAGAAACAGAAAAAAATACATTTTATCATGTAAAAATAAGAATGCATAAACAAATTACGAAGCTTATCATATAAATAAATCATGAAATAATCAAAGAAATACAATTGAAGCGATGAAATACATTACGTAATATAACATAACAAAATTTTAAAATGCCTTTTTCGTATCAAATTAAATAACTAATTAATAAAAGAAACGCGAGTATATACATTTTATTATGTCAAGAATAGAATGCATTAATAAAAATACTAAGCTTACCCTATAGATAGTAAAATAATCTTAAAATAAAAATTGAACCGATCTATTCATACTACCGATATAGACACTGGTATAGCGCGCATTAATATGCAATTTTGTACATCTTTACTTCTTCTTATTAGATCGGGACAACAAAATGTATTTTAAAGCTTGAAGGATTTAACAAATACGAAAAACTGTAAATGAATATTTTCTTTAATATTAAATTAGCCATTTTATTACTTACAACGTGAACTTTATTGTAGAGTATGGTTTTTCACCTAACTACTCAATCGTACCCGAAAACAATTATATATCATTAAGAGATAATAAGAAGAGATCGAACATATGAAAAGAGACACGAATGTCAATTAATACACAACGCACAGCGGGTTATTAAAAACGGCAGTAACTATCAACACTTAACAATAATGACCGATTTTAAACACGAAACCGATTAAAAAATGGTGACACTGTCGAAATATATCAAGATCGACCACGTCAGATTGTATATGCAACTTCTTTTGAACATCAAAGTGCCGGGATTGATTCACTCCCGCTCTGCTACATTACGAGTAATGGGACTAAATTCGTACCGTCGCCAAAAACAACAAAAAAAACGAGCACCCGTTCCTGCGAAACTTTGTTAACTCTACAAACTGTTCATGTGGTCATGTCGAATCAACTTACCATAAATGTCAAAAGTACGATCAGCTACGCACTTTATGGTTTAGCAATAGAACCCTAATATAGAATAATTGTTTTGTCTCCACCTATTGGTAGCGAAACTACAACAAGGTGATCCCAGAAGCAATTATATATGCGTCACTTGTTTTTAATCATATTTAAAAAAAAATTCAAGTTGTAGTTTGTATTTGTACTAAATAAAAATATCGATTTCACAAATATTTTCATATCTCAATAATTATCAGTCTGAATATCTAATTAAATCCCATATATTTCATAACGTGAACCTAATAAGGGACCGGTCAATATTTATTGCGGTGTTGGGACCGGTGCAAAATGCAAAAGGACATATAATTTTATGCTGGCATATATATGGGACCCCAAGTTTTGTTATTTTCAGCAATGATAGGACAGAAAGTTTTTTTTCATAACATCATAACAATATCATCAATGACAAAAACGATTTTTTTCTGACCTTTTAATTCAAAAGCAATATACTGTAATCGCTCAATTTGTTTAACAAACATATTAATACTGAATCGTAGCCATACAATTATTCACTAGATAGGACACTGTAGTGTTGCTGATGTAACATATTGTTCACAAATTTTGAAGAACTGACATGTTTGTGTGGTAGATAATCAATATCACCAAGTCATTGTATTGCCAAATATTAATTAAGTTTAATTTTCCGTAATAATTAAAAAAACGGTGTCCGTGTGATTATGGTTAGTTACAAAATGTAGGCTACGAATGATCACACTCTTGAACAAGCGTTAAATTGCATATTGGAGCCTTACCGTGGTGTGGACAGGTTCTACTCATCTACAACTTTAACTGGCAGGAATTACAAGTCCCGAAGTTCGGGCTTTTTGTCACCAGTTTCTGTTGGGTTTCTCAATGTGTGAGAATTGTATATCGTTTATAGCATCTTGTGTTATTTCATTTCAACAAAATAATCAACGAGCCTTTATTTCAACAAAATAAAATAAATTCATATGCTTGTTTATTATTTTGTTGAAATTAAATAACTCGAGATGATATAAAGCGATACACAATTCTCACTCATTGTGAAACCTTTAATTATCGCCGCCCTATATTTGTATTCACTTTCGTTGCTAAGGATGGATCAAGGAGAAAATATTTCGAAGTACACTTAGTTACCATAAATGAACAGAATTTTGCTGTAAGAATGTTAATCATTAAACATGAGTGAATAATCAAGATAATGTATGAGGCTTGACTGCAAAAAATGCTTGGGTGATATCAAAGTTTTATGTAATAATTTTTTTTCGGTATTATATTTACGGAAGTTAATAATGGAGGGAGACCATTTTTTTATCCGTATACTATGTCTTTCGTAGTCTCGATCACCCAGACGCATATATAATAGCGTCTGGGATCACCTTGTTGTAATTTCGCTACCAATAGTCGGAGACAAAACAATGATTCTATTTTTAGGGCCCTATTTTTAAACCAGGAAAACCATGCAAACCTGTCTATACTTATAATATGACGTCACATTAGGATTCACTTTGTTTAATTAATTGATAAAGTAATATTTTATAAAAGTATTCAAATGTAAACTTTGGCACAATTTGTTATACACTTCTTGATATGAACGGAAGTAATTTTTTAGACAATAAAATATCCAATCAAAAATTACGCCCAGTTTTGGGCGTAATGATAACGAGTTCAATATAGAGATGAATCCAGACGCACAAATGTAATTAAGCGTCTGGATGATCGAGACTGTGTTTTTCGGTGATAGCTCTATCGACAAGCGTAGTTTTGAAAAATCGGAAACCAGAATAAAAGGCTATTTTGTGTATACAATTCCGGAGTAAGCCGACATCTGTAAAATACTATAAATAAATGTTATGTCAATAATTTAATTGAACCACGTAAATATTAGTTCTAATTCAAGTTTATTTATGATTTAATATATGACAAAAGATTACATGTGCGCAAATTTAGAAATCGGCAATTCAAACTAGCCAAAACTGCAGGACTTAGCTTTACATAGAACCATATGGGTAAAAAATTCAAATGCCTTGTTTTAAGAAATTGCAATGCTGATTCTAAGCGAATGTTTATTAGATAGTTTGACAACCCGAGCTGCTTGCTACGCAAGCTTTTATGTCATATAAAAACAAACTATGATTAATCGGTCCTATACACGTACATTGTTTTTATCCAATCTAAAATTGAGATTATTTTCTCTTATAGTTGCCATATTGTCGAAATGATGTTTTCTGCATTGAAGTAAATGCAAAAAGAAAAAAAATACATATTCAAGGTTCGAAACGTTTGATTATAATATAGCCTATAAGCCACGCATTAAAATCACAGCTAATGACACTATTGGTCTGAAGTACACGCTGTCCATTTATGATTTTAACAAAATATTGACTTAAAGCTTTGACGTATTACAATAAATAATAATAATGCAAAGAGCATAAAAATAACCTCTCTAACATAGATATAAACATGCGTCCCGTAAAATTATTATCAAATCATTTTGAAAAACATGTGCAGAATGCATAATAAATCGGCGGTGAACTGATGCTTTGCATCAAAAGTTTTCTTGTTCTCTTATGATGAAACAAAAAATGTCACTTGCGTGGCCTAATTTTACAAGAATGTAATTTAAGGGGGTTTTACTAAAACGCGGAAACGGATCGCGGAACGGAAACGGAACACGGAACGGAAAACGGAAAATTGAATGAATAGATAGATATTTCGACCTAATAAACACGACTGTCCGATATTTTGATATAGGTATATGATATTAAATGTCACTTCAATAAAACCACTAGGTAACATTATAAAAACTTGTTTGGTGCCATGTTTATGCATGCGTAAACGTATGACTTGCTCAGTTTTATGACTGGAATGCATGGTAAGTAAGTAATTAAATATACTATTAAAATAAATATTGTATTTTCATTTGATGCAAATTCAACTGGGGCATGTTTCATTGTTGTTTTGAACTTTGACTTACATCTATTGATCCGTATATCACAAGTTACGACCCGGAAACCAATTTCTATACTCCCCATTTAATCAGCGATAATGCATTGCTCCTATGACAAAGGATAGTAATGAGTTTTAATTTGTTGGCTTTTAGTTAGTTTGTTTGTTTTTGTTTGTTTCTTTTTTGCAGATTTTAAATCATTTGATAAATTGGCATGATACAAAATCATGGTCTAAAACTTCAAATCATTGGTAACCTTTATAGTTTTCAAGTTAAAGCGTTCACAAAAATTTTTGGACGGACTAGCGAACGGACGGTAAGAAGGAAGAACGGACAGACAACGTATTGACATTGTTACCTCATCCGGAAAAGGTGTTGTAATTGTAGATCTCAATGTCGGGTGTCCTTGTTCAGGCAGATGATATTGCCTTAATATATTGTAATGAACAATCAATGCAAAACATGATTAACTTGTGTGCGGACTACAGCGTTAAATGGAAATTACTAGTAGAATTTTCTCAAGCAAAAAGTCAAATTATGGTGTTTTCAAAACGACCGATGAATGTCAAACTTACATTGCACGATGGGCTTATTCCTGAAAGCAAGACCGTAAAGCACGTTGGAATCCTGCTAGACAATTCTTTTGATTCAATAGAACGTACAATCTCAGCTTGTCGAACAATTAGATCGTTATCCATGACAATCATAAAACAAGGAATTCATCCGAGTGTTTTGAACCCATTAACATGTGTCAAGTTACTAGAAATACAGCAGTTATGCTACTCCAAGGCCTTATATGGCTGTATGTATAATTGCTATTGCTCGAACGTGCACATCGGTATGTGTGCAAGTATGTACAAGGACTACTAATGCGAACAAGGACTGTTATGTGCATCTCTCTTCTACGTTGGACCTCGATAGAAAAATTAATAGACAAAAAGAAACTGTTCTTCGGGAGACTATGTGCCTTACCGTTCAGATCCCTACCAATGACAAGACTTCTACTGTGTCTCAATAACTGTGCCACTTCCGAGAGTAGTTTTATATCGGACATTTTAAGAATATTACAGAAATATGACCTAATGTCTTATGTAAATGATTTAATAAAAACCCGTATTTTCCCTACAAAAACTAAACGGAAAACAATTGTCGAAAACAGTGTATCTGATTTTGCGAGAAAGGAACTTTCCGCACCCATTACCAACGACATTGACTTCTCTTACTTTAAAATTATTCACAACTTTACAAAACCGCACAGGGCATGGACAATTGCGCACAAGCACGTCAGCCTACCTAAGCAATGCAAATTTGTTGTCTCTATGTGCAGCCTAGTCAAACCATCTGAATACCCTTTATTATGCCAGAAATGTGTTCTGTTCTATAAGAACCCTGCTATTCATATGTTAACATCCTGTGCATCACTAACATCCTTACGAGACAATCTTTGGGGTGAGATAATTATCATTGGGCCTATTGAATTTAGCGTGGCGCTACACAACATGGACGACACTACGCAAGCTTTGATCATTTTGTCATGTAATTCGGATGGATTTTTTTACCTTTCACCTGATGACTCCAAAACATTCAGTATAATATGTGTGAAATACATCTATAAACTGTGCGAAACAAAGGAATGAACCCAACCAGTTGTCGTCTCCTTCCTGCTAAAAATGATTTGGTCTAAGGGACCAACCATTTAACTTGCAGGAGGGGGCTTTGGTTTTTTTCCTAAAAAATATTATGAAAATGATTTTTGATGAAAAAAATATTTTGGAAGCAGAGGGTAAGAAAAAAATATTATGAAGAAGGATATCTGCTATATAAAATAATGCTAATAATAAAAAAAATATTCTATCGCGACGCCTTCAAAAAAATAAAAATTTTCTGACCAAAACAAAACACCAAGACCCCCTTCAAGTTAAATGGTCCGTCCCTAAGCAATTATTGACTAACATAATCTTTGACCACTGAGATTTTTTACCCATCATTTGTATTATTAATTTATTTTCTCATTCTCTCATTCTTTTCACTTCTTGTTTCTTTGTTTTGCTACGTTTGTAAATATTATTTACCATGAATACTCTCCTTAAGGAGGACAATAAAGTATATATTGTTCATACATAACATTAAAAATTTAGTTATACGCGGAATTCAGGATGGTTCATTCATTCACCGAAAGTGACCTCACCACATTTTTCGTATAGATCTCTCTTTCGTATCTTCATCTTTTTCTTTCCAAATCTTCACATCCACGAAAGGACAGGCGCGTCGTCAGTTGCACACGACGTGTCGAACAAAACCCATCACTTCCATAATATGACTAAACGTGTAGAAGAATGTCCTCCACCAGTTATTAAATTTCCATTCACCGGTTACTGGATATATTATGTTTATACGGGCTATTTACAATTTAGGCTAGATAGTAGTAGGACATATATACATGGCTTTAATTGTAAAGTAAAATCAGTTTGATCTCAACATTGGGTTAAAATCTAAAATGAGTCCCTGTGTATATTGCATCGTACTTTCTCTTAGCACAGTCGGTGCGCGTAAAAACACAAGTTAATATAGGTTAAAAAACTATGGTCTCATTAAAGTAATAAAACTCGGCACAGTTCTTGCAGAATTTTATCTTCACACTTTTCACAGTTAAACTTTCACAGCGAATTAAAATAGTATTTTTTTACTTGTAAAACAGTTATAATTAGTTCTGCAAGCTTCCTAGGCACATTTTGTTTTAGTGATAAAATAGTCAAAGTTAAAAGATAAATTTCGTTTGTTAGCCCGATCAAAATCAATGTTTAAAAGTGTCACTTAAAATTAGTCTGTTAACTTCTAAAATCAATACGATAGCTTATCGAGTCTTCGATGGTGTAGGACAATCAGTTTTTTACTTTTTGGCTATATTAAATTTGATGATTTTGACATTTCCTAAAAAATTACCTTTATTTCAAATAAAGTGACACTTCTATCGCACCAGGTCATCATTCTGTCAAAATTTCACAATATGTTTCATTGCATATAAGAACGAACGCTCAACCGGAAATTCATGTGGTATAAAACCTACTTTTACCTTCTATTAGGGACGCAAAATAAAATTTTAAAAGTCTTGCAAAATTTAAATACAACACATCATTTTAAAGAGGAATTCGTGACACTTTGAAAAACAGTTTAATTTTTAAAATATCTATTTGTATGTAAAAGAAATTTACATTTTATTCTTTTCAAAAAATTCGATCTTGACACAAAACTGTTTCCACAAAACAATTATATATAAAAAATTCTAAAATTGTAATATAAATTGAAATTAATATTTGGCTTGATTAAAATGAACTTAACCTACATAAATATCAACTCAAGATGCTTTAATAGCAAGTAGTTTGACAAAAATATTGTCTCATCTGTCTGCAAGATTGTCACACACAAAAGCAGTCTTTTTGTGTTTTCACATTGAAGAGTGATTTACCGTACTTGATCATGTATTACATGGGAGATAACTGCGTCATGACACAATGGGGTAGGGCATTTATAACTTTTTTTAAATATGAACACGGTTGTTTTAATTTAGTTTTATTATAAAATCTTTTAAAAGATGTATAAAATATTGTTCTGTAGAAGTTTCATTAATTTACTGTGCAAATAACTAACTTTAAACGATCAACAAAATTTTGAATTCTGGTTTTCCCAACCTAATCACGGACACAAACTGTAGCAGATATACGGTAAATGTGATGTAATCCCTCATGAATATTCATAAACTACATTTGATACTCTCCTATTGTTTTCCTTCCAACTGAAGGCCGTAAAGCAACACCACCCAAGCAGTGAAAAAGTTCAGTCATGCGCGAACATACTTATCGGGAGTTATCTGCACTTTGTATTTACGTCTCTACTTCTATTACGGTCCAAAAACAGTGCATGTCCTTAATTGACTAAACGTACATTTTAGTGTTCACTTAAAACCAATAAAACTTTATCCTCAAGTTTACTAGAATATTCAGCTTTCCAAAAATACCAAATTTATTCTGGAATCATGTGCAGTTCAAATTCTATATTGGGCAAGAGTTAGCTGGTCTGTACTACTTTTATGTACAACCTCTGGACTGGTTCCCGGTATTTGGTGGTCCCACACCTAAAATGAATCGTTTTACCAATTGTATAAGACATTTTCCAAGTCGCGCGAGAAATGTAAAATAAGGAAACCATTAAAATAAACAAACAAACAAACAAACAAATAATAAATAAAGGTTGACAGTTAACATAATTCGATTAACATTGTACTATGAAAGCAATTTAATAAAATGGTACGCAATTATTTATAAAGTAATGTTGTAATATTCTTAATATTGAAAACAGACCTTTTTAAAACTCTGATTACAAATTGAAAGTAACCCTTTCATTTCAAATTGTTTGTATTGTTAACATAATAATAAAAACCTATACGCACAAACCTATACTCCGATTACTTTCTACCTTATACTATGCGTCTGTGGAACAGTTTGCCTCTGGAGATACGAACGTCTGATTCGTTGAGTATTTTTAGGCGCAGACTAGAGACAAAGAAAAAAGCCATGTCCAAAATATTATTATACAGGGACAAGTTCTACGTGCAAGGCTTCGCACGAACAGCAGCTCATTAAACGAGCACCTGTTCCTGCGAAACTTTTTAACTCTCCAAACTGTTCATGTGGTCTTGTCGAATCAACTTACCATTTCCTTTTAAAATGTCAAAAGTACGATCAGCTACGCACTTTAACCTTATACATACACTTAATCCTCCTTACGATATAAACTTATATTTGTATGGGTCAGATACTTTATCTTTAGATGAAAATAATCGTGTATTTAAACTTGTTCAAACATATATTGTTCAGAGCAAACGCTTCTCGGATAAACTGCATTTCAATAATTATTTCATTTTCCTTCAATACCTTGTATCTTTTTCGATTATATTGTCATATTTAATACTATATAATTCTGTTGTATTTATTACAACTGTGTCATAAATTTCATAAGGTTAACAGTACGGAAGCCTTGTTTTAGGATTAATATTAGGTATTGGAAATCAAAGCCTTAACTACAATGTTTATTATATAAAGGGGACATTTTTCTGTGGAATTAAAGAAATGGGGGGGGGGGTCATTAACAGGTTAACAGTTTTTTATTTTTCCCAAAATAGAGAACAGTAAATTGAAAAAAACTAGTATTTGA
The DNA here is from genome assembly GCA_944474755.1 of Limnoperna fortunei. Classification (NCBI taxonomy): domain Eukaryota; kingdom Metazoa; phylum Mollusca; class Bivalvia; order Mytilida; family Modiolidae; genus Limnoperna; species Limnoperna fortunei. The sequence goes on along the minus strand of OX104113.1, from coordinate 20,237,176 downwards.
TCTTATGTATATTCCACCCTTAATATGAAGACTCAATTACATTAAAAAAAAGTAATGAATAAAATGACAGATAACAGAGAAAAAAATCTGTAAAACAGTTAAGAGTGTTCTGACTATTAACAGCAAACGGGGTTTTTATTTTCATTATACCAGTTAAACAACAATGTCATTTTGTAAGAAAAGATGGCTGAAAAGCAGTTAACAGTTGCTTTATAAAAAAAAACAGGTAACACACATGTAAAAATGCTCAAAACACGTTAACAGAAAATATCCCCTTCATTAAAAAAATAAATCCTCACACATACAAAAAACTATGTCAATTTTATTATTTATGGCATTTATAGAAATTATGATATTTCAGTAAAAATGTTTAATTCCTTTCAGTGCAATGAGAATATTACAACAATGCACATATGTCTATTTTATTATTTATTGAAATAATATATATTTCAGTAAAAAATGTTTATTGCCTTTCCAATTGCTACATTTGGTTTTAGGAAAGTACTAATCTATATTTAGGATTACGAAAAATCTTTAACGGGTTTCCCGAAAATCGTATTTAAAAAATAGGAAGTAAATTACATGATGGTGACACTAGTATAATGTCCCGAACACGAATGGGGCAGTTATTCGGAAAAAGTGAATCGAAAGTCAATATTGCAGTAAAGGAGATAGAGGTATGTATATCAGTAGTAACGTATTCAATTTAATGTTAAATCTGATTGAAACAGGATATTTCATTTCTTCCCGTGCTATCAATATACACATACTGCCTATAGTGGAGTATGTTACGCTAGAATATCAAATAAAGTAAATATGTCGCACGTGATATATCGCTATCAACGCTACGCCCTCGATATCATCCGAGACCGTCACCTATTCGATAGTGATATATTTACTTCATGTAATATTCTGGCGTAACACCCACCACTGCTGGCAGTGTGACTGAATACACTTAATTATATATGGTGAACGCAATTTCCTGTTATTAGGTAGCAATAATGTAGCTCCTTTTTTATTTTGGCGGAGCTACAAAGGGCAAGGAGGTTCTATTACTCGTAATGGAGCAAAAAAAACCACTTGGCATTTATACATATTTTTAGCTTATAAACTGCTATTTTGGTTAGATAAATAATTTTTCCATTCCCCGTTGACATTTCTACAATGCAAAATAAATTAATTTTTACACCATTCGTAATAATTGCATTGTTGAGGTGTAGGACCACCATTGTTTTTGGACTCTTTCGGCTATATAAAATTTGATGATTTTGACTTATCCTAGAAAATTTTACCTTTATTTCAAATTAAGTGACACTTCTGTCCCATATAAAAATGCACCGTGTCAACATTCTGTCATGATGCATTGCATGTAAGAACGAGAGCTCAACCGGAAGGCCAGATGGGCTAAAAATCTACTTTCACTTTCTATTTCAATCCAAAATAGTGCATGTGCCTAATTGACTCTCAACATTTTTATGCTCAATAAAAACCAATAAAACGTTGTCCTCAAGTTTCCTACAATATTCAGCTTTTCAATTTTATTCTTGTATCATGCGCGGTTCAAATTCTGTAATTTCTGGACTGGTTCCCTGTACTTGGAGGTCCTACCCAGCAAACACAATAACGTTTATTTAACGTTAAAAAAATGTTACTTTTTGGTTATAGTTACGTATATTTTTTACGTTAAAGTAACTGCATTTTGTAGACTCCGATCAACGTCGGTGTAACGTTTTTTATAACGTTACTCAATAACTAATTTTTAACGTTACCAAACAACATAACATGAATGTTATTTAGCAACGTAACTTTAACGTTTGCAAACAACAAAACTTAAACGTTATGAAACAACGAAATTTAAACGTCATCAGAAAACGTAACTTAAACATTTTCAGACAACAAACCTTTAACGTTATCAAACAATGCAGCTTAACATACCTGACATTATTCTTTTCATCAACGAAACCAACATATGACATCAATAAATCATATATGATTAATTGAAATGTTTTCTTGTGCACCATATACTTTTGACAGAAATCAACACTAAAAACTACATTCTATTAGTCAAGTAGGAACCAAAAAATCAATTTTAGGGAACAATAAGAGGGGAGATAAAGTGTATTTAAGGCTTAAGAAACTTCTTAAATTTGCAATTTTTGCATGTCACAACACAGTATTGCTAGAAACATATTAATGGGCTGTGACTAAATAAAAACATGTTTATCAAGATATTCCTTATTTAATTTGAGAAAATATGTAATTACATTATGCCTTCTTAGTATTGTCATAAAAAATGTCAGTTTTTATATCTACTAGTTGTTTCTGAATTATAATTATTGTCCAATTTATACTGGAGAAAAAATCTTTACTCTTTAGTCGGAGTCGATTTCAATTCTTGTGGTACTAGTCTGTTTCTGAAAAAAAAAAGAAATCTATCAAAGTAAAAAAAATTTCATTAAACTGGAAGAAGGCAAGCAACAGACTTAACATCAAATCCCATTGGGACCCCATGCTGATGGTACATTAATTATGAATGTCAAGAGGCTATAATAAGTACTTGCTGAGAAAATTGTTATGAAACAAAAAATACTTCAGTGACTCAGAATGAGCTTAAACAAGGATACCCCTCTCCATAATTTTAAATTGTTCCTCTATTTTGAATTAATTCCTTTATGAAACTTTAACACTGACTCTATAAGTACCAGTTCAATTCTTATAATTACATTTTAATGGGTTTTTTTAATTTTGTTTTATGGTGTGTTTGTGTATTTTGTTTTATTTGCGCTTTAATATTATTTGTAAGGTCATGACCTGTTAATGGTCATGTTACTAATACAAGTAACATTTCATCGAGTTATATAAGATGATTCCATGGACCAGTTAACCAATAGAATTACCACATTTTAATTATATGCAAGGCAAATGTAATTATTATCAGTTAGTAATCAGTTCAGACAATGGAACCCAACCTTATCCTAATAAGTCATATTAGCTTTCATAATTACCTTTATATGCTTTGGTGAACCAGGTAAATGTGGTGCATGCTTTAGCACCTCTATCAAAGCATCATCAATAGGTCCTCTCTCAACCTTCTGGACTTTCATAACAGCCCTTTTAATGACAAAACATGAAATAAATATAATTTCTAATCATAAAGCCAGAGCTACAATGACAGTATGTGATCTTCCAAGAACAAAAGTAAAATCTACAGACACAATCAGAACCCAACAAAATGTCTTTTAATTCCTAATATTGTATTCATACAGGTAGACAATTTATTTAACAAAGTAGAACCAGATATCAGTGAGATGGTACCCATCTCTGTGGGCCCCACCGACCTTGAGGTCAAGGTAAAAGGTCATCAACCTTGGTATGCGACACATCGCCTTGATATTATCTACTCACATTCCAAATATCAAAAGCCTACCTCAAAAGATAAAAAAGTTACAACTCGGACATGAATTTGTTATTCAGAAAGCAATTATGTGACTTTAAGGTCAAAGCTCAAGGTCAAAGGTCAACAACCACGGTATGCGACACATCGCCTTGATATTATCTACCTACATTCCAAATATCAAAAGCCTACCTCAAAAGATAAAAAAGTTACAGCCCAGACACGATTAGTTCGGACGGACAGACTGATCACTATAGGGCGAAGTGATATCAAACAAGGAATACTGTGAGCGAGCTCACACAAGGATACCCCCCGCTTCATTGTGGATTCTATTGCCAAAAAAAACGTATGTCTATCTCCCCTGAATGATATTTGAGTGCCATAAAATGTCTTCATGCACAACTCCATATTTTCATCAAATTCCATTTAGGGGTTAAGGAGTTGCACTTATGAGGTCTCTCTTTGAACACTATATTTAAAATGTCTAAATCCAGTTATATCCCCTGAATGATATCCGACAGCAATGAAAATTCTTTATGCACATCTCCAAATAATGTACTTCCTTCAGGTAAAGATTCATCAAAATCCATCAAGTGGTTGAGTAGGAGTTGCACATTGATAGTCTCGATCATCCAGACGCTTAATTGCATTTGTGCGTCTGGATTCATCTTTATATTGAACTCGTGATTATTACGCCCAAAACTGGGCGTAATTTTTGATTGGATGATATTTTTTTTGTTTAAAAAATTACTTCCGTTCATATCAAGAAGTGTATAAAAAATTGTACCAAAGTTTACATTTGAATATTTTTATAAAATATTACTTTATCAATTAATTAAACAAATATTATTGTTATGCACAATCAAGAGAGAATCTTACTGTGACGTCATTTTATAAGTATATACATGTTTGCATGGTTTTCCTGGCTAAAAATAGGGCCCTAAAATAGAATAATTGTTTTGTCTCCACCTATTGGTAGCGAAATTATAACAAGGTGATCCCTGACGCTATTCTATATGCGTCTGGGTGATCGAGACTAACACCTTGACAAAATTTAAAGGTGTAGGACCACCAAATACCGGAAACCAGTCCAGAGGTTGTACGTACAAGTAGTACTAGTCAACAGACAGGTTCACTCTTGCATCATATAGAATTTGAACCGCACATGATACCAGAATAAATCTGGTATTTTTGGAAAGCTGAATATTCTAGGAAACTTGAGGATAAAGTTTTATTGGTTTTAAATGAACATAAAAATGTTGAGAGTCAATTAGGGACAAGCACTATTTTTGGACTGAAATAGAAAGTGAAAGTAGATTTTTAGACCACCTGGACTTCAGGTTGAGCATTTTTTCTTATATGCTATGAAACATATTGTGAAATTTTGACAGAATGTTCAGCCAGTGCATTTTTATAGGGGACAGAAGTGTCACTGAATTTGAAACAAAGGTAAATTTTCTAGGATAAGTCAAAATCATCAAATTTTAATATAGCCGAAGAGTAAAAAAACTATGGTGGTCCTACACCTAAAATTGCAGACTGTATAATTTCGGATTCCTATCGATAAAAATGGTATTCCGGATTGTGCAGTAATTATTATTTTTATTTATTTAGCCTTTTGGACAAGGAACAAGTAGCTGTATGTGCTGTTTTTTATTAATCTGAAATGAATAATTCGTTGTTTCTGAAAAACTGCTACAGAATTCCCCAATATCATATCAAGAGAAATTAAAAAAATACATGGTCATAAATTTGATTACTGACATACCAGGTGGATTTGCGGATATTATATGGGTACCGCTGAAGGACTATGTTTTTTTATGGGAAAAATCAAATATCATTGCGGTCAATAAGTAAAATATCAGGTGCACAGTAGCACTGTTTGACAAAGATTCTATGAACGTTTCCAACATTTCAAGCGGTTATATAATACTTGTGCTTATGTAATACACATTTTAGCTCACCTGACCGAAGGGTCATGTGAACTATTGCCATCACTTGGCGTCCGTAGTCGTCAGTCGTCGTCGTCAACTTTTCTTTTAAAATCTTTTTCCCAAAAACCACTGAAGGGATTGCTTTGAAACTTTGCACATATCCTCAGTAAAATGTCCTTTACGAAGTTTCTACAATTCAACTCACATGGCCGCCTCAGCTAAACATAGAATTGGGGCTGGTCAAATACAGTTTTTGCCCCACAGTTCAAAAAGTATAACAGATACAAGAAAACCGAAGAGACTTTCCTTCTTCAGCATTAAAAGTTCTTAAAAACTCACAATTGAGTCAAAGTTGTATGACGACTCATTGTAGGAGTTATTGTCCTTAAATCGTCAAAATTGATGCTGTTTGCCATTTTGTACTTAAAATCTTGAAAATAATTTGAACTAGAGGCAAAGTTAGCAGTGCTTAATTGTTCCGCTCTATGAGAGCTACAAAAATGACTTAGGGTCAAGATTGTCTGATGAACTGTTTAGAAGTTATTCCCCTTGAACTGTTTTTTTATCAGTTTTAATTGAATTTTAAAAATCTTATCCTCTGAAACCACCAAAAGGACTGCTTTGCAACTTTGAACACATCATCAGTCAAATGTCATCTACAATGTTTGCACAAAACATGGCCGCAGATTAACCAACATGGACGCATTGGCTACAAATAGAACAGGGGAAAGGGGGGGGGGGTTAAAATACAGTTTTTGGCTTATAATTGAAAAAGTATAACAGATACAGGAAAACGGAAGAGACATGTCTCTTTCAGCATCAAAAGCGCTACAAAACTCTTTATTGAGTTGCCTTTGTAAGACGACGCCTTGTAGGAGTTATTTCCCCTTAATGGTAAAAAATGGTGATATTTTTTCCATTTTTTGAACTTTTTAAAATCAATTTAAATTGATTTATAAATGTTTGAAAGAAACTCTAGATAAAAAGGAAGAATTGTCAGGTTCAGGTGAGCTCCTGGGAGCCGCTAGTTATAAAATGAAAATTAATACATAAATGTGCATTACCTTTTTACACAAATTCCATTTAAGCCTTAGTTCAGGGAATAATCGCTTGATCGAAAAGACTTTCTACAAAAACTGGTGTTTATGTAACTGACAAAAGAACCCAACGTCTCAGAATTATTATGTTAGAGTGACATACTCACTTTTTAAAGGAATTTAAAGCAATTGTTCACCGTTGCTATGTTAATGTTTACTTTTGATTTAAGAAATAATTCATGGCTGCAAAATTTTTTTAATTATTATACTTTACTATGAAAACCAATACTAAAATAAATTAGATGTTAGGAGCAATAACTTTTTTTCTAGCTTAAAACTGCACGTGAGTAAAATAATTGTCTCGGAATTTGGTGAAGTGAGATATAATTAAATTTAATAGGATATAATCGGAAACTGCCATTTTCCATTCTGTTGTGGAAAGATGCAAAGGTCGCATGTAAAACTAGTAAATGAAGGAAAACTTGGTAGATTCCTATGGTGGCATATATCTGCCGCTATTTGTCACATCACTAAGTCAACATATTTTGTGAAATAAGTCGACTTGTCACTTAATTTATGTCTACGTGTCACATATCAAGATAAACTTTTAACATAATAAAGCGCTAATATTTTTAAGAAAAGAAAGACGTTTTTTGAGGTTTTGCCGTTTTCATTTTATTTATTTCAAACTTTATTATCTGACAAGTTTACTTATATATATAAAAGTTTAAAGGGTTTCTTCTCTGAAACCGGTTAACCAATCGAAACAAAACTTACTAGCAATATTGTTTGGATGGTCCTCTATAAAGTTCACGTTTTGTATCCCAATCGGAAATTCAAAATGGCCGCCACCGCAGGACTTGGTTTAACATAGGACACTATAGGAAAAAGGTTCTTCTCTGAAACCGGTTAACCAATGAAAACAAAACTTACTAGCAATATTGTTTGGATTGTACTCTTTGAAGTTTATGTGTGTTATACCAATGAGAAAATCAAAATGGCCACCACATCATTACATAGATTAACATTTGACCCTACGGAAAGAGTAAAAGGCTTCTTCTCTAAAACCGGTTAACCAATGGAAACACAACTTATTAGAAATATTATTTGGATGGTCCTTTGTAAAGTTTATACTTAGTTTAACATCAGTGAAATGTCATCTTCATTGCCTATAAAATCAAGTGAGTGATACCGGCTCTCAAGAGCCTCTGGTTTAGGTTACCGGGTAGAATCAGGAACATATATTAACCCGCTTTTTTAGGGTTACGCAGAATCGCGAACATATATATAAATAGTATTTAAGGGTAACGCGCTAGAATCAGGAACATATTTAAGAATGAAAAAAAAATTGACATAAAAGTGACCGTGTCTGTGTAGTGTGTTGCTGTTCATTTTGATACAGAAAATTTTGACATAAAAAACGGAAGTGTAAGCTAGGAGCAGAAGATTGTCGTCTGTTGTAAACATGTCGGGCCATGTCGTTTGCGGTTGATGCGAAAATGGTCTCGCGGTTTGTCCTTCTACCATTGAACGTCACGAAAGCAGACGAGCTGTTGCAAATTACCTTAAAAAAACAACAAGGACGATTTGTGACATGTTTACAAACTATAAAGGCATTTTATGAAATATGGAATCGTGGGAACAAATTTTTAATAAATGTTCGTAATACAAAAGTACAATGTGGAATAGTAAAAAATGCAAGCAAACACTGATCAATCGGGGTGTGATTTTTGAAATGACTGGAACAACCATAAATGAAGGTAGTATAAAAATACCGAACACTGAGAAACCGGCAAATTCCAGAACCACAGACAAAAAATATGATAACTACAGCAATGGTTCTGACTTAATACAGGCATTTCAAAAGAAATTGTGGGTTAAACCAGGATTAATGGCATGCCAAACCTTCCGCTTCCATTGCTGTAATATGTGAATTGGTTACTAAGTATTTGATTAAAATGGATGGGTATCATATATCACTAGTCAGTAATAGGTGTATCCAACAATCATCATGGCAAAATTCACTGTACACTGAATTCAAAATTTAGGGAAACTTCTCTGAAACCAAACCACATTTCGACAAGGAAGTGGTATCTATAGTAAAACTTATTGAAGGCGCGGACGAGTCGTTTTTTCTTGTAACCTTGGTTTATAAGTTTATTCCGATTAAATAGTTGACATTTGCAAAATCAGTATACTCGCTGCAAGCTCTTACATACCTGATCAATTGATAAATATAGACACTCGTTTGTCGTAAATTCTTTTGCTATGATGACCGTTGGTGTCATATTCGAGGTTTAAGTATAAAAATGATGTAGATGAAGCTGTTTCTTTGGTTTTTTAATTTCCAGTTCTGAAGGATATAATAACGGAATCCACTCAGCACATTGAGTGTTGTTAATAGAAAGGACTTCATCAATATATCTATATGTACAATTAAAGAATCTAGCTTCTGCTGTCTTCTTGTCTTTAATAAAACCTCGAAGAAGTTCAGTTTTTTTAAGAATACAGAAACGAAACAAGGAGTTGGGCACAGTTTGTACCCATTTGAATTCCGATTGTCTGCTGAAAAACACATCTTCCAGAAGTTATAAATATGTTGTTGATCAGAAAATCTAGCATACTATAACCTGTTCTTCGCTGTAGCATAATTTGCCAAATAGTTCTTTAGTACAATTTAGGTACCGTCGTAACCTAAAACTGCATAACTGTAGGCATATTTTGAAGCGAATGCTTTATGCATGATTTCCGTAAGACGGGATTTTAGCTTTTCGTGTGGCAAGGTGGTATAAAGTGTTGAGAAATCAAAGGTGCTAACAGATGAAATTTTAGAAATCTATCTTGATTTTAAATTTTCCAAACGTTCTTTTGAATTTTTAAGAACCCAAATACTATACTTCGCGAATAAACAGTTTCACAGTATTTTTGCTGTCCTTCTTTCACTGCAGACAATATCTTAGTCAATTGTTTTGACAACTCTTTTGGTAGAGCGCGTAGATGAGCCGGCTATGTATCTTTCTTGTAATGATTTTTATGTAATTTTGGAATCCAATACAAGTAGGGTAAGTCTTCAGACTCTTTGCTTAATCAATATTTAAAGAAGCCATGATGGACTTGTGGTTAGCCAGGATTATATCTTTGTCAAATGTGGTACGTTTTTATGTGGAATTACCATTGATGCCTAGTTCTTTAATACGGCATTCTTAATAATGTGGCATACATACAAATACAATGTTGTTAGAAGCCTTGTCTGCAGGGACGACAACGTATATATTATGCAGGGAAGTAAGGCACTTAATGGCATACTCGTCTTTGAATAAAGATTTATGTCAATCAGTAATGCTATGTCTAAGATTCTTTATTCGACATTGTTCTTACCCAGTTAGACAGTGAATCTAGTTCTGGGTCTTGTTCCCTTTTCTCTCGTAATTCCTTCTCTGACATAGTCTTCGACTGCATCCATAATTTTAATACCAGCTTACTGGTTGAGGTTCTTTGAATTTGGATACGAGAAATAATATTTCTGAGATTCTCGTGGCCAATGATGTTCAGATCACCAGTAATGGAATGAACAGAGAGATTGTATATGAAAGGAGAATGAGAACAAGTGCATTCAGTAGGTTGCTTCAGTTATTTTTCAGTGTCTCAAGTCCTGCAATCTTGTTTGTATTTGAAGATTTTACGGACAATTGTGTTGGTATATTTATAAGACACGATAGGAATATATTGATTTTTGAAATTTGAAGGGATACGATCTTTTACTTCTTTTCTATTAAGAATATTGCCGATGCTTACTGCATCAATTCCTTTTATTTCTAAATTTTATGGCAAGAAATTTACTTTTCTAATCAAGAAGAGCCTCTGTCCGCCCAGGTTTGAAAAGACAGGAAAACGCTATGTTGCGAATAATGCTTGTCAATCGATATTTAGATGTAAATGGACATATTCCTCTAACTAAAAGTGCATATAATACCTCAGAAGTTTTAAACAGTTGAAAGGCGTAGAGAAAATGGGTTGTTCAAGATGAGAAAGGTCATTATAATGATCAGAGGATGATTTACACTCCGAATTTTCTTTGGTGGTTGAAAGTTTGTATTGTTTATAGGCCATGGCTTCTTATGTATCTAGAATTAATTTTAAAAAGACTCATTACATTCACTCCATTGCATGCTGGACTGGAAAAATTAGCAAAATCTTTGATGTTATAATTGCAACCGTAAGGCATCGCAGTACCTAGTTCTCTGATCCAAAAACATTGTCTCTGTTTGCGGAACTGTGTGCTAAGTAGGTACTATTTGTATGACGGTAAATTTTTGTATATGATGCGTACTTTCATGGACAAACATCGATGATGATCTGGCTGATGGTACTGCATCTTTTATTGAGGGTAATTAGTGTCCTATCGATGTTTGTTCGTTCAAAAACGTTTGTCGCTTACAAGACATACAAAAGTCCACAAAGCGAACACTTAATCCCATATATGACGTTTTTAGTTAAGCAGTCCAGAGGGTCAAATGATTTGTAAAATACGATTTACCAGTAAAATTGCTTAATTCTGGGAATGTAATAAGCATATTAAAGATTTATATTTTGTATTTTTTCCAGCTTTGTGTTTTGAAAATACGTGTTAAATTTTCATAAGTAGCAGGTGAGGCCATACAATCCGAAATAGCAACTGTAACGGGTTTTAGAATATTAGCCAAATCAGAATTTCTACAGTAATAATTACCCTCTGACTGAACTTGGACAAATTGGGGGTATACCGGAGAATGTTCAGTGGAACATAAATGGAACCTTGGTAACCCAGGTGACGTCCGAGCCGGTATACTGTTCTCTAAAATTTCGCTATTCATAATGCTTACTAGTGAAGTTGCAATAACCTAGGGGAAATACTTTCACCAGTAGACAAAAGCATAGCTAAATGTAGTTCATAAATGTTACGCAAATATGTTGTGAAAACAACAATTTCGCAGGATCGTTGCAGGTCGAAACTAATAATAAATAAGTAGCTTTGACATATTTTTTTATGAAAAGGTCAAAATAAATTGCCGTTACATGTGTACGGATGCGGAACGATATTTTATTGAATATTTAAATAGAGGTTTGTTTTCAAAGCGTTTGAAGGACGTCATATAAAGTAAGAGACAGCGTGTTTTGTTGGAGGTTTTTGCCCTAGAAATAAAATCTTGTTACCGAGTATGGTCGAGCTTATGTTCCTTATATATATTATATTCAACGTTTTGACATGCAGCGATTTTTGTACGTCACGAAAGCATACGAACGTTAGTAAACAACATAAGATAAATGACTGACTTATAATGTAAAATTCCTTGAAGTCAAGGATGATTTGTTGCATGTAAACAACAGAGGCATAGTGTTAAATATGGACAGGTTATTGTGGATAAATTTTTTCTACTGTAGTTTTATAATAAAGAGGTTAAAATGGAATAAGAATAAAAATTTAAGCAAAAAAATAACGCACTCCACAAGGATGATAATTTTAACATAGAATATTAGTTTTACTTAAGTATCTCATGTGGCATTATTACATTTCTGGTGAAAAACATATACGTATTAACGATAAACATTAATTTAGCCTTTTATGGTATTGCAAATATAATTAGTCTGGAAGAACCAGTAGAAAATAGTTTATAGTTATACATCAACAGGCTATTTCTACCATGTGTGATACGCAGTATGTTTTTGTTTTTCAGTCTTTCAATAAAACAGGAAAATATCACGCTAATGCCATTCTAGAAATATTTAAAGAACTTGACAATAAGATTATAATTTTAAAGAGTGAACAAGAATTTATTACTAGGGATTTACAAAAACTTGATTCGAAAAAAAGTAATAACGCTACCAGCTCTTTGTTCCATGAATCAGCCACACAAACGGAAGGGACCATCGAAAAGTCATGTTCTATAGAAAATGATACACTGAAAAAGCAAAATGAAAACCTAGAAAAAGAAATAGCACAGCTTAAGGGTCATTTAAGACAAGATGAAACATCAGCTGGAGGGAGTATTATTGCAAATATTGCTTGTAAAGCTGTCTTTTCCGGGGACGATAAGTTATTTCCTGCTGGGTCAGAACTGAAAGAGCAGTATGTTAGGATGCAAAGGGAATACGAAAAAGTCCTTAAAGAAAAGGACATTGCAATACGTGAAAGAGATGATGCAAACTTTAAAATTCGAAAAATTGAGGCGGAACTGAGAGAGATGGAGGAACATAAGAAACATATTCAAGAAGTGGAAGGTAATCCCAATGTACAATACGACCACAGCAAAATCATACGAGAAAAAGATTTGGACGATAAAATAAAAAAAAATGAAGAACAAGAAAAAAATATTAGAAACCTGCAACAAGAGATTGAGCAAAAAAGGGTACTAATCAATGAAAAGGATAAACAAATGCTCTTAAAAGACCAACAGAAGAATGAGAAAGACAATTTAATTGCAGAACTTAAAGGAATTAAAGATGATACTGAAAAGGAACTCGTTAGTATTAAAAGGCGCTTGGAGCAAGCACAAACTTTTATTGAAGATTCAAAGAAACAACTGTTGGATAAGACGAAAGATTTGGAAATGTTACGCACAAAGCTAACTGATACAGAACTCAAAGTTCAAGATGTAGATAGTCGAAGAGAAGATGCAACATCAGAAAATGACAGGTTGAAAACTGAACTTCTGAGACTCAGTGAAGTCGAGAAGTGTAACAGAGACCTCCAAAAACATTTAGGTCAAATGGAACATAATTATAAAGCTCGAGGCGAGGTTATTGAAGAACGAAAATCAGAAATTATGAGAAAAGATGAGAAAATAAAACAAAAAGAATCTGAACTAAATATACTACAAAAGGAAATGGAGAATGTTACAAAGAAACTGGAACAATCGGTTTCAACATTACATCACCAACTAGAAGAAACTGCGCTGGAAAATGAGAAGATTAAAAGCCAACAGATTAAACTGACCGAAGAAAACTTAAGAATACAAAATGAACTTGACATTGCTAAACAGAAAAATAAGGAAATTAAACAGAAGAAGCGCCTGTTATCGGAGGAGAAAACTAGAATTCAAAACGAACTGGATAATTTACAAGAGAAAATTAATAAAACACTGGAGGAAAAAACAAGATTACATAGTCAACTAGACGATCTTAACAAAATATTTAATACTTTATCATCACAAAATGGTAAATAGTATTTTTTTCATATAATTATGACAGAATCTAATTAAAATTAAATCGTTCACTTGCCACCCCTTTTTGTTATTGGTCGCTGCGACCCTAGAAAAAAGGGGGGAGCAAGTGAAAGATTTAATTTTAATTAGATTGTAATTATGATATATTAATTGTAGAGGGAAAATGAAACGTTTTGATAAAAATAAAGAAGAAAAAGATTTGTAAACAAAGAAAAAAGGGCAAATGTTTAAATACAGTTAAGTAGTGGAAATAACCAGAGTTCTAGCGACCTTTTCTCTTTGTTAATCCTACGGAACAAAATACTTCGTGGATACCCTATTGTGGATACCCTTTAATGATTTTTTTTTAAATTAATTAGGTCAATTAAGAAACTGAATTAAGTCTTTAATAGTTCATTATGGATCTATTTGTTAAATCCTATCCTATGATATAATTTAACCCTAATTAGATGTATTTTAAATCTAGATTAATTAACATTTTAGATGTTCTATAAATAGACAATTGAGTCTAAATCTATAAATAGAAATCTAAAGAATGTCAACCTTTTCTTACCGTGTACAACTATTCCAGTTTCTTTTATGATTTAAATTTAAATAGGACGATAATGTATATAAATTGTACCACAAAGACATTAATTAGAAGTAATACGATTCTAGATATATATACTCACAAGTGAACCCCTACCCCCCCCTTTTTCATAGCAGATCTATATATTTCACAAGTCCTAACAATTGTTATATTTTTAAATGTTAAGAAAAAATCGTTTGCTATTAATAAACATTTAAATCTGTAGTTCACTGACCTTAACGTGATGTGACTTGAGAAAATAGTATCGATTCGTTTTTAATTTTATTAATAGGTGTATTATAATTAATTAAATATATTGCAGATTCCATTGTTGCCTTTCATTATGAGTGTAGTGAATGTATTTAAATATCCCAAAGACATGTACCTTTTGAAAAGTTAAAAGTTGACAAATCCACAAACGTTAACTCGATCGGTAAAAACATTTCAATGCAATTTTAAATATCCCAAAGACTTTGTTGACCTTTTTGACAAGTTCACAATCCCCTAACATTTACTAATTATTTCATTGTTAAGTTTTTGTGAAATAAAACAATACAGATATAAGGAAAACGTAACTAATTTAATGAACACCTCATAATATCGTTGAAAAAAAGATGTAAGCAATATATAAAAATACGATTTAAAAACCAAATAATATTATTAAACAGTATCCTACTCCTTTTTATGTGTCGATTCAATGTCCCGACATCCTCCTCCATTTTCTTTCTTATCGTTGGCATAACTTAAAGAGGTATATTTATGTAACACATCATTCAACCGTTGCTTCTTCATATGATATACTAATTAATAGTTGGTTCCTTAATAAGTTTTGTATAAAAGTAGAATACTCCCTTGTATAAATTTTATAATATCGTTTTATAACGATCTCGCCTCTCCCCCCCCCCCCCATTTTTTTCTTTTTGTGTGTGTGTAAGGGTGTCAATTCATAAGCGTTAAGTTATAACTATAGCATGATATATACACATAGTTTTATATTTAATATCCCAAACTGTTTTTCGGATGAGTTAACCCCTACGTAATGGGTTGGAAAAACAAACTTTAAGACTGCTTCTCCCTATTGTTTTAGACTTTGTTTAAACTGCTACTTCTTGAGAATAGTAACGACGAGGTTGATTGGTGTACACCAGTGTATGTCTTGACGGGAATGGGAATTTCCACTTTTATTTAATTTTACCATTATTATTATTATTATTTAAAAAGGGGAATTTGAACAGCAGGGTCAGAAACATCCTAATTTGTCTTTAAATACAAATAAAATTTATCATTTTTAACATCTATATAAAGAAAACCTTCCGACAGTCTTCTCAAATATGATGTACATAAAAAGCAGAAGTATAAGATTTAAATAATCTGTTAACCCGCTATGTTTCAATCGATCCCGTCGGATCAAATACCATTAAAGTAAATGATGTTGTAAAACTACATAGTAAGGTACCAGTGGAGGAGGCAGATAAGGAGGAAAAGGCAGAGGAGGGAGGCGGAGGAGGAGGGAGGAGGAGGAGGAGGAGGCGGAGGAGGCGGCGGAGGCGGCGGCGGAGGCGGCGGCGGCGGAGGAGGCGGCGGCGGCGGCGGAGGAGGCGGCGGCGGAGGCGGCGGCGGCGGAGGAGGCGGCGGCGGAGGCGGCAGCGGAGGCGGCGGCGGCGGCGGCGGATACGCTTCATTGCTCGGTGGATTCTAACATAATGTTCTTTTCCCATAATGTTTTGAAAAAAATCACATAAAAATAATATGATTAACTTACATTGCTATTAAAGATGGTTCATTTTCTGATAAAGACACTCACAAAGACAAGAACAACCAATTATCATTCATACCTGGAGAGCTTATCGCCACCGGTACTCGCCCACGGGTCGGAAAAATAGCTCTCGAATCTACCGACCGTACGGGTTCCCAGCATTGATACAAATATGAATAACATATTGATTGACATTCAAGAACGTTTGATTAAGGCCTTAGCCAAAGTAGCCACCGCCCATCAACATTTCCATCACTGGAAACGGAGCTGCCCTCGAAAACGAGGCTGCAAAGGCTTTGGTCGGAGAGGTCTTCCTGACTATAGCGGGGCGTACCACATGACACTTCCTCTCCATTGTAAGCTACGTGGCATTGCCCTAAGTCAGTACACCTTGCCAGTGCAGGAGTCTACTTCAAACTTTCTAGAACTTTATGAAAATATACATTCTCACTGCAATAACATTTATAGGTACAATCATACATATAAATACACCCCCCTTTCAATACCATGTTGTAACTACCCGCATCTATTAAAATAAAATACATAGTATCAACTATGTAAAGAGCAACAATGTTTTAATTAGTGTCAATGAAGCGCCCTTTTTTAAGCTCGGTCAGTAAGCTTAAATCTATTGTGGAGACATAGCGGACATCGAGCTGACAAACGCCCTCGTCTTCCACAACGGAGCCACTCTTCAAGACAGAAACATAAACGCTTCGGGGAAGCTACCAGGTGACGTCCATACGAGACATTATTCCCCCTTAATCTCATATAGTCGAGAGAGTCACGCAGTCGGTCCCAGTAGCCGATGCTAATAAATATTTTGTTAATTTAGTCTAAAATATTTCACATTCATTACAAATATGATGTTAACATAATTTTTTTAAATACTTCACTATAATTCCTGGCTTGCTTTATTCCAGCTAAAAGTCTAATGAACCTCGCAGGTAGACTGTCGATTCATAATTAAAATTCCACTCGATTTTCTCGCTTATATAGGTGCCGCGATCTATGCTATACAACAGGAAGTGTCAGGACAATGCCATGATTAAAATATATAGAAATTTGGAATAACAATACTCCAAAGATCTATCTGTTAATTAATTTTATATTAAACTAGACATATCTGATGAATAAGTTTATGATATATGATTTTTACAAATAATATTTAAGTCGTTTTATGCTTCTCACCCCTTTCGCTTAGACTCGTCTATTTAAAGCGTCCGTTGTGAAATGTCGCCATTTTGAACGGATCTGTTTTTTATCGCTCCGATTAAAGTCCTTATATTTGACAATGCATCGGGTAAAACACTTATATTATCTACTTATTGTGTTGATTTTTTATATTTTCTTGTAGATATATCATTTTAAGTTACGACTTTATTGTAAATCTATTGGACTTATTGCATAAACAACGGTAGGAAAAAGGGGGATCGGTACAACGAATCTTTATACTATATTATTGCATTTTATTTTATTTGAAAGTCACTTTTTGAGACAATAATTTTGTTTTATAATAATTTGTTTTTTTTTTTTTTAAATCAAAGTTCTTAATAACGCCTTCGATATTTATAATTTTCAAACATTTTTGATGTTCTGGAGTGAAACGGTCATACACACTTGTCATAACACGTTAAGGTCAGTGAACTAGAGATTTAATGTTTATAAATAGAATACGATACATGATTGTTTTTACCAGGGAGATTAGGACAGCCGTCATTCTGTTAATACATACATTATTTTATCTTAAAAGCCAATTCTTGAAAACATGTCTACAATTTTATAATTAATTTTCGTTTATCTTTTACATTATTTCTACCTTTAATATTTTTTCTAATTTTAAAACATGACGCCGATAATCTATATTTAAATGAGGCATACACACGTTAAGGTTAATGAACTATAGATTTAAATGTTTATAAATAGCAGACGATACATGATTGTTTTTACATACAGGGGGATAAGGACAGCCGTCATTCTGTCAATACATACATTATTTTATCTTAAAAGCCAATTCTTGAACAAATGTCTACAATTTTATAATTAATTTTCGTTTATCTTTTAAATTATTTATTTAAATCCTAATTTTCAAACATGACGCCGATAATCTATATTTTAATGAGTCATACACACAACTCACAACACGTTAAGGTCAGTGGACTATAGATTTAATTGTTTATTAATAGCAGACGAATTTTTACATTGACAAATATCATTTGTTATGACTTGTGAAATATGGAGATCTGTTATGAAAAAAGGGATAACGCATTTTAATTACTACACTCACGGTTACAATGGATCTGCAATTTATTGAATTAATTAAATACAATTAAAAACAAATCGATACCATTTTCCTTGCTATATCCGTTACATCACAATACTTTATGCAACAATTGTATGACGTCATAATGCATAGAGTATTGTGATGTAACGGATATAGCCAGGAAAATGGTATCGATTTGTTTTTAATTGTAATTAATTAATTCAATAAATTGCAGATCCATTGTAACCGTGAGTGTAGTAATTAAAATGCGTTATCCCTTTTTTCATAACAGATCTCCATATTTCACAAGTCATAACAAATGATATTTGTCAATGTAAAAATTCGTCTGCTATTAATAAACAATTAAATCTATAGTCCACTGACCTTAACGTGTTGTGAGTTGTGTGTATGACTCATTAAAATATAGATTATCGGCGTCATGTTTGAAAATTAGGATTTAAATAAATAATTTAAAAGATAAACGAAAATTAATTATAAAATTGTAGACATTTGTTCAAGAATTGGCTTTTAAGATAAAATAATGTATGTATTGACAGAATGACGGCTGTCCTTATCCCCCTGTATGTAAAAACAATCATGTATCGTCTGCTATTTATAAACATTTAAATCTATAGTTCATTAACCTTAACGTGTGTATGCCTCATTTAAATATAGATTATCGGCGTCATGTTTTAAAATTAGAAAAAATATTAAAGGTAGAAATAATGTAAAAGATAAACGAAAATTAATTATAAAATTGTAGACATGTTTTCAAGAATTGGCTTTTAAGATAAAATAATGTATGTATTAACAGAATGACGGCTGTCCTAATCTCCCTGGTAAAAACAATCATGTATCGTATTCTATTTATAAACATTAAATCTCTAGTTCACTGACCTTAACGTGTTATGACAAGTGTGTATGACCGTTTCACTCCAGAACATCAAAAATGTTTGAAAATTATAAATATCGAAGGCGTTATTAAGAACTTTGATTTAAAAAAAAAAAACAAATTATTATAAAACAAAATTATTGTCTCAAAAAGTGACTTTCAAATAAAATAAAATGCAATAATATAGTATAAAGATTCGTTGTACCGATCCCCCTTTTTCCTACCGTTGTTTATGCAATAAGTCCAATAGATTTACAATAAAGTCGTAACTTAAAATGATATATCTACAAGAAAATATAAAAAATCAACACAATAAGTAGATAATATAAGTGTTTTACCCGATGCATTGTCAAATATAAGGACTTTAATCGGAGCGATAAAAAACAGATCCGTTCAAAATGGCGACATTTCACAACGGACGCTTTAAATAGACGAGTCTAAGCGAAAGGGGTGAGAAGCATAAAACGACTTAAATATTATTTGTAAAAATCATATATCATAAACTTATTCATCAGATATGTCTAGTTTAATATAAAATTAATTAACAGATAGATCTTTGGAGTATTGTTATTCCAAATTTCTATATATTTTAATCATGGCATTGTCCTGACACTTCCTGTTGTATAGCATAGATCGCGGCACCTATATAAGCGAGAAAATCGAGTGGAATTTTAATTATGAATCGACAGTCTACCTGCGAGGTTCATTAGACTTTTAGCTGGAATAAAGCAAGCCAGGAATTATAGTGAAGTATTTAAAAAAAATTATGTTAACATCATATTTGTAATGAATGTGAAATATTTTAGACTAAATTAACAAAATATTTATTAGCATCGGCTACTGGGACCGACTGCGTGACTCTCTCGACTATATGAGATTAAGGGGGAATAATGTCTCGTATGGACGTCACCTGGTAGCTTCCCCGAAGCGTTTATGTTTCTGTCTTGAAGAGTGGCTCCGTTGTGGAAGACGAGGGCGTTTGTCAGCTCGATGTCCGCTATGTCTCCACAATAGATTTAAGCTTACTGACCGAGCTTAAAAAAGGGCGCTTCATTGACACTAATTAAAACATTGTTGCTCTTTACATAGTTGATACTATGTATTTTATTTTAATAGATGCGGGTAGTTACAACATGGTATTGAAAGGGGGGTGTATTTATATGTATGATTGTACCTATAAATGTTATTGCAGTGAGAATGTATATTTTCATAAAGTTCTAGAAAGTTTGAAGTAGACTCCTGCACTGGCAAGGTGTACTGACTTAGGGCAATGCCACGTAGCTTACAATGGAGAGGAAGTGTCATGTGGTGCGCCCCGCTATAGTCAGGAAGACCTCTCCGACCAAAGCCTTTGCAGCCTCGTTTTCGAGGGCAGCTCCGTTTCCAGTGATGGAAATGTTGATGGGCGGTGGCTACTTTGGCTAAGGCCTTAATCAAACGTTCTTGAATGTCAATCAATATGTTATTCATATTTGTATCAATGCTGGGAACCCGTACGGTCGGTAGATTCGAGAGCTATTTTTCCGACCCGTGGGCGAGTACCGGTGGCGATAAGCTCTCCAGGTATGAATGATAATTGGTTGTTCTTGTCTTTGTGAGTGTCTTTATCAGAAAATGAACCATCTTTAATAGCAATGTAAGTTAATCATATTATTTTTATGTGATTTTTTTCAAAACATTATGGGAAAAGAACATTATGTTAGAATCCACCGAGCAATGAAGCGTATCCGCCGCCGCCGCCGCCGCCGCCTCCGCTGCCGCCTCCGCCGCCGCCTCCTCCGCCGCCGCCGCCTCCGCCGCCGCCTCCTCCGCCGCCGCCGCCGCCTCCTCCGCCGCCGCCTCCTCCTCCTCCTCCCTCCTCCTCCGCCTCCCTCCTCTGCCTTTTCCTCCTTATCTGCCTCCTCCACTGGTACCTTACTATGTAGTTTTACAACATCATTTACTTTAATGGTATTTGATCCGACGGGATCGATTGAAACATAGCGGGTTAACAGATTATTTAAATCTTATACTTCTGCTTTTTATGTACATCATATTTGAGAAGACTGTCGGAAGGTTTTCTTTATATAGATGTTAAAAATGATAAATTTTATTTGTATTTAAAGACAAATTAGGATGTTTCTGACCCTGCTGTTCAAATTCCCCTTTTTAAATAATAATAATAATAATGGTAAAATTAAATAAAAGTGGAAATTCCCATTCCCGTCAAGACATACACTGGTGTACACCAATCAACCTCGTCGTTACTATTCTCAAGAAGTAGCAGTTTAAACAAAGTCTAAAACAATAGGGAGAAGCAGTCTTAAAGTTTGTTTTTCCAACCCATTACGTAGGGGTTAACTCATCCGAAAAACAGTTTGGGATATTAAATATAAAACTATGTGTATATATCATGCTATAGTTATAACTTAACGCTTATGAATTGACACCCTTACACACACACAAAAAGAAAAAAATGGGGGGGGGGGGAGAGGCGAGATCGTTATAAAACGATATTATAAAATTTATACAAGGGAGTATTCTACTTTTATACAAAACTTATTAAGGAACCAACTATTAATTAGTATATCATATGAAGAAGCAACGGTTGAATGATGTGTTACATAAATATACCTCTTTAAGTTATGCCAACGATAAGAAAGAAAATGGAGGAGGATGTCGGGACATTGAATCGACACATAAAAAGGAGTAGGATACTGTTTAATAATATTATTTGGTTTTTAAATCGTATTTTTATATATTGCTTACATCTTTTTTTCAACGATATTATGAGGTGTTCATTAAATTAGTTACGTTTTCCTTATATCTGTATTGTTTTATTTCACAAAAACTTAACAATGAAATAATTAGTAAATGTTAGGGGATTGTGAACTTGTCAAAAAGGTCAACAAAGTCTTTGGGATATTTAAAATTGCATTGAAATGTTTTTACCGATCGAGTTAACGTTTGTGGATTTGTCAACTTTTAACTTTTCAAAAGGTACATGTCTTTGGGATATTTAAATACATTCACTACACTCATAATGAAAGGCAACAATGGAATCTGCAATATATTTAATTAATTATAATACACCTATTAATAAAATTAAAAACGAATCGATACTATTTTCTCAAGTCACATCACGTTAAGGTCAGTGAACTACAGATTTAAATGTTTATTAATAGCAAACGATTTTTTCTTAACATTTAAAAATATAACAATTGTTAGGACTTGTGAAATATATAGATCTGCTATGAAAAAGGGGGGGGGGGGTAGGGGTTCACTTGTGAGTATATATATCTAGAATCGTATTACTTCTAATTAATGTCTTTGTGGTACAATTTATATACATTATCGTCCTATTTAAATTTAAATCATAAAAGAAACTGGAATAGTTGTACACGGTAAGAAAAGGTTGACATTCTTTAGATTTCTATTTATAGATTTAGACTCAATTGTCTATTTATAGAACATCTAAAATGTTAATTAATCTAGATTTAAAATACATCTAATTAGGGTTAAATTATATCATAGATAGGATTTAACAAATAGATCCATAATGAACTATTAAAGACTTAATTCAGTTTCTTAATTGACCTAATTAATTTAAAAAAAAATCATTAAAGGGTATCCACAATAGGGTATCCACGAAGTATTTTGTTCCGTAGGATTAACAAAGAGAAAAGGTCGCTAGAACTCTGGTTATTTCCACTACTCAGTTAGCTTAAACAAATGTTGAAACTTAGATCAGTAGAAAAGATAAAAGAAAAAATTTAAAACATAGTTCAGTAAAAATTTAAAAAAAACTTTTTAAAATACTTAAATAAATGTTTAAATATATTTTGGTAATCATATCTTATAAAAAAGATTTGTTTAGAGTGTAAGAATGTACATTTTCTGGAAATATTAATGTGCCTCACCCTTTACAACCGGGGTAAGTCCGCTAACTCTAATTTCCGGTGGTAGCAACGTCGACATTACGGAATGTGGGGGGGGGGGATTGTGCAGACGATGGTATTTAAGATTTATAATTGTTCAATCGGATCAAGAAACATCACTTTGCGGCACACGGCATTCTTTATATCTGGCCAATGGGTCTCTTTTTAAAAATTATTCAGAGAGAGGATCAAGAATGTCAACTATACACCAAATTTTTAGCATTGTTTGATGAATTCGACCAATCTTACTTTTTCTATCACTTCTTTTGGAAAGTTAATTTGAACTATATTTCATGCAAAAATGATATCTTTTTTATTGGACCATGTATTAATTTCTACTGATTCCGAATTTTACCACGCCCATTATAGAAACAAGTGTTTATTACACGTTTATTTCTTTCAACGGGTGATATGAAAAATTAACACCCTCTCAGACCAGAGATTGCCGAACCGGAAAAATATCACCCGCTTCAGCTGAAGTTTACGGTGGATATAACAAAAATTATCACCCGCTCAGACCGAATACTCCAGACCTGGAAAATAATCGCTCTCTTAAACTGAAGGTTACATAAACGTCGTTTGTTTTTCCCATTTCCGCGCAAACTTGTCAGACATAACAAATAGACAAGAGACTTTGGTGCATGCACCAAATATTCGGGCCGTAAATAATCAAGTGTTTGCTGCATAAAAGGCATTCCTTCCATGGTGTAGGTAACAAAAAGGTATACAATCTGTCATATCCGATTTATTAATTCAATGAGGCATGAAATGTAGAACAAGGTTATTTCATTGTGAAATAGAGAAAAAAAATTCAAGAAAAAACCACACAAAAAACTGCATAATGGTACGTAGTACCCTACACCAAAGTACTTGCATTTTAGAAAATCAACTTTAACTAGTATTACAGATGAGTAGAAAATTATGTATTGTGCCAGATGGGTGTAGTTTTCAACAAAGTTGAAATTTGTGTTTAAACTTAAAGTTTGGTATAAAGTAGTTTTTTTAATGGCTGAGAACCATAAATAAATGAAAACCATAAATAACAAAAATATTTTTATTTAACTTGATAAAAAAACATAAAAAAAGTTTTAGAGCTTTCACATACTTTGGGATTTTTACAAAATTCACATTAAAAATAAAAATAATACTAATAGAAGAAAAATAATACTGATTTTTATGTTGGTTTCAATAGATGTGCAGTTACAGAAATCTTCCCTTTATATAATAACTTTGTTCTATAGCCAGTTGTCTAATTGTCTATGTCTGATTCTGTGTTTTAATAGCAATATGCATACTTGAAAATAAGTATGGTGGGAACACGGGTGGGAAACGGATTTCTCTCAATTAATTTAACATTGACACAGTTATTTTATTATCTACAAACTTTAAACAATATTAAGAATCATATTAAAAAGTGTTCAGTGACTAAATTAATATACAGAAGCTATTAATGAAATACACACAAAGTGTAGTTAGCTGTGCCACGTGCAGTGTGCAATATAAAATCACATGGTAACCGTTCAAAGGCTTGAAGCGACAATATATAAATACTCTCTGATTTTATTGAGATTATATTTTTACAGACTTTATTAGAAATAGAATAGGCTATTTTGGAATAAATAAAAAATAAATGTAAAATTTCATGTAAACCGTATCGTTGTCATGGTTGTACGAACATGGAATATTGTTCCCAGTCTAATCTAAAAATAGAATTGCAAAAAAGTGACCGATTTTCACGTCCTTCGTTAAACCTACAACTAACTAAACCTTGTATTTCTGATATTTCAGTAAAATTCATTGTAACTTGGATCTAAATGTATTGTCAAGTATGATGTACGTAGACGTGATCTAGACAAAATGTTCTAAAAATAACATCGTAAACAAAATGTGACCGACCTTTGCTGACTCATAATTAACTAAAAATTGAATTACAAAATACCACATTGATCTCAAAATATATACTATATATTATGCTTTAGTAATAACACCAGTAAAACTCTAATCATTATTTTTTTAATTATAATTAACAGCAGTAAATTAATCCAACCTCCGCAGCAAATCATGAAACGTTTTCAACTCCTATCATATGACGGACCGGCTTAGTGCCGGCCCGTAATGAAAATAGTCAATTATTACATGTACTGGGAAAAAAAATTATCAGACAAACAAGTATTTTTCATTTAACATATATTCTTGTGCAGCATCTATAGTAAAAATCATACTTCAATTGAAACTCAGATGTTAGGGTAGATTATATAAACACATGAAGAAAAATATATCACCATGGACTTCGTCTCGGGGGAAATTTTTTTTCCTTGGCCTAGTCTCGGGTTGTAATTTTTTTCTTAATGTGATAATCTACTCTCGTTCAAAGGCAGTATGATTATAATATATTAATCGACGGTGTTTTTCCCTAAATTGCTGTTACCGGATGTAAAGAGTGAGAAATCGCTATTTTTAACAATAATCAATCAATTGAATGTTTACCTTGTTTTCATTTTTATTTTATGTTTAAGATGATTTGCGTCAAGAAAACGAGTCCTTAAAACAAGAAAAGGAAAAACTGGCTGCCAAAGCATTAGTAAAGAGGAGTAAGTAAACTCATTCAAAATTCAACTGAAAACAACCGATTTAAATAATAACAAATGTTAATTAATATGAAAAATTGCCTGTATGAATGACCTTTATACTAATATTTTTCAGTCCGAAAATACTTTTATAGGGACTTATCAAACAAACTGATAGTAACATTTTAAAATGCTATGTCAAACTTATATAGCCGTTATATCCAGTAATGCCAAATTGGGCTAAGGATATTTACACTTAGCAATTAAAACAGTTTCTCAATTTAAGAACAGTAAATTAAACAAACAATGGCAAAAATTGTTCATCCATTACAGTGCAGCATTAGATTGCTTTCCACAGGCATCGGCAGTCTCCTCTGGGAGTCAAAAATGAGCAAAATGTGAGCCAACCAATGTATTTTCTTCATTTTTGAGACCGTGCTCAAATGTTTATAAAGCTTTCTTCAATATCATTCTATCATCTGGTATTGGGGAAGAAGCCGGAGTACCAGTGAGAATACTCCACATTCCACGACTACTTTACAAGGCTACTGGGGGCCTCGGTGGCCGAATGGTCAAGGTAGTTCGTCTACAATTGATCACGTGGTCTGTCAACACTGAGATTGCGGGTTCGATTCTCACTGCAGGCAGGGTGTACTCGACTCCGATCTTAATTGACACGGATTGCCAGTTTTCCTACCGCAGGTCGGGGGTTTTCTCCGGGTACTCCGGCTTCCTCTCCCAATAAAAACTGGACACCATGATATAGCTGAAAAATTGCTGAAAGTGGCGTTAAAACACCATCAAACAAACAAACAAACAAACAACGCTACTGTTTTCAGTGTAAAAAAATCGCAAAAGGTTACTTCATAACTGCATAATTATGGCGAAATTTCAGGGTTTAAAAATATTTCTGGTGTAAAAATGTAAGGAATACCATCCTCACAAAAATCCCCTTCACGGCGCAATACTTACTAATACAGGCCTGCGGTCGATTTCACAACAAAAGGTTCTAAGTGTAAAATCCAGGGTAAACATTTGAACATCAAATGAGAAAACCATTGTGACGTCAGTCGGCAAAACTATTTTAAAATGATTCTTTCATTTTTAATCTTATTTTTCACTATTTGCTATTTAAGGTATCAGCTTTCACACTGTTTTGAAACAGCCGCAATCTGAACAAGCAGAAAGTGGTATTGTATCACTTCTACAACAAGAACTTGGTGTTACATTGGAAATTATACCAGAGTCCAAACGTAGTAAGAATGTTCCGTTACTGGTTGTGCTGTACAACCTCTCTAGAATTACTGACGATGTTAAGGGAGCACTCATTGGAATAGAAGGTGATTTCTGTACATTGTTTAATAGTATCTATCGTGAAATATCCTTTATGTTTCTAGTTTCACAACCAACAAATTTAGTTGTCTTGTTTGCAACTCAGATACAACACATTTTTGCCGTTCAAGAAGGTTACTGCGATTGCAAGTGGAAATGAAAGTGTATTGTCCAGATATACTGATATACTGATAAAATATTCTTACCATTTTATTCTATGAATAAAATAATATCTCACCCTAATATGCATCAGTACAACAAAAAGTACTTCCTTCAATCTAGATATTCATGTTCAAGTTATGACAATGCAATGATAGATTTTTTTTTCATTTTCCAGCTTCGTCCGATGTTGCATTAGTAATTCTCCATTCAAAAGAAGTTGTTAAAGCCAGTGAACAGATTCTCACACATGTTGACTTTAAAAAGCTGGGCATAATA
Organism: Limnoperna fortunei; assembly: GCA_944474755.1. Lineage (NCBI taxonomy): Eukaryota > Metazoa > Mollusca > Bivalvia > Mytilida > Modiolidae > Limnoperna > Limnoperna fortunei. Next base: position 20,209,876 of record OX104113.1, on the reverse strand, counting down.
GTAGACATTAGCTTTATTTCTGCTAAAGGAATCATTTCAAATGAAGTGACTTCCGGTGGTATACAACAGCTGGCTAAATTTATTAAAATGTTCTGAGTTGAAATATCATTAAAATATACTAGTATTTATTTCTTGATCGTGTTAGAAGATTGCTTGATGGAATGGGTATTTCAGTTATATTCAAGACAAGAACATGTCAACAAACAATAAATCGATTATGGAAGTAGGATAGAGTAAAAGAGCAAACAAATTTGAATGCCACTGCAATAGTATGGGTAGGAGGGGAAATATTAGCCTTTTGAAGCGGCTACAACGATTATACTATATTTATCATCGATAAGAGTGTTCTGTGCATGGCATTCTCCAAACACATTACCTTCTGTATTATGACCTGAAACCCCGATCGGGCATTTCTGTGGGTTGAGCACTGAAGTTGTGAATCACTCCCGGCTTGCTCCGTTAAGAGTAATGGGACCTCTTTGTAGCTCCGTCCATAAAAAAGGAGCTACATTATTGTAGCTAGTCAACGTTCAGAGAAAGAAAAATCACTTTGAAATGTGTTAAACGCAAAAATACTCAGTAAGTCGTGAAACCACCACGCTTCCGGTACAGTTCAATAACTATCCTCCTCATGCTGTAGACTAACCGACGGAGTGTAGCATGTGGTAAATTCTGCCTTTCATTTTGAATGGCATCACGTAGTTCTTGGACATTTTGACAAGCAGGTGCACTGTTATTGATTTTACGGCCAATGATATCCCACAAATGGTCAATTGGAACACCACCACCGCCAAACGCTGTAGTTTTTAGGATGTTGTTCTGGTTGTCACGAATTGAAACCAGTGCCTCGTTGTTTACAAACGCGCATGCGCCCATCAATATGACGAAGAAGGAATCTGCTTTCGTCGGTCCATTGTACTCGTCGCCAGCTTCGAATATTCCAATGGCGGTGATATCGTGCCCACTCTAAACGTGCTTGGCGATGTCTCTGTGTCAACAGCGGACGTTTCAAGGGACGACGAGCTCGCAACCTTGCATTGTTTAGGCGCCTGTTAACTGTTCGAACGGCGACTCTGTTTGCAATATTCCAATCGGCACGAAGATATCTTGCAGTGGCAAACGGTTGGCGTTTGGCTACACGAACGGGTGCTCTATCCTCCCTTTCAGCTGTTTTTGGTGGTCGACCTAGGACGTTCCAATCTCCACGCAAAGGATTCTGGGTATTCTACGTCAACCACAATCACAAGTTATATTTGGGAACCAGTTATGTTCTCTGTGCCGGAGAGTGAGGACGTTCCTGGATAGTTCCATCATCTCGATGATGTTTCAGTAGCCGGGATACAATACTAAAGTGAATACCAAAGTGTTGTGCTATCTGACGCAAGCTCTGTTTACTATTACGCATTCCAACGATCTGCAACTTCTCAGTTTCACTCAATTTCCGTCTAGGCATTGTAAAAAAGATGAAGTCGAAAAAGACAAGGAGATGAACACTAAATCGTTAAGGAAAATAAGGCTTTTAGGCGTGCTCAACTACCGTATGACAAACTGGTTTTGCTATTTAAAGATTTACCTGAGGAGTTAAAGTAACTTTTCCGTGCTCGTATGATGGTTTTAGTACATAAGTAACACAAAGTTAATATTCATTCAGATTTGTGAAATTATAAAAAAAAATAAGTGTAGGTGTTGCTTAACTTATAGCGAGGTGTATATACAAGGGGAAGTTTTCCAACCAAAGAGAAGTGTTGTGTAAACCATTTAGTACCCTTCTAACTGAATTCCGAAGTACGTCGTTGACGATTCGCTTAATTTTACATAGTCATAGGCAGACTTTTCATCGCATGTAATCATTAATGATTTTTTTTCTTTACTAGCCTATGCATATCTTTCATATTCTCTAAATGAAAAGGTAAATCTTTTACCCATAGATTTAAATAACGTTCATCGTGACATAACCTAGGTTTACTGGGTTCTACGGTCAAAGGCATAATAAGCTTCGGAGGCTCACATTCACCTGCTTTCCCGAGAAGCCTAATGAAACCTGCTGCAATTCTTTGACTTAATTCACTATATATAAAAGATGCATACATTTTACAAGACGCTGAATTTTGGAAGTAGTTTTTCGGGAGTGCCATAGAATCGTAATGTTTTCCTTTAAAATTCCCCTTAAAATGTCGGTAAATTTGCTTCAACATCAACTCTATCTTTTAACCATTTTAGAATATTTTGGTGTTTATTTTAATCTAGCATCAATTCCCATGCTGATAAGCATTCATGCAACTGACCCGCTACAAATTCCCCAGGATTACGCACCATTACAATATTCATTTCACTAGCCATAAAGCACAACCGACTTGAAAACACTAAACAATAACAAATTGCTACAGAATTAAGAATAAGAAGTTATTATTTATTAAAATTAAACTTTATAAGTTATCATATAGCCATTTTTATTTTCCTTTGGCAAGTTTCAATTTTTAATCACAGGCGTATTACCTTCACAAAACAGACACGACCCTCTCGGACGATATCCACCATAACCTCCTCGTCAATTATTTCTATAAATACCATGCATTCCAAGATTAACAACGAAAAGAAAGGTTGCTGAAAGGATGCATAGGGCATATTCTGGGCTTGCGGAACTTGCGGGTACAAATTTGCCAACGGAGATTCCTCTCTTTTTGGGGCGTTGTCGTTTCTTTTAGTTTCGATCCTTTCATTTGATTGTTTCTCCTTCAAACACCTTGAAACTGCCTTCGTTATAACATCCACTACTTTCCCGCCTAATACTGATAGGCAAAGGTTAGAAATATCTAATTTTGAACTATATCGATTAGCCTGCCGTGCCAACTCTTCGAAAACATCTGTTTCCTCATGCACGGTCTTTCTTACCACCATTCACAGCTCAACAAGATAAGAGACTCACTAGGATATTGCTGTGAAGATAAAGTCCTCACCTTTTCTTTCAGGTTGTCGACCAGATCTGTCTTCAGATTAGCAGTTTTCTCCAGATGAGAAATGCGATTCTCCAAATCTGCACGGTGATCCCTTTTCCGTTTCCCATAAGGTTTATGCTGTACCTGCGACTCTGGTCGGTACATGTACACTACTCGAACCAGGAACAGCCTATAAAATACACGTATATAAAGAATTGGAACGACTGAAAAACGATTTTTTTCCGCTGATCTATGCTGGATGTTGTGTCATGTGCATGTATTCTACATTCCTAATGAATTACAACCTACAAAACTGAAACATCATCAAATTCAAAACGCACAGTTAATCAATTATCGCAACGATTAAATTATTAACAACAGCATGCACTTACTATACAAAATCTCTCCCACCAACACTTTAAAACTATTAACACATTTGTCCCACATTTTAACCTTGACGAAACTTTATACACATTGTTTACAACATTTAATCTAGAGGTGCGCTAGACTTTCGTAAAAATATATAAACAGTAATACTTAAAATTTAGAAGAATTTTCAAACTATTTACCGGGTAATACATGAATACCGCAAAATTACTTGTAAACTTTCTAGTCCAATTCATTAAAAGAGTGACCAATCTATTAAAAACAAATTATAAGGCTTATAATCATACTTTAAAATTTTTAAATTCTAACGCAACATATATTCCATAACACCTCATGTCTTTCACGTGCAAGCGAAAAACGCGGGAACAATTCATTCTTCTTCTCTACTTTACGCATACATTTTTTTTAAAATTTATTTAATTTAATATTACATATAAATGTAATTTTAGCCACATCATTCCACTTTAACAAGTTAGCCACCAAGGCATTTCTCTTTTCCAACAAGGAATTATACTAGCCACCAAGGCATCTCTGGCAAACGAAGGGCTATAAATGCCCATCTAGGGCTATATGTACCACCTAGGTACCTAAAATAAAATAAAATAAAATAATACCTGTCCTCTTAGTCTGTTCTTGCGTAGCAAGAGACGTCATTCTTCCTGCGTGGATGTTGAAAGAAAACAAGGTAAGTTAGCTACGTGTGCTGTGCTAAAGGAATCAACCAAATCAGTGAGACTGTGATCAGGGGCGTAGCTAGAGTATCAATAAAATGTAGGCTAATTACGGCAGGGGGTATGGAGGCCGCTCAAGGCCCCCAGCAGGTCCAGGGAAGAGCCCTGGCAGGGGGTCCTGGGGGGCGAAGCCCCCCGGCCGAAAACGATTTTCACGATTTTTAAGTCCATATAATTCATTTTCTCTGCATTTAATTTGCTATAAACTTCACCTCTAAATACTTTTATTTTAGCAGTAGAAAGTTTATCTGATTGAAATCTTACCATATTTTATAAAATAAATGATATCGGCAGTCGCCTCGGGTACGATTTCGATGACTCGGATGTCCTGTCAGTGCATGATAACACTGTGTATCAACCACATTATACACTGTTTAATGTCTAGCTCAACGTTTACTGTACGTGGATACCAGGGTATTGGGATCTTCCCTAGAAAACAGCGTATCAGTTTTAGTCACGTGGTTGTTACACACTGGATAAGTAACTGTAAAAAATCATGTCGAAAATCAGTTTAAGCCTTTAACGCAACAGTAAACAGAGAGGGTTTGACGGACAAACAAACGAACAAACAGACCGAAAAAAATATGTATTCCCAAATTTTTCGGGGACACAATTTAAATGAAATACTAGTATACCTAGTAAACCAAAAAGTAAATAAAGATCGTAACTGACGGAAGGACGGAAAAGGGTAAATGACTCACTTTCTTCAGATATTCTTTTTCTTTTAGTTTTGACAACAAATTTATCCATCTTAAGAGAGAGTTATGTACCTTGTAACACATTACGGGAAGAACAATCTCGGAAATGGAAAAGGAATGATTGTCGGAATTTGGTACGCGCACGATCTGTAACTTTTATAAATTGAATTTTCAATAATTAATACAAGTTAACAACCGACCGCTCGATTAAAAAAAGCAAATTTGAGTGTAGGCTATAGCCTACTTTAGCCTTACGTAGCTACGCCCCTGGTGATGAAATTAACTGGATTTGGGTATTCGGTCATTTACAAAAATCGTGTGATATATGATCAACTTAGATTGGTTAGTAAAAGCCAGTACGAAAACATTAAAAAGGCGCATTCAATAAAAATCAAATGATGAAAACATATATATATATAAACGAAGTTCAAGATCATTTATAGAACAATAGATCCTTTTTACAAGAATATTTACCACATATTTACTACATAAACCTTAGTTGTGAAAAGTGTTTGCCATTCAACATATTCTCGAAGGACGAGATTTGGAAAGACTTTCATTTGAACCCCACACTAAAATTGCATTATTTCGAAGGTAAATAAATGAATTTGGCACTGGGTGGCAGCCACTGGTGAACCCCACAGTGGACACATTTTTTTTTTTTGGGGGGGGGGGGGAGTTCAATTGGAAGTCTTACCCGAGTTTGCAATGTTTTTGCTATTTTATATACATAATACTATTTCGTTTAACATAAAAGTTTTAGTTCTGCACAAATACTCTTTTATTACATGCAATTAGTTAGTGAATATTTAGAACGCCATTAAGAACTTGTATGCCACATTATTATAAGGCTTATCCATACCTCACAAGAACTGCTAAAATATATGAATGTAGTTCAAAACCGGGTATAGTTCAAGGAGTCAGTCCATAGCTGTGTACACTTGCAAGAATCAATTGTAAACGATAGCATTTATACTACAATGTGGAAATTATTTAATAACTTTTTCATAAACGTAAACCTGAGCACAATACTTCTATTGAGATTGATGAATTAAATGTGTGTCATACTTCCTATTAAGATTGATTGATTATAATGTTTGCTTAACGTTCAGTTAGAAATATTTTCGCTGTATTCAGAAAGGGAACAACAATTTCCAGTTGGCATAGAAAACATAAACTTTATAAAGGACCATCCAAACAATATTGATAGTAAGTTTTGTTTTGATTGGTCAAACGGTTTTAAAGAAGAAGCCCTTTAAACATTTTTCCCATAGAGTCCTATGTTAAACTGAATCTTGCGGTTGCGGCCATATTGTTTTTCCAATTCAAATAAAAAACACAAACATTGAAAAGTTCCATCCAATGAACATTATGGCCAAGTTTGGTTTCAATTGGCCAAGTGGTTTTAGAGAAAAGGATTAAAATGCAAAAAGTTTACAGACGCCGACGACGACAACTACGAGGACGACGACGCCGACGGACGCAAAGTGATAACAATAGCTAACATTTGGGTCAGGTGAGCTAAAAAAGATGTGTTGCCGTTTGGATATTCATACCGCGTAATATTATACGAAACTGCAACTACCAAATCAACTTTGGTGTTATATTCTTATTGTTCCGGTGTTTAGAGCGAACCGTTTTGTTAACGTCAATGTATCTTCGGACGTCAGTCTCAAGATTAAAAGCGGGTGTTCTCGTTGTGCTTTTTCCGTGATTCAAAATGTTATTATCATCTGCGGTTATGTTCCTCTTCTAAATCTTATATTATTGCAAAGCATCCGGTTGTTAATTGTTAACATTAATTGTATTGATATAACTGAGCAAACAATACCTCAGTATAATTATTTCGAATGCTTTCATAATCAGATCATAAGCCTGTAATCGATAATACCTGTAAGTAAAGTATTCCGTGCTTAAATTTTGAGTTAAGCTTCATGAATACTCAACAAAAATAAACATCAGGTAATCATATCAAAATAGCCTCAATACAAGTGTGATTGGTTTCTTAAATTTCTATTTTACTAAGCAGTCATAACAGCTACAAGGTTGCATTTTGAAAAGATACAAGTCAACAACAATTCAGGTGTGTTTCCACCATTAATCTGGAAGATCGTTTAATATTCAAGAACCAGTGTTTACATCTGTTTCAAGGAACCAGTGATATCTGTGTACACATTATTAAGCAATTACTTTGTAGATCAGTCTCATTTGCTATAATATGTTACCAGCTAACAACAGTTTAATTCCAAAAGAAGTATCCTTGTTTACTAGAACATAATCAAAACAATGGAAAAATTACTGGTTTTATCTACTGTTGACTGTACAACCTTCTATGCGTTTTTCATTCTTGTTTTCGCGAAAATAATTATTTTTAACCCAATGCAGGAACCTAATACAAGTTATACTAGTTCCAGCACAGTATAATGATTATTTGTGTACAAGTTACATGGCGGATCTGTTAATTTTGACACCTTTTTCATGTCAATATCGGTAAGTCGTTGGCTTTCGTATTGTTTTATTGGCATATACTTCTTTTGACCGACCAGAATTCATCTCAAATTTATGAGTGGCTTCTTGTCAGCATGATGGTTTATCAATCTAGATAATTTGGTTTTTTTAAACTAATTAGATTCTCACTACAAACTATGATATTCTTTAAAAAAAATTATAAAAGCATCTACTTTCTGCAAACAAAACAAAACCAAAGTCGAATCTGGTAATTGTAGATACTTTCAACGACTTTTGTCCGAGTTGTTTATGCATACCATTTTATCAGACGAAAATTGTCAGGCTGAGTTGTTCGTTCATCTCTTGTCTCCGCTAAATCACACCGATCAACCGACTTATATCATTTTGGTGAGAAGTATGTAGTATGACACGATGAAAAAAGATCTCAACACGTAAAGACCTATACGTATACAGATGACTTTTTCCAAATCTCTACGTTAAAAACTCAATGTATCAAATATAGTGTAGTAAAAAATTATTTGGCATATATTTGTCCATTAACAGATTCTATCGTTTTAACTAATGTTCTCATTTTTTATCTGAAAAATATGTTCCAAAGGTACTGGCATCTCAAATTTGAACAAATAAAAGCAAAATTTACGCTTCTGCACATTATTTTCCTGTATCAAGTGTTTTTGTTCAAAAGGACATTTATCCAACTTTTTTTCTGATCCCAAAATTATTCTTCCAATTGCAATTTATAAGGAGTTTGAATCATTTTTCTTTACGCATTTACTGAAAAAATGATACGGAAAAAATCAGCTCATCTTTTTATAATGACACGATGAATAAAAGTTCCTTGACACGATTGAAAACAGCCATGTATTTCTTAAGTGATTAGTTTTATACTTCCACATGGGCATTTCAATAACTTTTTACAAATAATGTCTATATAATATTAAATATTATACAAAAAGACTACAATTGTTAATACAATAGGACTATAATGTATAAATTCTTGAGACAAATCACTAGACATGGAAAACGGTAACAATCAGCGGAGCAGCTTTTTAATTCATCTAAAACCATAGTGAGGAATTAAACATAGAGTAAATGTTCTCATTGAGACAATCCCAAAGCAGTTCTTAAGCGGAAATCTGTGTTATATGTCGATAACGCTCTACCTATCAACAAATAACATCATAACGAACAAGATTTAGTACAAATATTTCCTACTATGTTGACATTAAATAGTATAAAACGGAACCATCTACTTGGTAGGTCAATATATTGATGTCAAACTTTTATTGCAAAGTATAAAGTGTGAATTTAGGCAAACATTATCAAATGTGCTGCCTGCAATTTTATAATAAAGACGCAGTGCGAAAAATTTAAAGATTAATTAGTGTACGAATGAGAGAAGACTTACACAAATAGTACACCGTTTTATTACAAAATTATTTATATTATCGTTTAATCACCCGTTTTCTTTCATTGTTAATTCTAATAAATTAATAATAAATAATAATAAACAATCAAACAAAAAAAAAAACAAACAAACAAACAAAAAAAAACAAAAAAACAAAACAAAACAAAACCAAAACACCCCAGCTTTTAACGATGTCATATAACATTGTCTTTATTTTTATGTCAACGCCCCAAATGCCTTTGGGCGGTGACATAAAAATTAAGTTTTGCAGAAGGTACGAACGTCGACAAACTTTTGTCACTCTTTTGGGTTTTCTTCAATCCAAATATTTTGATGATTGATATGGTGATTTGTGCAAACGAATAGTACGTTATAGGCTGTTATCCGACATCTCAGAACCCTACTTCTTGTTGGCCGATGTGCATTACAATGATTTCAGTTCAACATTTAACCCCTTCTCGAAATTGGAACGGTTCGATATTTGATGATTCGTACTAATAGGCAGAAAGTCGGCCCTCTACTTCCTGCTTGCAGCTTATACGTATTAAACAATATCGTCAAACGTTTCTCGTGTTTCGTTTATCGTACTGGTTGGATATTTCATATTGTGGTTTATACTAATGGATTTTACTATTTAAACTATTTGCAGACCTGTTGGAATACTACTTCCTGTTTGCCGCGCATACGCTCCAACAAAAGAAAAACGTTCTAATCTTCCGTCAGTCGGAATGATTTCATATTTAATTTGGTATATGAATTGTTCAGTGTAAGCGTTTTACATAATTGTTCGCATCTACTTCTGGTTAAGGTCAATAAATCCATGTACACGATTTTTATACCTAGCTGTCAGACCACTACTTCCTCTTTGCGTCGCATATATCCCAAATATCCCAAAAGTTTCCGTCAAACATTTCTTGGCTTCCCTGTCCACTCCTTAATCATTTGTTTCTTCTGCATTTTCGATGACTTAAAAGGCATTGATGTGATCTTGAGGGGGGAATTTCGAAGAAGTTAAATATCCCGGACACGAAGCAGTCACTCAAAAAGGCAATGATGTGACCTTGGGGTTCAAATTTCAAATTAAATATCAACACCCATGGCATGCGACACATCTATTAGTTATTATCTACCAACATGCCAAATATCAAAAAGCCTAACCAAAACGATAAAAAATGATATCCCGGACACGATTTGTTATGGATGCACGGACGGACAGACAACAATATGTCGACCTTCTTTTTGCCTCTTTGACCAAAAACCCAATATAAACCTCCTAAAAATGAAAAGTGAAATGTAACTCTGGATAAAGCTATCTTACATATCCTAAACGTGTATTAGTATACGATTTGCAGTGTCAAATAAATTTGGCTGAAAATATCAGCCTTAAAGGAGGAGAAAAGAAAAAAGAAGATGAAGTAAATTACCAGACAAAAACAATATGTCTCCCATTTATCTTCGTTTGGTATACATAATAAAATAAGAGTTGCATACAAATACAAAGTATAGTTAGAAAACTTTTCTCCAAATGTTATTGTGTGTCGCATTTTGTTCCTTACATATTTTATGCACATTAATCAAAATTAATTTTCCCCATCCTCCTCTTCATTCTTCATATTGACAATAAAATAAAAAATTTACATTATATTATTACGTTACGAACTCTTAAAGTGCATACTTATTCAATCGGTTAGCAGAATTAAATAGCTAATATAAATTCATATTTCTTGTTTTAATCGTATCATTGAACTGATTTATATCGTATCGTACTTTCTCTGACTGTGCAATTAAAATCAAATTAATATTGTTAATGCATTTTAAAGATATATTATTGGCATCGAACGAAAGTTAAAGGAATATTCTTTAGATTTAAACGGCCGATTTGAACTTCTTAGAAGGTCATTTTAGCATTTTAATAACTATATCTGCATTTTTTCGTTTATTTTATAAGATAAGTTGGACAAAAATAAAAGCAAGATATTAAAGAACTGAATATATCTATTGCCAAATCTATGCAAAATCGTGTTTTAATATATTTTATTCGCTACAGTAAATTTAAAACATAAAAAATTGGAAAAACTTACCTACGTTTTCATCACTTCTAACTAGTTTATATCTTTTTTCATCGTGTCACAAAATGATATAAATCGGTTGATCGGTGTGTAAATATATAGACATGATACTATTATCGTGATCTTCTAATGCATATTCTGGTTGTTCCGTCCTTTTGTAATAGATAATTCGGAATACACGGTTTTTCACTTTCTGGTTTATAATAGTAGTCAAGTAGTAATATTAAATGTTTTTGACCAAAATATATAGACAAACACAAATCTGTAGTTTTTACGGATTTTACTTTCAGGCTTTCTATCCAAACAGTTCAAGAAGTATCAAATATTATATATGAAACCTGCTTGAGTATGATAAGTTTTTGCTGTATTGAAACTCTTTATTATGTTATGTGATGTACAATTGATATTGATTGAAAAGGCCAATTGAGTAGATAATTGGTATTTTTACACAACGTCGCCTATGTGTTAATCAAATGTATTGCGGTGTTAAAGGTCCATTTGTTTAACATTTTTGAATGAAGTACATTTAATTATATTAGCTTATTTCCCGCTGGTAATTGGGATTTAAATCACGTGATCGTCTCTAAGGAAGCACATAGACAGGTAAAAAATCGATACTCGAAAGGTGATTGTATACCTATTTGTCAACACTCCTACATCATGACTCTTACCCCAGTCCCAGAAAAGAGCCGAGAACGGTCTATGAGCACCAACGCCGAGACCACGAAGACAGACAAATCCAAGCCCGAGACAGGAGCACAGAGTACAAAACACCCATGGGAGGTATGTATCCCGTGGCAGTCATCGCGATGTCGTTTCATATTTCAAGATCAAGTTTATTTATAATCTAATATATTTGTACATATTTTTCCCAGAGTAGGAAAACATTGGGTGAGGCCTACGAGCCCCCTGTGACGGAGCGGGAGACGTGGTGGAGGACATACATTCGGGTAAGGATGAATGAAGTATTATTTGGGGTCATTGCCAAATCGCGCTAGTAAGCCATTGATTTTTACATATATGTAAATTAAGTAAATATCTAACAGTATAAAGTAATGTCTGGTAAAATATTACTCATCATGATTTTGTAAAATTAACTAAATATTGATAGAATAAAGTAATATATGGTAAGATATTACCTATAATGATATGTATTTTTTTTAAATTAATTTTGGGTTTCGTAAAATTTATTTTTCAGACAGAAGTAAGATGAATTACTAATTTTTTTTTAACACATGTTTTTTATAAATCCTCTTTCATAAATTATTACGAGACATCCTTCTCCATTCTCCAACTCTATCCACATAATTTGTAGGAAACACCGCTACCAGGAGCTTATGAATCGGATTCGTTCCTTGACCATCTTCACAAGAAACCCAACACATACCGGTTTAAATCAGATGGTCGTAAAATTGACCCTCACCCACATGGAAAGGGGGCAACTCTTCTTCCAGGAGCATACAACTTTCCAAGTTTTCTGAAAAGGTTAGTAGATACCACCTTATCCCTATTTATGTTTGTAGTAATGTACTAATGGTCTGTTTTTTTCTTTCTGTATATACTTACCTTGTTTTTAGAAACTATTTACTGTAGTAACGTTTCAAGACACGGTTTTTATTAATTAAAGTATTCACAGTTATTTATTATTATAACAGATTAGACGAGGCACCTGCAACCTATAATTTCAAAGCTGAGAGGAGGGATAAATTTGATGTACTCAATCTTGGTACAAAAGATAAGGTATGTCATGGAAATATAAACTAGACAAAAAAAGCTGTAAATAATCTAGTCCACGTTTATTGTTTGAATCTCATTTGTTTTTATGTTTTCACAGTTATGTCATTGTATACAGTACACTAAAGCTTATTTGTAAGTCCTTTTTAAAATTTAATCACAAGTCTGAAAAAACCTTTTCCACGGACATTTTCATAGTCCATTGTCGGATATTTAGGCCGTTGCATTCTGCCTGGTCAACAGTATTACCAAATTGTTCATTTTAATGTTTCGGATACTACAAATACACAGATTGAACTGATTTTTTGTGTTTTGTTTTCTAGGATATCAACGTTAGCCCAAATGCCTACAGATTAGAAAGATATTTAACTCTGACCTGTGAGAAGCAGCAATCTAGGTACATGCACTGTACACACATTTCCTGTTTACAAATAGGTTTATACTATATTGAGATACTGTACAAATAATTTATGTTTAGAAATAAGCTTATACTATATTGGGGACTGTGACAAAACAAAAATACAAAGGTAAACAATGGTATTTGGCGTTTTTTTTTAATTTAACTGTCGGCTTGCCAACATTTCTGTCGTAATAGGAGACGGCAGTCTATCAGAGAAAATAAAAATTTACACTATTAAACATATTTCAGCTTCTTTAACAAGTTCTTTATATAAAGCCAAATAGAAAACAGTATAACCCAATTTTATTATTATAAATAATATGAAACACTGACGGATTTATTTTTTTAGGCATTTTATGTTCCGTTCTCAACACAAACGATTCCCTACAGCTCCATTTAAACCTGTAAGTATGAATATAGTTTCATAAGTTTAATCGATGGATTGATTGATTAAATGTTTGCTTGAAGTCCAGCGAGCAATATTACAGATATATTCAGGATAAGAGCACGTTTATCAATAATAAATCAACAATTAGCGGTCACAAAATGTTGACTGCCCCAGGAACTGTTTCATTTCGGTATAAAATAATTAATCCAGCATACCTCATCAAATGAATTATGAACTTATTGTGGTGTGCACAAGCTGTTTGTCCCTAAAATAAACTTGCGGAGAAGAATAGAATTTTAAACTAGACATTGGGAAGGTGAATTCTTTTGTACACACCTCTCTATACCGGGTTATAGGAATAAAGTTAAAATTGCATAAATGTTTAGATTTACTATAAAATCAGCTATTTTATCCTCTCACAATATTTCTATTGGGAGATAAATAATTTCATTGTATGACAACTCAACAACGGTTTGTTGCTTTTAGCCTAAATAATCTGGCCAGCCATTTAATTATGACAAGTGATGTCCTAACTACAAAAAGAAAAAAACAAGTTCTAATTTAAAATCTATCCATCTATCATTTATGTACAAGGGCTCTATTCTAGGGCCCTTGATTGGAATAAAGATATTTGTATTTGTATTTGTATTTGTACACTCAAGTATGAAAGTATGACTTCTAATATCTGAGCATAAAAGATAAAAATACTTTTTCTTACAGAGAATAGGTCCAGGGCCAGGGGAATATGAAAACCAGAGCATATATCCTAAAATCACAGTATCATCAAGCTTCAAGTCAAAAACACCTCGATTTTCTAGTTCACACACAGTAAGTGATATATGTTATGATACTAACAAACTCAGGGAAAAAGAAACCAGCAATTTTACAACAGAGGGAAGGGGAATAATGGGGCCGGACATAACACATTCAGGGAAATGGAAACCAGCAATGTTACAGCAGAGAGTAGGGGAATGAGGGGGCGTGTCATAACAAACTCGGGGAAATGGAATCCAGCAATGTTACAGCAGAGAGTAGGGGAATGAGGGGGCCGGACATAACACATTCAGGGAAATGGAAACCAGCAATGTTACAGCAGAGAGTAGGGGAATGAGGGGGGCGGACATAACACAATTTCAGGGAAATGGAAACCAGCAATGTTACAGCAGAGAGTAGGGGAATGAGGGGGCGTGTCATAACAAACTCAGGGAAATGGAAACCAGCAGTGTTACAGCAGAGTGTAGGGGGTGAGGGGAGTGTCATAACAAACTTAGGGAAATGGAAACCAGCAGTGTTACAGCACAGTGTAGGGGGTGAGGGGACGTGTCATAACAAACTTAGGGAAATGGAAACCAGCAGTGTTACAACAGAGTGTAAAGGGGGGGGGTGGGGTGAGGGGCGTGTCATAACAAACTCAGGGAAATAGAAACCAGCAATGTTACAGTAGAGTGTAGGGGGTGAGGGGACGTGTCATAACAAACCGAGGGAAATGGAAACCAGCAGTGTTACAGCAGAGGGTAGATGAATGAGGAAGCATGTCATAACAAACTCAGGAGAAACCAGCTGTGTTATGAGATGAGGGGGCGTGTAATAACAAAATCAAGGAAATATAAACCAGCAATGTTACAGAAGAGGGTTGGGGGATGATGGGGCATGTCATAACAGTTACAGCAGAGGGTATGTGGAAGGGGGGGGTGTCAAAGTTAAACTTGCAAATAGTTCTCATTTGGTAGTATTCTTTATGTTTATACTTTCTACCCTTAATGAACTTAGGTAGAGGAAGTTTATTTACAATCAAACAAACAATTTCACTGTATTCAAGTATGACAATACATAATCATCTAGCACTTTCGCCGAGTATATTGATTGATTTAGTGGTTGCTCAACATGCATGGATTGATTGATACCTGAAATAAAATTAATTTTTGAACAATTACACATAGCATTTTAAAGACACTTGTCATGTACCGTGGGTTAAGTGGAAATTTTATCATTTGGCTGCAATAAAACAAAAGGCAAAGGAAACAAAAGCAAAGGTTTATGTTAGATTATATAGTTATTTACTATCAGACTAAGAATATTTTTAGAAAAAGAAACTAATTTTAGGCTGGAGGGAACATAGTAAGTATAAACATATGTATTCAGATAATAAAAAAACACCAGTTTCATCTTTGAAAGACTTTTCCAAAATAATTCAGTGAGGTTGAAGAAACTGTCATTGTTATCCTGTATTGCAATATCATATTTTTTTATTTCACAGATCTAAAATAAAACATAATCCTTTGTAAAGAATTTTGTTTACCATTTTTATTTAATATATCTATTGGTTACAAGCATTTCAATCATGCATAAAAAAATCAAATTTCAATGTCAGTCTTTCAAGTATGACAAAGCTTCTATTAGTAGCCTTTTGTGACAAAGCAATTAGAAATGTTCTTAGCAATTAACAAGGAATGTTACCTATAGCTTGTTATATTAAGTTATAACCAAATACTAGTTTACAAAAATATATGTGAAATAAAACCATCTAATATTGGATGTTGTGATATGGTACATCATGAAATAAAGATAGTCTTCATATTTTATTGGCAAGTCTAATACAGTTTTATACCGTTTATGTTATTTATTCTGTTAACTAATAAATTTAATATTGTTTCCATTTACTTCTTATTATAAAGTCCATCTTACAACTGAAAATGCATTTTGTACAGATTATGTTTGCTTTATGTAACATCTGAATCCTTGATAATAAATCATTGTAGTTAGATGTTTTCCTCAATGCATGATATGCATCCTCACAGTATGCAATCTAAGAGTGCATGATGAATGATAGTTTGTGGTAATGGTGGTAGTCTTAGTAAACTCTCTGAACTTCATCTCAAGTGCTTGCCACATGTCCTCTGGTTATATTTCTGTACATCTACAAACTGTATTTTTAAAACACATAATACAGTTTGTTGCATGCATGTTTTTGCTTTTTTCATGAAGTTGCAAACACTGATAACTAAAAGAATTGACCATTTCTGTTGCAGCGTGTTCCTGGCCCAGGAACATATGAGAAGACATATCAGTATCCTCAGCCTGAAACAGTGACCACAATGGGTAGACAACATGGACTCTTCTTCTCCAGTGCATTTCAAACATAGATACTAGTCAACCTGGGAGGAGGGGTTTAAATATGGATAATCTATGTGTGGAAGGAATTCCAAAAGTATTCATCCTTATGGTATTTGATCTAAATGCTAGAGAATATATACCTTTTTGAAGAAAATTACTGTGAAGTTAATAGTCTTGTATTGCACCTTCAACTTGTCACAACCTGTAACCCCATTTGCTCATTAACATGACAAGTTTGTCTCTTTATCAATGTGAACAAGTGAGTGAAAATTACAATATATTCTCTATAAACAACACAAGGGTAGTCAGTCAAACTGCACGGTATTAAATAATGCACAATATATAATACGTCTGAACCATTACACAAATCTATTTAGCAAATAGTTTGCTACACTCAGTGCAGGGTATACTGTTTAATAAATTAATATATTTTTGTTACATGTAATTGTTACACAAAATTATATACACATACGTTTTTGATATTAGAACATATTTAATTAATAGGGTATTTGTGCATTTAATTTTATTTTATTGTCCTTTTTTATTGTTTATTATTTATATACCACATATGATCCATGATAAAAAATATGCACGTGTTTAATCTGGAAATCAGAGGATTATTAGGTGTAGAAGTGGTACAAAGTTCTTTTTACAGTAAGATTCGGTAGATTAAGGTAGACAGAGCCTTTGTTTAAATAAAAATACCGTTTTAAATTAAAAAAAGAAAATTATTGACTGGGTTTAAATTGTAGTAATTATATTTTATCTATAGTATTCTTGCTTGGTTTTAATTTCATTATTTAGTGTGCTTATTTTGTTTGAAATAGCATTTACCACACACATTAAATAAAAAAAAAATCAGGGTTCTCATAAAGAGGAAGTAGGTGGAAGATTTATGATGATATAGACAATAATGTCGAGTCCCCAACACATGATGTGAACCTGCTCAGTATGCATTACCATTCTCAGAAGAGTATTATATAAATGAATGTGGTCTCATTTTGAATGTTAAAACAATATCAAGTAAATAATGTTGCAAAAAACTTGGATCTTGAACACAGTTTTTATGCTGAAATGTATGTCAACATCAGTTTTTACATCACTATGTTTTTTCTACAATGTGTTCTATTTATAACGATGTATGAAGTATTACTATTTATACTGCTGAAGAGAATGACAACAATAGTGTTATTGTTTGTCATCAGTATTATGTTTTTCATGTTATATTTTATGTGTGATATTTTTGTTAAAAGTTTACAATAAAATATGCTTTATATGTGTTGTTGACTATTACTTCTCATTTTAGAACATAGATCGTCTTACTGTTTATTACATTTCTTTTTATTGCTCATGCTGTCACCTTTTCAAATTTTATCACCCTTGTGGTTTGTATTTTTGTTTGTTAGATGTTTCAACAATTTTAATAACTTCATTATTATAATAGTTTTGTATTGGGGCGAGTTCGCAAGAGTACTCCAGTGTGAACCACCACACACTCCTGCAGGAGAGTGGGCATTCTCATCCATTAAACTCAAACACCTAGTACTGGTAGGACAGTAATCAATGATTCATAGATAGAGTTTCTTTCAGTTCGAGTGGAGTACACTTTTTCCACAATCCAGATAGTTAAAATCTTGTTTTTAGCTATCAAGAGTGTAAAAATATTGTAATTCACTCGAAACTGAAGGAGAATCTGTTTCTCCCATTTTAAGAAGTTTTCTACCTTTTTTATGATTTTCTATGTTGAGTACCCAATTCCCAATCATTTATTTACATCATATCCGAGTTAAATAAATATGAATGTTCTTTGCACAAATTATCATATTTCCAACATTCATGATGCCGGATGGATTATCAGATTATCCTTTGTCTTTACTTTGAAGAAGTACTATATGATGTAAGTATATAATATGTTGTTGAAAAATTTGATTAATTTATTGGATGTTTGCTTTACGTCCAGCGAGCAGTATTTCAGCTATATTCAGGACAGGAACAAGCTAACAAACATAAATTGAAAAGGGGTGGGATGGGACACAGGGAACAAATATTGACTGCCACTGGATAAGTACAGAGTATTGGGTAGGGTCGGAGAATTTAGCCTTTTGTAGCGGCTACAATGAGCCTACTCTTTTTTGAAATCTACAAAAAGTATCTTTGTCGTGCAAGGAGCATGGCACTCTCCAAACACTATGGTACCCTGCCAGGATTTCCATATTATGACCTGACAACCCCCCAACAAGAGGGTCTCCCTATCCGCCACCAAACACCATGTTCAGGGTTTATGATGAAACGATTAATAGAAGATTCTAATATAATGAGTATATAATTACGTGTTTTGACATATGGTTGGCCCTTCATGCCCTCATTTCATCCCTCGCTTACGATTGGGATAAAATATTACGTGAATCAAGTTGGTTACTTGTTCAACGTTCAACATTCAACATTCAAATAAATACCAAAGACCTCTTCTCTCGGTTTAACATTAAGCACTCAGTTCCTTGTTCAACATTCGCAGTTCCTAGTTCAACATTCGTTGTTTCTGGTTCAGTATTCGAAATTTTTAGTTCCTCGTTCAACATTCGCAGTTCCTAGTTCAACATTCGATTTTTCAGTTCCTAGTTCAACATTCGCAGTTCCTAGTTCAACATTCGTTGTTTCTGTTCAATATTCGAAATTTTTAGTTCCTCGTTCAACATTCGCAGTTCCTAGTTCAACATTCGATTTTTCAGTTCCTAGTTCAACATTCGCAGTTCCTAGTTCAACATTCGTTGTTTCTGGTTCAATATTCGAAATTTTTAGTTCCTCGTTCAACATTCGCAGTTCCTAGTTCAACATTCGATTTTTCAGTTCCTAGTTCAACATTCGCAGTTTCTAGATCAACATTCGTTGTTTCTGGTTCAATATTCGAAATTTTTAGTTCCTCGTTCAACATTCGCAGTTCCTAGTTCAACATTCGATTTTTCAGTTCCTAGTTCAACATTCGCAGTTCCTAGTTCAACATTCGTTGTTTCTGGTTCAATATTCGAAATTTTTAGTTCCTCGTTCAACATTCGCAGTTCCTAGTTCAACATTCGATTTTTCAGTTCCTAGTTCAACATTCGCAGTTCCTAGTTCAACATTCGTTGTTTCTGGTTCAATATTCGAAATTTTTAGTTCCTCGTTCAACATTCGCAGTTCCTAGTTCAACATTCTATTTTTCTGTTCCTAGTTCAACATTCGCAGTTCCTAGTTCAACATTCGTTGTTTCTGGTTCAATATTCGAAATTTTTAGTTCCTCGTTCAACATTCGCAGTTCCTAGTTCAACATTCGATTTTTCAGTTCCTAGTTCAACATTCGCAGTTCCTAGTTCAACATTCGTTGTTTCCGTTCAATATTCGAAATTTTTAGTTCCTCGTTCAACATTCGCAGTTCCTAGTTCAACATTCGATTTTTCAGTTCCTAGTTCAACATTCGCAGTTCCTAGTTCAACATTCGTTGTTTCTGGTTCAATATTCGAAATTTTTAGTTCCTCGTTCAACATTCGCAGTTCCTAGTTCAACATTCGTTGTTTCTGGTTCAATATTCGAAATTTTTAGTTCCTCGTTCAACATTCGCAGTTCCTAGTTCAACATTCGATTTTTCAGTTCCTAGTTCAACATTCGCAGTTTCTAGATCAACATTCGTTGTTTCTGGTTCAATATTCGAAATTTTTAGTTCCTCGTTCAACATTCGCAGTTTCTAGTTCAACATTCGATTTTTCAGTTCCTAGTTCAACATTCGCAGTTCCTAGTTCAACATTCGTTGTTTCTGGTTCAATATTCGAAATTTTTAGTTCCTCGTTCAACATTCGCAGTTCCTAGTTCAACATTCGATTTTTCAGTTCCTAGTTCAACATTCGCAGTTCCTAGTTCAACATTCGTTGTTTCTGGTTCAATATTCGAAATTTTTAGTTCCTCGTTCAACATTCGCAGTTCCTAGTTCAACATTCTATTTTTCTGTTCCTAGTTCAACATTCGCAGTTCCTAGTTCAACATTCGTTGTTTCTGGTTCAATATTCGAAATTTTTAGTTCCTCGTTCAACATTCGCAGTTCCTGGTTCAACATTCGATTTTTCAGTTCCTAGTTCAACATTCGCAGTTCCTAGTTCAACATTCGTTGTTTCTGGTTTAATATTCGAAATTTTTAGTTCCTCGTTCAACATTCGCAGTTCCTAGTTCAACATTCGCAGTTCCTAGTTCAACATTCGTTGTTTCTGGTTCAATATTCGAAATTTTTAGTTCCTCGTTCAACATTCGCAGTTCCTAGTTCAACATTCGATTTTTCAGTTCCTAGTTCAACATTCGCAGTTCCTAGTTCAACATTCGTTGTTTCTGGTTCAATATTCGAAATTTTTAGTTCCTCGTTCAACATTCGCAGTTCCTAGTTCAACATTCGATTTTTCAGTTCCTAGTTCAACATTCGCAGTTCCTAGTTCAACATTCGTTGTTTCTGGTTCAATATTCGAAATTTTTAGTTCCTAGTTCAACATTCGCAGTTCCTAGTTCAACATTCGATTTTTCAGTTCCTAGTTCAACATTCGCAGTTCCTAGTTCAACATTCGTTGTTTCTGGTTCAATATTCGAAATTTTTAGTTCCTCGTTCAACATTCACAGTTCCTAGTTCAACATTCGATTTTTCAGTTCCTAGTTCAACATTCGCAGTTCCTAGTTCAACATTCGTTGTTTCTGGTTCAGTATTCGAAATTTTTAGTTCCTCGTTCAACATTCGCAGTTCCTAGTTCAACATTCGCAGTTTCTAGTTCAACATTCGTTGTTTCTGGTTCAATATTCGAAATTTTTAGTTCCTCGTTCAACATTCGCAGTTCCTAGTTCAACATTCGATTTTTCAGTTCCTAGTTCAACATTCGCAGTTCCTAGTTCAACATTCGTTGTTTCTGGTTCAATATTCGAAATTTTTAGTTCCTCGTTCATCATTCGCAGTTCCTAGTTCAACATTCGATTTTTCAGTTCCTAGTTCAACATTCGCAGTTCTTAGTTCAACATTCGTTGTTTCTGGTTCAATATTCGAAATTTTTAGTTCCTCGTTCAACATTCGCAGTTCCTAGTTCAACATTCGCAGTTCCTAGTTCAACATTCGTTGTTTCTGGTTCAATATTCGAAATTTTTAGTTCCTCGTTCAACATTCGCAGTTCCTAGTTCAACATTCGATTTTTCAGTTCCTAGTTCAACATTCGCAGTTCCTAGTTCATCATTCGTTGTTTCTGGTTCAATATTCGAAATTTTTAGTTCCTCGTTCAACATTCGCAGTTCCTAGTTCAACATTCGATTTTTCAGTTCCTAGTTCAACATTCGCAGTTCCTAGTTCAACATTCGTTGTTTCTGGTTCAATATTCGAAATTTTTAGTTCCTCGTTCAACATTCGCAGTTCCTAGTTCAACATTCGCAGTTCCTAGTTCAACATTCGTTGTTTCTGGTTCAATATTCGAAATTTTTAGTTCCTCGTTCAACATTCGCAGTTCCTAGTTCAACATTCGATTTTTCAGTTCCTAGTTCAAAATTCGCAGTTCCTAGTTCAACATTCGTTGTTTCTGGTTCAATATTCGAAATTTTTAGTTCCTCGTTCAACATTCGCAGTTCCTAGTTCAACATTCGATTTTTCAGTTCCTAGTTCAACATTCGCAGTTCCTAGTTCAACATTCGTTGTTTCTGGTTCAATATTCGAAATTTTTAGTTCCTCGTTCAACATTCGCAGTTCCTAGTTCAACATTCGATTTTTCAGTTCCTAGTTCAACATTCGCAGTTCCTAGTTCAACATTCGTTGTTTCTGGTTCAATATTCGAAATTTTTAGTTCCTCGTTCAACATTCGCAGTTCCTAGTTCAACATTCGATTTTTCAGTTCCTAGTTCAACATTCGCAGTTCCTAGTTCAACATTCGTTGTTTCTGGTTCAATATTCGAAATTTTTAGTTCCTCGTTCAACATTCGCAGTTCCTAGTTCAACATTCGATTTTTCAGTTCCTAGTTCAACATTCGCAGTTTCTAGTTCAACATTCGTTGTTTCTGGTTCAATATTCGAAATTTTTAGTTCCTCGTTCAACATTCGCAGTTCCTAGTTCAACATTCGATTTTTCAGTTCCTAGTTCAACATTCGCAGTTCCTAGTTCAACATTCGTTGTTTCTGGTTCAATATTCGAAATTTTTAGTTCCTCGTTCAAC
Organism: Limnoperna fortunei; assembly: GCA_944474755.1. Taxonomy (NCBI): domain Eukaryota; kingdom Metazoa; phylum Mollusca; class Bivalvia; order Mytilida; family Modiolidae; genus Limnoperna; species Limnoperna fortunei. Next base: position 20,187,347 of record OX104113.1, on the reverse strand, counting down.
ATTCGCAGTTCCTAGTTCAACATTCGATTTTTCAGTTCCTAGTTCAACATTCGCAGTTCCTAGTTCAACATTCGTTGTTTCTGGTTCAATATTCGAAATTTTTAGTTCCTCGTTCAACATTCGCAGTTCCTAGTTCAACATTCGCAGTTCCTAGTTCAACATTCGTTGTTTCTGGTTCAATATTCGAAATTTTTAGTTCCTCGTTCAACATTCGCAGTTCCTAGTTCAACATTCGATTTTTCAGTTCCTAGTTCAACATTCGCAGTTCCTAGTTCAACATTCGTTGTTTCTGGTTCAATATTCGAAATTTTTAGTTCCTCGTTCAACATTCGCAGTTCCTAGTTCAACATTCGATTTTTCAGTTCCTAGTTCAACATTCGCAGTTCCTAGTTCAACATTCGTTGTTTCTGGTTCAATATTCGAAATTTTTAGTTCCTCGTTCAACATTCGCAGTTCCTAGTTCAACATTCGATTTTTCAGTTCCTAGTTCAACATTCGCAGTTACTAGTTCAACATTCGTTGTTTCTGGTTCAATATTCGAAATTGTTAGTTCCTCGTTCAACATTCGCAGTTCCTAGTTCAACATTCGATTTTTCAGTTCCTAGTTCAACATTCGCAGTTCCTAGTTCAACATTCGTTGTTTCTGGTTCAATATTCGAAATTTTTAGTTCCTCGTTCAACATTCGCAGTTCCTAGTTCAACATTCGATTTTTCAGTTCCTAGTTCAACATTCGCATTTCCTAGTTCAACATTCGTTGTTTCTGGTTCAATATTCGAAATTTTTAGTTCCTCGTTCAACATTCGCAGTTCCTAGTTCAACATTCGATTTTTCAGTTCCTAGTTCAACATTCGCAGTTCCTAGTTCAACATTCGTTGTTTCTGGTTCAATATTCGAAATTTTTAGTTCCTCGTTCAACATTCGCAGTTCCTAGTTCAACATTCGATTTTTCAGTTCCTAGTTCAACATTCGCAGTTCCTAGTTCAACATTCGTTATTTCTGGTTCAATATTCGAAATTTTTAGTTCCTCGTTCAACATTCGCAGTTCCTAGTTCAACATTCGATTTTTCAGTTCCTAGTTCAACATTCGCAGTTCCTAGTTCAACATTCGTTGTTTCTGGTTCAATATTCGAAAGTTTTAGTTCCTCGTTCAACATTCGCAGTTCCTAGTTCAACATTCGATTTTTCAGTTCCTAGTTCAACATTCGCAGTTTCTAGTTGCAGGAAGATTGTTGCAGGTTCTCCAGATTATGAGATTTTTGATGATGTTCTATATCATTTCTGGACGCCAGGACCTAGAAAACGTAAGCATGTGAGGAAGCAATTAGTTGTTCCACGCTCACTCATTGATGAAGTATTACACTGGTGCCATAATGATACTACAGCAGGACATTTAGGATTTCATAAAACGTATTACAAAGTTCAGGAAAGATTTTACTGGGTTGGAATGAACATGAGATATTGATTATTGGTGTAAGTCCTGTATTAAATGTACAACAAGGAAAACTTCTAAGGGTAGAAAACCCACACCACATTTACCTTTACCCAAAGCAAGACCATTCGATCGTGTTGCTGTGGATATTCCTGGTCCCTTCCCACCGAGTTGCTGTGTTTACGGATTATTTGACAAAATGGACCGAAGCCTTTCCTATTAGGACAGCTGACGCGGTTACTGTTTCAAAATTATTCGTCGAAGAAGTTGTTTGCAGACATTCTGCTCCACGAGTGTTACTGATCGAGGACAGACATGTATGTCCAATTTATTGAAAGAGATTTGTGCACTGTTGAACACCAAGCAATTGTTCGCATCGGCTTATCATCCACAGTGCGATGAATTAGTTGAATGATTCAATGAAGTTCTCGCTCATATGATATCGATGTTTGTTTGTGAAAACCACAAGGACTGGGATATGTATATTCCTTATTTTCTTTTCGCATACAGGACAAGTGTACAAAAAGTACTCTGGAGACCCCGTTTTACCTTACCTATGTTCGTGATGCTAGATTGCCTATAGATGTAGCCTTGTCTGCCCCAACCATTAAATATACTGATGTTGACAATTACAAATCAGAGATGCTTAACCGTTTACAAGAGGCCTTTACATTAGTCAAAAGTAACATTGAGTTGTCACAGCAGAAGCAAAAGAGAAACGCTGATAGAAAGTCAAGTGTACCTGATTTTAATATAGGAGATAAAGTGTGGATATTTTCACCAGCATCTAAGCCAGGATTATCTCACAAACTTTTACATCCCTGGAGCGGTCCGCCTAGGATTATTTGCCAAACATCTCCAGTAAACTACAAGATTGAAAGTTGTGACAATAAAAAACAACAACATGTAGTTCATGCAAATAGAATGAAGTATTTTGTTGACCCCGATGACCCACCAGAGGCACGTAATATGTTTTCAAGTGAAGAAGAGGAATTCAATGTACATAATGATGAAGAGACAAATCATAACACTGTTAATGATAATATTGAAACTGATGAGGTGTTGGACAAACTTTATACAAGATATGAAAAAGGTCGTTTGGAACCAAAGTATTTTGTAAAATATAAGGATGATAGATTGGAAGAATCATGGATCAAACCAGATCAAATACCTGGTGATTTATTAAAAAAGTTTGAAAGTAATTACAAGGGAAGAGGTGCCTCATACCGACAAAAGAACTGCTAATGTTTAAAACAGTCGAAAGAGATTATTGCATTTAAATTGTTTTATCACATGACACTTATGTTTATGACCTTCCTGATGTCACAAGAGATATAACATTACGATTTGCTATGTATTATTGTCTTTATACTAATTCATGCAGAAAACTAACTGTTGACACTCTGAAAAATTTAGTTTTTTCTGGATTGTTGCTGACCAAAACTTTGAAGATAGCAGTTTTGCAGAAATAAAATATGTATTTTAGATTTACCCTTGACCATTTCTATATGTATTTATCCACTATGCTGACATTTTAAGATACTGTCAAAATTCTTGACGTGAGTTTGGCACTATTGAAAGCATTGTGTTGGGTACCACTATGAGCTCCAAAAGAAGACTAGATTGCGAAGAATGTTTCAAAACTTTTTCAACTAAATGGAATCCAATTAATAAGCAACTATGTTTTAGTCTTTATAGTGTAATCTATGTACTGTCCATGTGTTAAAGTCGTTAACTTAGCCCGGGAGTAGTGAAAGTAGTTAAATGATATCTTTTATCAGTTCTGTATAAGATGCATGTTTATGGTTTGTTTACTATTATGGTGATGCAAGTGTTAGGAAAATTTTAGGAGGAAGTTAGGAGAATTTTAGGAGAAAGTTAGGAGAATTTAGGAGATAATTGAGGTCAGGTTACCTCATGTGCGTTATGTTAGAATCATGTTAGAATATCCTGAATGTTATGTTTGGTCCTGATTTTGTGAAAGAAATTTCTCTAACTATTTTGTAAAATTGACTGTAGATAATTGAGATGTATATTTATTTAATAAACTGTAGATTAATACAATTAGTGTTTATGTGATTTTAAGGACTAAAGCCAGCATCACTGCATCCGTCTGTCTGCACTCGACCGCCGTCACACCATACCGGACTGCTGGAATATTTCAATCGCTAAACAGGAAGTTAGCATTTGGAAAGTTGAAGTCATTACGTTTGTTTACAGTCTATTTGAAGTGTTTTCTCTATTTCCAGAAGGTTTAAGTATTAAAATCTGAAGGATTACAATAAATACGGAAATATTGGATCGAATTTGATAGGAAAAAGTAAAGTAGTATATCAAAACATTGTCTCCATTTAACATATGCTCGTATAGGCCGAATTTTACTGCCGTTATAATCCGAAGATAGTTTTGTGATTTGTCGGATTAACGGCAGAATTCAGTCCTATTGCTCGTAAGATAGCAAATAAAAGTTCTAATTTCTGTCTATTTATACAAAATTCAAACATAATATTCATCTTCTTTACGTTCGTAAAGCTTCATACAAGGCAAAACTAACGGGATACGACTTTATAGAAGAAATTTAGTTTTTATCTGTGAAGATGCACGTGGAAAATGCTACGTTGATAATTAATCCATATGGATAATTTGACCTTATTTTATCATAAACGTGCTAATTTGCATACTTTAACAACCATTCAGTAGTAAGAATCCAGTAATTTACATATGTATTACCAAAGATGCAACACGCTTTTTATTTTTGTATAAAAATCATAATCTAAATTTTCGTATAAAAATCATACTCTAACTTAGAATTTTCGCGGCTTATTATGTGGGTCTTTTATTGGTCTTTCATTGTTACCGTCAATCAAAGTTCAGTGTCAGCAAGTAAACAAGGCACATCTAATATACAATTACATCGCAGATCTCTTTTACCCCCCACCCCAAACACACGCCTCGCTCTTGTCTCATCTCTTGCGCGAGAGTTTGGGATTTCGAAATTGTCAATAGACAAAATCCTAGATAAATTAAAAACTTGAATATTCAAGATTTACTAATTTTCTTCGTAAAGGTTACATCTACTCCCCTATTAATTGTGAAATAATCTAAAAATAATACTGCAAATTATCGATCAAGGCTTTCTGGAAGAATTGTCACAAGGTAAAAATACTTCTTCATCATTGGGCTGAATGATGGGAACGTCTTGCATTACGTAACACTACACAATTTTAAAATGCATTATTATTATCAAATCATTTTATCAATAACTATAAAAACAAAAATATTTATAAATTATATTATGTGAAGATTAGAAACTGCATACAAATACAAAGCTTAAGTACATATAAATTGTGAAATAACCTAAAAACTACAATTGAAAATAATCGATCAAGTCAAATTTATAATTATCTACATTTTTTATGGAAATATACAAATTTACTAAACTCCTTCATAATTTTGTTTTCATTTGCTAAAATTGCTCATTAACCATTGTCCTTGTGGGTAGCAACACTTGTCCAGTCTAATCATCATCATAGGTCTAACATTGGGGGCCTATCTTGCTGTGCTGTCTATTTTCGTGCACACTTCTAGACTAACATACAAAGAAAAAGAACCAAAGAATGTTCGTAATGAACATTCAGTACAGTACTTAACCTGACCTTAGTTCTTAGTGTATGTCAAAATCAACAAGGCACATAATCTAACATTACTGCCAATACTGGGGAATTAAGTGAACAACACCAACAAATCTCAAGTCCTACAGGACAAATCACATTCCTACTAGCCCCCTCATATTACCAGATTTCCGACTACTTGTCAGTTAACTACTGGTTATACATTTCATCAAACATTTATTGTTGCAAAAGACCATTACAAGCAAGCTTAAAAAATCACCATTTACTCTTTAAAATACTGTTAAGTGGTCAAATTGAACTAAATCCAGGCCCAAGAACACCACGCTGGCCATGCGGTCAATGCGGAAAAAGTGTCAATTAGAAACATAAGGCTCTAGAATGTGATTCATGTAAAACTTGGTATCATGTGGACTGCCAAGGTGGCATGACATCATATATGTACAGCATAATTTAAAATAGCAATTTGTCCTTGAGTTGTATCAAATATGGTCTACCACACATAAACAGTTCATTCTTTAACCAAACAGAAATGTCAACAACAGTAAATACCTTTTCAGTTCTTACTGAATCCAGTCAAATAAATACCGCTGGTAAACCAAATGCTAGTTCATTACCTATACCAAAGAAAAATAATCTAGATATTAATAAATCAAACATACATGTAGGAAAACAAGAAACCAAAGATTCTAAAACCACTAAATGTAATAAATATCAACTTTCAATCAATCAAGAACAAAAAGCCAGAATTAGATGTACTCATAACTCTGTACAACCAGATGCAATAATAGGTACAGAGACGTGGCTCGACCCCAAAACATGAAATGATCTCAAAAGATCTGTATATAATATACAGAAAAGATAAAACACCTAACAATAAGGGTCTATGCTATAGAGGTGTCTTGATAGCAGTATCAAACAAGTATTTGTCAAGTGAAGTTAAAGAACTTCAAACTGACAGTGAGATAGTGTGAGCTGGACTTACTATCTCAAATGGTCGAAAATGTTACATATGTACATATTATCGTCCACACCCTGACGATGACATCTCACTTGAACCCTTAAATAAGTCATTAAGTAGAATAAACACAAACTCAAAGTCTGTAATCCTTGTAGGCGGAGATTTTAATATAGGCCATACAAACTTGGAAACAGATAGTGTTATCCCTGGAAAGTTAAATCTAAAACAACACCAACAATTATTAGACATAATACATGATCACGGCCTAAAACAAATAGTGAAAGAACCAACAAGAAATGATAGAATGTTGGACATGGTTATCACAAACTATCCAGCCATAATACATCAAATAGAAACTATACCACCACTTGGTGAAGCTGACCATGATATATAATGTTTAGAATGCGTATAGTTACTAAAACGATGTCAATCAACAACACGCAAAATTTACAAGTACATCCAAGCAAATTGGAATAAAATTGACGAAGACCTACACAATTTACATAAAACTTGTCTACAATAAAGGAAACAACAAACATTAATTAATTATGGGAAACATTCAAAAACTTACTTAATCAAAGTATAAATACCAATACTCCACAAAAAATGCTGAAGCAAAATAAAAATCTTCAATAAAAATACCGAGAGTTTAAATCAAAAGGGCACAAAATACCATAATCCAGAAGCAAATTAAAGCATGATATTCAGAAACAGACGAGTCTTATTGGAAGTACATTGAAAATATGACATGGGGCATACCAATTGATGACCATGCTTCTATAACTGCAAAAATGATTTCAAAAAATCTTTTCTCCCACATTAAAACCCCAAAATCAGAAAGTTCTAATATTCCGGAACTAAGAAAAGATGGTATCGTAACATCAGATCCAAACGCAAAAGCAAATGCACTTAATTTTCAGTTTCAGAATGCTTTTACACGTTTAACTGAAGACACTGTTCCGAACAAAGGTAACAAAATATATCCACAAATAAGAGATATACACATTACAGAAGCATGAAACACAAAACTCCTGAAAAATATAAATATCCACAAGCAGCAGGACCAGTCCTAATTCATGAACGTATTTTAAAACAATGTAGTCAATACATTGCTCCTATATTAACATTACTGTTTCAAAAATCCCTTGACACAGGCAAAATACCAAATGACTGGCGCAACGCAAGTGTTTGTCCAGCATTTAAAAAGGGTGACAAACATGACCCTATTAACTACAGGCCCATTTCCTTTACATGCATATGTTGTAAACTCTTAGAACATGTAGTCACTAGCCAAATCATGAATCATATTGAACACAATCACATTTTATATGAATTCCAACATGATTTGAGATCATCTCGCTCATGTGAAACACAATTAACATTCTTTATCCAAGATCTACCAAAAGCCTCAAACAACAACATATAAACAGATAATCATGGACTTTGCGAAGGCTTCGACAAAGTTTCACATCAACATTTTTTTTACAAAATCAAACATTATGGAATCAACAGAAATGCATACCATTGTATTAAACACTTTTTAACAAACAGAACACAAAATGTAGTCCTTGAGGGAATAACATCTGACAACATACCTGTAACATCTGGTGTCTCTCAAGGCACAGTACTTAGGCCGATATTATTTTCATTCAAAATAAATGATCTTGCAGAATACATGACACACAGTAAATTGAGATTGTTTGCTGTTTGATTGTTTGTTAGACAACATAATCTATAAAGAAATCAGAACACCTGAAGACTGCCAAAAACTACATGAAGATCTTGAAGCGGCTGGCAAGTGGGAAAAAGACTGGTTGATGCACTTTCACCCTGATAAATGTAACATTCTGAGTATTACACAAAAACGAAACCCACATATTTTTACTTACAAACTTCATGGCCATTCTCTCTCAAAAGTTGAATCCACAAAATATTTAGGCGTAACACTTCAATCAAATCTAAAATGGGACAAGCATATTGATAACATGGCAGCAAAAGCAAATCAATCTTTAGGTTTTATCCGAGGACATCTCAAAATCTCATCTGAAAAATTCAAATTAAATGCATACAAAGCTCTTGTCCGACCAAAATTAGAATGTTGTTTAACAATTTGGGATCCATATCAAAAACAACAAATCAACCAGATCGACAAAGAGCAGCCCGCTTTACATGTATTAGATACCACAATATTACTTCAGTCACTGATATGTACATAGATTTAAATTGGCACCCCTTCAAAGTCCGACGCATTACATACAGATTGGTTTTCTTTATAAAATATAGGCACACGAACTGTTTTACTAATATACTATACTGACCATAATGAATAACTCCGTTCGTTTCACAAAATATATTAGCAGCGAAGCGTCAATACAATAAAGTTAATTAACAATAAAAGGTTGCCAATCCTAAGTATAATTTCGGAAGCTTTCGTAATAGGGTTTAGGAGTAGGCTAAAATACGTTGGAAGCTGCGCTGCTTATAAAGAAAAAAATAGGACGCAATTTCCATCTCTTGCAGCGAGGTCGTGCGATGTTACGGTCACAGAGCGACAATGTTTGGCTCTGCACCTGCAGTCTCAGATAAAAAACTAATGTTACTATTTTGAGGGTTAACAAATTATATCAATTGGTTGAATGTTTGCTTTATGTCCAGCGAGTAATATTTTACCTATATCCAGGACGAGAACAAGTTAAAAAATAAATCAATGTGAAAAAGAGAAGGAAAATGTCCACTGCAAGAAAAAAGAGAATGGGTAGGGACGGAGAATGTAGCCTTTTATAGCGGCTACAATGAGCAAGCTCCTTTTCAAATCTATAAAAGTTGTTTTATCGTTCAAGGAACGTGGCACTCTACAAACACCTACCACGGTCGGCGACCAGGCTTTTCGTATTATGACTAGACTACCCCCAACTACAGGGTCTCTCTATCCGCCACCCGGGGCTAATTGTTTACATTACTAAATGTTACAAAACCATATAATTTACACTATGATAAAAGTGAGTGACATTATTTGTCAACCAATTGAATCATTGGACAAATACCCTCATTAAATATGGCAATAGCACTATTCATACCTTAATCAACCTACCACGACCGCTGGTTGACATTATTTATATTAAATTACATTATTTATAATTAAAACTTCTCAAGAAAGCACTAATTTGATAATTTGTTTACAACTATGCAATTTTATTAAAATTGATATTTAATTAGAAAACGATAGATTCTCAAGGGTAGTCTTTTTATGCTTTTTTCTTTACTGATCAAATATTGACATTGTATATTGTTTGTTTTCACTCTATACCTCCAGTTCTGTTTGAATCTTTGTATATTGTATATATTATTGTATTAACTGTATGTTTAATCTCTGAGCGATTGATTCTGGTTAATTGAAATTAAAAATAAAGATTTACAGACCACTCAAACCCGTTGTGCAATAAACTTTTGATGTCGCCATGTATATATCAGAAATTCAATGGTATAGGTGCTGATACATATTTATATTCACATTAGTTCTTAGATAAACTAATAAGGAACGATCTGTAGTTTCATTAATTTAATGTTTCGTTTAGAAATATTTTTATTGTAAAACGGGTTATTGCAAAATGCGTTTTTATTGCAAAACGGGTTGACTGCAACAACCCGTTTGGCAATAAACTTCTGATGTTGAAAAATATCATGCAACAGAGGATATATACTTATAATAGTATATCGTTATATTTGTACTTTTGCATAAAAAATCTACAACCTCAAAAAGAACGATTTTTACATCTTTTGAAAATTTTATTTATAAAAAACGGGTTATTGCCCCATGCGTTCTTATTGCAAAACAGGTTGACTACTCCAACCCGTTTGGCAATAAACTTCTGATGAAGAAAAACATTACAAAAAAGTGGATATATACTTATAATAGTATACCGTTTTATTTATACGTGTGCATAGAAAACTACAACATCATAACAAACAATTTGAACATCTTTGAAATGTTACCAAGAAATGCTTCTTCAACACTAAGAATCAACTATATGTTATCCAAACAATGAAATCAATCAAATACTGACACTCTCAAGAAATACTGTCTTACCCAAAAGCACATTAACAGAAACCAAATGAAAGTGAACTCTCCAAGATCGTACAATGGGACACTGACATCAAAAGAACAGAATAACTTACAATAAAGAGATATTGTATTTAAAGTCATCTTATTGTATGTTGAGAGTGAACTTAAAACGAATTTTCAAATAGCAATCCGAGCGAAAAAGCAACGTTTATTTGTTATCACTTTTTGATAGAATTTATTTGTTCATCAAAATGCATATTATTCCCATACGTGTTTACGGTTTACACATAACATGGTGGTGTAACATAAATCACAGGCTAATACTTCCGATTCCACAACTATAAAACTGGGCTCTGTGTTATGGATCGAAACTTTCATAAAAGTAACAAACATAAAAACCAACAAAAACATTAATCAAAACACAATTCAATACTTATGCCGATGTCAACTTTCATCGCAAAAGACATCAATTCAACAAGTTTATAAGTTCAACCTTATTGACATCGCAAAGTTTGCACTATTTTCTTTCTTTCACATTCTTCGTACCTATGCATAGTTATTTAACAAAAATACCACTTCAAAAATGTAACTAGGAACTAAAAATTTCTAATACTGAACCAGAAACAACGAATGTTGAACTAGGAACTGCGAATGTTGAACTAGGAACTGAAAAATCGAATGTTGAACTAGGAACTGCGAATGTTGAACGAGGAACTAAAAATTTCGAATATTGAACCAGAAACAACGAATGTTGAACTAGGAACTGCGAATGTTGAAATAGGAACTGCGAATGTTGAACGAGGAACTAAAAATTTCGAATATTGAACCAGAAACAACGAATGTTGAACTAGGAACTGAAAAATCGAATGTTGAACTAGGAACTGCGAATGTTGAACGAGGAACTAATAATTTCGAATATTGAACCAGAAACAACGAATGTTGAACTAGGAACTGCGAATGTTGAACTAGGAACTGAAAAATCGAATGTTGAATTAGGAACTGCGAATGTTGAACGAGGAACTAAAAATTTCGAATATTGAACCAGAAACAACGAATGTTGAACTAGGAACTGCGAATGTTGAACTAGGAACTGAAAAATCGAATGTTGAACGAGGAACTAAAAATTTCGAATATTGAACCAGAAACAACGAATGTTGAACTAGGAACTGCGAATGTTGAACTAGGAACTGAAAAATCGAATGTTGAACTAGGAACTGCGAATGTTGAACGAGGAACTAAAAATTTCGAATATTGAACCAGAAACAACGAATGTTGAACTAGGAACTGCGAATGTTGAACTAGGAACTGAAAAATCGAATGTTGAACTAGGAACTGCGAATGTTGAACGAGGAACTAAAAATTTCGAATATTGAACCAGAGACAACGAATGTTGAACTAGGAACTGCGAATGTTGAACTAGGAACTGAAAAATCGAATGTTGAACTAGGAACTGCGAATGTTGAACGAGGAACTAAAAATTTCAAATATTGAACCAGAAACAACGAATGTTGAACTAGGAACTGCGAATGTTGAACTAGGAACTGAAAAATCGAATGTTGAACTAGGAACTGCGAATGTTGAACGAGGAACTAAAAATTTCGAATATTGAACCAGAAACAACGAATGTTGAACTAGGAACTGCGAATGTTGAACTAGGAACTGAAAAATCGAATGTTGAACTAGGAACTGCGAATGTTGAACGAGGAACTAAAATTTCAAATATTGAACCAGAAACAACGAATGTTGAACTAGGAACTGCGAATGTTGAACTAGGAACTGAAAAATCGAATTTTGAACTAGAACTGCGAATGTTGAACGAGGAACTAAAAATTTCGAATATTGAACCAGACACAACGAATGTTGAACTAGGAACTGCGAATGTTGAACTAGGAACTGAAAAATCGAATGTTGAACTAGGAACTGCAAATGTTGAACGAGGAACTAAAAATTTCGAATATTGAACCAGAAACAACGAATGTTGAACTAGGAACTGCGAATGTTGAACTAGGAACTGAAAAATCGAATGTTGAACTAGGAACTGCGAATGTTGAACGAGGAACTAAAAATTTCGAATATTGAACCAGAAACAACGAATGTTGAACTAGGAACTGCGAATGTTGAACTAGGAACTGAAAAATCGAATGTTAAACTAGGAACTGCGAATGTTGAACGAGGAACTAAAAATTTCGAATATTGAACCAGAAACAACGAATGTTGAACTAGGAACTGCGAATGTTGAACGAGGAACTAAAAATTTCGAATATTGAACCAGAAACAACGAATGTTGAACTAGGAACTGCGAATGTTGAACTAGGAACTGAAAAATCGAATGTTGAACTAGGAACTGCGAATGTTGAACGAGGAGCTAATAATTTCGAATATTGAACCAGAAACAACGAATGTTGAACTAGGAACTGCGAATGTTGAACTAGGAACTGAAAAATCGAATGTTGAACTAGGAACTGCGAATGTTGAACGAGGAACTAAAAATTTCGAATATTGAACCAGAAACAACGAATGTTGAACTAGGAACTGCGAATGTTGAACTAGGAACTGAAAAATCGAATGTTGAACTAGGAACTGCGAATGTTGAACGAGGAACTAAAAATGTCGAATATTGAACCAGAAACAACGAATGTTGAACTAGGAACTGCGAATGTTGAACTAGGAACTGAAAAATCGAATGTTGAACTAGGAACTGCGAATGTTGAACGAGGAACTAATAATTTCGAATATTGAACCAGAAACAACGAATGTTGAACTAGGAACTGCGAATGTTGAACTAGGAACTGAAAAATCGAATGTTGAACTAGGAACTGCGAATGTTGAACGAGGGACTAATAATTTCGAATATTGAACCAGAAACAACGAATGTTGAACTAGGAACTGCGAATGTTGAACTAGGAACTGAAAAATCGAATGTTGAACTAGGAACTGCGAATGTTGAACGAGGAACTAAAAATTTCGAATATTGAACCAGAAACAACGAATGTTGAACTAGGAACTGCGAATGTTGAACTAGGAACTGAAAAATCGAATGTTGAACTAGGAACTGCGAATGTTGAACGAGGAACTAATAATTTCGAATATTGAACCAGAAACAACGAATGTTGAACTAGGAACTGCGAATGTTGAACTAGGAACTGAAAAATCGAATGTTGAACTAGGAACTGCGAATGTTGAACGAGGGACTGAGTGCTAAATGTTTGAACTGAGACATTAGGTCTTTGGTATTTATTTGAATGTTGAATGTTGAACGTTGAATAAGTAACCAACTTGATTCACGTTAAAATATTTGGCATAAATTGTGATATTTATGATAAAATCAGTATATATTCGTGCCTCAATAAATTATTTCTTAAATATCTCATTAAAATACCACACACTATTAAATGTATGTAAGCATACATCTGTGAACTTCTATTAACAAACACACAAAACATATAACTCATATTATGTTTATATATTTTCTTAAATAGAATGTAAATAAATAAATAAATTTATATTTACATACCATGACACTGTACATTAATATCAAGACATGATAACAGGACACTACAGCATTCATTTGTAAAAAGGCAGATTATTTTGTCTGAATTGTCCAACAGAAGTTGTTTTACACTATAATATTGTGAATGTTTTTCCAAAATATTATATATAATAGATGGTGAATATTTGTGATATTAAAACACGCTACACATAAAGACAACTTATAGTTAACTCTTCTCTTACATGCTAAATTAACTGTAATATATTTGTTGACAAATGTTGTGTATGGTATGTCCATGAACCAGACCTTATATAAACTTATCTTTTACAATAGGAATTGATGTCTACAGTTGTTATAATGTCAAAGACATATAAAAACCATAAACATTTCAAGAGACATTATTGTCCTATTTTATAATAAAGAATAATAAACACCAAGAATCTGAAGATTTAAGGACAAGAGCTATACACTTCATGGGTGCATAATAATATCTTAACTGATGAGACATAATCACATCTATGAAAATCAACAATTTCAAGAAAATTTATAAAAAAATTCATGAAAGTGTTTTTGAGTTATAGTCTTGAAAACTGAAAAAAATCCCCCTTTGTTATAATATATGGTCATTTCTAATTATTCATTGATAGACACCCATGTTCAATCACTTTCTTGCTTTGCTACCACTTGCAGACCATTGGCACACTTTAAGATATTTTTCTAGTTTTTCATGAATATTCATTAAATTAATTAGCCAATGGGAACCATGTTTATTGGATAAAACTATTTTGATTTGTTTTAAACCTATCGCCAGAAATACAAGCATCCAATCAAAATAGGACATTAAATATCCATGAAAACGAAAAAACATCTACAAGTGTGCTAACGGATGGTAATTGGTAGCAAATCGAGACTGTGACCGAGCGTAGTTTTCCGATGATGACAATTTTAAGAGAAACCTTTAATCTTTTAAGTATTAAAGGTGAATGAAAATATAGAAACGACCCCAGTAATAGTGTCTCAACTGTAGTTGCCTATTTATTTCATGTTTTGCTGGCTTGATGAAATGAGTTTTGAATTATATTGTTGGACTTAACATTGCCTCAATTCATTGTTCTTCATATAGTACGTTATCAAATATAAAATATGTTGCTGTATTTTCAATTTTTTTTTGTACTAATACATTATTCTTGGAATAACTGTGAATGGAACAATAGGACTAGTGGCCTCCAGCTCTAAAGCTTTTAAATGACAGTCACTGGCTGGTTCTGCATGTCCAAGACTTTCAAGCACAAGTCCTAAATTATACCTGTAAGCAAAATAAAGTAACTTAACACAATTAACATTTTTTTTTACATATCTGTCTATAAAATTTCTTAGATTCAAGAATAAGAATTTCTTGTACAATAAGGTCCTTCATTCGCGAAAAACCCAAATCTTTGTATATTTAATTACAATTCTCCTTACAAAAATAAACTGAAAGAGTGAGAAATGAATATTTTTAACAAATTTGACCTTTTTTTCATACTGGTGTTGAAGTCGTTTTACTTATCTTTGAGAACTTTTACCACATTTTGAGGCATTACAACAAAATGTTAACTAAAATTAGAAAATTAACATGAACAATTTATTAAAAGCAAATAAATAAAGAATAATTCCTAAACGGTTCATCAGACAATCTTGACCCTAAAGTCATTTTTGTAGCCCTCATAGAGCTAACTTTTTCTCTAGTTCTAATAATTTTCAAGATTTTGAGGCAAAAATGACAAAAATCTTCAATTTTAACAATTAAAGGGCAATAACTCCTACAAGGAGTCATCATACAACTTTGACCCAATGGAGTGTTTTGTAGAGCTTTAGATGCTGAAGAGGGAAGGTCTCTTCGGTTTTCCTGTATCTGTTATACTTTTTTGAACTATTAGCAAAAAACTATATTTTGACCCCCCTGTTCTATTTTTAGCCATGGTGGCCATGTTGGTTGGTCTGAGGCCATGATTTGTGCAAACTTGGTAGAGGACATTTTACTAATGACGTGTGCAAAGTTTCAAAGCAATCCCTTCAGTAGTTTTGGAGGAGAAGATTTTTGAAGAAAAGTTAACAACGAAGGACGCCAAGTGATGGCAATAGCTCACCTGACCCAGGTGAGCTAAAAAAAGATGTCCCTATCAATTACTTATTAGTCTAAGGGCAACTTATTTGCCAATGGGAATGTTGTTCTTACCATGAGTGATGAGCTGTTGGATCAACATTTACAGCATCTCTTAACACTTTCTCTGCCATTTTGTCATTACCTAGATTATGTAAAACCATACCCTACAAGAAATAATTTTCATTAAACTGAGAGATCTCTCATTATTCTATATTTACCTTGTTATTACGAAAATTCAGTAGAATAAATGTAGATACGATAACCTGTCCATGTTTTATAGTATGCCTCTGTTGTTAAGTTGTTACAAATCGTCCTTGACTTTTGCTACGGAAATTTCACATAATAAGTCAGCCATTTTTGTTTCTAAAGGGACCTTACGATGTTTACAAATGTTCGTCTGCTTTCGTGACGTTCAATGGTATTTGGACAAACTGTGAGACTTTTCCAACCTAAATTGCAGACGACATCACCCGAAGGATTTCGAGTAGACAACAATAGATTGTTCCTAAAGTACACTTCCGTTCTAATTAAGGTCAAATTTTAGTATGGAAAATCGACGTTCAAAATTTAAAAACTGGTTTTAGAGAAGAAGACTTTTAAAACTTTTTCCCATGGGGTCCTATGTTAAACCAAGTCCTGCGATGGTGGCTATTTTGAATTTCCAATTGGCATAGAAAACATAAACTTTATAAAGGACCATCTAAACAATATTGCAAATAAGTTTTGTTTTGATTGGTTAACCGGTTTCAGAGAAGAAGCCTTTTAAATTTTTTTCCCATAGGGTCCTATTTTAAACTAAGTCTTGCAGTGGCAGCCATATTAGTTTTCCAATCCAAATAAAAAATACAAACTTTGTAAAGGTCTATCCAATGAACACTTTGGCCAAGTGGTTTCAGAGAAAAAGATTAAAATTTCAAAATGTTAACAGATGCCGCAGACGACAACTACAATGAAGACTGGAGAAAGATAACAATAGCTCACATGACCCTTTGGGTCAGGTGAACTAAAAATATAAACAAAGAAAGGTTTCATATAGTAAATTTCTAGCCATTTTCATGCTTTTCTTATAACCAGGATATATAGATAGGTTAGGTTTCTTACCAAATGCTGCATGCTTTTCTTATGACCAGGATTTATAGACAAGGCGTTTTCATAACACATTCTGGCATCTTCAAATTTCTGTTTGTGTTCATATAATCTACCTTTCTGTAAGATAGTAGAAATAAATTATTAAGTATTCATAACAAGTTTTTGGGTGTTCACTCTTAGTGTTAAAGAATTCAGTTGTTTTTCAAAACTTCTGAATTTGTTCACTCGGTTGGTCTGTATTTGCCAGATGTGCAAAGAATACAACACATTAAGATTGAAACATTTTGTAAACTGCAACATTTTTTATCTCACTTTCTTCCTTCTATTACCAGACTTGCCTACCCATTTCAGGCAAAAATAGTAAGGCACTCCCCAAAAAATCGTAATTTGAGGTGAAAAATAGTAAAGCATATCATTAAGTGTTAAAAAGGTTGTAATATATCTAGATATATTGTAGAAACTGCACATTTTTGTTGTCTTTAATTCTAAACAAATAATAACCTAAAGGACACATCAAATTCAATGTAACTATCGTATATTTTAAACTTGTCCCTGAAGCTTCAATTTAAACACAAAATTTCAAAGAGCACAACATCGACAGGAAAGTGAACATATTTGTTTGATCTATAACACAGACTTGCCTACCCATTTCAGGCAAAAAAATCGTAATTTGAGGTGAAAAATAGTAAGCTCATATTGAGCGTTAAAATGTTGTAATATATATTGTAGAAACTGTATATTTTTGTTGTCTTTAATTTTAAACAAATACTAACTTAATGGTCACATTAAATTCAATGTGTTGACTTCTGGTTTTAACCTGTATATTTAAAACTTGTCCCTCAAGCTTCAATTTAAGCACAAAATTTAAATGAACACAATATCAACAGGAAAGTTAACATGTATGTACACTAATAAGTTTTAGTCTCGATCACACAGACGCATAAATAGCGTCTTGGATCACCTTGTTGTAATTTTGCTACCAATAGGTGGAGACAAAACAATGATTCTATTTTTAGACCAGGTAAACCATGTAAACATGTCTTTACCTATAAAATGACGTCACAGTAAGATTCTATCTTGATTGTGCATAACAATATTATTTTTTTAATTAATTGATCAAGTAGCAGTGTTCTAGGATTTTTTTGCAAACTGAACTTTACACGGGAAAGTGTCCTCTATATACTGGCTTTCCCACATCTCAAGTAAACTTTCTCCCAGTTTTAATGACATGTTAATTTTGAATGAAAGATATACAGATACCAATTGAAGATTTTTTTCTTGTACTTACAGTACATTTATATTTGGAAACAATGACTATTGTGCAATTCTGTCTAAGAAGCTGGCTTAGGTTTCTTGTTGTATAAATTTTTTAACTAATAAATAGTACAAAACCCCCATACATCTCAAACTATAATGTACACATATTTGTACATAACAAACTTTCATCAATTTTCATTCTTGTATATTTTTATACAAGTCAATGTTAGTAAGAAAGACTTCAATATTATATCATTTAATTCACTTCCAAATTAAAAAAATTAAAAACAAAAAAAAGAAAAAGAAAAATTGTTTCCCCCAAAAACCAGATTTTACCGCTTTGCCCGGGTTTGATGTGGTACTTATTGCATTCATACTCGATCTCAAAAATGTTTGCAGCAGTGGTGAAAACTCAAATTACAAGAACCTGTATAACATTGATCAAATAAAAAACGAAAACAATCATCCAGTGGATGATCCACACATGATTTTTTTATCTTGATTTTATAAAATTAAAATGTTTAACAAAATTTATGTATTTCTGTATCTTGACAGGGCAAGTATGAACATTTTTTCAAGAATCCCGACTTTTAATGTGTACTTGCCCAGGGGTGACCAGGACAAAAAAATGGGCTTTCCCGTGCTGAGAAATCACTTTCCACGGGTGACGGGAAATGGGAATCCTAGAACACTGAGTAGTATTTTATAAAAACATTCAAATGTAAACTTTGGTACAATTTTTTATACACTTCTTGATATGAACGGAAGTAATGTTTTAGACAATAAAAATATCCAATAAAAAATTACGCCCAGTTTTTGGCGTAATGATAACGAATTCAATATAGAGATGAATCCAGAGGCACAAATGCAATTAAGCGTCTGGATGATCGAGACTTATACAGTTTGGCATAACAGGAAGCGGAAACGGCAATGTAAAGATGTTACATAGAGTCAGACAAAAAAATGACGGAAAGGAAATGAAAAAAATCCAGATTTGTGAAAAATCGTAAGGAATATAGTAAAAATCGTAATGGCGTAATATGGCCTTAAAAATTGGGAGCCTTACGCACAAATCGTAAGGGTAGGCAAGTCTGTATAACAGGAAGCGGAAATGGCAATGTAAAGATAATACAAAGAGTCAAACTAAAAGTGACGGAACGAAAATGACAAAAATTCGGATTTTTGAAAAATTGTAAGGAATATAGTAAAAATCGTAATGGCGTAATATAGCCTTAAAAATCGGGAGCCTTACACCAAAATCGTAAGGGTAGGCAAGTCTGTATTACATGTACTTACAATGTAATTGAAGTGTGATTGATGGTATTGTCTTTTTTTAAATTGTAAATTTTCAAACATGCTTAAAATCTCTGACCAGATAAAATATAAGTTACCATAGTCCAACTTACTATGAATGCCAGATGATATGATAAAGGGAACAATAATGAGGTCTCTGATATACAGGCTTCAGCTTCAGACATCTTGTTTACTTCTAAATACAACTCGGCTAAAGAGACAAAAAAGCAATAGAAAAGTTATAAATTTGCCAACTGATTTTCACAATATAGCATGATACAGTATCACATATGAGGAGTGGGGTGTAATTTGGAGACAAAATGAGTTAACAGATTAAAATTTAACATAATTATTGACTAGACTTCTGTGAACAAAACAAATATATTTACATTTGAATGTCTCCAAACTAGCAATGTTTGTTAAGGCAGAAGAATAGACAATTAAAGCCTTTAAAATAATATAGTTGTCATTTAAAGCATGAAATACACGATAATTCATATATCTGGGTTCGAAGGTTAAGCTGTAACAGATAACTAGTGATTTTGATATCCGCACTAAGAAAACTCTATTTCCAGGTGTTCCACAGGCAGATTTTAACAACATTCTAAATGATTGCAAATTAAGAATTGCCTTGATACCTAAATGAAGCCATATTTGTGCCTGTAGTAACCAGGTTTGCTGGGAACCATGTCTAGGTTGTAAATTACTGTTATAAGATGAGGCAACTTCTGACAATGTTTGTTCTACACGTGAGGCAGCAACAGACTCAGCTTTGATTGAACCTAATAATAAATAATATCTACATATTAACCTTTTTCAATTGCATTAGTGTTTATAGTTACAAAAATTTACTGCTGTTACAAAAACCCCCACCCCCTCCCCACATTTTAGACATAATACATATACACTATTTTGTTAGAATATATGTTGGACAAAATTCTCCTCTTTAAAAGAACTAACCCATAGATTATCAGCTCTTTGAATAAATGCAGAAATAAGCACAGTTTATCCCCAACAGAACAATAGAAAAATAACAATTTTATGTATTGAAATCACAAACAATGTGATAAACGTATAATTTAATTTGATTTGTAGGCTAAAATTTAAATGGAGCAACCCATATCATGTGGTCCCATTGTCGAATTTCGCCCAAACATGAATATCGTCAATTTTCCATAATTTTGCAGTATTCACAATGAATCTAAAGTGAAGCTTGGTATTAAAATATCTTGCATTTATTTATTAAAACAAATTTTCCTCAATAATAATATACATGCTCTTTAACAAATTTCTCCATTAAAGCAATGCATTTTCAAGACATGTTCATTGCTGAAATCTGAGTGCACTTCCATACAATATTAATTGCATTGGTCACATAACTCATTCTTACGTTGTTCAAATTTAAATAGTTCCTTGATGTCCTAGCTGTTTTGACTAAATTTACAAATATTCCTTAAAAAAACACTTACAGTAAAGCTTAATTAAAAATTAACAAGAAGTGCTGATGTTATTTTCTGCACTGGAATTGAAATAAATGTAAGGATATATGCTTACAGTACATAATTTGTATGACCAGTAAGAAAAATAAGGCTTTTCAGACATGGAAATATGCATTCAAGATGAGATATACCTATGCCTCTATCATTTAGTTCTGATAGCTGTAATTGAGCAAAACTCTTTTTGTCAAATGCTGATCTGTCTGTAGGTGTTAAAACATGACTCTGTGTCTCTGTTGTTGAGCTGTCAACATAGTTTCAATACATTACTAGTAGTCACAGTTGAAAGAAAAAAATCTTTCCTTGTATAAAGTATAGAGACAAATGGTTCTTTGTATAAATAGGTAGAAGACAAAATCTTCACTTGAACAAATAAATTGAAGGTATTCATAAGTGAGAGACAAAATATTCCCTGGTATGAATAAATTGTTGATGTTTAATAATTTGTCAATTCAACAGAATATACAAATAAATTTTTAGGTAAGTATATAAAGCTCTTAAATTTTTGCTTTGTGTAACATCAATATAAAGTTAGATTTTTGAGGATGCTAGCAAAGCTGCATTCTGATATGATGTTCACTCTAAGATGACATATAATTACTGGTTCTTTTCAACATAATGTATTTATTAGCAGCAAATTACATACCAATTTTTAAGAGCTATCTAGTACTAAAACTCATGATGCCACCACCACACCACATTACCCTTTTTATAATCCCCAATAAGCATGCTTACAATAAAAACAATAATTATATATTCATACAGAATATTAAAATCTGCTGTTATTTACGGTTCTACGCAATTAAAATTAAGTATTTCTTAATACTTACTCATTAGAATCGGTCTCATACAGTTCTTTCCAAAGCTTTAACATATGTTTACATGTAGACAAAGCTTGTTCAGGTCCATAAACAACCTCTTCTAACTTTGATTTAGTTAACATTAGACTACAACAAATTTATTATACTGCAATCTTCCTGTGTGTTAATGAAAGTAGCTTTCATGAATACTGATTTTGTAAATTCATGCACATTGGCAAATCACCAATTTCTGTATTCAATGAAATATATGATAGAAGCAAATGATAAACAAAATTAAGAATCATTAAAAACAGCAAGATTTTTTTTTAAACTCAGAAAATTGGTATCTGTCAAACTAAATTAATCCACAGCATAAATGAATATATTTTAGCTTTTTTTTTCATTTAAGAGGTTAACCTATTATAACCTTGGTATATTTGATAAGAAATATAGATGTAGAAATAATTCTTGCAATTGTCTTATAAATTTTACTAGGAAAAATACTAAATTTCTAATATAACATATACAACAGTCCTGCTCTGAGGGGAGATAACTCTTGCAAAGAGGACGCAAGTAAAGCATTACAAAGACTGAGAATAGACAAACCTCAGATTATTGGGATATTCCTCCAGTCCAGCCTTGATCAGACATATAGCCTCGTCATATTGTTTCTGGGCACTCAACAACAGTACCATTAAATGCAGGGAATGTATGTGATCACTGTGGTATCTCAAAGCTAGACGAACATACTTTATAGCCTCAATAATCTGTAACAAAGTACATTATAGTAAATTGATCTAAGGTCTCTTATGAGCCTGTGTCCCTCAAATAACTTACATTATATTTCTCAGGGGTGCAATTTCAAACTTAGTCCTGCAGTGGTGGCCATATTCAATTTCAAACTTTGATGACCATCCAACAAAACATTAAAACATCTGCTAGGTTTTGTTTCAACTAGCCTAGATTTTGCAAAGGATGATGATGATGAAGACAAATGCTAAGTGATGACAACAGCCCACATTACTCTTCAGGTCAGGTCAGTTAAAAATTATGTAAAATCTAGACCGTTAAATAGGTTGTACTAAGTGATTACAAAACAGATAGGTATTCAATTTGAGTACTCTAAATAAAAAAAAATATTTAAAACATTTTTTAAACTTCATATTGTTAAGAATTGAAAGAAAATGTCGACTATAGATTCTAATGCTAACTGCAAGAAAAGTTGGCTACATCCAGAAACATTAGCCTTCTGGTAAACATCTCAAATGCATGGGGGTTGTCTGCAGAACAATCCGGCTCTGTGACAATTAAACTCCACTATATCCATTAGTCTTACCTGTCTGTGAACTGCCAGTTGAAGAGCAAGATGGAACAATGCTAAATAATCATTAGGATCTTTGGTGTGTGCCCTAAACAAATGAATAAAATTTCGTGTTACAAACAGATGCAGATGTAACATACAGTATATACAGTGTATACAGTATTTTTAATAGCAAACAATATATTTAATAAAAATAAATTAGTATTGGTGGGTTGGGGTCATTAATATTTGGTAGAAGAACGACAAAGAAATTTATTCTCAATTTGTGGGTAGTATGTGTTGAAAAAGTGAAAATCTTTCCAACCCAATTATTTTTCTGGAATAACCTTGTAACATGAATTTAGTTTTTACCTTGGTTTTTTGAAGAATAAACAAGAGAAAATAAGCATCTAAGCTCTACACTGAAACACTTGGATAGTATTGCATGAAAGGTTCATAAACTCAAAGGAAAAACAGCCATGCAATGACAACCATTAGAACCAATATTCCATAGAAAAACTTGGCTTTAATAAAGTTTTTTCCCCGAGAAACAATTGCATGCACTCCTTTTTTTTTTGATTGGTCAAATATTGGTCACACCATTATTATCATTACCCATTTTTTATGAATTATAAATGACTGGGATCTAGGGATTTATTCAGGTTTCATGTTATTTATAGCACAGTCTATTTTGTTTGACAAATAAACTTTCTAAATACACTGTGCTATAAATATAACAAGCTAAAAATTGAAACAACAATTTCCAAGAACAACCATATTACTTTTTATATACATACAAAACAAACGAAACCTACTTAACAAATGCCTCAAGTGCTGTTTTATTTAATTTCTGTCTATCAGCCTGTAGTTTCATTTCTAATGCCTTCAGACTATATCCTACACCTAATGCTACACACAGTCTGGCACTAAGGGGGTGATCTGTATTATTTTTAACAGCTGTTTCCATCAGTTCAATACCTTTATCATACTACAATAACAATTATAACTACTGTATTACATTGTAAATCTAAAACGCTGCATAAAGAACAATAAAAGAAAACATTTCCACTCAATACAATTGTTAAAATTGGAATCTAAACAAAATTCAATCTGTGCTCTAGATAGTAAACATCTATGGTTATCTACAGCAAATGGTAATAAGATGAAATTAACAGTTTACATATTAAAATAAAAGCAAATTTTAACCTAAACTTTGTAACATGATGATAAGAACACAAATACTTAAGGTTTAGGTTTAAAAGTAACTCTTGGTTCCCAGTATGTACATTATGCAAAATATTTATGTAAATCTAACAATATCGACCGTATGTGAACCTGTGGTTCTGTATATTGTGTATTAATGGGACTGCAGAAAATCAACCATATACAACATATACAATTATGTGTAGTGCTATAAAAGTCTGATTAATTATTTAAAATGGGCACTTATGTAAAAAGCCAAGTATGGAATACACAAACTAGGTATTTGTTTAATGTAAAGAGTTACCTGATACAGGTATTCATAACAGAGTTTAGCAGCTTGGAGAAGTACCACACAGTTATTAGGTTGTAATCTAATACATTCCATTAGAACCAGTAATGCTCTATTATACTGAAAAAAGTATACATTATCCATTTAAATCTATGATTGTTATGAATTATATTTATGTTTATTCAAATGAGAAAATGCATCAATTTCAAACAATATAAATAATATGTTTTGTAACATTGTGACAGCACTTGACAGCAAGGTGAGATGGGCCTCATCTCATGCTAGTACAGTGAGATGGAATAATATGGCACATAAAGATCAAAGGAAAATACTGCAAAATAGTGATAAATTATTGAAAATAACAGTGCATTTTATTCTAAACAGTAAGCAATAGTGAGTTTTATGCAATTAAAACTGAAAAAAAACCAAGTCTTTAATTTAATACATGTAATACCATACCTTTCCAGCACATATCAAAGAATTAGCAAACTGGTGCCAGATGTGGAACTCTTCAAATGAAAATCTCATGGATCTCTCAAATGACTGAAAGTGGAATTAAAAAAAGGATACTTACGTAACATTTCAACACTGTATTTCAACTGTCTGTACATAAACTACATTTGTTGCTTTCAATGAAATTTAAATCAACAACAATTAATCAACAAGTGATATTATAGACTTTTTATACTTTTTTTTGTGCATAAAGAATGGCATTTTCCCAAATAACTATTCTTCAGAATGTTTTTCTCATAATATTAATCATAATATTAATAATAATGAAGTCATTTCTGTAACACATGAACTTGACATCAAAGTGTTTTAGACTGACACATACTCAATGTTGTAATTGTCAGGAAGAATGGTTTCAATAACATTGTTACAACTATTAATTATTCACTATTATTATATAGATAGAGATGAAATATCGAATTTTCCGAGTGACAGAAATCACGGTAAATCACATGTGAAAATTATCGTTTATTTTCACTCACGGGTTTTTCCCGCCAAAGTTGCAGTTGGTTTTGTACTATACAGATATTCACCCGCCGTTCATAAAATTTAGGATTAGGCATTAAAATTTTACGAAAACAATTTTGATCTATATAATAAATAGGATAATCAATTGGGCATCGTGAATATCCAAAATATGATCACTCGTGCCGCATAAAGCATCAGATTAAACTCGTTTAATCAGATGCGTTATGCAGCACTCGTGATCATATTTTGGATATTCACTCTGCCCAATTAATTATCCTATAATTGTTATTTTTTTTCGAAATAAAATGTTTCTTTCATTCTTTCATTCATTCAGACTGTACATTCTTCACATTCAGACTGTACATATACATACATCTGAAAGTTTATTAAACTGAGCTCGCTTGACTAAGGCTATTGCTAGAAGATCATAAATCGCTGTGGCATTCTGTAAACTGTGGATTCTGGCATCATGATGTTCTTCAGTTCTGTTTAACACAGCTTCTCTTGTTGCCTTTGATAATAATAAAAAAAACTTATACATGGCATATCAGAAATGTTAATGGGGCAGCTCTTGACCTTACATTCAGGCATAATTTTTCATCATACCAAAACACTTTTCAGTACATGGTTTCTTGATAGAAAAGATATTTTGTGCAATCCTTGCCAAATTTTTTTTTTGCAAAAACAAAAACTGGAATTAATCTGCAAATTAACTGTACAAAACATATATGCAGCAGTTATGGAAGTTTTAATGTACTACTGAAAGGTTTTCATAAGAAAAGAAACTTTTATAAGGCTGATCAGATGCATTCGTTTTATTCTCATACAAGAGGTTTGTTGTTTTTTTTTGATAAATCAAATTGCAAAAGTTATGACTTAAAATTACTCAAAAAAGCATAACATTTGACACATAATGAAATGCAAATGAACCATTAGACAAAATATAAATTAACTAGAGGCTCCCAGGAGCCTGTGTCGCTCACCTGAACCTGAAACCATTGAAACAACCCCTTTTTATCCAGCTTTTCTTTGCTATCAGGAATTGCCCAACACTTCTGCAAAAATCATTAATTTTGACCTTTTAAGGGAAATAACTCCTATAAGGAGGAGCTTTTGATGCTTAGAGGGAGAAGGGAGGTTCACTTCAAATTTGCTGTACCTGTTATACTTCTTTAACTATCAATCAAAAACTCTCTCGACCCCCCCCCCCTTTTTCATTTTTTCTATTTTAAGCCAACATAGCTATCTAGGTAGTCAGGTGTCATGATTTGCACAATTTTGGTAGAGGATGTCCTTAAGATGATGTGTGCAATGTTTCAAAGCAGTCCTTTCATTGTTTAAAGAGAAGATTTTTTAAAATCAAGTAAAATTGATTAAAAAAATGTTCAAGGAGAATAATTCCTAAACGGTTCATCAGACAATCTTGACCCTAAAGTCATTTTTGTAGCCCCCATAGAGCAGAACAATTAAGCAATGCTAACTTTTTCCCTAGTTCTAATAATTTTCAAGATTTTGAGGCAAAAATATCAAAAACAAGTGTGGACACAGAAAAACGTCTCGCCTGCATTCCGCATCAGTAACGAAAATAAATTTTGTCATAAGCATTACGTAAATAGCATTAAATATCAGCAGCGGCCTGTATACAACTATTGTCACCATACCCTACATAGTTACAGGGGAACAGACGTAACCCAAAAACTTTAACGTAGTCGCTGGACCGTGAAATTGAGGTCAAGGTCAGGTTGAACCTACCAGACAGTCATGTACTATTCATCAGCAACCTATATACCAAATATTGTCATCCTACCATGCGTAGTTACAGAGGAACTATCGTAACCCAAAAACTTTAACGTAGTCGCTGGACCGTGAAATTGAGGTCAAGGTCAGGTGACACCTACCAGACAGTCATGTACTAGTCATCAGCAACCTATACACCAAATATTGTCATCCTACCATGCGTAGTTACAAAGGAACTGTCGTAACCCAAAAACTTTAACGTAGTCGCTGGACTGTGAAATTGAGGTCAAGGTCAGGTGACACCTACCAGACAGTCATGTACTAGTCATCAGCAACCTATACACCAAATATTGTCATCCTACCATGCATAGTTACAGAGGAACTGTTGTAACCCCAAAACTTTAACGTAGTCGCTGGACTGTGAAATTGAGGTCAAGGTCAGGTGACACCTACCAGACAGTCATGTACTAGTCATCAGCAACCTATACACCAAATATTGTTATCCTACCATGCGTAGTTACAGAGGAACTGTCGTAACCCCAAATCTTTAACGTAGTCACTGGACCGTGAAATTGAGGTCAAGGTCAAGTGACACCTACCAGACGGGCATGTACTAGTCATCAGCAACCTATACACCAAATATTGTCATCCTATTATGCGTAGTTACAGAGGAACTGTCGTAACCCAAAAACTTTAACGTAGTCGCTGGACCGTGAAATTGAGGTCAAGGTCAGGTGACACCTACCAGACAGTCATGTACTAGTCATCAGCAACCTATACACCAAATATTGTCTTCCTACCATGCATAGTTACAGAGGAACTGTCGTAACCCCAAAACTTTAACGTAGTCGCTGGACCGTGAAATTGAGGTCAAGGTCAGGTGACACCTACCAGACAGTCATGTACTAGTCATCAGCAACCTATACACCAAATATTGTCATCCTACCATGCGTAGTTACAGAGGAACTGTCGTAACCCAAAAACTTTAACGTAGTCGCTGGACCGTGAAATTGAGGTCAAGGTCAGGTGACCCCTACCAGACAGTCATGTACAAGTCATCAGCAACCTATACACCAAATATTGTCATCCTACCATGCGTAGTTACAGAGGAACTGTCGTAACCCCAAAACTTTAACGTAGTCGCTGGACCGTGAAATTGAGGTCAAGGTCAGGTGACACCTACCAGACAGTCATGTACTAGTCATCAGCA
The DNA here is from genome assembly GCA_944474755.1 of Limnoperna fortunei. Lineage (NCBI taxonomy): Eukaryota > Metazoa > Mollusca > Bivalvia > Mytilida > Modiolidae > Limnoperna > Limnoperna fortunei. The sequence continues at coordinate 20,158,976 of OX104113.1, read as the reverse complement.
ACCTATACACCAAATATTGTCATCCTACCATGCGTAGTTACAGAGGAACTGTCGTAACCCAAAAACTTTAACGTAGTCGCTGGACCGTGAAATTGAGGTCAAGGTCAGGTGACAGGTGACTGACTGGCAAGTACTCATCATAAGCTACCTCTGGACCAAATGTGATGGACCTAGGGCTTGGGCTTACAAAGATATGAAGCAAGATGTCAAGTGTTTACGCCGCCGCCGCCGCCGCCGCCGGATTCCCATACATATGTCTCGCCTCCAGCGACTTTCGTCGCAGGCGAGACAATAATCAATTTTGACAATTAAAGGGCAATAACTCCTACAAGGAGTCATCATACAACTTCAACCCAATGAAGTGTTTCGTAGAGCTTTTGATGCAGATGAAGGCATGTCTCTTCGGTTTTCCTGTATCTGTTATACTTTTTTAAATATAAGCTAAAAATTATATTTTACCCTCCGCCCCTCCTCCGTCCTATTTTTAGCCATGGCGGCCATGTTGGTCAATCTGCAGCCATGGTTAGTGCAAACTTGGTTGAGGACATTTGACGGATGATGTGTACAAAGTTTCAAAGCAGTACTTTCACTTGTTTCAGAGAAGAAGATTTTAAAAAATCAATTAAAACCAATTAAAAAAAAACAGTTCAAGGGGAATAACTCTTAGACAGTTAATCAGACAATCTTGAACTTTAAGTCATTTTTGTAGCCCTTATAGAGCAGAACAATTAAGCAATGCTAACTTTTTCTCTAGTTCTAATAATTGTCAAGATTTTGAGGCAAAAATGGCAAAAATCATCAATTTTGACAATTAAAGGGCAATAACTCCTACAAGGAGTCATCATACAACTTTGACCCAATGGAGTGTTTTGTAGAGCTTTAGATGCTGAAGAAGGAAGGTCTCTTCGGTTTTCCTGTATCTGTTATACTTTTTGAACTATAAGCAAAAAACTGTATTTTGACCCCCGTGTTCTATTTTTAGCCATGGCCGCCATGTTGGTTGGTCTGAGGCCATGATTTGTGCAAACTTGGTAGAGGACATTTTACTGATGATGTGTGCAAAGTTTCAAAAACAATCCCTTCAGTGGTTTTGGAGGAGAAGATTTTTGAAGAAAAGTTAACGACGACGGACGCCAAGTGATGGCAATAGCTCACATGACCCTTCCACGTCTGAAACTTGACAGGGCCAACGTAAAGTGTTTGAGAAATTGGGAGTTCGAGAAACCAGGTCTTGTGATTAATGGAAATGGTACTTGAGCGAGCAGGAATTAATACCTGTTTATATATTTCAATTAATTTCCTGTCACATTGAAATAATAAAATTGTGTTTCTTCCTTGTATTGGATATATACATCTTGTTTTTCCATACGTATTTATGTTTTTGTTAAAATAGATATGTTTACTGTTATTTTTCTTGTTTAATTTTGTGCACAAGTATTGATAAGTATTATTGCATTACGCAATTGTGTCAATGACCTTGATTCGGATGTTATAGCAATTTATTGGCACATATTTCAATTCATTAAAACCTATTCCAAAAAATTTACTGACAAAGGCGTACATTAATACAAAATTATGACAGTTAAATTAATTTTAACGATTGTATCCTTAAAGATCAAGCTTGGCATATTACAGGTATGGCTTCAAACTTCACACCTTTTGTAATAACCAATTAATGACCCAGGCCACCAATAATGTTAGTTCAAGTTATTCATGGTTTTATTAAATGGATTTTTACTATTGAGGCTGTTTATTTATGTGAAATCGATAAAATTTTAACATTGATTATATATGAGAAATCAAAGTTGTTTGAGTCATCCGAGTTCGAGCTACTGAAGTTTGACTGTATGTGAAATTAAAATGTAAATAGCTGTGGTAGACTTACTATAGCCTCTGCAATCAGTAATAATAACAGGGATTCTTCATTTTCATTCTCTGGTATAAATATTCTGTAAATATAGTAATTAGTTTCCATTTAACCAAGACATGCACTCTATTAGTTTTTTTAAGACATAGTATTATCAAAACTTATCTTCTGCACACTTTTAAGGGTAAAGTGTTAAGTCTTTATAAAATATAGTTACAATTCAATGTGCTGTCATCGACCCAGTACATTTATTCAAACTATCAAGCCTGTTCATATTAAAACAAGTGTGGACACAGAAAAACGTCTCGCCTGAATTCCGCATCAATAACGAAAATAAATTTCGTCATAAGCATTACGTAAGTAGCATTAATTATGAGCAGCGGCCTGTATACCAAATATTGTCACCATACTATGCATATTTACAGAGGAACTGTACTAATACAAAAACTTTATCGTAGTCGCTGAACCGTGAAATTGAGGTCAAGGTCAGGTGACACCTACCAGACAGTCATGTACTAGTCATCAGCAACCTATACACCAAATATTGTCATCCTACTATGCGTAGTTACAGAGGAACTGCCGTAACCCAAAAACTTTAACGTAGTCACTGGACCGTGAAATTGAGGTCAAGGTCAGGTGACAGGTGTCTGACTGGCAAGTACTCATCATAAGCTACCTCTGTACCAAATTTGATGGACCTAGGGCTTGGGCTTACAAATATATGAAGCAAGATGTCAAGTGTTTACACCGCCGCCGCCGCCGCCGGATTCCCATACATATGTCTTGCCCAGGCGAGACAACAAGTAGGCTTATACCTTTGTTATTACTGATTTGGATACAGGCTGCTATCAGGAATTCTCAACCAAAGAAAATGTAATATTCATCGAGTGGATTTTTTTAGGGTTAGGAAATACTGATAGCGACAGGATATCAGTCAATTATTGTTTTATTACATGAATAAAATCAACATGTTCTTGTTCATATGTAGGAAAACTATTAGCATAAAGTTCATCCATTATTGTTGATAAGAATTGTTTGTTCATCAATCAGATACAGTGAATGGATGATTAAGATTAAAACAGCTATTCTGACTGGCTACTGAACAATTGTACTTTTCCAGCTATTTTTAGGTTAAGACAAGTTAATATTGGATTCTGCTTGACTACCTTCAGTCTATTTTTAACTAAACTGTGCAGTGGACACAAATTATTTTGATGCAAACTGTTAGTTACAAAAAACTCCCATGCAATAGGCCTTAGCTAAACAAACTTTTATCATTGCAAGCTAAAGTATTCAGGCACCTTTCAATGTTTCAAGCAATAGTTTCATTTAGAAAACATTTTTATTCCAATACTAATTGTTTCAGTACTAATCTGTAATATGTCTTGAAAATAATACATACTTTTCATCAGAATATTTCCTAAATTTCTGCTGAATTTTCTTCACAGATTTTTCAGCATCTATTGGAATGTATTTCTTCTGACAAACCCCTCTAAGGAAGACTTCAGCTAACTGTCTTGCCAATGTCTACAAAATAAAACATTTGAATTCTGCAAACAATATAACATATAAAATTTTTTTAATACATCTTCAAAGCCACTATGATGTAATTCTTATTATAGTTCAGGATGTTTTGTGGATAACAAAGTTTAATGATGCAGATTTATACCAATGCTGGCAAAGATACAGCCATAGATGCAAGACAAGGGACAGTGATATCTGTGTCAACTCTGCTATGCCCGTGACAATATTAAAAGTTAAATGACAATGCCACAGAGTAAGAGCTGCAAGAAGTTGTTTTAATGTAATGAATTCATTTTGTATCAAAGGAAACATGTACCTGTTTTGGCAAATTCATGTGATGAAGTGAACTAGAATGAAAACCTACTTAACTCAATTTAATGGTGTATTGTTAACAATGACAGAAGTTGCTGACACATTCAATGCATTTTTCATTTTTATTGCAAACCTAACTTTAGATTAATTTCTACTTTGGACACTAGTCCCAAAAATATGAATGGAGCAACTGATTTAATGGTTCTAAACAAACTTGTTCTTATCAAGTGAGAGAAATTTAAAAATTGTTTTGTTTTAGAATAAAATAGCAAATAAGAATATCCATGGATTTTGTTTTTAGATTATAAATCCTTTTTAAAGAACAAATAAGCCAAATGAAGAACAGTAAATATTCATTCACAATTAATATTACAGCACATTTTTGAGTTCTTAATCATTCAATATTATACAATTAATGACTTTGATATAGGTCGCTATGAGGTTTTATCAGTCAGAGAAAATGCAATATTCACCGAGCTGCTAGCATTGAATAAAACCACAATCTCCATTGATCAGAGAAACAGAGGATGCTTTTTCTATTGTAACACCTGCTTACATTTTGCTTGTTACCCTTAATATTTTATTTAATACTGCATTTTGATATCAATTTGCTGATAATCCTGAAATTCCAGTTTCAAATATTGAGAAGAGTATAAATGAATCAATATATTCCAGAGCTGACGTTTCTCCCATTTGTTGTTGACAAGCACGATGTATGTATAACAGACGTCAATGAATTGTGTACAATACAATTAATAACAATCCATTTGATTGGATGAATGAATTTATTAAGAGGGCTATTCTGATTGGCTAAGACATAAAACCAGGTCAATATCGGATTCCGCCCGACTACTATGCAGCGGAATCGTACAGCATACAAACATTTTATGTAATTTTATTACTGTTGCGATTTTTCGTGACCCAAAAGTTGTTTTCAGACTAATAAAAAAAAACACCTTAAATTCATAAAAACTTTACTCCCATAAAATAAATTGAAAATAATTTTCACACACTGACTTTACATCTAACTCTTGACAGATGTATCAGCTTTAAGTTCATTTTTGTATAATTTTGAATAAAGGTTATTTGGTAAGATCACTAACTGACAAAGTGCTGTAATACAAACCAATCGAAGTCCTTGTGCAAATCTTGACTGAAATTTACTCAAAAGATCTCTGAGTCTGGCAACACCTTTACTTATATCTCTGTAAATTTAAAATAATAAACAATAACAACAAGTAACCAGAATGTGTGTAATAAAAAGTCTAATATGGCAGCCTATGTTTTCTTTAATGTACTAAATCTAACTAGCAATATAAAATATTTTTATTCCCATGTCCGTCATAAAATTCAAATATTTAATTTGAATTAAACAAATGTATTTATAACATTATTTTCATCTAAATACTGTGTATGCAGTGAGTAATCCCCACAGCAATCACTGAAATACAGAACATAAGGCAATTGGTTTTTGGTAGTGGCTTTCTCATATTAAATCTCAGGTGAACCCGTTAGGGCAAACCTGAGATATCGCTGTGAAAAAGCCACTACCTAAAACCAATTGCATTATATTTTGTTTATCAGTAATTTATATCTTAGAATATATCTTTATGAAATCCATGCAAAAGTTCTAAACAAGTGTGGACACAGAAAAACGTCTCGCCTTCATTCCGCATCAGTAACGAAAATAAATTTCGTCATAAGCATTACGTAAATAGCATTAAATATCAGCAGCGGACTGTATACCAAATATTGTCACCATACCATGCATAGTTACAGAGGAACTGTCCTAATACAAAAACTTTAACGTAGTCACTGGACCATGAAATTAAGGTCAAGGTCAAGTGACACCTACCAGACAGTCCTGTACTATTCATCAGCAACCTATATACCAAATATTGTCATCCTACCATGCGTGGTTACAGGGGAACAGCCGTAACTCAAAATCCTATACGTAGTCGCTGGACCTTGAAATTGAGGTCAAGGTCAGGTGGCTCCTACCAGACAGTCATGTACTATTCATCAGCAACCTATATACCAAATATTGTCATCCTACCATGCATAGTTACAGAGAAACTGACGTAACCCAAAAACTTTAACGTAGTCGCTGGACCGTGAAATTGAGGTCAAGGTCAGGTGACAGGTGACTGGCTGGCAAGTACTCATCATAAGCTACCTCTGTACCAAATTTGATTGACCTAGGGCTCTGCTTACAAATATATGAAGCAAGATGTCAAGTGTTTATGCCGCCGCCGGATTTCCATACATGTCTCGCCTCCAGCGACTTTCGTCGCAGGCGAGACAAAAATTACAGTATCAATCTGTTATTCAAAACAATTTCAAAGGGACTATTTTGTCGGAGTGATCTGTGAAAAACGGAGTGCTACGTTATTTAACGTCCATGTCATTCAACTGGAATGTGGTGTAATGAATGGACGTTTATTTCATTGATCCTGTGTATAGTTACAAGGCAAGTCATTTTTAAGCTTTTATGTAATAGTTTGTGAATGAGAATCTTTTATTTTACTCTTAATTATAATATGGGGTGCCAAACTTAATGTTTTGATATTTTGCTCTTTGACAATTGTATTATTTCAAATTTTTGTGCCAACGTTTCTGACCGATTTTCCAATGGAGTGTCAGTTTCACTTTTTATAGTTTTCTATATTTTGTATTTTATATCGTTATCATTTCTGGTAACTGTTTGGTTCTGTGTTATTATTAATTTTTAGTACTTTGCGGTGGTCAGGGGAGATACGATTTACACGTCATTTATTTAGAAATTCCAATTTTAATTAAAATGCATTGCCATTGATGTACAGCATGTAATGAGTTGTAGGTTCTTGAGTAGGTTTGAATTTTACTGCCGTAATGATCTTATTATAATTTTGTGATTTGTCGGATTAACCAAAAAATAACGAGGTTATTCGCAAGTTCTTCTGGCTAATGAACAATAATCTGGATTTTTCACTTCACTGTTGGATTTTGTTGTTTGTGAAATTTAAAGAGTTTTGTTCAGATTATTTAAAGTTTATGATTGTTAGCTAGCTGCGAAAACATAGCTCGTGTGGTCGAGAGCGAAGGGCAGAGAATATAGCATGTCATTTTTGAAATCGTTAAAACAAAAGGGCGCTGTAGGTGGTCCATACTACAGACGTATTTAGTAGAAAAATTTGTCATATTTGATTTTGGTTTTATTTGTTCTTTTTCATTTGGGGGAAGGGGGTTATTAGATCATGTTTTATTTTATCTTCCTTTGTTTATTTTTGAACATTTTGTTAGTTACTGTGACGTAATCATTTTTAGATTCCTCCGCCATTAGTCATGCATGATCGGTAATGAACTACCAGATATTTTTTGTATCACGGCAATTATGCTGAGACAAGCATTATCAGTTGGAACACATCAAAGGAAAATAACACAAATTACCGATAAATACAGAATCCATGTTTGACATATAACCTCTTTTTATGTGTAACAAAGGTGATTGTTGTACAGCTGTTTCCAGTAGGATTAGATAATCCGTGTTTGACACACACACCCTTTTTATGTATAACAAAGGTGATTGTTGTATAGCTGTTTCCAGTAGGGTTACATAATCCATGTTTAACACACATCCCCTTTTTATGTATAACAAAGGTGATTGTTGTATAGCTGTTTCCAGTAGGATTACATAATCCATGTTTGACACATACCCTCTTTTTATGTGTAACAAAGGTGATTGTTGAATAGCTGTTTCCAGTAGGATTCCTAGTTCTACATCTGCACTGGAACTATCAATTTCTTGGAGATATGACAACGCCAAATCACCAGCTTTCTCAAAGCAATCAATCACTTTGTCTTCCAAATCAGCTTGTTTAAATTTACTGGTAGTGCTTGGGCCAATCTTTTCCAGGCATAAACCTGTAATTATAATTCATTCAAATGTCTTTTGTTATGTAACACTAGTTCACCATAATGTGTAAAAAAAAAATCTTGTATATATCATTTCATTTGTTTGAATGTTGTTGAATGCCACTTTCAGCAATTTTTCAGCTTTATCATGACATCAGTTTTTATTGGGGGAGGAAGCCTGAGGACCCAGAGAAAACCCCCAACATTTGGTAGAACAACTGGGAATAATAAATAAGCTTGATTATTATATTAAAAAAACAACATAAATAAGAATTCAATAATAGCCATTATGGATAGAAATAATGTGAAGATGAATAGTTGAACAGGTAATATTGCAATACATCTATTAAATATTCCGGGGGAATATTCACAAACAAAATATATCAAACAATGACGAAACATGTACAGACATATTTTACAATTTAACAAGCATATAATAACCTTTTATAGCATGTGATTCTGCTAAGATACATAGTAGTCTTCCAGAAGCACCTTTAGCAGTTTCATCATCCAAGTTCACTTTATTGTAAGCATCTAAAGATAACTGGTACAATCCTTTACAATAATGAATCTTGGCCTGCAGTAGGCATGCCTCTACATAATACTGAAACATAAATAATATACAGTTAGGGACTACTAAGTCTTGTCTTGCAGCAGACACGTCTCTACATAATACTGAAACATAAAAAAAATATAGTAAGTGACTAAGTCTTTTCGCCTGCAGTAAGCACGCCTCTACATAATACTGAAACATAAAAAAAATGTAGTTAGTGAATAAGTCTTGGCATGCAGTAGACACGTCTCTACATAATACTGAAACATAGATAATATACAGTTAGTGACTAAGTCTTGGCCTGCAGCAGACACCTCTATACATAATACTGAAACATAAAAAAAATATAGTAAGTGACTTAGTCTTTGCCTGCAGTAGGCATGCCTCTACATAATACTGAAACATAAAAAAAATTTAGTTAGTGACTAAGTCTTGGCATGCAGTAGACACGTCTCTACATAATACTGAAACATAGATAATATACAGTTAGTGACTAAGTCTTGGCCTGCAGCAGACACCTCTATACATAATACTGAAACATAAAAAAAATATAGTAAGTGACTTAGTCTTCGCCTGCAGTAGACACGTCTCTACATAATACTGAAACCTAAATAATATACAGTTAGTGACAGTCTTGGTCTGCAGGAGACATGCCTCTACATAATACTGAAACATAAATTATATACAGTTAGGGAATTTCCTAGCTAAGTTTGTCAGGGTTTCGTGGACACATGTGGACACAGAAACCCTGACTTGTGAGGATGTACAGTTAGTGACTTAGTCATGGCTTGCAGCAGACATTCCTCTACATAATACTGAAACATAATATACAGTTAGTGACTTAGTCTTGGCTTGCAGAAGACACGCCTCTACATAATACTGAAACATAAATAATATACAGTAAGTGACTTAGTCATGGCTTGCAGAAGACACACCTCTACATAATACTAAACCATAAATAATATACAGTAAGTGACTTAGTCTTGGCTTGCAGAAGACATGCCTCTACATAATACTAAACCATAAATAATATACAGTAAGTGACTTAGTCTTGGCTTGCAGAAGACACGCCTCTACATAATACTAAACCATAAATAATATACAGTAAGTGACATAGTCTTGGCTTGCAGAAGACACGCCTCTACATAATACTAAACCATAAATAATAGTGGACTCCTCTTAGTTGCATAATCAATTTACCAGAGAAAAATTACAATTAACAGAAGTATGCAATTAACAAAAAAATAATTTCTTTAATAGAAAATATACATTTTTTACTTAAATTTTCAAATTAAAAGCTGTGTTGATCCATAAAACAAGCCGAGTGACACTTTTCTAATATCTTTATTTTTGTAAAAACAATTATAATGTAAAAGAAGGTTGTCAAAACATGTTTTGATAGGTCTAGTGCAAGACACTGTTGTTACCTTGTTAGGAAAATGTCAGTTGTTACCAAGTAATATGTCCATTTCTAGATAATTATATGCAATTAACAGAAATTTATCCATATTTTTCATGCAATTAACAGAAATTTTTAACATGGAGTGTATAGGAAATGGTTAAGTGTTTTAAAGTTTTATGCAATTAAGATAAATATACAATTAACAGATATGCAATTAAGTGGAATCCACTGTATACAGTTAGTGACTTAGTCTTTGCCTGCAGTAGACATACCTCTATATATTATATGTAAAGTGTATGGCATGCATTCGCTGTTATCTTATATTTCACACTGGCAGAACATACATGAATAATAAAAAAAAGGTATTCATTAACAATAATCATATAAATAGTCTTGAAATCCTTTTTAAAGTTAAAGATATAAAATCGATGGGTATCAGAAGCACATTTAAACATCAATGTATAATGAGCTAATCATTTCATACTTATGATCAATGACTAACAACCTTAACCACTCGGCCACTGAGGTCCCATAATTGACATTGTAATGGGTCACCTATGATTGCAATAATAACAATCTAATCTAATGACAATTTGTTGTTAAATATGTCCTTTCTGACATTGTTTACATCCCTATATTTTGAGAGACCAAATAAACTTTAAATTCAAATTCTTTATTGGTCCAATTAAGGTCCCTCAAGGGGCAATGACATATAAAACATTTAAAATTAGGTGTACAATACTGACATTACAATTAATAACATGTATGAAATGAGTAAGTGTATAAATATGTATTAAGGTAAAATTAATTAAATGTCAGTATGATACCTTGTTTTCTTGTTGTGTAACAAACTGTAAATAAGTCTCTCCTTCACCTAACTGTGTCTTGGCCTTTGAAATATTGGCTTCTACTGGTTCATTTTCTAACAAATACTCTTCAAGTTTACTTTCTCCAAGTACAAGGTTAACAAACAATCCTAAAATTGTGTTATATCAGATAAATAAGTTATGTCAAACAGCACAAATAAATGTCTATGTATGTAACATGCATCTGCATTCTAGCAGATAGTAGATATAAACTGACAGTCAAAATCAACTGATCTAATGAAGTACGTCATGTATTCCTTTAGCTCACTTAGTTTAGGTTTTGGCAATCCAGAGATCCAGTTTCCATCCAATGTTGTTAGACTTATCTATGTGGTGTTGTTTAAGAAACAATTCACAGAGGTTGTCGTTAATCATTGTTTTACCACAGGATGGCCATTTAGGTCTTATTAGTGACAGCCATTGCCAAGGATAACATAACGACATAAATGGCCAGCCCTGGGTAAAAACATGATGACCAAAGCCTTATTATTTTGATTCTATCATACAGCAAATTTAGGATATTTGAGACACCTTTAGACAACACCATTTCTGCCATAAACTGATGTTCTGGCACAGAGTTTACTGTGGTGCCTCTGAAATATGTACCGAAAAAATCCTTTAAGAATGACTATGATGTTGCAATAAAATTAGATTGATTATGACACTGTTCGCTGAGTTGTCAAAGAGTTTTAAGCATGTCATGATAGAATTTATGCTTTAGCCTTACAGTTGCACAAAAATAAACTACCAATGGGTAAGGATGATGGTGTTAATGGAAATGCTGTCTTTTATTCATCAATTTATTCAGTTATTCAATGTCAGATTTTTCTTCCTGTGAGTTACTATTTTCCTTTCCTTAGAAAACAATGGTTGTTGAATCAGCTCAAGAAATCCAAGACTTCTTCTAAAAAAGCTTGAAACTGTCATTCCCAAAACTTGAAGTCTGAGACATCTGCTTGTATCTGACTACTCGAGTTGATTTAGCATGGGTGTAGCTAGTATAATGCACATTCTGTGGTTTCTAAGACTCCATATCTAAATGACATTTTTGGCTACCATTGAGTCGAATGTGAGGTCTAATTTGTATTGAGAATTTCATTATGGTAGTTTGTTTACTCAGCATACCATAAATTCCTTGTAAAGTGGAGCGAAATATCATGCAGTGAATGCTTGACATTGTCATAAATCAAACAGCATAAACACTCTAATGACAGTTGAATACAATTCAAAACAAGTTCATTGACGGGGATGAATTTTCCAGGTGTTGGAGTTGCCAGACAGACTCACCTGATAGTTTATCGCCAATCGGCCATTTTTTATTTAGTTTTAGTCAGAAATAAACAAATAGGGTGACCTTAGTAACTGTTTTAGTAGACAAAGTTGAGGGCTGATAGGGCAATCTGGGAATTTAATAAAACAATAAAACTCATTCTTTTCTTGTACAATGTAATATAAGCTCACTTTTAAAGGCTTAACTTTACTATATAAAACAAATTCCAAAGGGTGTGTGCTTTGCAAATTTTTGGGATTGTTTGTATGTTTGAATGGTGTTTAATGACACTTTTATCAAGTTTTCTGCTGTACCAGGGCATCCAGTTTTATGGAAGAAGCAGAAATACCCAGTGGCCTCGGTGGCCGAGTGGTCAAGGTAGTTCGTTCACTATTGATCACGTGGTCTGTCAACACTGAGATTGCGGGTTCGATTCTCACTGCAGGCAGGGTGTACTCGACTCCAATCTTAATTGATTGATTGATTGATTGATTAATGGTGTTTAACGCCTGAGCAGCAATATTTCAGCTATATTCAGGCGATGAACATGAAATGGATGATAAAATGAACATGAATGAAATGATGATGAATGAAAATGGGATGACAAGGATTGCCAGTTTTCCTACCACAGGTCGGGGGTTCTCTCTGGGTACTCCGGCTTCCTCCCCCAATAAAAACTGGATGCCATGAAATAGCTGAAAAATTGCTGAAAGTGGCGTTAAAAACACCATTCAAACAATTCAAAACATTCGAAATACACAGAAAAAACCATGGCCCCAGCACCATAAAACCTTTCCCTTTCTGACTAAAAATATTTTGTTCAGCATGAGCTATTGCTCAATTACCATGACAACAAGGGAAAAGGAAAGATTTGATTGGAAGAAATTGAAAATAACAAAATTCTCAGCAAAGAAAATGTTTATGGCACTGGGCCCAGATTTTTGTTAGGAAAACTAGCAATCCTGGCCTTTTTAAAAATTGGAGTGGAGCACACCCTACATGCATTGAGACTCAAACCCGTAACATCAGTGTTAACAGGCATGTACTATAGTAAAAGTCAGCACATTTTGGTGGAGGTTTTTTCTTGACAAATAAAAACATTGTGTAAGGTTGATCTTATGCTCATTTTGTAGATCCATAAAATTATATTTTTAAATCTACAATTATTACCTCAAAATATTTAAGTTTTTGAAGGACAGATTTTTTTCCACCTATGCTAAATGGCTCAGAAGGGATTATGCCTTACACTGGTAAGGTTGTAGTTCCATTAACAAAACCTCTCATTTCATGTTTATTTTCAACATTTTTTATCAGATATTGATATTTTATGTTTTTAGTGAAATGCGATCGTTTCATCTTTGAATGCATTTTCCTCAATTTCCTGTGCGCAAATTCCGCAAGAAAGCCGTGCCGATTGTTTAAGTTAAGTTTCATATGAAAAAAGGTTTGTACACCAATGCAAACAACACTAAACTTGAAGAAAAATGTCTAAATTTTCTAAAAATTATCTTACCTTGGTTATATCAAGGATGTTTAAAGTCCTGTTTGAAGCTTTACTTCAGATACTCCTTCACTCCCATAACATTGAATGGCTGACCCCATTTAAATCTATCTTATAGTTATAGATTTGTTTTTGACGAAACAAATTTTTCATTTGCTACAACAAATTGTATTCATTCCGCCATTAAATGTAACTTGATTCCATAGTTTTGATTTACCGTTAAATTCAAAATGTCAACTCCCAGTAAAATTTTGCCTCAATATTTCAAACATGGATTACTTAAGCGAATATAGTTGAATTTATTGAAAACAGGTATAGTCTTTGTGTTTATGTTAAGTTCATTATATTTCCAATGTTAAAATATACAGAACTTCTGAAAAAAATTTGTCCGAGAGATAAAACCTCGCATTTCAAATAATAATAAAAAATGTAAAAGAAAGATGAAAATGATAAATATGAACATGAAAAGGAGGTTTTATGTTATAGAACTAGTGAGGCTGCAGTTATATTGGTTTTCTTACTAGTATTTGGTTGTTCCGTGGTCAGTGCTGAGCCTGAGGATTAAAACACCTCAACATTGTAACCTTTCCCGTTAATTCTGTGTGTCTCTGATAATTAAGGAGCTGAGATAAATCTCAACTATAGGTTTCATTGCAATTGATGATTTCTGGTTTAAGTAGACATCTGTCGGGTACAGTTTGGATTTTTTGTGATGTTAGTATTATACAAATACCAATATTTTTATTCCAATTAAGGTCCCTCAAGTGCCAATGACAAAAATAGTACAGTTTACAATTTAAACAGAATATCCATATTCATATTCATATACAGAAGTTACATAAAATTATGATAGTGTTAAATATTTTTTATAAATTAGTGTTGTATGCACAAGTGTGACAAAGTTGAAAATAATAAACAATTATGACCTTTAACGAAGGTAATATCCATAATTATTTAATCAAGAAAGGGTTATTTTCTCCAGGTCCGCAGGACCAAGGAAAAATGACTCTTTCGAGATTTAATAATTTAGATATTTCCTTAAGTCGATTAAAGGTCATAACTGTATTATTATACTGAACAAAACACAAACAAGAACACATGAATATTTTGATGAGGACTGTGTAGTGCTTTAAATTTGGAGCACTTTTGCACATCAAATAAATAACTAGTTATTTCCCCTTTCTATTTGGCGCACTTTGGCACGTCGAACACATAACTAATTCCCAGACAGTTATTTTACCCGCATGCAGTTTTGAGCGAGAAAAAACAGTTATTGCTTCTAACATCTAAATTATTTTAGTACTAGTTTCCATAGTAAAGTATAATAATATTATTTATTTATTTATTTATATTTAAGTTTAAAAAAGCCACCAAGGGATGGTGCATAAGAATTCTTTTGAATTCTCCCCTTGCCTTATCCAACGAAGAAAGTGTTTTAAACCAAGATTTTATGTTTATTTTATTTTATAGTAGTAGTGGTGCCATTATCTATCTGGGAGAGATACCAGGGGATGGTGCTTATAGGAGTCATGGTAGGCTCTCCCCGTGTCTAACCAAGAAACGAGAAAGACAAGGATTTGTTTGTCCGAGAGGGGACGGTACTTTATCTTTAAGATTCTCCCTGTGCCTTGCCCAGAGAAGTAAGCAGCGTTTATTTTTTATGTATAAATATGTGAATTTCATAGTTATCTACAAAATTGATTAATAAAGTAACATAATTTTTTAACTATGTTTTTGTCTTCGCAGTTCATTATAGACATTATACAGTTAAATTTTTCCTGCACAGTTAAATTAAGAAAGCTGTTACATGTTAAAGAAACAGTGTTTAGTAATGTTTGTCTGGGAGCGTCTTTTTACCACAGGCCACCTTTTTATAACATAATATGACATTGTATGATATATTTTATTGAAATAAAGAAAAAAATATTAGAAAAATAAATATTTAATATCAGTATTTGTGGCTTTATTTAATTATATCTAGGTGAGACAATGTTCAGTTGCATACCACAGGCCAGCTAATTATACCACATGCCATCGTTTAAAGCCATAGTAACTCTTTTATAATGTTTTAATACTTATTTTAAAAGCCTTTTCCAACTATTTTTTGCTAAATATAGAAAACAAACATACAATGGTTTGAATTGCAAAAAGAAGACATAATAAATTTACCACAGGCCAAAGTTTTAAATAAGTATCTTACTTACTTTCATACACAACTTATACTTTATTTCTTCAAAATACACAATTTATATATCTGTTCCTAACACTTTTGGCTTCATTACGTTAAAACATATAAATAAATTCAACTATGTATTATAGAAAGTGTTGCCTGTGGTATGCTAATATGGTCTGTAGTAGATGCCCGTGGTCTGTAGTTGGTAGCTTTGGAATAACATGGCAATAAATCGTATTATATGCTTCAGGCACACTTTATTTCAATAACATATATCTTACAATGTCATATTATGTTATAAAAGGCGGCCTGTGGTAGGCCTGCATTGGCCTGTGGTAGGCATGCGGTGGCCTGTGGTAGCCTGTGGTGGCCTGTGGTAAAAAGACACACCGTGTTTGTCGGTTATCTGCAAACTTGCTGCAGACAAGTGAAAAATGGATTTCATCTTCAATTTCTCTTGAGTCACACTGAGCACACAACCTTTTAGTTTTGATGTGATATAAAAACTAAAAAAGATCGGGTTTGATATCTGTGGACAGTACTGTGACTAGATCTAATATGACATTTTAAACCTACCGAGACCTTGATTTTTTGTTGCTAAAGACTGTGCTGCTTCTACAGCCTTTAACCAGTTGGCTTCAGCGCGATGTCGCTCAATTTCAGATTCTAATCTGTTGTATTTTGGCTTGGAAGACATACCGGAAATGCAGACGAAAATATTCACAGAATTTTTGGAATAAAAGAGAGAGTTTAATTTGTAATTTAATCACGGCGTTTTCGTTGGTTTTATGATATGTAAGTTATTACTTTTCGATGCACGTTTATGCTTTTATTGGAGCAATAGCTGTTTTACTGTTGACAAAATAGAGAAAAAAGGCTTACTGCATACATTATATTTACAATTATTGTACTACAGGTCTTAGCCAATTATTGTAACTGTGTTTGAACCAATTATTATTATTATTATTATTATTATTATTATTATTATTATTCCGACGCAGTCGGTATTATATTCACTTTTTACCCTTTGACCTCATGACACTTCACCTCTCGTAATTCTGTTTCTTGATTGGTTAAAAACCAATTGAACGGGGGTTCGGAACAGGGTGGTAAATTGGACAGGGGCTCGGAACAGGGTGGTAATTCACCTTTCAAATTGTGTACTATTATTATTAGATTTTAACGTCTGTTTGTTTATACAATTATTTCATAGTGCAATTTAAGTATAAAGAACTATAGAGATGGGCTGCAGTTTGTAAAATTTTATATCAAACAACTTGTACAAAAATGTTAAATATTTTTTATTTGAAGTACAGCGCAAATTAAATGCATATTAACACGCTGGATTTTAGCGGGCTTTTATGGAGGATTAAAAAGACGAATAGACGAAATTTTAATTAATTTCTAAATACAAATTAACAATCATTTTATATTCATGTTGATATTAAATTAATGAATTATTGTGCTTGGGCGTCCGTCGTAGTACACACATAGATAGAGAGTTGTGGCTCTAATTGTAAAGTATACTTTGCTTATTCAGTAAATTTTAAACTATAAACATTTTATTAAAAAAATTCTAATATTCAATTTGTTTACATTATTGTATAACTGCTTTGGTGCTCGCAGAACAAACTTCATTTCTATATCTTAGGCATTGGGTTTCAATACATAATAGCAATAAACTTTCTGGAATACATGTACATGTACAGCAAAGTACATGTAGTTGTATGTACATTATCAATTTTAGGTTAACTGTATGCTTGGTAAATCTGTTAATATCGAAAACACGTAAATAAAAGGGGGCACACATGTATAAATGAATAATTTCAAACTCGTTTCATCTGGGACTAGTGTTAATTTATAGGTTCATGATTTCATTCACGTAGTAATAATTGTCCGTCAGTACTTCCTCCAAAAAATTTCCATCAAACATTTCTGGTCTATTGAAACGGGGAATTTGTATGACAATAAAGGCGATTCGTAGTTCAATGCATAACTCAATTTATATCTTTACTGCGTCGGTTATCTTTTTTAAAGATAGTACTTGTTATTATTATTATTATTATTATTATTATTATTATTATTATTACGTCTAGAACATTTCCTTGGTTACAACGTAAATGAGTTACATGTATGGTGGTCTGATGCGTTTAACTTGGTGCATACGGGAAGGGTGCACTCGACTACAATCTTAATTGACAAGGATTGTCAGTTACCGAAGGTCGGTAGCTCTCTCCGGATTATCCGACTTCCTCTCCAAAAAGAAACTGGACGCCATGATATAGCTGAACAATTTTGACGTTCAACGTCATTTAAACAAACAAAAAACTTGGTGCATTATGTGTAAATCAACAAATTAAATAATTCTTTTACACTAAGCGGTTTATGTTGCAGCGTAAATCGATCCAAAGTCGTTTATATCCAATAATCTAACCAACAATTGAAAACAAACATTATATTTTAAATTCTATAGTAAAAATGAAGTAACAAGAACATATTTTACTAGTAATCAAATAATATTGGAAATTCACAATTTTAGTGTCGTCACTTGTTGTTTGCGGAAGAATTCATGTATAGTCAACGTCATCAATACATCTTATTATGACGTCACAATCAGTCACGTGCTGACAAACCAAGTTAATTTATACGAAATAACCAACTTTGCTCATGTATTGAGTATATAAACGAAATTAAAATATTCGAACATGACCGATCTGTATTAAATTTTATATAAATAACCTTTTTATAATAAGGTGGTATATAATAGATCATAATACACTTACGAGTCTCAACCATTCAGTAGGACACTATATTGTCTGCATTTCATACATTTGTAGTGAATCTAAAAAAAAAGAAACAAAAAAGACGCAGACAATTGATAAAAGACAGGTTATTGTCTTTACAAATATATACAGTTGACCAGGTACACACAAAACACTGAAAGCATCTTTAAAAATAAAATTAAGTTAATGGCCATTTGGAATGGGATTTCGACTTTTTTTATTTCTAAAAAAATAACGCCCTTCTTGAAATTATGATAAATCGCAATTTCACGTGAAGACATTATGCGGAACATTGCACATGGCTACCGGGGTTATATAATGATTCGCCCCATTACGATTCGTCCCAAATTAATAACGATTTGCCCCACAATTAATAACGATTCGCCCCACATATGTAAAATATATAAATTTATAAATTTGCATATATTAATTTGCCAGGCGTGTTGCCAGGTGTTTAATTGGCGGTGAATTTCTTGAGATTAGTTATTGCTTACATTGATTAAAGGTTATCCGAGGTAGTTAAGATAATAATTATTTGTCTTAAATTGAATGTTTGCCTGTTTACAATCTTGCTAAACTTTGATAGGAGTAACAGTTTGAAATGATTTAAATTAATATATGCAAATTTATAAATTTACATATTTTAGAATCTTTATTAATATGGGGCGAATCGTGATAGATCGCATCGAGTGGGGCGAGTCGTTACGATACCGCTAACGGGAAGTACAGGTACCAGAAAATTATTGAGAAGTTCTTTCTTGTATTCTATTTACACAAAAACATAATCTCTAGAAAAAGTAGAATCGCTAAATCCTGATGTAATATAATATATAAATAATTTAATATTTAATATCGATTAAAATTTAAATACAATAACTTATTTTGTTATGGTAATCGTCAAATTTTAATGTAAGTGTTTGGTTTAGAGCATAAACCCTCATGTCAAGCACTTCCTTTTCCCATCAACCGCCATTGAGTGTGCATGGTACCATTTTACAATAGTTTAAATGTTTCCATACTGACTTAATAATTAATAAATTCACAAATTTGACAATATACATTCAATAAAGTTCAATTCAAAACAACAATTTTCAGTAACCGACCCTAAAAATTAAACATGATAAACTATTTCCAAATTTACCACGTGGGTATAATAATATATACTGTTTTGCCCTTTGCCTGGTGTCGGCTGAATTCATGTTATCATCTGTGGACACAATGTTTAACTGCAATATTATATTAATTACTTCATGAAACAGAAATGGCTTCCTTGTAAATAGTATTGGTTTTTTTTATGCTCTTTACACAATGTCAATGAAAATGTGGCGGCCAAAGTCTGTTTATTCGATGAAGGCAAGTGTTCGGGATATGTTTTTTCTGGAACTAAATGCAAATGAATGAGTTACAGTGCTTAATTTAACTTGTTTGTAACCAGTCTGAAGTGTCTGATTATAAATCAAAATATGCACTGAAAAAAAAAATTTCTCAATTGTACTCCCAATCTCGAGGCTAAAGATTGCACAAGTTTATGTACTAGAATCCTATGTTTTCTTTAAAAAGTATGCCTTCCGACTGTCCAGTAAAGAATGAACTATCTCTGTTTAATGTTCTTTTGAGGATAAATTTCTTGAAAGAAATATTTTATTGTACAGTTTTGCAAAAGTTTATTCTTTTTCATGGTATTGTTGAATATTAATGGCAGTCTTCCTGAAATGTGCCCGAAATGGACCCGACCGGCAAAAAACAGCCAAATTTAACTCCAGTCCGGCAAATTTGTTAAATTTACAACAAAAATGTTAAATTGGGCAGGCAGTATTTATGTAATAGTTACTTGTGTGTAGGGCTCTATCCAGAATTACGGACTGATGAAGGACCCTATACGGACCGTTTATCTTGTTACAGCCCGAGCCAAAGGCGAGGGCTGTAACAAATAAACGGTCTGTATCAGGTCCTTCAGAAGTCCGTAATTCTGATACAGCCATATACACAAGTTACTATTACTTTTATTTCATTGAAAACATTAGAAAACAAACAAGTTCAATAGTATACAAGACAAAATGAACTTTGTTTACCTGTAATTGTTAGCATTTGTGCTAAATAATATGTTCTGTTGATATTTTACATGTTTTACATTTTGTTTAGTAATTAGCAATCTATTTACATTTGTTTGTGGCACATTAAAATTGAAAATTCAAATAATCTTTTTTTGATCGGGCTGTATCACCGTTACAGCCAGGGCTGTATCAAACTTAGGTCTGTAACAGTAGATTGGATACAGCCCTGCTGAGTCTTTTATTCTTAAACACATTAACTGTAGCTTAAAATACAGACTGCAAATTATCCAATGGAATGGTTTGTTACAATATTGATATGAAATAATTGTGTTTAGGTCCGACATGCCAAGAACTAATTTCGCGAAGACTGTAATGGTAGTGTGTCGTATAATGTTCAAAGAAGTAAACTGTTATTGTCTTTTTTAAAATAAATCCTCATAAAGATAAAATGCAATTTAAACTTAATATGAAAACACTTAATTGTAAAGAATTCAACAAAAGGATGACAGAATAAAACTTCTCCCTGTCTGCCTCCAGGGATTTTCCTACCTTTTTTCAAATGGGGCCTGGGCCCCTGTTAATTGGGAAAATTACGACGTAAATTCCACAATTGGGAAAAGTCTTAAATATGAATAAAGTAAAAACATTGCTTTTAACATCAAAATGTTTCTTGTATGTAATTAGTCATGAATGACAAGATGGAATCTATAAGCGTGACCTGAAAACTGACAAATTCAAATCAGTTTTCATAAATATTTTGGAAATAGTTATCAAAATTTACATATGTAGCCAACTGTGCTGACATCGTACTCAAAGAGAAAAATTTCCATGAATCTTGGTGGAATTAAATAGAAACTGAGTTGCAAACATCAGATATTACTTTCACTCTCATTTGTTCTGGGGTCTTAATAAATGACTGGATAAGAACTAAATAAGATATACAAAACTCTAAAAATGTGCATTGCGTTGCCATTTAGTTTACCCTGATTCGTATGCTAATCGGCATTCAACCGAACCTTCGCTACCGACCCTTGTCAGTTTACCCTGATTCGTATGCTAATCGGCATTCAACCGAACCTTCGCTACCGACCCTTGTCATAGATGGGTCTAGAGGTGCAAGAAAACTCATGATTTTCTATTCACAAAGGCTCTGGTCAATATTTAATTTCGTAAAAACAAAATTTCCTAGTTTTGATACAATACGTCATCGTTCCACTTCGGTAGTATTTCGCGTTGTGTAATGCCATTTTTGAACGTTAATGCAGGGTCACGCTTCATTCCACATGTATTCCTCCGACTTATTCTTTTCTTGACAAAGCTATTTGAACCAAAATTGAAAAAAAAAACGCCCATATTACTGGACATCGTAAAAATAAAGTAATTTGTCTTATTTGCAGCATACAATTATCTTTCATATTATTGAACAAAGATCCGCGACTTACCAAATCTCAGGTTTTTTTTATATCATACCGGAATCTGCGTTTGGTATAAAACAAGCAACAGGGGTCGCGCTGGGCTTCGCCAATGTCGCCAATTGCGATTTTTTTTTTCATTTGGCGACAAAATATTGCGTCTGGCGATTTTTTTGGCGCCAAGGTTTTATAGTGTTAAACGAAGCACGCATGTTTTAAATTTATCGGTAATCGGCGATTGCATCATTAAAGATCCTTTGTCGGCTTTTATGGTCGTAAATACACGTGTATTGTGTAGTATCCAGTGACATGTGTGTTATTTGGAGCACGTGATTTGGAGTTATTAAACGGAAATCGGCAATAAATGAATCAACAAAGTTGTCCGATTTAAAGCAGCTTTACCTGCATCACATCTTAGTAAACGTGTAATAAAACAATTGATGCTGTTAAATAACAAAACAATCATATTTTGTATAATATTTTTTTATATTGTAATTAATAAAATACAGGTATGAAAACTGACATCGTTGTTGAGTGATTTCCGGACCGGATGTCCGTCTTAGTTTCGTAATTAGAAAACTCTTGCACATGCGTAGTTCTATTTTCAGTATTTCCGGTTTTATGTTCATTCACGGGAATATATGTTTCTAATAAATTACTGCAAAAATTTTGGTTTTCTGCCAACAAGAAATCACTCACACATCTTTTCATGATTAAAATACAATAAGTGTACGGGCTCCTCGAGAACAAACTTTTGAAAAATTGAATTTAGAGTCCGGAAAACTTGGATTTCGTCCGACGTTAAAGAATATGTCACACATGTTAAACAACTTCGCCATGTAATATAGTGATCTAGCGATTTCTTATATGGCGACACTTTTACAAAACTGGCGACGGAAAATTGCAGTTGGCGCCAGCTTTTTAGAAGCCAGAGCAGCCCCTGAGCAAGCTCTAATATAAAACTGGTTGCCGTTATGACTAAAGATACCGGGAACAGTAATTATAAACCAATGTTCGCGAAGTAATCAGATTTAATTTGGATTTTGTTTGTAATATTTCGGCTTAGCGTGATTGAATTTATTTTTTGAAACCGGATTACAAAACCTCCTGAATTGGGAATTTTCAATTTCATAATTGGGAAAAAATATGGGTTTTTGCCGTTGGGAATGCCGCCGAATATCGGCCCCAAAATAAAGGCAGGAAAATCCCTGGCCTCAGAAAAAGAACTGACGGCCCACTGTAATTGTAACCTACTGTTAGCCTTGTTACCATTTTTAGCCATGCTGGCAATCATGCTTTGCACAAGAAGTGAAACACTATAGGATTTTTTGCTTAAACAGCATATTTGCATGTTCCATGGGGATAAGTAATGAAATGAAGCCATAAAGTTGACTTTAACTAAAGACCTATATAGCACCCCCTTTTCCCCACTACTTATTATTATTATTAAATAAATAAATATATTGATATGTATTTGATACTCACATTTATTATATTATATTTATCTATCTATAATCTATTATGATTAAATTTTCACAATATCATGGCCGAGTTGTTGAGGTAGTTCGTCTGCAATTGATCACATGGTCTGTCAACACTGAGATTGCGGGTTCGATTCTCACTGCAGGCAGGGTGTACTCGACTCCTATCTTAATTGACAAGGCTTCCTCCCCCAATAAAAACTGGATGCCACAATATAGCTGAAAAATTTTGTAAGTGGCGTTAAAACACCATGCAAACAAACAAAAACACAATATAATCTTAATTTGAGGAAAAATGAATTAGCAATTCATACTTGTTAAATTGTTTTCGTGAAATCTTTTTTCATTGCTGAAAACATGTGAACTACATTACTGTTAAATTTTTAAATTAAAAAATTTACCAAAAAATTGACCATATGAGTAAGATTCAACCATCATATCGAAGACCTATGCAGAACACTGGTTTTAACATTTCTCTATTTTGTTGTTCAATGCTGTGACATTTTTTAAAAAAGAATCTAATGATAGTATCACAGCTTTATACTTGTTTTGTTATCTGTAATTATAATATTTTTGTTCTTTCAGGTCACTAGGTGGTAAACTATGCAGATATTCGTTAAGACCCTCACGGGCAAAACCATCACTCTTGAGGTAAATTTATACTACTTGGCATATATATTCATGTCTACCATTAAATTTTGTAAGTTGTTGCCACAGGTTGTACAGTAGTTTTAAAGCTGTCCTTGTGCACTAATGTTGTCATTTTTTTATGTATTTTTGAGCAGTGATGACAATACCAGGTGACGTATGAACCTGATGATTAAAAGCATTAATATATCTGAGCTCATGTTTATATTATTCATATAAAGGAACAGAACAAATATCTTGTTCTCCAAAAATTGATACTAAAAAGCTGGAGCGGTGAATGATTTTTTTTTTCTCATTTCATTTAGTGATATGTTGTGCATATGTTCATGTATGTATTTATATGTTGAAATACACACAAGTTAGTTATTTTGTGTAATGCATATAATGATTGTTTGATGATTTTTAAAGTTCATGTGACATTTAGTAAAATATTTAAACTACCAGTGAGTTTTTGGCCGGGTTGCACAAAGTGCATACCCGGGTTATAGTAATAAGTATTGAGCTACAGCTTTCAACATAGGTCCTAAAAACTTTACAGAAAGATGGCTAACATGGAAGAATGTTTTTCTAAACATGGCACTGCAAATTTTATAGATATGGTCCTGTTTGTGTGTATTCAACTTCCCCTACGTCCTTTTGACATGGAATCCAAACCTTATAAAATTTAACAAAACAATTCTCCATTTTTGATATCTCTTGCTTTTCAAATTGTCCTTTTCAGACTCTTCTAATAGTTAGTTCCTTGTGTACAGTTTTGTCAAATAATTGTGACGAAAATTGTACCTAAAGTAAGCTAAGTTACACATTTGAACTTGGCAACAAAGTTGGCCAACATTCTGAAAAAAAAAATCCACAAAACGTAAAAAAAATTAATAGAAAAAACTTTAAAATTAACCTAGTTGTCAATGAATGATACATTAATTTGGTTTGGCCTAAATTTTTATTAAAGTCCATGGATATTATTCTGTAAATTCACATGCATTGTAAATTGAAGATTTTTGTAGGGTAATGAGTATCACAAGCTTGTACAGAAGGCATTACATTAATTATTTAGAATTTTTCTCAATGAAGGAAATGGGATTTTGTTTGTATGGGATGCTAAAATATAAGTTGGTTTGTCAATTTTTCAATGAAATTTGTTCTTCAAATTGGAACATTAATTGCATATGGAAATGATGTAGAAACAGCATGCCTGACATGACTTGTTCTGGAACAACTAGTCTACGACATGTTTATATATATATATACATATTTATTTTATTTTTTTTCTTCTTTTTTGGGATGGGGGTTGTTGGCTTTTTTCCTGTGCCATGTTGTTTTTATGCATAAACTTTTGAGCACCAATGAAATTTGTAAATAATTGTTCCATCTACGATGATGTCTACCAGGGCTCACCACACTGGGCGAAGTGGGCGACAAAGTCGCCCTAAGGCGCCTCAAAAGCGAAGTCGCCCTGTCATTTCCCTCAAGTCGCCTGATGGTTCACATAAGATACTTGTAAATCTGGTCCAAATACTTCACCCTGACTACTAATTTATCAGTAAATGTGTAATTCCAATAAAAAACGGCAAACAACATGCGTATTTAACATATTTTCAAACGATTAACGTCTTTCAAATGTATTACGCGCCATTTGTTTATTTACCGGATGTGACTAATTACCGGAAGTGAACAACGAAGAAAAGTAATGTACAACGGCCCATAATGAAAAATCGTAATATTTTTGATAAACAAACACTTTTAATTGGTTTCAAACTTCAGTTCTTTCAAAGATTATTGTACTTTAACAATTTTCTTTGATAAGTATTTGAGCTTCACTTGAAAGAATAAAGAGGTATAGTAATTATTGACATCATGATAAGTTCTGTAGATGGGTGTCCCCATATATGGCATGAAGCAATTTGGATCAGAACAACCTTGGTTATGTGCTGTTTGATATTGCATACCATGAATAATAATGAAAAAGAAAGAAAAAAAACTGAATCTTAGTGTGTTATGGTTTTAAAACACAAGAGAAATAATCCTGGAAATTGATGTAAATAATGTAAAATGTATGTAACTACTGCGAAATTAATTATTTGTATGGTCCCCCTGACTTCTCCCTAGTGTCTCCTGAAGTCTCCCTATCAGGGCCTGACTTCTCCCTGTTTGGCTGCCAGGGAGAAGTCACTTCTCCCTACTTTTTTAGAGTGTGGTGACCCCTGGTCTACTTTTGGATACATAATCAAATGTGATGATTACAACACGAGTATTACCATGTCAGTGTACAAAAATGTTCTTACATGACATCACTATTATCAATATATATATGTTTTATACCTTAATTGTAGCAGTTTAACTTTTCTGTATTTGATGACCCAAAAATAAATCGTATTTCATCATTAGACCATTCTATCATTTTTCTAAGTAAAACTTGGGTAATTCAGTCACTCCAAGTATTATTACGGGCCGGCACTAAGCCGGTCCGTCATATGATATGAGTTGGAAAACGTTTCATGATTTGCTGCGGAGGTTAGATTAATTTACTGCTGCTAAATTATAATTAAAAAAAAT
The DNA here is from genome assembly GCA_944474755.1 of Limnoperna fortunei. Lineage (NCBI taxonomy): Eukaryota > Metazoa > Mollusca > Bivalvia > Mytilida > Modiolidae > Limnoperna > Limnoperna fortunei. Next base: position 20,132,683 of record OX104113.1, on the reverse strand, counting down.
TATTATTAGAGTTGTACTGGTGTTATTGCTAAAACATAATATATAGTAGATATTTTGAGTTAATGTTGTATTTTGCAATGCAATGTTTAGTTAATTATGTGTCAGCAAAAGTCGGTCACATTTGTTTACAATGTTATTTTGAGAACACGTTGTCTAGATCACGTCTACGTACATTCATTTAGTTGATATATATCATACTGACCATAAATTTAGATCTATGTATAATGTTTTTTGAGAATACTAAAATATCAGAAATACAACGTTTAGTTAGTTTTAGGTTTGATAAAAGACTTAAAGTCGGTCACATCGCAATGCTATTTTTAGATTAGACTAGGAACAATGTGCCATGTTCGTTACAACATGAAAACAATACGGTTTACATGAAATATTACATTTATTTTTTTTATTCCAAAATAGCATATTCTATTTCTAATAAAGTGGCTACAAAAATAATCTCAATAAAATCACACAGTTTGATTAAATATTTTCGCTTCAAGCCTTCTACGTAACAATGTGTTTTTATATTGCATACTGCACGTGGCACATTTGTATTTCATTAATAGCTTCTGTAGATTAAATTTAGTCACTGGACGCGTTTTAATATGATTCTTAATATAGTTTAATGTTTGTAGATAATAAAGTAACGGTATAAATGTTAAATTAATTCATTTCCCACGGTGCCATACTTATTTTCAAGGATGCATATATAAAAAAAACACACACACAGATACATATATATTTCTTTTTTCACTATTTCTGTAACTGCACATCAATTGAAGTATGTGAAATGTAACTATTGTTTATTTTAAAGATCTACAACTTTTTTTATGTTTATTTTTCAAGGTTTTTTTTATTTATGGTTTTCATTTATTTATGGTTCCAAGTCATTAAAAAAACTACTTTACATCAAACTTTAAGTTAAACACAAATTTCAACTTTGTTAAAAACTATACACCCATCTGGCACAATACATAATTTTCTACTCATCTGTAATACTAGCTAAATTTTAACTGATTTTCTAAAATGCAAGCACTTTGGTGTAGGGTAAGATGCTACGTACCATTATGCAGTTTGTTTGTATGGATGTTTCTTGAAATTCTTTCTCTTTTTCACAATGAAATAACCTTGTTCTACATTTCATGCCTCATGCATTGAATTAATAAAATTCGGATATGACAGTTTGTATACCTGTTTGTTACATGTACCTACACCATGGAAGGAATGCTTTTATGCAGCAAACACTTGATTATTTACGGCCCGAATATTTGGTGCTTGCACCAATAAAGTCTCTTGTGAATTTTTATACATGTAAAATGAACTTGCTGGGTTTGCTTTTTCCAAGAGGCAAAAAAGTTGGTAAAATATTTTCATTTATAGCTTTTAAACAGTTGGTGGGTTTAAAGATGACAGAAAACAGAATGACATTTGGTTAATGGTATTAATTGTAAGCAGTTTTTAAAAAGGTTGGATAGTAATATAAATAGTTGTTGTTTGGTATCTGATACAGTGATGACAATACTTAGGACACCTAACGAAGCTGATGATTAAAAATAAGCGTTACCATATCTGAGTATCAGAGTGATTCAAAACAAGTAAAGGAAAAAGAAAACTGCATTGTGTTTGAATAGCAACCTATATGTGTGGCTGTTTTTGGTTCTAATAGATCTGGGATTATCATAAATTCTGAAGCCAATTTATTTAACCTTTAGTTATTACTGGTCCAGGACAGGTTTTTGAAAAATGCATGACTTTTCATCCTGTGACATGTATTTTTTTGTATTGTAAACTTTTGAGCAACAACCAGATTTGTAAATGTTTCTGCTACAATGATTACAGTACTTGGGACACCTAATGAAGCTGAAGATTTAAACAAGCTTTGCCATGTCAGAGTATCAGAATATTGTCTTATAGGTATATGACAACACTATTAACAATGTGTTTTGTACTTTACTTGTTCGCCTGAATATAGCTGAAATATTGCTGCTCGGGCGTTAAACACCATTAATCAATCAATCAATGTACTTTACTTGTAGAAGTTTACCTTTTCTTTATTTGATGACCCCAAAATAAATCATTTCATCAGCAGACCGTTCTTTTTTCTTCATTATAATTTATGTTATCTAAGTAAAACTTTGGTAATGCAGTCACTCCAAGTATTATAAATTTTAATACATAAAATGAAGTTGCTGGGTTTGCTTTCCAAAATAGACCAAAGAGTGAGTTAGTAGATTTCAGTGAATGTTTAGACTTGTTGGTTTTAATGATGAACAAATATCATCATTTGGTTATTCATATTTATTTTAAGCAGTTTTTCAAAAGGTTTGATAATAATATAAATATTTGTTGTTTTGTATCTGATACAGTGATGACAATACTTAGGACACCTAACGAAGCTGATGATTAAAAATAAGCGTTACCATATCTGAGTATCAGAGTGATTAAAAGAACAATGTTCGGCCTAGCAACTATTTTTTGTGGTTGTTTTTGGTTCTAATAGACCTGGGATTATCGTAAAGTCAGAATCCAATTAATTTTACCTAAAAATTTATGAGAACATACAACGTAAAAGGAAATGCTTACTATGGATCTGCTAGTTGTTTACTTTAATTTACCGATTTTTATCAGATCTTGATGTTGGTTGTAATAACAACGGGCAAAACCATCACTAGTGCAGTAATTTAATTGTACTTGAATGTGTTGAATTCTACAGGTAGATTTTTTTGCCTCAAGTTGTAGACCAGTGATTTGTTTTCTTGTATTGAAATGTTGAAGCTATCCTAAATCACAATTTTTTTTAAAAGTATTTTTGAGCAGTGATGACAATACCAGGTGACATATGAAACTCTTGATTAAAAAGCATTAATATATCTGAGCTCATGTTTATATTGTCGAAACAAATTTAATTGTTCTGCAATCATTTGTAAATTGTCTATTATTGATTTTTTTTATTTTGGACACTGGTAAAGAACATCTTAATCATTATCGCCGCCCAGGAGGGCGGCGATATATTTGTATTCACTTTCGTTGCTAACGATGGATAAAGGAGAAAATATTTCGAAGTACACTTAGTTACCATAAATGAACAGAATTTTGCTACAAGAATGTCAATCATTTAACTTGAGTGAAAAATGAAGATAATATATTAGGATCGTCTGCAAAATGCTAGGGTGATATCAAATATATCGGCGGCGAACTGATGCTTTGCATAAAAAGTTTTCTTGTATATATCTAAGGCAATACATGAAAATTCTATTGTATTAATTTTTTTTGTATGTAGGAAATTTTGTTTGTATTTTATCAGCAGACCATTCTTTCTTTTTTTTTTCATTTTTGTTACCCAGGTAAAACTTTGGTAATGCAGTGACTTCAAGTATTATGAATTTTAATACATGAATCATGAACTTGCTTGGTTTGCTTTCCAAAGTAGACCAAAGTGGGTTTATAGATTTCAGTGAGGGTTGAGACAGTTGGTGGTTTTAATGACAGAACAGAATTGCCATTTGGTTAATGGTATTAATTGTAAGCAGTTTTTCAAAAGGTTGGATAATATAAATAGTTGTTTGGTACCTGATACAGTGATGACAATACTTAGGACACCTAACGAAGCTGATGATTAAAAATAAGCGTTGCCATATCTGAGTATCAGTGATTCAAAATGGGTTAAGGATTATGTTCAAGCTAGCAACTTTTTTGTGTGGCAGTTGTCGGTACTCATAGATTTGAATGATCATACACTCGGAAGGTTAATTGAATGTTTAATCTAAAAATTTTATTTTGTTGGAACAAACAAGTTCCATATGAATGTCAGCTTGTCATTTACTTAAATTTGTTTGTATTTTTTTTAATCTCAGTTGCAGTAATCACTAACTTACTTGAAGCCAAGAGAGTTGGGTAGCAAGTCTGTTACTATTTATCAGATGCCTGTCAATACCGAGCCAGAGGTTGTGTGTTCAGGCCTTACTGTGGAAAGGGTGTGCTCCATTCCAACATTATTTGATAATGATTGCCAGTTTTCCTGGCTATTCAGGTTCCTGCCACAATAAAAACTTGACAACCATGATGTAGCTGAAAAATTAAGCTTAAAGTAGCATTAAACCACATTCAAACATGCAAAATGTTTTCCCCTGAAACTGAATGTCCAGATGTTTTTTTTTATTGTAAAAAATCTTTTCTGCTGAAACTTCTGGAAGCTGAAATGTAGTAAAAATGCAAACAGGTCCTTTTTAAAATACAATTTCTTGCTGATTGGATTTAAAGTTTGCCACAATGGTCAATTTGACCATCTGTTACCCAGGTGACTTTCTTTAGTGTTTATCCATCATTACATGTAGTTGCTGATCTAGTTATACCTGGCAGGCATCAAAATTTTTAGCAATATTTTTCTATTTTTGTACGCCTGTCGAAGGCGTGTCGTATTATGAGAACTCCCATGGTGGGCGGCGTCCACAGCTTCATTCTCTAACTTGAACAGTTGTTCTCCTATCTTCATGAAACTTGGGGGAAAATGTTTATGGGCACAATATTTGGGCCAAGTTCAAAACCAGCCATTTTGCTTAAGCCATTTCAGAATTGTGGCCCTTTTGTGGCAAATTTTCAACAGTAGGCGTCTTTTGTGGCACTTGGGCACTTGTTTATTAAACATACATAAGCTAGTATGAAGTTGACTCCTGTTAGAAGGATATGTGATCTTGTTTAAACAGGAATTGGCCAAGTCATCACTGATTATCTTTTCAAATATGAAAAAAGTTCTGGTTTGAGAACAAAAGTAAAAAAAATTCATGTTTGCTTTGATTCACGGAGCTAAACGAAGAAAACACAGTTGAATAAAATATTTTATCAGCAAACCATTTTGTTTTCATTTGATATACATATATGGTACCTAGGTTACAATTATATAATTTGGGGATCATACTGGGAGAGCATAGATCCCTTTAGAAGATTTCAGACTCTCGTAGTAGAAGAACCTAAAATTCTCCATCACAATCAAATACAATTTTTCCAGTGTCCGCCAAAATCCGTTCCTATGGATCCATTCATTTCCCCTCTCCCCCAGTTGATTTAAGTTTGTAAACTTGCTTTCATCCAGAATATAGCTCAAATATTGCTCACTGAACATGAAGCAAACATCCAATTGATCTACCAACATATAGATAATAAGTCGCTCTTAGTTTGAATTTTATTATTATTGCCTTGTTGCAAGCAAAAAGACTGAGTAAATGGACTGGAGTCAGCTTATAAACAATTGGGTATTGGATAGGTTTATAAAATTTTGGGTAATATAAATAAATGTTTTTGGTATCTGATACAGTGATGACAATACTTAGGACACCTAACGAAGCTGATGATTAAAAATAAGCGTTACCATATCTGAGTATCAGAGAAAACTTGTGACACATTTTCTTAAATACTACATCGCACCCTTTCTACACTCAAGTATTATCTGGATTGCATATTTTTAACTCCCCAGTATAACTGGACACCATGATATAGCTGAAAATTTCCTGAACGTGGCATTAAACACAACAAACAAAAACATATTTTAAATGCTGCCTTTCATCCTTTTGGTATGTTTTAATGCAAAAGATTAGTTTTATGGGTAGCGCAAGCAAGTGTAAAGTAGTCATAGTTCAATGATATGCCCAGATTTAAAAAAAAATAGTGAGAAAGGTCTTGTTTGTGCTTTTTTGATTTTTGAAATATAAGCTTACGCACATTCATTGCTCAAACGAGTTGTATTCAAGTTATGCCCATTCGAAATAACTTTATATGCTTTGCAATGGTTTGTTGCTGTTTAAAAAGAATAATTTCACCAGAGGTCCAACATCTTTTGTTACATAGGTTATATTGAGACCATACAGTTGCTTTTTGTCGAGAATATCACTAACATGGACTTACTGTATTTGGTTTCAAAAGCAATAGGGATTGGTTTGGTAGATTTCTGTTGATGTTTTAACAATCTTGGGGGAATAGTAAAAAATTTATGCGATTTGAAATAGCTATTTTTAGAAGTTTTCAAAAGGTAAGAAAAGTCGGCTTAATTAGGTTTTTATACTGTGCCACACTAGTGGTGGGGTATTATATGATACCCTCGGTATGGATAAGAGTGTCTGTCCGTCTGTCACTGCCTGGGTAGTTTCTAGATGATAACTTGAAAACGCATCAGCAGATTTTATTTAAAATTTGCATAGCTATTAAATGCTATAAAATGAATCAAGATCAATTTTCAGCACAATCCAATTTGTAGTTTTCAACTTGGGCCAATTTAAGGATTTTTTTTGTCAACTATTGGCCATTTTCATATGATAACTTGAAAACATGTGAACAGATTTTTTTTTAAATTTGCACAGCTGTTAAGTACTTTAAAATGAAGATCTGGTTGAATTTTCAGCACAATCCCATTTGTAGTTTTTTAATTGTGCCAATTTTAAATAATTTTTATAGGTCCAGGGTCAATGTAAAAATTGTCTTCTGAGATGGACTGTCATCATGCTCGGCTGTTCCTGTAGACTGATATGTAATTAAGTAAATTGTGTTCATGAATACATGTATTAAAAACAATGTAGTGTGGCGGGGATTCATTAATGCCCCATAAAATGCCCTACTTTTTAATCTTGGTATCTGATACAGTGATGACAATACTTAGGACACCTAACGAAGCTGATGATTAAAACACAAGCGTTACCATGTCTGAGTATTGAGATACTAAATTACTGTCATTTTATGGAAATTTTGCTAACCAAAGGTTATTTGAATGATAGCGGCACTGGCAATGAACATTATGGAAATGTTTTAAAATAATAAAAAATAAATCAATTGGGATGGAGAGGAAAAAATCTACAGTAAATTTGTATGTTGTATTTACCAATGAGATTATCTTGCTTTGATATAAGCAATGAAAAATGTTTGTCCTTAGGTGGATCATGTAGATAGAAATGTATAAAAAATATGTGTTTCCCTTCCTGACTAAAACTTCTAACAGATCAGGTAGCTAGGGTTTAAGGACCTCTAAGAAACTATGTAACAAGTCAAAATGTTTAATTTTTTTTCAAAGGTTGAGCCCAGTGATACAATAGAAAATGTAAAAGCCAAGATCCAAGACAAGGAAGGTATGATTAATAGGTGTTGGATTTAAATTAGTAAAGAAAAATGTAAAGGCACAATGTATATGCTTACTGTTTTATTAGTTTATTTAACTCCAGTTTTGTCTTGTGGCGAATGGGTCTAAATTGTATACAGAACTACAACAATGTACTTGTAATTGTGACCTGCTTCATTGTAAGAAGATAAAGAAGTGCTGAGAGATAAAAATTTAATACATTGCTAATTATTTTAAAATTTCAGGAATCCCTCCAGATCAACAAAGGTTGATCTTTGCTGGTAAACAGCTGGAGGATGGTAGAACATTGTCAGACTATAACATTCAGAAGGAATCAACACTCCATCTTGTTCTCCGTCTTAGAGGTGGAGCAAAGAAACGTAAGAAGAAGAATTACACCACACCAAAGAAGAACAAACACAAGAAGAAGAAGGTTAAATTGGCCATTCTTAAATACTACAAGGTAAAAATATTCTTAGGAGAAAGGATAACCCAAGCCACACTAGATAAGAAATATGAATGTGTTTATAAGAAATCTTTTAGTATTTCATGCTAAAGCCAGTTGAAGTTTTTAAATAATGCTCCAGACTCCTAAATATTCTGTATTATATATAAACTTTTATCAAGTTGACCTCAATTTTTTGGCAAAATGACCCTCTGGACACATTTATCATAAAGGGTTAATTACTTATGCTTCAAGTTGCTGCAATGAATAGGATAAAGTCTCTGTTTTTTTCTTTTTATTTTTTTGTTGTGTTAAGAAATGGGTCAGAAATGGCTAAATCTGAAATTTATTAACTTTTAGAATTTTATGTTGAATTCATTCAAGATTTAATAAAAGGGATCATGTTAGGGAAGTTTTTATTGGGTATACAATATTGATTGGAAATGCTTTTTTATGGTTTTAAATATGTAAGGTTTTCGAGAGAAAAAAAGGCTAAATTTTTCATTAGATTCTCTTTGGAGTAAACTTTTGGTCTAGTTTTAGTAAATATTTCTTATTTTTCATGGTTTTTGTAGATCAAAGGAGTTGAAGGGCCCTAATTTTTTGTCAAGTTACAGAAAAATTATTAACCAAACATTGATTGTCTCTCTATAAAAATGGTCAATTCTTGTTTATTTGCAAATTTAATAAAATAGTTTTTTGCCAGTTTAAACAGGCAGTAGCTATATATTTTTTACAACTCTGTAAAAATCAATTAGAAAACTTGTGTTTGGTATTTTCTGTATTAAACATTGTTTGTTTTTGTTTTTAAGTTTGGGAACACTGTCAAGAAATTTAATTCAGTTGAATTGGCCATTGCATTGCCTGACAATGAATCTTGTGGAATTAATTTAAGCAGTTAATGTCATTTAATATTTTGTTCACTCTAATAAAATAGATTCATGAATTATTCATTGTCTTTGGTAAAAGTTATGAATGAGAAAATTCTTGTAAGAAGGTGCAATTGGGGGTAGAAAATAATTAGTTAAATCTTAACTTTTTGTGTTGTTTACTTGTATAGGTGGATGAGAATGGTAAAATCACTCGTTTGAGACGTGAATGCCCTAATGAGGATTGTGGAGCTGGAGTGTTTATGGCCAATCACTTTGATAGACAATATTGTGGAAAATGTTGTCTGACCTATGTCTTCAACAAACCAGAAAAAAAGTAAAGCTACAATAAAGTATTGAAGTGAACAGTGATTTGTATTTATATATGTTTATTTACTACTTTTTTATTAACTGCTCAAGGCTTTGTTCTTTCTCCTGTCGTATCATAGTTTTGTCTGGTACATATCTTCGAAACTGACTTTTCGTGGTTGGATAGATCATGCATGACCAGTAGGAGTGATGTGTACAATTACCATACCTTCCTAACATAATGGTTGACTTATATCCCAGTTTATTTTTCTTGTCCAGAAAATAACATTAGACCTGCTGAAAGAATTCATTTTAAACTTGGTATATTGGTACCTGGTGATACTTTAAAACTTTTATTTTCAAGTGTACATCTGGGAGCATCTTTCAGTGTCCACACATTTGTTCTAAAACCCGTTGACATGCAAATTTTTCTTGCAAATAATGTTGTTTGCAAAACACAGTTTGTGTTCAATTCAATCACAAATTTTCCAGACAAGTCAGGCTTTCTATGTCCAGATGTGTCCACACGAAACCCTGACAAACTTAGCTAGGAAATTCCCGGGCTAGAAGTCACTATTTTGATTGGCTACATCATACCTTCATGTAGCCAATCAAAAGCTCGCTTTCATTCGCGGCTTGGTTAGGGGATATCCCAATGTCGATTATAAATAAACCAAACGGATGTGTTTCATAGACCATGTGAAAGTCAGTGTATTTTGTACAGTAATGTTAATAGTTTGTTATTACCTGTTATTACCGCGTTATTCTTTCCACTCAAGAATGACTACTGCCAAACACTTGCTTCTTTCAAGAAATTTCATTAGTTGATATTTTGAAGGTTTGACCTCATATGAAAATCTAGCCTGGGAATTTCCTGGACATGTTTGTCAGGGTTTCGTGTGGACACAGAAACCCTGACTTGTGAGGATGAGACATACATTGAGGTCAGGATGTTGATGGTTGTAATAAAAGTTACTGAACAGGAAATTTGCTCCAGAAATGAAGTGGGTGTCTGTCCAGACAAACCTGATGTTTGTAACAAGAATGCAGTATTATTCAACCTGTCGCCACCTTTTGCATCCAACATGATTGAACATGCATCTCCTTATAAACCAAATTGTTCATGAATGTTTGTGGCAACGTTGTTCGAGATTGTCATCATACAGTATCTCTATGTTGGGACTTGGTTGTAAAGTGACACGTCTACTTTCTTCTGTTATTTTGTGTAGGCACTAATGACGTTCTACCAAACATGAATGGTTAGTACAAAGCAGAAAGATATATAATGGTGTTGATTTCGCCATTAGGAAGTGTAACCAGGGAAGAAATTGATACTATACTCACTAAAAAAGAAAATCAACATCGGATAAATTTTTTCAAATATATTTGTGCGGACAAAAAAAAACCCTATAAATATTCAAATATATATACACAACATCATAATTACACCTTAATAAACTCTTTCCAGGTGAAAGCATTTAAGTTCATCCACCCGCGAACGACTTGTCGAAATTGGAACACGCTGAACTAAGCATTGCTAAAAACGGGGTCGACTTTCACGTGCAAATTCTCGAGTTTAACAGGCCCCTTTAGGCGAGATATTGCGATTAGTATTTCATTTTCTATATCAGACGCTACTGTTGAATAAAGATACTGAACGGAATTATTCTTAAAAAGAGCGGTTTATTCCCTGGTATTTTCATGGATTTATTTAACGAAACCAGAGATCCTTATTAATACTAGCATTAATGAACGTTTCAAAAAATACTGCGACGAGACATATTTGTGTATGCTATTGATCCTAGAAATTTATAATAATTATTGAATGTATAAACGATAGTTCTTTACATTTTGCACAAGCATTATTATTAAATTGTCCATGTAGTGAAAATTCTTTATCCAAAATTTAGGACCGATTTAAAATCATTGTTTACATCATGTCGGACTTTATATTTAATGTTGGTTGATGTTAACGGCTATATTACCGAAGTGATCAATTGTACCAAATCTTAAATAGTGTGTTTCTAGAACCGCGCGAAAGTCAATTAAACAATTGCACTGATAGTTATGGAATTCATATGCTCGATTTTATGGTTGACAACACTATAGATTATAATATAACTCTGCAGTTAAAAAATACCTTATGATAGAACCCCTCCCGTAAGAATTTTCTATACAAAAAAAATGGTGTGAGGTTTCGTATTACAGCCGTACATATTGGTGGTTTTCTGATGATCGATAAAAGTCGCAAATCGGTCGGTTGGCCATCTAGATATAGGGCGAATTTTACTGCCGTTATAATCCGAAGTTAGTTTTGTGATTTGTCGGATTAACCTCGCCAAAAAAAATAGCGAGGGTATGATTATTCGTTCTAATCTAGATAGTGATTTCCAGAAAACGATTATCTGTCTTCGATTCTTCAAGTATAAAACAAACCATCACAAGTTGGTTCATCACTACAATTCAGCTAGGCCTGTGTCAACATCTTCAGTCAGTGGACATGACCTTACCGAATTAATTACCAGCTAACACTAATAAGACGATACCCTGTCGAGTATGCTTTCTCGCACCTTTTGTAATCGAGTTCGTGTGACGTGTTTTGCATATTCTACTGGCTTAATTTTTAAATATTAATCATAAATTTAAAGGAGTATATTGTTGCTATTCTTAATTGTTTTATATAAATGAGACAAGTGAAACACAAATACAAACTTTATGGCAACACTACAAAGCCATGTCGAAAATAAAAATGTACAAACGCATCAATTAAAGCAAAAAACAAACAAGATACTTTGTTATTAAATTCCGAACCAACACTCATAAAATACAATAAACGGGCAATACGACCACCCCTCTGAACAAAGAGGTAATATCCGGTGTTACAAAGGTGTGAACATGTATCCTACACACTACATGGTGACATCAATAATTTCAATCTTACTGACTCTTATTGCTGCTGCTAAGAAGACACAGTTCATTTGTATTCACTTTATTGTATAGGTAGTCTCACGCCCCTTCGTGACGCCCAACTGCGCGCTTGGTTTTTATTATGTTCGGTTTTTAGCTCACCTGACCCAAAGGGTCAGGTGAGCTATTGTTATCACTTTGCGTCCGTCGGCGTCGTCGTCGTCGGCGTCTGTAAACTTTTTACATTTTAATCTTCTTCTCTGAAACCACTTGGCCAATTGAAACCAAACTTGGCCATAATGTTCATTGGATGGACCTTTACAAAGTTTGTGTTTTTTATTTTGATTGGTAAACCAATATGGCCGCTACCTCAAGACTTAGTTTAACATAGGACCCTATGGGAAAAAAGTTAAAAAGGGCTTCTTCTCTGAAACCGTTTAACCAATCAAAACAAAATTTACTAGCAATATTGTTTAGATGGTCCTCTATAAAGTTTGTGTTTTAGATGGGAATTGGAAATTCAAAATGGCCGCCACTGCAGGACTTAGTTTAACATAGAACCCTATGGGAAAAAGTTTTAAAAGGCATCTTCTCTGAAACCGGTTAATCAATGGAAACAAAAACTTTCTAGCAATATTGTTTGGATGGTCCTCTAAAGTTTGTGTTTTTTATGGCAATTGGAAATTCAAAATGGCTGCCACCGCAGGACTTAATTTAACATAGGACCATATGGGGAAAAGTTTGAAAGGCTTCTTTTCTGAAACCGGCCAACCAATGGAAACAAAACTTACTAGCAATATTGTTTGGATGGTCCTCTATAAAAGTAATGTTTTTTATCCCAATCTGATATTCAAAATGGCCGCCACCGCAGGACTTAGTTTAACATTGGAACCTATGGGAAAAAGGTTAAAAAGGGCTTCTTCTCTGAAACCGGTTAACCAATCAAAACAAAACTTACTAGCAATATTGTTTGGGTGGTCCTTTATAAAGTTTATGATTTTTATGCCAACTGGAAATTCAAAATGGCCGCTACCGCAGGACTTAGTTTAACATAGGACCCTATGCCTGGGAAAAAGTTTTTAAAGGCTTCTTCTCTGAAACCGGTTAATCAATGGAAACAAAAACTTACTAGCAATATTGTTTGGATGGTCCTCTATAAAGTTTATGTTTTTTATGGCAATTGGAAATTCAAAATGGCTGCTACCGCAGGACTTAGTTTAACATACGACCCTATGGGAAAAGTTTTTAAAGGCTTCTTCTCTGAAACCGGTTAATCAATGGAAACAAAAACTTACTAGCAATATTGTTTGGATGGTCCTTTATAAAGTTTATGTTTTTTATGGCAATTGGAAATTCAAAATGGCCACCTCCCCCGCAGGACTTAGTTTAACATAGGACCCTATGGGCAAATAAAAAAAATCGCTATACAACTGGTTAACCAATGAAACAAAGCTTTCTAGTAATATTGTTTGGATGGTCCTATTTAAAGTTTATTGAAAATTACAGGACTTACTTTAACATCAGGGAAATGCCATCTTCATTGCCTATAAAATCAGGTGAGCGATACAGGCTCTTAAGAGACTCTGGTTGTTAAAAGCATCGCGATGGAAAAAAACTTTATGTATAGTGTAAAAAGTCTCGGCTTACTTTTTTTTCAACTACCTGACCAATCGTGTCACAACTGTGATGTTTCTATCGGTTTGATTTTTAGCTCACCTGGACCGAAGGAGCTTTTGCTATTACTTGGCGTCCGTCGTCTGTCGTTCGTCGTAAACTTTTTCAAAAATCTCTGAAATCACTACGCCATTTGTTTCACCAACTTGGCCACAATCATCCTTAGGGTTCCTAGTTTCAAATTTGTACCCAGGGTGTTGATCAACAAAGATGGCCGCTGTTACTATAAAAAGAACATGGGTGTCAACACATGTTTTTGATCATTATCTCAAAAATTATAATAGCTATAGAGAAAACCGTTACTTCAAATTGGGCAGCACATTTAGGTCTACAATAGTTGCTATTAGTGTGAAGTTGTGTATTGGCTTCTTGTAGAAGTTATTGCCCTTTAATGGCGATTTTTGACAAAATTTTTGGTATTTACTTATACAATATAACTTGAAAACTATAAGAAGTAGAGTGAAACTGTAAATATAAAAAATGATCAGCAATAAAAGGCCTACAGTTCACTGCATTTGTGTGAAATTGTCAGATGACTCCTTATAGGAGCTATTGCCCTTAAATGGCAATTTATAATGAAATTTTCCGTTTTTGTCCTGTAACTTAAAAAACTATAACAGCTAGAGTAAAACTGTAAATAGCAAAAATGATCAGCAATACAAGCTCTACAATTTACTGCATTTGCTGAAATTATCAGATGACTTCTTATAGGAGTTATTGCCCTTAAATGGCATGTAACTTAAAAACTAACAGCTTGAGTGAAACTTAATAGCAAAAATGATCAGCAATACAAGCCTTACAATTCACTGTACAAGTCTGAAATTGTCAGATGACTCCTTATAGGAGTTGTTGCCCTTAAATGGCAATTTTTAATGACATTTTCTGTTTTTGTCCTGTAAGTTTAAAACTATAACAGCTAGAGTGAAACTGTTAATAGCAAAAATGATCAGCAATACAAGCCCTACAATTCACTGTATAAGTCTGAAAATGTCACATGACTCCTTATTGGAGTTATTGCCCTTAAATGGCAATTTTTAATGACATTTTCTGTTTTTGTCCTGTAACTTGAAAACTATAACAGCTAGAGTAAAACTGTAAATAGCAAAAAATGATCAGCAATACAAACCCTACAATTCGCTCCTATAATCTGAAATTGTCAGATGACTGTTTATATGAGTTTTTGCCCTTAAATGGCAATTTTTTATGAAATTTTCCGTTTTCGTCCTGTAACTTGAAAACTATAATAACAGCTAGATTGAAACTGTAAATTGCACAAATGATCAGCAATAAATGCCCTACAATTCACTTAATTGGTCAGAAATCGTCAGACGACTCCTTATATTAGTTATTGCCGATCAATGACAATTTTTTATAAAATTTTCTGTTTTTGTCCTGTAACTTAAAAACTGTACTCAGCTAGAGTGAAACTGTTAATAGCAAAAATGATCAGCAATACAAGCCCTACAATTCACTTTATAAGTCTGAAAATGTCACAAGACTCCTTATAGGATTTATTGCCCTTAAATGGCAATTTTTAATGACATTTTCTGTTTTTGTCCTGTAACTTGAAAACTATAACAGCTAGAGTAAAACTGTAAATAGCAAAAAATGATCAGCAATACAAGCCCTACAATTCACTCCTTTAATCTGAAATTGTCAGATGACTCCTTATATGAGTTATTGCCCTTAAATGGCAATTTTTTATTAAATTTTCTGTTTTTGTCCTGTAACTTAAAAACTGTAACAGCTAGAGTGAAACTGTTAATAGCAAAAATGATCAGCAATACAAACCCTTTAATTCACTGTACAAGTCTGAAATTGTCACATGACTCCTTATAGGAGTTATTGCCCTTAAATGGTTTTTTTATGAAATTTTCTGTTTTTTGTCCTGTAACTTAAAAAACCATAACAGCTAGAGCGAAATTATGAATAGAAAAAATGATCAGCAATAAAAGCCCTACAATTCACTTAATTGGTCTGATATTGTCAGATGACTCCTTATAGGAGTTATTGTCCTTAAATGACAATTTTTATTGAAATTTTCCATTTTTGTCTTGTAACTTGAAAACTAGCAGCTAGATTGAAACTGTAAATTGCACAAATGATCAGCAAATAAAGGCCTACAAATGACTGCTTAGTCCAAATTTGCGAGATGACTCTTTATAGGAGTTATTGCCCTTTAATTGTGTATTTGGACAAGTGATCAGTTTTTGTATTATAAATTAGCCTATAACACCTAGAGTAAAACTGTAAATTTCTAAATTACCTTTAAGGACAAGGCCTACAAACCATTTAATTTACAGAAATTGTCTGATGGCACCTTATAGGAGTTATTGTACTTAACTAAAATTTTTGAAGAAATGTTTAGTTTTTGGACAGTAACTTAAAAGCTATAACAACTAGACTGAAACTGTTAATTTCAAAAATGTAAATCTAGTTGAAGTCATTTGGGTTCCAGGTGAGCGATTACAGGCTCCTGTGAGCCTCTAGTTTCTATCGCGATAGTTGTAAAAGGCATCGCCATCGCGATACTAATTAAAAGTAAGCTGATGAAAAAATATCATGCAAGAAAGACAAAAAAGCATCGCGTTACTTGTTAAAAACATCGAATTACTTGTACAAACTGCGCTCTGCTCGTGGCTGACCTGTTTCTATACTATTATAAATGAAAGAGAATCCTCCGGTGGTAGAGTTTTTAATGTTTAAAAATTGTTATCTCGAGCGCTCAACATATACTTTTACTGTAGAGAGTAAAGTTTATAAAATTATTTTAACCACGTTTAAAGTTTAGTGCTATAAAAGGGGTCGTAAAATAATGTTTTGAATTTTATAATACTGATGGGAACGAAAAAAACCCATATTAAATCATTCAATCAGATTTTACATAATTTAAGATACCAACAGAAAAGCGCAAGTAAACTACAATTTACTTGCTATGATCTGCTGTTGTTACACTTAACACTGGACAGAGAACTCCAGTGCTCGTATAGTGTAAACATTTCCTGCCCACAAAATGTGGCACCGGTCCAGTTATATTACTATTAGTCTTGTAAAGGTGTTTTCACATAAATCAAGTTATACAGACGGAGAGAACAATAATGCAAAAATAACAAACAAATCTTAAGTAATACTCGCTAAGGATCTACCAATTTATGATAGCGAGTGTAGAGGGGTTTTTTGTTTGTTTGAATGGTGTTATTTTTTAGCTATGTCGAGGCGTCCAGTTATTATTGTGGGAAGAAGTCGGAATATCCGTAGAAAAGCCCAGACCTTCGTTAGGAAACTGGAAATCGTCAAGTCGGTAGTGTTGACAGACCACGTGCTCAATAGTAGACTTACTACCTTAACTACTCAGCTACCGAGGCCCCAGAATGAATGTTAGTACCACACTTGGAAAGTTGAATTAATGCGAGCATCGCACATTTTATGGTTCCGAGCACCCTAATATTGCAATTAGTGCCCACTTTCTGCGTTCAAAGTCGTCTAATTGTCGCTTGCTGGTTGCTCAGTTGCATTTTTGATTTAGCGAAGAAGCAAAAAATTAAAACATATCATTTTTTATAGATATTTTTATTTCTGAAGCCGGAAAAGGCAATTGTTCTGCACATGTCGCATTGGAAATAACAAAACGGTCTCTTGGTGCAATATTTTTCATTTACGCAAGCTTCACTTTCAGTGTACAGTGAACGTGCTACGATGATTGTTTGTTATACCTATTAGTGACTAGTGGTATGATACCCATCTATTTTAATCTAACTCACATTCTACAGTAATGGAAGAGAGAGGTTTGGCATGCCATAAAACCTGGTTTAAACAACCATTCTTTGAAATGCCTGTACAAAGAAGTCTGGACCACTGTTGTAGTTGCTTTATGTTGGTTGTTGGTTCTGGAGTTTGTCGGTTTCTCGGCCTTTGATTTGTGGATCGTCTTTTTTAACATTTTTATAGATGTTCAATATTTTGTTACTACCTTCATTTCAAATAACATCAGATGCAATTCAAATGGGATAACGTTCACGTTAATTAAGCTAACGATCGCTTTATGAAACGGCACCCAGGTCAGTTTTGAGACGTCACCACACGTTAGAGAAAGACGTTACGTCACCAATGGAATGCAGAGACAGTGTTATTTGTATTGTCGTTATTGTGTTCTGAAGTAACGTCATGAAAATGTGCGATGCTTGTAATGTTTTTATCTTGCTTTATACATTACACACATCTAGGTGTTGACTTAATGTGTTTTGTTCCTAGTTTTGAGATAAATTTATCGTTTAAGATCAATGAAAATCATTTATAGTATTGATGATGTCATATTGCCGCTGGAAGGAGGAATTACATAACGATTTACATTATAGACTTGTGAAATGTTACGGATGTAATATGTAAAAAACGTAGCATTAAATTGTGTTCCATAATGTATTATGTATTTTGTAAACATTCCTTTGCATTACATATTGTATTTTAAAAATTAAGAAAAGCCCTTAATTCAGCTAAATTACTGAATGTGAGGAAATATCAACAAATAATGTCACGGATGTTAGACTACACTTTGCATACTCACTTCAAATACTGCTTACCAGTATTAACAAATTTGAATAATGTTTATCATTACAATACGCAGCATATGCGCAAACTATCTTGTTCTTAACACAATATTCCACTTCAATCACTTTTATTTTCCTCGATACAGATGTCAAAAGTCACAATGTTACGGACATTCAAAATTTCATAATAATACAAAATAATTATGTTTATGTTTGGTGGGCTAATGTGGTTTATTTTTTGTCACTTAGGAGAGGGCGGACAGGGTAGTGGGAGACAGGGAGAGAGGGGGGAGAAAGGAGTCGAGGGGAGGGAGAACGGAGAAAGGGGAGGGAGAAAGGAAAAAATAAAAAAAGAGGGAGGCAGTACTAGTACAAATATATTCTTTAATTCGTACCTGAAAATCATTTAATAAGTGCCAAGTACGACCCCCCTCTCATTGAAAATGTAAGTGGTAATCTAGTCATGTCCGACAAAGAAAAAAGTAATGTCTTAAATAATTTCTTTTCGTCCATATCTGATATTCAAAATGCCGAAAAGACTGTCCCTGATTTCGAAACTCGTACTGATAAGAAAATTGATATTGACTTTATTACATCTGATGAAATAAAAGACGTATTACAGAGTCTGCCTCTTGGTAAAGCCGTCGGTGAAGACCGTATAAGCCATCATTTACTGAAATTTACGGCCGCGATTATATGTATACCGTTACAAATAATATTTAATCTCTCACTTTTTCACGCGGAATTCCCTACAAAATGGAAATTGGCCATAGTTATTCCGCTTTTCAAGAAAGGGGAAAAATCCGATCCAACTAATTACCGACCAATAATTTTATTAAGCTGTCTTGGAAAAGTTTTTGAGAGAGTGATTTACAAATACATATACAACTTTCTACTAGAAAATTCCCTTTTATACAAATACCAATCAGGATTCATGCAAAAACACTCTACTGTTCATCAGCTCATAGAAATATACCATAATATTTGTATAGCATTGGAAAATAGAAAAGTTGTCTGTTCAATTTTTTGTGATATTTCTAAAGCGTTTGATCGTGTTTGGCATAAAGGACTAACTAAAAAAATTAAAGCATATGGAATTTCGGGAAAACTACTAATATGGCTTGAAAATTACCTCAGTAATAGAGAACAGAAAGTATGTATTGGTAATTCTTACTCAGATGTTGGCATTATTAAAGGGGGGGTACCTCAGGGATCAGTATTAGGTCCCCTATTGTTTTTAATATATATAAATGATATTGCTGATACAACTGACAGTTTGGCAAGATTATTTGCCGATGACACATCTTTATTATGTTCCTCTAATAACATTCCCGATACTGAAACTATTCTTAACTCTGACCTTTGTAAAATACAACTTTGGTCTGAAAAATGGCTTGTTAGCTTTAATCACAGTAAAACAGAGTGCGTAGTATTTACAACTCAAGGAATAACCAACAATCTAAATGTTATTTTCAACAATGAAAACGTAAAAATTGTTGAAAATCACAAACATCTTGGTGTCACGTTTTCTTCAAACTGTAAATGGACTATTCATATACAGAACATAATTAATAGCGCATCAGCTAGATTATGTGTGCTAAGAAAATTTAAATTTAGTCTAAGTAGATCAAACCTTGAAAAAATTTATTTTACTTATATTCTCCCCATCTTAGAATATTCTTGTGAGCTTTGGGATGGCTGTTCTGTTCAAGATAAAAATAAACTTGAACAAGTTCATAACGAAGCTGCAAGAATAATAACTGGTCTTCCAAAATTTGCGAGTATTGAATCGTTATATTTTGAAACGGGATGGGAAACGCTTCAATCTAGGAGAGAACGAAGGAAATTGAATTTGTTTCACCAAATTAAATATAATAACTGTCCTTCATATTTGAGTGATTGTTTATCCCCCTTTTATAGGGAAAACGTCAGGAATTTAAGAACGCAGAATCAATTTCAAGTACCTAGACAGAGATTACAGCTATATACTAACTCTTTTTTTCCTTCAACTATCCAACGGTGGAATCACTTAAACGAATCTTTAAGAAACACAGAACCATACCAAATATTCAAAAGACTTTTATTAAAAGAAAAAGATCTTGTGAAACCTCCAAATTTTTATCTGGCTGGTAATAGATTACTAAATATATTACATACTAAACTTAGACATAGATCAAGCAACCTCAATGCAGACCTCTTTCGGGTAAACTTAATTGATTATTCAAGTTGTAACTGCGGTCATATATTTGAGGATTCGATTCATTTTTTATTGAATGTCCTTTGTACATTGGTCCCCGCACTGAGTTATTTAGAAAACTAAATTTTGTTGATATTATAGACATTGAAATCTTACTTTTTGGTAGCGAGACTTTGAACTATGATAACAATTTAAAGCTTTTTCTAGCAGTGCAGCAATTTATCAAACAAACAAAACGATTTACTTAATTGATCATAATTTTAACTTTATTGTAGATTCCTTTCTGCTCCTCTCTCTTTCCGCTTTATTTGTATCATCTCTCCTTATATGGTTCAATGTTAATGTTAAACATGACCCCATCCCCCTTTTACTGTTTTTTTTTTAAATTTTATTGTAATTGTATTTTTGCTATTATATTTGTTCTGAATATTGCATGATATTTATCTTACATGTTAAAATGTATTTATGTATGTACTTAATTATGTGCTGACGTATGCATGTATATGTAGCACTCATTGTGTTATATGGAGAGGATAAGATAAGTTGTGATAACTTGTATCCGATCCAGTGTTATAACTTTATGGCAATAAATATGTTTAAATTATAAGTGCCAATTCATTGATTTAATTGAAAAAGACTAAAATTATTTTCATAAAACTCCAGGATAGAGATAAATTGCATCTAAATGATCAGAATTTTTACTATGCTAGTATGCGGTAAGGTTTTTCCTGAAGCGTATGTCTGTCCCTTTTCTATATTGCGATCACTTATTGACTATATAGGTGTCTGTCATCTGTTCTCTGTCCGTTGTTAACTTTTTAAACAATCTTCTCCTCAGACACCACTTAGAGTACCTAGTTTTAGCTTTGTATCCATGAGTTTGATCCATGTATGTAAAACAAATATTAATCAAAGCGCAGTTTGCACTGGTAGTGTTTTATTGCATTTAGTACGTAATACCGGTAGATTTGAAAGCAAATGAAGTTTTGTTAATTCTTTTACATTGAAAATTATAAAAATTTCAATAAGTCGTAGCGCACGTTACTGGGGCCTCTAAACGTAGCGTCATTTGAGCTTTTTTACATTACGTTAAATATTACGTCGTGCACCTTAAAAGATGGTTTTATATCTAGATTTGTATGTCTATGTCCACAATAAATAACCATTTATTGCTCAAATTGTATTTAAATTCGCACACGTACATTTTGTGCATTAATATTTTCCTTATCGAATATATTTATCATATGTTCATGCAACTTTGTTTATAATAACATCCTTTAAAAAATGTCGCGCTAACGAAACGACTGTAGACATAGATAAACTCGTGTAAATCTGACAAAAGTATATGTTGGACTCTAAAAATTCATGGAAAAATTATTGAGAAATAAAACGCATATCTAAAATGATATTATATTTTTCAGTGTGTGAATTTAAAGTGCGGCAAATACGGCGAAAGTCGTAATAAATCGGTAAAAAGTTACACAAATGTGTTCGTAATAAACGTTACTAGACATGGTTGAATGTATAGCGCTTTCACAATACATGAAAACAAATTGAAAATGGGCAAAATCTGAAATTAAGAAAAACGCATTCTTGTAAAAGTGTTTATTTTTCAATTTAACAGTTTTATACAAATAAAAAACATTAAAAAGCGGCAACTTTTATAGGTATATCCCGTTATTCATAGTAATTCAGAGTAATGATTACGTCACCATACTAGATTTTGGTTACCTTCACTCATGGCAAATTTCAGGAAAATAAGGGACTAAAAGCTCTGAATGTCCAATTGACCTGGTCTTGCTTTTCTTGTTACAATTTACAACACAATTTATGGGGGAAATCTTGGTTAAATATTTTATAGTTTCTTATTATTCAAGTATATTGGTTACCCAAAAGACGGATATAGTTCGTTTTGATCCACAACTAAAAATACAAGTGTATTGACACTTTCGTCATCCATTAAAGGTTTCCGAACCAAAACATATTTACTAGTATCGGAAACTAAAAAAAGACCCAACAACCTGCATTAAGTCTAAGTTATGTTATATTCATAATTACACTTGTAAAAAAATTATTTCTACACATTGAAAGCCTGTAATGCTCACATTACTCATTACAAAAACTTTAGTTTAATCGACATGAACATTACACAAAATTTGTGGCCATCTTGAATTTAGGATCTCCGCCAAAATCTTAAAATTTATACAGTATCACAATTATATTTGCTACTCAGATTTTCAGAGCAAGATTCATTTTAATTTCCGCCAATCAGAAAATCAATGGCTCTAGTAGCCACAATGCATTTTAAAATGGCAGAAAATTGCCCCGATATCAGTTCTGCATAATTTGATTTAAATAAGTCAAATAGTTTCTGAAACCAGCTATTTTTTTAGTGCCTATGGAGTTCTATGTTCCAGTGTTGTGGCCATCTTGGTTTTAGGATCAGCACCAAAGATTCACGATTTATAGAAAAGTAATACAGTTTACTGGTTTATGTATCTGAGAGCTGCCCTTATCTGAACTATTTTTCACAAGTGCAAGTTGAAGAACATGGGTCAACACTTGTTTTGGCCAATATCTCACAATGTCATATAGCTACAGAAAAAAAAAACGTTACATTAGAATGATCAACACATTCAATCTTTTTTTAATTTCAGAAGTTTTGTTTAACTGCCTGTTGGAGTTATGGACATTAAGTTACGATTTTTTTTAGAAAATTGTCAGTTTTGACAGTATAACTTGAAAAATAAACCAGCAGATTGATATAGTAAATTGCAAAAATGATCAGCAAGACAATGCAAACCACTATGTTGGTCTAAATTGTCTGACAAATTTTTAAAGAAGTTTTTGCCCTTTAATAATGACTAGAGTGAAACTGTTAATTGCAAAAAATTATCAGCAAGACAATGCCTTTAAATAACGCATTTGGTCCAAATTGTCAGACGAATCCTTACAGGTGTTTTTGCTCTTTAATAACAATTTTGTTATGAAAATATAAGTATTTGCCTTATAAATTTAAAGCTAGAGAAAAACTGTCAATTGAAAAAATAAACAGAAGGACATGGCCTACAAACAATTTAACTGTCAAAAATTTGTCCAGTTACTCCTTATAGTAGTATATGTCATTTACTCAATTTTTCTTGAAATTTTCAGTGTTTGCTTTGTAACTTAAAACTTATAAATTTCTCAATGAATTATCCTCATACTTACCATTAAGTTTTATAAAGGAATACATTATTAAACAACTCAACAGTTAACAAAATCGCAAAGTTTCTAAGTTTGAAAATAAGGAAAAAAATCCCCGAACAATAATAACAGGTGTACAGCTTCAATACATTTGCAATCTTTCTGTGAAATTTAGAGTTCTAGACTGAAAACTGTAGGAGTTGATTACACAATATATGTTCTGTCTTCTGTTAATGTGTTCAAAAATGACCACGTTCCAAGGTCTGGAAAATTAGGAAACATGCTGGAACACTTCCAAAATAGCAGGTTCAACAAATTCAATACATGTGCAATCGTTGTGCGAAGTTTCAGAGATCTGGGTTGAAAACTGTAGGAGGAGTTGATAAAAATAAATACCCCATTTCCCCTGCCCGCCTTTCTAAACCATACTATAGTCCAAATTCAGAGTGATACTCTAAATTGCAAAAATGATATGTAAGGCAAGGGTCATTCTAATCAAAATTATATATTTCACTTGTCCCCCCCCCCCTTTTTTTTGCTATGGTCGCTGCGTGTTACAACGCAGCGACCAATAACAAAAAGGTGGGAGCAAGTGAAAGATTTAATTTTAATTAGATTGGACAAGGGCTACAAATAACTCTTTTGGTCCAAGATTGTCAAATGACTTCTTTTTGGAGTTATTTCCCTTGAATGACAATTTATGAAATATCAGTTTTCTCCTTTTAAATAAAAAAACTATAGCTGCAAAAGTAAAACTGAAAATAGCACAAATAATCAGGCAATTTATGTTACAATAGCAAATAATCCATTTTTCATTACATTTATAAGCACAATTTTTCAGATAGTGAACACAGTTTTCTAAAAGTTGAAAAATACAAGATTGTCATATTGTTAAAGAATTTCTAACGTGTTTCTTATTCAAACTACACCGAGACAGTTAACAAGAGACCATAAAAACAACGATTAATTGTAGTTATGAATACACTAATCCGAGAATCCTCTGCCGTCCAACGCTTTTTTTTGCGTGGGACGCCAAAAAAAAAAGAAGAAAAAAGCGTTGGACGGCAGAGGATTCTCGGACTATGAATACACTATATTATTTTCTGAACATTTAGGTCTGTGTGGACTACGGGTGTTGGTGCACTAGTAATGTAAGCGGATTATAAATCTATGTGGAAAATAAGTCTGTATGGACCCTAGGTCTGTGTGGACTATGGGTTGTATGGACTAGAGATCTGTGTGGACTACAAGTTTGGGTGGACTATGGGTCTATGTGGACAATAGGTCTGGCTGTATGATTGCTATTAGGTTTCAGTGTCATGATTTCATAAATATACCGGTCATAGTTTATGATCCTCATATTTTTTTAGCAAAGGGCACGATATACCAATTAAATTCATTTGATAATGTGTCATGAGTCATGCTTTGTTTGTAAAAGCCGTTTATATGCTTCTTCATGTCCCAAATTTATATCAGTTTTGAGTCAAAATTTAGTGATCTTTTCTATTGGGAGAAGTGTAAAGAGGGGAGGGAGGAAGGAGTAGAGGGGAGGGAGAAAGGAGTAGAGGGGAGGGAGAAAGGAGCTGAGGGGAGGGAGAAAGGAGTCGAGGGGAGGGAGAAAGGAGCTGAGGGGAGGGAGAAAGGAGAAAGGTACCCCCTGTCCACCCCCTCACTAAGCTTGGTTCATTAAAAGGTAAATAAACAAAATAATTCTTTCGTAGTTTCATCTATACACTTGATTAAATTAACATAGTGTAAATAGTGTATAAGAAATAAACGTATATGGTGTTTTCGATAACAAATACAATGATGTTGTGGAAATGAAATTGGCTTTATATGGTGAAATACAACATGTATTCGATAGATTGATTAGCTTATTGATTGATTGATTTTTTCTTTACGTCCAGCGAACAGATCTGCATTGAATTTTATTTAAGTAACCTTTTGCATTGGGGTGGGGGCCATATTATACAAATGATCGATTGATTGATTGGATGTTTGCTTGAGAGCATTCATATGTTTGTAGCGAGTCTGGAACACATGGAAACAATACTAAGACAATTAAGTAAAAGGTTAGGGTATTGTCTGTACAAATACATGCAGTTAAATTACACAATAACACCATAAAACCCCCTCTTAGATTGAAAAAAGTTAATGGCCATTTGGAATGTTATAAACTTCTCGTGTGATTTTTTTATTAAAAAAATCCACCCCTACACTTCCAAATGCTAAATCTTAATGCAACGTAATAACGCTAATCAAAACGTTGCGCATGCTAACGGGAAGTGCAGAAAACAAATCGAGTCAGGTTTAGAGAAATTGATAATACGAACCGATTAAATCTGTAGCCAAGCGAGAAACATCGTTGGAAACCAACGTCCGGTCGCGTTCTTGCTTTGCTACCACTTACGCTGGTAAAGTGGTAGCAAAACGCGACCGGACGTTGGTTCCGACGATAAGCGAGACAGGGTGTAAGAAAAAATAGCTGAAATGACATGGGATAATTGTATTTTTTTTAACGTCAAAATAGTACCACATACGTCAACATGGCTCTATTAATAAACACGGACGTAGAATTACACATGACAAGCAGAAATAATACTAAACCAGTTATCGAAAACGCCTTACGAGACCATATCTTCGCACAAACAAAATAAACAATCTTTCTTATTAGGTACATTTTATTTTATGTATTACCAGGGACAGTCTATACTAACTATTAGTATAGACTGTCCCTAGTATTACATAACACCTCGGTCGAATGCTATTTGAATTTGATGATTAGATCATCACTGAAAACGTGATTTTTGTCTTTTTTGTTTTTGACGAAAGTCGCTGGAGGCGAGACATATGTATGGGAATCCGGCGGCGGCGGCGTAAACACTTGACATCTTGCTTCATATCTTTGTAAGCCCAAGCCCTAGGTCCATCAAATTTGGTCCAGAGGTAGCTTATGATGAGTACTTGCCAGTCAGTCACCTGTCACCTGACCTTGACCTCAATTTCACGGTCCAGTGACTACGTTAAAGTTTTTGGATTACGACAGTTCCTCTGTAACTACGCATGGTAGGATGACAATATTTGGTGTATAGGTTGCTGATGACTAGTACATGACTGCCTGGTAGGTGTCACCTGACCTTGACCTCAATTTCACGGTCCAGCGACTACGTTAAAGTTTTGGGGTTACGACAGTTCCTCTGTAACTACGCATGGTAGGATGACAATATTTGGTGTATAGGTTGCTGATGACTAGTACATGACTGTCTGGTAGGTGTCACCTGACCTTGACCTCAATTTCACGTTCCAGCGACTACGTTAAAGTTTTTGGGTTACGACAGTTCCTCTGTAACTAGGCATGGTAGGATGACAATATTTGGTGTATAGGTTGCTGATGACTAGTACATGACTGTCTGGTAGGTGTCACCTGACCTTGACCTCAATTTCACGGTCCAGCGACTACGTTAAAGTTTTTGGGTTACGACAGTTCCTCTGTAACTACGCATGGCAGGATGACAATATTTGGTATATAGGTTGCTGATGACTAGTACATGACTGTCTGGTAGGTGTCACCTGACCTTGACCTCAATTTCACGGTCCAGCGACTATGTTAAAGTTTTGGGGTTACGACAGTTCCTCTGTAACTATGCATGGTAGGATGACAATATTTGGTGTATAGGTTGCTGATGACTAGTACATGACTGTCTGGTAGGTGTCACCTGACCTTGACCTCAATTTCATGGTCCAGCGACTGCGTTAAAGTTTTTGGGTTACGATAGTTCCTCTATAACTATGCATGGTAGGATGACAATATTTGGTATATAGGTTGCTGATGAATAGTACATGACTGTCTGATAGGTTCCACCTGACCTTGACCTCAATTTCACGGTCCAGCGACTACGTTAAAGTTTTTGGGTTACTGCTGTTCCCCTGTAACTATGCAGGGTATGGTGACAATATTTTGTATACAGGCCGCTGCTGATATTGAATGCTATTTACGTAATGCTCATGACGAAATTTATTTTCGTTACTGATGCGGAATGCAGGCGAGACGTTTTTCTGTGTCCACACTTGTTTTTCTTTTTATGCGGTTTATGTCTCGCCTGCGACGAAATACGCTGGAGGCGAGGCATATGTATGGGAATCCGGCGGCGGCGGCGGCGTAAACACTTGACATCTTGCTTCATATATTTGTAAGCCCGAGCCCTAGGTCCATCAAATATGGTACAGAGGTAGCTTATGATGAGTACTTTAAATTTTTTGGGTTACGACAGTACCTCTGTAACCACGCATGGTAGGATTATATATAGTTTGCTGATGACTAGTACATGTCACCTGACCTTGATCTCAATTCCACGGTCCAACGACTATGTTAAAGTTTTTGGGTTACGACAGTTCCTCTGTAACCACGCATGGCAGGATGACAATATTTGGTATATAGGTTGCTGATGACTAGTACATGACTGTCTGGTAGGTGTCACCTGACCTTGACCTCAATTTCACGGTCCAGTGACTACGTTAAAGTTTTTGGGTTGCAACAGTTCCTGTTACCACGCATGGTAGGATGACAATATTTGGTATATAGGTTGCTGATGACTAGTACATGACTATCTGGTAGGTGAACACCTGACCTTGACCTCAATTTCAAGGTCCAGCGACTACGTTAAAGTTTTTAGGTTACTGCTGTTCCCCTGTAACCAAGCATGGTAGGATGACAATATTTGGTATATAGGTTGCTGATGAATAGTACATGACTGTCTGGTAGGTGTCACCTGACCTTGACCTAAATTTCACGGTCCAGCAACTACGTTAAAGTTTTTGTATTAGGACAGTTCCTCTGTAACTATGCATGGTATGGTGACAATATTCGGTATACAGGCCGCTGCTGATATTTAATGCTATTTACGTAATGCTAATGACGAAATTTATTTTCGTTACTGGTGCGGAATGCAGGCGAGACGTTTTTCTGTGTCCACACTTGTTATTAAATATTTGTTATAATATTTTTTTAATGTATAAATTATTCAAAACGTTTTAAAATCTAAATTTGAAAACTTTTAATGAAATGTGAAGGTAATAACAAAATACCGAACACCAATGAAACTGTCAAAAAAGACAATCCACAAATCAAAGTCCGAGAAACCGGCAAACTTCAGAATCAACAACCAACATAAAGCAACTACAGCGATTTATTTGGTCCTGACTTGGTGTTAACTTTTTTTTTCAAATTATTGAAGTTAGAACATTTATTTTGGTAAAGATTCTATAAATAGCAATGTTCTAACTTCCGTAACAATTTATGAGCACATAAAGAATGTAAATTCTAACAATTTGTATTTGTAAAGTTGTTGCCTTTGAACATGTTTCACTAGACATATTTTTTATTTTGATTGGAATCATTTGATTAATTATAAATGTTGTTTCATTGTACAGTTGTAATGTAGGATGTTTGTTCATTAATAAATTTTCGTTTTATTCTTGATATTGAATGTCCCACGTACGGTTCTTAAACAGAACATTTATAGACACTATAATTTAATTAAGGCATATCTCTAACTTCCGTAACTAAAACAATGGTACCAAAATTTGGCAGTATAATTTCTAAACTGTAGATTGTCACATGCAAACAATAACAAAATGAAATTAAATAATAATATTTTCTGTTTTATTTTTATTAGTGCCTATTTTGCTGGATTGGTTACTTGGGTCTTATACGACCATAGAATTTGGAAAATTACAACTGTACGCTGGCTTTACATCCATTTCTTTTACACTTAAAAAATACCTGGACGGCTTTGTAAGCATACTAAAAAATATACTATAGGCTATATAAATAGGCTATTTGTTTTACATTTACAAACACTGCAGTAAGAAAACTTTCCCGTCTATACGGTACTAAATAAAGTAATTATTTGCAGTAGAAAGACTCCACTAGCAATAACTGTAGGATAGCCAATGAAAACAGACGTAAGAAATATTAACCGGGATTACGTTTTCTTAGCGTCATTAGCATCCTCCTAAAGGTGTCGCTATAAATTATTTCCGGATTAAAAAAGCGTTTTGTCTAAAATATAGTTCGTATATTTGTTACATTTTTTATATTTAGCGCATTTTTTATTTTAAAGTTAAATATAAATGTATATATATAAATGTTTTAGATAATAAAATAAAATACATATGATATTAATCGAATTCTAAGCAATGTTTACCTGGTGCGTATGAATATAGTAAAACGGGTTAATTACAATGTTGTTACCTTCGTGAGCAATGGAGAGAGGTTTAAATACAGTTTACATACTTTATTTACGTGTTCATTGGGATATTAATGTTTTTGCCCAGCCGCTATGAAAATAACGGATAATTAAGTGATCTGTTTGTGAAGTTTTTCTTGAAATTATTTATGTTTTTAAATATGACAAAGATGATAATCTGGAATGTAATCAAGTGCATTGTCATAAATCCTTAAAATATTTTAAAGAATGTGAATGCATGAACAGGCAAGCTGCAGATAATGGCATCATGTGCAACTTTTATGGAGTCTCCACTCGTTTTATGGGTAAAGTATTTCTTAAACAAGTCTTTAACTGTCACAAGAACTTATGACATTACTTAATTTACATTGCCTTATCCCTTGCCTTGCATTATTACCCAGCATAGATTATTTGGAAACACTGTATGATCTGACAATGTGCTACATAGTCATAGAAAAGTGAACAGCTGTATTCATATTCAACCTTTTTTATATTTCTTTACATGTTTATGGATTAATTGACACATTGCATAAAATATCAAATTAATTTGTTGATTTTTAATAGTTTTGTTTAAAAATACGGTACATATTCATTATTAGTCATTTGTGAAAGTCATGAAAGTTTAGATCTTTTATGAAATGTTATCAACCAGGTTGATAAAATTAAAAGGTAATATAGAGAAATCTGTTTTGATAAAACCCAAAAAGCAGACACATTTTATATTACAGTCCATTTAAAATCTGCTACATGCTAGGATGTATAGTATAGGTGATTTAGGTACTAGTACCCTTGGGAAATGGTATTCTCCATCCTAATATTTAATAACAGTTTGAAATAAAAACAATAGTCTTGTTCATATATCAATAATCCAGGTGGTGGTTGAAAAGGTAGTAATCCCCAATGGTGGTTCTGAACTTATTAAATCCTACAGGGGTACATCGAAAGTGTAAAAACCCCCTGAAAAGTGTAAAAACCCCGTGGAATAGTGTAAAAACCCCTATATATATGGTGAAAACCCCTCAGAAATGATAGATATTACTATATATGATGATAAAAATGCAATATTTGTGAAAAAATAGTTATGCTTTATCGCACAGAATCGATTTTTGTAACCGCACGATACGTCCTATATGAGGTCAAATAGCTAGGGGAGAGCACTCTAATTCTTTGCAATAAAAGTACTACAAGTACTGTAAGTTGGAATTATGTTGATACAATGTTAATACTGACAAATGATTTAATGTGTGAAATTAAAATAATGTCTATAATTTTATAATGAATTTTTTAAATAGATATGTTTTCATTAAAAGCTTTGCATTCTTTGTATTACATGTACAAGTAATTATATGTCTGTTGTTATTAAAAGATTTTCAATATGTCATCCATTTTAGTAGCACATATTAGACAAAATTAGTTACAATTACAATGAATTGATTAATTGACATTTTAGTCAATCAACACATTTGTAATTATAATTATATAAAATTAAGAGCCCCCACGCCAAGTCAAGGCTATGAACATCTGGGGCAGGGTACAGGGATTTTATATATTTATTCATTTAAGTCGTTTTGTTTTATAACTATAGGAGTAATAATTTTTTTTCTAGAAAAGTACAAATTATTATTATTATTAGCTTGGTTTTGTCTTTGATATAGCAAAAAAAGTTTGAACTAGACCAAGGGATAGTTTTTTGTTTTTGAAGTTAAACTACTAAGATATCCTGCCCAAGGCTTCGGACATCTGTTGTAGTCCGCGTAACAATAAGTAAAATTTTTTATTTTTTCAAATTTAAAACTACTATGACATCAAGCACAAGGCTTCGGACATCTGTCGTAGTCAGCGTAGCAATTAGTTAAATTTTATTTTTCAAATTTAAAACTACTAAGATACTTGCACACATCTCTCTTTTATATATCGCTGTCCGCAAACTTACTAAGTGTCTCGCCCTTGAAAAAAAAAGAGAAATGAATACATTGAACAAAACATTAAAATATCACTCAGAATCTAAATCGCATTTCCGTTTAGTCGTCGACAGTTCGTTGATTTTCCTCTTCAGTTGACCTTTATTCCTTCCAAGGTTTAACGAGTCCTAAGTCCGTCTGTCGAAGTAAGGGTCTTTTGGTCTGGCGGCAAGTGGTTACGGAATCTCTAAAAAAAAACGTTCTCTTTTCAACGGTCTTGGTCATCCACAGCGATTTCGACACCTGAAACTGTTTAGGGCTGTCCGCTAGTCGGTACTGTCCAATTGAAATCAATAATCTTAGTAAATCCTTATATATTAGGTGTCCACAATATCTCTTGTAACCTGTACTAAATTCAATAACGGTCGTGATTTCCAGTCGATGGCTCGCTCGGGGGATTCGCTATTATTATTTGTCCAACAACTTTTGTCAAAGTAACAAATATGATCAACTGGTTTCCGATGTTAAATCAAAGTTGGTTTTAATTTGTTAATAAAATACCCGTGAAATTTTGAAGATAATGTCTATGTCCTTGGTCCCATAGTGTCGCACTTGACGTCGAAACATATCGGGTCATCGGCATGGATAAATCCGTCTCTACCAGAGATGTCGTTCAGTATTGAGTCTCTGTCGGCCTTGTCAATTACTAGTATGTCGTCCACTAGTTTGTGTTTTGCATTCTTAGACGTCGGGAAAGCTGATGTAATGGCGTTGACTATAGCCATTTTTCTTGTCTGATCCAAACCCTAAGTTTTGTGTATCAGTATCCAGGGACGGATTCAGAAAATCGAGTTAGTGGGACGAAATTTTGGCGGTTCTTGTGTGGTGTCCATAACGATTTATATCTGCTTGTAACTTGATGCAGTAACGCGCAAGTCACACAAGTTGAAGGTTTTGTCAATTCTTAAAATACTGTGTCCTGAACAACATAAAGTCTTGATGTCTATTAACTGGTCGTCTTTGTAACGAATTAAACAAGCGCTTTTTCATTGTCGCGTATTATTGATTTCCTTATGGAATCTTTGTCTACAATCATTCTGTCTATTGCCTGTAAAGTCGGCAATATTTCGTCGTCTAAATATATGTCTCATTTCGTTTTTACGCTTCCATTTTGACATTATACTTTTTGTCATATTCCTGTTTTCTGCTGACAGTTCCGCTCAATTCGTCATTTTTCACTGTCAGCCTTTTGTATACATTTGGTTTAAACATATTTTTTTTCTATTCAGAAACAAGATAGAAAGCTTATATAAATCTGTCTCCTGATAAGTAAGTAAGTAAATAAATAAATAAATAAATAAATAAATAAATAAATAAATAAATAAATAAATAAATAAATAAATAAAAGTAAGTTTCATCGCCGTTTCAACCACTATAAAACTAGCATCCAGATTGTAGTTACAGAAGAAAAAAGGAATGTAGTATTTTTTCTTCTGTATACAATTAAAGGATTGTCTGTCTGGAGTAAATCAGACATTTCTGTCATTACAGAGGTGGGTGTTCGCATGTATTCTTTTGCTTGCTTGAAATTACAATATGGCGCCAAGCCTGGGAAAGTTCCGCGGTATTCAATTTTGTTAACAAACCAACAAAGTGCCTTTCTCAAAGTAACGAGAATAGCAAGATATCCATTTTCCGTGAAACGAACAACGTCTTCCGCCTCATGGCTGGCCTGTATACATTAACAGGTTTGAAAAAGTAAACAAAATAATACTGAGAGCTTTTCCTCTTATAAATTTAGTGTACTTCGTCTCCCCGTTTACTATATACATCGACAGTACAATGACGCCGCTTAGAACGTTTAAGATGTCAAATAGTTTACTGCTGCAGTCGTTGCCGCCTATCTGACATATCACCACATCAGGCAAATGATGTAGATTATATATATAAGTATAAGTCCACGTAAGAATCCGGAAAATGCATACATGTGATGGCATGCACATGAAGGAAAAATAAAATAAAACAACATTCTAATTTATTAAAGTTCCGAATTATTTTTCCTTTTAAATATAATCATTTGAAATTTAGTTGAATTGTACAGTGGAAAATGCCGGGAAATTTTCCCGCCAAATTTTTCTCTATATATAACCAGTCAAAAATTATCTAGGGAATTGACACTTTTTCAAATGTAAAATCTTGTTAGAATTTGGTTTTATATCATAATGAATGTATCTAAACCAAAAAAAAAATAAAAACAAAAAATTTGTTATGTGCCGACAACTGCCTGATCCTCAGCTAGATAACTACTTAAATGCTTGATCATTTACATTCGTTATTTTTAATGTTTTTTTTTAATGTTTCTCTTAAAAAAGTACAGAGGTATATGTTTAAATTAAAAAAATTAAATCACAGAAAGTCGCTTTATACGATGAAAACGCAGAGAATCTATTTTAATACATTTATATTTTGTAACAGTAACATGAATGGTTGTATGAGGACATACATAACGAAGGAAACTATATTCTAAAAATAAAATATAACGACCCTATCGATGATTTGTCGGCACGTGCCAGAAGTTTGGCTACTAGGTGTTAATTGACAAGGAAAATAACAAGTGTAATCAACATTAACAATTAAATATCTACAATGTTTGCTGCAGCGAGGCCTACTTTATTAAAAAAAATTAAGTATTCATTATTACAGAGTAAAGTTATTTCATCTTGTATTTTGCTAATTAAAATGAAACCTTCGAAATCAAGGCTAAATCTATAAAATAGCCGTTAAAAACGAAATTTTACTGGATATTTGGATAAATTCTAATGTTCCTGCTTGTCGTCTTTATATGTTACCAAATATAGAATAAAGTAATACATTTTTTTACAACCATGATCATATATGTAAAAGGAGCATGTTATGTCATGTCCAACCTTTTTCCATGCCAATTACAATTTAATGGTGAGATCTACCGCAGCGCGGAACACTTGTATCAAAATATTAAAGCATTCTATACCGAATCCGTGCCAGATTGCCGAATCCCAATTTGCCGACTCCCAACTTGCCGAGTCCAATTGGCCGATTCCAAAATTGCCGAATAAAACAAATCTATCCTAAAAAAATTTCTTTTATGAATTACTTACAACTTATCAGAAAAAAGTGTTTAATTGACACAGAATCTACAGAGGAAATAGTCGATTTGTAAAAAAAATTAAGTGTTTTTGTTCAAATTTAATAGTTGCTTTGTTATAAATATGGGGCTTAAAATGTTAAATTGATGAAATAAATTATATTTCTATCTAAATGTTTATTTTATTATTTAAAGTTATGAACAAAGTAAAAAATAACGTATACATGAAACAATACAAATCAGGTTGCCGTTTCATTTAAATTGCATGGTATAACGAGCACGTTAATTATCGATAGCTTTATGAAACGGCACCCGGCCTGGAGTCACTGTGTCTGGAGTAAGCGCCACGTGCATGTCAAAGAGACAACAACACAAATAATCTCGTTTCCTTGGCATTGAGTTGATATGTAGTGTTAAACACGTAAGAAAAATGTCAAAAACAACATAAATACAATAAAGCATTCTTTTTCTAAAACCATTTATAACATATAACTTTTGATTGTCGGCAGTTTGGGAATCGGCTAACTGGAATCGGCAATCTGGGATAATACCACTCTACCAAAAGCAAGCAGTCGTTGCAGCTGTAATAATACAAGCAAAGGATGCCAAGACGAAGGCAATAGGCAAGATAATTCGGACAAGTCAGTCTTGGGAAGACGTAAAGCCCACAATTGTGGCAGAAATCTTAAAATATGTCCAGTGCCAACAGTTTAGATACACTCTTCAACAGCTCGGGCTACGTATGCCATAACGTAAGCTACGAGTTCTGGGGCATTGGACATAGCGGTAATGGACAGAATGAATTTTGTTTACGTTTTGTAATGTTTGTTACTTTTTTCAAGACGAATATATGTATAAATTGTGTATTGTGTTTTGTTCTAGCATTTATTAGCTCCAGACTTTTTCTATTTTGTTCCTTATTTAGAACACCCCAGACCATTTTTATTTCATAACACAGTATACATAGAGATCCCAACAAAAACAACAGGTAGTTGAATTTTATTGGTCTCTGTTTACATATATTCATAAACACAAAATTACAACTCTTTCAATCTACATAGACTGAATTGTATAAAAAATTTGTTTGACAATAAGATATATGTCTCTGCAGTCTTCTGTTTTGTCTGCTCATGATAATAGGCAGTTTCTTATTGATATTGATGAAACTTTGTTAAGTTGTTCATTCTGAAAAAAATTAAATGAAACAAAAATAAACAAACAAACAAACTTACTGTATTAATCATCTCCTATTAAAATGTAGTCCAATATTAGCAATTAATATGTATCGACTATTTTTTAAATCAAATAATACTAATATTCTAAAGATATAAATTACATTATATATTAATTTAATTCATTTATTCTTATTCAAAATCATTTTTTATGTAACAAATTGTGTATTATAGGATCAATTTTTGATATATTTTATTCCTACCTACAGTATTCTTACCTACAGTACTTAAGTACTTTTATTGCAATGAATTGGAGTGCTCTCCCCTAGCTATTTGACCTAATATAGAACGTATCGTGCAGTTACAAAAATCGATTCTTTGGGATAAAGCGTAATTATTTTTTCACAAATATTGGATTATTATCATAATATATGGTAATATCTACCATTTCTGAGGGGTTTTCACCACAGATATGGGGGTTTTTACACTATTCCACGGGGTTTTTACACTTTTCGGGGGTTTTTTACACTTTCGATGTACCGATCCTACAGGGATTGGATACATAACACAATAAATTGTAAAACTGTATCATCAACCAAATTTATTCCAGTCAGTACAGAGGACATGAAAATCTTATTAAAGATGTGTTGTTTTTTACTTGAGAAGCGTAGGATTAAGTTCATGATGCTTTTTAAAAGAAATGACTTCGAATTTTCATCACGTATGTGTAGTGTAAAATTTAGTATGGTCATTAGGTAAAGTCCTCTGATCACTAATCTCAACATGTTATTCTTCAATAAATGATGTTTCCATGGATGTTTTATATGTTATTAAATTTTCCTTTTCTACAACTTACATCATTCAAACAAACAAACAAAATCTTTTCTTGCTTTATAATTGATTTAATGTATTCTTTTTCTGCAGGTGGAGACATTTGCTAATGGGAGGTCTATAGACTTTCAGGATCTCCATGATGGTGTATTTCTAAACAAAGTTTTACAGCAAATGTAAGCAATTATAATGACAGTGATGAAATAGAGAGATTTCCAAGTGAAATTAATTTTGGTAAATTACATGTGAAAAAAATTCTGTTCTTCCATTCCCTGGAAGTGATGTCACAATGTATGTCCTCATTGACATCGTTAGCAAACAATGATACACAACAACATTCAATATAATGTTCCTCCATGTTTTTGACAAGATATTAAATATTCCCAAATGTAATAAATGGGATAATCAATGACACAATGTGAATATTGAAAATATGGTAACTCCTGCCAAATGCAGTCAGATTTAAATCGTGCACGGAACATGTTCCATGCACTTGTTTAATCTGATGCATTCTGTAGCACTCGTGATCATACGTTACCGATCATACATGTATTTTGAATGTTCACTCTGCACAATTGATTATCCTTTAATTATCAAATATAGTCTGGTGTGGAACAAAAGAAGTACACGGCATCTATCTATGTGGAACATGAGTCACACATGTCATGATTTTTCCACTTAAAATATTGTTTCTGTGCAGCATAGCAAATTTCCCATTGGAAGCTCAATCGTTTATGTTAATTGATAATGGTTTTGTTCGATAATTTGTTTACAGTAATTAGATCAATTAATGACAGGGTTCTTGTTAAGACGCGTATACGCGTCCTGGACGCGTCAAAGTTGTGTAGGACGCGCCATTTCTAGATTCCGTGCATCCTCGGGACGCATCTCAGTCAAATCATTTGCGTCCCTAAAATCCGTCATTTACCTAAACCATACCGAATGACACTTTTACAACCGGATGTAATTCTATTTTTAGCTGTGATGCACAGTGAAATATATTTGATCTATGA
Source organism: Limnoperna fortunei (assembly GCA_944474755.1). NCBI lineage: Eukaryota > Metazoa > Mollusca > Bivalvia > Mytilida > Modiolidae > Limnoperna > Limnoperna fortunei. The sequence continues at coordinate 20,095,167 of OX104113.1, read as the reverse complement.
CAGTGACCGATGACCGATAATAAGTGGCTGAATTAACAAAAATCTAAACAATCTTCACATGATTTACATAATTTTTTAAGAAATTTATTATGTTTAATTTAAAAAAAAGTTTTATAAACCATAATCAATGATAATATCTTTCTTGTACATCGCGCCGAAGGTAAACAAACACGTTTTCGATGTTCGTGGTTTTTAAATGGTAATTAAGTGAAACACCTGGCTTGCAACTTGATTTAAAAAGTTTTCTATTTGAATAATAAATAAATTATTTCCATTAATTATCAGTGACTACCTAGAGCTTGGAATCTTTATGGTTTACATAACCAATAATTTAATACAAAGTCAAAGTCAAAGGTTACAAAGAAAATATTTGCAGCAGAAAGATCGTTTTCGATGTTTTTAAAATGTGACTATAAGTGAAACACTTGGCTTGTGACCTGACTGCAATGATTAAAAAATATTATTGTAATGATTAAATGTTGAATGAACTTTTGTTATTTCAAATGAGGTTAAGCAGAAATATTGTCAAGTTTTGGATAGGTAAATTTAAACAAAATTTAAAAAATTTATTGAAAAACTTTAATAACTACTTAGTGCTTTGAAATTTATGTATTATACAATTAGTCAAAATTTTAAACTGAGGTGTTGCCTCTTATCACACTGAACCAATATTTCAGATGAAGCCATGCATACTTCAAATAACCAACAGAAATAAATGGTGTTAATTCATGATTCCCTTCCATAAAATATACTAAAATCTTGGGATATATAAATATGGTCACAATAAAATTATGTGTATCTTTCCATGCTCATTCAGACTAAATTTTTATCTCAGTAGAAGATTACAACCCTACATTTTTAAGTTTGAAAAGTTTAAATTAATTTCAAAGCAAACTTCATTATTGAATTGAAAATGCCTCAACCCTGACCAGCTTCTTAACAAGCAAAACTACCAAAACAAATATTTTTAATATCTTTTCATTCTGGAAACATGTAGATAAAGCTGTCGTGTAGTAATGCATGGGTTTCAACAGGGATTTTAGTATCAAATAAAACATGAAGATGTCCATAATGTTACAAAACAAAACTTAATGTATTACTTATGGTAATTAATGTCATGCAATACCGGTAGTTTGGTTCGAGTCTACTTTATGGACTCACCAAGACAGATTGGGACTCGTCATTCCAAAAAGTGATGAGTCCCAGGACTCAACATAAAAAAATCCTAGTGAGAACCCTGAATGACTTGATTATTTGTTGTCCAATCAGAAAACCTACACATTACTTAGAATGTTTATTTTAGTCTAGACCAATTTTATTGAGTGGATGGCTTATTTATTTATTAGCTTTCAATTCACCAGCACATAAGATCTCTTTTTACCATTTTGCCTACGCAGTCATGGAAAAAAAATTACAAAAATATTTGTAAATAAAATCTCACAAAGTTGTATTTCACTAATTAAAATGAATTTTCAGTGCTACATATTCACCAATGTTCTGACAGCTGAAATTTTGTGTTTCAAAACTAAAATTAATTCTTGCGAATAACTTACAGTTTTTAAGTAACACTTTGTAATATTTCAGTGATACTAGACCAGTTTACGGAAATGTTAATGAAACAGTTGATGACATGAATAGCAGGATGCAGAACTGGGACATTCTCATTAGAAATATCAAATCTTTTTATGTGGTAAGCTTGAAAATATAAATGATAGAAATTAGATACCAAATTGTCAACAGAATATATGCTTCAAATGGGAAGTTTTAAATATGTTTCCTTCATGTTTGAAATGTTCTTTAGATCAATTTTTATTGATTTTTTAGTTTTCAACTTTAATTAGTTCAACAACTGGAACTAGGTCCCTTTGTATCTCATAATATATTAATGAGTTAGGTTGCAGTTAATTACATAGTATACAGCACAATATTATAGGAAATGGGAGACAAAAATAAAGTTTAAACATTAACCATTACCAATTTTTATAAATGTTATTGATGTTCATCAATGTAACAATAAAATTATTAGCTCGTCATAAAAGAACTGCATTTCAATATTTAATGTGGATTCCATTGTAAATGAAGATCAAGGAGATATGAACATTTTATTATAATATTAAATTTTAAAGAGATAATTGAATGAGACAATTTCTAACATATGGTCAAAATCGGATTAATTGTATTGCTCTAGACTAAAATATTAAGGGAAAACTTAGAAATTTACATGCCATTGTAAAGTAGGATGTTTGGTCTATACAACACATGATTTTTAATGAAATTAAAATTTAATGTCAATCTTAAGAAAGAAATGCTATATTTTTCATGTCATTTTGACTGATCATCAGGTCAGCTAACACTGTAAACCTTACAAATGTAAGGAAGGCTGTATGATTTGCATCTGATGTGTTTAAGTTATAAGATACCAGTCTAGGACAAGTGATATCTTGTAGGTTCTCCATCAATTAAACTTACAAAATACAATTAAAAATTGTAGATAGTAGCCTTTAAACTCTAACAATGCAATCTGAATCCATTTTTATTTTTATTTTGAATACTTAATAAAGAAAATCATGATGCTGTTTATAGCTGTGTACTTTATACAGTTTGTGGTGTCTTAGTGAAGTCTGTACATCAGATTACGAGTCCTTGTCTAATCCATTGGTCGGTGGCCGAGTGGTTAAGGTAGTTCATCTACTATTGATCATGTGGTCTGTCAACACTGGGATTGCGGGTTCGATTCTCACTGCAGGCAGGGTATACTCGACCCCAATCATAATTCCTCCCCCAATAAAAACTAGATGCCACGATATAGCTGAAAAATTGTTGAAAGTGGTGTTAAAACACCATTCAAACAAACAAACAATTATCCATTGGTTTACTTAATATTTGACTTGCATGTAAATATGTTGTTGCTGACAGTACACATTAATTACCCCCCATTACCTAAATGTATATTATTAGCGTGCCATTGAACAAAATACTTCTTCCAGGAATACATTTTTTTAAGGTTATTTCCTAATTATAACTGTCAATCAACTGAAACAAAATAATATTTTATAACATTATTAGCAGTAATTAATGAAAGTATCATTCTACCATAACATTTTTCTTGTTGAAAATTAAAAGAACAGATGCAGGGCTTTTCCTGGCCTTTTTGGGAATGTCCTTCTTCGCTGATTTTGGGAAAATTTATCGACATTTTCTGTGATTTTGGGAAACTTTGCAATCATGCTTTAGTTTGAAGTTTCTAGGTTTGAACTTAGTTTCTGTGTGCTTTTTTTTTATGCAGCATGCTTGTAAATTTAGATGTGGTAATTATAAACTGCAAAATGATCATGAATCTTTTTCAATTTGTTTCATACTGTCACAGCTATGCAATTTTAATTCTGTATGACTATCCAAAGACTGACACTCCAACTGAATATTATCTAAAGTTCAACAACAGAAATTTCAAAGACATATGACATTATACTTTTGCTAAGCCCAATTTAAACCAGCAACCAAAATCTTTTAGTTTAGAAATCTAGATACAGAGTGTATATTAGACTTTATTTTTTTGTTTGTTTTTATGGTGTTTAACGCCACTTTCAGCAATTTTTCAGCTATATCATGGCGTCCAGTTTTTATTGGGGGAGGAAGCCGGAGTACCCGGAGAAAACCCCCGACCTGCGGTAGGAAAACTGGCAATCCTTGTCAATTAAGATTGGAGTCGAGTACACCCTGCCTGCAGTGAGAATCGAACCCGCAATCTCAGTGTTGACAGACCACGTGATCAATAGTAGACGAACTACCTTGACCACTCGGCCATCGAGGCCCCTATATTAGACTTTAAATATGGGGAAAACAGTATTCAAATTTAATACCACCCGTTTTACAGTTTTTGAATAGTATTTCCCATTATGGGACATGACGTTTAGAGTTGTCAATCAAGGTGTAGGACCACCAAATACCGGGAACCAGTCCAGAGGTTGTACGTAAAAGTAGTACTAGTCAACAGACAGGTTCACTCTTGCATCATATAGAATTTGAACCGCACATGATACCAGAATAAATTTGGTATTTTTGGAAAGCTGAATATTCTAGGAAACTTGAGGATAAAGTTTTATTGGTTTTAAATGAACATAAAAATGTTGAGAGTCAATTAGGGACAAGCACTATTTTTGGACTGAAATAGAAAGTGAAAGTAGATTTTTAGACCACATGGACTTCAGGTTGAGCGTTTTTTCTTATATGCAATGAAACATATTGTGAAATTTTGACAGAATGTTCGGCCAGTGCATTTTTATAGGGGACAGAAGTGTCACTTAATTTGAAACAATGGTAAAATTTCTAGGATAAGTCAAAATTATCAAATTTTAATATAGCCGAAGAGTAAAAAATCTATGGTGGTCCTACACCTGAAGAGGCCATAGACAGGTATATCAACTTCTATTTCTTTTGATAAAAATGGTACTGAAAGAAGGTAAATCACCAAGACTATCATTTTAATTGCTTATCAAAGCCAAAACCTATAGTGGGGGCCAAATTTCAGCCTAAATATGGTATTATGTAATATTGTATGAAATTATGGAGTCTGCAGTGGTCCGTGCTTAGTAGAATGTGCTTTAATTTAAATAAACTCCTGTTTTAGGTTTTGGATGTAATGAAAGGGTCAAAATGTATAAAACTAGAACTGGTAGAGATTCTAGTATGCAGAAAAATAGTGTATTTAAGATGAATTTGTCAATTTTACACCTGCGGCTTAAGTCGGTTACATTGTTGGCATGGGTTAATACTAAAATTATTTATTTTCTAATCTGATGATTGCTAAGGGTAAATTTGTTAGTAAACTAGTAACCATATGCAATAATTGTACTTGTTAAGATAATTGGGCCTTGAGATGATGGTACTTCTGTCAAAAATTCCTTAAACATGAGCAGTAATGGGAAATTGGCCAATTTTTGCAATTTCATACCAAAGCAAGATATAATTTTGTTTCTTTGTATGCCAGTTTGAACTTTAGTGGTTTTTTTTTTAGTAAGGAATGTTCATTTAACTATTAAGCTTAATGGAATAGTGAACGCATTTAATGAAATTCATAAAATTTTAGTCTCAGTTTAGAAACTATTAATGTACACCTCCAAAGTATAGTACAACTGAATATCAATAAATTTAAATTTGAACTCAAAAACTTTCTCAGGATGTACTAGGTGCATAATTAGGACAGTTTCATACTATTTTTCTTAATTGAAATGTATTTCAAGAGATAAAAGTCTTATCCCAACAGTTTGAAGGTACTCAGTATCTCTCACTTTGTAAAAAGGGGGGGGGGGTGTGAAATTAACTAAAAAAGATGCAAAATTTATGATAAAATTATGTAATTAGTGCCTTTCTATGTGTGAAATAAGTCCATTTGTGTTGGATGTATATTGCCAAGCTTGCTATTTACATCTGCAACTAAGAAATTGAAAAATTAAGGAATAATGCATTTCTTGATCACCAAGCTAATTTTTCATGATAACGCGCATATGAGGTCTTTGTATGTTTTCATGCATTTCTTGAAAACCGCTGAAAGGAATTCAACAAAATTTTAGAATTTGTTTCGACTAACATAAATCTAAGACCAGGAAAAAATTTATTTCATTTGTTGAACAAAAACATCTTCTTTAGGTGTAGGACCACCAAATACCGGGAACCAGTCCAGAGGTTGTACGTAAAAGTAGTACTAGTCAACAGACAGGTTCACTCTTGCATCATATAGAATTTGAACCGCACATGATACCAGAATAAATTTGGTATTTTTGGAAAGCTGAATATTCTAGGAAACTTGAGGATAAAGTTTTATTGGTTTTAAATGAACATAAAAATGTTGAGAATCAATTAGGGACAAGCACTATTTTTGGACTGAAATAGAAAGTGAAAGTAGATTTTTAGACCACATGGACTTCAGGTTGAGCGTTTTTTCTTATATGCAATGAAACATATTGTGAAATTTTGACAGAATGTTCGGCCAGTGCATTTTTATAGGGGACAGAAGTGTCACTTAATTTGAAACAATGGTAAAATTTCTAGGATAAGTCAAAATTATCAAATTTTAATATAGCCGAAGAGTAAAAAATCTATGGTGGTCCTACACCTCAAACAAACTAAATCACGTTTCAAAGTTGAGCGTATGCAAACAGTTATACAATTGTATTGATTAAAGCGCAAAAATGATATCGATGATCATAATTCTCCCTCCATTTTAGAGAGCATAAGTGTGAAAATATGCGGTACGATGTCGGAAAAAACCCGAAAAATATCCGGAAATTTACGATTGGGAAATTTAAGTCAAAATTGGGAAAAAAGAGGCAGTTTTTTCCATTGGGAAAGGTGCCGATATTCGGCACTAAATAAAAGGGAGGAAAAGCCCTGAGATGCAACTTGTAAAATTTCTTTTGTTGCTTATCTATTAGTGTTTTGGCATGTTTCTTGAAGTTCCTTGTTTCATAATGTTCAGTATTTATACATTGCATAAAGCAAAAGAACCTTAATGAAAAAAAAGTTTGTTTAAAGTGTTCATTACTGTACATATCACACTGAAATAAACGGAAGGACCACACAAATGTTTTGAGTATTAATTTCTTTGAAGTTGAAATATTGGCTGGTTTATAATTCTTGTGTATACAAGTTTAGTAATGAAGTAATGATTTGTTTCAGTATTACGCTTTAAGACGTCTTACGAATAATATTGACTACCGTTACGCCAAACTTCTTTAAATGTTTTCAGTAGTAAACCTGTACACCTGTAAGCGGCTAACTGATTCATACCTATGTCAAAATATTAATAATTCATGCTTCAACAGGCGTTATCAATGAATGTTACATTGTATACCGTGACAAGTGTAATTCTATTTTTCCTGTCCCGTTATTTTGTTATTTCAAATTTTGTCAAAAGACGTTAATAAATTGCCATTGAAAGGTTTGGTACATATGTGTCCTTTTGTAACCAATAATTCCATTTAAATGGGTGGAATTTATGTGTATTGTTTGTAAATAATGTAGACTCACGGAAACCATATAAGTTTGACATGACCATTTAACATTTTCTTATGTTAGATTGATTATTAATGATATTCATAATGTGATATTGGTCCTACCTGTAAATATATATTAGATTGTAGTGTTTGGTTTAATTGATCTTTGTAAATTTTGTAAATGGAACAAGATAGAAAATAAATATTAATTATTTTCATTCTTTCACATTGGCAGTGTGAATTAAGGAAAACATCCTTAATGGTAATGAATTAAAACAATTAAAGTTTCAACACTTGCTGCACTCTTGTTTAATTGTCTCTTCAAGGAGACAGCAGTTGGATCTACGTTTAATTAAATCAAATTGTGTTTTACCTGTTATGTCCAAAGTTTAATATATAACACAAAACTAGACTGAAGAGTTAACTAATATAACTTCTTTCAGCTTCTTGCTGAAGACATGCTGTAAAAATCTTCAGGAACATAGATCTCTACATTAAACAGAAAAAAACCAAGTTTTATAACCAAGTATATTATACATGTTTTTTTATTTGGAGTTATTTTTTGTCTGTATTAAATATTCATGGCATTAACATCTTTTTAGAAAACATACATGTATACTGTATCAGATGTTACCTGAACAGAGCAGACAAGTACATGTTCATTTAACCATATTTAAAAAGATTTCAGGCTTCTTTTTCATTTGATCTTACTAAAATTTGAATATAAAGAACACAGATCAAGTTTATACAGAGAAAGTGTCATGGCCTGACAGTCAAAACTGAATAATTACATTGCTGGACTATCACAGTTTTATCTGTAAATACCTGATTTTGAATAAGTTTTTGTGATCAACAACTTGGTGTGAAAATAGACCTGGTTAATCCTAGATTATCTTAATCCTATAATAATAAATCATTCTGACTTAGTGAAGTAAAATGTAACCTTTGTGAAATTAACATTCATTTTAAGATTACTGGTTGTATTACTTTAATTAATTATGTTGGGCAGACATTTGAAACACCTTATGATGCCATAAATAACATTGAGGTACAGACTAGTGCTAGTATACCCATACACTGCTTGATCCAGTTATGAAATTTTGTTTAAATGAATATGTTATATAGCATATATTTTTTATCTAAATAAAAAGATTTTGAACCTCGACACAATTTTTCCAAACCCACTCCCAGTCTCAAATATATCTGTTCACAATACAAAGACCAATATCTCTACTATTCTAAACAGCTGTTCTAATATATGACTAAATTAGAGAATGTTTATTCTCATGATACTTTTTTTGTAGTATGAATGACATGACAGTCTGTAGTTTGCCCATCACAAAGGATTGTTTGTTAGATAAACCTCCAATTTTTTTACCCTTTTTTTGACCTGCATGCATTTTTCATTAAGTTGAGCTTCTTTTATGTTTACTTAAAAATTTATTCTAGTTTTTCCATCATGCTTGAGAAATTCCTAACCCCTGGAAAGCATAAATGTAGCCAGTTTTTATTTGTCAAACAAAATTTGTAGATTAGTAATTTGTTTTTTATTTGAAGAATATTACAATGTTTGACGAATTCATTGATCGATATTTATTGTTAGGAGCCAGGAAAGTTTACTTGCCAGGTGATCTATTGATGGAATTTATCATTTAAATATATATTTTTGAGCTGGATGGATTTTAAATTTACTTTTGATTGTTGAAATGCTATTATGCATTATTTTAAAATTATTTTTTGTTCAGAGCTCTCTGACATTAATTTTGAAAATCTAATGTAGGCTTGAAAACTATTGTACTAGTATATGATTTTCATTTGACTGGAAGGAATACATTTACTTGGTATATACAAAGGAAAAGAATTTTTGATGACTAGGATAAAGAAAAAAATTTTGTGTTACCATGTAAATTAAATTTTGTTGTAAAAAACACAAATAGAACTATTACTATGCTTTATACATGCAATAGTTTTTACCTTATTTGAAAGACAACAGTTGATATCTTGGAAAATTTATTGTAATTTGAAGATTTAACCTGTGCAGTCTTGTCAGGTGTTTATTTGTGAAAATCTTAGAGAGTTGTAACAAACTTCACATTTATTACAGATGAGGGTTTGTTTTTGATCAATAAATTTTGACTTGGATTTACATTGCAGTTACATTAAGAGTAGTCGCAATACAGTTCGTGCCAAATTTTAAGAAATTTTTTCCAAACAACACTCGAAGTTTCACTGGGATAAAACTGTACAGTAAGGAGTTTATGGTTTTATAATCATAGACATAAATTGGAGGGTTGTTAGTTTTGATTTCTCCAATATATTGTATCATACACACACCTAAGGCGTTTGTAAATACATGTAGTACCCAATCATTCTGGTCAGATTCAAATTTGTAAAACAGTTTTTCGGATGTCCACATTTTTTTTTAATTGACAGTTAAACAATGTATTCTTGTTGATTTTGACTAAGATATGTACCTTTAAGATGGAATAAATTACCAGTACATTATGTAAATAATGTGTATTTGGTATTGTTTGAACACACTAAATGATTTAGTGTTTAGATCATGCCCCAGTGATCACATTATTTGAAAACATTTCCTTTAATCCCTGCATTCCAACACTCTTATTCATGCTTAAAGCTGATTTGCTAAAGGGAGATAATCTTCTTAATGACTTTGGGCTCTTTGTTTCCAAATCCAATTATATATTAAATAAGTTAACAGCTATATGTTGACGTCTCATAAATTAAATTTTTAATATAGTGTTTTGTTAGGTCTAGAATTCAGATGTACAGATGTACTTAAATTAGAAATAGTAGACTAGTTCTGTTGATACACTCATACATTCACAGTGAAATGTGCATTTTTATAATCCACCTCTTAAACTGAAAATGTAAATATCACGAATATGTCATACATTTTCTATCCTTATTTGTATTTTTACTACAATCTTATTGTAATCTCAGTACAGTAATATGGTTCATCCTCCTAAGGCTGATTGTACTCTCGAAACCATGAAAACAATGATCAGTAATATGGTTTCTTCTCCTACCAGTAAGGCTGATTGTACACTAGAAACCATGAAAACAATGATCAGTAATATGGTTTCTTCTCCTAAGGCTGATTGTTCACTTGAAACCATGAAAACAATGATCAGTAATATGGTTTCTTCTCCTAAGGCTGAAAGTACACTAGAAACCATGAAAACAATGATCAGTAATATGGTTTCTTCTCCTACTAGTAAGGCAGATTGTACACTCGAAACCATGAAAACAATGATCAGTAATATGGTTTCTTCTCCTAAGGCTGATTGTACACTTGAAACCATGAAAACAATGATCAGTAATATGGTTTCTTCTCCTAAGGCTGATTGTACACTCGAAACCATGAAAACAATGATCAGTAATATGGTTTCCTCTCCTAAGGCTGATTGTACATTTGAAACCATGAAAACAATGATCAGTAATATGGTTTCTTCTTCTAAGGCTGAAAGTACACTAGAAACCATGAAAACAATGATCAGTAATATGGTTTCTTCTCCTACTAGTAAGGCTGATTGTACACTCGAAACCATGAAAACAATGATCAGTAATATGGTTTCTTCTCCTAAAGCTGATTGTACACTTGAAGCCATGAAAACAATGATCAGTTATATGGTTTCTTCTCCTAAGGCTGATTGTACACTTGAAACCATGAAAACAATGATCAGTAATATGGTTTCCTCTCCTAAGGCTGATTGTACAACATAAACCATGAAAATAGTGATCAGTAATATGGTTTCTTCTCCTAAGGCTGATTGTACACTCGAAACCATGAAAACAATGATCAGTAATATGGTTTCCTCTCCTAAGGCTGATTGTACAACATAAACCATGAAAACAATGATCAGTAATATGGTTTCCTCTCCTAAGGCTGATTGTACACTCGAAACCATGAAAACAATGATCAGTAATATGGTTTCCTCTCCTAAGGCTGATTGTACAACATAAACCATGAAAACAATGATCAGTAATATGGTTTCCTCTCCTAAGGCTGATTGTACAACATAAACCATGAAAATAGTGATGAGTAATAAGATGTCTACTTCTGATAGTAGCAAATGTAAATGACCTCCTAAACCATGAACAAAGTAGTCAGTTGAACTGTTCATACCTGTAACAGTAAGAGTAAATATATGTACCACATAAGGAAGGAAAATAGTGGTCAGTTATATCTTCCTAAGTCTGATTGTACCTCATTTGTACTTTATCTGCTTATTAAACTGTTGGTTTTGATACAGGAAAAATTGTGGTATCCTCAATAAATCCATCAGTCATTTTGATTACCACTAATACATGTAGTAACTATTTTATTCCTCTAACATATTATTTTTTTTAATTTCTAGGATGTACTTCAACAGATACTTATTGTAAAGTTACCAAACTTTCAGCTGATCTGTAAAGAACCAGAGAAAGGTATGTATTTACAATCAAGGTGGTATTCTGGTATTGGTTCCCACCAGAGAAAGGTTTGTATTTACAATCAAGGTGGCATTCTGTTCTTGGTTCCCATCAAAGAAAGGTATGTATTTACAATCAAGGTGGCATTCTGGTCTTAGTTCCCACCAGAGAAAAGGAGGTCTTTAAGATAACTAAGAAATTTGGGTCTTGATATCCCCACAGAGAATGGTAGTTACATAGTTATAACCAAAGTGGAATTTAGGGTTAGGTTCATCAGTTTAAGTTGTTAGATGTAAACCTTCACTTTTTTTCTGAAAAAAAAACACAATGCTGTAAGGTTTGCCAAATTTAGCAGTCATTTAAAATCTGTTAGAAACTTTATAAGAATCACAAATTTTCTATGATGTTTCAACTGAAAGAAAAAACTGTATCCTTTATTTTACCTGTAAAAAGACTTCTGTTACAAAAATCCTGTATACGGTCTGAATATCTTACAGGAATTTATCACTGAAACATATTTAACAAAACAATTGTCAGATCTGGACTAGATACTAACATGGATATTGGAATCACACTAACATAAAAATTTAAAGGATCAAGGAAAAATCAGGCTATGTTTCTGTTTTTCTTGTTACAATATCTGTAAATGTACATGTATCAACAATCATTCATATTTAATGGAATTTGAACTATGTAAATATCTGAATGTACTTAAGAACTAATCCACTGAAGCATAATTTATAAGTTGTGAAATTTTCTATATATTTATGGTATACTGATGTACCTGTGAAATGTAATGTTTTGGACCATTTAACATTCATTTCACCTTTTCATAGTTTTCATGGTGTACTGGAACTGTACCCAATGTAATTAAATTATCTATTATTTATCCCAAGATAGTTTGGTTTATATGCTAAATATAACAGCACAGCACAAAGTGCATATATTATACAATTACTGCACTTGAACGAGATCAATATGAGGTTTTATGGAGCAGGGTAGAATAATATTGAACGAGGCGAAGCCAAGTTCAATATTATTCTACCCTGCTCCATAAAACCTCATATTGATCGAGTTCGAGTGTAGTAATTGTTTTATTACATAATTTATTGAGTCATGAAATGGAATATATTATGCCCGAAAGTGACTGTCTTTCATAATATTTATTTATCAAAAATCGGTAAAATATCGACATAATCCATGACGAAATGTTTGCGTTGATTATTTCTTGTATAATGTCCCATCCTCAGTCCTTGCTAATGCGTAAAATTTACGTAGATTTGAGTCTAATTCCTGAGGGTCCGCCATTTCAAAACTAACTGACATATCAGTTTCACGTAAATATTTGGAAAGAAAATAATCGCTTGCTCTTTCGATTTGCGAGTGTTGACAGCATCTTTTTTCTTAATGATTTCATTAATTTCCAAGTTAGTAATATCTGCAAATCTTCGCTTATTAGCACCAGAACTATCCGCATTACGTTCACTAATGACGTTACAACGTTACCATGTTTACAAACAACAATATAATCTGAACATCAGTCAGAACGATAATTTTGATTGGTTTAGGGGATTAAAGAAAGAAGATTTGATTGGCTATCGTATTTCCGTTGGGGGAAACAGCACATGCTAGGTTTTTTCATTCATAAATTTTTCACGAGAGTGCAATATGGTTTTTTATTGAGTAGAAAGAGTTTTTTGCAAACCAATATGATAGGAAATGGAAAGTCACGTGTATTGGTTTAGGCCAATAGGAAAAAGGCAAAAATATATATTATGTAATAAACATGTTTATGGTAGTTTTTGCGAAAACCAGATATTATAATGAAATAAATTGCAACTTTTTAATATCCATTATACAGTTTTTCTGCAACCAGTAAAGTTTTTGCGTTAGGGTCTAAAAAATTTAAGTTATATTAGTATTCCAGCCATTTGGTATAATTAACATCTGTTTAGACATTGGACACCATTGACAATAGAATCCTATTCATTGCTGGATCTCTGTATAGCAAAATGTTGTTTGTTTAAAATGACAAGATTTTAGAACATGATACAACCATAAAATAAAGAGGTTTATGATATCTAAAGACATTCATAAAGATGTAACATTATCTTACAAGTTTATACCTGTAAAAATTAAGTCAGGTCAACAATGTTTTACATAATCTGTGTGTAGATTTAAATTCTGATTTATAACATCCTAATATACAGACTTCATTGTTGGGATAATCTGAACATTTTAACATAACACATGGGCTTATCAGTGATTCTCTGATAAAAAAATCACACTGGTTTTGTACTGAAATATTTTCTTTAAATGTTGAATGGACTGCATTGTAAAGTTCATGAAATATTGCTCACCCTTTTGTTGTTTAATCTTTTTGAGAATAATAATCATTTTTGTTAGGATCTGTCTATTTATCTGCTCTGAACTTTTGTGAGAAAAAGAAAATTATGCTAATTTAGCAATGGCTGCAGTTTTTGTTCAAGTACAATACAAGAATTGTGGGCTATAGTTCCTTAATCACAATGCATTCATAAAAGAATTTTCACCAGTTCACATGTGCAAGGTTTGGACTAAAGGGTATTTAAATAAATAATTTATATAATATATTTATATATAAGAAGCATTTTCTCTTAAATGAGGTGAAACATAACTCCCAAAGTAATAAATTTATTAATTGTTAAAAATTGATTTAAAAGTAATAAATAGCAGTAGTGGTAATGTTTGGATGAATGATTTTCAGAAAAAAAAATAGAAAGAAAATTGATGTCAGTGCCTCCTCATCAAAGTTGTATTGTTAAGTTTTCTTTTAATTTTCTTTTAAATTTCATGGATCATTGATTAACAGTACAACTTAAAACCACAAAATGGTGTATTACTAAAAGGTGTATAAAGGAACAAAAAATGTGTATTATACAAGTTCCATTTACTAATAATATGTGTCTACTTTACAGAGACCAGCCTTACAGAATTAAAGAAGGTCTTGTTACTGATTCTGGGTTGTGCTGTACAATGTGACAAGAAAGAGACTATTATTGAAAACATTAAAAGTCTTGAGGTTCAGGTCCAACATGACATTGTGGAACTCATCAAAGAGGTATAACCATCTGTACTAATAGAAGTCATGCGGAGATCATTAACAATATAGTATAGATATAAAAGGTGGTTCTGAGAGACACTTGTGGCCTTGGGTAGATAACTTATGTATACCCATCTGTACTAATAGAAGTCAGGTAAGGGGGGTTCTGGGAGACACTTGTCTTGGGTAGATACACTAATTAGGTATAACATTCTGTACTAATAGAAGTCATGTACTATGTAGAGATCATTTAAAATATAATCTGCAATCTGGTGTTTAGGTATATAAGGCGGTTCTGATAGACACTTGTCTTGGGTAGATATATTATTATGTATAACCATCTGTACTAATAGAACTCATGTAGAGATCATTAAAAATATAATTTGCAATCTGGTGTATACATCTAAGGGGTGGTTCTGAGAGACACCTACCTTGTTATGTATGATATAGAAAAGCTCAAAATGCAGTGGCATATTTTTGTTTAAAGTTAATGCCTACCAGCATGTTACAATGAAGTGGAGCACAACTTAACATATAGTTGGGCTGTAACTGAATAAAATTCTGATTTTTTTTAACATTCAATACAAGCTTTTGTCACTTTATTTCACAATAATTTAAACAATTAAAGAATTTTGTAACTTTCTGTTTACATTTATTATTACTATATGTGGTTGCAATATAATAGCCTGATTCTATATGTCAATTTATTACTCTGATGTTGATAGCGATAACAAGACAATAGAACACTAAGTAGGCATTATTAAGCTAATAAGTTTCTGAGTATGAATTAAACAGCTTAAGATTGGCAGCTGGAGAGGCAGTAATCAGCTTATGGATGGCTGCAAACCCTGGCTAATCATTAAATAAATGTCTGATATAAAATAAATACTGACATAGGCAAGTTTAAGGAAAGATTGTTAAATCAATTAAGTACTGAAAGAGTTATCCTCAAGATGGTCACACATTCTATAATATATATAACTTATACTTTCATGTATTGGTGATTTGACACCATATTAAAACCTCCACTATTTTTTACAAAGCTCTGCTAGGCTAATAATTGAAGAATGACCATTCATCTACATCAATGCTATGAATTTGCCATTGTTTGATTCTTAATTTTATATTATTGAGGAATGAAGCATTGAGCAAGGATCAAAGGAATATACATGTAGTTAAAAGTCAATGATTTTACCATCTTAAATACACTTAACAATTGTTCTGATAATCATATGCTATAAAATTGTCAGCAGTCATTTAATGTCATTCTAATTGAAATTCACACCCTTTCATAAAGACCATTATTTGTGAACCTTCTGATGTCCATTTGGGCAGAGATGATTAAGTGCATCAGTATTGTAATGGCTTAGCCCAATGTTTGAATGTAATCAGAATTTGGCTAATCACCAATAATTGAGTTTGTGATTAGATTGCTGTCAGATCAGTACAGATATAGATGTCTATCACACTATCCACCTATTAGTACACCCCTATTATTTACCTGTAATCTATTACCTGCAGGAATTGATCCTAATCGATAGTACTATATAAATAACAAATCAGATCTGTAATTATTGGACTACAATCTGAGTTCAAAGGAAAGAGTTTTTAGACACTTCATTTAATTTTGATGGATCATTGATAAACTTCTCCCTTGTAGCAATTTCTAGGATAATTGAAATAACAAAGTTTTGTGTTTCTTTGTGGTCAATTATTTATACAGTAATAAAGATAAGGTTTCCTTTGTAACAGTGAAATAGAAATAGAAATGGGGTAAAAGACATCATTAATTAATGATCATTTTTATTTTTTATTATATCTTGAAATTTTAGATAAAAATAAAGTTGATCTAGAATATAATTAAGCTACCCATTTGATAACACACCAAACCTGCATTATGTCTTTACCCACCCTGCCCTACCCCCTTTCCAAAAAAGATAGGAGAAAAAAACAGACAAAACACAAAGCAGATAAAGTCTCGTTTCAATGTAAAAACAAATGGACAACTAAATATAAGGAAATTTCCATAGAGTTTGAAACTGACATACATTATTCAGGCAATCTGTCTTTGGACAGGGTAGTACTTGAGTACAGTTTAAATACCTCTGCCTATATTTAATTATAAATAAGAAATGGGTTATTACATGTAATTTTACAACTGATTGTCTTAACGAGGTTAATGTAGTGGATGCAGTCTAAATTATTCAAAGAACATAAAGACCTAACATTTTAATTGAAATAAAATAATAACATCAAAGACGTAAAGATCTGTCTGGCAGGGAAGTAAGACATTAAAAAATATGTAAGAATCCAGATTACATGGAGCAACTTGC
The DNA here is from genome assembly GCA_944474755.1 of Limnoperna fortunei. Lineage (NCBI taxonomy): Eukaryota > Metazoa > Mollusca > Bivalvia > Mytilida > Modiolidae > Limnoperna > Limnoperna fortunei. The sequence goes on along the minus strand of OX104113.1, from coordinate 20,078,323 downwards.
CATTTTGAAAAAATAATTTTCTAATTTAAATTTGTATTGGGGGCCTCGGTGGCCGAGTGGTCAAGGTAGTTCATCTACTATTGATCATGTGGTCTGTCAACACGGAGATTGCGGGTTCGATTCTCACTGCAGGCAGGGTGTACTCAACTCCAATCTTAATTGACAAGGATTGCCAGTTTTCCTACCGCAGGCCGGGGGTTTTCTCCGGGCACTCCGACTTCCTCCCCCAATAAAAACTGGACGCCATGATATAGCTGAAAAATTGCTCAAAGTGGCATTGAAACACCATTAAACAAACAAACAAAACATAAATTTGTATTGAGACAAAATACTTTGACATTTCTTTAACATGCACTATTGAACCTTTAACTAGCTTTAAACTAGGTCTAAAATACTCTGTAATTTACATAATTAAATAATGAACCATAGTTTGTTGTATATGGTATGGGTCGTTGCTAGTTCACAGCTGAAGGGAGTTACCTGCTTGAGGCAATTGTGTGATACCTATCAGTAATTAAGTTTTGATAAATATGTTAATAGGTAATCAATTAAAATATGCCTTTCAGTATATCATTTCACTGTCAATTTCATTACAATGTCATATTGATTTTTCTGGTAGAACTATTTCTGGAATGCCAGCATGCTATAATACTAGACCAAGATAATTGAATTCTTTGGAAATCCCTCATTTTGTTTAACTTGGCTGCTGTGGATAAATTAATATGCCAAAATATACATAAATTTAGCGTGTTTCACAGAAAAAGCAGATTTTAATTCCCGATAAAATGCCAAGTGCATTGAAAATGCAACATTGATTAACAATTTGCAACATCCTCCAATGTGTCTACAATTATAAAATTGGCACGAATCAATAAAGATTTTGATTAAGGTTATTTATGTTGAATAATTTGCCAACTTTAGAGCTTTTGATTTCAAAAGTAATAACTACATACCTGTAAATTTCAAAATGTAAACAAATGCATTAATACGAACCTTGTAGTAAACAAGCATTTAAATGTCTTTTCACGACTTTTGTTTGTATTAAATACATTAACATGCAATTGCTGCATTCAATCTGATGTTACCCATCTTATATTTCCTTCAAGATATCTACCTTTGTAAGACAACACTGGACAGTGTTGACAATTGTTCATACATGTACCAACAAATGTTTACATGAAAGCATATGGTCTATTTTTACTTTTTTTATTCGAAAATAACAAAACTTGCAACAGAATAATTTTGGGGATATTTAATACTATTAAACTACATGTAAAACAACTAACTTCATGCCACATGTAAAACATGTATATCTCTGCACAGAGAAGCTCATTGTTGGAATTGTATACATATACCTGATATATATCATGAACAACAAATAAACTAAACTAATTATATATCAGTGACCTAACATTATATATTCCTGCCAGATGGTTAATCTGAAGGATAAAAATAATAGAATCTTGGATATTTGTTCATGTGAACAATAATTTTCAAACATAATGTAAATAAAGCTATCCTATATTTAAGGTAACAGATGACTCAGAATTCATTATGCATATGGAACCTACAGAACAATTAGAAACATACACAGAAAAAATGTTCAACCATGTAACAAGGCTTATTAAAGAAAGGGATGATTATTTTGAGGTAATGAGTTGAATTTTAGGCAGTACATAATAATACCAAGGATTTTAATTTGCTTTGAAGAGACTGACTATAAAACTAAATATTTACCAATATACAACAAAATACAAGTAATCTGAGATAATTTGAGAAATGTCATTGTAGTTAAACAATGTTCTGTTGCAGTTCAGACATTTTTCCTTAATCTTCCAATTACTAAAGTAGATTACCATCAATAGATTTCCAACTGTCAACTCAAATAATACAAGGCAGAAAGTGATTCAAAAACAATTCCATTTCTGACTGTTGACTTGTATAGTTTGGCTATGGTATAGTGAAGTTGGACATGGGAAAGTACCTATTTTGTGTAACAACTCTTGCTACAGTTTTCTAACTTTACAGAAAGATATTCACACAAATTGAAGTTGTGCACCTGATTTTATGGAACAGCAAAAGAAAATTTGCCCATTAAAACAAACTTTTCTTATTATACTACATTTAGCTTAATCAATTTCTTGTACAGTTTTCGAGACGGACACTTTTTTCGAATTACATTTCAGACTTTAAACATTTAAAAAAAATTCTGACGACCTTTATAAATTGTTTCCTCTAACCTAGTACATATATGGATACATTCTTCATTGCAGATTTTGGCAGAGTTGGCTCAGGAACGAGATTTCTACCAAGCTCAGATGCAGGGTAATACAGCTCTACCACTGAGTCCACCGACCAGTCCAGAGAAACACCATATGGTGGTAGAGCTAGCTGATTGTAAAGCCAAGATACGAAAGCTAAGACAGGAATTGTTAGTAGTTGTAAAAAACAATAGATTAATTGCTAAAACATTTATTTGTTCATACAACTAAAAAAGAATCAAACTTGTATGTTTAAACCTGTTCCAAAACCTATATTTCTCACACCTCAGTATGTGTGCAGTGACATAATGAAACTCTTTTAGTCAGTAGTGGTTATAAAAGTTTTTTGTAATGGAACCTATCATATATATTTAAGATATGCCCAGTCTTTTGCACAAAGCATTTTTTGCTGGATGGTGAACATCCCGCAGTGAATTCCAAATTGTTGCAAATTCTGTTAAAAAGAATTAAAAAAGGGATTAAAATGCTGCATGATAAACGTCTACCAGTGAATTACAACTTGTTGCAAATTTTGTTTAAAAGAATTAAAAAGGGATTAAGTTTGCTGAACTAAAACTATAAAATTATTATTATCAAGTAACAATATGTGAAATCTATGAGCTACTATGAGTAAACCGTGTACCAATGTTATTTTTATGATTTGCTTATCAAAACTTTTCATATCGGAGTACTATTTACAACTTAGACACCTATCTTATTTATATTATAAGAACTGAATGCATGGGGTTAATTTTTTAATGCATATAAAGTGATAGTGAAATAATGACATTTATTCCTACAAAAAAATTTCATGAATATTAAAATATTGTATCAATTTCAGAAGAGGTTTACTTGTGAACTTTTGGGCAGTGTTCAGACTTGTTATAATATTCTTGCTTCTATTTAAGGGAGGACAAACAGGAGATAATCTCAGATATTCAGGTGGAGCTAGATGACCATAAGGGGACAGTCAGCAAACTTAGGAGCGAGGTAAAAACAAAATGTGTCAACATATTTTACACGTATTAAAATGCATAATACATTAAACAACATCACTCATAGTACACTAGAAAACTTAAAAAACAACATAATACAAATTCCAAAATAGGTTAAATAAAAAGAACTTAAAACCATCATGTGTTTCAACATGATATTTTAAATTTATTATTAAAACAGCGTATAGTCAGCATTTACTATCTAAGTTCAAATTTTCACAAAATATCTGAGATTAGCATATCATCAGAGTCCAATTTGGCTGTGCTTTTTTTAACAGTTTTAACTAGAGTATGTAGTTTATTCTCTGAAAATGTCATGTATTTGTAAAGGTTTATTTATTTATTGTGTTTGTAATTAAAAAAATGGTAAATAGTACATTGTTTTATAGTCTATTTTAATCGTTGGAAAAATGAATACTCATAAATTTCGAAAACCAAAATAATTTTGTCAGCTTTCATTAATCAACAAAAGCAAATAAAACAAAAAAGATTACAGGTTTAATTTAATCCCTCAAAGATTGCAATTAAAAATCCATCTTAAACAACTTTAGGTTACTATAGCACTAGCTAGTGTTAATTAATATGAAAATACCGCATATAGCACAACAACAAAATGGTGACTGCCAGTGACAATAATCAACAGGTTATTTACATATAATCTGCACCCTTACTTTCAAGATTAAAAGAAAAAGACAGTGGACAATACAAGCCTTTCTATGGTAAATGTATCACATTCATAAAACATGTAAAAATCAATATAACTTCAACTTGAACTGACTACAATGTAACATTGTTTAAGTTCACCTAAATAACTAAACATCGGATTGTGTATTTTGAGACAAGAGAAATGTTTACTGAAGCATTTAATGTATGGATTCAGATGTAAGCATGATAAGCAAGTGTGTAATATTTGTGAAGTTTGAGTCATCATTAAATGATACATTCAACCTAATCTTGGTACTTTAGATATACAAATAATTCATTATTCCACCTGAAAAAGTATTTTTCAAGACATTATTACTGTATTCTGGTAGACTGCCTATGTACATTTTGTTTGCTCCAATGAGTTTAACTGTAGGTCACTATAATCAGATGGAGAGTAAATGATTGACAAGTGATTTATTGTGCTGTGAAATTCTTAAGATACACACAAAAAGTTTAAAATGTTTATACCTGAAAAGTGATTTTTGTGCATTGTTGCTTCCCATAATGGATATAGGTTATTTTACCTTCCATCTGTCTGTAACAGAAATTTCCCTCACAGTTTTCAAATCAACTAGAGGATGTTGAATCCTGATATTTTGCATATTGTTTTTTCCTATAGTCCCATATGGTGGAAAGGGATTTTATGCTCCTTGGTCATCTACTTCCTGTTTACCAAATACTTAGATTTTTACACATAGTTCACATAAATGCACAATTTCCATCGCAGTTTCCTAAGCAACTAGAGTATGCAGAAGCCTGATAATTTGCATATTTCTTGATCCTATTGTCCCATATGGTGTAAAGCAATTTTGTTCTCCTTAGTAATCTACTTCCTGTTTAACAAATACTTAGATTTTTACACATAGTTGAAATACTTGCAAAATTTTGGGGAAAGCGGGGGTATCACTAGTGAGCATTAGCTTTGCATGAACATGCCATATGTTAAAATTAATTTTCAGAACTCTCCGACTTCTACTACCTTTTTACAGACTGTCAATTGTCAGCCATCTGTTACCATTTTGTATAAAATTGGGCGTTTCGTCAAGAGCATTATGTGATTACAGTAATACTCATGGGTGAAAGTTTTCCGGATTTTTCCGGATTTCCAGTTTTTTGGGTTGCTCTTGGGCCGTTTTTGTGATTCATGCAATTCCGTTGAGAAATTTTTAACAGGGGTGAGGTCTAAAAATTGGTCTTGTGAAATAGAAAAATAAAATTGATAAATCTATCGGAAATATCGATTTCAATGACTGATTTAGTCGTGGATTAATATTTTTTCTCAAAAGACGCGATCGCAATCGTGGGTTGTAGTTATAAATTCGTTTTGTAAAATTTACGACATTGTCAAAGGGAGGTAATTCAATCTTATTACGACATGCCGGCATGAGGTTTCTTAATGAAAACGATGGTTCTGGAGCTTATAAAGATATAAAAAAAACGCTGGTGATCCTGAAGTACTCCAAAATCCTCAAATACCATATTTTTTAACGGGGCTTCGCCCCCTGGACCCCCACCAGGACTTTGCCCTGGGCCCATTTGGGAGCCTAGGTGGCCCCAAAAACCCCATGCCAAAATTTTCAGGATTTTCACCACATTCAACTTTCACCCATGAATACTTGTTTTGTTAATTTTTTAGCTCACCTGACCCGAAGGGATTGCTTTGAAACTTTGCACACACCATCAGTAAAATGTCCTCTGCCAAGTTTCCACAAATCATGACCTCGGACCAACCAACATGGCCACCATGGCTAAAAATAGAACAGGGGGTCAAAATACAGTTTTTGGCTTATAGTTCAAAAAGTATAACAGATACAGGAAAACCAAAGAGACTTACCTTCTTCAGCCTCAAAAGCTCTTCAAAACACTCCATTGGGTCAAAGTTGTATGACGTCTCCTTGTAGGAGTTATTGCCCTTTAATTGTGGAAATTGATGATTTTTGCCATTTTTGTCTCAAAATCTTGAAAATTATTAGAACTAGAGAAAAAGTAAGCATTGCTTAATTGTTCTGCTCTATGAGGGCAACAAAATTGGCCTTAGAGTCAAGATTGTCTGATTAACCGGTTTAAGAGTTATTCCCCTTGAACTGTTTTATTTTAATCGGTTTTAATTGATATTTTAAAATCTTCTCCTCGGAGACCACTGAAAGTACTGCTTTGAAACTTTGTACACATCATCTGTCAAATGTCCTCAACCAAGTTTGCACCAACCATGGCCACAGATTAACCAATGTGGCCGCCATGGCTAAATACAAAAAGGAGGGGGGGGGGGGTAAAATACAGTTTTTGGCTTATATTTAAAGAAGTGTAACAGATACAGGAAAACCGAAGAGACATGCCTTCATCTGCATCAAAAGCTCTACGAAGCACTCCAGTTGGTTGAAGTTGTATGATGACTCCTTATAGGAGTTATTGCCCTTTAATTGTCAAAATTGATTATTTTTGACATTTTTGCCTCAAAATCTTGAAAATTATTAGAACTAGAGAAAAAGGTTAGCATTGTTTAATTGTTCTGCTCTATGAGGGCTACAAAAATGACTTAGGGTCAAGATTGTCTGATGAACTGTTTAGGAATTATTCTCCTTGAACATTTTTTTAATCAATTTTACTTGATTTTAAAAAATCTTCTCCTCTTTAACCCATTAAAGGACTGCTTTGAAACATTGCACACATCATCTTTAGGACGTCCTCTACCAAAATTGTGCAAATCATGACACCTGACTACCTACATAGCTATGTTGGCTTAAAATAGAAAAGGGGCCTCGGTGGCCGAGTGGTCAAGGTAGTTCGTCTACTATTGATCACGTGGTCTGTCAACGCTGAGATTGCGGGTTCGATTCTCACTGCAGGCAGGGTGTACTCTACTCCAATCTTAATTGACAAGGATTGCCAGTTTTCCTACCGCAGGTCGGGGGTTCTCTCCGGGTACTTCGGCTTCCTCCCCCAATAAAAACTGGACGCCATGAAATAGCTGAAAAATTGCTGAAAGTGGCGTTAAAACACCATTCAAACAAACAAAACAAACAATAAAATAGAAAATGGGGGGGGGGGGAGAGTCAAGAGAGTTTTCGACTGATAGTTAAAAAAGTATAACAGGTACAGCAAATTTGAAGTGAACCTCCCTTCTCCCTCTAAACATCGATAGCTCCTCCTTATAGGAATTATTTCCCTTAAAAGGTCAAAATTAATGACTTTTGCAGAAGTGTTGGGCAATGCCTTATAGCACAGATAAGCTGGATAAAAAAGGGTTGTTTGGTTTCAGGTTCAGGTGAGCCATACAGGCTCTTGGTAGCCTCTAGTTTTCAAACTGCTGGACTTTATTTCTTAATTAAAACATTTGTTGATATTGTTATACACTTCATTGTTTGGTAGGTGTTGACTGCTGAAAGAAACAATAGGAATAATTGACCAGTACTGCCCAATACTTTCTATACTGTTGAACCCTCCCCCCCCCCCACATTGTTAACTACTATTGTATTTACATAATTTCCATGTGGATATACATGTATAGGTACATGACTGTAAATTTATTTGGGGATTTATTCAGTATTGTTAGATTTTTATTTCCTGTGTCAAACATATTGTCAAGATTACATTATAGTTAAACACAAATTGTTGTAGCTATATCGAACCTTTCTCAGATTTTAAATGACAAGTTTTGATGTTATTTTTTACACAACACAAACAGATATTGTGACTTAGTGAATGGTACATACTGAGCATACATGCAGTTGAAGTAAAATTCTTCGAGAAATGTAGTTGATTTTTAAATTATTTTGTAAAATTATACATAATTTTATTCAAGAATTTTTTGTTTGGTTCTTTTATAGAATAATGCATTGATTCAGGATGCCAGAGCTGCCAGACTGCTTAGAGATGAAATTGATATTTTAAGAGAGAAGGTATTTGCTGTAATTTTTACACTATATTCAAACCACTTGACTGGTGTGGAAAAAATGGTTCTTGTCACTAGTGAAAATGTGGTTCTCATCTGTTGATTGGTTTAAAATACTGATGTCATAACAGAAATAATGACCTTCCATTCCATACTAATGTCTAATTTCTCTAATCATGATTCTTAAATTATGGAATTTCAAGTCCTCACCAAGGCTCGGACTTGAAATACCATAATTTGACTATCTTGATTGGAGAAATAAAAAAATCCACTTTTACCAATGTAAGATCCTATATAACTTAATCTTTCTTTACATTGTATGAAATAATTAAATGCAAAAATTGTAATAATGTTATACATACCACTGGATATAGTTCAAAGGTAAGTCAGAAGTTAAAATATTTACATTTTCATGAGTTAAACTAAAATACACAGGAGTTACTTCTCTTGAAATGTTTGTAAGTTCTCAAACTACATGCTCTATACACATAATAATATGAGAAAATTTTAATTAAATAGACTTACATTTGTATGCCGGAGTAACTCATACATGCCATTAGAAGATTGAATTAGTTTATACAGTCAATCCTCTTTACAACGACCATGTTAGTTTCCTGCCAGCATTGACTTTAAACTGAATTTGCTTTTATAATGAATTTTTATTAATAATGAATATGAAATAGCCTTTCACACTTTTTTATTGAAGCAATATACCTGTCATCAATGGATGACAGGAATATTGCTGTTTTAATGAATTTATATTAATAATGAATATGAAATAGCCTTTGATACTTTTTTATTGAAGCAATATCCCTGTCATCGATTTATTTTGTAACAGAAATGTCATGCAAGGTTAATTACATAATAGTGAAAGGTGTTCACTTGTGCAATCAACTGTCATAAAAAGCAATACTCTTTAGTAAAAGTCAGCGTGTTTTGGTGGACGTTTTTTGCCTGACAAATAAAAACTGTTTTCTGGTCGAGTTTATGCTCTTTTTGTAGATCAGATATTTTTATCAAGTATGTAGTCATATTTCTGGTTTTTACTTAAGAGCGGAACACCACAGTGTATAATCATATCTAGCCTTGCCCGTCTTGTGGATACTACCCTCCAAAACTGTTGTATGCATTTTTCTGTAGTTGATAAATGCAGAAAACTGCATTGAAGAAAAATGTGTGTTATCTTAGAGGAGAAAAATTGAAACTAACTTATAAAGTTGTTTGTTTTCATTTATCAAATCTTAGTCCTTGAGCCATGCATTATTATTATTTCCTCTTTACCTAGGTGTCACAAACTAACTCGTATCAAACTGAGCTGTCTAAATGTAAAGAAAAGTTGAATGATCTGGAATTCTACATGTCTAGATGCAATGTAAGTATAAGTGAACTTCACTACAAATGGATTTATTTTTATTTTGAAAGTTTACATTTTGGAGTTTGAAACAGTCAATGGGAACAGTTTTATCTGCACTTCTTAACAGTAGTTGTTTTGGGATACATTTTTTAAACACTATTTTTAGCTATTTGTTACTAATATTTAATGATCAGCTATGTTTGCCAACCCTGTTGAAGGTTCTGGAAACTTGATTACACAGTGTTATACATTTGAAACTACAGAATTTGGAGCACATGTTACAAGTTATAGTGAACAGTAGAGACTAACTACTTTATTTAGGCCTGAAAAAAGCAGATTTAGGATTGAAATAAAAACAAAATTATAATTTTAATGAATAATGCACTTTTGAATTCAATTTAACAAATATATCACACAATTTTTATTTGTAATACAGTGATGTGGGTGTAACATCTTTTCCAACACAAGTGGCATAGTACTGATAATTCTGTTCCATATATTTAGGAGCAGCTTCCATCTATTGTTATTCTGTTGTACTGTATACAGATTTGATTTGGTCTCCTATTACAATGTATCTTGGAAAGCCTCTGTGGCTGTGTGGTTGTTAATGATATACTGTGACATAGATGTATCAACCTTGGGTTGAGATTTGAAATCAGATTACTGGCATGGTGGTATCTACTCCAGCCTTAATGAACAAGGGGTGTCAGTTTTCCTGCTGAAGTTTTACCAGTTACTCTTGTGTCCTCCCTAAAAAAAACTGTACCTCAGGATGCAGGGAAAAATTATTGACACTGAGTCTTCATATCCTTTCAAAATAGGCTAGTACTTGGAAAAGCATGTTCAAAATTTAATTACATTTTAAAATTAAATGAAGAAGATATTTTTTTTGTTTATTTTTAGGAACTGAGAGAAGATAATGCTATTTTAACAGAGACAAATAATATTTTAGAAGAACAAATCTCAAGCAGCCAAAAACGGGTTGAGACTGTTATTGAGTTAGAAAATGAGTTGATGAGACATCGTCAACAAGTAGAGGAAATGACTCTTGTAAGTGGATATCAGATTTTATCATAGGCTATAAAACTCTGAGATAAGATCATGTATGAACCAATTATGGGCCTAAATAAGGCATGACAAATATACAATAACAATTTATTTTTATGTTTACCATGTCTCTGTAAAAAGCTGAAGAGTTATAAACAACTCGAGTGTATTGTCAGGAGATATTAAGGCAGTGGATGTTAGTAAGGATAGTGTTTACTTTTCAAATGATGCTGTGCAGTTGAACCATAAGTACTTAATTTTGACCCCAATTCTTCATTCTGTGTATAGCACAATGCTAAAATTATCTGTAATTTGTAAAACAGAAATGAACAATGCATGGAAACTTAGTTTAATATAATAGTGTGATTCTGTGTAACAAATATTAATTCAGTAAATAGTTGACCCATTTTATTCTGAATGTTTATACAAATTTTAAGAATCCAACATTTTTGGCCAGATTTCACTGAGTGAAAATCTGGGTATTAAAATAGTGAATGTTGGGCGGGCAGCGTGCAGGCGGGAAAAATATTTTTGTAACAATTTTCTCAGCAACTACTAATCACAGCCTCTAGAAATTTGGTATGCAGCATCAGCATGGCCTCCCATTATGTGGGATTCGATTTCAGGTCTGTCGCTCACCTACTTCCTGTTAAACGAAGTCCAACCATTTCTGTCTTTGATTGATTTTTATTTTAAAAAAGGTGTACAGATTTGATATTTGTTAAATGCACTTGCAGGAAAGAGATGCTGACAGAGAGAAAATAAAGATCTTAACTGAAGAAAATGCTCAGCTACAGTTCGAGAAGAAATCTAACATGAATGAAAGCACAAACTTAGAACAGGAGTTAGAATCTGCTAGACTTAAAATTGCAGGTAATTGAAAACTAGATCGTCATTTAATGCTAAAATTGAGTAAATTAGTCTATACTAGGAGTGATCGTGTCTTTGAGGCAGTTTTTTTAGCTGACAAATGAAAACGGCTTACTGCATTTGGTCCAGCTTAGGCTCCTTTTGTAGATCCAGAAATGCGTAAATTGAATTCAACAATTATTTTCCACAGTTATTGAGTGTTTTGAAATGTGGCAGATTTTACATTATTTTGGTAGAGGGATTTGCTATAGTTTATTTTGCAGTTAAGGCGGGAAATGTCTCGCAGTTTGTCTGAATACCATTGAACCTTACAAAAGCAGACGATCTTTTTTAAAACAAGGTCCCTTTAGAAACTAAAGCGGCTGACTTACTATGTAAAATTTCCATAGCAAATGTCAAGAACAATTTGGAACATATCAACAAAAAAGGCATAATATAAAATATGGACATGTTATTGTGTAAAAAATGTTTAAATTGGATTTTACCACTACAAAGGTAAAATATAGAATAATAAAAAAATGCAAGCAAAATGGTGTGTAACTTTTAGTATAAATTTATGAGTATGCTTTCTGAAAAAAATAACATTTACTTTACACTCTTTAAGTAAAATAAGAACTAAAAGGTTTATATGTTAGGTATTTCTTTATTCGGTAAATATTTAATAAATAAAGGTATAGATTTTTACGTTTGTTTGAAGTTTTAAAACAAATTCCTTCTGATTGATTAGTAAGCATATGTTCCATTTTTGTCTCGCCTGCGACGAAAGTCGCTGGAGGCGAGACATATGTATGGGAATCCGGCGGCGGCGGCGGCGTAAACACTTGACATCTTGCTTCATATATTTGTAAGCCCAAGCCCTAGGTCCATCAAATTTGGTACAGAGGTAGCTTATGATGAGTACTTGCCAGTCAGTTACCTGTCACCTGACCTTGACCTCAATTTCACGGTCCAGCGACTACGTTAAAGTTTTTGGGTTACTGCGGTTCCTCTGTAACTACGCATAGTAGGATGACAATATTTGGTGTATAGGTTGCTGATAACTAGTACATGACTGTCTGGTAGGTGTCACCTGACCTTGAACTCAATTTCACGGTCCAGCGACTATGTTAAAGTTTTTGTGTTACTGCAGTTTCTCTGTAACTATGCAGGGTAGGATGACAATATTTGGTATATAGGTTGCTGATGAATAGTACATGACTGTCTGGTAGGTGCCACGTGACCTTGACCTCAATTTCACGGTTCAGCGACTACGATAAAGTTTTTGTATTAGGACAGTTCCTCTGTAACTATGCATAGTATTGTGACAATATTTGGTATACAGGCCGCTGCTCATAATTAATGCTACTTACGTAATGCTTATGACGAAATTTATTTGCGTTACTGATGCGGAATTCAGGCGAGACGTTTTTCTGTGTCCACACTTGTGATTTTATAATATTACCTCTGTTTGGTTTACTATTTCATTCAAAGCTTTACAAATATGTAAAGCTCCTTATCCTTCAATAGAGAAATCAGATTTAGATATTTGCTGTAAACAACAATAAATAAAATGAAATATACAAAAACAAATGTCAATTTGAAAAGTAATTAAAACACTTTTACGTTGTCAAAACTGAAGAAGAAAAACATGATGTTGTTAAGTTGTGACAGCTCTAGATGAACTGTTACATAATCACCCTGTAAAACAGTGTAAAAATGTTTACCAATTAAGATAATTAAGCAGTACAACAACCTTATCATTGTTTTTCTGTTTGTAGGCATAGGGGGAAACTTATCAGATCAGCTGACAGAAACAACAAATGCCAAAGTTTTAAGACTTGATCTTGAAAATCAAAGGTTGAGGAAAAAAATAGAAGAAATGAGAGAAAGTTCACTAATAGAAAATACTACCCTGAACTTAGAATTAGAAAAAGAAAACCAGAGACTAGCTAAGAAAATAGAAAAGCTTCAAGCAGCTTCAAATGACTCTTCACAACAATGCATAGATCTAGAACAAAACTTACATGTGGCTGTTAGAGAACGAGATAATCTCATTCAAACTTTAGACACACAGAAAGATAATTATGAGAGACAAATTAGAGAGCTGGAGATTGAGAATGATAACCTGCAACAGACAGTGAATGTTATTCGATTAAGGAATGAACAAACAAATGACACAAGACTAAAGGAATTGGAAAAAGAAAACAAACAACTTCACGAAACACTAACAGAAAAAAAGCAACAGGCTTCAAAATTAGAATTTGAAAATAAACAGATACAAAAATCATTTTCAAAATTAAAGCTTAATTCTGACCATATTTCAGAATTAGAAACTGAAAATTCACATTTTGAAAAAGAAAATTCAGAATTGCGAAAGACAATAGCTACTCTTCAGTTAACTTGTGATAAAAGTGAAAAGTTAGAGCAAGAAAATTCTGATTTAGAAGTTGAAAATAGGAAATTACAAAAATCCATTCAAAGTTTACAAGCTGCATTACAAAAGAAAGAAGGTTTAGAGCAGGAAAATATCAATCTTACAGTAGAAAATAAAAAATTAGAACGATCTTTACATTCTATGAAAAGTGCATCTTCAAGAATTGCAGAGTTGGAGAGTGAAAAGGATTTATTAAACAGGGAATTACAACAACTGAGAACTAATTTAGAAAATCTTAAAAATCAAAGAACAAAACAGGAACAAATGGAATTAGATTTGTTAGATCTAGACAATGAAAATCAGAGAATACAAAAGTCACTGGAAATAACAACAAAACGTGTGAATCAGTTAGAGAAAGACAATACAGACCTTGAGGTAGAAAATGAAAAGTTACAGAAAGCCATGGAAGAAATAAAATTGTCTAGTAAAAGATTACAGGATGTAGAAAAGGAAATGTCAGAACTGGAAAGTGAAGTTGGTAAACTACAAAACTCTAAAGCTGTGTTAGAGAAAGAAAATAAGCGATTAAAACAGTCGGTTCAAATGAAGGATGGAGCTGTGGATGAATTAACTACAAAATGTAACATTATGGAGCGAGAACATCGGAGTGCGAAACGAACATTGCAAACACAGAAAGAAACTTCAACTAAGTTAATGGAGTTAGAAAAAGAAAACAGGGAGATTCTTCAGCAGTCAAATATAGATAAGAAAACTGTGGCTACATTACGAGAGGTCAGTATCTGAAAATTTTGTTTGTTTTTATGCCTTATTGTAGAACAGTCTACTGATTTGCAGTGTGGCCAAAATGGATTCAACATAAAGACATTCTGTGACCAAAGACTTTATAATTGCCCATCATGGACTTAGAGGGAATGTAGTACAGTACGCCCAGAGTGTGTGGTCACTCAAACACTCAAATTAGAGAAATTTCTCGGTGTTACACGGTGTATCACCGAAATTTTCTCGGAGAATCACAGTGTTTCAGAGTGTTGTTATCTATCACCACCTTAAAATTAATCCCCTTGATGTACCGACTTTCGGGTGTAACACGGTGTAACACTGTGTTTTTCGGATTTTCAGGGTGTAGAAAATATATTGTATCGATTGTTTATTGCAAGCAAAGAACCAACTAATGTCTTGCTTTTCTCATTACTACATGTACAAAATTAAAAGTGTTCAATCTTCGAACTTCACGATTTTTCTTTTCAACTTTTGTTTTGCGCATGTAGAAATAACTTGTCGGTCTTTATCTATATGTCTATCTATATTTAAAAATTAATTATAAATAATTAGCGTCTTTAGTGGTTTCAACAACGTTAACAATTTGATTTATTGCAGTCCTGGAAGTCTGAGGAGAGGGAGCTGTGAGTACAATTCACAGTTCAGCTTCTTTCACTTCGCGAATTTATGCAAATCGTGCGCATGCCTGGAAACGTATTTTTTTTTTATTTATTTCTATTTGGGTCAGCATTGTATTTTCAAAACTATTTTACGTGAATAAGAATTTTTTTCAAACAGAACTGCCCCGTGCGGGATCCGGGTGGCTAAAAGAATAGACCGCAGTCGCGCTAGCTTGTCGTAAGAGGCGACTAAATAGCGCCCAGTACCCTGACCGGCGTGTCAGGTCGGTTTGCCTAAAGACCGACTGGGATGTGTGCCCCAGGTGGTTGAATGGGGTACCCCTGGCAAGCTGGGGTTGTCAGGCCATTATACGGAAAACCTGACCGCAAACCATATTAGTGCACCGTGTTGGGAAAATGCCACGTTCCTCGCACGTTAAAGAACGCTGCTGTAGTATTCGCTAGGAGTAGGGATTTCGATCCCGCTACAGGAGGCTAAATTGCCCGACCCTATCCATCCTCCCATTTGCCAGTGGCAATCTAAAATCCGTTACCCCTATTTTTCCTTATGTCCCATCCCATTTTCATTCATCATTTCATGTTCATTTTATCATCCATTTCATGTTCATCGCCTGAATATAGCTGAAATATTGCTGCTCGGGCGTGAAACACCATTAATCAATCAATCAATCAAACAGAACTTACTTTTTTTTTAATTTCGGCAATACTGAAGTTATGTAAAGCTTTTATCCCGAATTATACTTTATGCAAAGCACACGGTTTAACAGGTCAGTTGTGTATTTATGTACATGTTACACGTGGCTTTAGTCTAGAGAAGGGAGAAAAATACTTTAAGTGTATGCCTATT
This sequence comes from Limnoperna fortunei, assembly GCA_944474755.1. Lineage (NCBI taxonomy): Eukaryota > Metazoa > Mollusca > Bivalvia > Mytilida > Modiolidae > Limnoperna > Limnoperna fortunei. The sequence goes on along the minus strand of OX104113.1, from coordinate 20,062,578 downwards.
GTAAATTTTTTGGACAAACGAAAATAAAGTCGCATATTATTTCAGTGAAAACATAATGAAACTAGAACGATCGTTGGATAAAAACAACAATCATCGTTATGCCGGTAACAGTTACTTGGCACATAAACCAATCGATCTATTTTTATCTCTAATATGGGTCAAATTCGGTGTAAAAAAAATTGACATTTTTAATGTGTATACGGATGTTTTTTAAATGAAACTTCTATTTTTATTTCATGGTTTTCCGTACATTAAAGATGTAAATGTATATTTGACCTCGATTACTTTCTGCTGACCGCGTGGTTAAACAGTTGTGTATTTATTTTTGTCACGTGCACCTTGTCTAGAGAAAACGTTAACATTAGTGTATTGCCAGCAAAAAAAAAACGAATTGATATGATGTATGTAAAATAATAAGGCCAAAACACATCATCACTGGTATACCGTTTGTTGTTACTTGAACTAAGGACTGTATATAGTCTTATTCTTTAATTACCGTATATCAAGCTGTTCTTTAAAAAATCAGTTCTAGTGCAAGTTCCGATTTATTTACGAAAATTATTAAAAAAATTTAAAGTTCTAAATTCTTCGTATTGACATGACTGTACCAGTCTATAGCTGTTGAAATGCAAGAGTGACTTAAAACAACAAATTGAATAAACAATTATTTTTTGCAATTTGGGGTAGAGATAAGCTGTGGGTGATTTTGAGTGTCTACACTCAAAATTTTCGGTGTAACACCGTGAAACACTCTACACTGTGTAGAGTGTTTGAGTGACCATACACTCTGGGCGTACTGTACCTATAACTATCTAGGTTTTTAAATGTTTTGAAATCAACGGGTTTTTTATTTTTCACAGTTGGCTTAATTTAATTACAATACAAATGTTACAAAGTGTGCATTCATTAGCCACCTTTATCAGTTTACATCATACCACTGTACAGGAAGTCTTCCAGTGAAAAAAAAAAGAAAAGAATGTCATCATTAAGTTAAGAAAAATTTACAAATACTTGCTAACATCCCCAGAAGAATTTACAAATACTTGCTAACATCCCCAGAAAAATTTACAAATACTTGCTAACATCCCCAGATCACACACTTTTACATACATTTTTCACTTTTTTGTTAAATTTTTCTTTGATCGTTGAATCTGAGAAAAATCCCATCTCACTGTACTAGTGTTATCTGGATAATTATCGTTAGTTTCTAAACTTTTATTTCCTGTGATATTGATAATTATTGACAGTTTCTTAGGACAATGAGACATCACAAAGCTAAAAAACAGCAATAAATTGATTATTGTTAGTTCTGTTTTCTTGATCTCATTATCCATCTTGACGAAAAAGCAGCACGATGGATAATTTTGATAGAAATAAAATAAACAATCCATATATACATATATTTGTTAACTCAGCAACAAAATTACTTTTATCTTACTCGATAGACTGTTGTATCTTGAATCCTGCAGACAAAGTTGACAACTTATAGAAAAGATGTTTATTTGAGACATACAGAGAGAACGTGTTTTTTATAAAAAACACTAACCCACCATGGAAGTTAATCCTTTTCTCTATCACCCACCATGGTATATCCACGCCTACTATCGTGGCTAAGAATCTTCTCTAGTAATCTTACCACGGTGGATGCATATGAGGGAGTTCAGTCTACCAGGGCATGTCGCCACAGGGGTCCGGCCACGATATCTCCGCGGTGGTACATGACAACATAAACGTTGTCATTTAATTGATTGCGGGTTTAAACATCGTTACCCAAATGAAAAGAGAACATTTTAAAACAGAGCTTAAGAATAATTTGTACATGCATTTTATTTGTTGATAATCAATAATGATTTAATGTGCCGGTAGACTTGAAGATCGAATATTTGTTCAACCGGATGCATGTGTTATGCATTAAATATTACCCTTAACAAGTTCGGTAAATTATCCGGATTTGAATTGTCAAATTACGTTTTTAGTGTATTACAAGGTATAACGAATAGTCCTGAAGTTGTACGCGAACTCTCTTTAATCAATTATAAATCCTTATCGACAGAAAAGGGCAGTTGAGCGGCGATCTTTTTCTTTATTTGGTATTTAAAACCAGAGTTGTTTTAACAAACGCGGACAAAAGTTTACATCACGTATCGTTATATAAAATTCGTTAACAGGATGGGATACAACAATTAAATTACTAAAATGAAGCCAACATGCAGCAAGAATAATAAATATGTGAAAAGTTTATAAACGAGAATCGCCACATAAAATATAGTTTAACCATGATATGGCACAGGCGCCTGTTTCACAAGGTTGAATGAAGTCTTACGTACGCACAATTCTAAATATACATTTACTTTGGACAATGGCTTTTTAAACTATAACAATTAATATAACAGGTTTATATAAAAAAGTAGTGATGTGCTTCTGAGCTAAATATACAAAACTGACAATTTTTCAAATGGAGGCAGACGTGTTATTTGTATAAAGTTCCCGTTAAAATTAACTCGCCGTTTCGGCGTTTTTGCATGACATAGTATTTATTGGGATAAATATTCTCGAGATCAGACCCCTTTTAGACTTGCCTTAGTTCTCTAAATACAAATATGTATTCTTAATATTTTGTTGTATTGTGGTACATTGATTAAACAATAAAATATGCATAGTTACCTACGTCTGTTATAACATTAACAAAACAAATCGGAATAAAATTATTTTTGAAGACGAAAGAACTTATTCGTCCACACTCATATAAATATAAAATAATTGCCCGAATTTACTCAACAGTATGTTAGTTTTGTTTTGTTCTTCATCGTTTTTTTTTGTTGTTGGTTTTTTTGCGCGCCGATACGAACGTCTGTTTGCGGACATAGGGTCTTGTCGTAACATAATAGAAATTATAAGGATGCTACTAAAGTCTTTTCTACAACAAAAGTTGATGATGTGTCAGGCTTTTAACACTGAAACGACTATTATGGTTGATTCTATATCAGGATTGTATTTTTGTAACACACGTGGTTCAACACCGAATACGAATCGAGTATAAAATCATTCGTGGAACGATATATTCTGCGACATTTATATTAAGTAATAATTCCGAAAATTTGAAAAAATCAAAATGTAGCATTTTACGTCGTATATTGATTTTGACGTTTTTAAAACGAATTTCTTTACAAGTCTCGCTTTTATTGTGTATTTCTTTACAAGTCTCGTATTTATTGTGTAATGTGCTATTTTCTTTACCGTTAAAAATGTGAAGCCGCGTGTTCACCTGTTAATTATAAAATTATACAATGCACAAGTTTATTGAAATGTTTGAGAGCACTTGCTTGATAAAATGATGACTGGACAATACTTAGATAATCGATCGATTTAAGATGTGACACAATTTACATCCGGTAAAAGTTCAAACGGTTGGAACATTATTCAAAGGCGCTGACAGGGAAATTTTGACGATAGAATAGCAAAGATTTTGACAATTTTAATGGCAAAATGCGGTGTTCTAACCTTTTAGAACATGTTAAGGGAATATTTGTCTATCAAATCAGTGAACTTTAACGTATTCTCATATAATGAATAGATTAGCAAGAACCCAGGTTAATTTTGTTGTCAAACAAACGTATTAAAACGGCATATTTTAACACAAATATCTAAATTAAATCGCAACATTTTAATTTTTTCACTGTGTAAGCATGAAAGGAAATTGAAAATCCACCGTGGTCAACACGGTGGGTCACGATATGTAGTGGACATAACACGATGTACCGCAGAATACCACCGTGGCATAAGGTGGTGAATTTCTGAATGAAAAAACCACGACCACGGTATATAGTGGGCAATATAAAAAACACGTCACGTCTGTATGTGGGAAAGCCATTTACACAAAAATTGTATTGACCTTATAAAAATATTTTGAACACTTTCATTTGACAAAATTTTACTGTATAATGTTTTCATTACTTCCTTTCAATATTATTAATATTAATAATTCCAAAAGTTATTGTAGTACCTGTACTCTTTTTGAGTTTGTTCTACTCTCGACAAAATCTTTATTTCTACACAACTAAATGATATAATGAAGGATAAAATATGTTTTCTTGGTATAAACTATATAGGACATTTAGACAGTGAAGATCATATTACATTCACCGACATATTAAAGGATATATGGATTAAATGGGGGTTAAATGTTCAAATATTTCACACTTGAGTAAACTTATAAAATAAAAAAGTTTTACCAACATGTTCTAAACAGGATATCAGTGTTGCAGAGACACATTTTCTTGTTCAGCTATATCATGGCATCCAGTTTGTTTTGGTGGAGGAACCCTGAGTACCCAGGAAAAGATGGCAATCTTATCAATATGAGTTGTAGTCTAGCACAACCTGCCTGTTGAACCAGATTAGTAGTTTATTACCAGCTACCAATACCTAATCCACTCTGCCACTCTGAAAGAAAGATTAGTTAAGGTTTATTACATAGTTCTTGGTGTTTAAGTTTTGTTTACTAGAAAAACTTCATTTACATAATCATTGTCTTTATTGGTTTAAAGTGTAGCAGAAAATTGTGTTAAATGTGTATTTGTTATAATTATATTTAAAAGCATTTTCCATATCCACACACTGGAATGCCCAATATTGACTGGGTGGTTTAGTTATAACCTCATGGTATACATACAAGTCAACAAGTAATTTTGTTTCACATTTGTTGCTGACTCAGCACTTGTATTGTTTTAATTGATTATTTTGTACATTTATTGTGTTTGTATTGTCATTCATTTTTTGGACTCACTTGTGATAAATCTTTGTCAAATTAAAGGTATTTATTATTCTAGCTGCAGAAGGTTGAATATGTCTCTAATCTATAGCCGTATAGATGCCTTATGCATTTCTATGGTCATACATGTTTGACCTCATTTCATTATTAAATAAATTAGTTAAATTACAACTAAACATTTTTTTATAAGTTTCTCACATATTGTCTTGAATAGATCAGCAAGGCAAGGTCTGCAAATGACTCACTTCATCAAAAATTGTCAAATGACTCTTTATAGGAGTTATTGACCTTTAATGATGATTTCAGACAAACACTGTTGGATTCCACTATATTGTATAATTGTTGATTGCATATTTCTCTTAAATGCATAAGACTTCAATATACCAAACCATTCCCTAAACTCTCCATGTTAAAAATTTCTCTTAATTGCATGAAAAGTATTAAGAAATTCTAAAATTCCTGTTTATTGCTTAAAATTGTCATGAAATTAACTTGTTACTTGTAAAAAATTAATATTTTCCTAACTAGATAGTAACAGTGTTTTGCACTAAACTGCTTTTAATTAGACACGTAAAGTGAACACTTTATTTTCTATAGAAAAATTACTGCCCTGTTAATTGCATATTTTTGACAAATTAGTTTTGCAAGTAAGAGGAATCCACTGTTATATACAAAGTGGCATGATAATATGTTATACCCTCCATATGGATATGAATGTCCGTGCTTGGTAGTTTTCAGATGATAACTTGAAAACACGTCAACAGATTTTTTTAAAACTTTGCACAGCTTTTAAGTACATGTACTATAAAATGAAGATCAAGTTCAATTTTCAACACAATCCAAATTGTAGTTTTCAACTTAGTGGAATTCAATTTTTTATTATCTATTTTTATTAACATTTGAAAGTTTCCAAATGATAACTGTCAAAAAATTTGCTTTTTCAAAAGACTATTGAATTTTGTTAAAACTTTGCACAGTGGTTAAGTACTATAAAATGAAGATCAAGTAGAATTTTCAGCACAATCCTATTTGTAGTTTTTTAGTTGTGCCAATTTGAAATCATTTTTGATAGGACCAAGGTCAAGGTAAAAATTGTCTTCCTGAATAGACTGTTATAATGCTCAGCTGTTCCTATAGCCAGATTTGTAATTCAGTAAAATGTGTTCATGAATATTAAAAACAATGGAACCATGTGGGGAATTATTTGTCTGATTAAATGCCCTATTTCTGTGTTCTAAATAAAAATCGATTACAGCTGCAGTTAAACTATGAATCAATGAATTAACCTGACAGATAAGACCTAATAATAATTTAATTTCACAAAAATTGTCTTTATATGAGTTATTGCCCTCTCATAACAATTTTTTTTTTTAATTTTTATTTTTCACCTAGTAACTTAAAAGCTATAATAGCTAGAATGAAACTATAAATTACAAAACTGTAACTATAGCTTGAAGTCTTCCTGGTGAGTTATTACAGGCACCTGGGCACCTCCAGTGTTATTCTAATTAACAGACGCATTAAATGTTAAATGAGATTTGATAAACAGTAAAATTTCATATAAAAACATTTTAAAGTCTATAAATACTTGCTTTCCTTTATATAGATATGGTTGCTAAGGCATTTGGTATATGATTCCAGAGAAGTAAAGTGCAAATGCATGTTGAATTCTCTTGATTAAAACATAAACCCTTGGACTCGAAGACCATATTGCTGTAGTATTTAATTTATTTTTTGCAGACAAGTCCACTTACACACATCTTTGTAGTATCACTATTTGATTTTTGGCCGTGCGTGCGGGCAGGTGGGGAAAAAATTTTTGTAACAGTTTTCTCAGCAACTGCTAGTCACATTCTCTTGAAATTTGGTATGCAGCATTAGCATGGCCTCTCATAACGTGGGATTTGATGTCAGGTCTGTTGCTCACCTACTTCCTGTTGAACGAAATCTGGCCATTTCTGTCTTTGATCGATTTTTAATTATTTCAGAGCTTATTTTATTTATCACTGACACAAGGAGCCAATTTGCAAATGATCATGGCAGAATTTACTGAAAATTATTCTTGGTTATTCTGAAAGGCTATACACAATGATGATTTTGAGATTTGCCAGAAGTATTTTAATTTCATTTTCATTTTACAGGAATTAGTAAATGAGAAAATTAAAAGTCAACAGTTCAGTAATGAGTTGGAGAAGTTGAATGGGGAGTTAGAGAGAGTTGGTATCAACAAAGAGAAATTAGTTTTGGCTGAACACTCACAGGATGAAACGTAAGTTAATTCAAGTTTTGACCATTTTTTAAAGACTATCCTACAATATATTCCTTATAAACATTAGAACTTATACTTGAGTTTGTCTAAGGTCAGTTGTTTTGCATATAGTAAAATTTGATTTAAAACCTAAAGTGCCTGGCAGGAAGTACTATACATTTACAATATTTTTCTCAGTTAATATAATCAGAAATTGAGATATATTTATCTCTCTAGTGATATGTGTAAAAGGTGATAATGCTTAAGTTATGTTTGAGCCAGTTTAGCTAATCAACAAATAAATTCGGTCACTACTTGAGTACCATATTGTGGGAAAAAATAGTTTCACTTTGGTTGGCCAAAATTTTGACAGGGTAACAAACTTAGGTATTACCAGTTGTCCAGCTTGGGGGCGTTTCTTTGCTTTAATAACCCATCAGATTTAATTGAACATAACATGTACCTTATTTTTGGACAATAAGCCTATAGTAAACCAATTATATCTGCAGTCCACATACACTTATATTCAAGAAGATGTGTGAGATTCAAAGCATTTTAACTGTAACTTTAAATTGCATTGAATCATTTCAAAATATTCTATTTTCTCATGAACTTATTTCTTTGACAGTTGTATATTTTAATGTAAGGAATTTCAGTAATAATAGACCAAACCCATTAATTAAATAGACTAGATCTTATTTGCAATACCCTTACGATTTAATAATGTGTTTTATTTATTTTTCACATCACGTTTGTCAATATGGGAGGTGGCATATTTTATCTTTAATGTATTGTCTTTCTTTGTTTTGTTAAATGGAATTAGTTTATTTTTCTTTGTTCAAAAACTTTAATACACAAGTTAAATTAACAAAAGAATTTTTTAAAGAAAAAATGTAACAAAAATTAAATATAAAGTCAAATAGTCTCAAATACATAAAATAAAATGTGTGATGCAATAAGTGCTGAGTGCAGGAAAATTTTTGAATGAAATAAAATTGATCTTTGAAATGAAATGAAAATATTCAAAAATGAGAAAAGTTTGAATGAAATGCAGAATTGATTTCTCGATGGTGTACAATTAAGGTTTAGTTTTGGTGATATTGATTTGAATAAGGTTATGATATCTTAACAGCTGGGTGTTTCACCCACGCTACTTATAGACAGGATGTCAACATATTTGGATATTTAAATTAAAAAAACACGTGGATTATCAGTGAAATATTTCCGTCTTCTGAGTCTTATACAGTGACAGTTATTCAGTATTCTAGTTGATTGACACAGCTGATATATTTAACACTGTAGAGCAGTCATTAAAAACTTATGATTTATTGACCAACTTGGTACTTTTAAAACTGAATACAGATGATGTGAAACAATAACTTGAGAATAACCTGGTTGTCGATTCATTGATCTGGTCATAGAGACTGTTCTACCTGTTAGAAATACAATGGAGAAACATGTGAAAATTGGACCAACAATAAATGATGTTTATTTAAGAAGGATACCAAAATAGAGTTTATAATTATTTGGGAAATGTTTCCGGCCTGGAATTTGCTTAGAAAAATCAATGAAATAATAGGACACGGTTTTTTGTTAAACACAAGTAATTATTTATAGTGGTTGAATGCAGGAAGGATTGATAGGATATACTGGTTACTACAATACGTGCTTCAGTTCTATAAGTAGATTTCTACATCTTTTTTATTGTACTTTGCTAACACTGGATGGTTACAATACTTTGCTGCAGTGTTTATGGTTACAATTTACAATTACTTTGCTGCAGTTGTTATGGTTACAATTTACAATTACTTTGCTGCAGTTGTTATGGTTACAATTTACAATTACTTTGCTGCAGTTGTTATGGTTACAATTTACAATTACTTTGCTGCAGTTGTTTTTCATTTAAAACAGTTTGCTTCACAGGAATATAAAATGATGTGCCAATTTATGTAAATTCAAACCAGATTGAAATAATAGGACACAAGATATGGATCCTGCATACAGAGGGTATAGGCACAGTTTGGCAGCCCCAGAAAACATTCGTGCCCACCCTCCTACAGCAAACAGGTCTAATTCTGATTCTGGTCGTGTATCTCACCAAAGTTTAGATTTGGAGAATGAATTGGATTATATTTTGTCAGCTTATGGACTAGTTGGTGACAACATATCAAATGATGTTCATATAATACAAAGAACCGATGCAAAAGATGTTCAAGGGTTGAGTAGGTTAAAGTCTGATACTTACAACATTGTAAAGCAGTCTAGTCAGATGAACTTTAGCGAGTATGAAAATCCTGAATCTCACAATGACATGTTATATTCCTACAGTGAAAGGCACTCTGATTTGAGTAGTAGTATGAATTCTATAGACAGTCTGAATAATATTTGCATTGAAAATACATTTTCTGGTGATAATTACTTGGATTGTTCTCTTCCTATAAAAGAAATTGAAACTACTCTAAATGGTTCTCAGCCGGTTGAAGAATTTGGACCTTTTCAAAATGGTATTTTAAACTGTTATAGTCCAGAAAATGTTTATTTTTGTGAGAGTTCAACTGCAGATTCTATAAATAGAGACAAGAATCATTGTAGTAAGCAGCAATCATTGGCCGAAGAAGTATGTACCTATGAAGTTGGTAATTATATAAGCACACCTGAGGAACCAGTTGCTCTGAGGTGGAAGAAATACCAATCACAAAGCAGAGACCTGGAGATAAACCATTTATATAGTAGACTAAATAATTGTCATGATTCAGTAGGACCTGAATGTTTACAGAATGGAAAAGAATTTGAACATCAATCTAAGCATGCTGACCCAAGTGGTGCCATATATGAGAATTCTACTGATGGTAGTTGGATCAATTCAGGTGAATGCAGTATGACAGTGACTGAAACACAAACATGGGATGTTAAAAATGATAGATCATTTGATGGTTATCCTTTGGAAAACTCTGAAAAAGATAAAGATGGAAATAAAAATCAGTTAATCAACATTAAAAGGTTGGATGATCATAAATGTTCTTCTTATGGTGAACAGTGTTGTTTTTATGTTTCAATCAATTGCCCTCCTGATATGATCAGTTCAGATCAAGCAGTTACAAAGCAAACATTACTCGAGAATGAAGGAAGTTTTCCACATGAATATCTAAATGGGGAAACAGATATGTCATATATAGGACAAAACTCAGGAAGCAGGCAGCTTGATGAAAATGGGGAAAGTACAGATTCGGTCTTGCCAGATCTTCAAGGAAGTGTGTCACTTCTAGAAGATATTGAAGGTGGAACTGATAATCCAGAATCTTTAATGTCTAACGAAATGTGTCCTGAAATTGTGGAAGAACATTTCAATCTTGATCCCCAAACTATCAATGAAAATTGTCAGAATAAAACAAATTGTGATGATTCAGTCATATGTGATGTTAATTCAAATAATATTAACTGTATTCCTGAAAATTCTGACCCTGAAGATATAGACTTTAAAATGCTGAAGGAAATAGTTATTGTGTAAGTTGTTATCTGTGTGGTATTAAAAACCTCTTTTTCTTTTTGAATTTGGGATTTATGTATAAAATTAAAAATATTACCATTCCCCTTCTACCAATAAAACAACATTTACCAGTGTTTACAAAACAAGAAAATGTGTCTGGGGACACTGATATCCCCCATGGTTTATATTAGTAAACAGCCCCCTCAAGTGGGAAATATATAGCCCTACAGAATTTTGCCAGTGAAGAGGTCTCATCAAGTTGTAACTGTGTATCAAGTTTTATTAAAATGTGAAGTCATCTTCATGAAAAAATAGATAAACCTTAGGTGGAATGGACAGACAGATAAACAGACAGTCTATGTGTGTACCAACTTTATTTTCCAGGACACCATAACACTACATTTAACTTATATAAAACCTAGTACATTCTACATGTACTTGCATTAAGTCATTTAAAATGTTAACTAATTGGATAACATTACAAATTTCTTACAAAAAATTGTTTTTTAACTTACACGTTTATATAGGATTTTTTTTTTTTTTGCAGGAGGAATTTTAATGTGTACAGTGTGCAATTCAGGACAAATAAACAAAACATTGTCACAAAAATTGTATTCCATCTTTTTTCACAAATTCAACTTTTTTTCAGCCGATACAAAGCTTTAGAAAACATGATGGAGGACGCATTCAAGAAAAGTATGGAGATTAAAGAAGATAAGATTTTGTCACTTCAGAGCAGGTAAAATATTGCACCAAGCTACACTATAATGAAGAATAATATTTAATTCTAAAATTGTACCAGTTTGTTATGAAAAGTATTTTGTGGTTTCTTTCAAGGGGACAGGAAGTTTATTCAAAAGCAATCTTGTTAAAAGGTGCTCAAGGTTAAAAAAGTGAATTTATGCAATAATGCAAAAATGGATATTGAAACTAACAGAGAAAAGATTAATTGTATGAAAGTAAATGTTGCTATTTAAATGAGTTCATGATAGTATTTAAATAGCCAGAAATAGGATAGCCAATCCTTTGTTAATATTTTATGTTAAATCAACAGGAAATAATGCATGAATGTTTGCCATCTTGATCTTAATACTAGTTTTATTATAGTAATCGATTATTGGAAAAATTGGTGTCACCTTTATGAAAAAAAATTAAAGGATTTAATACGGTAACATATGTGTTCCATAAATCTGACCCTACTCTATTTCACATTACAACACATGATGAAGAAAAGTTGATATAAAATCAATTGTTTGTGATATTTAAGAAAATTGCTTAGTTTACATTTTATAGTCATCTTATTGGTTGAGCAATTTTTATGTACGCAATTTATGAGTTGACCTTATTGCTCACTGGACATCAAACATCAATAAATTAATGTTGTTTAACACTGTGTGAGTCATTATGGTAAAAGCAGGCTAAGTCTTGCTGCTTTGTTTTCATATTGGCTTTGTAACAGACCAATCCACTGGGTTTTTATAGTGCTAGCACACAGAAATAATGGTCTTTAAATCAAAGAGCACATTATTCTGGCTCATTGCCAAGAAGCATTTCTTCTCCCAAATGTAATCAGTACTAATTCTTCAGTCTATGTTTGACCTGACTTGGCCTTGTAATTCATGGTCTTCAGATTTACTTACCAACATACACTACCAATTATGCTGTAGGAACAGTCTGATGAGTTATATGTTTTAGACTATGTTTTTTTGTTTTCACTCATGTTTAAAAAAAAAATACTCATCAAAAGGATTTATACTTTTGCACCTTGTGAAGAGACCATGTTCAGTGCTTATTTTTGCAACTAATTCTTTGTTTAAAAATCATGCAAAGACAGAGAAATTTATTTGTATGAAACAATATTTGTATTGTTTTTTAGCTCACCTGACCCGAAGGGTCATGTGAGCTATTGCCATCACTTGGCGTCCATCGTCGTCGTCTGTCGTCGTCGTTGTCGTCGTTAACTTTTCTTAAAAATCTTCTCCAAAACCCCTGATGGGATTGCTTTGAAACTTTGCACACATCATCAGTAAAATGTCCTCTACCAAGTTTGCACAAATCATGGCCTCAGACCAACCAACATGGCCGCCATGGCTAAAAATAGAACAGGGGGGTCAAAATACAGACCTTCCTTCTTCAGCATCTAAAGCTCTACAAAACACCCCATTGAGGCAAAGTTGTATGATGACTCCTTGTAGGAGTTATTGCCCTTTAATTGTCAAAATTGATGATTTTTGCCATTTTTGCCTCAAAATCTTGAAAATTATTAGAACTAGAGAAAAAGTTAGCATTGCTTAATTGTTCTGCTCTATGAGGGCTACAAAAATGACTAAAGGTTCAAGATTGTCTGATTAACTGTTTAAGAGTTATTCCACTTGAACTGTTTTTTTTAATCGGTTTTAATTGATTTTTTAATATCTTCTCCTCTGAAACAACCGAAAGTACTGCTTTGAAACTTTGTACACATCATCCTTCAAATGTCCACAACCAAGTTTGCACCAACCATGGCTGCAGATTAACCAACATGACCACCATGGCTAAAAATAGGACGGAAAGGGGTGGGGGGGTAAAATACAGTTTTTGGCTTATATTTAAAAAAGTGTAACAGATACAGGAAAACCGAAGAGACATGCCTTCATCTGCATCAAAAGCTCTACAAAACACTCCATTGGGTTGAAGTTGCATGATGACTCCTTATAGGAGTTATTGCCCTTTAATTGTCGAAATTGATTATTTTTGACATTTTTGCCTCAAAATCTTGAAAATTATTAGAACTAGAAAAAAAGTTAGCATTGCTTAATTGTTCTGCTCTATAAGGGCTACAAAAATGACATAAGGGTCAAGATTGTCTGATGAACCGTTTAGGAATTATTCTCCTTGAACATTTTTTTAATTAATTTTACTTGATTTTAAAAAATCTTCTCTTTAACCAATGAAAGGACTGCTTTGAAACATTGCACACATCATCTTTAGGACATCCTCTACCATCTTTAGGACATCCTCTACCAAAATTGTGCAAATCATGACACATGACTACCTACATAGCTAAGTTGGCTTAAAATAGAAAAAATGAAAAAAGGGTGGGGGGGGGGGGTGGAGTCGAGAGAGTTTTTGACTGATAGTTAAAAAAGTATAACAGGTACAGCAAATTTGAAGTGAACCTCCCTTCTCCCTCTAAGCATCAAAAGCTCCTCCTTATAGGAGTTAATTCCCTTAAAAGGTCAAAATTAATGATTTTTGCAGAAGTGTTGGGCAATTCCTTATAGCAAAGAAAAGCTGGATAAAAAAGGGTTGTTTGGTTTCAGGTTCAGGTGAGCAATACAGGTTCCTGGGAGCCTCTAGTTTAATGTTTGTTGACCTTATTTTTGCTAAAATTACAAACAGTTGTTACATACCAAAAGAGACAACTTAAATATTTTTATTCTTCATTATTTTAGGCTTGATGAATCAAAGAACAGAAATGTAAGATTACAGGAAGAACTCAGAATTCTTAAAAGAGAATGTGAGTCTCTGAAACAGAGATATGAAGAAGAATCTGTAGGAAATGAACGGTTAGTTACTGTACGTTAAGCAGTATATGTATATGGATAAATTGGAATAGAATCATTTAACATTTATAATACAGGTTAAAATATCCCTAAAAACTCAATTACCAGTGTAATGTCAACAAACATTGCTGACTTCTCTTTAGTTACAGAAATTGTGTGTGTACAATTACTTCTTATTTTTAATATCAAATAATCTTTTTATGAAGCAAGCAAACCTATTTGGACTATTATGCTTCTTTAATAGTGTTATTTTTTTTTATTTTTTTAAAAATCCATTGCCAGTCTATGTTTTTTAAATGTATAATTATTTTTCTTTGTTCTTAATAATACTTGTATTTACATCAATTAGGTTTTTTGTAACCCTGTCAACAAAACCTTTTGGTTAGCACTTTATTAGATTTTTTACAACTGTTTAAACTTTGCATAATTATTTCTCAGCAAATGTTCATTATTGTACAATTACTGTGACTTTGATATTTGTTGCTGTTGGGATTTCTTAGGCTAAAAAAAATGTAATATTCTTGAGCTGTTAGGTGAAGTGAACATATATTTTTGAGGGTTGAGAAATACTAATAGTGATGAAATATCAAAGTGAGTAATTGTTCAATTACATAAAAAAAACAACATATTCTCATCTATCATAGCAAATCTAATGGGTCCATTGTTGTTGACAAGATTTTTGTGTTACGAATGTGTACATGATTCGGATACATTGATTCAATGATTGAGATTATGACAACTTTTCTGATTGGCTACTGAACAGTTCTACTTTTTGATCAATTTTAAGTGTAAAACAAGTTAATATTGGATTCTTCTTTACCTCTTTTACCTGTAGTTTATTATTGAAATGAAACTGCAGTATATGAAAATACCATATTTTGATAAAATATACTTCTGTTGTGATAAAACATTACTGGAAAGGTTTTTTTTTGAACAATCAAAACATGCAAAATTCTATTCTTGTAATAATGCTTTTTCTTACTTCCCAAACATTTCACATGTAAAAACTGATGACTGTTGAAAACATTTTGGTAATTACATGTATATCTCATTTAGTTTAAATTTTACTCATAAGCATGTCATTATTTTGATTGGTTTTTATGTACATGTATAATGTTCAAAAGAAATATACTAAGAGCTAAATTTAATTGTTTATATATATATAAAATAAATTGTTTATGTGACATACTTAACATTGTATTTATTCATGTTTAAAGTACTAGTAAACTAGATGATGTTTCAATAACACATTAGTTGTATGTTTTACAGACATGGGACAAAAGTTACATATCATGGGCCATTGGGCGCACCTAGGACAGTACCATTAACACAGAACAATCCAACTAAAGAGATATTAGAACTTAAAGATCATTTGATTAATGTTGAAAGAACAGTGAGTATTAAATGTTAGATTTCATTGGGAAATTCATTGATTTTTTAGGCATTAGGATTGTGAATATATCATATAAATCTAGAATCTTGAATTTATGTTCACATTCATTTAAAAGTTATTTTTCCCAAAAGTACTAATGATAAATCTGTTTCTATAGCTATTTTAAATTCTTGTAATGGTACATATCATGATCTAGGATAAGCTAGAATGTTTAATGTTTCGTTGCTGAGGATTGGGTGATGATGTCAATAATTTTATAATAGTGATGCAATTGTAATATGTCAAATAATATTCTTCGATTTTGAACTAGATTATTCATACTGTCATTTTGACTTTTCAGAATGCAACATTGATGACAGAAAATAAAAATATGAAATCACATACAGATTCATTAAATGAACAAATACAGAAGTTAGACAAACAAAATTCCCAGCTTCAGTCACAGACATCATTTTTACAGGAACAAAATTCTTCTCTTCAATCCCAGAATGCAAAGATTCAAGTGGAGTTTTCCACATTACAAGCTCAGTGTTCATCACTTGAAGGACAGTGTAAAATGTTACAACGACAGCTCAGTGATAAAGTCTCAGAACATGAACACTTAATTCAGACATATGATGAACTTCAGAATGTTCATAACCAATTAGATGGAGATCACGAAGATTTACAGAGGATACATGAACAGTTATCAGGGGATTATGAAGCTTTAATATCTGAACACGGCTCTCTAAAATCTTTACATAAATCTTTGAAAAATGAAAATCGTGACCTGTTATCAAAGTTACAAGCAAGAGATGATCATTCACGTGGAATGTCTGATCAGCAAAAGGACAAAATCAATGCTGATTTAATGTCATATGAAAGTTTAAAAATGGAATACAGTCACATGAGAGAGAAACATGAAATTATGTATAACCAACATGAGAAAATTAGGAAAGACTATCTGGATTTGTCTAAAGAACACAAACAATTAAAAACAGAATATAATACATTACGTGGAGCATGTGACGACTATAAAAATCAATTGCATGAAATGGATTTAGAGTTAAACAATTTAGGACATAAGTATGATGTAAGTTTTTAGTTAGTTATCTTTATATAATTTTCCATTGAATATAAATCATGACTTAGCAACATAAGAATGAACCACTAAGAAAATATGTATTTTATATAGACATATGAGTTTTTTTCCAAGAATGTCATCATTTGGCTATGTTTATGGAAATGTGATAAATAGAACTGTTTGATTAAACAAATCTTATAACACATAGTTAAATCTAATTGGGACATCTGACAACATGTCGGCCTTGTTTATAGAAAGTTATTTGTAGGTGTAGACACTCGCATCCTTTTAGTTATTTGATCTTAATTTACTGTCACATAAATTAAATATTTACAATTTTGTTTTTAGTCCTTGTTCCAGTTAAATCAGAAGATGGAGGATGATAACAAGAATCTGTTAATGCAGGTTCAGGCTCTGTTAAATACAAACTCCGACTTACTCACACAGATATTAAACAGCAAAGATACACATGCTGAGGAACAGAAATCTTACTTGTAAGCATTTATGTTCTTACTTGACATTCTCACACGGCCTCTTGACAGGAGAGGTGGAGGTCACTGATAATGGCCCTCAGGTGTGAAGAGGATTAAATTAAATAACACTCTGCCAAACAAATCTTTTGCTTTGCTGATGCAGATTGGCATATATCTGTTTAAAAATACTGCTAATTTTCTGCACTAGTTTATTTCTTTCATGAGAAACTTTACAGAATGATTCTTAATTTGCAGGGAAAAATTAGGTGATCTGAAAAGACAGAAAGAAAGGTTAGAAGAGAAAATAATGGATGCATACAAGCGACAAGAAACACAGAAAAAGTATGTTGAAAATATATCATTTAAAGTTTCAAACGTATTCTTAGCTTCTTAATTTGGACAATTGTGTGTATTGTTTTGTAAGATTCTTTTGTGATCAATTTGTGTTCTGATTATAATTATAAATTCACTTGTCCAGGTTCCTTTTAATTAGTACAAATCTTAATTTTTCATTGGTTTAGACTACACATGCAAATGGTGATTTAATCCTGTTGCTAGGTATAGATCCCAGTATTGGGGTAAATCTGTTATTTTCTGAAGTTTAAATGTTTAAAATCTTGATTTTAACTATCTTGTGTGTAAAAAATTGTAATTCAATCAAAACTGAATGAGAATCTATATAAATTAACAAGAACCAGTTAAAACATAGAATTATGGTCATTAAAAAATTAATGTTTTTTCATCACTTTTTCAGAAATAAAGGATTAGGTGCAAGAATTGCCAGAAAGGCAGCAAAGATATTTGTATCAAAGGTAAGATTTGTAGAAAAGTATAAAGGTAAAGTTGGTGAATTGTCAATTAGGTTGAACTAATTCTGTTTAAACCGATCTTGTAGACTATGTTGTATAACTAAGACAAGCCATTTTTAATTTTGCAATTGTAGCAATATCCTGTATCATCTGATATCTTTTTAACACAATGTAACCAAAGGGATGTCAAGCCTTCTTTAATGGATAGTATATAAAACAATTTGTAGGCCAAGAAAGACAGTTATGTGTCATTTCCTCCCAATGTTTTGGTCCAATAAGATAACATTCTAAATTTGATATCTATCTCGATTGGGTAAATACTTAGGTCTTCATACAAACTTATAATTTGGCATAGAAGACTTCAATGTTAACAACTGCTTACCTCAAACAATATATGTAAAGTTGATACACAATATTTGTTGATCATACATAAATATGTTTTAACAGCCAAGAAGTAAAAGCAGGAACAATCTAACAGACCTGAGTGCTGATAATACATCACATGGGTCAGGAGATGTCACAGAAAATGGTGATTCGGCCAAAAAATCAGGTAGTGAGTCTTCTGTTTTCTTAATACATGAGTTTGAAGGCAGGTTATAAATACATACTTTTTTATACATTTTTCTTCGAAAGAAAATATAATAAAAAATAATAAAGTAAATGTAAATACTGTTTTGCTTAAAAAAAGTATGTTTTGTTTGCCTTTTTTTATTTCATCAGGACTGCTTTTGAGATCATATCGTCTTTTTAATAAGTTGGAATGTCCTATGTTGTTTTATTATTGCATTTTGTGTGATAGTTAATTCTTTTAAAAAAATAATTGATTCAGTATGCATGGTTGGTTTTAATTAAACAAGCAATGGTTTATTCAGATAAAAATGAATGTCACTTGCCTTCTTTCTCATGTGTGTTTATTTGTGAGAAACTGTTGTTTTTTTACCATTACCTAAGGATCTAGCACTGTAAACATTGCTTGATTTATCCTTATTCATTCAATGTCAAAACAAAATTTAAAGAGTTTTTAATGTTGTATGATAAGATCACTAAAAACTGAAATAAAATAAAGAAAAGGAAATAAATCCAACAGCAACCTCATAATTACATTAATGTTACAGTAATCAGTCTTATGATATAAGAAAATTAATTAAACCCATTACGTGTAATAAGTCTGATTTTAAAAATATTCTTAGGTAGATAATATTAAGTACAGCCACATCTAAATTTAGCCAATAAAACTGGGTTAATTTGCAATATTAACAAGCCTATATAACCTGCTCTTGCTAATTATTCACCTGCATGTATTGTATGTATTGTGTATAATAAATATTGTGTATAATATAGAACTACTTACATTTGTATAGTTATAAAATAAAACATGTAATCTCAAAGAGACATTGCATATCTATTCCCATCTGCAGAATTATCATTTACTGTCATGTTGGAAGTCTTTTTAACCTTAAAATTGCTTGAATTACTTTCCCTCATGTTTTTTAGATTAATTTTGAAAATAAAGCAGATTTCTCTGTTGGTAATGTTTTAGAATGTTTCTTTGTGATCTAGTAGATTTTTATCTAAATAAAGTCAAATGTACATTGAACCACTACATGATAATCCCAATCATTACCGGTACATGTCCTGACATTTTGGTCATTTTCTCATGAGTTTTTTTAGTTTTAAATACTTTCTACATACTATGGGTTGGTTGTTCTGTGTTGAGACAGATGAGAGTTTAATTTAAGCTAACTGTTATAATGTTTGTCATAAATTTTTAGTTTGGGAAGAGCCTGAGTATATGTACATACCTTTTGGTAAGGACTTTCCTGCACTCTTTTAAATAGAAAAAGAAACATATAATGTGGTGGTTAGGTTTCGGTTTTTTTATTTTAGCATTCTGATATTCTATTTTAGTTTTGGGTTGTTTCCTGGTAACTTCCTGTTTTCTATTTTTTCTGTATTTCTGGTTGATTGATGCATGTATTTATTTCATAACATAAAGATAAAAAGGAGGAAAAGGAACAAGCAGCTTTGAAAAATAGTGCAGGAAATCTCATTGCTAAACAAAATCTTGAGGGCAAATATTCAGACATAACTTCATGGGTTGAAGAAACCCAAGTCAAATGTTATACTGGAGAGCTAAACAAAGGTCCATATACCTCAACACCTATATTGGAACCCAGAGGCCCATATGTGTCTCAATCCGTATGTGAAACACCAAGATCTGGTTCTGGAAGAAGTACTCCAGCCCTGATACCTAGAGGTCCATTTATATTGACACCAAAACTACTGATTAAATCACCAAATCTGGATATTCCAAAACAAAAACATGAACAGGACACTTCAGATCAAAAGAAATCTGAACTGAGTCAGGATGGTAAAGAATCAAAACTCAACATGACAGAACCAGAACAGGAAATGGAAAAATCAGCTGACCAAAAGTATGATGAACAAGAAAAGACAACTCAAGAGAATTCTATTGGAGTCTTGTCAGAATCGGACAGTACAAGTATGACGTGTTCTATGCACTGTGGTGTTGGGGAAACTGACCATACATATATAGTGTGTCATTACATAATGTCTGCACTATGATATTAGATGAGTGTTCTTTTTTGTACAAATCCACATTTGTTTTTTGAAGTTGAGGTCATTGCTTGTCCCCTTGTAGATTAACCAGACATGCTGAGGTTAAACAAATACAGTCATTGTTACTAGTCAGACATCTTAGCATCACTCAATTCCATCTCAAGAAACCACAATCTATCAATAAAAACAATTTTCTATTTCTTTCGTGTTTTATATTTGATGTCCCAAGTTTATGACCCAGTAATTATTTAAAGATAAAAATTTACATGAATATTCAATTCAGCTAGTTTTTAAGAAACAATTACTTATTTCTCTGCATGGCCATTAATACTGCTCATCTATGCTACATATTTTGTCACTACTCATAGCATGTATTTCCACATAGTGTAACGTCTTCTGATACAGATTTTGCAGTTCTATATTATGTATTTTACCCATATACCATTGTGGAATGTTCCTGTGAGACCACACTCTAGCATGAGTCTTGTGCATCCCTCTTATCAGTGTTCTGTCTTCTTAAAAATTCACATACATTTTCTGGCATGTTTGGTATCTCCCTAAAAATAACTCCTCGTTAAAACTTAAATTGTTTTCTGTGCAGACTCAAAGAGAAGAAATTCTGCTGATAATATATTAGATGGGCCAAGCTTGGCTTCACAAAAAAGCTTGGCTAAATCAACAACTGCTTTGCACATGCTCAGTGGTGGCGGTGGTCACGAAAAATCAATGAGAGGTAAATTTCAATGTTGTACCTCTGTTATTTTGTTTCAATTTGAATTTATTATTCTCCTCTAATTCTTATTCTTTCATTTCTTTTGTTATGATTTTTCCTATCATAAAAATCGTCAACACTTCATTCAATCTTGAAAAAAATAGTGATCTTTTGTGGCTTTGCTTTCAGGCTTTTGTTTATATTAGATGTGTGTTAGTCTATTAGACTTAGTACATAGGATTTTTAGATTGTTTTCTGACATTCATGTCCTTAAAGCTTGAATTCTGCATTACACCGTGCTTCAGAAATGGCTAAACAACAATTTTACTGACAGTAAATACTAACTATCTTTTTGAAACTAATTTTTCTGTTTCAGCAAATGCTTCTTAAAAATTAAAGAGGGACAGTACCTTTTTAATAACTGCCATTTTTTTAAGAACTTAACTTATGCCTCAAATATATTGATAGTACACAGTGATTTGATAACTTTAGTAAACAATTACCTAAGTCACAATTATTAAATTCTGTTTCAGTCAAACACATTCATTTTTGTGATTATCAGTACACTAAATTATTTTTTTATGATGTGTCTGAAAAAAAAACTAAATAAAATGCATAAAATAAAAGTATGTATGCATTATTAGTTTAAATTTTGATATCAAGACATTCCCATAAAAAAATATGAACACTATGTATTCTAGTGATACATTATACTATTATAGGGTTTAGCTTTTTATATTAAATCATTTTAGTATCCAAGAACAACTTGGATTCAAACAAAGATCAGATGTTATAGATACTAGAGACATGTAAAACCAGAGATTGATGACTTCACTGAACAGAAAGTTGTGAAATTAAAAAATCCTTACTGAAATCATACCCAATATACCAATAAACCATCTATTGTGTGAAAATATGGAAAAAATTTTAAAATGTGTCTAAGCGCACTACCTGTGGTTAAAACTTTTTACATAATCCTGATAATTAACATAAAAAGCAGACTCTTAAACTGATGAAACATTTAGAAGCAAAAATATTAACAGCCCATTAACAAGTCAGTAAGAGAAAAAGTGTTATAAGAAGTAAGTTAAGGCCCACATCATAACTGTACTGGTGGTAATGACCAGGAATGGCCAATCTCTGGTTTTATGTAGTTTCCTCCCATCTGTTGGAGTGCAGCCTTAACATACCTCTCTCACTTCCTTTAGGCTCCAAATCTACAGAAGATCTCCTTGCTGCTGGCTCTACTAGTTTGTTGCCAGGTAACTTAGCTTTGTTTTGTTGTATTTTTGTTTGGATATGGCTAGTTACAGGTTTTGTTCTTTTAAAAAGTAATGTTGTTGCTAGCTAACATTGAAAAATAGAATGCTAACTATGACTTTGCATTGAACAGGTTTCAAAACCTATAAAATATATTTTTTGCAAACTTTTTTTGGTTTATATAACATTTAATGAAATAAAAACAATATAATCAACTGTGATACTTCGGACTTCTTGAAGAGAAACTTGTTGTATTGTTATTTTTATTTGTTATGTAATTAATCAAAGGGGAGAGGTTTTATTGTTTTGTCTAACATTATATTAACTGGGACATCAATCATGAAATCTGTATTTTTTTTTATGTTGAAGGATATTTTTGCACTTCATTGTTTAACACTTTTTGAAGTTTACAGGTATTCTAGATGTAAAGTACACAAAGCTTACAAAGTTTTGTTTCTTGCTATTTACAACAAAAATTGAAATATGTTTTTTACTTAACTTTATTTGATTTAGTGCATATTTGAAGAGATTTTAAGGATTACATTAGTCCTCATCATTATGGTCACCTTTACCAATAGTAGTAGACATAAACCTTGACTATTAGCTCAATTCATTGTTAAGTTTCTTCCTGCCAATGATAATTTCTCAAATGCCTCTAACAACCACTGATTTTTGTGTAAAGAGGTTCATATTTACTACTATAGTTACTTGGGATAACAATTACAATTTGTCTATTTAGTTACAAAGAAGAACTTTTAATCATGCTTGGGTTTCTTGCATAACTAGACTGAGAAAAGTATTTAAAGTTTTTATTTCTATTAAATGAAACAGATCTGGACACTATACAAAGTAATCTTTTATATGGTCCAGTAGAAAACATTGTACCAAGGAGTTAATTCTTTGATTAGAACTGATTACAATTTTCAGTCTAATTAAGCCAAAAGCAGTAAAATGGTACTTGACATGTTGCTTCTCTGATAAGCATACATAGTTAGGAGGTATAACAAGGATCGTCTGTAAGCAAAGTTTGCTAGTGCTATACAAAACCAACGCATAGTTGGTGTATTACACAGCAGACACCTTAAGTGTGCATAGCACTAAATCTGTTTTTTATTTGCCATGCTTACACCACTTTTTACTTATAAATAATTTTACAAAACTTGTTCAGATAAATGTTAACAGTTATAAATAATATCTTCTTTTAATGTTTCAGGTTTAGGTCGTCCAGCAAATCTTGGTGATGATGACGATGATGATGGAGGATTTGGTAAAAGAGATTCCCCAAGTAATGAGATGTTGACTCTAGAGCAGTTCCTAATGGAAAGTAGTAAATCATCAGCAAAGGTGAGTTTATTTAAAAATATAAGTTAAACCAAAGGTGCTAGACACTTTGTCATACAATCCTTACCAAACAGAGCTGATAAAAATAGTTAATATTAAATTTAACATTTATTCAAAACATAGAAGGAGCTTGTATCTTTTCGTATGTGGTCAACCAAAACATCCACCACATTGCTGGGTGTATAGCTTTTTACAGGTTAAAATAATTGTTATTTTCATGTAAGATTGATTATAAGAATAGTTGCTGATCCTATGAGCAATACAGAATGTATTTGAACTATTTTTATGAACAGAACAGGTTAACAAACAATAAATCATTTCGAAAAGGGCTGAACTGATGGATAAGAAATTTTTTAGTGCAACTGGAAAAGTATGGAGTCTACGTGTTTTCAACATCTACAATACAAGTCATTAACCTGCAAGTAGTGTCACGTTCCAAACACTGTACAGACTATGTACATAGCCAGGCTTTCTGTATTATGATCTGATATTACCCCAGTGGTAATGAAGTGGCATCTGCCACCAGGGAACACATGAGGCAGCTCTGGAGTTTTGATCCTGGTAATCATCACTAGAACCCTGTTTTTCTATTATAAATAAAATCCAAATATATATATGTAATTGATTACAACTCTACGGCTGCCATGAATTATTTTTTTATGTTTTCTACATATAAAAACCATACATACTTGTATGTATTTAATACTTTTTTAATAATAAGTTTAATTATATAAGTTCTAGATGAACAACTTAAACAAAATAGAAATGCTTACTGTATATTTATGTTGAAAAAAATTTAGTTAATATTTTTTATTGGCAAAATGCAATTCTTGGTTCATTTAATTTATTTTTCAAGCAGTTTCCTGTTCACAAGCTTATACTAAGTGTTGACGTATTGCGGAGAGGGTTTCTTGCGTGAAAAATGAAAACTGCTTACCGCGTACGGTTCAGCTTATGCTCCTTTTGTAGATCAAGAATACTACTTTTTGAAATCAATAATTATTTCCTCAAGATATTCAGCGTTTTGAAATATGGCAGTTTTTAAATTTTGAAATGGCGATTTTCCATACTAAAATTTGACCTCAATTGGAACGGAAGCGTACTTTAGGAACAATTGCTTGTTGTCTACTCGAAAACCTTCGGGTGATGTCGTCTGCAGTTAAGGCGGGAAAAGTCTCGCGGTTTGTCCGAATACCATTGAACGTCACGAAAGCAGACGAACATATGTAAACATCATAATGTCCCTTTAGAAACAAAAATGGCTGACTTATTATGTAAACTTCCCGTAGCAAAAGTCAAGGACGATTTGTTACAACTTAATACCAGAGGCATATTATAAAACATGGACAGGTTATCGTATCTACATTTTTTCTACTGAATTTTCGTAATAAAAAGGTAAAATATAGAATAATGAAAAAATGCAAGCAAACTTATTTTCCCAAGGGGGGGTTGGCATTTAGTATAGTTGTATTTGTGTGGAATGAATAAAAATGATGTCCATAAGTAATTGGTTAAGTAAATGTTTCTTATTTTAAACCCTTGCTCGACAAGAGTTGGGGTATATGTCATCATCTCTGCCCACCTATCCGCCCTGACATTTCAAAAAGCTTGCATCCAATGTCATTGAAAATTGTTACATATCAATTGGGTAAGAAGTCTATTGGTGCTGGAGGAAATTGTGTCACAGTCCACAAAAAAAAACAGAAATTTTTAGAAAACACATGTTTTCTGACAATAACTTAAAAAGTTTGCATTTGTTTAAATGAAACTTTGAAATATAAAGTTTCATATTAGGTGGGTAAAAAGCCTATAGATTTTTGTGGAAATCAATCACATTTCAAGGTCACAATTGTTAAAAAATTTTAGAAATTTTTACAAAAAGGCATTTCCAGACAATAAATCAAAAAGTTTGCATTTAATATCAATGAAACTTTGGGATTTACCGGTAGTTTATATTCGATGGATCAGACACCCATTGTTTTTGGGGGAAGTCTGTAAATTTGAAAGTTTATGGTGTCCAAAAAATAGACATTTTTACAGAAAAGATGTTTTAGGATTATAACATTTGATTTCAATGAAACCTTTGTATATTATTAATTATCAAGTGGGTAAGCAGCCTATTGATGCTGTAGAAATTATATCAGAGGTCAAGGTCACTAGTTTTAAAAATTTAATGTCGGTATCAGTGATCGCTAGGTCAACTTTTTGTAGTTAATTTTTTAATTGTTATTGTTGATATTTTTTATAGGGAAATAAATCAGAAAGTCGAGAAGATTTGGAGTCTAAAAGTAGTGAAAATTCAGATAATAGTGCGAATAGGCGGAGACGACAAGCACCCAATCCTCCTTCAGATAACCGGATGTCAATACCTGATGTAGTATCGCAATCTCAGGTAGAATTAAACTTGTCGAGAATGTCACGAATATCTGCTGGTAGTAGTGGAAGCGGATATGAAAGTCGTCCTGACAGTCTTGATCAGTCCACTCCTCCGCATTCTATTCGTAACCATCCAGAAACCTCTACACCAGCAGTGCACAACAATAACATTAAAAAGTTGGATGAAGTTGGATATTCTCCACTTGCTAAAATTGATTTCCGAAAACATTCACTTGGCTCAACCCCATCAACAGCATCAAGGACATTACAGTATTCATATCCATCACCATACAGATCTCCACAGAATCGTGAATTACCACCAACACCGAATGATGGTGTTCCTCCATCTGAACGGTTAGATCGTTTAGCAGGATTTTCTCCTTCTCAGAACTCAAATTCTTCTAGTCTGTATAACAATCAGGACAATTCAATTCAATATGATCAGTCTATAAGGTCTGGTCCCACTTCTCGTTACAGAGCAGGGTCACCAGTAAGTAGCAATCAGACATTTTCTCCTGGTGTTCCGCAAGGTAGACAGCCTCCATCTCCAGCATCATATAACAATTCTTCACCACAAACAAATGGACAAATACCTCCGAGTGGCCCACTGATTCGAGGTCATTCATTAAACCGACCACAAACATACCATGAATCACAACAAAACAATATATATTTAAGTATTGATGAAAATAAACAAAATGAAAACCGTCCAGAAAATCATTATGCTCGTGTGCAACGTATTGAACGTCCAAAATCAGTGCCTCCAAATATGTATGAGCCACTTAAAAATCAGGAAAATGTTAATAATAGACCAACAGATATGCATAATAAAGGAACACCCCCTAAACCACCTCCTAGGAGGACTCGTGAGCCTGGATTAGTTACCGGGCGTGTTAGTTTGATACGAGAACCAGGAGCTAATCGTAGTACTGGTAGACAATTACCTCAGGCTGATACATATCGTTCATCAACACCTACATTAAGAAAGGATACGCCTCCAAGACAAATGACAGAGGAACCTCCTAAAGACCCCAAAGCTAGCTCTGTATGGTATGAATATGGCTGTGTATAAATTATTGTTAGTATTATATAAAAATAAACATCTTTTTGTGCACAGAATTTAAAGAGCAAAATATATAATTTTGTCCAATGTGCTCAGAAATAGTAACACTCTACCTCAATTCCAAATTGTTTCATTTGTCTTAATTACTTCTTTTATATATTTAACAAGTAGATATTTTATTCTTTTAATAACTAGTACATAATTTGCATAAATAATAATATTGACTAGAGGGAATTTATTGTATTTCTTTCAAGAAATTAACAAAACTTGTAGAGTTGGTTGCATGGGGTTAGCATTTATTTCAGTTAACTGTAGCATTCTTTAGAAATTATTAACTTGTGTATCAAAAAATTACATTTTCGCATGTAAGTTTTAAACATGTTTAATAATAATTGTAAATTTTATTTTCTGATTGTTTTCAAAGATATGATCATTATTTTGTCTTCTAAGATATGATCAGTTTTGAGTATATAACTTTGATTGCACATCAAATTAAACCAGTCAATTATGGTATTATACATTTATCATTGGCTGCTTTTTGTGAAAACTGTATACCCAGAATTCCTTGATGGTCATTAATGTTAATATGGCTGCTATACATTGTTTACAAAATCAATTGCATGTTTGGAACAGTACTTATTTAAATGTTGAGCATGTAGGTTCAAATTAAGGTGTGTTGGTGCATTAACTGTTGTATTTTCTTATTGACAGGCGATGATGCATGGTGACAAGGAATGGTGTTGTGAAGATTCACTGTCGACCAACAGACTCTGTAGTGTTAACACGCTTTCATTTCTATCTCTGTTCTAATACTTTAATCTTATTTATTAAAAATTCATATCAAATCAAGATATTCAAAAAAAGCAAAATTGAAGTGTTTGGTAGCAATGATAATTGAGCAATTTATACATGTATTAGAACAGATAACATTTTCTAACACCATTTTTGTTGTCAGCATCTTCACTAGTGCTTTATTACTGTCAGTGCTTTTTACAGAGTTAGTCAGTAAGAATCATTTTTAATAACTTATGGGAAAAAATGGATGTGATGTTCTTTGGTATCATGTTCACAACCAGTTCCATTTTTTCTCAGTTTGTGTCCCCTTATACTTACAATAGTTTTACCTATGCTCAAACTAACCACTTGTGTTACACTGCTCATTTTAACTGCTTTTTATGTCTCCAACTTTACCTGTTAGAACTCTCTTTTATTTTCTGTCTACCTTGTATGTCCATCCTGTATGGATATTTGTCTCTGCAAGGTCAATGGTCTCATCGCACACCTTCCATTCACAATTAGCAATACTGTACATCACTTTGTTTTAGATACTGTATGTTGATGTGTATACCACAGATTTCATCGTGTGTGTTGTGCTGGGGAAGAGTAGCATAGATTTGTTAGAGATTTTTATGTTTCCAAAAGAATATACATAAACTGTGTACACAACAAATTTTGCAATGAGAAATGTTTGCTGTTCATGAAAAAATGTTGTTTTGTTGTAATGACCTGGTTTTGAGTTGCCCAAGAATTGGGGGGTTTTTAGAAATACTTTTTTGTACAAACATCAGTCTCTAAAAGTATGAACTGAAATTCAGAAAATGTATATTATGATACTATTTCAGTGTTACAACATTAATGGAAACCATTGTAGACATTTTTAGATAAAATACTTTCAAATATATAAATATGTGGCGAAAAACTATATATTAGGGTACGTTTGTTGATACTTAGAAGTTTTATTTGCTTAACAGAGACTCATGTCTTTTATTTCCTTGTGAAGTTGTCTAATCACCCTTCACACTTGCAGGAATCGTGGTGTTAATGTTTCTGCCAATCATGCTGTACCATATGTAATAAATAACTTATTTCATTCCACTGTAAATATACATTCCACATGTCAACAATAAATTGTATTTTTACATGTACATTTCTTTTTTTGAGGCTATTTGAATTTCATAATGTGCCTTAAAATAAAAAAGTTTATTTTTAATTGCTATTTTTGATGAATTTAGTATGAAATCCGTCCTGTTGATGGTCTAGTCCCTAGGTGCTTTTAGATGGCATTTGTAGACATATCCCCTTTTAATGTTGGTTTTTGGGGAGAGTTAATTAATGTTTGTATTAACACAATCATTGATTTGTTCTGGTATAATTCTGTCTCCAGCAAAGCATATTAACGGTAGTTTCCGAGATGGATAATTTCTCAGTTTGTTATATCTTGCTTGCTGCTTGATAGTAAATATTGATAGATATTTTGTGTAAGAAGCAAAGAATTTTTAACAGATTATTGATTAATTATAACAATAAAATGTTGCGGTTCAAAAATATGTATAAGCTATTGTTTTGAAGATAATTTCAGTAAAGCTTTAATTAAAGTTGGATAACAGAATTTACTAAAATTTTGGTATAATATATAAACAATTTTGTTAATTGTGATAATGAATATTTATATTTTGCTCATTCAAGCAGAATTCCCCCGCCCCCCTTTATGTTAACTAAATTATCATTGATAAATGTGTTTTGTTTGTGGCATGTGTATTTGTAAATCTTCTATTTTGTACGGAAGCCTTGGAGGGCCATTTTGACTTTTAACTTTTAACTTACTACTTCTGGCTTTTTTGTTTTGAGTTTTGACTATTGACTTGTTATACAAGCCGACTGGGGACATTTTCACTTTTAACTTTTGACTTTCAACCTTTTGACTATTGACTTTAGTCTTTTGACTTTTGACTTCTGACTTTTTACGTAAGACGTAAAGGGACATTTTTGTCTTTCAACTTCTTACACTTGACTTTTTACAATTTATGACTTTTAACTCAACCTTTTTCATTATATAAATTGACTTTTAACACCGAGCAAGTTACACAAAAGAAAAAGTCAGAATGAAGTGTATTAAAGAAATAATGCCACTATTGCAATTTCATATTACGATTGGTTTATACACCTAGATGTTATACAATAGCATAAAGAAGTAAATCCATTCGTTTTCGTTATAAATGTGTATTCATGTATTTTTTAAATAATTTTGTCTTATATGGTTTTGATACAGATATTTGCTCTTTTCCTGAAGATATTTTTGTCAGTGAACTCACATTTTTTATAATTAAAAGGTTTTAGTAAATCTAACTAAGGTGAGATTGTCTTTGAACATTGTTTCCCGCCTTGAAAGTCATAAGTTGAAAAGTAAAGAGTCAATTGTAAGAAGTTGAAAGACAGTTGAAAGACAAAAATGTCCCTTCACGGCTTATGTAAAAAGTCTGAAGTTAAAAGTCAAAAGGTTGAGAGTCAAAAGTTAAAACTGAAAATGTCCCCAATCGGCTTGTATAATAAGTTAATAGTCAAAACTCAAAAAAAAAGTTGGAATTAGTAAGTTAAAAGATAAAAGTCAAAATGGCCCTCCAAGGCTTCCGTAATTTTGCAGTGGACAAATTCAATATTTATGTATCAAGGATTTATTCTGTGAAATTATAATATATCAGAAATTATATTCAAAAATTATATTTTATTATTATGTTTTATAGACTGTGTAAAAGACCCAAAAAATTGCAATTTTATGTCTTAACATTGTGTATTTGAAACATCAAAAATATTTAAAATTAAAAATTGAGCATTTCCTCACAAGGGTGCTGATGTGTTGCATTTTTTGTCATTAAAAGTACTGATTGTTCTCCTCTGTTAGAATTAAATTGGTTGTGATTTATTATGTTGCCCGTTTGTAAAGGATTTAAATTTAGTTGTTTTGTCATGTGATTTACCATGTGACTGGTACTATTGTACCATATTATATCATGTGATTTATAAGTGTTCATGCATTTGTTATCAATGGCTTTATCACCTCATATGTATAAAACCAATAAAGAACCTACACATAACCTACAGTGGTTTTTTTATATATCTGATTGGAATTGACAAATTGTTGTATTTGTATTCAATTGATTGTCTTGTGTTTTTATTTATGTAGGTTTTTGGACTGTTGGTTCTGTATTGTAAAGGTGTGGTTTTTATACCCCGCCACATGAAGTGGCGAGGTATTATGTTATACCCTCAGTTTCATTCTGTGTGTCCGTCCGTCTATCCGTCCCCCGAAGGTTTCCAGATGAAACGCCTCAAGGGATTTGAATGATATTTTGCACAGCTGTTCAGTACAATAAAATACAGGTCAAGTTCAATTTTCAGGATGATCCGAAAAATATTATTGAAGTTTTGCCACTTTATAAATTTTCAAATTTGACAATAATGAAATTTTCTGGTCTAAGAAAGATAACTCATTTCTTTCTGTCTCTATATACTACTATATACAAATATGTTCAACTATTGATGAATATCGTGGCAGGGTATCATTTAATGTCCCATTAGATGTCCTATTTTTGTAAATGCTACACATTTCTGCTTGTCAGTGTTGTTACGGTACTGCCACATAATACTTTATATGAGAAATTAAAATTAAAATTATACTGTTAAGCAGTATTTAAAACACTTGTATTTGTCCATTCTTTTACTTCTTTTCACTAGTTTTTGTTCTTTTAGTCATTAATTGACATACATGTCTTATTTTGTGT
This sequence comes from Limnoperna fortunei, assembly GCA_944474755.1. Lineage (NCBI taxonomy): Eukaryota > Metazoa > Mollusca > Bivalvia > Mytilida > Modiolidae > Limnoperna > Limnoperna fortunei. The sequence continues at coordinate 20,030,898 of OX104113.1, read as the reverse complement.
TTATATCCTCTTTATATAAAGACAGTGCCTATGACTATGATGGCTTTCATGTGTCACTGGGATATTGAGTGCCCCATCTCATGACATTAGATTATTCAGTTGACCATCAGGTGAAAATGCAGGCTATGTTCTGAGAAGTTTTCTCATTTACCTCTGAGAGTTTTATTCTTAAAAAAATAAAGGCCAAAAACCTGTTTTCATTCCAACCTTCCTGAAAGAAAATAGGGGCCACAAACCTATGTGATCATTCCAACCTTCCTCAAAGACAATAGGGGCCAAACATCTGTGTTGTAAATTATCTCAATGTTGGTTATGTAAAATAGTAACTCATATCCATGATGATACATTATGCCAATCAACTTCTATATAATTAGTTTACATGGCTGTTAGTCTGTATTACATAAAAAGACACTTTAAAACTTAATAAACCAGACTCTGTCGAAAGTTCAATGATTGGCATATAGGTATTAATAATAGGAAGCAACCATTTATATTATTTGTACAAAACAAATAAATACCAGCAGTTGTTTTATATTTATAGATAATCATACAAAAATACATATTATAAGGAATGATTTTAAAAAATTAAATGAAAATGCCCCAGAAAAGTATGAGACTTCCTCAGTGAAAAAAAACAACTGCAGGACGGGTTAATGTCTTTATTCTTGCACATTAACTTACAGTAAAACACTACCTCAAAAATGAAAGGGGAAATCTAGTCCACAAGTGCATGATGACAAGTAATATTAAAACATGCTGTGAGCCATCTCTATGAGACAATTTGTGCTCCATTGATAAATCTTTTGACAAAAAATCCAGGTGGCAGGTACAGATATGTTTCAAAAATTACCTAGAAGGATAAAAAAATGTCTTTTGCAGGTGTATATAAATGTAAGTAACTAATGCAGATTATAAAACAAGTATGGCGAAATATAAATATTTATTATTGAGAATGGAACAGATTTTTTATACCTTCTGTCTTTGTAATTTTGTGTTTTATAATGTTCTCTCCAGGTACTTCGCCTTCCTCCCCCAATAAAAACTGGACGCCATGATATAGCTGAAAAATTGCTGAAATAAGAGTTAAACATCATTCAAACAAACAAACATACTCTTATTCCCAGCTTCTGTTCAACATATGCACCACATAATAACTACTTTGTATTGATATTGACTGCTGAGTTAATCATGCTTGCATAGCTTGGAAATCGAAGATGGCTATCATTGTAAACAAAGTTTATTGGTAACTGCTGACTTGTTTCTATTATTGTAGGTTATTTTCTGCTCTTTGTTCCTTGATATATCCTATTTAGTCGGATAAACAACTAAAAACTACGACTTTCCAGTTTAAGCTCGTGGAATCAAGAATAAATTGTAAGCCTCTTAACAAACTTGAAGGCGGCCAAGACAAAAGGGATATTTGTTCATTTTTTCATATTCTGGATGCGTGTCATGCAGAATATAAAAAAGGAACAAATATTACTTTTGTCTTGGTCGTCTTCAAGTACGTAATTGGCTTAATTCGTTTTGTGACGGAAACTATCTAGAAGTTGGCAAGATTAACCTAAATTGGAAGCTTCCACCAGATCATAGCGCATTAGCACTTTTATACTTCAGTTGACATTATAATAATGGTATATTATACAGTGAGACACTGATGGAGGAACTCTACTACCCAATTTTTATCAGGATGATTTCATACAGGGAATACTCCGGAGATAAAAGAAAATGGTAGCAGTAACATTTTCCTTTAATTTTGGTTCAACTGAATATACAATATTCTACTTTTATAAATATTCTTTATACAGTGATTGTTTGATCTCATCTATATAACTGAGCCTAAAATTGCGGATATCTCGTCAGTTCTAACATCCGCTTCATACGCGTTCACCTGTGCATTAACAACGAGGACCGATTAATATCAAATCTGTATAAGAAATAATATTTCTTGCGAATTGTGAACTTCATATTAATTTCACTTCACATTCCACTCGCACCTGCATACTGTTATTATACAATTAAGATACAAACGATACTCTCAGGTCTTTGCATTCTACTTGAACTTTTTGGATATAGGAGGATTACTAATGACAAGGAGTTAGATATTATGGCAGTTCAATTTACGTCTTGCTTATGAATTACGGTCGCCACCATGAATTGATCGCAGAGATACTCGGGTTCTTTTTGTGCCGATATATTACTGTCCGCTATTATCTTGTTTACTGGACTTTGACCTTTAAACTGAGTAACAAGAAGGGTGCCACACGTGGAGCATGTAATGCTTTCTCTTCGCACCATCTGAGGTTCACCCCAATATTTTATTGGGGTTACTGTTGCTTTTATTAAGTTTTCACTATGTTTGTCTCGAAGGTCGTTGTTTGTTGTTTGTGTGTGTTCGTTATTTGCCCACTTTTTAGCTCACCTGACCCAAAGGGTCACTTGGCGTCCGTCGTCGTCGTCGTCATCATCATGTACATTAGATGGTCCTCTACAAAGTTTTAGTTTTTTTGTGACGATCGAAAATCCAAAATTATGGCACATTATGCAGAAATGAAGCTTGGATAATTATTTTATTATTTTGAGGTTTTAAGCAAATTGGGAATTCAACACGGCTGCTGGCTGAAATTTTAAAATTCGTTTCCTCACAAACCCACAAACCGCTTGGCAGAAGAAATTGTGATATTGTAGAAATGTACCTCAAATAGTCCTCTACTAATTTTGAGTTTTTTGTTTCGATCCAAATTACAAGATTGTTGCCATCATGGAACATCAGTTAACATAGTAACCTATGAGAAAACCATAAAACGGCTTCTTCTCGGAAACTGTCCTACATATTGCTGCTGATTGGAAATTCAACATGGCAACATTCATGGAAACATAATCTTCAAATAAACTTTATCATTTTTTATTAAAATTTGCAGGGAAAGTAATGTCTCGAAAAAAGTTTTTTTGTAAGTCAGGTAGCGGTACAAGCTCTTCAGAGCCTGTAGTTTGTTTTTCATATTGATTTGCGATTTTCGTGATCACGTCTTGATATCTTGTGATTTCCTGTCTAGGCCTATAAAACGACAGTTTTTTTTATTAAACTACTTTTTTAAAATTTTTAAAAATTTGATTTTTATTTTTTTTTATTAAACTACTTCGTACCGTCCGACCAAGGGCATTAAGTTGTCGGTGTAGGACGTAAAAAACTCCCTGAGTCAAGTATTAAACTACAGTACTTTCAAGTCACTTTGCCGTAAGCACCATTGGTTGTTTTAAGTCTTTGCCGTACGAAATTACATTGAGGCATGTAGACAGTTGCCGCCTATTGCAGACTGGCACAACAATATAGACCAACACAAATAGTACATGTAGATAACAGAAATAACTTTTACTTCCATTTATTAAATAAATCCTAATTTACGGCCATCTAAGTCTTAAATCTATTATTATTTTGTCATTATAATCCAGACCGAAGGGACGTTTCATTTCGATAACTCGCTTAAAATGGGAATATTACAAAATTTTAATTGTTTGTTAATTAAATTAGTCTGGTCTAAGAAAACTCGCCCAGCTTTAAGCGACAACCTAAAAGATTCATCCCCTTAATGTATACCAAGTGGCCAGTACACACGCTTATAATATGAAGTGTCATCATTAGCCTTATTTGGTTAAAAGATAAGATATAATTGTTATATTACACAATAAGCCGAAAGCGTATTAAATTAAAATGTCACTGCATGGTGATATACATATATGCATAAACGTTGGGTTGTACCGATTAATGAATAATGTACGCGGGGTACAGTTGCCATTTTCCATTGGTTACACCAGTGGCAGTCTATACTAATATTAACAAGTTTAGCTTTTCTAAAAAGCTACCGTCTCTTAGCTGCATTACAAATTTTATGTATTTATTAAAGTATCTGGTTTTGTAATTTATATGAAGGATAGGTAAAAAATGTACATGTACCTTGTAAGGACATTGTTTACACTAAAAGATTATGATTGTGCTTGAGAGATTTAAATGCTTGTCGCCACTTCACACGTGCTTTGTAAAAAATTATTAAGCAAAAGATGACTCCCTAAACAAATGTTAAAAATGAGCGGTAAAATATGTTTTGGTAAATTTACATCAATATCAGAACGATAATGATAAAGATACAGAACATATAATTTTTTCATAACCCAAACAGCTTTAAAAAGTAGGGAGATTTTGGTACAATGTTTACCTTTTAATTGTTCACTGACCAATGCATTGAATGAAATAGAAGTCAGTATGTGGAACGTAACATTACTACACTAAAATACTGATTACAACCCCAATTCAACCTAAGAATATATCGAAATTTCAGTACATTAACTAGTGCAATCCTGGCGTAAACCAACGAAATGACAAAAATATTTATAGATTTAGTAAACCACCCAATCAAGTCATTTACTCGTAAGACTGATCGTCATTTGACTAATTAATGCAGTGACATAGATTTATCCACTAAATATATTATTTGTTATTCGTATACGGCCTAGGTGAAAAAGACATGGTTGGCCGTTTTACGTTCGTATTTATATATAAACTAAAATTCGTTGCAAAGACATATATAATGAGGGGGCCAAGATTTTTTCTGTTCATATGTTTTGGTCCATTAACAGGTTAAAATTTTTTAATATTTCCCAAAACAGATAACAATATTTAAAACAATGATAACAGATTACAGCAATTTACATGAGAAAATAGAAAACGGTGAGTCCAAAAATCGAAATAAAACAGATAATAGCAGAATCTCATCGAAGGGCAATACTTTTAACAATTTCATTATAACGGTCAACAACAATGTCAACTTTTAAGAAAACAGATAACAGCTAATGATTGAAAAACAGTTAACAGCAGGGACAATCTATACTTAGTATAGACTGTACCTGTTAACAGTTTTTTTTTTAAATAAACAGTTAACACACCTGTAAAAATTACCAAAAACATTAACAGGAAAGATCTGCCCCCCCCCCCCCCCACAAAAAAAAAGAAGAAAAAGAAAATGTTACCTACCATCTGGGACTATTATATTAAATATGATTTAGCTTTTTTATATATCTCTATGTGCTAGAAAGTTTTACTGCTTGATTTGGAATTTCGCTGAATGAACTGGTAATCGGACATCGAACTGTCATTGAACTTCAAAACAAAAGCACGTGGATTACTATTTATAGAAACAAAACATTTTCCGGTTAAGTTGCAAGGAATTGTGGGAACAGTATTATGAGGAATGGAAACTGTCCAAATCTATAACTAACGCAAACGTATATTGCTGCAAATCAGTAAACATGGCATCGACAGAAGATGTCGAAGCATCCTCAGCAGAGCCTGAAAATGTAACAATCGAGCTAAAGGATGGTATGTTTGCAATAGTGTTGAAACAAAATCTCAAAATATAGTAGCTTGTTACTGTTGTCACCAATATCAATATGTTCAACCTTTCCGTGGGCGGACGAAACGATTATTTCCGTTGTATTAACTGCATGTGGTTATTACATACATTCAACTTCAAACTTATTCGTGCAATCAGCCCTTTGTGATAAAACATTAAAAATGCAATTTGTTTCTATGCTACGAATACAGTACATCACTAATAATTTTTTACTTTTTTTTAGGAAGGGAAAAGTGTAGAATGTATTTTAATCCTTCTATTTTTGCTTTAAGCAAGATGAAATTGTGGTTTTTTGCAAAACGTCTTTAATGATCTTCTGGACCTACTGGTTTTGCTTCCTTATTAATATAATCCCATTGTTTTCTCAGTGCTCAAGCTTAAAGTGTGTACATTGAAAAGTTACATATGATAATTTATTGAAAAAAAATACAGTGATACTGGTGAATATATACAAAGTTCAGATTAAAAATAAAACCTGACCAATTAATATGTGAACTGAGAATTAAAAATAGCCTGTTTGGGTGCATCACATGTTATGTCAGTTGGTTTCACTTTTGCAGTTTGAATTATTACCTGGTAAGCTGTCAGTACTATTACTACTTGAATGATTAATCATTGGTTGTGCAATTACTGGTAGGATAACTATTATGTCCTTGTATTAGAAAAATATATCTGAATGGGATGTCTGAATGTTTTGTTGGGAAAATTAAATTGAAAAATATTTTATTTGAAAATCAAAGTTGAAAAAACAATTGTAATTCAATTTATAACAACATAATTTTATACATTGCACGAAAAATACATAATAGTATATAATTAAATAGCAGAATAAAAATATAATCATTAAAGTTATTGCAACAATGTTACCTTGAAAACAGAATTTTATCTTGGTATTTTGATTAGATAAAAAGATACACATTTATAATAATGGATACAATGGTTAAATTTACAATTGTATATATTTTTTCAAAAATAGACAAAATAAAAAAATCTTAAAAATGATAAAACATTTACAGTTACACATTGCAAAGAATAAAAAAGGTAGACAAATAGCTGTAGCACAGAAAAATGTCTATCCTCTGACCATGACCTTGGAAATAAAAATAATTGCAAATCAAATATGTTATAAATTTGTTACTGTATAAACTCAGATACACATTAATTTTCAGAATCATCCTGCTTTAAGGGGACCAAATACATTATTCTGATATCTTACTTACTGATGTTGAAATTATTGCCAATTATAATTGACCCATAAAAAATAAATACTTACATTGTATATGTGGGTATAAAATTATGTTTTGCCTATAACAAAGTAGTACATATTAAGTAAATTGTGATTCAGTATATTTTACAATACAATACAAATACAATACAAAAGCTTTATTTTTATTCGGCACATACATAACAGTACAACACAAGCTCTGATGAGCTTTTTACCAAAATACAGACAAACATAACATACATGCATGCATACAAATTAAAATGATGTGACAGTACAATAAAATAAATAACATCAAAAGCACTAGCACATGCATAAAGCAACATACAGTTAAAAAAAGTAAGATCAAACGCACTAGCCTAAGCAACAGCAACATTCAGTTGAAGCATAGCATAAAAGCACCTAAAACTGAAGACAACTAAAAATAACTAAGCAGTTTAAAGCTAAAACTGAAGACAACTGAAAATAACTAAAATTTTAAGAAGAGATCAAGGTAATTACAAATTATAGAGTGGAAACATATTGAGACACTGCAGGGAACAACTTGACGGTCACCCAGTCACCTATGAAAGTAGAATTTTAGGTGGGCAACAAGATGCTAGTGTCTTGATTGCCCATTTGAAATGATGTGCGATGCACTGACAGGTTTCTAAATTCTCAGATACCATATCTACTATATTAGAAAGTCTATAACTAATACTAATAGAACTTCTATTTTTTTTTATTGCATTAATAAGTGATTCAGTTTATTTGTGTAAGAAATGCCAATTTAATGATGGGCTGACCTGAGTTTGGCATAGATAGAAAGAACATCTTACACAGACCCATAATACAGTTGTTGTTAGATCTGCATGTTCGACAGATAAAGGAAATGTGAGCAATACAATCAAACCAATATTTTATTAAGTTGTTTGAGAGTTTTATGTAATCATATTTTTATGAAAAAGTGTTTTTGTTTTATTTGTTTGTCTTGGTTTACAAGATAACAACATCTATTATAAAAGTAGTATTTATTAAAAGTACAGCTTAAAGTTTGCAAGGTACACATGTACTATCTATACTATAGTGTTACCTAATTTCATGTTTGAATTGCAACTGTCATCTGTGTAGTATCAGCTTGCAAGACAGATAAATAACAGTATGCAAGGAATGGCAGCTTGAAAGATGGACAATAACAATGAACAAATAAAACTTCTTAATAAAGAAAACATGAACTCTAAAAACCTTGAATGGGTTTCCTCCATGATTAGTAACACCTGTGCCTTTTCTGTCATATATGATATTTCAATAAAATTGCAGGACATGGAAAGATAAAATATAGGACTTGAAATTGTCAAGTTTTTGACATACGTTTTTTAATTTATCAGTTTATTATCTGGAAAACTGTTATACTATAGAAATGCTGATAACACAAGGAATTAAATTAAAAAAAAGTCAAAATCAGTAATTAAAAAAAAATGTTGTTAGATTATGCACAAAGAAAACAAACTTTGAGCTTTTCTAGCCTTCACATCTGGATATTCATAAAGTAGTCTCTAGCCTTCACACCTGGATATTCTTGGACATTCTTGAGCTAGTCTAGCCTTCACACCTGGATATTCTTGGACATTCTTGAGCTAGTCTAGCCTTCACACCTGGATATTCTTGAGCTAGTCTAGCCTGTACACCTGGATATTTTTGAGCTAGTCTAGCCTGCACACCTGAACTATATCCTAAGAATACATGTATTATTCACTGAAGAAAGCAGATAACCTTTATGTCCACTATTTTAGGAATTATGAGAAGTTGAGAAGACATTTGTGCCAACTGTCTACAGGTAGAAAGAGCAAAATTACCCTGATCTGTAGTGTGTCTCAAAGAACAGTTCATGTCTGAGTTAGGATTTGTAAAAGGGATTTATGACTTGATAAAGGTCAATAATACTTTTAATGTATAGATAATACATTTATAACTGTCATTCAGCACTAAAATTTGTTCTAAAACACTCACCATGCACAATTAAGTGCTCTAAAACTACATTCTGATTGTTGAACTCATCATATTCATTTCCTAATTTATAATTTTAGTTGACATGACAGGCCAGGGGAAAGTTGCAATGAAAGATTTTGAATTATTAAAAGTATTAGGTACTGGTGGTAAGTAAGAAATACTGCTAAATTTGTAACATTCTTTTTGTCTCGCCTGCGACGAGGCGAGACATATGTATGGGAATCCGGCGGCGGCGGCGTAAACACTTGACATCTTGCTTCATATCTTTGTAAGCCCAAGCCCTAGGTCCATCAAATATGGTCCAGAGGTAGCTTATGATGAGTACTTGCCAGTCAGTCACACCTTGACCTCAATTTCACGGTCCAGTGACTACGTTAAAGTTTTTGGGTTACGACAGTTCCTCTGTAACTATGCATGGTAGGATGACAATATTTGGTGTATAGGTTGCTGATGACTAGTACATGACTGTCTGGTAGGTGTCACCTGACCTTGACCTCAATTTCACGGTCCAGCGACTACGTTAAAGTTTTGGAGTTACGACATTTCCTCTTTAACTATGCATGGTTGGATGACAATATTAGGTGTATAGGTTGCTGATGACTAGTATATGACTGTCTGGTAGGTGTCACCTGACCTTGACCTCAATTTCACGGTCCAGCGACTACGTTAAAGTTTTGGGGTTACGACAGTTCCTCTGTAACTACGCATGGTAGGATGACAATATTTGGTGTATAGGTTGCTGATGACTAGTACATGACTGTCTGGTAGGTGTCACCTGACCTTGACCTCAATTTCACGGTCCAGCGACTGCATGGGTTACGATAGTTCCTCTGTTACTACGCATGGTAGGATGACAATATTTGGTATATAGGTTGCTGATTAATAGTACATGACTGTCTGGTAGGTTCCACCTGACCTTGACCTCAATTTCACGGTCCAGTGACTACGTTAAAGTTTTTGGGTTACGGCTGTTCCCCTGTAACTATGCAGGGTATGGTGACAATATTTTGTATACAGGCCACTGCTGATATTTAATGCTATTTACGTAATGCTTATGACGAAATTTATTTTCGTTACTGATGCGGAATGCAGGCGAGACGTTTTTCTGTGTCCACACTTGTTTGTAAATGGCAGTACGAAATGGTTTAATAAAAAAATGCTTGCTGCAGCCAAATTGTATTAGGCATGATGCATGTATGCCCACACGTTTGAAATGTAGACAACAAAAAATAGGTTGAGATTCAATTTCCTTATTTATTGTAACATGCAGCACTGACATTAATGTGACAAATGGCATTCCACAATTCACTTACATAGCAACACAGAATCAAACTTCACACTTTGCATGCATAGCATGGAAATATTATAATCATCTGCCCTATCCATCTTTAAACCAATCTCATGCATTAATAAGAAATCTTACTGGAAGGTGTCTGACGATTGTCTTATACTCTATGTTCTGGTTATATATATAGTGTCATTTAATTTCTTTTAGCTTATGGAAAAGTTTTTTTGGTGAGAAAAATTGGCGGAAAAGATAATGGTACCTTGTATGCAATGAAAGTTTTAAAGAAGGCAGCGATTGTACAAAAAACCAAAACAACTGAACACACACGGACAGAAAGACAAGTATTAGAAGCTATCAGAGAGTCACCCTTTCTAGTCAAACTGCATTATGCTTTCCAAACGGAGGCTAAACTGCACCTTATACTTGGTAGGCCTTTAGGCAACATTATATTATATTTTATTAATTTATATAATACCACATTGTAGCCTAAAGAGGTCTAATAGATTATATGTCACTTAATTATTCCAACTTTGTTCTCTAGATATGTTCCAGTTATACATGGGTTTTGATTTGGTGAATTCTAGATGGTCCAGTAGCATGCATATCAAAACTTGATATCACTGTAGCATCTTTATACTTGCACATATATTGACCAAATTTGTACACATTTTGTCAAGTATTTCATTGACAGATTCATATGGTATTATTATAAATGCCTTCTATCTGCAGTCATGTCTTGATGAAACTTGACAGAGGCCTTGGTGGGCAGTGGTTAAAGTAGGAAGTCATTTACATGTACTATTGCTATTGATAACATGTAGCATGCATAGTAGGATGACAATATTTGGTATATGGGTTGCTGATGACTAGTACATGACTGTCTGGTAGGTGTCACCTGACCTTGACCTCAATTTCACGGTCCAGCGACTATGTTAAAGTTTTTGTGTTACTGCAGTTTCTCTGTAACTATGCATGGTAGGATGACAATATTTGGTATATAGGTTGCTGATAAATAGTACATGACTGTCTGGTAGGTGCCACGTGACCTTGACCTCAATTTCACGGTCCAGTGACTACCTTAAAGTTTTTAGGTTACTGCTGTTCCCCTGTAACCAAGCATGGTAGGATGACAATATTTGGTATATAGGTTGCTGATGAATAGTACATGATTGTCTGGTAGGTGTCACCTGACCTTGACCTCAATTTCACGGTTCAGCGACTACAGTCAAACCTCGTCTCGAACTTGGTTGACTCGATACCTCGGCTATGTCGATATAATTTTTAAGTCCCGGCATTTTTCCCATATCAACAATGCATTTCTTCCTCAGATGTGTCGATCTCGGTTGTTTCGATATTTCGCTTAACTCGATGGATTTTTGCAGTCCGGACAGTATTAATTAGTGTAATTTTAACCTCGTTGTCTCGATGTTAATTTTGCTCTCGATATTGATGTCAAAACTAACAATTTCATTTGTATTTTGTATTGTTTATTTTAAACACCTGTCATAGAGCAAACACGATTTTTGATTGGCTATTACAATTTGAATTGGCAATTTAATAACACAAATTGGTAATCCAAGCGCAAGACATGCATTATTAAGGTTAATTGATGATCCGCTAATAACTGTCCAATTAATTTGTTATGTTTAAATTAAAAATGATAATTATTTAAAATTTCTGTTGATCTGATCAATGATGTATATGTTGTTGAGTTCCGTTTCTTTTAAGACATTCTGTTATTTTTGTTGACTTGTGTGTTGTCAATTACATAAAAAAACCAATTTGTATTGTTTCATTAGTTCTTTCGAACTGTACGTTGATAAGTGTTTTCTTGAAATGTTTTTCGATAATTTCATAGTAAAGTTTATAAAATATGATTACACTATTTATTTATAATTGTCGATTGATGTGAATGGCTAAAATACTTCATATATCGCACGCCACAAATACCGTGACAAAACAAGCAATGCCGAAGTTCGAAACCAATATACATGAAATAAATACCGTTAGATTTAAAAAAAATAATCACATAATGAAAATAACATCACACCCTAAACTCGGTTGACTCGAACTTTGGATAACTCGATATATTTTTAACGGTCCCGCAAACTTCGACTTTTCGAGGTTTGACTGTACGTTAAAGTTTTTGTATTAGGACAGTTCCTCTGTAACTATGCATAGTATGGTGACAATATTTGGTATACAGGCCGCTGCTCATAATTAATGCTATTTACATAATGCTTATGACGAAATTTATTTTTGTTTCTGATGCGGAATTCAGGCGAGACGTTTTTCTGTGTCCACACTTGTTATTCTCATTTAAACTGGTCCTGAACAGTTTTTTATTTTTTTGTCAAACCACATGTTGATTAAATTCATTCACCAATTCCATTCAGAAAGTTGTTTTTATATTTACTATTAGATCATTAAAGAAACTGATTCTTCTATGATGCCCTGTTAAGATATTTGCCACAATCAATAGTTAATTTTCAAATGTCTGGCAGAATGAAACACACATTTTTAGTGAAATTGGTATTTACTGATTAGACTTATTTTGTATTAATTGTTATGACAAATAAATGTATTTCTATTTACAGATTATGTGAGTGGTGGAGAACTGTTTACCCATTTAAACCAGAATGAACAATTTGAGGAACGAGATGTCAGGATTTACATAGGGGAGATAACTTTGGCTTTGGAAACATTACATAAGGTGTTGTTTGTAACTAAACAGAATGCAATTTGTTAGTTGATTTTGGGACATTATGTCCATGGTCAAAGTCATGGCAGGTATAAAGCTGAATTTTGTTGACTCTTCTAGACAGAAAAATGTGTTATTTACTTCCACCATTGTTGGGTACACTTTTTAGCTATAAGACATGTTACCCTTACAACTTATAACTGAGCTCATGTATGATGCTGTGGGATTTTTATTTTAATTCTTTAAAATGTTACTGAAAGGAAACTATAGCTAAGCTTTAAAAAGTGCGCACAATTGGAAACAAATTGACGTCCTGTTTGCTGAAGGAAAATAAATCACAGATGTTCTGAAAGATATTAAAGTTGAACAATCTATAATAATCTTGTTGCTATAGTAACTATCTATTTTAGATCAAAATAATTACTCCTAGTATTAATACAAATCATAGATGTCTCACCACTAATGTACATGCATTGATAGTTTTTCTCCTTTTCAGCTTGGTATAATATACCGTGATATTAAGTTAGAAAACATTTTACTAGATTCCTCAGGTCACATAGTACTGACTGACTTTGGTCTGAGTAAAGAGTTTCTTCCCACAGACAAGGTAATTTAGGAAATCTATCAGACAACATACTCTTTGTCTCATTTGCAAGTAATTTACATATGTAACACAAATATTTATATTTACAAACAAACACTAATCTCTACACTGTCATAATATGGGACAGGCTTACACACTTTAATTTCAACACTGTTAAATTCGGAGCAGATTTTAACTTGTCATTAAGGCTATAGTAGCACCAAATTGATGCAATATTCTGAAGCACTTTTCAAAGCACATTGAAAACTATATACTGTTTCATAGGTTTACAGAACATCTTGGTGTGCCAGCACAGACTTAAATGCACTCTTGGAATTCATACACATAAATTTTAAGATGAAAAGAAAGTTTTCAACGTTATTTTTTTCATTGAGCACCAAAATATTTTTACCATCAGTAATGGGTGGATTATCAGTTACAGGGTTCACCACAGAAAAAAATTCAAGGGTGGAGGAATCGTACTCGTGGATTCCCAAATACCAACTGAATGCAAAAAATAAATATATAAATATTCACCATATTTTTTAATCTTTTTTTTATTCAGCATCCTTAGATGGTAAATGTTAAACATATATTATTCAATAAATTAATTTCTTTCCATATTTGTGAATAGATTAATTAATTGAAGAGCTTACAAAACATGCCCTACACCTTATCATAGAATTCCCTTTGGTTGATAAAATACAATTTTGTGTTTCCTTGCCGTGTAATTTGGGATTGGATATGGGTTATTATCTTTTACATGGTGTTAACCCTCTATCCTTGACACTTTTCATACTTTCTAAAGATGTAATTGATTTCTATGTCCATAATTATTGTGTTTTTTAAAAGAAAATTTCAGTACTTCCATAAAAAAATTGTACATCCAGAGATAGCAAGTATAGGTATCTGATGCAACTGAGCTTGGATTACTGAAATTAACATAACAGAATCGCTGTTGTTTATAATTTTGTGACTGAATATTGATCTCGGATTTATAAAATGTCAATTAAAATGTTACGAATTCAATAAAATGTTCACATGTGATATTATAAGTTTAATTCTTGTTTATATCCGTTTTTATTATGATGTAGTCTCAGGGATCTATGTAACGTTTCTAAATGCATATTGTACGCATGTTTTCAGTTCTTGCCACACCATTTCAACATGAAACCCATCCCTGTTCGCGTAGTTATAGCTATCGCATGCGTTTGGATTTCCAGCTAGTTTGTTCCGTCTCCGATGCATTACTGTGAAATACTTTTTATTCGTGGGGTATCAATTTTCGTGGTTTTCATGGAGGCCACGAAATTAAAAATCCAACGAAGAATAAAACTTCATTAACAGATGGGAACTTGGGAAAACCGATCTGAAAATGTCCGAGATGGGACATTTATTTGTAAAAGTAATATATGATTTTGTGGTTCGATCCATTACTAATGTTCTGCTCAAAATCCATCTTAATGATTATGTTACAGGTTTCATGTTCGAATTGTGTTTTTATTAAATGTAGGTATTATTTAATTGTAAAGCATACGAAGAAACATCGACTTCCGGTCAAGGTGGTGATATATGAGGTGTTCATTTTCGATGTTAAAAAGTAACAAATTATTATCGGAATTACGAGTTTGGTTGCTCCTTTGAAGCATAAATTAAAATAGCAAATAAAATATTTAAAAGATAAGCTGTACTTAATCTTTATTAGTGCATATCAATGACACGCTATATCAAATGGATGTTGTGATAATACCGATCGTGGCACAAATGACATTAAATTACACCTTTGTAACAGTTATTTATTGCTACTCAACACATGAAGTGACAAATGCCCTTCGGCTAGAAATGCTTCTATAGATAACAATTAGAGAATTATATAGACTCAAAGTAGTTTTTATTGCAATTAATCAATTAATACATTACCGTGTTTATAATTAGCTATTGATTTCCGTGTTTTTAATTTTACATTCGTTACCACGCGCGGAAAAAACATGTTATGAAACTGTTTTTTCTTCTTTATATGTTGATGTTTATTATCAACAGTGAAAGTGATTCTGCTGTAATAATTTATTTTCATCGCTACCTCACTTTTTGCATTTTCGGAAACCGTCAGTCCACGAATTTAAGAACCCACGAACATGTAAAATTTCACCAAGCCACGAAAATTGATACCCACGAATTTAAATACTTTCACAGTATTAAATATTCTCACAAATGGCGATCGATACGTTACCTGTGTTTCTTCATCCGATTCTCCAGAGGTAACAATCACATGGGCGGAAAATATGCTTAATTAGGATGTTTATTTAACAATAAACGTGTCAGGGCTGATGGTCACCCTTTATAGTTTAAAATTAAGCGATGGTAATATACTAGTGGTTTAAAAAGTGAAACCAGGAATGTTGACGCCTGGTCTAATTGTATAAGTTTTATGTTAATTGAGTCGTGGCGTACATGGATTTTAATGTGGCGCTTGGAAATGAAGCGTGGCAGGAAAAAATCAAGCCTGACGGCCCTCCACGCTAAAACAGCCTGTGGTGAACCCTGAGTTAGCTGTGAATGTACTGTACTTAGGTTTGGAGGAAGTAGGGTATTGTTTTGCCATTAACACATTCGTCAATTATTTGTTTCAGTACCACAGAGCCTTCTCATTTTGTGGAACAATAGAATACATGGCACCTGAGGTTGTTGAAGGAAGTAGTGGAGGGCATGATTTTGTAAGTACAAATATTTTATGTTCACTTGTTAAATCCAGAAATCCAATAAATATATAGCAAATTTTTTTAGAAATGTTCTGTTAAATCCTCATAACTTACTGGTCTCTGTTGTTAATTTGTTGATATTTTAGACCTACCTCTGCTATGCACTGTTGTGTCCATTTAAAAAAGTCTCTGAGATTTCGGATTAATTCTTTACAATGACGTTAACCTTGTGATAGCACTTATTATTATTCTTGATGCTTCAGCACTGACTATGTCTTTTTATATAACCAAAGGTATGGTTTGGATATATCTGCATTTTCTTTTTACATTCTTGAACAATTTTAAGATTTTTATTTTCAAAAAGCAGCATTTTGCTATTGGGTATATTTCATAAATTCATTCAGTATTTGACATTTTCTATAATTAGGGGAGGAAAAAGTCTGATTTCATAGTTTGACAGATGGTCCATTTAAGATTCTGTCATAACTTGGCGTCTGTTGTCTGTCAACCATTGTTTGTTTACTTCTTCTCTAAGACTACTTGGCCAACTTTTTCAAACTTCAGTTTCAAATTTGTTTTCGGGGTGTGTACAAAGATGGTTGCTTTTTTCTAAATATGTCACTGAGGTGTAAATGCATGTTTTTGGTCTATTTCTCCAAAATATAAATTATAGCTTAAGAAAAAACAATATGGCCACACCCAAATTATTGAAATTTTTGTCGAAATCGCCATGCTAATTTTACATTTTTCTGGTCTCTTTTAGTTTTAAGCATTTTCAAGAATTTTTGAGTTTGTTGCACATGTTAAAATGCTTTATTTATTTCCACTTTGATTATCATCAAATTTTTAAACAAAACTGTATTAAAAACCTAAATATTAATAAAATTGCAAGTTTGAAATGGCTATGTTGTAAAGCAAGTGCCTTAATAAATGAGGTATCATTTACCATTTGTTGGAAGACAGTTTGGGGTCTGTGTCAATATTCACATTTTTTCAGAAATCTCTTTTAAAATGTCTTACCTCCCATCTAATTAAGAGATTTGTTGATAATTTATATGTTTTATTTACATTTATAGTCAATTTTGATTAGTCAAATGGCTTAAACCAGTCAGTCCAAGTCCAATAATACTTTCATCAATCACTATTCAGGAACTACTTGTGTCCTGTACACAGAAGACGATAAACTTGGCCAGTACACTCATATTTTGGCATGAAAAATATGTAGCACTGTGTATTAAGGACAATTTTATTTGTTGTTCTTTTTTTTCATTTTCAATAATAATCTTCTTGGCAAATTGTAAAATAAATGTTTTAAGTGTCATTCGTTCATTCCAAACATGACCACTTTTTTGTGTGTTCAGTTGGTTGTGTACATGTGTATTCCTACACATATACACTTATAATATAATATTATGTGAACACAGTGCAAAGAGAAAAGAAGTTAGTATTTTAAAAACAATTATCATATTCTTATTGTAAATAACATATATATTTTTTACTGTATGATAAAAGAAATAAATGGGCAAAAATTGTATATTTTACCAGATTGACAAAATGGGCTGGTATCAAAATGTTATTAACCCTTAAGCTGCCCATATAATTTATATTGTTTTATTATGTAATAGTGAATTTAATTTATTAAATTTGAGTTTATACATTTAAATCTTAATAGATCTAAGTGGACCTTATACATGTGCATGTGTCAGGTGGGTGACCTTTAACCTTGCATAATTATCTTATGATTAACCAATGAAATGAAGTTTCCGGTTAGTTGGCGTTTGATGCAGATGCAGGCAGCATACTTTTGTTGAAGTCAAATTATTCCTAAATCGTCGTTAATCGTTCGTAAATTCTTTGTTGCATCGTTTGCGACTCAAAATTGTGAGAGTTTTTTATGCAAGGTTACTTGTTGCATCAAATTATTTTTCCCATTTGGTTGTGAATCTATTGAATTTCAGAGGACTTTTTTCACGCTAGATTTCATCAGCACGTGTAAAGGTAAATTGGAAATACGTTTTGCACATTACCTACTTCTCGTTAGATTTCATCAGCACTTAGTAATGAAACTGGAAATATACGTTAGATGAAGCGATAAACTGTTAGCTTAAGTGGACTTTTGGTTTATGACAATCGTGGCACAAAATACAAGGCAATGGGTCCTGTATGTAATAAAAGAGTTGCTTACGACCCAGAATTACTGGAAAATTGGACAATTTTGCGATTAAAGGAGGAATTAACTGCTCTGAACATTCATTTCCCTTCCAATGCACGAAGGATGCATTTGGTAAGACTTTTAAGGGATGCTAGATCCCGCGCCGTACCTCAGGGTATGCAGAGTATAGGATCTACGTCACACGAAGATGCAAGTGCGCGATCCCATGATGCAACATCAAATGTAAACAATCATGGCCGACAGCAGTCAGAATCAGAGAAGGCTCTAACTGATATAGTATCCAGACTAGCGAACACAGTGCAATCCCTGCAGCAGAATGTGATAGCTTTAACAAATAAAGTTAATACGATATCCAGTTCTGCACTTTCCTCGGCCACTGTCAATAGTGCGGTACAAGTTCGATCTGGTAATACATTTGAAGAAGACGTCGACACTGCACAAAATTTTACGCTAGATACCGGATACAAGGCTTTCAATTCTCCATCGGCAGCGGCTGGAAGTGAGGAACAAGCACGTCAGAGTATGTTCGTCCGTACGCCAAGGGGATATTCGGCAGAATCCCTGCCGTTTGTGGAAACAGTTTCGCCACAGTTGCGAAAAAACATAGTTGCAGGTAGGGACATTAACTTGGCTGCTTTGCTTATTCCGTACTATGCAGGGTCGGGCGTTATTGAAAGCTTTGATGCCGAAGGAGTTAAATCAGTGAAACCTGATCCCCGTACAAATAGGGCACTGTCTCTGGGTGAATTTATTCAAGCTTTCGGTATTTATAAAAACATAATGTGTACTGCATTTCCGCGTAGGAGACAAGAGTTAGATCTATATGAAAGGGATATTGTTGAAATGGCTACCAGATATCAGGGAAACGGCTTCTACGAATATCATAAGAAATTCTCATTAGATGCAGCAGCTCACTTACGTTACAACAACATCGTAGTTGATTGGTCTATAAGAAATAATACTTTATTCTGTAACATTTTTGCTAATTCTAAACCAAATGCATGTTCTGGTTGCGGGAGTACCTTTCATGGTTCAGAATTTTGCAATCAAAGATCACAGAACAGTTATCGTAAAGAGACCAGTGATACATATGGAAGAGAAAGGGTATTATATTTCGGAAAGGAGATTTGTAACAATTTTAATGGAACAAGAGGTTGTACGGTGTTGAGATGCAGAAATATGCACGTCTGTTTAAATTGTAAGGGAGATCATGCCAGATCAAACTGTCCATCAAATTCAAAAAACGATCTTATGGGGTCCCAGAAGTTAGGGGCCCAGATAAAAAAGATATAAGTTCTATTAAAGGAGTGGATGTGAAAACACCGATTAATGTCAACAAGTTAGAGTACGAACTCAATAATTTTCCAGACATTGAGTGCAAAAATTATCTTCTGTCTGGGCTGCGATCAGGTTTTCACACAGGAATTAGGATGTTCCCCACTAATTCAATTGAATGTAAAAACTTAAGATCCGCTGTTGCTAATCCTCAGTGCGTTTCCGAGCTAGTTCAGTGTGAGGTCAACAAAGGGTACTTATATGGCCCTTTTTCTAATATCCCATTTTCTACTTATAGAGTCAATCCTATCGGTTTAGCAGAAAGCAAGTATAGTAAAAAACAACGTCTCATTGTTGACATGTCTGCTCCTCATAATGATGAAGGAAACCCTAGTTTAAATGATCTAATTGACAAGGACCAATATTCTCTTCAATATGTCAAAATTGACGATGCTATAAATACTATAAAGTTGTTAGGAAAAGGGGCGTGGCTTATTAAGACTGACATTACAGATGCTTTTAAAATCATGCCTTTAGCCCCAGATATGTGGCCTTACCACTGTATAAAATGGGAAAATGGTTATTATTTCTTTACTCGTCTCGTTTTTGGTAGTAGATCCAGCCCCAAGATTTTTGACATTTTATCTAATACCGTCTGTTGGATAGCTAAGAATAACTACAATATTAAGCATATTTTACATCTCTTAGATGATTTTTTGGTGATAGTAGAACCAAACGAGGACGCCGAAAGTGTGAAAAATACTTTTTTAGGGATTTTTAACTCGCTAAACATTCCACTTTCTGATAAAAAAACCATGGGACCCGTGACAGTCTTGGAATATTTGGGTCTTATTTTAGATTCTGAAAAAATGGAGGTTCGATTACCGGTCGAAAAAGTTAGACGTATACAAGAGTTAATTGTTCAATTCATCAATAAAAAATCCTGTACCAAGAGGGAATTGTTGAGTATTCTGGGCCATCTTAATTTTGCTATGAGAGTCATTCCTCCGGGACGTTCCTTCGTATCCTATTTAATCAAGTTGTCAACTACAGTATCAAAGTTGAATCATCATGTGCATCTTTCTAGTTCTTGCAAGGCGGATTTATTAATGTGGTCAATATTTTTACAAGAGTGGAATGGTGTGTCGTTTTTTATGGATGATCATATTACACCTGCGTCAGATTTGGAGCTATTTACAGATGCTACTGCTTCTTCATATGCAGGATTTTTTAAAAATAAGTGGTTTCAGGGTTATTTCCCGTCCTCTATACTTCAAGGAGAACAAATTTCCATGGCTTTTTGTGAATTATATCCCATCGTCATGGCATGTGTGCTGTGGGGCCATCAGTGGTGTCGTCTTCGCATAGTTTTTAATTGTGATAACTTATCTACAGTGGAAATAATTAATAAAGGAAGATCTAAAATTCTTAGCATTATGAAACTTATGCGTAAATTGACATATCACTCAGCTCTTTATAATTACACGGTATATGCTAAACACATCCCAGGATCAAAAAATAGTATAGCTGATGCTCTCTCTCGCTTCCAGATGTCAAGATTTCGAAAGATGGCCCCAGCAGCGGATGCTCATCCTACACCATGCCTATCACCTGTTATGATTATGATGTAACTAAAGAACAAGTTCAAGAACTGTGGAAAGCATCGATTAGTAAAAACACCACTAAGGTGTACCAAACTGCTATTAATTGTTTTCTTAGATTCTTAAGTCTTAGTGGTTTAATTAAAGACTGTTTAGATGCAGGTTCATGTAGTATTTATCCACATGTTTCTGAAGAGCATATCATGTATTTTGTTGCTTACTGTAAAAATGTATTAAAAATCAAACATGATACAATTCAATTATATTTAGCAGGCATTAGATATCATTACTTGTGTTATAATCGTTATGACCCTCTGGCATCCCAGACAGCTTTGCCATATGTATTAAAAGGGGTGAAAAAATTGCAGAGTAATCAGCCAAAAAGAAAGATGCCTGTAACTTCATTAGTACTTCATAAAATGTGTAATTTGTTAAAACAAGGTTGTTTCTCTCCTTTTATAGATTGTATGCTACAATGTGCATTCAACTTAGCGTTTTTTGGATTTCTACGGTGTGGTGAATTTACCATAAAAGATAAAGACACACCAGGGGTCAACATTGTAACTTTAAATGATATTTCTTTTTGTCCATTGTCAAAGTATTTTTGTCTCAATTTAAAGACCTCCAAATGTGATCCATTTAACAAAGGTGTAGAGGTAAAAATTTTCGAAAACTGTAGATTTAACCCTGTTCAGACTATGACTTCATACAAAGGCTTACGAGTCAAACAGGGAGCTTTGGCACAGTCGCCTTTATTTATTGAAAGTGAATTTGACTCCTCCCCTTTATCACGTTTTACTTTTATCAAGTACCTGCGAGATGTTCTTAGTCGTTTGGGCTATGAGGACAGCCAGTTTTCGGGTCACTCATTTCGAATTGGGGCTGCAACTTCAGCTGCAGCTTCAGGGGTAGAAGACCATATTATTAAAGCATTGGGTAGATGGTCATCAGATTGCTATACAAGATATATCAGATTAGACCAGAAGATTATGGAGTTAGCACTTAATGATATGTCTGAGTTTTAAGTAATTTAAATTTTTTTTTCCTACCTCTAATTACAGGTACATGTAGCTCATTCAGTCTATTGTAGGTTTATAAAATTTAGTTTTGATAGAAAACGTGTGTGTATAGTTTATTTTGTTTATATCTTTTGCTATTCTTGTTAAGTTTAATCACTGTTTTCATTCTTGGGGGCTTCACTCATACATTTAGGATGTATTCATTCATTGTGGCCATCATAATTTCAGGGAAATTATTTTCCCCCAATTCATTAAAACAGCTGGTGTCGTTTGAGTATGGATATAATTATTTTTATATTTTTGTTGTCACGTTTTACCTACAAGCACAATATTACTGTATTTTGCATAAGGATCTTTTGTTGCTCAACAGGCCGGATTCTGCCGCCAAATTGGTATTTGAGCATGGGAAAATTAACCACTGATAACAGGCTGGAGTCTTCCGCCAATTCTGTTATCTTCTAGGTTGGATGTCTGCCACCTATCTTAGGGTATATTAATTCGTTTAGTAAATGGGATGGATTCTTCCGCCTTCTCTTAATCTAACTTGCTGGAATCTTCCGCAAATGGCTTGACGGGATCTACCTCAAGCAGAGATGTTATTGTTAGTCATTCACTGTTTAAAAAATTAAGGGTAAATTCTTTTAGTAGTATGAGTGGCCCCCAAGAAGCCAAAAGATAATTAGTTTTTATTATGGTATTAATTGTAGATCATATTTGTGAGTTTGTATATAATTATATAAGTATGTAAAAGATTAAATTTTATAAATCATACTTGTGAGTTAGTATTTTTATCTAGTACTTAAATGATTGTAGTTTGTAATACTATCACACTGTTTGTGAATGGTAGTTAGTTATAAGAATTAATGTATGTAGATGAAATAAACATTGTTCGCAATCAGCTGCTTATTATTATATAAGGCTTCCTATATATTAATACCCTAATTTGACAGGGCATCAGTCCCTGTGGGTCCCACCATGTTGAAACTGCTATATTTTACAGCTAATATCAGGGTTGATATGGACAGACACGCATCTATGGTCTGATAGTTAATGTATAAAAGTGAATTTAATTTATTAAATTTGAGTTTATACATTTAAATCTTAATAGATCTAAGTGGACCTTATACATGTGCATGTGTCAGGTGGGTGACCTTTAACCTTGCATAATTATCTTATGATTAACCAATGAAATGAAGTTTCCGGTTAGTTGGCGTTAGATGCAGATGCAGGCAGCATACTTTTGTTGAAGTCAAATTATTCCTAAATCGTCCCGCCCACCACCCCAGCAGCACCACTTGTTTTGGGGCCACTCATACTTAAACTGTTTACAATAGGATTGGCCATCATAATTTCAGGGAAATTATTTTCCCCCAATTCATTAAAACAGCTGGTGTCGTTTGAGTATGGATATAATTATTTTTATATTTTTGTTGTCACGTTTTACCTACAAGCACAATATTACTGTATTTTGCATAAGGATCTTTTGTTGCTCAACAGGCCGGATTCTGCCGCCAAATTGGTATTTGAGCATGGGAAAATTAACCACTGATAACAGGCTGGAGTCTTCCGCCAATTCTGTTATCTTCTAGGTTGGATGTCTGCCACCTATCTTAGGGTATATTAATTCGTTTAGTAAATGGGATGGATTCTTCCGCCTTCTCTTAATCTAACTTGCTGGAATCTTCCGCAAATGGCTTGACGGGATCTACCTCAAGCAGAGATGTTATTGTTAGTCATTCACTGTTTAAAAAATTAAGGGTAAATTCTTTTAGTAGTATGAGTGGCCCCCAAGAAGCCAAAAGATAATTAGTTTTTATTATGGTATTAATTGTAGATCATATTTGTGAGTTTGTATATAATTATATAAGTATGTAAAAGATTAAATTTTATAAATCATACTTGTGAGTTAGTATTTTTATCTAGTACTAAATGATTGTAGTTTGTAATACTATCACACTGTTTGTGAATGGTAGTTAGTTATAAGAATTAATGTATGTAGATGAAATAAACATTGTTCGCAATCAGCTGCTTATTATTATATAAGGCTTCCTATATATTAATACCCTAATTTGACAGGGCATCAGTCCCTGTGGGTCCCACCATGTTGAAACTGCTATATTTTACAGCTAATATCAGGGTTGATATGGACAGACACGCATCTATGGTCTGATAGTTAATGTATAAAAGTGAATTTAATTTATTAAATTTGAGTTTATACATTTAAATCTTAATAGATCTAAGTGGACCTTATACATGTGCATGTGTCAGGTGGGTGACCTTTAACCTTGCATAATTATCTTATGATTAACCAATGAAATGAAGTTTCCGGTTAGTTGGCGTTTGATGCAGATGCAGGCAGCATACTTTTGTTGAAGTCAAATTATTCCTAAATCGTCCCGCCCACCACCCTAGCAGCACCACTTGTTTTGGGGCCACTCATACTTAAACTGTTTACAATAGGATTGGCCATCATAATTTCAGGGAAATTATTTTCCCCCAATTCATTAAAACAGCTGGTGTCGTTTGAGTATGGATATAATTATTTTTATATTTTTGTTGTCACGTTTTACCTACAAGCACAATATTACTGTATTTTGCATAAGGATCTTTTGTTGCTCAACAGGCCGGATTCTGCCGCCAAATTGGTATTTGAGCATGGGAAAATTAACCACTGATAACAGGCTGGAGTCTTCCGCCAATTCTGTTATCTTCTAGGTTGGATGTCTGCCACCTATCTTAGGGTATATTAATTCGTTTAGTAAATGGGATGGATTCTTCCGCCTTCTCTTAATCTAACTTGCTGGAATCTTCCGCAAATGGCTTGACGGGATCTACCTCAAGCAGAGATGTTATTGTTAGTCATTCACTGTTTAAAAAATTAAGGGTAAATTCTTTTAGTAGTATGAGTGGCCCCCAAGAAGCCAAAAGATAATTAGTTTTTATTATGGTATTAATTGTAGATCATATTTGTGAGTTTGTATATAATTATATAAGTATGTAAAAGATTAAATTTTATAAATCATACTTGTGAGTTAGTATTTTTATCTAGTACTTAAATGATTGTAGTTTGTAATACTATCACACTGTTTGTGAATGGTAGTTAGTTATAAGAATTAATGTATGTAGATGAAATAAACATTGTTCGCAATCAGCTGCTTATTATTATATAAGGCTTCCTATATATTAATACCCTAATTTGACAGGGCATCAGTCCCTGTGGGTCCCACCATGTTGAAACTGCTATATTTTACAGCTAATATCAGGGTTGATATGGACAGACACGCATCTATGGTCTGATAGTTAATGTATAAAGCTGCATAAAAAATATCAATAATGACAAAATGTGCATACTAAGTTCAATTAAGCATATCTCTGTCATTTTTTATCATTGACCAATAAAAGTTATATGTATGTGCATTGTTGGATTCTCTAGTTTTCATTTCTTTTATTTGTTGGTGTTTACGAGGAATTTTTACCTGTACAGGTGGAATTAAAGGTGAAAATATATCGGTTTTTATAATTTAATATTTAAACCACTGAACAAGAATAAAAATATGTAACAATAATACTACAGTAAAGATAAAACTCCAGAAAACATTTTCTTGCATAAAAGTCCATAATTCCCAGGTAAATTTACAGGTATGGCACAGGTAAGTAAAAAAAAACTCATTATGGTTCCATGCGACTATTTTCCTTCATTTCGTCATTTTCGGCAGTTGTTTCGGCGAACCTGTTCGTTGCATTGACTAAAATATGTATGAAGTCGTTATTGATAAACAGTTTTAAATAGTCCAGTGGTCGTCATAGTGGTCCTACATCTTTATTCAATTTTGTTTTGCCAGTAAACGGAGCATTGACAACATCAGTCTTCTCGGACCCATTTGGAACATCGTATGGAAAATCCCTATCGGTATTTGGCGAAAAATCACTCGAGGCAAAGTTGCAAATATATTTTGATTGTCAAATATCAAATCTTCAGTTTAAAATCATTCAAATTCCTCATTGTCATCACAATCGTTAAAAAAATTGGCTACTGCGTCGTCATCACGCCAATCTATGTTCGCCATTTTGAGACATTTTTCACAAACATTTTTTTACGTTTTATTTTTCTTTACAAACGGTTAAAACACCCGAGAAACACGAAAATACTTGAAATTTTATAAAATCAAAACATTTAAATGAATTAATATACGTCATTTCCGTTAAGGGAATTCCCTTTGTTGTTTAGAAACTACGATAAACAAATGGGTCCGAGAAACGACAATAGTCGCGCGTAGCAATGCCAGTTTGAATTATCGGAACGACAATAGTCGCGCGTAGCAGGCTAAAGGTTAACTGCTCCCGAATGTTATTACACACTTTTCCGTAAGTGTTATCACATGCCTTTCCGTACATGATCTGAAATTACCGGAATTGTTTACAAATATGACGTCGAATGATAAAGCAGACAATATGCATGATACGAATGCATGGAGATGGATAATACTTTGGATTATCTTGTGAAAACTTACACACAAAAAGAAAACAAACCGTGAGTGATCTGAAAATATTATGTAAATGACTTAAAAACTAATTCGGAGCACATGAATAGCGGTACTGGAACTTGATAAGATTTTGATTTATCCAAGTCTATTTCATGTTCCCCTGCTGAAGCATATGATAAAAAGAATATTACATGACATTTTTAATATCGTATGCATTATAAGCCCTCGGTTGATATTGGCCCTCAAGCCTGTGGCTCTTGGCCCAATATCAAACCTTGGGCTAATAATGCATATGATATCAAAAATTTCATGTAATAATCTGATATTATTAAGGGTTTACTTACTCACAATAATGAATGGCAGTTTAATGATAAGTTTTGTAAATTAAGGGTGATGTTTGCTTGATTATTTTCAATTGAAAAAAAGCAAACTCTTATCAACCTGCAAGGGTCACCACATTCTAAAAAAGTAGGGATAAGTGACTTCTCCCTGCAGCCAAACAGGGAGAAGTGAGGCCCTGTTAGGGAGAAGTCAAGGGGACCATACAAATAATTTCACAGTCGATAGGTACTTTTTCTTTTTTTACACCAATTTTTTTTAATTGTGGATTTCCAGGATTATTTCTGTTGTGTTTTTAAACCATAACACACTTGGATTCAGTTTTTCTTTTCATGGTATGCAATAACATCAAACAGCACATAACCTTTATCATTTATCAATAAAAAAAGCACCAGATATAGTGACAGTTTTTCTATCTGCTTCATTACTTGTAGCCATACAAGGTATCAACAAATTAAAATAGATTAACTAAAAATATTTGTATAGGTGTAGTCATAAACATCATACATGCAGTTCTTGTATACATCATAATATTCCCAACAGTTTGTTATGAAACCAAATTGCTCGATGGGACACAATCTACAGAAATAATCATGATGTAAATAATGACTATTCATATTTATTATTTCAATTGTAGCTCATATATTGATCAAAGAAAATTATTAAAATATAATATACTTGGAAAGAACTTTCAAACGAATAAAAAGTTCTTGTTTATCAAACGATTACAATGTTTCATTATTGGCAGTTGTACTTGACTTTTCTTCCTTGTTTACTTCTGGTAATTAGACGTATCCGGAAAATAATCAAATTGCACGTAATACATTTGAAAACACGTAAGAATCGTTTGAAACAGCGTTGAATATGCAAATTCTTTGCCGTTTTATTGGAATTAGTTTGGGCAAATTATTTGGACCAGTTATATAAGTATCTTCTGTGAACCATCGGGAGACTTCAACTTTATTTTCGAGGAACCTTAGTGCGACTTCAGGCCTCAGTAGGGATGACACTGTCGCCCACTTTGCCCAGTGTGGTGAGCCTTAAATCTGAACAATAAAAAACCTATATTGATCAGTCCATCCATCTGTCTGTCCAAAACTAATTGTGTCTGGGATATAACTTTTTATGTCTTTTTAATTAGGCTTTTGATATTTGGTATATGGGTAGATACATGTAATATCAAGGTAATGTGTCGTATTCCACGGTTAATGACCTTTGACCTTGAATTTTGACCTCAAGGTCACATTATTGATTTCTGAATGACAATTTCATGGCTTAGCTGTTCTTTTTTTTTCTTTTGAGGTAGGCTTTTGATATTTGGCATGTTTGTAGACTATTTCAAGGCATTGTGTCACTTGTAATGTTATTGGTTTTTAGCTCACCTGACCCAAAGGGTCATGTGAGCTATTTTTATCACTTTGCGTCCGTCGGCGTCGTCGGCGGCGGCGGCGGCGGCGTCGGCGTCTGTAAACTGTTTACATTTTAATCTTCTTCTCTGAAACCACTTGGCCAATTGAAACCAAACTTGGCCATAATGTTCATTGGATAGACCTTTACAAAGTTTGTGTTTTTTATTTTGATTGGTAAACCAATATGGCCGCCACCTCAAGACTTAGTTTAGCATAGGACCCTATGGGAAAAAAGTTAAAAAGGGCTTCTTCTCTGAAACCGTTTAACCAATCAAAACAAAATTTACTAGCAATATTGTTTGGATGGTCCTCTATAAAGTTTGTGTTTTTGATGGGAATTGGAAATTCAAAATGGCGGCCACCGCAGGACTTAGTTTAACATAGAACCCTATGGGAAAAAGTTTTAAAAGGCTTCTTCTCTGAAACTGGTTAATCAATGGAAACAAAAACTTACTAGCAATATTGTTTGGATGGTCCTCTATAAAGTTTGTGTTTTTTATGGCAATTGGAAATTCAAAATGGCTGCCACCGCAGGACTTAATTTAACATAGGACCCTATGGGAAAAAGTTTGAAAGGCTTCTTTTCTGAAACCGGTCAACCAATGGAAAGAAAACTTACTAGCAATATTGTTTGGATGGTCCTCTATAAAGTTAATGTTTTTTATCCCAATGGGAAATTCAAAATGGCCGCCACCGCAGGACTTGGTTTAGCATTCGACCCTATGAGAAAAAAGTTTAAAAGGGCTTCATCTCTGAAACCGTTTAACCAATCAAAACAAAACTTACTAGCAATACTGTTTGGATGGTCCTCTATAAAGTTTATGTTTTTTATGGCAATTGGAAATTCAAAATGGCCGCTACCGCAGGACTTAGTTTAACATGGGACCCTATGGGAAAAAGTTTTTAAAGGCTTTTTCTCTGTAACCGGTTAATCAATGGAAACAAAAACTTACTAGCAATATTGTTTGGATGGTCCTCTATAAAGTTAATGTTTTTTATGGCAATCGGAAATTCAAAATGGCCGCTACCGCAGGACTTAGTTTAACATAGGACCCTATGGGAAAAAGTTTTTAAAGGCTTTTTCTCTGAAACCGGTTAATCAATGGAAACAAAAACTTAATAGCAATATTGTTTGGATGGTCCTCTATAAAGATTATGTTTTTATGGCAATTGGAAATTCAAAATGGCCGCTACCGCAGGACTTAGTTTAACATAGGACCCTATGGAAAAAAGCTTTTAAAGGCTTTTTCTCTTAAACCGGTTAATCAATGGAAACAAAAACTTACTAGCAATATTGTTTGGATGGTCCTCTATAAAGTTTATGTTTTTTATGGCAATTGGAAATTCAAAATGGCCGCTACCGCAGGACTTAGTTTAACATAGGACCCTATGGGAAAAAGCTTTTAAAGGCATCTTCTCTGAAACCGGTTAATCAATGGAAACAAGAACTTACTAGCAATATTGTTTGGATGGTCCTTTATAAAGTTTATGTTTTTTATGGCAATTGGAAATTCAAAATGGCCGCCACCGCCACAGGACTTAGTTTAACATAGGACCCAATGGCAAATAAAAAAAATCTTCTCTATACAACGGGTTAACCAATGAAACAAAGCTTTCTAGTAATATTGTTTGGATGGTCCTATTTAAAGTTTATTGAAAATTACAGGACTTACTTTAACATCAGGGAAATGCCATCTTCATTGCCTATAAAATCAGGTGAGCGATACAGGCTCTTAAGAGCCTCTGGTTTAATAAGAAAATAGTATCCAGGGAGTCAATTTTTTTTGCCTTGAGGTAGGCTTTTGATATTTGGCATGTCTTGTTTCATTGTTGTTGTCTTTTGACCTTGAACTTTAAGGTCTCATAACTATCTAAATGACCAATTCGTGTCCAGGCATAAACTTTTCTCTCTTTTGAGGTCAGCTTTTGATATTTGATATTTGAAAGTTTGTAGACCATGTTAAGGCTGTGTGTCGCTTACAATGTTAGGTGACCATTGACCTGGAGGTTGCATTATTGGTTTCTGAATGAGAAAATAGTATCCAGGCAGTCACTTGTTACCTTTTGAGGTAGACTTTTGATATTTGGCATGTCTTGTGTCATGGTTGGTGACTTTTGACCATGAACTTGAAGGTCGCATTACTATCTAAATGACCAATTCGTGTGGATGCATAATTTTTTTTTCTCTTTTGTTATATTTGGCATGTGGGTAGATCTTTTCAAGGCAGTGAATTGCGTACCATGGTTGGGGACCATTAACCTTGAACTTTGACCTCAAGGTCACATTACCTTCTGAATGATAAATTTGTTTTAGGCCTTATCATGTTTGGCGACCATTGACATTGAACTTTGACGTCGCAGTCCCATTACATTTTTTATGACAAATTTTTAAAAAATTTTCTTATCACAACCTTTTGGCAGAGGAGCTCACAAGAGATGGATGCAATCTTACTGATATCTAGTTAACTTAAAATTTGGCAAGATCAGAAACTTGTTCATTATAGTAACATTTGACCTTCTGACAACTGCATTTATGAAATTAATATCACCTGTGATGTGTATGAATCATTAGGTCAAAGGTCATGGCTGATAAATACCACTTGTTAACTTTAAAAAATGGTGCAGAGACAATTCTTTCATAAAGAGAACCTGATACTTTGTTAAAATGGTATGGCCTTGGGATAGCCCAATTAGTATTGACTAAGACACTGTCATGTTAAGAGAAATTTCCTTTTTTTGATGAAAATCTTGGGTTTTTACACAAACTAGTAATAGAAACTGTTATTATTTGATTATTAACAATTTTATCTTGCCTGTTTTTTATTTGAATTTTTAAATGAAAATTTCTGTTTGTCTTCTGTATTTATAGCATAATTTAGATTAGTGCATATTTGATTTTATAGGCAGTTGATTGGTGGTCTCTTGGAGTTTTGACCTATGAACTTTTAACTGGAGCTTCACCATTCACAGTGGAAGGAGAGAAAAACACACAGTCTGAGGTGTCAAGGTCAGCATGTTGATTGTTCATTTTGCAAAAGTCTTAATTGCCTTTGATTGATTTGTTTTAACCCAGTAATATGTTCCCCTAAATAAGTGATATAACAGGAATGCAATGATTCCAATACTTTAGTTTAATTGGTAAGATCATGTTCTCTGATTGAAGCAAAATTGAAGCAAGGCAATATAATTGTACTTTGTATTTCTGAATACTGGATTATGGAATAAGAAAAGAAGTTATAGAAATAAAATAATACACTATAGTAAGATTGGGGTAATTTCTACTAATGCCCTTTTTCATTCTAGGACTTGCTTTCAAATAGAGTAATTTTTTTTACAAATCCTTCAATAATTAATTGGGCGCAGTGAATATCCAAAATATGATCATGAGTGCACATAACGCATCTGATTAAACGAGTGCGTGGAACTTGGTCCGTGCACGAGTTTAATCTGATGCTTTATGCAGCACGAGTGATCATATTTTGGATATTCACGATGCCCAATTGATTATCCTATTTATTATATAGATCAAAATTGTTTTCGTAAAAAATTAATGCTTAATCCTAAATTTTATGAACGGCGGATGAATGTCTGTATAGTACAAAATTTTGGCGGGAAAAAACCCGAGAGTGAAAATAAACGACAATTTTCACATGTGATTTACCGTGATTTCTGTCACTAGGAAAATTCGATATTTCATCTCTATCTATATAATAATGAATGTATACTATCCTTTCTGCCAGTGAGGACTTTCACTCAACAATAAACATCTTTCTTTTAATTGCACATTTCAGTTTTTTTTATACATTTGTAATTTAGGAGAATTCTGAAAGCTAATCCTCCTATACCAAAGACATTTTCTCCAGAGGCCAAAGATTTTATACTCAAACTTCTTACCAAAAATCCATCATCTAGATTAGGATCTAGAGGTGCAAAAGAGGTTAAACATCACAGATTTTTCAAGGTTTGTATTTTAAATTTGTATTTATTTTATTTTCATGCGTTTAGAAGGATCGTAATAATCTATTGCAAGTGAAATCAAATCTAAATAGGTTAATTTAAAAAAAATACCAATAAGTGTCTTCAAGGTATCAAAAAAATACCAATAAGTGTCTTCAAGGTATCATTGTGTGATGTATACATTCAGTATATTTCAGAAAGGTGTGCCACTTAAATATGAGGTCACATGTTGTAAGAATGCCCTGTATGTTAAAAAGTCCTTGCAGCAAAACTCTTTTACAATAGGTAGTATGTTGTAATTCTAATTTTTTTTACTGTATACAACCCTTGAAAGATAAAATGTCATATAATTGATTTGTCTCATTTCCCCTGACTGTTATCACCTTGCTTACTTGTTTTCTTCTGGAATGAAACTGAAATATGTGATGCAATTTGAATGTCAATCAGTCATTCTGATACTGAGTATTGATGTATACATGTATGCATACATTTTCATTGAATATTAAAATTAACCATTGAGAGAAAAAAAAATAGTTCGTGAAACCTTGTAATTTTAAAAGAGTTTCCAATAGCTTTGAATATTTTAATTTCCAACTTTCAATATATCAGGCATACTGGAGTTAAATGTAAAACAATTAATGAATTTACTGATTCTTTTGTCGTTGTATACTATATTATACTTATCTCACCTGAACCGATCTTTTGCCATTACTTGGTATTTGTCGTTTGTCGACCATTGTAAAGTTTTCAAAAATCTTCTCTGAAACTACCGTATTTTCCGGACGATTAAGTCGACATTTTTTTTCTTGGGAGTCCTACCCTCGACCTATCGTCCGAGTCGACTTATCTAAGGCTTGAATCAGAAAAAGTCGGATGTGGAAAACTTTTTTTTCGTGTACTGATAATTTCAGTTTTCTTTTGCAGGATTCAAAGGACACTGTTACTGCATTCATTTTTGTATAAATAAACGAAATAAATTATACATAGACATGTTTTGTTAATCTTTCACTTTATTTTTCTGCGATTTTGGTTGCAGGAAGTGTATTGTACTTTATAAAGAAGGGAAACGAAACCGGCGAAACTATGTTCCAGATGTCGTTAAAATTCATAAATTGAATGAATTGGTTAATTAAGCGTTCTGATTGTAGTTTAAAAACAAAAATTTGATATAATCAGAGAAACCTTCCAACAAACAGGACAACGAAAATCTAACGAGAACAATTAAACTTTCCCGATTGTCATGAATTTTAGTGCTCCTGTGAACGGAGTTATGATACATGCGAATAAACATCCGAAACATGCGCGTTGGTTTATATTTCTTCAAAAATGGCGGGATATATTACGGCTTGGTTTTCGTGTATTTATATGGGTCTTTCGTTTCGAATTAATGTCGAATTGGGCAATAAAGGGAACAAACCTTGATTATAATGTTGACTCGTTGATTGAAGCCAGGTGTAAATTTGAAAATGAGATAATTAGCTAGGGACGCTCTGTCGGTTGGGGCTATGTGGATCGATCACCTGTTCAGGTGACAGGTGTTCAGCCAGGCATGCATAATACTTTTAATTAATAAAATAAATGACAGGAAATTATTGTTTTAAGGAGATAATAACCCAAATGACATCAATCAACATGCACTTTTCTCCTTCACGTACAGACGATGAGATTTTAAAGCGAAGTTTCGTACACATTTTATAACGATCTACCCCTCAACAAAATTTATTAAACAATTTTATTCTAAATATTTACAACTTGCCAATATATGTTTGGTGACATAGAATCTTTCTAGAGCTGGAATACTTACTGTACAGGCCTCGCGAATTTTAATTTCTCCACCCATCGCGGTGGAGGTGGAGGAGAGTGGAGAGACAGTTTCCTCCACTGTTACTCAACTCTCCTTGGTGGAGTCGCGGTGTTTTCGCGGTGGAGTGCCGATCGCGTAGTCGCGGTGGATAGCCGTCCAAAAAAGATCGTACCATCACATCAGAACAATGGGTATGCATGTTAAGTTTCTGTTTCCTTTCTCCAGAAAATGTTCTACTTCTTATAATTTCTTCAGTGTTGACAAACATCACAGAACAACATTGTCTACAGTGCCGTTTTCGTCAATATAGGAAAGTGGAATTGTGGTCATATGCTTGAATTGAGTGTGTATACAACAAAAACTTTACCTTGTGTTATAAAATTAATTATCCCTTTAAATTAATTGCATAATACATAATAAATGACAATTCCTGACCATATTTGATTACACAATTAAGGGTACACAGGTAATGCTGTCATATAACCAATTAGTGTTAATTATGTCTTTAATTACCTTTGATCATTTGACAGTGTGAACTACAGTTCAAAAACGAACTCACAAGCTGAATTATATTTGAACAGTGTCAAAGCTGTGTTTTAAATAAATAACAGTGTCTTCTTGGATTTTTATAAACATTGTAGAATCTTGGTATCAGAATGTCTACGGAGAAACATACGTTCACAACTCCAAAAGAAAAAGAAAATCTTATGCCAATATATAATGAAGCTTCTCGGTAATCCATCTGTCTTTATCCACGTTCTTTTTGAAAGCATTTTAAAATATCCAGTATCAATCCAATATATTAAAATAATTGTTGAATTCTATTAACAGCTTGTTTGTTTACGTCACCAAAACCGGAGGTATAATTATAAAATAATTAATAGATAAAATAGTGGTGGAATAAATAAAGATATACTGCCTGTCATTTCATTTTCATCGTTTTTTTTAAAAAATAATTATAACCACTTCACATGTATATCTTTGTACACTACTTGCACGTGCTATTTTACAAGCGGTAAATTAATTGATTCAAGAAGCAGACGATACTTCAATTATCGTGTTCTACTGTCATATATTTTCATCAAATTCGACAAACATCAACAAAACAAGATCGTCTATAATGCCGTTTACGTCTATAAATGTAAGTGAAATGGTTGTCATATGCTCGAGTGTGTATACAACAAACTTTATATTTTTTGTTGTAAAATTAATCATCCCTTCAAATTAATTGGACAATCCCTTGTAAATTGAGCACAATGACACTTTCAGACCATTTTTCATTACGTAATTAGTGGTAACAGGTAATGCTGTCAGATGATAACCAATTAGCGTTAATTAGGCCGTACCTGTGATCATTTGACATCCTGAACTAGTTCAAAAACGAAATCACAAGCGTCTTTTAGGTTTTTTATAAACCTTGTAGAATCTCGGAATCATAATGTCTACGGAGGAAATATATTCACAACTCCAAAAGAAAACCCATACCACTAATGATGCTTCTCGGTAATCCATCTTTCTTTGCAAATTTTTTTAAAGCATTTTAAAATATCCGGTTACAATAATGTAAAAAAAACACTACTTGCACGTGCTATTGTGAAAGCGGTAAATACTTTGATTGACAAGCAGACGATATCCTCAATTATCGGCACGTGCTTTTTTACCGAATATTTTAGAAATACAAAGAAACTGCGGAATTTTAGTTATACATAATTTAATATATTCATGTGTATATTATTGATTTGCAAACAATATAGTCTAAGCTGTGTTCTGTGTAAGGTAATAACTGTCTTCGGCACGGATTAAACTAGCATGTAATACGAAGGTAAGTACTTATCAAGCAATATTTGCTATACAGAAATGATTGCCTAATTCTTAATTAGTACGCTGACACTTCCTGGACATTTTCAATTAATTGTAACAAAGGTAATACTGGCTGATCGAATTAGCGATAATTAGGTCGTTATTTACCTTTGAACTCACAGACTGACCTACAGTTTACAAACAAGCTAATTATATTTGAACAGTGTCAAAGCTCTCAGTTTTAAATAAGGCCACACAAAATTAATTTTACGGTTCTCAGGCCAAATTTTTCAAAAATAGATGAGGGAGGGAGGCTTTTTTTTTAATCATTTTATTGGTCTAAAATCAGACGAGGGAGGCATTTTTTTATTCGTTATCTTGCACAAAATTTAACTGGTAAAGATCTCAATCGATACAGCAAAGAATTTCTATATTAAACATTCATATTTGTATATGAAATGTATTTAAAGGTTATTACATAAAAGAACCCCTTTTAAATTGATAAATTGTTTATGCAACCTGGGTTATAGTATAGTGAAATTGAGGGGAGGGGGGCAGGGATCGTCGCAATGCATCTAGATGCGTATTGAACACGTCTTTGCAGCAACTAATGCATACTAGTACAGTTATCGGATGTTTACGAATTTCAGTCGTGTCAATTTCGTCTCCAATGCATGATAACATATCATACAAATGGTGATCGAAATTAACCTGTTTCGTCAGATTTTCTACAGGTAACAATTATTTGGGCAGCAAATATGTTTTAATTAGGATATTTATTAGACAATAAATACATTCAGTATGAACATACAATTAGAGTAAATTAACCTTTAATTTTAATACATTTCAATTCGATTATCTGATTGATATACACTAGATTTAGGATCTGAAAGACTTTACTGTGTCTGTGGTCAGGTTCAACCTTTCTGTTGAAATTGATTGTATAATGTTCTAAATTACAAATAGTTCATTCTAATTTAATTTACGAGATTATGCTTGGGTATAAAATTAGAAAAAAAAACTGATTATTTTATAAAGAAAACAATGATAATTTGTTGGGTGGAAAATTCGTTTTGAATGTCAGCATCTGCATTATTTTGACATTCATTTCCAAGATGAGCCAGACAAGACACGAGTCTCTCTTTAATGGGGAAACATCAGCATGTTTCAAGTAATGATTGCAGTTCAATCATACTCCAGAAGACTGATAAAAATCTTGACACTAGAACAGCATAAAGCATATGTCGCCATATTGTATATTTTATAAAATGACATGAATGATTATGGGTCTGTCATCGAAGAAATTGGTTGTATGCAACCACTTAGCTTAACTGCAATATGTGGCACTCATGAAAATTGTTTGGGATTTGCCATTTTCAAAAATGATGAGTCCAGGACTCACCATAAAAAATCCTACAAAGTATCACTGAAAGGGTACATATTTTGATAATCAACACTTCCTACAGCTTTTAACCTATATCCCTAACACTTTCCAGAAGCAGATTGCACATATTATAGTTGCGACCTGCTATTATGGTATCGTTTTATGAGATGTTTCTATATTTGGGAACATCAAATCCTACAGCTTTAAACCCAGATCCCTGAAACATCACAGAAAGATTGCACACGTATTGGTTGTGCACCTGCTATTATAGAATGCGTTTTCCCCATTTTTCCAGGATTGGGAACGTCGCAATTTTTCAATGAGGGTACCAATTTTGTGTAATCAACTTCTCCAGCTCGCTACCCAGATCCCTGAAACTGCACCAAAAGATTGCACACATATTAAAGTTGTGCACCTGATCTTTTTTAAGGTTTTCCCATGACATCTTTCAGCAAATTTTATAGATGTTACCGTTTTTGTGCTATAAACTCTTCCTTTTTTGTCACAAAACTGTAAACGATTCTCCGTTTAATAAAGCACTTGTTTTGCAACGCCGCCATTTAAGACAAACGATTTTTTTTAATTATTTTTTTCGGCTATCCGATCTCAATAGTCGTGAACACGAACGATTCCGTAACCCTCCTTTACTTTCAAACGCTTGTATGCACTATGTATTCTTTCGGAAGTTATCATTAGAGTAAGCAAAGATGTCCGATCTTTCCGAATGCAGTGGCGGGAAATTAAGAAGCGGATCGGACCGGATAATTTTTTTTAACGGAAACGGCTCCGCATTTCCGGATTTTTATTTTATTGAAAACCCTATAAAAGCGGCAATGC
The DNA here is from genome assembly GCA_944474755.1 of Limnoperna fortunei. Lineage (NCBI taxonomy): Eukaryota > Metazoa > Mollusca > Bivalvia > Mytilida > Modiolidae > Limnoperna > Limnoperna fortunei. The sequence continues at coordinate 19,992,926 of OX104113.1, read as the reverse complement.
GGCGGGGTGAAAACGGATGCGCGCGGGCCTGAGAACCGTAAATCTAATTTTATATGGCCTAAGTGGATGCGAGTTATTTGACGATTCATATTGTCGAACAGGTGTCCATGGATTTGTTTATTGCAACCTGCTGTTAAACGGAATACGCAACACAAATAAACCAAGTTGTCACTTCGTCATTGCAGAACAACTGTTAACTTTATTAATGGATAAATATATTGGGAAGAAAAATATGGAAGTTGGTAAGCTTTTTACCGCATATTCGTCACCTCTAAGCCTAAGTTGACCTCTACATAAGAAAGAATAACAAATGCATAAATAAGATAATTAGCTTTTTAGCTACATGAATTGATAATATAGATAAGTAATAATTCTTCACAGACAACCTGAAATATAAATAAAACGATGAAAGATTAATAAATTAATACAAACATACATACAATAAAAATCTTAACACAACTTTGCTAACTATTGTTAGAAATAGTATTCTACACGATCTTTCTGTTCTATGTTTTTGCAGGATAACACATGAAACTGATCTGAAACAGGTTCACAAAAGTGTCATATATTTTAAAAGGTGAAAGATTAGACTTACGATAAGTTCATGTCATTTATACGATAATATGCACAGTTACCGAATGTGCCAATATATCCCCAAATGTTTGCAGAGTGGATTCACCGCGAATACACGATGGAGTCGTCGGCTCTCCACCCGATACCGGCTCTCCACCGGCAACTCGCGATTGCGAGTCGCGGTGGAGATGACCGCGGAGAGGTCGCGGAGACCCGAATTTCCTCCACCGGGATGCGCGGAGAAATTAAAATTCGCGAGACCTGTACAGTACCAAAGTTAATGGTCACGGATACCTCGACTTATGGACCGAATTCGACTTATCTATGTTTTTATACCCGAATTTTACCAAAAATCGTCTATTCAACTCATCGTCCACATCGACTAAACGTGCGAAAAATACGGTACTAGGCCAATTTTTTTCAAACTTGGCCACAACCATCTCTAGGGTTCCTAGTTTCAGATTTGTATCCATGGTGTTGATCAAGGTCATCGATGGCCACTGTTACTAAACAATTTAACAGTAAATAAACCCTGTCTGACAACAAAAAGAAAGATTTGGACCATTGTAAATTATCAAGGTTCTTCTAAACGTAAAACTAACGCTTGAATCAAAGTTAAGCTTGCCCTGTCAATTTGAATAGATGTCAATGTTGTTTTTTATGATAATTATTGCCATTTGGGTTGGAAATGATAGTGATGTTTCTCACAAAATCATGTTTATTGTATACTCCATTTTGGTTTATAAAGGGGAATAATCAATAAGAACAAGTGTACACTGATTCTCAACCGATTTCCTGCATAAAGGATATTGTTAAAACTCAAGGAAACCAGTAAAACCAGTACAAAGAAAAATACAATGAGTGAAAGATGAATAAAGTTGACATGCATCATACAATCAGAAATCAAAACACTCATAATTGTTTTCGTTATAACATAAAATAAATGTCATATTTTACTTTTTACTTAATAAAACAAACAATACAGGTCTGTAATTCACTCTTTCACTAGCCTCTAGCATGACTGTGTTGACTGGTATGCATTCATCATTCAAAACTTCTTTTGGTGAAGATTTGAACTTTAAGAGGTCTTCCAAGGATAAATTAAAATTAACTGCGTAAATTACATAACACATTCAATGTACAAATTACACACGCAGGATCATTCAGAATGCTGAACATGCAGTATAACAAAATAGTGATAGATCAGATTGTTACCCTTCAGAAAAACATTGTCACCTTGATTTTGTCTCAGTTAACAATATTTTTTTAGGGTAACAATCTGATTAATTAACCTCTCCTCTATATATTATTTATATATTGCTCCTAGTCCAGCATCTTTATGAAATATTGTATTGCAAAGGTACAGGCTCTTTATGTTGACAAGATTCTCAGCTGCATTTATATTATGTTGCTTCATTAATTTAAGACTCATGAGTCCATAAGTCAGTCATGTTAAATTTTCAGAACATGAGGCAATTAGAATACAGAAATAAATATAAAGTCACTCTGTATTTATTTAGGGATTAGACTGGAATAAACTGGCCAACAGATCAATTCCTGCACCATTTGTACCACAAATCCAACATGAATTAGATGTAAGAAACTTTGCTGTAGAGTTCACTAACATGGTACCAGCTGATTCTCCTGCCATTGTACCTAACAATGCTGAAAGGATCTTTAAGGTGTGTACAGATTTTAACAGTCGGATTGTAAACAGTTGTTTTGGTTGTAGCTCATTGTTGTGGTTTGTATCCATTTCAAAGTGCCTTATTATTGATATTTAGGTCACAGGTGTCCATAGTGTTTGCATAAAATATATAAATTTGCACGTGTAAAAATTGTTTTGTGTCAAGATGCAAAAATGTAACATCCAGAGTCATTGAGACAGACATTAGTTTAATATGAAGGCAGTATATATTTACTGCTATTTTATGATATTTATAGTTTCATAAGGAGTGAGAGTTGAAAATCGCAAAATATCAACTCAAGTAAAGTCATTTTAATGTTATAACAATTTGAGCCTATGGAGAAATTGTTATTGCATTGAAAGTCTATATAAAGAGCTTTTCAACTCTCAAAGGTTATGAAAACGAATAATTTTGTAAGCAGTACAACACTCACACAGAGATTTTCCTTGTATTCCATTATTATGATAACAGCTGTCAGAGGTGAAAAACTATGCAACATTGTAAATACACAAACACAACCAATCAGAATGTGTTAAAAGGGATACATAATAGACAATCTTCCAACCAAGTCTATTTTTGATATCACTTTTTCATATCACTTCGTCCAGGGTGTGATATCGCAAAACACACAATCATTCATTAATATCAGCTCAATCACAAATTAAACACAGGTTGTAGTGATATCTTTAATGGATTTACACAAAATATGTTTATATAATAGTTTCAAAGCACTTATTATGTTTAACTTTGTATAAAGCATACACAAAAGGGATAAATTAATCTTAGTGTTTTCTATTTAACAGTTTAATAGAATATTTTATACAGGTGTTCATTAGGGCCCCGCCACTTTGTGGCAGACGCCCTATAGTGATCAGTCCGTCCATCCGTCCATCCATCCATATAAAACTAATCCTGTCTGGGCTGTAACTTTTTTATCTTTTGAGGTAGGCTTTTGATATTTGGAATATGAGTAGATAATATCAAGGCGATGTGTCCATATTATGGTTGCGGACCTTTGACCTTAGGTCACATTTTTGCTTTCTGAATGACAAATTCATGTCCGCGCTGTATCTTTTATCTTTCGAGGTAGGCTTTTGATATTTAGAATGTGGGTAGATAATATCAAGGCGATGTGTGGCATACCATGGTTGTTGACCTTTGACCTTAGATCACAATATTGCTTTCCGAATGACAAATTCATGTCCAGGCTGTAAATTTTTTATCTTTTGAGGTAGGCTTTTGATATTTGGATAATATCAAGGCGATGTGTCGCATACCATGGTTGATGACCTTTGACCTTGACCTTAACGTCTGCTGGGCCCACAGAGATGGGTACCAACTCAATGATATTTAGTTTTAAATAAGATCCTTATAAATTGAACAATTTTATAATATATTGTTTATTTTTATCAGGGTTACTCCTATGTAGCACCATCTATAATATTTAGTGAAAATACTGTCAGTTCAGAATTGCTTAGAAATGGTAAAGAAAATCAACCAAGTGAAGGTCACATAATATATGCCAATCACTTTAAGGTAAGTAACATAATTTTTATCAAATATCATGTTTCAGTTTTTCGGTATTGGTAATTTTATTTCCTCCTTGGCCAAATAATTATACCCCCACTATGAAGAAGAGGGGGGAATACTGGTTTACCCCTGTCTGTCTGTCCTTCTATCTGCAATATAACTTTCGTAACAGTTTCTCAGCAACTAATCATCACAATCACTTGAAATTTTATATGCGACCTTACCATTGTCCTATATTGCCAGTTCTGATTTCAGGTCTGTCGCATATCTACTTCCTGTTTACCAACTTAGTCAATTCAATGATATAAATAGCAGGGGTATACTGAGTGAGCTACTAGTCAATTCAATGATGTCAATAGCGGGGGTATATTGAGTGAACAGTAGCTCACACATTCCTTGTTTTCTCTGAGCAGTATTTACTATTGCGGAATTAGTTATTCAGGCAGTAATCATTTCAAGTAAATGCATGGTCATACTATTAGTTATACAGGCTGTTGCTGACCTAATAAAGGATATGCATGGTAAATTGTATAAAATCTATGTAACTGTGTATATCTTGTATTAGATTAGCAACTGCCAGTGTAACGAAAATATTCTACTGACTGTCCTAAAATATTGGAATTCAAGTGAAATCATTTTTATTCTGTGTTTCAATGTCACCAAGAATGCTAACTTACCTACTGACTGTATAAAATCTGCTAAAATATGGGGTCACCACGTGACATCCATCTGCCAATCGAGTGTGCTGATACTTACAGGATGTGGGATAGACATATTTCTACTTGCTTGCACTATTCATCTTTCTTGAACTTCTATTATAATGTCTTACACAAGTGTTTTGCTCTTAGGCTTCTGCCATTTATTTGTTTGTGAGTCAACCTCGTTCATATATTGATGAATTACCAAAAATAAGTGTTAAATTCTATAATGAATGAGAGTTACAAACGTTGTAGAAAATGACAACTGCAATTAAATATTTTTTTAGTTGTATGGTCTTTGATTAATTGTATAAAAAAGCTATAAAAAAAGCAATAATACCCAGCTATGCAGAAATTGTCATTGATGACCATAGTTTATAATTTGTCAAATTTTTAGCACAAACATTTTAGTAGTCTATTATTGGATTATAAACATTGGAAACATGATGCCCATACCAAATGAGTTTATCTTAATGCAGAAACACCATTTATGTAATTGTTATTTTTTATATGTAAAAATGCAGATCATTTTACTTTGTTAAAAATGCATATCGTTATATGGAGATCTTTATATTTTGTTTTACAGAGTTCACCATTTTTTCATAAATATGAAATAGACATGTCAGGGAAACCTCTTGGAGATGGTAGCTTTTCTGTTTGCAGGTTTAGTATTATTATTATTATGCCCCAGCTTTGAAGAAGAGGGGGTATACTGTTTTACCCTTGTTCGTCTGTTCGTTCGTTCGTTCGTCCATCAGTAACAAAAATTTCTGTTGCAGTTTTCTAAACAGCTATAGGATGCAGAAGCCTGATATTTTGCATATTGCTTGATTCTATAGTACCATATGGTGTATAGCAATTTTATGCTCCTTGGTCATCTACTTCCTGTTTACTTAATACTTACATTTTTACACATAGTTGACATACATGCAAAATTTCTATGAAAGTGTGATCACTAGTGAGCTAATAACTAGTGAGCATTAGCCCACATTCCACACTCGTTTTTTATAATATGAACTATAATTGTCATCAGGTTTTTATTCATGTTTTGTTTGTATCTATCTTTAAGGTCATCAATGCTGTTGCTGAAAGCACTTATACCTGATACTATCAAATGGGAACTAAATAGATAATTATTGTCCTGAAGGTTTTTTTAGAAATGTAACAACAGCAATGCTTTGGGCAAACAACTGTTGTTAATAAGAATGAAAATACAGCATAACTCATTGAAAAAAATCTTTAATCAACTTGAGTAGATTGGGTGGATTATAGTTTATGGTCATTTTGAACAATTTTCAACCATATCTTGGCAACCAGTGGTTTTGGCATAGAAAGTTGTTACTGACAATCCTGGGCAAAGTAATTGGTACATAACATTCAGAGGCCTACAGCTAACAGTTATCTAGACAGAACATAGATTAAGGCATGTTTTATCAATAGATTAATTACTGTACATTGTAATCTGTGTTGGTCATGTTTAGGAAAAGTTTTATTGAACAACTAAAGCAGTATTATATTTATTATTTACACAATTATTCTTTTGCAGAAAATGTCGCCACAAAGAGACAAACACACAGTATGCAGTAAAAATAGTTACCAGACGTATTGACTGTAATAGAGAAATTATGATACTTAAACAATGTCAAGGTCATCCAAATATAGTAACGTTAGTGGATGTGTTCACAGATGAGGTAATTTACTAAAATAAACTTAAAACTAAAGATTGTCATTAGTTGAGCTTGGCTTATGGTTTGCTGAATTCTAGGCAGAGGACATGCATATTTTTATTTGTTATTGCTCTAGCCTGTTCATTTATGCACATATTCAACCCAAATTTATTTATGAGCATAATGTATATGTTAAATATTTAAGTTAAAAAACCATCCTTTTTCATAGTAAATTCCACAGTTATACCCCTTAATGTAGAAAACATGTTCTTGCAATATCCAACTATTCCATGACAGATTCAAGCAAATTTGTTTAGACAAGCTGCAGAATAAATATATGGACAATGTTTTAGACAATTAAACAACTTCAATTTCTTAATTCAAACTCTTCCAAATTACGAATTACCGGTATTACAATCAGGATTCGTCAGCATGAGACGAGTTGTTTCCCCTTAAAGTTTCTAGAAATCCCAAGGTTGACAAATCTAGTTGTTCCACTTCAACAATGCAGCTTGAATAATTTAATATATATTTCTGACATAAGTTGTGCAAGCTAACAATCCTTTTTAGGCAACAATTTGAATTGAGTTTACAATCTGGTGTTAACAATAATGCTGACAAATAAATTGGTTATTTCCCTTGTTTGGAACAAACACTAGGGTTATTCTTTGGCAGGGAAAAGAAACAACACAATTCGTTTTATATATACCTAACTGTTTCTATCAAATTAAAATTATTAATAAAGTATTATAACAACAATTTATATTGTTATTGATATTTTCTTGTACATTTTTGCAGTTACATACATATATAGTGATGGAACTATTGAAAGGGGGAGAATTATTAAACAGAATAAGAGAAAAGAAAAGTTTTACAGAACCTGAAGCCAGTGAAATTATGTGTAAACTTGTCCAAGCTGTATCTTTTATGCATTCGCGAGGAGTTGTACATAGAGATTTGAAACCAGAGGTTAGTTCACCTTATATCTTTTGAACATGATATAGGTGGTATCTCTATAGAAAAAATATATTGGGAAAGTATTGAAGCAGGTATTAAAGTTTATATATGCTCAGATCCACTTTAAATGCAGCATATTGAATTTCAAAGCAGGCCTTACAAAAGCTTGAAATTTTTTGGGACAGTTGCAGAGCTACCTTTCCCTATACACGAGAAACTACTGCAAACAACATGCCCTCATCTTGCACTTTTAAATACTGTAAATTTGAAAATTATTGCATAATTTATTATTGCAATTCAGGGACCCCTAAAAAAATGTGAGTTTTTATTTTTGCAATTGGCTGAGGTAGCCAAAAATGTAATGACAAGGAATTATTACTCAGCAATTGTCTATTTTTTGGTTAAATTTTTGTTGTCTGTAAATAATCTCTCTACACCAAACAGACTACTTGGTTCAATTTCGAAAGTAATTTACCTGTGTTAAAGATCAGAAACACTTGTTATGTGTCTTTAAAAATGAGAAGATTAGTATGTTTATATGTATATTGAGGTTCAGCATGGGTACATCAAAGAGAATCAATTATGTTGTGTAGAATTAATTATCGTAGGGCTTTACAGATGTTTTATGTATGCATGCAAGGTTGAGAAAATAGAAAATTATTCAAAAGATTGGCATGTTATTTAATGTTATTAATTTCTTTTAATTAAACATCAAATCAATTATTGCCAATTAACAGAGACAAATATTGATATAAATAAGGTAGGTATTTTTGTTATAATCATTCAAGTTTCAAAATGTCAATGTGGAAGTTCAACACAAAAAGTGCGCTATGGACAACATTGTCTTCAGATTGCGGACTCTGACAAAACTGTTAACAAAGATGTCACTGCCATAATAAAAGCAACAAATGCTGAGATTATCAGCTCCCTTTCCAATAACCTGTCAAATACTATAACTAAACATGACATTAAGAGAAAAGCCAGTAACAATCACTATACTCCAGAAGTCCGGGCAACAGTAATTGTGTCAATGGATAAAATAAGTACAATTGAGAGGTTTAATATTGTTATTCGCAATAATACAAACATTGCAAAAATTTCTGAATTTACAGTAATTTTTTTATGCTCTCATTTACATGATTTACAATTCTGTACTTATTGTCGTGTACTGTATAACTGATCACAAAGTTTATTGCGATTTAATCCAATAATATTTTTTTTCATCTGTGACCTGAATAAACTGATAAATATAGGAGCAAAGAATGCATCTAAAACATATCACTGCAGTCCAGTAGTTTACTTCAAGTTAAAGAACTGAATTTCTGATAAAAAAAATTTCTTGATGAAAAGTTTTAAAGCATTATGTACAGCTTATTATTGTTAAGTTTATTCTTTGTATTATTGCATTTTCTGAGGAAAATAAAAAGAGAAATCCCAAAATAGATATCTATGGTAAAGCGTGATCAGTGGCTGTTTATTGATTTATAATGCATAAATTTTGAGAACATAAAATTTTTTCAGATTTTTACATTTTTATTAATCGTATCATGATGGTTGAAGCCATTCACAGTATATATTTAGCTGTAGGCTTTTTATTTGTACTATGTTGATGAAGTGATCCCCAAAGACCAAAAAAAATTTACAATAAAAATTAAAATATAAATGTGTAAACAAATATCAGAAAATGTGAGAAAAGCTTCATTTCTAAGTAGCATTATGTTACTTATTTATGAGAAATATGTCCCAATATACCGGTATGTAAGAAGGGAAACAGGATGGTAGAAAAAAGTTCCCATGAGTATAAGCAGCTATAATGCACATACGCAATGTCCAAGTACAGGATTTTGATAATAAAAAAGTAAACTAGAGACATGTGGTCAGAAATTTACTAAATGTTCAAAACACTCTATGTTTAATTTTTGTGCTAATTTGTATCCCCCTGTCCTGTTTTTTTGGATTTAAATCAATTAATTTGGCTTTCCATCTAACAGCCTACATTGTACTAATATGTAATGACAGAAGTTTAAGGTTGGTAAATAATTAGCTTATAATAAATGATTACAAAAACCTATTACTTTGTATTTATAGAACTTGATATTTGAAGATGACTCAGAAAGTGCAGAAATAAAAATAGTTGACTTTGGCTTTGCACGTTTTTACAAACCAGAAATGCAGAAACTAGAAACACCTTGTTTTACTCTTCCATATGCTGCACCAGAAATTCTGAAAACATGGACAACTAAGGATGGTTATGATCAGTCATGTGACTTGTGGAGTTTAGGTGTTATTCTTGTAAGTTTTAACATTATATAAATGTTCCTGAAAAGTTTTTCCTGACTTGCACAAACTGTACTGTTGGTTGTAATTAAGGGCAACTTAAGGTATCCATACCATAATTTACCACATGATCATATTTGGTGTCCTGGATGTCAATTGCTTTTCAATGAAGCAGACCTCGGTAATGTTCGGCAAACATCGGAAATACTGTTTGAGTAACTAACTTTTTTCCTCAAAATTGTGAACATTGACTCAAAGTAATACAATATATTTTATTTGTATCATTAATTAGCAATATATTGATTTTATAAAGCTATATTTCTTGGTCGAAAAATAAAATTAAACAGCAACTTGAATTGTGGGTCGGATACCTTAAAGAGTGCTTTTCAAAATAAAAATTGACATTGTAAGCATCATAGCAGTCCAATTTCTCTTTATATACAGCAGTCTCACTGATTAACACTCCATTAATAATTTATGCAAATTTTGTTCATGAAGTATATATTCTGTCAGACTGTTTTTTTTTAGTATATATTTTAAAAATTTTTTATAGCTGTGCTTTGAAGTGCAGTGTTCCAGCTAGGGGGAAATAGAGGGGTACCATGCCCCGCCCTAAAATTACAGCGCCCCTGTGCCCCTCTCAGGCACCCCTGTGTCCCGATTTGGCTTAACCCGACTGCCTTTTTCTATGTTCAAATAGGGTTAAGTAAAAATACTCGCGGCAACCAGTACAAACCAACTGAAAATACGGATATATCCGGAGCAGATATGAACTTAGTTCAGGAACTTACAAATACAATGCTGCTTGTGTTGAAGTTACAACCACAAACATTGAAACACAGTAATAAATAGTATTTTGGCAGTCACTTTTCAGTTGATTAAATGCACAAATATATTTAAATATTTTACTTTAAAATGAAAACAAAGGCGAAAAACAGCAACAGAACACTTATTCAAATAACAATAACAACAAAAGTGCAACAACCTAAATCACACTAAAAAATATGAAAATAAACGAAAAAGTGCCCTTCTCATGCGCCCTCTATTTTTAAATCCTAGCTGGAACACTGAAGTGTAGTTATTATAATTTTGTTGCACAGTATAGAAGTGCTCCTTCCTATATGATGTACAGTATTGTTGTCCTCAGTATGCATTGTGTGTCCCATATATTTGTATAGTAATCCGTGTCAGTGTGTTGTACTGATTGAAATTAAAATACACTCTAGTGTCCCCTTTCAGTATGTTGTTCTGTATATTTTAGTATACTATGATGTCTGGTACAGTGTCCTTTCAGTATGTTCTGTATATTTCAGTATACTATGTTGTCTGGTACAGTGCCATTTTAGTATGTTGTTCAGTATATTTCAGTATACAATTAATGACTTTGATATAGGTCGCTATGAGGATTTATCAGCCAGAGAAAATGTAATATTCACCGAGCCGAATATACAATTTTGAGGGCTTTCAGTATGTTCTGTATATTTCAGTATACTATGTAGTCTGGTACAGTGCCATTTTAGTATGTTGTTCTGTATATTTTAGTATACTATGATGTCTGGTACAGTGTCCTTTCAGTATGTTCTGTATATTTCAGTATACTATGTTGTCTGGTACAGTGCCATTTTAGTATGTTGTTCAGTATATTTCAGTATACAATTAATGACTTTGATATAGGTCGCTATGAGGATTTATCAGCCAGAGAAAATGTAATATTCACCGAGCCGAATATACATTTTTGAGGGCTGTATCTAAAGAGAAATCCTGATAGCGATCGTATATCAAAGTCATTAATTGTTTTATTACATGAATAAAACCACCATCTCCCCTCGATCAGAAAAACAGAGGATGCCTTTTCTAATGGAGCCCCTGCTTACATTTTGTAATTGTTGTTATCCTTAATATTTTTATGCCCCCGCTTGACAGAGTCTGGGGTATATAGTGGTCCTCATGTTTGTTCGTCCGTCCATATTTGGTTTCCGGATGATAATTCAAAAAGTTTACATCCGATTTGAATGAAACTTTAGGATATTGTTATATATCAGGTTGGTAAGAAGCCTATTTATTTTGGGGGAAATCCGTCAAATTTCAAGGTCACAGTCCACGAAAAACGTAAGAAATTTTAACAAAAAAGTTGTTTCCGGACAATTACTCAAAAAGTTTCCACCCAATTTGAATGAAACTTTGGGATATTGTTATATATCAGGTTGGTAAAAAGCCTATTGATTTTGGGGGAAATCAGTCGAATTTCAAGGTCCCAGTCCACGAAAAACGTTAGAAATTTGTACAAAAAAGTTGTTTACAGACGACAACTCAAAATGTTTGCATGTGATTTGAATGAAACTTTGGGATATTGTTATATATCAGGTTGGTAAGAAGCCTATCGATTTTGGGGGAAATCCGTTATATTTCAAGGTCACAGTCCACGAAAAACGTTATAAATTTTTGCAAAAGCTGGGGTATCAGTGATGGCTAGATCGACTTTGTCTAGTTTATTTAATACTGCATGTTGATATCAATTTGCTAGTAATCCTGAAATTCCAGTTCCATATATTGAGAATAATATAAATGAATCAACATATCGCAGATCCGACGTTTCTCCCATTTGTTGTTGCCACGCACGATGTACAATTAATACAATCGATTTGATTGGACGAATTAATTTGTTAAGACGGCTATTCTGATTGGCTAAAACATAAAAACCAGGTTGATATTGTATTCCGCTTGACTACTATGCAGCGGAATCATGCAGCGTACAAATATTTTATGTAATTTTAGTACTGTTGCGAATAATGTGACCCAAACGTTGTTTTTAGACTAATCAAAAACATGCAAATTCTATTCATATAATAATTTAGTATGTTGTTCAATATGTTTCGTATACTAAGTTGTCTGGTACAGTGTCCTTTCAGTATGTTGTTCGGTATATTTCAGTATACTATGTTGTCTGGTACAGTGCCATTTCAAACATTCAACAATGAAGACAGTGCTTTATCAATTATGAAAAGAATTAAAGAAGGACAGTTTAACTTCTCTACTCCAGAATGGGATGATGTTTCAGAACAAGCTAAAGATCTCATTCAGGGTATCCATTATAACATTGATTAATATGTATAATACTTGATATGGAAAATTTTTTTGTTGATCATGATCTAAAACTAAGTATTTAACTTGTTTTCAGATATTATTAAAGTGGTAAATAATTATAGAATAATCAATAGCACCAGCTGGATATTGAAAATATGATCACAAGTTTAATCTAAATGTGTTTCAGCACAAGTGAAAGTGAAAAAAACTTTAATTTTGTTCACATGTGAAGTACTGATATTTATTTCACTTTGAAATCTATGTATATCATTGCTGTAACAAGTACTGGTATTATTAATTTTAAATGGAAAACTTTTGTCATCACTTTGCATCGAAACTATGTGGTGATCAATATTCAATGAATAATTCTTTCCAAAGTTTTTTTTCTGTTAGAAATTCAAAATTGCTGCCACAGCAGAACAGTTTCACTTTAAGACAGGATATGAAAACTGTTCAAATTCCCTATTTTCTCTTTTCTATTTTTATACCCCCCGCAAACTAGTTTGGGGGGTATATAGGAATCACCCTGTCAGTCTGTCTGTCTGTCCACATCCCTTGTAAGGGCTTCTCCTCCTAAACCGCTTGGCAGATTTTGATGAAACTTTACATGAAGGAAGTACATCATATGTAGATGTGCATGAAGAATTTTCATTGCTGTCGGATATTATTCAGTGGAGATAATTGGACTTGAAGCGTAGAAGGTGGTATCCCTTTGTGAGCTTGCTCACAGTCCACACTTGTTTATATGAAAGTTAATTTAAAGGTTCTGTACAAAAATTTTGTTTTTTTGTTCCAAATTGAAATCCCAGATAGCTGCCTCTGCAGTACTTAATTTAAGTAAGCAACCTGAGGGGAGAATGTTTAAAAAATGTTTTCAAACCTGTAACCCAATTGAAATAAACTTTCATGCAGTATTCATTGGCTGGTCTTCTTAACAGTTTACATTTTTTTTTGCCAATTGGTAATTCTACATGGTCACTGCAGCCACTACAGCAGGATACAGAGTACCCTATAGAAGAATTTTAAAATGCCTTTTAATCAGAAAGTGCAACGATGATTGAAGCCATACAAATGTTTATATATAAATACATGACAAAACTATGCTTTTTTCAGCCTTTTTTTCCTTTGGTGAAATGCTTTCATTTTGGGTTAAAGGAAGTTTATTGTGCTTTGTCAGAAATGGAAACTATGGTACAGATCAAGGGTCCGGAAACGGTCATATTTGCCGGACATGACCGAAATCTATACTAAAATGACCGACTACGATTTGCTCAAATCGGACATCTAAAAAGTAATATTGACATGCAATAATCACTTGTTGGACTTAATCCCTTGAATTTCTTATATGTAGAAATATTTGTATTAAAAAATCAACCCTAAGGCTATTTCCTGTCACTGACATGTGTTTATTGACCACCGACCGGTGATTACGTAATAGGTAAACAGGTGGTGACAGATCTGTTTCATCCATATCGTAAACATACTATTCAACAAACATTTTGAATATACAGAGATTGAATATAATAGATTGTTTCTATTTCACATTTCTAAGAAAATAAGACAACTTTACTGTGCACGCAACTTTAATGAAAAACATGTGCTGTCAAAATTGTACACTACGCAAGCGCCAATGTAACTAAACGTTACATAAATCAAAAGAAAACCAATTTGAAGAAAAATTCCTTGAAAATAATGAGAACAAAAATGATTATTCATTTAATAATAAAAACTTGTTAAAAGAATCCATCGCAGAATAATGCATAAATTCAATTCTGGTCCGAACTTGTAGCAATTAGGTGACAACTTCCTATTTCCGGTAAATGAAAAACTCGCTGGGATATTCATCAAAACAACGTTCTTTGCCATTATTTTGTTGCATAGACAACATGTCATCTTACAATAAAGATTTTTTAGGCAAGAGATTGTATCTCTACATATATTTTCGCTTACTCACACTATCGTGGCGAACGACCCCAGACCAATATTCACTACCATGTAATATGGTAATTTCTTAGCGGGAAAAATGACCGAAATGGGCAGGGAAAACTTCCGGACCCCTGGTACAGATGTGAAAATATTGTTGTTTTAGAATTTATAATGAATGTTGTCAGGATCTATCTTCCCTCCTTTTTAATTAAAATAAAGAATTAACAAACGATCAGCTGTTTAGTAATACAGGTAAAGTATGTTTTTGAATACTTATAATTAATGCAATAAATGGCAGTGGAGAGTAAAAGTATTGTTTTACTTTGTAAACTTTTTGAGTAATGGAAATATGATACAGGATATACGAATGTCACATCAGACCGTCTTGACAAATCATATCTACATATCATATGTTATTTATGGAATCATACTGGACATTATATTATTACTTCTTTTCTTTTTATTCAGGTTTATTAACTGTAGAACCATCAAAAAGATTAACCATGGAAGATTTAAAAGACAATGAATGGCTCAGTAGACATAACAATGCAGTATTTTCTTGTACCCCACTTAGAACCCCTGGGGTTCTTAATCCTACAGTAAACACTCAACTCAGCGTTACTTTAGGTGCCTTTCATAAAGCAACCAGGGAGGGATTCAGACTTCAGGATGTCGCTAAAGCCCCATTAGTATTAAAACGTAGGAAATTGATGAAAAATTCTGTTGAAGATCGTAGTTTTTCGTCAGACAGTACTCATTCCTCCAGTTCAGGAGAATCATCAACTCTAGTGAACTCTAAGCCAACCATTAAAAGAAATCTATCAGATTTATCAAGTACATCGAATACCTCCTCAGTCTGCAGTACAGGGTTTGTCCCTAACACACAAATGCCTGTTAATATAGATGAGCAATTCAATGTAGCAGAGGATGTGATAGTGGCTACAGAAGAAACAGACAGTGCTTCACAGTTGTTTCAGAGCAGTAGAGGAGAAAAACGGAAACATTCAGACAGTTCTGTTGATGATAATAATGTTATTGTGATTGATAGTGAAGAATTCTCCGCTAGTGACTCTGACAGTTACGCGGGTGATAGTGAGAATGGTGAAATTGATAGCTGTAATGAAGATGAGGAGGAATTAGTTCGAACAGATGATAACCCTATTGTTATAGATGACTGATAATTCAGTTTGTTGTTAGAATAATATATACATATTTATGTAAACCAGAATCACATAAACATATTCGTATCCCCATAAATTTGTTTGAATGATTGCTGTTTTTAATTGTCAGAATTACATGTACTTATGTATAATCTCTGTTTGTTATGAAGAAATAACAACCTTAACATAAAACTGGTATGCTCATTTTCTTAAAAATGCTTAATTTCAAGTTGTTAAGCAGATTTTTTCTAAGCAGGAAAACAGTTAGTCTCAGGATCCGAAATCAAAGCTGTTCCATCCTATACACTTAAGATCACAACTCTGCCACACAACCATGAATGGCTGCCTTTAGATGCACAACAATATAAAACACATTTTTGTTAATGCACTGTGATATTCTATCTGGTACTATTTTTCAGCAGAGAATCTGTTTCCTGATTCTAATCTCAGGTTTCAAATTTCTTTATTAATATCTATGATATCTTGAAATTATTTATTATAAAAACATAAATGTGATATAGGACATAGTGGATACGATTTTGACTCTGGAGATTGGAAATCTGACTTATTTTTAAAAAAAAAGTTTTATTTGAAACACACGAAAATCATTGCCAACTGGTACTAGGTATTTATTTGGTTTTACATCATAAACAGTTATTTTTTACAATCTGTTATGGAACTGAAAGGCATGGATATGTTTGTGTGAATTTGCAAAATATGTAATTGTTGTTGTTTTCCTTGTCTTTCATTTTCCTCGGTGCAACTTTGTATATATATATAATCAGAACATTCCATGACATAATCCCAGAAGGCATGGTGGATGTTTGCCTTGTACAGAACTAGATTAATTAGTATATATTAGGATGGCCAGGTAGAAACAATGTTATGACAAAAACTATTAAGGTTCCTTTTATTGTTTGTGGCTGGTGGGGGTAGGTTCTTTACACAAAAAGAGTAAGATTGGAATATACAGGATTTCACTTTCTTTAAGATTTTAAACAAAAATTAACCAATTTCCATCTTTATGATAAAATTAAGTATTATTGTTGCTTTTGTGATATATTTTAGATAAGTACTTAATTTTAATATCAAGTAAGTATCAAGTAGATTTTTACCAAAATTTCAACAGAAATGCCCCATTTTAAATATGGGAGGTATATATTGTTTTGGGCTGACAACCCTGGATTATCCAAGATAGAATTCTACATAAGTTTTAAGTTTGAAAAATAAACTTGATTAGTGAATTTTTAACACATTGTTTGTATTCTTGCAGGTATGCCAACATGTATGTTTTGCATCTTCCACTCAAATTTTTGCAATATTCAAGTACCTGTTTCTGTTCTCTGATAGTGTGGTGGCCATGTTTTCTAAATGTATATGTAATTATCAGAAAGATATAATTATTGTTAAGATTAAAATGATTTTTATGGTAACTTAAATATAAAATATGATTTTTAGTTTTGACTTCTTTGACACATGGTTTGGTTACATCGTCCATAACATTTATTGTCACCCTCTGTATTCAATTAATATGAATAAAAAAGTTCAACCAGGCAGCTCCATTAATGTATTAGAGACGGACAACAAATCTTTCATTTTGGAAAGGCCTTAATATCATTAATGTATTTGTAATATGACAATAAATTCAATTCGAATTTACTACATACAGGTGGAAAAAATATTTTATAAAATGAAAATCAAGTCATAATACCATGGTAGTGTCATATCTCATTGATCATATTATGTTGCTATTATATTTCAAAATCACCACCATTTATTTTGGCTTTTAGCTGTTTAGATCCAGAAGCATATACAATGTATAAGATTCTCTACATTTCATGGTTTTTATTTTAGTTGTTTGCTTTTAAGGCACTTGATATTAAATAATGTATGCAGTAATTAATGATTTATAAAATGGTTTGATATGGAAAAGAAATTGCTCAAAATGAACAGGAAGGACAAAAATGTATATTTTGCCCATTCTTAATAGCTTTAAGGCTTAATAAGCTAAAATTAAGAATGAGGAATATCTGTAAATTGTATACATTTCTATATTGTAGCTTACCTGCCATGTCTAAACTGTTTGTTTATTAAGATAGTTTATAGCACTGGGTTGACTTGAAGAACTGCTAAATTTATTTTCTCTTTTACCTATTAACCAGTGAGTAATTTATTTTCAATGTAATTTACTTTGGTATGTTACTAAAGGTTTATTAAGGACCAGGGTGAATAGTTTTATTAGACTCTTTGAGTTTGAATTTGGTTTATTAAAACAAAGTTTATTTCCCCGTTTGTAGGGCATTGATTACAAAAAAACCAGTTTATTGACAATAAGTTTGATATATATTGTTATTTCACTAGTTAATGTGGCTTGTGTTAGAAGAATCTTGTAATAAAATAGAGTACTTCCAAAGAGAAAATATATAAATGTTAAAATCTGTAAAAAAAGTATTGTATCTTATTTATAGAATAAAATTGTTAAATTTATTTGTATATAAATAGCTTGTATTAGAATGTTTTATCAAAAGTAAATTTCTGCTGGATTTGCTTCAGTCATTTACCTTTCTAGTTGTTCACTCAAAAGAAGACTTTATAGTGTTCTGCACTTAGTAGACCATCGTCAAGTAATGTGATGGTCTTTAAAATTACATTCCTTACAGCCTAAGTAGTGCCTAAGCTTTAAACTTTTAAGCTTTTGGCATTAATTCTGTTCTTGTGTGATGGCATATTTAAGCCAAAATAGTCCACCATCTAAAGACAGACAAATATATAATTAAATTTTGTTAGTCAGTTATTTGTAAACATTTTTCAAACATGCACATTTTTCAAGTCATCAATACAGCAAAGAGAAAAATTCTACATTCACTTTTTGTTACAATTTTCAATGTGGTCATAGTTCAGACGTACTGTAACATAGTGGCCTTATTTAATAAGCTTTTGTCAGTGTCTTTAAGGTACTTGTATTTGATAACAAAAACAGGAAAATGACAAAGAAGTTTTTAATTAAGATGAATTAATTTTTACTTATATTTTGTATATTGTGTCTAGTCACACTAAATTTATATTTATACACAATGCTTTGTATTATCTGTTTTGAAATTCTTGTATTACACATTTTTACTGTGTTGTCTGTTCAAATTTCATTTTTGTGTAATAACTGTTTGGAGAAATATTGTACATAATTTTTTAATTTTTACAGATTTAATTTTAAATGTTAAAATTAGTTGTTAAAAAATTATGATCAAATGTCATTGATGTTTATATATATAACTATATATATATTTGTTTCATAAATCTTATAAATTATATATTTCTTAGGGTAATGACAACAAAGACATTATATTACCCACAAAACTAGCCTTATTGGTTAAATTATAATTGTAATGCTTTAAAGCTTGTTTGTTATCATATTATTTTTACTATTTTTAAGCCAAGAATTGTGTGAATCTTTTATGAGATATTTACCATGTGTTGATATAAGGCTAATAATCCCACAGCCCCAATAATGTAGATACATGTACTTGTAATCTCGACATCCCTTACAAAAGTTAAGAATACATATATGTGTATGGTAAAGCAGTTAACTAATTGTTGTTTTTTACAGGAAGTGACCATTATACAAGCCAATTGTGAAAATCATATTGTTTTTTTAATTTTATAATTCAATAATGTGTGAGCTGTTTGTTTAAAACATATAGCACCTTCAAATTGCTGCTGTGGACAGTCATCAGTTGCCTCTAATGGCAGTTACACCAGTTTTAAATATTTTGCTTGGTGCCATAATATCGTATATCGAACAGCCTTGATAAATAAATAATAATATGTTTTAAATAAAAAAAATAATAAATAAATAAAAATAATTACCATTGAGATTCAGGATCACTAGAAGATTATCAGTTGATTGTTTTATTATATCAATGTATTTTTATGTTTTCAATTTAGATTAAGTTTTAAACAATTTTTTGTTATAGTTCTTATAAGAGAGATATAAAGATATTTATTATATTGTTTCGGTTAAACGGAGCTTGGTATTGTCTTTGAAATTGTGTTTAAATATTCAAGTTTCTTTATACGTAAGCAGTTCAGATGTTACAGTTGTTAAGAATTTGTTACAGTGATTTTTGTGTGTATTTCTTGTTATTATGAAATACCTTGCCTTTCTAACTTATAGTTCTATAATTAGATAAGATAAAATAAATTGTCTGGGACAAGTTTCTTGAAAAATCCTTCAAGATTTGTGGAAGTTGTTAAATATTTGTTAATGTCTGCTCATAAATTGAAAAAAGGCCAGTTATAACGATTATATATATATTTATAATTCTTTTTTAACAAAAGTCAAACGTGGAAATTAGATCACGTCATTTACATCATACTACAGAGTGAAGTACACAATACACAAACTCAAAAGTTTTCTATTTTTATTAGTCACATCACAAGTATTCATAATAGTAGAATCATAAGTGAGTTGGACTAGTAAAGCAACCATACATTTACATAATGACCCATACCATCGATATGTAACCATAAAGTAACATCAGGATCCATTCATTGATATGTATAACATTTTTTGGTTATTTTGTACATTTTTCACATTTGTACATAAATACACATTAATAATAAAATGGAAAGGGCAGTAAATCGTCATTTAAAAATTGAATAATCATTGAAAAGCACATAATTAGCAGTCCCCCTAAAACAGGTGTGGTCCCCAGGTTTATATTGATACCAGCTGTATATTTGTAAACATTGGTGCAGATTGTTTGACTTTCATAATAAGATCTCTGATAAGTTTTAAATTTAATGTATAACTGTCCAAGAGTTAAAAAATTCTAAGAAATTAGAACATTATAATTTGTTTTTATCTTTTGTTCTTCTGTATTCATTATAAACATGAAATTGCATTGTTATATATCTTATATTTCACTTTCTTAAATCTGTGTTCAACAAAAATTCATAAGGGAAATTGCACTCCTCATTTTCCATAATAGAAATACCTTCTACAACTCTCAATAGTTACATTTTTTAGTTTTACAACACGGCCATCTCAGTGAGTAACAATCATGCTCCATAGGATGGCTTTGGTAGAATCTCTGTTTTCTGATACTGAATTCCACAAGCAGAGTTGTATATAATTTTGTCTCTTACAGAATTTAAATAGTATACTTTTTCA
Organism: Limnoperna fortunei; assembly: GCA_944474755.1. Taxonomy (NCBI): domain Eukaryota; kingdom Metazoa; phylum Mollusca; class Bivalvia; order Mytilida; family Modiolidae; genus Limnoperna; species Limnoperna fortunei. The sequence continues at coordinate 19,972,196 of OX104113.1, read as the reverse complement.
TCTGATAACTTTTTTTACAAATTGTCTCCAGAACAGAATAACCTGATGACAAGTTGTATTTTACTCAGGATTTAATTTAAGAAATATAAGGAGGAATGTTGTCAATGAGGACTACACATTATTTTCTGTTTTATATTATGCTTGTATATTTATAACATATTATTTCAATGAAATAATAAGAATTTGTATAGATTTTAGATATACACATGTGCATATTAGATTGTTTGCTTCCAGTCCTACACCTATGTTATTGGTATGCAATGTTTGCTTTAATATTTTTGTAGCAATACATTTGGTACTTTGACTTATAATGTAAACATGTTTGGTATGATGGTACTAGCATCCTTTGTTGTCTGTTAAATGTGGTGTTGATTTTCTAAATTTTAGAATCTTTAATCCATTTTGACTTCTGCACAACTTTTTTTTACAGTTTAAAGGGTAGTGTTCAGTTGGACTATTTTAAAGGATCAGAGATCACCACAGCCCACCAATGTCAAAACTTAATTTATTCAAAGTAGGCTTTAAACAAATCTAATCTAGTTGTCATTTAAAAAATTAACTTGAAATAAACAAGATTAAAGCCATATGTTTATTAAATGTCTGCTCGGAGGACAAAAGGTAACAATATAATATTTACAGGCAAGATAATATTTATAGGTATATTTATGTTTAAAATAAGTTAGAATTACATAATAGACAACATTAGCATGTTTTTAACAAATTTGAATGGTGAACGTTAAACACTACTCTCTTATTTGTTGAATGTTAATGTTTTAAATGTATAGGATACTTTGTTAGAGCATAGTTCTTGTATGATCATTTTAGAATCAAATATATCTTAGGAAAACTTCAGGTAATAACCATGGGCAAGTGGCAAGAAGGGAAAATAGTAGAATAAAAGCTTAAAAGATGTATTAAAATTCTTACCAGGACACATTATGTTACTTAAAATAGGGTTATAACCTTGTGGTACATATTTTTCCATGAATTGTTATAATTGTTTGTTATTTTCAAAGTTTTATTGTTTATATATACTTGTGACATGTATATTCTTAACAGACTTGGAAATAAGTTGTCAATTGGTGATTAGACACTGTTGTGTATTTTATCTCTTGTGTCAATTGTTATAATTACTCCTGTATGTAAGCTTATCTATTATTGATGCACATATTCAGTACATCATATTTCATCATTATCTGTGAGAAGTATGATAATGTTTTACTTCATATAAAGAATTCATGATATTTACAAGGTTTTTTTTTATTACTGTTCCTATTTTGTTTGTGTGATGATCCTTACTTGCTTTACTTTGAACTTTTTGGAAAAAAATTAGTGAAGTTTAAAGCAAACAGGACTGTATATATAGATTATACCCTACTGTTTTATCATTGAAAAAAGCAACTTCTTCACTATAGTACTACTAGAAAAACTGAGCAATGCTCAATAAGTATGATAACACCCCCTTTTTCTTCTCTATGTCAAAGTCCATGTGTTGCTAATATCTTTCCAGTCAAAATGTAAAACATGCAACCCCTCCCCAATCACCGTAAAAAAAAACGTTGGATGGCTAAGGATTTTCGGACTACAAGTGAAAATAACACACTATGGCACTTTGTCACAAAGATTCTGTGAAAGTTTTATCAAATTACAATTAGTGGTGTATATAGGTGGAGTTGTGGGTAAGAGATTGAAACCCCAAATATCATTCTGATAAAGATGCACAATGCACTAATGGCACATTGTCACATAGATTCTGTGCAAGTTTATCAAATTTCATTTAGTAGTGTAGATGGAGTTGGGTACCCCTATTTTAAAGAATGGCAAGGTCATTATTTTGCGATGGAAACCCCAAATATCCTGTTCAAGATGTAAAATAGCATGTCACAATAGCAGTAGAAACAAAGATTCCATAAAAGTTTAATTAAATTCCATGCAGTGGTGAAAACGGAGTTGCATGGTTAACCCCATGTATATATAGTTGGTCTTGCAAACTCTCTTCTATTCAACATGTTCAGATTTATCGTTTTGATATTGCAGCTTATTTAAATCATTTCAACTGCTAATAAAATGCTTCACAATTATTATTGGAATAATTTTACAGATGTAAGGATAATAAACGAACATTAACTAGCCAGTAATGAATAACAGTGATTAGCTCGCCTATAAACTGAAAGTCTCGGTGGGCTTTTGTCTGTATGTAATCTTCTCTGAAACTCGTAGCCAATTTAAGACAATCTTTATAAGAATGGTGCGGGGACGTGCATTGAGTGTTCTCATTTTCTGTAGATGATCACAGATGACTATTACGTCCTAGTCCCTGATTACAATAAATGCTATAAAGCCAAATGAAATGTGGCTTTTGAAGGAATGATAAATTGGCAGTCTTGGACTTTGATTTGCGGATTGTCTTTTTGACAGTTTCCTTGGTATTCTTATTTTTGTTATTACCTTCACGTCTACAAATCACCCATTTTCATGACTAAAAAAGACTTCTAGGTTTGCCACCACAAATAATAAAGGTTCGTATGGTTGCTTGTCGTGTGCCAGTGAAATTTAACTTTATACGAGTACCAAAATGTGATGTCCTTTAGGATGTGTTATTTCGAGATGATCGTACAGGACGCTTTGTTTATGATTGGTTCAACATTTTAACGTCTTCGCTGAAAGTGATTCATCTTTGTAGGATTTACACACGGAAGATGCTTTTATAAGTTGCATCTTGTCTGGTCGAACGGACTTTCAAGCCAAGATGATCCCAAAGGTCAATTATCGTTCTTAATTTGCTGAATCTAAAAAAATATATTATATCTGTAAGAAGAGCAAATGAAACGTTTAGTGTAGAACAAAGCTTCCCCAGTTGTTGATGAGCTTACATCTAACATAACGACTTCTATTTGATATTCTGAAATTTGAAACACACACTGAAATTACAAGGCCAAATAACTTTGGAGGTCATCAATAGTAATAACCCATTTCATTTTACGGGTTGACTTTCAAGATGGCCACATGGCTATATTTTAATTGTTATGCGATAATCTGCTGTGAAGATGTACAGGCTCGATATATTTGACCAGCAGAAGTAAAAATACTGTGCATGAAAAGGAACGGGGGATATGGTAGTGATTTATAATTTTCAGGTCCATTTGATTATACAGGTATTTAAAAAGATTCCATGGGATTAATCCATAGATAACTCTTGAGAAACATAATTACATGATTAAATATCTATGCATTTAACAAATTTAATTTGGAACCAACAAACGAAGTATATTTATACTCAAAATTGTACTATATATTGCCATTAAATGGATGGGAAGCTGTATTGGATCGAGGATAGCTGTATTAGCCCGAGTCAAAGCCGAGGGCTATAAATACAGTTATTCTAGGCCCAACTCTGCTTCCTTAGGACTTAATACAGGTCCAGTATGAAAACTCCCATTCATGATACTTTTATTAACAAGTTACCATTGAGTCCCTTGGACATAATAAAAGTTCAATATGAAAAACCATCAGTATGAAAATGTCATTTATTCCTTGATAATTCTGCTGTAACAATATCTATAAAAATTTATATTTATTCTTCCTTTAAAGTGCCACAGTGCGTACACATTGACCCAAATGTTATCTGGAAGGTTCAAGTTCAGCTTTGCAACTTAAATTTATCTGGTAAAATTAAAATTATAAACTTACCTCATGCAAACGAATGTGTTTGTTTTTTTAAATTACTACTTATGTATAAATTTCCGCTAGTGGCATTCCTGTATTGTCCCTGTTCTGTACTGATAATGTTTTTGTGTATCGAGTCTGTTTTTCTGTATAGGGTCTGTTGTACTGTATTGGGTTTGTTCACTAGATCTATATTTATGGACTATTTTACATAGACTGGTTAATACAGCGCTTTATTGTTATATAATACTAATTTAAATTTTTGTCTGTAGAATTTCCAGCCGGTCAGCCCGTGGCGGTCTTTGTTATAGCTACATGTACTAGTAAATGCCATGTGATGCAAGACGGCTTATTATGTTATATCTATATGTCACAGTTAGACATGACATTCAACCTTGATGTGCGACTTTTTCCAAATATTATGTTATATTCTTATTTTAGTGTCAAATTTTCTAATTTTACGACACGTGGCACAGAAGGGAGGCATGGCTTTTGTGGTCACAATACCCTACGCACCCCTTCTAAAAAACCACAACTGTTAGAAATATTTTATAAAAACAAAACTTTTTACTCCACCTTCTGTCACGTTCATATTTGTTTTTATGACAATATAAAAGGTTTGGTTTTTTTCATTGACCTTACTGTATTTGTCATTATCAGATTCTACATAATTCATGGATACATGTACACTTACAAAAGATTTGCTGCTGTTTAATCAGACAGCTAAGTCTGTCTGACTCTGGTTGCTGACATCGTGGTCTGGAGACTAACTTCGTGCGTCATCAGGTAGATTCCAACCGTCCTCAGGTGTTTCGACCCATTCTTTACTACATCCTTTGGTTGGCGGGTCAGTAGTGATTGCCAATCACTACTCGCTGTTAGCTGGTCCCCAGGTTTGCTTGTCTTTTCTGCTCTACAACCAACACGATGCCCTCTCTACAGCTTCGCCCATTCTTCTCACTGCTGTTCTTTTGCTTCTGCCGTTCATCCCTAACCTATGCTATAGCCTCCATGTTGATTAAGCTGGAAAACCTCTAGCTCCTACTTCTACTGGACATAACCATGCACTCCAGCTCTTCTCCCAGCATAGTTCCAACAGTTCTTGGTACTTCGTACTTGGTACTTTGCCGTCTTTGTCTCGTGTGCCTCCACGGGACCTTCTTCCCATGGTACTGTCAATTCTGTCAGGATCATCCTTTTCCTCTTTCTGACCACAGTACTGTCTGGCCTAAAAACTCGTATGGACCACATATGGAATAACCAATATCTTGTTTAAGCCGACTCTCATCTTCCATGTTGTAGCTCACCAAGTATGCCTCCGTGACTTAATACTAGGGTCTGAACTTCCCCAAGTCAATTTTATCATATAGCACGAGCAAGCACATAAGTCTTGGTAGCATCCCGTGCTTGTAGATCTAGGCTTTATACTTTCCAGGCATTCCTGTATTATCTGTTCTTTTGAGCAATTCTTTAACTTACTTCTGGGTGTTTCTATGCTGTTTTTGTCTTTTTTGTCTGCGAGTGTCTCATTAGCTTATCTTATCTTCCAATGCATTTGATTGGATTATCTACTATAGATGGTATAACTTCTCCCTGGATTTTAAATTGGAATTTCTGTGATATCTGTCATTTCTTGATTATCATCTACCTAGATTTCCTTGGTTTAAACTTCATTATTGTCCCTTCTAGCTTGAAGATGTGACTTAGATGTTATTATTGTCATCCATGAATCCTCTGTTGGTAGGTTGGTCAATGCCGTAATTCATTGTATGCAATCTTGTTTCTCTCTTCTGAATTCAAGATGATATTCATTCTCATGATAAATAATACAGGTGACACTGTGCAGCCTGTAACAATCCCCTTTTTCCAGAAATGATGTAGTAATGTTCCCTGCTGAAAACCGCGACATCATTCCGTTAAAGTAGTTCTTCGCCATTCCTTGGATGTGATCTAGATTGAAGTAGTGGTCTAATGCTGTCTCTATCAACTTATGTAGAATTGATCCGTGTGCATTAGCAAGGTCTAGCCATACCACAGTTAGTTCTGCTTTGGTCTCTCGTATCAATTGGCTTATAATGCTTGTGTGTTTTACGCATCCAGAGAATCCAGGAATTGACCCTTTTGTGACGATGCATCCACATATTTATTGGCAGTCTTGTATGTTGTCAGAGAAGATCTTACACTCCACACTCAGTAGTGAAATTTTTCAAAACTGCTCTATCGTCTTGGAATCTTTCTCTTTAGATACAAACCAACCTTCTGCCTTCTTCCAAGTGTCTGGTATAACACCCTTCTTCATAGGAAAAAGAGCTTTGAACATTTTTTTACACTATATATGATACCCCGCTTGCTGGTGGTGCCGAGCTTGTTCTCGCCTTCTTCATAATATCCTGCTCTTCTTTCCACGTTGGTTCTCTAAGCTCGAATGCTACCTTTGGCTGTTTTTCTGTGATTACTCTAGAACAATCTCCAAGAGGTATTTCTCATTGTTCGTTCTTATTTGCCTCATTAAAAAAGCACTCTATCTCCTCTATGGTGCTTGCTAACCGGTCAGATCTTTTTTCTCCGAGTAGCGTCTTTATGAATTTAAACGGATCTTTCACAAACTGAGAGCATATCCTTGATCTTTCTTTTCTCTTCCTCTTGATCCGTTTGCATTTCTTAACCGCTTCAACTTTTCCCTGATGTTATCTCGGATCTTTTGAAGACCTATCTTTTCTACTTCAGTTGCTCCCTTATACTGCTTCTTGATAGATTTTTACTTCCTCTTTAGCTTCCTGATTTCTCTCTTCTGTTCTTTGTTCCAAGCCTTGCTTGTTGCACCTCTGTCCTTCTATGCCAAATCGTTCTTTTCCAACGTTGTATACTGTTGTTAATTGATCGTTTATCTTCCTGTCAATGGTGCCCTGCACGATTGCCTCAAGGATCATCTCAATGTCATCAAGGTCTTCATCACACTGTTTCGCGGCTCTATCATCACTCATCTTAGACCATCTCACTCGCTCTTTGCATGTGTTATGGTGTTTGTTTGTTTGTTTGTTTGTTTGTTTTTTTTTGGTTTTTTGTTTGTTTGATGCATCAATCGAACTAGTTCCACTGTCATGCGAAGATTCCAAAGCTGAGAGATCTCCAGTACTATGGGATGAGTCCTGACTAGCAATCTCCTGTGTCTTACCAGAAGCAACTCCAGCCAGAGAACTATAATTACATGTCTCTGATAATACCGATTATTTTAAACATAAATCAAAATCCATTTTTGAACATGTGAAAAGGTACGATACGATACGAAAGCTTTATTTAGATTCGGTGCATTTTTACAATAATAAACATAAGCTCTACTAAACTTTTAACTGAATACGCAAACAAGACAAAAATAACATGTGACATGAAAGCATAAAAGGCATACAGCATATATAAAACATGAGCTAAATGAGACATCGCATTTAATTACAAAAGACATCACATATTAAGACAATAAAAAACATATAGCATACAAGACAAGATAAGCACATACTATGACAATAAAACAAGGCAGACAGCACAAACTAAAAATAAATAGTAACTTAATGAGAAAAAAGTAACATGTAAGCATACAAGGCCAGATAAGACATGCACTAACTGACAATAAAACAATTACTGCCGGTAAGATAGCACTGATCAGCACTAGCAAAAATTACTTCTTAAAAGGAGAAAGAAAGTTAATTTTAAAACAATAAAAGCATGTAGCATACATTTAAATGTGGACTTATTATAAAACCAGTAGTATGCATGTATAGAGAGTAAATAGTGATTTCATAGTTCCAATATAGCGCTAGGTATGAAAACTGCCAACACTATGTATATATTATACAGTTACCTAACACAGACACCTACATGCTGTAAAGTGTTTAAAGTGAAATGAAAAATATAAGTTATTTACACACAGCGCAGCGGCATTCAGAAACATTCCATGACTGAATAAGGCTTATAAATTGAGAAAGCTATTTTCAGTCCTGAAATTGTCTGGAAGGCTATACCAGAGATTGGCAGCAGCAAAGCGAAAGCAGTCAGTTTCTTTCTTACCGTATATGCTGGTTTTAACCTGTGGTACTTCTAATACATTATTATACCTGAAAGTATATTTATGAGATTTTAAAACAACAAGATCATGTAGACAAACAGGAGCTAAACTATTTAGTAATTTAAAAAGTTTCCATATCATGGCATGCATTAAATTGCAAAATAACCAACTCTTAATCCATCTTTAAAAATATTGGTGAACTTCAAAATTCAATTCTTAAGTCAATTTAAAAGTCCTTTCCCACATAAATGTTTATAATAATTGAAATTATGTCATTTATTTTAATCATTCATAAATACAAAGACTACGTCTATAGTTGACCATAGTTGTCACATGATGTCTCAACAGCTACATTAATTAGCTACAATAATGTAGCAACTTTTTATCGCCAAGATTAAAAGGGAGCCACATTATTGTACCGCTTTAGTTAATATAATTGGCAAAAATATTATCAATAAATATTATTGTACATATGAAATCGGTCAACATACATTAATATTATCAATAAATATTATTGTACATATGAAATCGGTCAACATACATTGGTATTATCAGCGAGTCCGAGCCGAGGACTTATCCTTTCCGTCCTTTAGAGCGAACCATTGTTTAGGGTTAAATTTCAGTTCAACGGGCATAGGTCAACGTAAAATGAAGATAGTTATTTCACTTCTTGCTTTCTGTTTTATTTTAAATTTAGGTAAGAACATGCAGTTGTTGTATTTTATTTAAAAATTAATTCAGGGCACACTAAGAAATGTATGTACGACAAGATTTTCAGGGTTTTACGGGATGGGGGGGGGGGGGGGAGGGGTTGGTTACAAAAGGAAGTATCAAGTTGGAACTAAGATCACTCTCAGGGTTGATTAACTATATGCATTATCCTATTTGTCTTCTTAATATGTTAACCATCTTTTTGCGCAGCGACCAATAACAAACGGGGGAGCAAGTGAAAGATTTAATTTTAATTAGATTGGACATATTAACAATGAGTAACTCAACACAGGGACAGTCTATACAGATGATTAACATATTAAGAAGACAAATAGGGTAATGTTTATATAACTATACTATATAATATATACTTAAAATAGACTGTCCCTGCTCAAAATGTTCTTATTAGAGGGCAGGCACTACTTAATTCTCCTCCTGGAACACCTGAGTTCACACATGGTTTTTAATTGTGTTTGTTAATGTGCTCTCATTTGGTGTGTTTTGTTTTTGTTTTGTGTTGTATAAGTTTGTAATTGTCCTTAAACTTTAAGCCTTTGTTGTTCAGTCAGATTCTTTGATATTTTTCTGACAAGTATTGTATATTGTTTATGCTTGTTTAATATTTTTCAGTTAATAGTAGGTATGTTGAGGTATTTGAACAATTGCCTATAGAGGAGAAGTTCACTAACATCCATGATGAAATCAAGAGGTATAAAGGTAAGCATCTGATACACAGGAATCTGTGAGGTAAGATTACGTACAACAGTTTAACTTTTGTAATAGATCATCAGTATCAAACTTTCAGGGGTACAGAAACACCGTCAAACAAACAAACAAACAAATCAAACTTTCAGGTTAAGACAGAACTCAGGATAAGACAGAACTCAGGTTAAGACAGAACTCAGGATAAGACAGAACTCTGGATAAGAAGAACTCAGGATAAGACAGAAATCTGGATAAGACAGAGCTCAGGATAAGACAGAACTCCATTTTATATATAAAGTACATGCATTACAGAACATTAACTACCATTTCTAATAAAATTGTGAATGACACTTAATATATAATAATACATTGATCAAACTTTATAAACAGTAACAGAATCACACAGTATACTTGTTATTACATGTAGTAAACCATTGATTTATCAATCAAAACATACAGTAATTATTGAGTTCTGGGACTTATAATGTGAGTAAAACGAAGCCTTTTAATGAAACATATAGAAATAATCAACTCTTATAATTAAGAATAAGAAAATTTACAAATTGGTCACGAGTGCCCCAACTGATCTAACCTGGCATGCTAGGGTGATTATAATCCAAACTAATCATAATTAAGAAAAAAAAGATTTTTTTTTTTAACACAGAAATTCAATTTTTTCTGCATGTCAGATTTCTGGTACAGATGACCAAGTACAGATGAGCTCATGTGCACACATCTGTACTCGTTGTGTACCCAATCAAAATGCACAAAACAAGAACATTGCTATAGTAACATAACATTCTTGTTTAACATTAATGTTTCAAGTGATTTGATTAGATGTCAGAGACAAATAGTATCCATCACAAGTGGAAAGACGTTACAAGAAAATATCAAACCTGATTACAAAGATATCTTTTCCATCCTGAGGCTGTGATTGGGCAAGCAGATATATTTGCCTGCAAGTTTGAGAATTTCTTGAATTGGCTTAATTTCCACGAGTGATTTGATACTTTTTCTCACCAGAGTTCCAGATTTTTCAGGCATTTCTACAGTATGCTTAGTAGCCATTTTAGTAAACGTAATTGACCTGATTGACATCTGACAATAAGCTATCTCACCTCTGCAGGTGACAAAATAAAACAATGGTGAGTCTTATTAAGATAATTCACAATGTGAAAGTTGCTGGTTTAACGAAGAAATAACTTATAGGTACTTCATGCACTTTAGGGAAAGCCCATGTGATCTTCCACAGGCGAATGAGTGAAAAGACATAAAATTTCTATCACTCGTGAAATATCACCCGATCTTTCCCACAAATGTATGTAAGAACCTATTCTAGTTTGCATGGTTCATGTAGGATAATGGTATCTTATGAAAAATCAGTTCGCAAAATCTATGGATTAAAATTAATAAGCTTATGTGACACATTTACATTTACTTACAGTTTTGAACTATAAGCAAAAAACTTTTTATTATACCCCCTGCTTGAAAAGTGCATGCTAGATATATAGTGATGGGGGTGCCTGTCTGTCTGTCTGTCCATCTTTCTGCCGTGAATCCACTACACTTTGGGGTCCCCGTCTCTTATCTGCAACTCAACCTACACCTCTGAATGGAATTTGATGAAACTTCATAGAATCTTTGTCACATAGTGTCCTTGCACCTGATATTCAACATTTTGATCAAAATGAATGATATTTGGGGGATCCCATAAAAAAAACATGGACTTTGCAATTCTTTGAAATGGGAAGGGGGTAACCCATCTTTTATCCACTTATAACACTGAATGGAATTTAATTAAATTTTGTGTAATAAATTAGTGAGCATTGTTTACAGTTTTTCTAGTTTCAACTTGCATAACAACACCATTGCAGCCATGCTAATGAAATGCATTGTTCATTAGTTTTCTGTTCATTAAAAAAATTGACTTAATATCATTAATTTTCTTTCACTGTTTAAAATCAATATGGGGAAACAGTGAATACCTCCTACACTTGGGAAGGATTTGTGAAGTTATAAATACATGTGATTAAGGAAAACATTACATTTTTATCTGGCTTAAAATCATTTTGATTTTGATGTTGACAGACATAGCTGCAGATATAATACAACTATCAGTGCATGGTAAGGCTCAAAATCAATCTTACAACAGATTAGCAACCTTTGTTGACAAGTTTGGTAGTAGGATTGCAGGATCACAAAACTTGGAGAATGCTATCGGTAAGTGATCTACATGGAATATTTAGTAATTAACCTCATTTTCTTCTCATATTGCAGCACCCGTGATTATGACTTTCAAGTCTGGTTCAATTAAAGTTCATTAATATTAATACTATACTTATCAGAATATACTGGTAGCTATAGGTTTGGAGTAAAATGTTCTTGCTTCACTGAACATGGTTCGCCGTTAGAAGAAACCATACAAATCAAGTTATTTAAGAAATGTTAAATTTCATTGATTGGTTTATGTGTAAATGTACCCAGCAGTATATTCAGAAGATAAAACATGTTCATTATAGGGTGATACAAGAGTCAAATTTAGGACCTTAAATTTTCTCGAGAATTTTGATAACAAATACATGCTTTTTGGCTGTGGCAATCTATGTCATGAATAAAACACAAAAATATTTAAATCAGTGCAATGATATCAAACAGACAAAATGCTAAGAAGCACATTTATCAGGTCTTGTTATATTTTTTTCTTCTTTCACTTTTCCTGTTGTTTGCTCTCTGTTATGATATTTGTAGAACACAGCCTATCGTTTGTTTACATAGTAATATGATTTATTTATTTCATATTGTCTTTTTTTTCTACTTTACATGTGTAATTGCTCTGTTGAAGTAACGGTCTGTGTAATACTGTGTAATGTATATTATCTAAAATTAAGTATGTATTTTGTCAAAATGTGAAAAATTAGCGATTGATACAACCTGTGATAAAAACCTTATATCATCTACATGTATATAGATGATACAAGATGTCCCTTTGTCGGAACTACTTTTTGAAGTCACAATGAATGATATAACCAATGATTCGGCGAATAACTCTCATTCTGTTAATGAAATATGATGTTATAATATGTGTGACGTAAGGGACTATATTTTATAAACAAAGCTTCGTTGAATGTTAAATTTTCATATTTTAAACATTTAGTTTTGTTTTGCTCGTTTTATACATTCTAATTTTAGATAAAATTATTACATAAATTTAGGTGTAGATACAACTAACTCTATCACGTCTCAACAGTTGCATACATTCCACATCACAACTCGACGCTGCGCGTCTCGTAGTGATAGGAATGTACACAACTGTCTTGACGTGATACAGGTAGTTGTACCTAAACACATAATGTATGTAATGTGTATTAAAAATGGACTAATGTGAATTTTATTAGATGATATTGTGATAACTTGTGTCCAATTCCTTCAACAAAATTTTGTCAATAAAATATGTTTAATCTTAATGTACATGGAACTTGTGAAAATAATATGTGTATTTAATTTCATAGATTATGTGGTTGAACAGCTGAAAAACGATGGTTTAGAGAATGTCCACAATGAAAATGCTTCTGTAAGTATATATATGTATTTTCTCCAAGAATTGCCATGACACACCTGTGGTCTTTAGTTAAGAAAGGACTTCCTGAAAATTTTGATTTTGGTTTCCAAATCAAAATAAAAAATTTAAATGTATATTGCTGTAAAATTAACAATGTTTTATCTCTTGGAACACCAATTCTTTAAAGGTGCTACTATGGTTATACATATTTTTATTAATTACACCATAACAAGTGGATCAGGTAGATATGACTGTTAAATAGACAGGTATCAACATGTTTCAAGCTGAAGTCATGTGGTTTTTTAAAATTCTGATAGGTTCCACACTGGGTCAGAGGTGAAGAATATGCTACAATGATAGAACCCAGAAACCATTCGCTTGCTATGTTAGGCCTAGGGTCAAGTATCGCTACACCACAGGAAGGAATAACTGCTGAAGTGTTAGTTGTACGATCATTTGATGATTTACACCAAAAAGCATCACAGGTATATTATATTATTACAGTTTTTCAAGACAACAATATGTTGCATACTAAAATCAGTTTCCTTATTAAATAAATTAAGGAAATTTGTCATTGATTGACAAAAAACTGCAATTTCCAATGTTGCAAAAAGGTTATTTTTCTATCATAATAATCTCCTGAATCAACTTAAAGTCAAATTTTATTAAATGCTATGTTTATGCTTCACAAAATTGTATTAATGCTGTTGTCTGTCTTGATGTAATCAGTTATCACAGTAGTTCACAATAATATGTGCAGTAACTTTGTAATAACAGTGGAGAAATGGAGAAATGTGCAGTACTCAGACTAGCAACTTCCAGGTTTTCTTTGTGTATTACTGATATCAACTTTTTTGGTCTGATAAGAGGAATGGACTTAGTTCTTCATTGCTGTCTCATAATATTTAGTGTATTCACTCTTAGTGATTATTGTCTGATAGGTTCCAAGACATTTGCAAACTTTAAAAAAAATTGGTTTGAACTAAGATCAATGAACAGTTTCATATCAATTGTTATAATGTGAACACCATTCATTTTACAGGCACAGGGAAAAATCATTGTTTATAATGTGCCTTATGTACAATACAGTGCGACAGTGAAATACAGAGATAACGGAGCAGTGGAAGCAGCTAAAGTTGGTGGTGTAGCATCCCTGATTAGAAGTATTACACCATTCTCCATTAACAGTCCACACACAGGTTGGCAGGTAATGATGTTGCTTTGACAAAGTGTACACACAGGTTGGCAGGTAATGATGTTGCTTTGACAAAGTGTACACACAGGTTGGCAGGTAATGATGTTTCTTTGACAAAATCCACACACAGGTTGGCAGGTAATGATGTTGCTTAGACAAAGTCTACACACACATTGGTAAGTCATGATGTTGCTTTGACAAAGTCTACACATAAGTTGGAAAGTCATGATGTTGCTTTGACAACAGTCCACACACAGGTTGGCAGGTAATGATGTTGCTTTGACAAAGTCTACACATAAGTTGGAAAGTCATGATGTTGCTTTGACAACAGTCCACACACAGGTTGGCAGGTAATGATGTTGCTTTGACAACAGTCTACACACAGGCTGGCAGGTAATGATGTTGCTTTGACAACAGTCTACACACAGGTTGGCAGGTATGATGTTGCTTTGACAACAGTCCACACACAGGTTGGCAAGTCATGATGTTGCTTTGACAACAGTCCACACACAGATTGGCAGGTAATGATGTTGCTTTGGCAACAGTCCATATACAAGTTGGCAAATCATGATGTTGCTCTGACAACTGTTCACATACAGGTTGGCAGGTAATGATGTTGCTTTGACAACAGTCTACACACATGTTGGCAAGTTATTATGTTGCTTTGACAACAGTCTACAGACAGGTTGGCAAGTCCCCACACATGTTTGCAAATAATGATGTTGCTTTGACAAAAGATCATACATAGGTTGGCAAGTCATAATGGTGATTTGACAACAGTTCACACACAGGTTGGCAGGTAAAGATGCTTTGACATTCCTATCAAAATTAACTGACCTTAGCTTGAACTGGCTTTAACTGTGTAGTGTGTATTTAGTAAAAAGTAATTGATTATATCAGGATGCTTTGTGGTTAAAGCAATGATCTGTTGGCCATATGTAGAAAGTATTACAGATCGTATCTTTTCTAATTCATGCTGTCATAAATACTTGTACTACAGGTCATAAAATGCTCAAAAGCTATAATAAAATTTGACATAACTATTGGGCTGTTAAACTGTTACTGTGATGTTCATTTTCTTTATTATATATGAAAGAAATATGAAAGTAGACACATTCTGGCTTTTTGCAGACTTTATCTATAAAAACACAACTTTTAATTACTAAATTAATCATTGTTGTTTTCTTAAAGGATTATGTTGATAATGTAAAGAAGATACCTACAGCCTGTATTACAATAGAGGATGCTGAAATGATGGACCGCATGCAACAGAGAGGTAAGTTATATATATATTAAAAAATTGAATAAACTGAATAACATATTCAGAACTAAGGAAAGCAGCATTGGTTGAGATAATTTTGTAAAAGAATTGTGTTTTGATGGAAAACTTTGTACAAGGTGGTATTTGTATACCCTTGGGAAATAGTATAAATTTTATAGTTACGAGTCGAGTTAACCTGCTTTTAACTACAATGCAAAGTGATACCGGCTGGTTTGTGAATGTTTTGTTGGAGTCTATATTAACAGTTTAATTTTAATATGTGTGAAATCATGATGAACACAATACATGTATATTGGTGCGTTGTAAATTTGTTTTAGTGGGCTAATGACGAGTGTTGTACAACAAATTATTCTTATTACAAATTAAAAGGTGACCACAAGTCTTGAAATAGATGATAATGAGTGGAGAAAACAAATAAATATGGTTCAGTCTATTTGTTACTGATTTAATGTACCATTGATGCCATTCAAACTCAGAAAAGCGGAGATCTAAATGGATTTTAAATTTGATGTACATTTGCTCTTTTCAGGAGATAAAATAGTAGTGAAGTTAAAGATGAGTGCTCAAAACTTACCTCCAGTTAATTCTAGAAACACAATAGCAGAGATCAGAGGAAGTCAATACCCAGAACAGGTGTGTATTGTTATAATTACCGATACCCAGAACAGGTGTGTATTGTTAAAATTACCAATACCTAGAACAGGTGTGTATTGTTATAATTACCAATTAACAGCTAGTGTTTTGCAATCTAATTAAAATAAAATCTGATAACACATAGTTGTGTGTAACATGCATTTAATTATATTGACTAAATTTTGTGTTATATGTGGTTTTTCCATTTTTCACCATGAAGTCACATTTTAAGAATCTCTTTTAACAGCAGCTGTCTATGACAATCTAAATAAAATTAAATCTTTTACTTGTTCCCCCCTTTTTCAATTGTTGCCATGTGGAAGATCTAACAGAATCCTGTTCAGGTCATACTCTGGTAACCTGTATCAAGTGATTTCAATAAGGACCACCCAAACAGTGACAGTCTGGTGTTAGCAGAAATATCTCTTATTGTAACTTAAAAGTGTTAATGGAATAAAAACTAAGTTTATTCAGTAATTATACCCCCTCTTGGAAGAAGAGAGGGTATACTGTTTTACCCTTGTCTGTCCATTCGTTCCTTCATTCATCTGTCTGTAACAAAAATTTCTGTTCCATGTTTCTAAGCAACTATAGGATGCATAAGCCTGATATTTTGCATATTGCTTTATCATATAGTACCATATGGTGTATAAAGATTTTATGATCCTTGGTCATCTACTTCCTGTTTACCGACTACTTAGATTTTTACACATAGCTGCCATACCGGCAAAATTTCTGTTGCAGTTTTCTAAGCAACTATAGGATGCATATTGCTTTATCCTATAGTACCATATGGTGTATAGCATTTTATGCTCCTTGGTTATTTACTTCCTGTTTACTTTTTGTGAAAGCGGGGTTATCACTGTGAGCATTAGCTTTACTGATACACTTGTTTGGTTTGACTTTTAGAATGTATTATGACAAAATATGGTTAAATGGCCTTTTTTTGAGAAACTGTAAAGCTGAATGAAGCCCATCCTTACATGTGACCACGAAACCCTGACATTCATATTTTCATATGACCTCAAACCTTCAAAATATCAACTAATGATATTGCTTGAAAGAAGCAATGTTTGGCAGTGGTCATTATTACTCATTCTTGCTTGGGAAGAAAACGTAACGCAACTAATAAATAACATGGTAATAACAAACTATAAACACTACTGTACAAAATACTCTGATTTTCTTGTGGTATATGCAACACATCAGGTCGGTTTATTTACAATCGACATCTGGATATCCCCTAACCAAGCCAGGAATGAAAACGAGCTTTCAGGTATGATGTGGCCAATCAAAATAGTGACTTCTAGTCCTGGAATTTCCTACCTAAGTTTGTCAGGCTTTCGTGGACACATGTGGACAGAGAAACACTGACTTGTGAGGATGAATAAAGACATATTGTAAGTAAAGGTTTATTTGGTGGTCTACAAAGTTTATGTTTTGCTTAGTGAATTTGGCATCCAAGATGGCTGCCATTGCAGGAATTCATGTAACATATAAACCATCGGAAAATGTCTAAAATAACAATCTAATTAAAATTACATCTTTCACAAGCAAAAGGGGGAGATTGTGAAAGATTTAATTTTAATTAGATTGCTAAAATGGCTAAATATCATTGATTCAGTTAAAACCAAACAGCAATATCTATTGGATTGCTCTCTACAGAGCTAATTTTGTTAATGCCATTACAGGACAGTTTAACATGGGGAAAATGCTATCTTCATTGCCTATGAAAATTGGATCAATGAAACTGGCCTTTGAAAGCCTTTTGGTTAAAAAAAATAATGTCTAGTGATGATTTATATATGTGTGCAATATGTGCACCACAATTCAATAAGTAATTAAGGTGATACGGACCTCAAAAATAACATGCTCAATGACCTTTCTGTCCTTATATATTATTAGGGTGCTCATCATTAAAATGCAGTTGTTGTATATGTAAAGAAAATGTATAAATTTCAGCCAAGTAAGACAAAAGCTGCAGCCAATATTGACAGAAACTGACAATCAAATATTGTCCTGTTTTTTAAATTTTTATTGACCAATTGGTTTCCCTATAGATTTTTCTTATATAATTATAATTATATGCTGTGCAATAAAAAATGGTATTTTGGTTCATTCTGACAAATATCAATGCATACGGTCAATGGTAATTCACGGAATGGACACCACACTTAAAATATAGATGAAATTGCTGTATATGATATTAACTGAGCAATTCAACAAATTGCACATAACTATCTGATATTTTCTGGTGACAAATTGCACATAACTCTGATATTTTCTGGTGACAAATTGCACATAACTCTGATATTTTCTGGTGACAAATTGCACATAACTCTGATATTTTCTGGTGACAAATTGCACATAACTCTCTGATATTTTCTGGTGACAAATCGCACATAACTCTCTGATATTTTCTGGTAACAAATTGCAAATAACTCTCTGATATTTTCTGGTGACAATTTGCACATAACTCTCTGATATTTTCTGGTGACAAATTGCAAATAACTCTCTGACAAATTTCTTTTTGCATTATATCTACAAGTAAATGTAATACCAGAATAAACTTGTGTAGTAAACAATACTTCAAACTGTAAAGAAACAACAATTGTGGATCTGTTTTAACTATTAATCATTCATGTTTAAAAGTTTGCTTTGCAAACCCAATATGATACCTTCAGGTCTGTTCCATTCCATCCCAAATTTTTTCTGTTGAACTTGTAATGACATCAGAATTCTTACTATGACTATATTATAAATAATGGCAGTCTGTACTAACACTCTAACAGGTTGTATTAGTAAGTGGACATTTAGACAGCTGGGATGTTGGACAGGGAGCCATGGATGATGGTGGAGGAGCATTCATTTCCTGGCAGGTAGAATGATAATCTGTGCATGGTCCTTATTTAAGATGGAAATTAAAATAATTAATGAATTAAAAGTTTGATTGTTGCAGATCAATATTTATATTATAGTTTATGAATTGGAATTCTTCATTAAGTGTTCAGTATTCAGTACTGTGTGACTTCTTTGTAAGAATGGTACAGTATTTCCATTTTGGTTTTATATTATTGTGCTACACTGCTTCATGTTATAATTTATTTTTCATTACTATTTTACTGCTACCATTACACGATGAGTTTGAGTGCATGCTCAATTTAGTGTGGGAGATCATGGGTTTTTTCCCTAATCCATTTTAAACAATCATTGAAACCAGTATCTGTCTGTCTGCTAACATTTTAAACATCCAGCCTAGTTTGTTGGTCTGTAAGCTATATAAACATCCAAGATGGCATTTTGGTCTGTGTGTTAAAAATCAACCAGAAAAGTTGGTCTATACAAAGCCAGGCCAGCTAGTTTGTTAGTATGAAGCATTGTATGGGATCTACAAAACATTAATCTTGTTCTACCCATGACTACCTGCATCAACTTAAACACTGATCACACTAATTTGTCTGTTACTATAAATCAGTATATTTCTGTTTAGGCATTATCTTTAATAAAACAACTGGGCCTGAGACCTAAGAGGACATTAAGAATGATCATGTGGACAGGAGAGGTACTTAATTTATAGACCAATAAACTATTGTAATTGTGTTACAATTTATTTTGAATGTAGAAAAATTATTTAACTCACCATTAACACTAGAGTAACAAGTCCATAGTTAACATTTGTAGTTAATACAAAAATTAATTACACCTCACTTGCATATCCTTATGATAAATAACATCAGCATCATAATACATAGTAATTGTCTTCACAACATTATGGAGAAATCCTAATTTGTTTCTTGGCCAACAGGTTTCTTGGCCAGCAGGTTTCTAGGCCAGCAGGCTAAGATGTAGTGTTATATGTACAGTCTGCAGTTTTAATTTATAAACAATCAAAACCTATTGTGGGCATGTGCAGATAACTCATTTTTAGGGTATAATACATTTTAATGAACCACAATAATGGTAAATCAATTAGATCTATATTGTCGAACATTAATTGTTTAAATAGCTTGAAGTCTTTTGCTCTTTGCTAATCTTTATTCTCCACAAAAAGCTTTTTACCAAGCTCCTTAAAACACCCCTCTATACTGCCACTAATATTTAAAGTCCACTTAAATATGAATTGCCTTGATATACTGCCACCTAACTTATTGCCACAATTTTTGTTTGGTCCTGTAGGTGGCAGTAATAAGGAGGGTACAGTATGTTTTGGATTACCACTAATACTTGACAATGCAGGAAACAAAAATAGGTCTTTGTTTTCTTCTGTGGCCTAATAATGCTGGATCATTTTAACAATTTTTTTTTTATATTACATGTATAACACATGTTAACTCATTCACCCTACTAATTTCTTATAAATTAATGTAGATTTTATGATACTATTTTAAATATTTCACAGGAAGAAGGAGGGTTTGGTGGACAAGCTTACTTTGATCAACACAAGGTACATCTATATTAAATATAATTCAGTTCTAAAAACATGGAAGCTGTCATTTTGCTTTATTTTTGTTTTTGTTTTTTAATGTTGTTCAATGCTACTATCAGCAATTTTTCAGCCAAATCTTGGCATTCAGTTTTTATTTGAGGAGAAAGCCAGAGTACCTGGAGAAAACATGACTTAGATAAGAAAACTGGCAATCCTTGTCAATTAAGATTACAGTTGAGCACACCCTGCCCTCAGTTAGATTTGAACAGTTAGACCTCATGCAGTTGTGACCTTCCATGTGATTAATATTAGATGACTACAAGTAATTAACTTAACCATTGTTCCACCTAGGCCCCCTACATTGTCCTCTTGTACACCATTTGTGTCTGAGGTCCATCAATAAAGTTGTCTTGTCTTGTCTTTTAATCCGTTAGTAATAAATTTTGCACAAATATTTCATCTGGTGGATAGGATCAGCAGTACATATATTTCATCTGTTGGATTCCATAAAGGATCAGCAGTAGTTGCCTAAAATTAAAAATATGTTGTTCATTATAAAGCAAAACACAAAACTTTGTAAATGTTGCAAACAAATGATCACTGCTTACCTTAATTGGATGGACCTGGACTAAGTTTGATTAATGATGGATAGACCTTTACAAAACCTGTCTGATTGTGCACTAAGCCTGACCTATACAATGCTTTGATTAACCTTCACTAGATAAAGACTGAGGTCGGACATTTTCAAAGCATTGGATATCCTAGACAATAGTTGAAACTTTACTGAAGCTTGACTTTTCATGGGATAGATTTTAAGAATGCCAGTTTTGTTTTCGTTAGAGCTTGACATTAGATTGAGTTTTATTGATCACAAAATTGTTCTTTATTAAGCTTGACCAATCATGGGGTTGATCTTACTAAGTTTCTAAGTTTAACTGACCTTGAAATTAAACAGTCAATAACTAAGTTTAGAATTTACCTGTACTAAGTTCGATTCTTGTGTGAGGAACCTTTGCAACACAATGTTCAATGAATTTATAAAAGCTTGACAGATTGTGAGGTGCATCACATACAAAGCTTTATTTAAAATAGATATTTTAACTAAGCGTTACTGATTTTGAGTAGGAATGATAAGTGGTTTTATTCAAAGAATCTTAACTGTTTACCTGACTGGTTAAGGTTTAGATCTTAACTTGACATAGATAGATCTCTCATATTGCGTAGTGTATTCTCACAATTTCATGATGTTTTGTAGGTTTTTTTATGTCTTCTGAAAATTGAAAATTGTAATAGGACAGTATCTTACATATACTGATAAAATTTCATCTGCAAGTAAATTTACAGTATCAATATTTCTTTCCTTTCAGAACAATATAAAAAACTTTGATATGGTTTTGGAAGCAGATGAAGGAGTCTTTACACCTTCAGGAATTTATGTTTTAGGTAGATAACAAAAGTATTACTTATTCAAAAGTAGCAACAATAATGTAGCTCCTTTTTTTATGGATGGAGCTAAACCAAACTTGGTATGTATGAATGAATGATCACTGGAAATGGTATTATATTTGATAACCTTGTCCTCCATCCGAAATGACCACTATAACTAAAAAATGCTTTAAAAGTATTACCGGCTTCATATTGCAGTAACAAAAGCTCAATATTAAGCTCACAAGGAGAACTGTATATTTGGAGTTTGTAAGAAAATTTTGTTACTTTTACCCGTTTTGCTAAATAAGAAAATTAGGTTAATTAAAAAATACAAGTAAATATAAAAATCTATCATCTGAGTTTTTTGTGCAAGTTTGAGTAAGTATTGGGAGTTTTTCATGATTTGCTGTAGATAATGTTATAAGGATGTTTTTGCAAACTTATTTATCATGTCATTTCGCAGACTGGTTAGAAATTTGAAACAAAAGTCGCCCAGTCTCCATTTTGATAGATGACATCCTATGACTCTATAACAGTAGATTTAGTTACTTGGTTAATTGTACTCGCAGATTGAATTATACTTGTAATCTTTTTTAAGCCATGGAGTCCTTGTCTAATCTATGGCTTAAAAAAGATTGACAATACATGTATTGTACTGCGCAAAACTGAACACTTTAACAATTGGCACATTTCCATCATCTCAAAGAATTTCATTGAAGTATATTTCCGAGACATACAAGCAAGAGAAATGCCTTACATAAAAAATCATTGGATTTTGATACAGAAAGTTTATTACATTTTTGACATGCAACCATTTAAATTTTATTTAGAAATACATAATTCCTAGATATAAGTTAGATTGGTTAATTTTTGCACCACACAAGGATAAAAGTTATGATCCCACATAATATTTTACACATGAAAATACTGACATATTATTAAAAGCTTGAATACCAATACAGGGAACTATTAACCATAAGAAAATCACTTCAGGTGAAAAATTGCTTTCTTAATGCACTATAGAGCTTGTATTGGAGGTTAAAGTTGTTCTATTTATTGACCTCCTGTTTTCAGGTAATAATAAAACCATGGACATAATGTCATCAGTTGTCAGCTTATTACAACCAATCAATAGCACTCTACTGAAGAAAGGAGGCGGGGGTACTGATATTGTTGATTGGACAGATGCTGGCGTCCCTGGAGGAAGTCTTATGAATGCTAATGCTGAATATTTTTACTTTCATCATTCAGATGGTAACTACCTATTCTAGAAGTTAATTATAATTTGATAAAGATTAAAATCCTTTTTAATTATTATAAATACTTTTACAATAGCAACAGTGAATATCACCCATTCTTGTTTTAATATCAATAATTTAAATTTTAAAAAAGCTATACATGTACCAAGATATTGATTTACTATAGCAAAGGCATAGCATCACATTTGATATTGGTACTGCTGAATGCTAATCAGGATTGTGCGCAGCGATCCTGTCCACTGTCCTGTGGCTTTTCAGCAGGGGGTTCGGGGGCCGCTTAAGGCCCATCGCGAGCTCTAGGGGTAAATGGTGCAATTCTGCATTCTGACGATTTCCAAGCACTTAATCTCAGGTCTTAAATGATGGGTTTCGTGAGCAATATTTTTTTTTTTATTTCTGAAAACTTTTGGTATGGCATATGCCGTACCTGCAAAAGTTATTGGTAGGGCAGAAGCTGTACCTGCCGTACCGGCTGCTATGTCTATGTATAGTACCTTGTGCTGCTGCAGCTATTAATAATCATTCAGGAAATAGAGGAAATATTGAACAGACGCTCAAATTTTGTGTTGTTGCTTGCAAGTTATGTTGCCACTTTTTAAGATCTGGGTTTATTATTCAAAGGAATATTTATATACAACTATGTATTTTTAGAATAACCTTTGATATGTCAAGTGTTGTCATTACAAATCTACTCCAATAGGAGAATCACTTACAGTATTAATTTATTGTCTATAGGTGATACTATGACAGTACAAGACCCACATATGATGAATCTGTGTTCAGCAGTCTGGGCTGTGGTGGCATATGTTGTAGCTGACCTTGAAGAAATGTTACCCAGATAATCATTACTGGTGCTAATTAAAGAAAAATTTGCTTCCAAAATACATATTAAAAACTATTTTTTATTAAAATATAATTGTTTGTATATGTATATTGAAACAAATTAATTTATTTGTGTTTTTTTTCCAAAATTTATATTATATTATTTTGTGGTACATTATTTCTTAAAATTATTGTCTGTGATATGTTGCACATAAAACAAATAAAACACAAAAACTCTGGGTTCACAATCCTCTTGGAAACAAAATCTGCATCAAAAGATCATTTCTGTATTATTTACATTATCTTCTGTAATATTAGTAATCATAGTATTATGAAAAAGGAAGATACTAGCAAAAGATCTCGGTAAATTATTGATTGACCTTTTCTTGAACAAAACCTATTGCATATATGAAAATAGTGGAAAATATAAAGTCACTAATGTATTTTAACTCAGACTTGTAGTTTAAAGGTTTTATAGTCAAAATACAATGACCTGTCAATCATTTTCTACCTATTGCTCAATCAATTCCTAAAGTAGATAACAGCTTCAATCTGTTTTCTTTAAAGCTCCTAAAAAGAAAGGGCTGGACATTTAAATTGCAGCTATTCATGCATGACTCAGGTAACTTAACTGGAGAGATTGCCATAGAGTATAATGAAAATTAGAAGTTTAAAAGTTTCCTGAGTCACACATGAGTAGCTGCAATTTAAATGTCCAAGCTATCACTGATGAAGAGCTTTAAAGAAAGCAGATTGAAGCAGTTTTCTAAACAGCTACTTCTGTATTAAGAATTAGTTGACCAATAGGTAGAAAATACCTGACAGATCATTGTATTTTGACTATAATATTTTCAAAATAACTAGAATTGTCTGTTTGTAACAGCAATGTATTTCAAATATGCAACTAACAGCCCCTGTTTTTAGATCAGACATTTTTTCTGCTAAATATGACAAATCTGTATATAGCTGTACTGCTTAGTGCACTTTCAATGTACTATTGTACTATACTAGGCTATTTAAATCATTTAGCACATGTCCACTATTTTATTTATGATCTGCTAGTATGCTCCTCAATCACATGTTTCACAGAATGCCAAAATGTAACTGGTGGAATTGAGGGGACACATATTTTTACTATTATCAAGATATATTTTGTTCATAATAGGTTGTTGTGTTTTAATGTACAGGTATGGTGCATAAAATACTGTGCAATATTATATTGTTCTTAATTAATGATTTATTCCTTTCATCTTTTACTGTTTAATTTTGTTAATGTGTGCAATATGAACACAAGATTGAACAATTATTGTATAATGCTCAAGATATGTACATGTAATGTAGTGTAGATGTGGAGAAATCTGAAATGTGTAAGTATGCTGTAAGATGTCTCAAAACAGATATTTATTAAATAAAATATGCACTATAGTGCCAAAAAATTCAACGATTTTACATTTTTTTTTACTATTGATTATATAGTGTAGATATGGAGAAATCTGCAATGTGATAGGATGATGTAAGATGTCTCAAAACAAATATGCACTATAGTACTTAAAAATTCAGGGTGATTTTAAAATTTTTTACTGATGATTATGACTAACTATTTAATTATGTAAATTTTGCAGATTTATTCACTGAATATTGTTCGGTCACAAGCTTATATAAAACATAATTTGTACTTTTTGTGTTAAATTTTTTACATTTAAATAAACTAATGCCTGAATAATATATAGGTACACCTTGATCTAACGAAATCAAAAACAACAAATAATTTAATCTACATGTGTGTGCAGCAGATGCCATCTTAAATGTATTGAAGGCGTTATTTTTTATTTAAACAAGCCAATAAATTATATCCACATTTTTATTACATGCACTAGTATATCCAAATTGCATACAAGTCAGGAAAATACATTGTTAAGCCACTTTAAATTTTTGCTGAAAGATCTTAAAAACCATTACATTGTGCGATCCTGTGCGCTTATAGGCAAGAGTAATAATACTAAGTTGAGTTTAATAGTTTATTCTAGTATGACAGCCTTCAGGCGCTATGGAAACACAACCATATTTAAATATGCAATAAAATAGTGTCTAATATGCATACTACTCAATTTATTTTCATCTTATTTTCAATAACAAAACATGACAACATGGCAATGTTTCTTGTCAATAAAGCTCAAACAAGATAATATGTTGTTTTAATTGACATGGTTGTATAAAATCAGTGGTGTACAGTGGTGTGTACTTGGATACATTCGACTTTTTGACCTTTCCATCACCGTTTTTCCTGAATCTGTGATATCACTTTACTACAAAATGTACTTTTGTCATTAATTTTGTTAAATTCAATTGGTAATGTTAATAAATATGTTATTTTGTTTTGTTTTTCATATGCACATTACTTACATCACCAATTTAGGAGGTATCTATGATATAAAAAAAAATTCAAAATTCCAACAATGGTTGGGGTGATGATATTCTAAATTTCCATAATAAAATATGGGTGACCATTACATTATTTCTGAAGTGAGGTCATCCTCAAATCCTAAAATGGTTTTAATGTGATTTTGTTTCTCTGGTCACACAGCCGCATCACAATCTGAATATCTTTCACTTTGTTATGTCTGCAGTGCTAAAATTGTGGAAGCAACCATGTGCAATTGTACTTCCTGTGGTAATTGGTTCCCAATCACAATCCTTCCTGAAAATGCAACAATACGTAGCTGTGTTCAAGAAAGTGTTAAATTTCAGCAGATTTTTTTTAATGTTGTTATTTTGTTTTCCTGAATTATTATTAAGCAAAGCAGCTTTATGACATTTCATAATAATGCTTCTAATAACAATGGCATTCTGAGAGGTTTACTTGGATGAAGAAATATAGCTTGTTTTCACTAGATAATTGTGTTGGTTGTCTGCTGTACAAACTAAGACACAAGTAGAACATAGGAAAGGCACGTAATTTTCTAATATCTTGAAAACAACGATGGAGAAAATCTTGCAAGGTCAATAATTGGCATATTTTGTGAAAGGAGTTATTATATAAAAGATCCTAAAAAATTGATTTTTTCTTCTAATTTTTGCACTTGTACTTACATGTAGTGGTAGTTTCTTGACAACTATATGTGTAAAACAGAGACATGTATTTATTAATACAAACAGCAATACAGTACACATGCAGTAAACACCAAAATTCTTAATCCTATAATACCTTAAATGACTTTTTATGTCTCACCTTCGAATGAAAGTTATTGTCTCAGTAAGATTTTTTCTTCTCCAGTGTGACATGTATCATAATGATCTCAAGGTCAAATTTAGGAAAGCTTGTCTGGCCTGTAACTTTTTTCTTTTTTCTAAGATTATACCTAGAACGAATAATCGTTCCCTCGCTTTTTTTGGCTGACAAATCACAAAACTATCTTCGGATTATAATGGCAGTAAAATTCGGCCTAGATTATACCATAATCACATCTTTTTTACTTTTGACCTCAAGGACAATTAATGTTAATTTTATATTGAAAGCTTGTCCAGCCTCTTACCTTTAGGTTTTAGATCTTATAAATGAATATGTATCACAAGTGTGTGTTGCCTATAATAATGGCCTTTATATAACCTTCACCTTTGGCTTCAAGATCCAATTCATGTTAATTTGTATTGAAAGCTTGTCCAGCCTATAATCTATTTGTCTTTTGACCTAGTCTTTAGATGTTTTATATATGGGTAGGTCTCGATAGTGCAGTGTGTTGCATATCAGAATGGTTGAACTTGGATGACCATTGACTTTGACTTTTAAGGTTGAATTCCTAATTTTTTTGTTTTTTGACCTAGGCCTTAGATATTATGTATGTAGGTACTCATAGGTCGATCTGTTGCCTACACAGAAGTTGAACTTGGATGACCTAAGACCTTAACCTTTCAGGTCAAATTTGGATTATTTTTTTTTTTGGCCTAGGTCTTAGATTTTATATATGTAGGTAGGTCCAAATAGGGCAATATGTTGCATACAATAGTGGTTGACCTTGCTTGACCTTAACCTTAGGTCAAACATTCAATTTGTTTTCACCTATGTCTTGATATGTAATATGTATGTAGATCCTAATAGTTAATGTGTTGCATAAAAGAGTGGTTGAACTTTGATGACCTTTGGTCTAAACCTTCAATGTCAAATTTCCATTTTTTGTTTGTTTTTGACCTAGGCCTTGCATTTTTTAAATCTAGGTATGTCTCCTTCCATACGGCAATGTGTTGCATAGCAGAGTGGCTGTCCTTGGATGACATTTGACCTTAAACTTTAAGGTAAAATTTCACATTTTTAGGTCAGTGGACCGAAGGTCCATGTGAGTTTTTGCCATCACTTGGCGTCCATCGTCTGTTGTAAACTTTTTCAAAAATCTTCTCCTCTGAAACCACTGGGCCAATTTTTTTTCAAACTTGGCCACAATCATTCTTAGGGTTCCTAGTTTCAAGTTTGTACCCAGGGTGTTGATCAACAGACAAATATGGCCGCTGTTACTAAAAATAGTACATTGGGGTCAACACAGGTTTTTGATAATTATCTCAAAAATTATAATAGCTATAGAGAAAACCGTTACTTCAAATTGATCAGCACATTAAGGTCTACAATAGTTGCTATTAGTGTGAAGTTGTGTATTGGCTTCTTGTAGGAGTTATTGCCCTTTATTGACGCTTTTTGACAAAATTTTTGGTATTTACAATATAACCTGAAAACTATACAAGGTAGAGTGAAACTGTAAAAAAGGCAAAAATGATAAGCAATAAAAGCCCTACAATTCACTTGATTGGTCTAAAATAGTCAAATGACTCCTTATATGAGTTATTGCCCTTAAATGGCAATTTTTATGAAATTTTCCGTTGTCCTGTAACTTTAAAACTATAACAGCTAGAGTAAAACTGTAAATAGCAAAAATTATCAGCAATACAAGCCCTACAATTCACTGTATTAGTCTGAAATTGTCAGATGACTCCTTATAGGAGTTATTGCCCTTAAATGACAATTTTTTATGAAATTTTCCGTTTTTGTCCTGTAACTTAAAAACCATAACAGCTAGAGTGAAATTATAAATTGCACAAATGATCAGCAACAGAAGCCCTACAAATGATTGCTTAGTCCAGAATTGCAAGATGACTCTTTATAGGAGTTATTGCCCTTTCATTATGAATTTGGACAAATGAACAGTTTTTGAATTATAAATTAGTCTATAACACACCTACTAGTAGAGTAAAACTGTAAATTTCTAAAGTACCCTAAAGGACAATGCCTACAAACCATTTAATTTTCAGAAATTGTCTGATGGCACCTTATAGGAGTTGTTGTATTCAACTAAAATTTTTTGAATTAATGTTTAGTTTTTGCACAGTAACTTAAAAGCTATAACAACTAGACTGAAACTGTTAATTTCAAAAATTGAAATATAGTTAAGTCATTTGGATTCCAGGTAAGCGATTACATGTTCCTGGGAGCATCTAGTTTTTTTTAACATAGGCCATAAATTTTATGATATTTAGATAGGTATCTATAGGTTCACCTTGGATGACCTTTGACTTTAACCTTAAAGGTAAAATTTTAGGTATATTTTTTTTTGGTAATTTTTCCTAGGCTTTAGATATTTGATATTGTCATCCTAATAGGTCATCATAGGACATTATAAGTACAATGTATGTTTTTTTAAATCTGTTGATCCATTTAAAAATTCAATTTAAATTTGATACAGTTTTTAAATACATATATCTCATATTATGTTAAATCGTGAACATTTCTGTACAATTTTGTATCCATTTTTCCTAGTGCAGTGTGCATAATGTATTGGGGTTACCTTTTTGGTGTAATCTTAAATTCTTAACACTTAAATCCATCATTCTTTGCTTCTGCCTAATACTAACAGTGTGTCACTATTTTACCCCAATGTGCAGGGTCCAAGTGAAGGCGAGACATTCGTTTTAGTTGCTAAAACAGGCCTAGTTTTAACCCCTTTTTTTCTTTTTGCTATTAAAAAAAAAAATGGATTAAAACATCAATCAAAGACAGAAATGGCCTAATTTTGTTAAAAATTAACTAAGTGGATTAACAGGAAGTAGGCGAGAGACAGACCTGATATCAAATCCCACATTATGGGAGGCTATGCTGATGCTGCATACCAAATTTCAAGAGAATGTGATAAGAAGTTGCTGAGAAAACTGTTACGAAAATTTTTCCTATTTTGACCCTTGAAACAGTCCAAGTCGGCTTGGAAAACAGGAAGTAGATGACTGAATGACCTGGAAATGGGAGGCAGGGTACAACTCATCATGCTAAAGCTGTGAACCAAATTTGAAATCAATCCCTTTTATAGTAGAAGCCAAGAAAACTGTTACGAAAATTTTTCCTATTTTTACCCTTGAAACAGTCTGTCGGCTTGGAAAACAGGAAGTAGAGAACTGACTGACCTGGAAAGGGGAGGCATGGTACAACTCATCTTGCTAAAGCTGTGCACCAAATTTGAAATCAATCCCTTTAGTAGAAGCTGAGAAAACTGTTACAAAAATTGTTTCCCCGTCCGCCTGCCAAACATTCACCATACTATAACCCGGATTTTCACTCTGTGAAATCCGGCCAAAAATCACAAACCTCTGAAATGGCCAGAAGGGAATGGTATACATTTTGTTGGAAAGTTTTGGATCCGTGTAAAAAATGTAGGGTTTTATTACACAACAAAAGAACCTTCTTATGAAAAAGGACATGGTTCCCAAGTCTGGAAATATGGGAAAAACTCCATAGCAGATGCACAACTTCAATATGTGTGCAGTGTTCTGTGAAGTTTCAGTGATCTGTATGGAACGCCATGACTGCCTTTTGTATGAAAAATTCTTTGTATGCTGTGCATTTGTCTTTATATGTGGTGCTTTATAAAGTAGTAAGCACATTATATAAAGTCATAAGCACTGCATATTAAGTCATAATCACTTCATATAAAGTCATAAGCCCTGCATATTATATGTTATTCGGGATCTTCACAGGGGATACGGGTTCATATTCCCTGTCTGTGTTTTATATTCCCCGAGCCGGAGGCGAAGGGAATATAGAATACAGACAGGGAATATGAACCCGTATCCCCCGTGAAGCCCGAATAACAATTATATTCTGTTGAAGTCTTCTTGTACTAATATTCTAGAGTATATAATTAGATTATAGACATTTCTCATGCTTTAGTTAGGACCATCCGACTATCGGAGAACCTACCATTCAACACATTTAAGCTTTCAACGAAACCTTTTATGGCATTTTAAATTTTATAACCTTTATTTCTTTTACGACTTTTTATTCCCAGCCAAACTTTTAATGATAAATTTCACTTTCGAAGTGCGATGCAATACTAGTACCTTAGTTTGCCATTTTGAAGACTTCAAGTTGTCAGTTATCTCCCTTGTTAATTTCAAGACAAATCACAGACGGAGATGATAGATTCCGTAAAATGCATTTATTAAAATGCGATATTTGGTATCTTTATTATGTTTGACTATTTATATTATGTAAAACAAATAAAATATTCAATGAATAGACGCCAGTTTGAAACTGGTTTCAATATCCCCGGGGTTTCACAGGGAATACGGTATGATATCCCCGTCTTGATTAACCAATCAAATTGTAGGGATTCACTAGATACATTACTTCAACAGAATATAAAGTCATAAGCACTGCAATAAAGTCATAAGCACTGCATATAAAGTAGTAAACACCGCATATAAAGTTCTTAGCATGGCATCTGAAGACATACACCATATAGAAATATATAAGCACCACATTTAAATTAAGAGCACCACTTACAAAGAACTTTTCATACATAAGGCAGTCATAGCATTTTATAGATCTGGGTTGAAAGCTGAAGGAGAAGTTGATTAAACAAAATATCTCCCCACTTTGGTAAAATAACCTGACAAATGACTAGGTTCCCAAGTCAGGAAAATTAGGAATCCTTGAACAATCCCATAATAGCAGGTGCACAACTTCAATGCTAGTACACATGCAATCATTCTGTTACGTTTCAGAGGTTAAAAACTAAAGGAAGTTGATTACACAAAATAGATACCCTGTTTTCCCTTTGCCGACCGCCAAAGTTTGCCACACAATAAACTAGGTTTGCATTTTATGCATCCGACCCACCCCACTTGGTCATACTATAACCAGGGTTTGCACTTCATGCAACCTGGCAAAAAATGCAGACAGAAAAACAAGATCTACAAATATGTGTATGGAAAGTCTGCAAAATGAAATTGTAAATTGACTACAAATACCAGATATGGCCCTTAAACGGCCACTTGTTTAATTTGCATTTATGTCTGGCTATTATTATCAGTGCTTTATCTTAAAGTACCTATAAACGCAGGGCTCGCGTTGGAGGGCGACTCGGGCGAAGAAGTCGCCTTATCGTGGTCCCACTTCGCCGTCGATCATCTTCAAAAGCGAAGTGAAGTCGCCCTTTCATTTTGTAGAATCGCCTTATGTCGCCTTTCAAATTTTATTCCCATTTTGGTAAAGAAATGTTCATATTTTTGATACCGCGTCATGTTTATTTTCTTACGCGCAAAAGTTGAACTGGTACCCTTTGAACTTTTATTTGGTATATAAAGCGTAGGTTTAAAATATGACCGGAAACCAGTTCAGAGCACATTAACATGAAAAGTTCTGGAGCGGATATGAATTTGGTGCCGGAGATTGCAGATAGTGGTGAAATGAGTTTTGCAATGATAGAAACGTAGTAAAAATAGTATTTTTGCAGTTACTTAAAACAAATTGAAGTTAAATATGCTTCAATACTTTTAATAGTGAATTTTACATAATATATTATGTGTCACAATGATGTAATTTTCTACTTCTAGTTCTAATAGTACTTCATTATAAATATATCAAATTGTGTATCAATGACAAAGAAACATTTATTTTAATGAACAGTTTTGTGACAGTTTATTATTTTTGTATTGTTATGTTTAATGCATGTGTTTTTGAAAATGTGTGAAATAAGTAAACTGAATAGTTAATCAAATCTTTGATACTTTATCCTCAATAAATTAAACTGCTAAAAAAACATATAACAATGAAAATGCAAATGCCAACACTTATTTAAAAAAAAAAAAACAAAGTAAACAGGACGCTTTCGCGACATATTATGCAACTTCTCCCTGTTGTCCACCCACTTCTCCCTGTTCTATCCTCACTTCTCCCTGTCAGCCACCCAAAAGAGAAGTGACTTCTCCCTATAATTTTGACCCAGCGTGAGCCCTGATTTAACAGTATAATTGGTTACAAAGAAAAGATTTACAAATATTAGTCACATTAATTATATAGTCGATGAGACAAGCTCTGGAATGTAAGTGTGGCAATGTTTTATCCAACACTCTTAGTAGTGAATATAGGTCAAAGTCTCTCATTTCTGTGCACGTTTACAGGCTCTGAAGCCTCACATTAAAAGGTGGCTGGTCCACTCAATTATATATATGTAAATACAAGTAAATATGCTAGTCTGGCAGGTGCCTTCTATTCTATTCTCTATTTCATCTGTTCTTTACCTAACTTCAGGTTTGTTGGAATTGTACCCAGTTTTCCTGATTTTAGGAAATTTTTCAAACTTTAGGTGACACTAGTATTATTAAGTATATTTACGTAGTTGTACAGTTTGAAAGGTCTATATTTCAATCTAGCAGGTGTCACCAATTTTTAATTTAATTTCGTGGAATAATGTAAATGGTGTTCATATCCTTGATTAAAAATAAGGCCAATTTTCCAAACTATTGCAGATGATAAATATAAACTATATTAACACATTATCTGTGACTGTAGAATTTATTTAAAGGTTCTGGCTTTTCACATTCTGGCACATTTTTTCAAATAAAAATGTTGGTAAATACATGTATTGTAGTAACTGCAATTAAACTACTCTATAGAAAATTGTATTCATATGAAAAAAGACATGCATGGTCAGATGGATTAAAAAAGTCAGTTAATTTCTGTCTAAAATCCAAGTCTGTACAGTTGCATGATTCACTTTTTACACAGTGTTTACTTGTAAAGTTTTACAAGTTCTGTTACATATATATGAAAACTACTTAAAAATTTTAATCCAACTTTCTGTTCATACCAACAGTATGATCAAAAAGGTCAGGTCGATGAAATTGTCCTTCCTTATTTATCATGAAATGGAATTTGGTCCCTTTCACTTTAACCAGAAGGTCCTTGTTTTCTTGTTTTCTTGCAATAGTACAATTAATATCTGTAAGCTCTGCCGTCAATTTTCTTTCTTTTCCAAACCAACCATATGTTGAAATCGTGGCACGGTTACCTCCCTTTAACAACCAGATGGCTCTTACATTTTGTCGAGGATATATATAGCATCCAAAAAGTACTAACACTCCTGGAAAAAAAGTAACTAAAAGTTAAGACCATTAAGACATCTTGTTGATTGTCTGGTTTTTCCTTGGTTTCTAACATATGTAAAGTAGTTTTTCTATACAAATACATGTTTAGTTCAAACTTTGACTCTTTGTCTTTTGTGTCGGTTATTGCTCTTCAGTTCTTGGTACAAAATGACAAAAAAATCACTTGATAATGTTTACCATGTAGTTGTCTTGAAGAAGAACAACATGAAAAAGAAAAGATAATACCAGTATGGACATGTACTAGTATGTCTGGTATTATAGAAATGTTTTGTGTTTTATGCCTATTAACCATTAGAATTTTTTTAAAAACTTAATTTATATGAAATATTCCCAGCCACATTTTACACATATACATATATAAAGACTATACTGAGACTGCAATACATGTATTTGTTTCATATGTTGCTCAGAAGTAAACCTGTGTGTAACAATAGATATAAAACAACATTATGTCGCACCTGGACTCAAACCCAGCATCTTCAAACTACAGAATGAATACAAATTTGATTTAGCTTGCGAACCAATTGACTGATTGAGCTTAAGAAGTACTTCATTAGCTTAGTCAAATTTGTCTGGATACAGGGGCGGATCTAGAAAATCTGGAAATCTGGGTCAACATTTGGGTAAGGGGTCTGTGGACCACAGTGCCCTAACGCGGGGACAAATCCCCCAGAAGCTGTTGATATTTAAGCAATTGAGAGGATGTTGAGGTCTACACATTTTAACATTTGTAACACACTCTCGCTTGCTCTTTGTTTACTCTTTCTGGCTTTCTTCTTTTTTTCGCTCACTTTCTCGTTCTTTTCCCTTGTTAAGCGGGGCAAAACGTCCCCTCTGCCACCCTCTAGATCCCCCACTGGAATATATATCTGAAAATGATATAAAATCAGTTCCCTTAAAATCCTGTTCAAACTGGAGTCGTTTCGCCCCAGTTTGCCTCTGGTCATTTCACTCAGAAAAAATTAATGCTTTGTAGTGACAATTTTGTGTCATTTTTTTTATAGAAGCTATTCATTCAATTCAATGCTTACTATATATGGAAGCATGAATGATTAGCATGGATTGCATTTCCCTTTTTTTCCCCATCTTTTTGTTTTTTTTGTAAGCAATATTGTTGTTGCATTTTGTTAAGAAAACAGCTACATATGCCAGTACAGATATTACTTTGATCATCCAATGGTTCAAAGCTTGCTGATAAATTATAAACACTGTACATGAATTGGCAAGCTGTGAATGTTAAGTTTTCTACTGAAATTTTCACTACCATTAACTTTAAACTTTTAACTTTAAATATCAAGCTGTAACTTTAAAGCCATTTTATTACAATTGTATGGTAATTTGGTATTTTATGTTAAATTTATGCTGGCATTATTTTCTATCTATTTAATGTATTGTACTGTTTATTGTGAATCAACCCAATTGTAATTGACAAGGAGTGCCAGTTTTTTCCCTCAGGTTGGGGTTTTTTGTTTTTTTCAGGGTACGTCGCATCCCCCCTCCCCCCCCAAAAAAAAAATAAAATAGACACAATGGTATAGCTCAAAAATCTCTGACAGTAATATATATGTTTGTTTTTATTTTTAATGTTGTTTAATGCCACTTTCAGCAATTATTCAGCTAAATCATGACATCCAGTTGTTATTGGGGAGGAAGCCCAGTACCACTAGACATGCTAGAGAACCCCTGACATTCTGTAGGAAAACTGGCAATCCTTTTCAATTAAGATTGGAGTTGAGTACACCCTGCCCGCAGTGAGACTCAAACCCGCAGTTTTTTTTGCGTGGGACGTCCGAGAGCTCTCCATAAGCAAAACAGCAGATTTTGCGACACCGGACTGGGTCGGCACATTTCATCATGTCAAATTTAATAAAACATTTTCCTCCAGTTAATCTATATATAATTCGCTTCTTTAGATATTTTTCTCTAGGAATATAATCATCATACATTATATCAACCTAATTTAAGAACATTGTTGTCACGTGACTATTTGTTCAAAATGAAAGTGAAATGTAGGAATGTAAAGTGAAATTGGTGTCGGGACGTTTCGCCCCGAGTCGATTCGATCTGGTCGTTTCGCACCTATAAAGTGAGTCTTTTCGCCCTGGGTTTTTTCGCTTAATAAATAAAAACAATGTGTATCTTTAAACAAAGAAAGCGTATTTTGTGTGTTGGAGCTGATGAACTTTAATTAATAAAGCGTATTTTCTCAAAATTATGTTAGAACTTTGTGTATAAAAAATATAACAATTATAATTTCATTTGTTAATTACTTCATAAAAATAATTCAATTAATTTGTTACTGTCAAATACCAATTATCATTTTTTAATGTGATGATTAAAAGAAATTAATTATGTTATGATTAAATAAAATTTCAATCAAATTAAGAAACACCTTTGATCTAGAGCTTTACAGCTTGTGCCATCGTGTCGGGTATAACTGTAGAGCAGTGCATATTTGTTAAACTGACTTAATAAAATAAATATATTTAAAATTTCTTTTTTCTGTACATCGAAAATAATTTAGATCCATGATATGTCAAAGATGGAAAGAGTAAAAACATGCACTTCAACAAAAAAAAGTAAATTAAGTAAAAGTAAATTAATAAAGAAACCATAACAAAAGCACACGTAATAGAAAATCATCTATCATTATATATATTATAAAATTATGGGCGAAACGACCCAGGGCAAACGGGAATCAGGTCGAAACGACTCAGTGCGAACGAGATTCGGGGTGAAAACACCCAGAGGATACCAGGATTCAGGGCAAAACGACCCAGATTCAGAATGTAAGGGTATCGATGGAAATGAGCTTAGAAATTGACTTAAATCATCTTGATTGAAGGTAAGAGGATTATATTCATAGAGAAAAATGTGAAATGTGCCGACCCAGACAGGTGTCGCAAAATCTGCTGTTTTGCTTATGGAGAGCTCTCTGACGTCCCACGCTAAAAAAAGCATATTATCTATTGACAAACCGGGATATTATACAATGACGAACCTGTAAAGACATGGTATTATATACAGACGAAACTGTATGGACGGGATATTATATATACAGACCAAAAAAAAACGTTGGACATCAGAGGATTCTCGGACTAGATTATGTCTACCGTACATCACAATCCTGCTAGATATTACAGTTATATTACCTGTTAATAAATCTAGAAATACTACACTATTTCTGTATTTATTTTTCCACAATGAATTATTTTTCCACCACTTATTTTCGTTCTCTGGGTTTTTAGGTGGTGCATCTGAATAAAATTTTAAAATAAATTCTGCCAGATATATGGTCACCACACAAGACACAATTCCAAAAATATGAACCATAACGAATAATGGTCTCTTTTCATTTTTGTAAAGAAGCACATCTTGACGAACCTTAGTGTTAATAGATTCAAACGGAAGTCGCTTACAATATTTTCTCACATTTTGTGTAATTGAGTGTGTTAAAAAAGACTTGTCATTCCAAATAGTA
Organism: Limnoperna fortunei; assembly: GCA_944474755.1. Taxonomy (NCBI): domain Eukaryota; kingdom Metazoa; phylum Mollusca; class Bivalvia; order Mytilida; family Modiolidae; genus Limnoperna; species Limnoperna fortunei. The sequence continues at coordinate 19,934,547 of OX104113.1, read as the reverse complement.
TTATTTGTACATTTTAGACGACAAAATTGTAACAAACGAGCTGTCTTTCCGCAGTTTATCAGTAGTTCCATGTTGCAAAAAGTTTATTAAAGCTAAGAATCCGAAGCATTCCGAGGCAATCTCACAAATGGTAGCGACAAAAGCCGACAAGAAGCGTGAAGAACATTCTCCGGAGCCGAGGTCATATCCGCTCCGTTCCATACTGTTGGTATTACCATGGGTACTCTGTGCTTCTTTCCTCGCCTACCTGTTTTTGTAATCTTAAGTACGGAAAAGTGCGAGGTATCTTCATACTTCAGACTCCTGACTTCATAGTTAAGACTTCTGACTTCATAGTTCAAAATTATGACTTCATACTTCAATGTTAAAACTTCTCGTTTCATACTTCTGACTTCATACTTCTAAGTTATATGAGACATGTCAGAAGATTAATTTTTTATTTCGATATTATCGGATACACGGATAATACAAAAACTGAACAGATCGACGCTAAGTGGCAAGGGCTAACATATTAGCATTTTAATTTTAAGGGATGATACAAAATTGCTAAATAGCAATCGCTAAGGAAACAGTTGGCTATATACGTTACTTCAAAAAGGCGTCTTTTTCTTTATATGCCATTTTTCTGCTATAAAACAGATAATGGGATGATATTATATGTGATTTCTAGGCGAGGGGGTTCAAAGTTATCATTTTATTGTATTATGGTTGTTAAAATATGTGGTTTTCAGAAATGTATTAACTGCAAGAGTGATTGCTAACTTTACATATGTCAGTCTAAAAGTATTCAACACGCGACATTTATATATGCAATAGATATCAAAAACCGAAAAAACGATGCAGTTGCCATGGAAAATAAATATACCATGGAAAATGTTGTGGACGAAAATGTGTTTAATCTATTTTAGGCTTCAAGACACGAACAAATTTACAATCAATAAGGTAAAAAGGGTAACCGAATGGATGAAACCACAAGAACAAACTCTGCACAGACATAGTACGAGTATTAGTATCGGATTAAAGGTAGGACGGTGAGTATATATAGCCTCTTGCGGCGGCTACAAAGACGTTACTGGTTCTACAAATGTGGTCTCCATCGTGCAAACACTCTTAATTAACACGCTACCAATATTGGTCCGCGGCCAGGCCAGTTATCGTATTATTAATTAATACGTAAAAATCGGCCTTCATATGTTTGTTTGAATAGTGTTTAACGCCTCTTTCAGCAATTTTCATATGTTCGATTTCTTCTTATTATCTCTTGTCATATGTTCGATCTCTTCTTATTATCTCTTAATGATATATAATTGTTTTCGGGTAAATTGAGCAAAAAGGTAAAAACCATACTCTACAATATAGTTCACGTTGTAAGTGATAAAAAGACAAATTTAATATTAAAGAAAATATTTCAATTACAGTTTTTCGTATTTGTTAAATCCTTCAAGCTTTAAAATACGTTTTTTGTTGTCCTGATCTAATAAGAAGAAGTAAAGATGTACATGATTGCATATTAATGCGCGCTTGACCAGTATCTCGGTAGAATGAATAGATCCGCTTCAATTTTTATTTTTGGATTATTTTACTATCTATAGGGTAAGCATAGGATTTTTATTAATGCATTCTATTCTTGAAATAATAAAATGTATATACTTGAGTTTCTTTTATTTATTAGTTATTTAATTTGATAAGAAAAAGGCATTTAAAAATTTTGTTATGTTATATTACGTAATGTATTTCATCGCTTCAATTGTATTTCTTGAATTATTTTTTTATGCATTCTTATTTTAACATGATAAAGTGTAAATTTTTCGGTTTCTTTTATTAGTAACTTAGATAATTTGACAATAAAAGTGCATTGTTAGATTTTGTTTAACGCGCTTGTGACCACTCATCCAGAAGACTTATTTCTGGATTATTTCATAATTTATAAGGTAGAAAATGGAACTTTTACGCAGAAAACTAGTCATCTTGAACATTAAATTTAATTTCCCTGGGTTTTGTTTATTGACGGTTTCGAAATCCCAAACTCTCGTGAACGATTCGTGTGTGGTAGTGGTGGTTTTAGGGAGGGGGCAGAGACATTTCTGTGATGTAATTGTATATTAGATGTGCCTTGTTTATTTGCTAATTGATTATTTATTACCCGACACTGAACTTTGATGAAAGGTAAAAATGAAAGACCAATCAGACTCGCATAATAAGCCGCTAAAATGGCTAATTTAGATTATGATTTTGATATATATTGTATATAGCCTGTTGTTTTGTATGTTTATTTGTTACTTTCTCTGTACCAATTGTATTATTGGCTGTGTGAGAAGAAACTATATATACAAAATTAGATTTTCAAACAGTCATGTTATTTTAAAAAAATTGATGTCTGAATCAGTGAAAAATGTGGTAGAAATTAGTTGGGAAAACAAATTTCTCAATAATAAAAAAAGCACAAAAGATGTAGATTTTTTATTTAATTCAAGATTTAAAAATTTTGATGTTAAGATATTTAAACGAAGCAAGGTATATATATATATATATATATATATATATATATATATATAATAGAACAGAAAAAAATTCAGTTACGTTCGAATAAAGGTCATCAACAGTTTATATTGTTGAAAATAATCTCATCAATTGTTTTGCAAAATAAGACTCTTCTTCTAATTGTTTTTTTTATATTTTAAATTCTGGAAATTTTATAAAGTTCTTAGCAATGTTTATGCACATGAATGCTAGTTTGACGTTTGAAATACATTTAATTGCAAATCTTTTGAAACAATTTTAAAAATTAAATCAATAAAAATTGAAACTTGTCGGTATGTTTTCTTTGATTTTCCGAGGACGCGATAACTGCCGATCTTACATTCACATTTTCCCCCACAGAACCACTTGACTATGGTCAATGTACTCTACTCTTCTCAAAGTTGAGATATTATAATCAAGATGATTATTTCTTGCCTTTCACAATCGTCTATATTTGCATCCCTTTACAGCATATGATGAAATTTTAAAAATAAAACAAATTAAAAAAAAACTATTAAACCAAATGGGATACACCTATAACATATAAATCGAACATCTCTGGATATGGGTTTAACCCATATCTTTTCTTGTATATAATTGTTTTCGGGTAAATTGAGCAAAAAGGTAAAAACCATACTCTACAATATAGTTCATGTTGTAAGTGATAAAATGGCTAATTTAATGCTAAAGAAAATATTTCAATTACAGTTTTTCGTATTTGTTAAATCCTCCTAGCTTTAAAATACATTTTTCTGTCCTTATCTAATAAGGAGTAGTAAAGATGAACAAAATTGTATATTAATGCGCTTTTGACCAAAATTGTATATTAATGCGCTTTTGACCTCGCTAGATAGGATCATCGATTCAATTTTATTTCTTGGATTATTTCACGATTTATAGGGTATGCTTAGTATTTTTTTTAATGCATTCTTATCTTTACAAAATAAAATGTATATATCGGTGTTTCTTTTATTAATTAGTAAGATAATTTGATAATAAAAAGGCATTTTTAGATTTTGTTACGTTATATTACGTAATGTATATGTTAGAAAGACTTGTTCAGTTCAATTTTATCATTATATTTTTTTGTTTGGATTATTTTATGCTTGATAGAGCAAGCTTCATATCATTTTGCATTCGTATCTTTACATAAAAATGTAGATTATTATAAATTTGACTTTATCGATAATTTTCAATTTTATTTCTGTTTTTATGTCAGATTTCTAGGGTACTTAGGCCTTGTAGTTTTTATGAAGTTTCTTATCTTCACATAATAGAATGTGAATGTATTAGTTTTTATGGGAATTCATAAGATGATTTGATAAAAATAATGCATTTTAAAATTTTGTACTTATTACGTTATGCATGATCGATAATTTTCAGTATTATTTCTGGATTATTTCATAATTAGGGTAGAAAATGAAACCTTTATGTAGAAATTCATCAATCTTGAACATTAAATACCTGGGTTTTGATTATTTACGATTTCGAAATCCGAAACTCTCTTGCACGAGATTGGCAGAGAACGAGGTGTGTGTGTGTGTGCGTGGTCATGCGTGGTCATGCCAAGAATATACGACTAAATTTTCCCCTGACCACCTGGGGTCCTCATGATTGTTTAACTATCTGATAAGGTACATTTAGGGCCATTTTTGGCCCCCTTACGAAGCTACTAGATAATGTCATCAGTGATAGGCTTAAGACAGAAGTTTTAAAAAAGGATATTATTTTTTTGTTAAAGACGTGTCTTTGTTACCTAGCAACCATAGAAATTATGTCACCTAGCAACACAATTTTTCAAATTTTTTCCTAAGTTTGTCCAAAAACCGAACATTTTTTTGTATTTTTTTAATGATATTATATTGCAATTGTATTTAAAGTGATCATGTTTAAGTTTAATACAAACTCTGTTAACCTATTTGAAACATTTTATTCCATGGTAACCATTTTGTTGCATAACAACCAACTTGATTCAGTAAACATTTCTTGATTCCACAAACAATTAATATAACAATACTATTAATTTTATTTAGTTATTTTTTAACTTTGCATACATAATATAAAGTAGAAATCCAGGACAGATGGTTTCAGAAGAATTTTAGCATTACAGTATATCAGTATATTTGAAGGAATATATAAGTTATCCATAGATAATTAAAAAAACTCGGCTTTTGTTGAAGTTAATCTATTCATAAGTTCCTATATATAATCATTTTACATTTGTGACAAAATATGTTTTCAAAGTTTCAAACGTTAAATAATCGTCTTTATTGTTGATATTTATATAACTATTGAGGATCTCTAAATGTATTCTAAAAATCTGTTTCCCGCCATATAATCAATCGCATTAAATATGCTTTAAAATTATGTTTCTTTATTCATACAACATAAGACTTTGGAACTTTTGTTAAAGTAGGTGATAATTGATTATGTGTTTCATGGTCCATGAATGTCAATATATCAGTCAATGCAAATCTATGTCAGACTAAGCCTTGCAGCAGACTGAAAATAACGTAAACTAAATTAATTTATTAAAGCTTCATAAAAATGCATATAGAAAAGTGAAAGGAACCTGTTTTAGCATCACTTATCATTTACCTGAAAATTGCTTCAGAATTTTGACAATTTTGTGTTTCAATTTTATAAAGTATGTGGATTTTAAAATGTTAATAATCTTGAGCATTACTTTGAAATGTTCAGAAGCTATAAAATTGATTGAAACACACAACATGAACGCCTTATCATTTCTGTTTTATCCTTAGTAATAGAGGTCACAAAAAAGGAAAACAAATAATTAAACAATACAATTCAAATTACATCTTTTACTTCGCCCCCTTTTTTCCTGACGCATCGACCACGAAAAATTGGGGAGCGAAGTGAGAGGTGTAATTTTTTTAGATTGATAATTAAAATGGGATACATTTCAATGTAAAACTATTACATATGACATTTGCATACTTGAGGACAAATATTAAAGATGGATACACATTATACAAGCTATACATGTTATATTAAGCTTATGAAAACATAGTTATACCAAGTTTTTATTGACTTAGCATTTAATCGTTCATTCTTCTTCCACAAATCCATTTGAATCATCATTTTCACTTCCGCTTTCAACATCAGTATCTGGTAAGTTTCTTGAATCCACCAAAGACTCAGACATTTTATCAACAAATGAATGAACAGCAACATCATTATTCCATGTGCTGTAACCAAGATGCCAAATCACACCCGCTACATGAGCGCAACATACAACTACCCTTGCTCCAACTTTACATGAACAGTACCATCCGGTTCCTTCCGAACGATAAAAATAAAATGCCATACTTTATTTACAACTGCAATGAAATAATAATAATAAAAAAAAAACATCAGGATTTGAACCTGCCATCTCTATGATGCCAGCGATACGCCTTAACCATTGCGCTACGATTCACTTCATATCTTCGCTTATAAATTATTACTATTTAAACATTTTTATTGTTGACATTTGTGTGTGTGTAAACTATTTATTATCAAATTAAAAATCAAAGGATAAAACTGACATTTCAAGAATTACAAATTGTTTGTAAAATATTCAATCAGCATTCAGCATTCTTTAGTGAAAAATTCATTTTGTTAATCAAAAGTACAAAACGAGAAGCAGACGACTGATCTGTAACGATTTTTGTCATTTTACAAATGATTTGAAACAAACGCGTTCATTCTTCAATCAATTGCGTCGGTTTTAACAAAATGCACAGGCAAGAACATCTCCGAATACGTAAAGAAACTGGATACCATACGACAAACCTTCCGATTAGGCAGCAAGCCGCGGACCCTAAATTAACCAACAACATCAACATTAAATTCAACTTACCATTGATCTATAGCTGCTACACACTGCTTTATAGCGAGCATCGCAGATGCGAGCTATACGGTTACATGCGTGTGTGTAAAAAAAGTCACGTGACCCATATGAACAAATCCATTTCAGATGGTAGCTGAGCTATCCGAGGAAAATATTGTAGGCGAACGAAAAAATATATAATTTAAAAGTAGACAAAAATAATTTTGACATCGATAAAATTAAAGTGTTTATTTTTTAAATTACTACAAAAATGCCAGACAAATTTTTCTCAATCTGAAACGCTGTATTTGAAATTGAGTTTGTGACGTCACCAACACATTAGAGATACGACGTCACGTCATCAATTGAATGTAGAGGCACTGTTAGGGGGCTCTGAAGTAACGACATGAACAATGTGCGATGCTCGCATTAAGGCTGCGCCTACATTCATATTATTCGCATATTTCCCTCTTTTTTGTCTTGATTGCACAATTTTTTTTTACAAATATACGCTAACAGTTACAAAATTATGTGACCATTTTTCTGTATAACCGGATTGCTCCTAGCTAGTTCCGGTCCGTACCCGGACTTTGTTTTATATTGTTAAAAAATCAACAATATTTATTGTAATTTTCTTTAAAAAAATGTATCAGCGCCAATATGTACAGTAATAACTAAAATATATTTCAGTAGGTATTTAATCACTTTTCAATCGGGGATAACATAATTAAGTGTACACGTTGGCGCTGCCATTGAATTTTGTATCAAAAGACGGATAATTTACATGAAAATGCGTATTTTTGACATTTATACTTACTTCATTGTTCATTTATGTACGGAATAAAAAAATTTTCATGCTCAATTTTTCAGCAATGCATTAGCAGATTTATTGTTTCAAGAGTAAACAGAGAGAGTTTTATGATTTCTCTGAAAAGGGGGGCCCAAACCCTTAGTAAGTGTACCATGTTTTATTATTTTTAACATGCTGGCCCTGGGTGGGGAGCCCGGCCCTTTTTTGGTTTCATAGTTTTATATGCAACTATGATTATATAAAAACCGGGAACCAGTTTTTTGTTTATTTGTCTGTTTGATTATTTTTCTGTTTTAACTGTATGTTTTGTATTTTAATGCGTTTTCTGTCTTGTAGGAGAAGAGAAACAGATTTATGGTAAAAGACAAAGAAATGAACTACTGGAGTCACGTGACATTGTTATATAATATCACGGAGATAGTTTTATTTTTTCACTACAGGCAGTTACCATGGTCCTGAACAGACCTGTATATGACATGATGCACGATCTAAATAATCTCAGTGATTGTTTATTTCAGGACGACACGGATTATGATCAACGGAGCAATTTAATAAAATTAGCCGACAATTTAATAGTAGAGACGTTTTCGCTTTATTTCAGAGGAATTTCCCACTGTAAAATAAGGACACGAGGCCCGTAGCAGAGCTGAAGGGGTCATTAGACATGCATGTACCCTGGATGAACACAGAAACACGTATAGAATAGAGAGGGCACACAATAAAACCCAAAACTAAAAGAATGCTAAAGAAATCGGAAGATATACAGACACCTTAAAGCTGAGTGCCAACGTAAAATCAGAACAGCACACAGGAACTCATAAACAACAATCAGCCCAGAAGCCAAACAGAATCCTAAAAAGTTCTGGTCGTGTGTACAGTGCAGAAAGCAAGAGGCATCTGGAGTAGCTCCACTACGGAACTCGGATGGGCTCATTCACAGCAACCGAGAAACCAAGGCCAACATTCTCAACATTCAATTTATGTCTGTCTTTACTAAAGAGAATACAAATTTCATGCCAGACAAAGGACCAAGCCCATATCCACTTATGCCGCACTTTTTTCTTGGTCAGAATGGTGTAGAGAAGCTCCTGAAGAATCTCAATACCTACCAAGCAACAGGCCCGGAAGTTAATCTCAACCAGTCTGCTCAAGGAATTGTCAGTTGAACTTGCCCCAGCCTTGAAATACATCTTCCAGACTAATATCGACAGTGGAAGTGTCCTTCAAGACTGGCGCATGCACATGTAATTCCTGTCTTCAAAAAAGGAGACAAGAGTTCAGCGGCCAATTACCGACCAGTGTCACTCACCTCTGTCTGCTCCAAAGTAATGGAACACGTTTCGCATTCGCAAATAATGGACCACTTAGAACAGCATTCAATACTTACTAACGTGGTTTCCGCTCCAAACGATCCTGCGAGACGCAGTTACTTACAACAGGGCCTAGCCAATGGACAATCAGATGGTCTGCAAATTGATGCCATTCTACTGGATTTTGCCAATGCATTCGACAAGGTCCCCCACCAACGCCTCCTGAAAAAACTGGATAACTATAGCATCCGAAAATCACCAACAAATGGATCCAAAGTTTTCTACAAGAACGAAAACATCACGTACTGCTTGAGGGAAAGGCATAAGACGAAGCGGACGTAGTCTCTGGCGTTCCTGAAGGCACAGTCATATGACCATTGCTTTTTCTCGTCTTCATCAATGACATGCCCGAAACAGTCAATTTCACAGTAAAGTTATTTGCTGATGAGTGCTTAATCTACAGATCTATTCGAACATCTAGGGACTCAGCCATCCTGCAACGAAACCTTGATAATCTGCAGAAATGTGAAGAAGACTAGCAGATGGCTTCTCCATACACAGAAATGCACAACCATACACATTAGTAAGAAAAAGGTCCCAATTAAGACAAGCTACCAACTCCACAACCACACATTAGAGAGTGTACCAAGTGGTAAATATTTGGGCGTTTACATCAGCCAAGACCTGTCATGGAAAGAACATATAAACCAGACAGCAGCCAAGGCCACAAGATCCATCGGATTTCTCCGCAGAAACCTGAGATACTGCCCACAAGAAGGCATACACCACCTTAGTTAGACCGGTACTAGAATACAGGACACCCACCAACATCAGAACATTCAGTGTCTTGAAGCTGTTCAACGCCAGGCAGTTCGATTTGCAACGGGCAACTATTACTCCTGGTAACCTGGATGCGTCACCAACATGCTGGACCAACTTGGCTGGGAACAGTTGTCATGTTCTACAAGATCATTCACATAGATGAGGTACCAATACACCACCTCCTACATGTCCAACTACTATTCCACCAGAGATTCGTGCAGCACCTACAGTGGACCAATTCGACATAACCTGGCTGACATCAGTGTGTCGTCTGTCATCCACCCTTAACTTCATCAGCTCTGTTTTTAACTGTACACATACTGCAATTTAATTGTACATAGCCGGATATTTTAAGTTGTACGACAGGAGTATTTACACTAAACACTGAGTTACCTTACCGGAAGATGATGATGAATAGAAGAATAGAATGGAATATGTTTATTTGTCAATTAAGACACCCATGAAGAGCTATACAACTTTAAATTTACAAAATAAAGAATGATTGTTCTAAACAAAATTAATAATTTAAAAAAAAAGACAAAAACAAAAAAAACTAATGAAAATGGGAAACATCAATGCATATTACACAAATCAACAATTATTATAACCAGCACAGTGACCCAAGTGAAAGCTACATAAATATATACTTTAAAATATAATAGTGCATGTATAATTATTATGTATCAAGAATTTTATTTCTCTCACTGTTAATAGTTAGGTAAATAACCAGTTAATTAGTTTGTGTATTAATTATCTTGCAGTCTTCAGATGATAATAAAGAACACAAAGATCATTAAAACATATTTGGTAATCGTATATTGTTGTCAGCTGGTCATAAGACATCGCTCCAGTTTTTACATTCTTTATAGAGCAAAAGCAGAAAAACATTTTAAAACTGGATTATTTATCATTTTTACTGTATACTGTATTCTCTTACGTCACAATGTTCGATCTTGTAGTAAATACCACAGGCACTTGTCTCATAATTTATTTTTTACCAATATACCTTTATAAATTAATTAATTTAGTAAAAAATATTCATAATAGAATTTTAAAATAGAATTTCAAAATAATTATTGATAATTGTTATTATTAATAAATAAATCTGAATATTAATACATGCACAAGTCACACGTTTCCATTCCGTATCACATTCCTTATTTACACAATTTATATTATTCATGACGTCACCAACATTTATTGATTCAGACGAAACACAGATTTATTGATATTTGAACTTCTTCATCAATTTTCTAGCATCTGTTAAGGAATCCGACAAGTCTATGTAAGTCAATATCTGTATGTGTTTAATTGCATTCGGATAAAATGCACAATTCCCTTTGTTTTTGTTGTTTTTTAGTATAAATTAATGCAGGACTTTCAGTTTCAGTATCAACTTAAAATTACTCTGGTATTGTAAGAAAATATGCAATAATTTTTGCTGTTTTATAAGCTAAAGTGTGAACTTACTTATCTTTGTTTTAGAAATTTCAATAGTTAGACTATCAAACAGAACTATGACTGTACTAGTGAAGTCTGAAGTGTACGAACACACGACACAGCCACGAACACACCCCTTTTTACAGTCATATCCTTGACTTCTGTGTTGACTAAATAAAAATACCACATTTTACTGGTTTTTTGAGTAGTTTTGTAAAGTTCCGTTGTTTGTCTTAATGTCACCATTGAACATTTTTTGGGTGGTACACATTGTGTATGAATATACATGTACCTGTTTGAAAAACAAGATACTAGTATATCATTTATCCTGCAATTAGCACATTTTCTGTTCAATAAAGGTAGCAGAATTGGGCTAAGTCTCCAGGTACCTTTGTCCTTACTTTTAACCATATTTTGTACATCTTCTCCTCCAAAACCACGGAAGGGATTGCTTTCAAACTTTACACACATCATCAGTAAAATGTCCTCCATCAAGTTTGCACAATCATGGCCTCAGACCAACCAACATGGCCATTATGGCTGAAAATAGAACAGGGGGTCAAAAGTTTTTAGAAATAGTTAAAAAAGTAAAACAGATACAGGAAAATCAAAGAGACTTTCTTTCTTCAGCATCAAAAGCTCTACAAAATATTACATTGGGACAAAGTTGTAGAATTATTAGAACTAGAAAAAAGATAGCATTGCTTAATTATTCTGCTATATGAGAGCTACAAAAATGACTTTAGGGTCAAGATATGAACCATTTAGGAATTATTCTCCTTGAACATTTTTTAAATGAATTTTAAAAAATCTTCCATTCTTTAACCAATGAAAGGACTGCTTTGAAACACGGCACACATCATCTTTAGGATGTCCTCTACCAAAATTGTGCAAATCATACGTTGGCTTAAAATAGAAAGGTGGGGGGGGGGGGTGGGGGAGTCAAGATAGTTTTTTTGCAGATAGTTAAAAGAGTGTAATAGGTATAGAAAATTTGAAATGATGTAACAAACAGATATAGCAAATTTGAAATGAACCTCCCTCCTAAGCATCAAAAGCTCCCTCTTATAGGAGTTATTTCCCTTAAAAGGTCAAAATTAATGATTTTTGCAGAAGTGTTAGGCAATTCCCTATAAAGCTGGATAAAAAAAGGGTGCTTGGTTTCAGGTTCAAGAGAGCGATACAGGCTCCTAGGAGCCTCTAGTTGAAGTACCTAATCACATGGTTCTGTGTGGTGGAAAGAGCTGCAGCAGTGGTATCTTTCCATTGAGAATCATCGTAAGATGAAAGAATAATATACAGTCAAATTACATTATTTGTTAAGTTATTGTATCAGTAAAAACTTATTTAAGGAATGTGTAATCCTGTCAAAAATTATGTGTGTTGCAAACAAACTCACACTTACATGAAATTGGTGATTATACAAATAAGTAGACAAGTCTTCTCATATCTTGTCTTGACATAGCAAATTGCATGAGTAGGCAGACAATTTGGCAGGCACATATTTTATACAGTAGAACTTTAGTAGCTTGAACCCGATCGCTCGAACACCCATAAAAGTCAAACTTTTCCCATAAATAATCAATGTTAAAATTTCTTCGATTTCTTGAAAAACTAGAACTAAATTAGCAAATTGAAAAAAACCATGAATAACTGGGAACTAAAAATATTGACAGCCAGGGTAATTAATTGGTTGTATAAGGTGCGAAGATTGAAGCCATACCTGTAAAATGCCCATTCTGATCTTTACTGATTTAATCCCTTAAAATTAACCTAACTGTTATTAATTTGTATTTATGTATGCCTTTGTCAGTAAATTTCTTGAAATAGGTTAATTTAAAAAATGCACCAAGAAATTGCTATAAATCTGAAGCGAGGTCATTGACACAGTTATGTACAGGGTACTTGTGAATACCTGTCCACAAAACTAAACAAGAAACTTAACAGTAAACATTTTTATTTTAACAAAAAACATAAATACATACATAGAAACAAAATTTACATATATCCAATACAATTTTTAGGTGTCACTAAAGGGGACCAATCAAATTTAGAACATAAAAAAAATAGTACTAACAAACAAAATAGTCCAGTTTATCTTAGTGTATATTAAAAACTACTAACTGGATGTTAATGAATGAAAGTTTTTCTGAAAGGTGATATATTGGAGAAATTTTGAGTCCTAACTTGCTCTGTTCTAATGGTGTTTAGCAATTTTTGTTTAGTATGTTTTATGTCACATTCACTACATGACCTATATACCAAGATTTTCTGAAAAGAAAGTGCTATTTTTAGAGTGGGGTTTAACCGGGAGCTGGTTTTCTCTTGGAATGTTTTATAGAGGTCAATCGTCATGAAATTTTGAGAGAACATAGGCCTGTCATGTACGATTCTGGATATATATGATGTCGGCCAAGTTTTACTTAAGGTAAAATATCTGCGCTAATTAAAAAAATAACAAATTTAGTAGATAATCTTAAAGAATTGGATTAGTGTTTTCTCCCCTTCATCAAATGACAGGAAATCAATTGAAATATATAAACCGACATCGATTCCGGTTCTGCCCTGAACCATTTCCGAAAATAACAAGACCTGGTTTCTCAAACTCCTGATTTTTCTAACACTTTTTGTCAGCCCCTTTGAGTTGGAGCTGTTTGTCTGTTAGTCCCACCTCAGTTTTATGTTTGCATTAAAGCTATTTTTGAAAATGACTTCACATCTTCATTAAACTTGATACTATATATATAGCTAGTACACAGTAACACAGTTGTGTTTTTACTTTAATTTATTTGACACAGTGCACGTAGGGTTTATTAATATATACATAAGTGTCGTAGAGACATATTTTCGTGTTTTTATACACAAAATTTTTTTGTTTATTTAAAATCTTATCACAAAAAAATTATGCATTTTGAATTTTCGTTGTAATTCTGCATTTTCAGGTAATTTAAATTTTAAGAAATAATTACCCAATTTGCTAATTCATAGTTATGCATCATTTCAATCAACACTTGACACAAATTAGTGTTTTCAATTTAATCAGTATTTAAATAAAAAGAAACAATTTGTGGTAAGAAGAGCATTATCCTGTTAAAACAATTTATGAAATAAATAAATTGTGTAAAGTTTATAGTGAACTGTATAAATATAAATGACATTTTCTCTAATATAACTGAATAATTTTGTTTAATATATTATTACATACATTTAAAAAGTTTATTTACTTTTTTCAATTCTTTAATGTTGTGAACATACTTGGGGGGGGGGGGGGGTGTGTTCCCAGTGCTCTACCCACAGATCAGCCCAGTGTGCCCAGATGTACATGTACCAATTAGAAAATATGGCTTATACTTACCATAGCATGTACGTGGTACATGGCAAGACAAACCAGCAAGCTAAGATAAATTCAGCTGATAACATGTAGGTGGTTAGCTACAATAATGTAGCTCCTTTTTTTATAATATGGATGGAGCTACAAAGAGGTCCCATTACTCGTAATGGAGCAAAAACACTTTTGGGATTTACACATATTTTCCGCTATTTAACCTTTGTCTTTATTAAATAAATATGTTTTCTTTCCTCCGCCGTTCATCTGATATGTTTACAATGTCTAATTAAATAATTTTAACACTTTTTCGTAATCGTGTCATTGTTGACATAATTAAAATTGTGGAGTAATGGATTAATACCAGAATAAGACGCAAAATCAGCCAGAAACATAGAGCCCATACAAAAGCAAGGAAAACAGGTAAAAAGAGAGATAAGGACAGATACAGACGACTCCAAAAAGAAGTCCAGTGGGAAATAAGAAATGCCAACAAAGAATACATGACAGAAGTTGTATGTAACAAAGAAAATACAAAGAAATGTTGGACCTATATAAAGAGCAAAGGCCAGGAATTCACTGGAGTAGCCCCCCTTAAAGACAAGAATGGTTTTTTACGAAACGACAACAAAAGTAAAGCCAACATATTAAATGACCAATTCCAGTCGGTATTTACACAAGAAGAACTAACAAACATCCCAGATAAAGGACCTAGCCACTTTACAACTATGAAGAACATACACATCACTGAACATGGAGTACTGGAACTTCTTAGGAACCAAAAACCTCATAAGGCATCTGGACCAGACGATATTCCAGCTTTTATACTTAAGGCAGCAGCTGACCAACTAGCACCAATACTTACATATATATACAAATTCAGCCTTGAGACTGGAGAAGTCCCACAAGATTGGCGAGAGGCTCTGGTGGTCCCTATATTTAAAAAAGGGGAAAGACACATAGCAGCCATCTATCGCCCGGTCTCCTTAACCTCAATTTCCTGCAAAATCCTAGAACATATCATCTACAGCAGCATAATGAAACACTTCGACAACAACAGAATTTTATCAGATGCTCAACATGGGTTTAGAAACAAGCGATCATGTGAAACTCAACTCATCGTCACTGTACAGGAGATAGCTAGACGCTTGCACAAAGGTTCCCAGGTAGACATAATACTTCTTGATTTCGCAAAAGCTTTCGACAAGGTTCCCCACTCAAGATTACTACACAAACTCAGATACTACGGAGTGAACAGTAAAACCATCAACTGGATAGAATCTTTTTTAACACACAGAAACCAAAACGTAGTACTAGAAGGTGCAAAGTCAACATCTGCTCCAGTCATGTCAGGCGTTCCCCAAGGCTCAGTTTTAGGTCCTTTATTATTCCTTGCGTACATCAACGACATGCCAGAAACTGTTAAACACGCACAGACCAGACTCTTCGCAGACGACACCATCCTTTTCAGAGAAATCAACAACGATCATGACAGAACCTTACTCCAAGAAGATCTAACAGCTCTGGAAACTTGGGAGAGAAACTGGCAGATGGCTTTCAACCCATCAAAATGCACCGTTATAAGGATAACTTCTAGCAAAGCAAAGCCTATACAGCAGACCCAATATCATCTCCACGGTGACACCCTCAAGATAGAGAATGCAAGTAAATACTTAGGAGTAACACTAACCAGCAATCTAACTTGGGATAAACATGTGGATAATGTGGTCAGCAAAGGAAACAAAACACTAGGCTTTATTAGACGGAACCTCAAAGATTGCCCAAGACGAGTAAGGGAGACTAGTTATACATCAATAGTCCGACCCGCATTGGAATATGCATCTACAGTGTGGGATCCTACCAACCATAGTAAAATCAGAGCATTGGAAAATGTCCAGAGAAGAGCTTCACGCTTTGTTGTAAATGACTACAGCACTAGAACACCAGGCTGCGTCTCCAGCATGGTTGAATCTCTAGGCTGGCAAAATCTGGAAGCCCGTAGACGAGACAACAGACTATGTATGATGTACAAAATCCAACACAACCTTGTGGACATCCCTAAGGATCAGTACATCCAAAGTGGGGACAGTAGAACAAGAGGCCAACATAAATTGTACCAAGAAAGGACCAACAGCACCATCTACAGAAATTCTTTCTTCATTAGAACAGTAGTAGACTGGAACAAACTACCCGCAGCAACAACCACGGCATGCTCCATTGAGGACTTCAGGGCTAACCTTATGGTTGGCTCTGTCAGATGCTAGATCCAGTCGACCCATGTATATAATTTTAGATGTAAATTTTGGAATGTTTTATTGTAAATAGTCTTTGGGATGACTTCTGTTTGTGACTGGGTAGTTTGAAGTCCCTCAGAACTTAAAACAGTCGATAACGACTCCTGTTCTATACCGAAAGAAGAAGAAGAAGAAGAAGAAGAAGAGTGTAGAATTTCGGAATCGTATCGGTAAAATTTGTAATAAGGGGACATAATCATAATGCAAATGAATGCAGCTGAAATTATCCGGAATTTCATTTTTTACCAAATCGATTCCGATATTATCGAAATTATGCACTTCCGTAATTCATATTTTGTCAACAATGCCATGATTATGAATAAAGTGATAAAACTAACAAATACGGTGTTGTGGAAATATCAGTTAAACTGCAAATACATAAAAAAGTATGTAGCAAACCAGTGAAAAAGTTAAATTGCTTATAAAATGCATAAAACCCCCGGGTGTAGCTCCGTCCATTAAAAAAAAAAAGAAAGGAGCTACATTATTGTAGCTAGTAGGTGGTAAATGCATGCTTTGCTAATTCAGCCCTTAACATGTAAATCATTAAATTCAGTCCAGAAAATATACAATGTACATGATCAAGTTCATATATTATTGAGCTAGGGCAAATACATGTGTACAGCCCATACATTCAAATACAACTGCATGTATACTAGCTGTAAACCGGCAAACAAGGGCAAATACATATAGTAAAATGTACTACATAGCAAATACATACCAGAATGTGTACATATACTCAAGTATGTCAAAACTACAGAAAAGCAAGCCAGAAAAAATTCACACAGAGCTAAAAAATAAAAACAGTATATACCAGTTTGTGTAATCTGCAAATAAACACACATTGTACAGATATAAGCAGGCAATATCTAACACAGGTAGGGCCCAAATCATGTACTTGATAGGTATAAACCAGCAAGCTATGCTAGAATACTGCCTAGAAAATACACTTGTTTTTGTCAAGTACATGCTTTAATGTTTACATAGGACAAACAGAAGCCTATAAGTATTACCTAAATTATATTATATATAATACAAAAATATATATTTGTATCTTCCTCTCTGTTACTGATGTACTAGTTTAGGTAGATTTAAATGATTGTAAAAAAGTTAAAATGAACATCACAATTACCCTAGAACTTTTAATTTTACAATTAATGTTAAAAGTGTTAAGAATGATCTGCCAGGTAAACACAAATTTGCTTATTGTGACAATTAAAAACAACTAGTCAAAGTTTAAAATTCAGAAAGACCTACAGCAATTTTGTTAATTAAAAGAGTACATGACAATGTTTTTTATTTTAAAATACATGCAGTGTTCCAGCTAGGGGGAAATAGAGGGGCGCCGCGCCCCGCCCTAAAATTACCGCGCCCCTGTGCCCCTCTCAGGCGCCCCTGTGTCCCGATTTGTGCCCCTTATCACTCTATTGCTCTAATTAATTTTCTACTCTAAAATTAATAGTAATTATAGTGTTTTTATAGCTAATTAACTCATTAGACTATTCTCGTTTCCTTATAATTTGATTATGTAATTAGTGGTAGACAGTGGGGACTGGTACACAGGTAACACTTCAAAAATGTTATTACCTTAAAAATTTGCGTGGTCACTGTTTTTGGCAATTCGGCTTAATTATGATTCAGACCGGAAATATCTACAACCGCTTTTATTGCCATTTGCGGTAGATATCTTCGAATATTTGTCACCGCGCCATGTTTATCAATGAACACGCCATTTTTTGAAAAACAAAAGTGAAAGCTGGTACCCGACTGCCTTTTTCTATGTTTAAATAGCGTTAAGTAAAAATACTCGCGGCAACCAGTACAAACCAACTGAAAATACGGATATATCCGGAGCGGATATGAACTTAGTTCAGGAACATGCAAATACAATGCTGCTTGTGTTGAAGTTACAACCACAAACATTGAAACACAGTAATAAATAGTATTTTGGCAGTCACTTTTCAGTTAATTAAATGCACAAATATATTTAAATATTTTACTTTAAAATGAAAACAAAGGCGAAAAACAGCAACAGAACACTTATTCAAATAACAATAACAACAAAAGTGCAACAACCTCAATCACACTAAAAAATATGAAAATACACGAAAAAGTGCCCTTCTCATGCGCCCCTCTATTTTTAAATCCTAGCTGGAACACTGCCATGCATTCAAAACTAGATATTAGTATGAATAATTATGTTACCACAGTTTAGATAGGAAGTAAAATATTTGTTTTCCTGTTTTGTGAGATTGTTTTTAGTGTAAATCAATAGTTGACCACACTTTTGATAAGGAAGTAGGAAGTTTCCCTCTTTAGTGAAAATTATATATGAGTCCCATACTAGCTTCCCTAAAGTGATTTAACTGGACTGTTTTACTATTGAGCTGATATTTAGTATGTCAGTCAATCATGATCAGTTACAGATTAAGTTAAATATATTTTCAGTCCGATGATTTTTCATAAAATTATGGCCGATAGGCTTTTTTCTGAATGTTTGCAGATATTGAGCTAATATTTAATGTATGTCAGTCATGTGTGAGTCAACCATCATGAGATACACAGCAGATTTGAATGTTGTTCTGGTTTAATGATTTATGTTGAAAATTATGGCCCTTGAACTTAGAAAGGAAAATTTACTGGTAAGGGACTTCATATTGCTGAGCAAAACTATTTATATCTGTAATATGAATAAAATTCCTACTGCATGTTTGTGTGTCAAGGATTGACAGTTGTACTTCTGAAAGTAGTGGGATTTCACCTGGTACTCTGGCTTTTCACTGTTCCTCTCACAATAAATCTACACCACAGTGCAGCTGAAAAATTGCTTACAGTGGAATTAAAAACAATTCTTTCTAATGCAAGGATATTGTGCATAAGCATCACATGTTTTGTAGTTTTATCACAAATTGTGAAATGCAGTGACTGAACATAAAGAGAATTACTGGTATATTTAAATTAAAGACAGTTGTTGAGTTCTAGTAGTTTAATTGTGTTATATTCCCAGTGGGTTTACATCCCTAAACCAGTGGGTTTACATTCCTAATTGGAATTGATTTTTACCAATTCAGTTTAATGTGTAACATATGTAGACAAGATGAGATTACATCCATGTACATGGCATATATGTTGTCAATTAAAATAGTGTTTCTTTGACTTGATTTAGTTATTATAGACATCTGTTACACAATTTTGTCTTTAGTCAGTCATTATTGAGGAAGAGTTGATGTTCTTTTCTCAAGGTGAAATAAACATAATTGCATTGAGTTATAGTTCTTGGGTCAGTGATTCACAATACAAAATGTTGAAATAATCGAATAAATTTGGTTGATTGATTGATTTTACGTCTAGCAAGTAATATTTCAGCTATATTCAGGACATTAAAATTATAATAATTAAATTATTATAAGTATTAATTATAATAATATGAGAATTTATAGAGATGAAACAGAATTGCAAAAAGGTATGAAGCATTACAATTACAAGTTAAATTAAAATTTAAAATTAAAATTAATTTCTTTTAAAAAACTTCATAATAGTGTCGACAGTTTAAATATGTATCTACCTTGGTATTTTTTATGACATCTCATTTTTAACAAATGAAAAATTACATTCAATTGGGAAAAAAAACCGTCTTGTTTATTCTGAACTTCCTAAACAATTTACCATTATCAGGTATATGTTGTTATATTTATCTTATCTTAGCTGTCAGATTAGGCAAGTTATTGTAATTAACTGGTATAATGCAATGCAATGATAGGCATAAGTCATGTACCTATTATGAACTACATTAAGCATGTGAACTTTGCTTAAATGTATATTGCCTGATTTTATTGCTGTTACAAATGTCAACAATAGCAGTCCTTGTTGAGAATGTATTAAAAGATTACGCAACGATACAAATTAGGGGTTTCTTGTCAAAAATGTAGACAAAGTTAGACAAAGACTGACCAATGAATAGCATTAGTCATTGAATGTCAATATGAATAAATGACGTAAACAAGTCATAACTTAAGATCTTAAACTTTCTCACTCCAACTGAACCCAAACCAAAATAGTTTCTTCCAAGTCTGCCTCCCGCCGACGTGCCATACTGTTACTTGGCTTTGCTCAAATATTCCAACAAGATGTAATCAAAATTACTTATGTGACAAATTCATTACGCCAGACACTCATCAGTGGCGTTTTAACTCTAAATGCTTGAAGTATTTTTCATTTAGCGATGGAATAATATAAGTCCACTGGGATCGTGTAAATACACAATACAGGTCGTTCAAAATATTATATAAAAAGTCTAAAGAATGTACCAACCAGTTAACATATTAAGTATGGGATCGACAAACATGACGATACAGCATAAACAAAAAATAATATACAAGTCTAGAAGATTATACAACGATACCACGACAGTGTTTCTTGTTAAAAATTTAGACAAAGACTATATTCATATATGTGTAATACAATGTAGATACTCACAGTGTTATACCAAAATAATCAGAGTATCATTGTATTAAATTTTTCTTTTCAGCGAAAATAATAAATCACAATGTCAGGACCAGGTATGACCGCATCACGTAGTGATGATGACATGAGAACAGAGTTGGAGAACTTGCAGTTGCAAGCCAATGCTAGGACAGATGAGGTACATATAAGTTTTATGATAAATCAATATTTTGAAGTGACTGTTTTGGGTCACTTATGTTGTGGTTCTAAATATACAGTTATTTCTTTTGTAATTTGGGAACAGTCAAACTGTTGGCCCGAGGTGGAGGGGATATTGTTTTGACGGCCTGCAGCAACAGTTCAAAGCACTATCCCCAACACAGAGGGACAACTGTTTGCCTGTTCTCAAATCACATATGAAATAACTGTTTTATTACCTGATGTCAATGTCTGTTTTAACAGTACTTGCAGAAGAAAAAAAGGAACAAGAAAATAGTTTTGCAAATATTTTAATAATTTAACTATGTCACACCGCCAACATTTTATACATGTATGTCTGTAGGTTTTCATTTGTTTTTCTCTGTTATTTCCTCCAAAGAAAAATTAAGGAAACAGTCATTTTGCTATTTTCAACTGACAAAATGATGTCTGAGTCAGTGAGGGAAACAGTTTAAACTATTTACCAGTCAACAGTTCTTAGGCATTGAGTTTTTTTAGAATTTCAGATGACAGTAAAAAATACCAAATTACATTTATATAAAGTATCAGGTAATAATAAACACTACATATCTTTGGTGTTGTCTGTTAAAAATTGTTCCTTGGTGTCAGAATTTATAAATTTATTTAGTTACCATCGACTTTAGTCTTTAAACATCACTAGACTATTATAATTTTCTTGGGGATCAGAAGAATCTCATATTAACACTATATACATGTATATAAAGTTACAAACGGTGCACAATTTTTTTTCTGCAACTTTTTTTTCTCATCATTGAATTTCTTTCACCTATGTATGTATTTTTAAATAAAATTTGAAGTGGGTTATATTTATTGAGAATTAGCAGTTTTTGTCTCGCCTGCGACGAAAGTCGCTGGAGGCGAGACATATGTATGGGAATCCGGCGGCGGCGGCGTAAACACTTGACATCTTGCTTCATATCTTTGTAAGCCCAAGCCCTAGGTCCATCAAATTTGGTCCAGAGGTAGCTTTTGATGAGTACCTGACCTTGACCTCAATTTCACGGTCCAGTGGCAGTGACTACGTTAAAGTTTTTGGGTTACGACAGTTCCTCTGTAACTATGCATGGTAGGATGACAATATTTGGTGTATAGGTTGCTGATGACTAGTACATGACTGTCTGGTAGGTGTCACCTGACCTTGACCTCAATTTCACGGTCCAGCGACTACGTTAAAGTTTTGGGGTTACGACAGTTCCTCTGTAACTACGCATGGTAGGATGACAATATTTGGTGTATAGGTTGCTGATGACTAGTACATGACTGTCTGGTAGGTGTCACCTGACCTTGACCTCAATTTCACGGTCCAGCGACTACGTTAAAGTTTTGGGGTTACGACAGTTCCTCTGTAACTATGCATGGTAGGATGACAATATTAGGTGTATAGGTTGCTGATGACTAGTACATGACTGTCTGGTAGGTGTCACCTGACCTTGACCTCAATTTCACGGTCCAGCGGCTACATTAAAGTTTTGGGGTTACGACAGTTCCTCTGTAACTACGCATGGTAGGATGACAATATTTGGTGTATAGGTTGCTGCTCATAATTAATGCTATTAACGTAATGCTTATGACGAAATTTATTTTCGTTACTGATGCGGAATTCAGGCGAGACGTTTTTCTGTGTCCACACTTGTTGACATAGAATTGGGACCTGACTGTATTATTGAAATGTTTAAGTATTAAGATCATGTAACTGAAAATATTGAATCAAGGAAATATTTTATAACAGTATCCATGTTATCTACTGTTGTATAATATTAGGCAGCTGTATATAGTAATATAGAATGAATTTATAATTGCAAAAGAGAGCTGCACTACTTATTATGGATACTGATTCATTATCACCATAGCCTTTATTGTAATATTTTGTCTGGATGAAAGTTGAAGAAAGAATAAAATATTACAAATATATTCTTACTTTAAATTGTAAAAAATATAATGCTTCATCTTACCTCGGTGAAAACTATCATATGTTTTGGAAATGAATTTATATCCTGTAACAATGATCTAAAAGGAATCTAAATGTCCCCACAACAAACAATTAATAAAATCCTTCACACATTCATCCCCCTTTTTATGGAATAACTTTCTGTGTGTGAACCTATCAACAACAATATACTAAACACTACACTATATATACTTGATTATTCAAACCATCATGATAATATAAAAAGGTTATTTATGGCAATATGCATATCCGTCCGACCAAGGGCATTAAGTTGTCGGTGTAGGACGTAAAAAACTCCCCAAGTCAATATGCATATCACATTCAGTATCAACCAGCTGAGACCTCCATATCTACCTGAGGGCCTTTAGTTCTAGGGGCAGATAAGGGTCTAGGGTTGATACAGGATGTTATATGGATATTGCTTTATCATTACATTTTTGTTATACTGATTTAGCCTTGTCCATCCGTCTTTCTGCACGCAACATAACTTCCCTTACAGTTTTCTCAGCAACTGTTTATCACAACCACTTGAAATTGTATATGTGACCTTACAATGTGGTCCTATATTGCGAGTACCGATTTCAGGTCTGTCACATATCTACTGTTTACTGAATTAGTCAATTCAGTGATGTAAATAGTGGGGGTATACTCAGTGAGCAGTCGCTCACAGGTTCCTAGTTATTAAATAATATCCCAAGTTTCAAATAAATCTATATCTTGCTCTGCAGGGCTGATATGGATCTCCATTGAAAATATATCTAGGATATCCATATCTGTCCTATAAAGGGTGTGATATCGCATCCGTATTACGCTCCTTGACGATATGGTTAGTTTATATCAGCAATTTTTCAGCTAAGTCATGTGTCCAGTTTTTATTTGGGGGCACAAGTGGTGGAGTAACCTGAGGAAACCACATACCTTTAGTAGGAAAATGGCAATCCTTGTCAATTAAGTTAGCAGTTGAGAGCAACCTGCCTGCAGTTAGACTCAAACTTGCAATTTCAGTGTTGACGGCTTGCATGATCAATTGTAGATGAACTACATGTAGTTACTGCAGTCAAGACACAATTCTTAATAAGAACCCCTAACCAATTTTTGTAGCATAAATAGATAATATTTGAACTGTTGAGGACTGTTTTTCCTGCCCGGGTTACCATGACCAATGCAATTACAGACTCATGTGAGCCTCTGGTATTTTATTTAAGTTTAGACTTTTTATGGATTTTCTTTCTTCTTTGTCAATCATGTTTCCAAATTATGGGTAATTTGTATTTAGTATCAATAAAATGCATAAAAATAAGAATGTATTACATTATGCTATTGACCTTTCTAAAAACAGAAAGCAGTCAAAAGTTTTAATCAATCTCAAATTAGAGATAGTAGGAAGAATGCAGTTATAGATTTGTATCTTAGTGGTTTACAAGCAGGGAGATTAATTGCTAATTATAGGTTTTCAAAGTTAGAATAAATTAAAAATAGCTTAGGAACTGTACTTATGTCCCATGTACTTATGGAGCATCTGTTTAATGTATTATGTATAGATTGTCTATATTGCATGTATAACTGGGGTTAATTACCAATAAAGGGCATCAATTATGTACACCTATATGTCCCTCATTGCCAGTCATATATTGATTTAACTAGACTAAGTAATCAGATGTTTGTTCATTAAAGTAGAGGGAAGAATTATTGTTGAATAATGCATACAAAATTTGCTCTAAAGATTAAAACTAAAACCAAAAAAAAATAACTGGAAGTACATTTTGTTTCCAAAAATTTAAAATACTAGTAATTAAGCTAAAAAAATAATGTTGACAGTTTTTGTGGCGTTTCATGTTGCTAAGTCAAAATCAAGGATTTGCTATCACAGTTGTTTTACATGCAGTCAGCACAGTATCATTGATAAAGAGTAAAGTAGGCCCAAATTTGAAAATGTTTCATCTTTTAATTTCGTTTATTTTAGAACATTCTTTTTGCAATAATATAACATGCATGCTAACATTTTTAATGAAACATGCTTTAATGTTTGTAAAAAAATGGCAGATTTTTTCAAAAATTGTCATCTTTTAGAAACTTAAATTTCTTTAATTTGATTTATATGAATAGTTTTGTTTATGTGAGCTTCAGTGGGTCAATTGATTTTTTTCTATAAATAGGTCAAAATGTGCCAGATTTGTTGTTTAGAATTTTATTTTTGTATCTGATTTTGAGGTGATTTTTTAATGGATACTTAGTTTTATGAGCTCTCATTAGTCTCAACAGATTTTCCTATCATTTAAGGGTTTTCTACACACACAGATTTAAGGGTAAAAAATGGCCAGATATTCAGAAACTGAAAAGGTGATTGAAGACTCACTATTTAGGAACTAAATCTGTTTTGATGGTCCTCTTGCTACGATTTCTTTTATATAAATTCCAATTGCAGATCCTCTAGTGTTATGTCCACATGAATATAGTAACAAGTTTAAACCATATCTTACTGGTCGATCTTATACTGTATAAGTGGTTTTTTTCGTGGTGATTTAAATTTCGCTATATTTGCAGTAAAAGTTTGAACACGAAAATATAAATGCACTAAATATTAGATAAAACTATAGAGTTATTCATTTTTATTATGGACTGCGAAATTACATGATGCTAAACTAAACTCACATAGTTTTTTAAACAAAAACGCTACATTTTCCCCACACGAAAAAACCAAGTATATGGTAATTTTGACACACAGCTAAATGTTTCACTTATCATTATCGAGTGGTGGGTTTCCAGAGACCTCAAAATATTTGCTCTTCAACTTTTAAAAGTGCTCTAATTTGAGGTGGACATGTAGGTTCATTAATTTGAGATCACTAACATTACACAGTTTCTAAAAAAATGATGTTAAAAATCTACCAATGCCTTAGTGTTTGTTAAATCAGTTGTACATTTAGGATTTTATTAGTTAGCATCCATCTTCTTGTCCATTAGGCTGTTCAGTTTTAATAAGGTATTGTGATGTAATAGGCTATCTTTCTATAAAGAGTTTTCAGTGCTGTGTTTTAGTACTAGTGAATGTTTGACAGTATTGTTAAAATTTAATTACAGTTAAACATATGAATGATTATGATGAAACTAATTTGATGTCTATTGCCTTATCATATCAGAAGTTTCTTTGCCTATATCAGAATCTTTTGACAGTTTACTGAGTTAAGAATGTAATAAGATTCATACATGGTTTATTCCATTTTGTCATTAATTGTACTTGCTTTAATTGCCTGTAAGTTTGGAATATGTCAGTAATAAAGACTGGTTGCAACACAACAGTTTTTTCAATGCTTGTCTGAATCTGTTGTTATTACACGATGGGCTGGTATCAATCAATACAGATCTCCAGGCTTTAAATATTATCATGGTAAAGAACAAAATTCTGTCAAAATCAATAACTATCTAGATCAGTGGCATGTCAGTGACTTGGGAATCACTCAGAAATATTGTAACGGGACATACAGAATCACTTGGGATATAAATATGGTTATGTAAGGGAGCGGTGGAACATTTGATGATTCATAATTTACGGACGGTTGAGAAGAAACAAACTAAATTAACTCAGTATAATATTATTAGTAGACTTCTGCAGTTTGATGGGTTACCTAAATTCCATGATGACAGATATTTAATGATTATTTAACATTTATGGTCGACAAAGATAATTCATTAAATTGAATAATCGAAGAGTCAACGGTAATAATTAAAAAGTGAACAGATTCTAGATGATATTGAAAGTTTCAATCCATTATTGGAAAGGATTTAATCTTGTGATAAAGATTCTAGATCACATATTGACTAGTTGATATGATAATTCATAGGTGTTTAAATAAAAAAGTGAACATACACACTGAGTATAAGCAGATTTTAGACAACGGAAATAGTGAAAAGTTGACAAGTGAATCTAAGTGAATTTAGGTTTTGAGAATAGTATTTAGGGATCTTTACAAACATATGATTATATAGTTGGAATAAAGTGTAGCAACGTGATGAATAATGTCAGTCAGTCAAATGCTACGGAAGTTCCAGATGTGGCGACAGAAAGAGAAAATGGCAATTTAACACAGGAAGTAGATGATGCTACTCTCCAAGTAATTATATATATTTTATCTATTAAGTTCTATCTTATAGGGCCATGTCATTCCTGAAAAACAGAAGTTTTAGAAATATGATTGTATCAGAAATAAACTTTTTTTGTAAAACATTTTGCCGTGAAAGCATTTAAGAGGGACTGACCACACTTTTCAAAACCTTTTTTTTATATTAGCCCTCTAATTCTTTTGTTTTATAGATTTTGCTAGGCCGAATTTTACTGCCGTTATAATCCGAAGTTAGTTTTGTGATTTGTCGGTGCCAAAAAAAAACCAAAAAGCGAGGGTACGATTATTCGTTCTAAGATTTTGCTTTTGAATATGATTTATTTTATAATATAAAGCTAATACAAGGGTCTTTCCATCCTAATTTCCAAATGAAACCTGAATGGAGCTAACTTAATAAATGCTTAAATTGGCACTAAACGTTATTTTTTAAAGAACAGACAAATTAAAGTTAATATTCTACATATACACGCTTGGGTTCAATTTTTGATAATGTTTGACAATTCTATAGTAGTAAAATGTCTAAAGGAAACGTAAAGTATTAAAATTAATTTTCAATACATTTTCAGAATATTAAAAAAATGAATGATTTTATATAGTGTTCCTTTTCTAACTGGTGAACTGTGTTCACTTGAATTGAACACAGTTTTTGTTCCATAATGTTTTCAATTAAATATTACTATGATCCTGAGTATTACGGTGCAGTATTGATTTATAGGGGGAAATTAAATACAAAGTCTTTGCATTTTTATGCAACAAAAGCAAGCACTGTCTATTTCCAATTATCTTATAATTACATTCCTAAGCTTTTAAACATGGTTTCATCATGTAAGTCCAATTTTAAAGTTACATGAATGATGCTGGCAAAATCCAAGAAAAGGCCATAAAAATGTATTTGTAGTAAACAAACTCTAATTGGATTCTAATTCTAACAATGTACTGCAAAAATAACAATCTGTATATGCTATGACACAATAAAATAAGACGTAACTTTCTATACCATCCAAGTTTTCTTTCATCATATTTTATGTGTAGGTCCAACACTAAGAAGTTTACAATTAAAGATTTTGAGAGTTTTCACCATTTTTAAATTGTAAATTTTTACTGATATATATCACCAATTCTGTGAAATATATCAATGTAATTATTAAAAATTTAATCTTAAAAAATGTTATGGTGTGCAATCTTTTTTATTTCATTTTTATTGTGTAAAAGCTGTGTTTGCACCCTGTACAGTAACAGCAATTCTCTGCTCAATTTAGAGCCATTTGTCTAAACATTTATGAGACGTTCATTTTTCAGACAATTTATTTTACAGGAATTGTAAAATGTTAAATATACACCAAACGTCTAGCATTGTTCAACAAATTTGATGACAGTATCTTACCTTTTTCTACCATTTGTAACAAGCATAAGATCAATAAGCATACAGTGAGGCAAAACTGAGAAAAATTACCTTTTTGAAGGTAACCTTAGGTACATACAGTCGGTCAAATGGGTAAAGCAAGGGATTTCAGTTCTTATTTAAAGGCTGTGATATAAGAGTTCTGTAAAGGTAAACTCATCTTAATTGTGTAGTTTTAGGTGCAGACACCAAGTCACACACACCATCATTATTAAAAACAATATGTGCAGCTGTTACACTAGCTTATTGCTACAATACTCGTGTATCCAATTTCTTCACTGAAATAAGAAAGTCTTATTGAATGTTAAGGAAAACATTGATGCAGATATATATATAAAAAAGCCAAGTGAAAAGCTATGTTTCAAGATTAGATTGTACTATATATTTTCTTTAAATACATTTTATATTAATAAGTAATTTAACTTTTACATATTATCAACTGCAATATTAATTCAGAAATGACCAGAAAACACACAACATTCCTTTTACCAGTCCCAGCCATGATCTGTACTTGCCAAGAATCACTGTGAATAGTTGTACCAGGTGATTAATGAAGAATGTACACATTTAATTGTGAAGTTTTTTTAGACCAAAGCTTTGTAGGGGTCAGTAATGAGTTTAGTAGAACAAACAAATGAAATACTGACAGAGACCATTCAGAGGCTAAATAAATGTTTCTTGTGTCCCTTCAAGTTAATGCCTGTCAATTTATTAATAAACCAGTAATTAATTCTGTGAATACATGTAAATCAGTTAATAAAAACAAAAGTGGAATAAAGTTCTTCTATCAGTTTTAATTGAATGTCATGTGACATTATTTAACGGGTTAAATTCTTATATATAAGAAATAATAAACTTTGAACTATTTTGACATACATCATAAGTCTTAAGTCCAAAAAGTTAGTCTTTATATATTTGCATTGCTTATTCAGTGAGGTAGGCTGTTGTGTTGCTTCTCGGACTGGGAAGAGTCATTTGATTCTTTGAAGTCTTTAACACATTAGATCTCTCTCTCATAACCAGATTAAAGATCTAAAAAAATACATATTATGAGTTGAACAAATGTGACATGTCTTATATGCATTTTAATTTTAATGTTATTATGTGTGACAACAAACATCTATTAGATAATTATAATAAGGATGTTTACTCAGAGGTACCATGTTAAATTGAAATGTGCCATGCTTTCTCCATGGAAAAGATACTGAGCAGCAAGCTTGTTCAGAGTGCTGTGAGGCTAAACATTCTTAGCACATTAATTTCCTGTCGCAATAAAAGTTTCATTTACAATAGCCCATCATATTCCCTTCAGGTGATACATACCAGTAATGGGCAATTTAATCTTTCATATCTCCATCTGAATATAACAGAAATATTCTCTTTTGTTCTTAAATATTGACCAATTAATTTATCTATTCCACAGGTATATCACATGTTATAATATGATAATACATGCTTTCCAGCATTTGTACAAAATACTCATTAAATATAAATTATCGGGAGTATATGTAATGGTATTGGATATTAGTATTTTATGAAGCAATGTAAGCTCCTGACATATTGTTAATATATTTATAAATGTCACAGTGATAAAATATTGACTTGTGGGAATCTGTTTACTCCAGTAGAACCGGTTTATCAATTATTAATATTTATATTTTAATGCTTAATTTGTAACAGAGGTGTGCATTCAGTCATATTTAAAATTCAGCATTTCCTGGTGGTAATAGGGGGCACTTATTGATTCAGTACAGTTTAACATTGATCCTAACGGTTCTTAAGTAAAGTACACATCATCCTACTCACATTCACTCAGTAATTAATAATTCAGTATTGACGTAATTATGTGCAAACAATTGCTTCAACATTGTTTTTGCATTTCTGTAAAATTTTAATTAAGGCTGTTTTATGTTTTAACCGATAATACAAAAAGTTTTAGTACTTTGATTTTTATATTGACTTACTTATTAAGAATTTCTTGTGTAAAATAACTGGTCTTCCTTAAGTTATCTGATAACATTTTGTGAAAGTGAAATAGTCACAGTTAGAAAAAAAGTAAATTTCTTCAGAACATAAATGAAGGAAATTTTAATTTAGTTCTAGCTGTGGAGCGTATTAAAGTACATGTGATCTGAATGTTAAATCAAATTCCACAATGTTGCCATAGTATTTTGTGTTTGGTAAATACAAATATCTTTATTCCAATCAAGGGCCCTAGAATAGAGCATGAAATTACAAAGAAGTGATTATCATAATTGGTGACATGTATAACATAGAAAACAACATTACAATAACAGCTTGATAATGTTATAACTTATGACACTTATGTTGGACTGGGGCAGAGCCAAGTGATACATATATACATGTAGGTACATGTATGACATATGCATGTAAATAGAAGAGAGACAATTATTAGTTGTTTATTAGAAGAAACAAATACAAATATGTCTGTCTGTTTATAAGTTTTTGTCATAAAATTGTTTCAGTTATATCTCTCTGTTTATAAGTGTTTGTCATAAAATTGTATCAGTTATGTCTGTTTGTTTAAACTTTGGTAAAAATCTGTTATCTTTTTTATACAAAAATGTAGGATTTTTATTATTTGTTGTTTCCTTGTAATATTTGTTTGCATTATTGGATTACATTTACCATGCAGTTTGACTTATCATGTTGTGTTCCAGATTACATTTACCATGCAGTTTGACTTATCATGTTGTGTTCCAGATTACATTTACCATGCAGTTTGACTTATCATGTTGTGTTCCAGATTACATTTACCATGCAGTTTGACTTATCATGTTGTGTTCCAGATTACATTTACCATGCAGTTTGACTTATCATGTTGTGTTCCAGATACTAGTACCATGCAGTTTGACTTATCATGTTGTGTTCCAGATTACATTTACCATGCAGTTTGACTTATCATGTTGTGTTCCAGATTACATTTACCATGCAGTTTGACTTATCATGTTGTGTTCCAGATTACATTTACCATGCAGTTTGACTTATCATGTTGTGTTCCAGATTACATTTACCATGCAGTTTGACTTATCATGTTGTGTTCCAGATTACATTTACCATGCAGTTTGACTTATCATGTTGTGTTCCAGATTACATTTACCATGCAGTTTGACTTATCATGTTGTGTTCCAGATTACATTTACCATGCAGTTTGACTTATCATGTTGTGTTCCAGATTACATTTACCATGCAGTTTGACTTATCATGTTGTGTTCCAGATTACATTTACCATGCAGTTTGACTTATCATGTTGTGTTCCAGATTACATTTACCATGCAGTTTGACTTATCATGTTGTGTTCCAGATTACATTTACCATGCAGTTTGACTTATCATGTTGTGTTCCAGATACTAGTACCATGCAGTTTGACTTATCATGTTGTGTTCCAGATTACATTTACCATGCAGTTTGACTTATCATGTTGTGTTCCAGATTACATTTACCATGCAGTTTGACTTATCATGTTGTGTTCCAGATTACATTTACCATGCAGTTTGACTTATCATGTTGTGTTCCAGATTACATTTACCATGCAGTTTGACTTATCATGTTGTGTTCCAGATTACATTTACCATGCAGTTTGACTTATCATGTTGTGTTCCAGATTACATTTACCATGCAGTTTGACTTATCATGTTGTGTTCCAGATTACATTTACCATGCAGTTTGACTTATCATGTTGTGTTCCAGATTACATTTACCATGCAGTTTGACTTATCATGTTGTGTTCCAGATTACATTTACCATGCAGTTTGACTTATCATGTTGTGTTCCAGATTACATTTACCATGCAGTTTGACTTATCATGTTGTGTTCCAGATTACATTTACCATGCAGTTTGACTTATCATGTTGTGTTCCAGATTACATTTACCATGCAGTTTGACTTATCATGTTGTGTTCCAGATTACATTTACCATGCAGTTTGACTTATCATGTTGTGTTCCAGATTACATTTACCATGCAGTTTGACTTATCATGTTGTGTTCCAGATTACATTTACCATGCAGTTTGACTTATCATGTTGTGTTCCAGATTACATTTACCATGCAGTTTGACTTATCATGTTGTGTTCCAGATTACATTTACCATGCAGTTTGACTTATCATGTTGTGTTCCAGATTACATTTACCATGCAGTTTGACTTATCATGTTGTGTTCCAGATTACATTTACCATGCAGTTTGACTTATCATGTTGTGTTACTCAGACAGGTTGTTTTTGGTCAATATTATGACATCAGTCAATAACATGTAAATTGTTTTATTGGTACCTTATTAATGGATTAAAAAGACCATATGTTAGAAGTTTTGACAGCTAGGCCTCTTGAAACATTGTTAATCAAATAATTATATAGTTTTTTATTGTTCTCATTTATATTGAAAAAAATATTCAAGATACATGTACCATACGTATGGAGGTACTAGTAGTGTGTTCATTTAGCTACAATAATGTAGCTCCCTTTTTTAGAAGCTACATTATTGTATCTAGTGTGATCATATATGATTATAACAAAATATAAAGTTGATATGAATTTGCATTGAAACACTCTCAAGTCTCTCCTGTCCTTTATTTCTATGATCTTTATATCATAAAACACTGCACCAATTAAAATGTATACAACTCTGCACCAATTAAAATTGTATACTTACTCATAAAGACCTAGGATAATTTAATGGTGTAAAAGAGAACAAATCTTCAGCTTTTAACATTTTTACAAGAGTTTTGACGTCTGACATAAGTCACATGAAATCAAACTATTGGGTTCTTTTTGTCTCTTTTCAGTCATTGGAGAGTACTCGGCGCATGTTGGCAATGTGTGAAGAGGTAAGACTACCATAAGTCAAAAATTAATTAGGAAAATTGCTCCATACATGTGAAAAAAGATAATGACCTAACGTGACATTCTAATATTTATAAATCTAGTTGAAATGTTTTCAACTGGGTCTCCTTTGAACTCTTCTTTGGGCCATAACTGTTTCCAGTATGGTGGCACTAGAAATTCCAACTTAGAATCTTTGTGTAGTACAAGGCAGGCATTTGAAAGTGTTTAATGTACAAGAAATGAGCTATTACCATCGTTACGCACAAGTTTGTTTTTGTAAAGTCCATGTAAGTTAGAACTAATCTGATAAATAGTTGTTGAATGATGACTTTCCTTTCTGGATTTAAGTTAAAAATGGTGTGGGTTTGCTGAATGTTTTTTTATAAGAATAGAACATTTTGTACTGCACACACATATACATACAGATTACAGCTCTAGGGTCTAATAGTTAGTGGGCTTTCATATTGCATCCTGAATTTAATTGATAAAGTAGCATGAATTGATATATACAATGCAGATTATATTGGTTTTTATTTCTGATATCAAACTTATCCACCGAGCCTCTTGCAGTGAGATGGATAATGAGATCGATGAGAAAAAAAATAAACAGTATAATCTGTTTAACTCTGTTTTGTAAAATTGTGACATTAGTTTGTTCTTAAAACTGACAATAATATGTCCATGTCACGATTGTAGAGTGATAAGTGATTTTCTTAACTTGCTCGATAAAAGGAAAATTGAAGAAAATATAATTATACTAGTATCTTTTGTGATATTGTTGACATTTCTGTTACTATGATCCTGACTGATACCTGTTGTCATGTTGACAATTTATTACAAGCTTGATCTGTTTACTGGAATTATAACATTACTCATGTTGACAATTTTGTTACAATCAAACAATGCTAGAGTAAGGAGGCTGGAATTACTACCTTAGTCATGTTAGATGAGCAAGGAGGTAAGAACTGGTATTACACATCTGTGCAATGTTGTTTATTTTATTTTACAGTTTTTTGTTATATATGATCCACATTCCATTTCAAATGTAATATTATTGATTCTAAATTGTTTGTGTCCTGTATCAATCATCTTTGGAAACAGAGTGCATCAGAATAGAGCTGCAGAAACCTATTATTGGATAATTGCCCGGATCAGTCATGAATTA
Organism: Limnoperna fortunei; assembly: GCA_944474755.1. Classification (NCBI taxonomy): domain Eukaryota; kingdom Metazoa; phylum Mollusca; class Bivalvia; order Mytilida; family Modiolidae; genus Limnoperna; species Limnoperna fortunei. The sequence continues at coordinate 19,900,030 of OX104113.1, read as the reverse complement.
AGGCTTTAGAAATAAAGTAAAACTGCAGTTTGCTTCAGCAAGACCATTAATTATGACAGTTATTATTTACATCATCTCCCTAGGGCATACCATTGAAGATAAACAGAAATTTAGGGTCTTTAATGCATAATGTGGGAGAATTGAACAAAATGATTTGTTACATTTGTGTTGGAAAGACTTCATTATTATTCTATCATTTTTTTTGTTATTTAGGGAAGTATATAGACAGATTCCTGTATAAATTATAAAATGGAACTATTGACATTATATAAATGGGTTTAACTGGTTTGGTGATTTCTTTGGTTACAAATTAATCATGATTTAGGAAAAACTTGCCATAATCATACTGTTGAATGCAATTAAGAGAATCAATAATATTAAGTAATGGAGGATCAGTATTAATGTCATACATGTAGTACCCAACTGTAGTTCTTTTTATAGTGTTTTTAGTTTCTCCAGGTTGTTTCCTCAATTTCCAGTGAACAGAGTAGTGTTATCTAAAGCAGACTTTTCTCATGACGTCATACTTCAGTTCTGGAACAGTTTAATGATGTTACAACAAGAAAGCATCACTTTATATGTTTTTTTAGTCAGTTTCACTTAAAATAATTGTAGACATTTCGTAGGAAATCAATAACTATAAAACAAAATATGACGTTTTAAGTAATACATGTTTGCCATAGAGGTTTTATGGGTTATTACTATTTTTAGTTTGTTCTCTGTTATTTTCATATTTGACCATTTAATCTTGAGATTACTATTATAAATACAATTATTTATGACCATATATTTAAAGTCTAATGAATTCTATAAAATGATATATGATATCAGCAATGCACGTATATACTACATGTTTATTACATATTAAGTTTTTGCTAATGATTTTATAAGAAGACTCGATATTGTTATCCTCCCAAGTCAGGAATTCTGAGTCTGCCTTCGCTTCATCATCACTCAGAACCCCTGACTTGGGAGGATGCGATACTGTGTAAAAATTTGATATACACTGATTTGACAAGTTATGATGAAGACCTGATATTAAAGCACATTTTATGATAAAGAACAAGTCATATATCTGTCCTGGACTTTTTTTTTCATGCACATTTGTCTCTTTTATTCCAGGTACAATTCTATTTATCCTTACTTTTAACTATCCCCTGTGGAGAAAATTTATCCATTTGAGGGACTTTTTAGTTATTTAGCCCCAAAATTTTACAATCCATTTCCCATCACAATGTTAGTAAATTTAGGATTTTTAGATTTCATTTGTTTCAGCTTTTTTTATGTTGTTGCATGCTTATAGCTGTATTATTTTGTGCACTTAATTTTCAGTCCCAGGATGTTGGAATTAAAACGATTGTTATGTTGGATCATCAAGGGGGTAAGATAAATTATTATTGACTTACTAATCAGTTGGTCACTCGTATAAGGTTTAATTTTCTTAATTAGAAAAATAGAGTGGTTCATCACTATAATTCATATCTGGATGATCGTAAATGTTATTTGTAAACATGTAAGATTCTCAGGGTTTGCAAGACAATTAGCAAAACAAATACCATTATCTTTTTATAGAAGCCTTGTTTTTTGGGCAATAGTGATTTGATATTTGGTTTAGGTGAATTATGGGTTACTAGGAAAGTTGTTTTTGTCTCGCCTGTGACGAAAGTCGCTATAGGCAAGACATATGTATGGGAATCCGGCGGCGGCGGCGTAAACACTTGACATCTTGCTTCATATTATATTTGTAAGCCCAAGCCCTAGGTCCATCAAATTTTGTCCAGAGGTAGCTTATGATGAGTACTTCCCAGTCAGTCACCTGTCATCTGACCTTGACCTCAATTTCACGGTCCAGCGACTAGGTTAAAGTTTTTGGGTTACGACAGTTCCTCTGTAACCGCATGGTAGGATGACAATATTTGGTATATAGGTTGCTGATGACAGGTACGTGACTGTCTGGTAGATGTCACCTGACCTTAACCTCAATTTCACAGTCCAGAGACTATGTTAAAGTTTTTGGGTTAAGACAGTTCCTCTGTAACCACGCATGGTAGGATGACAATATTTGGTATATAGGTTGCTGATGACTAGTTCATGACTGTCTGGTAGGTGTCACCTGACCTTGACCTCAATTTCACGGTCCAGTGACTATATTAAAGTTTTTGGGTTACAGCAGTTTCTATGTAACTATGCATGGTAGGATGACAATATTTGGTATATAGGTTGCTGATGACAGGTACGTGACTGTCTGGTAGATGTCACCTGACCTTAACCTCAATTTCACAGTCCAGAGACTATGTTAAAGTTTTTGGGTTAAGACAGTTCCTCTGTAACCACGCATGGTAGGATGACAATATTTGGTATATAGGTTGCTGATGACTAGTTCATGACTGTCTGGTAGGTGTCACCTGACCTTGACCTCAATTTCACGGTCCAGTGACTATATTAAAGTTTTTGGGTTACAGCAGTTTCTATGTAACTATGCATGGTAGGATGACAATATTTGGTATATAGGTTGCTGATGACTAGTACATGACTGTCTGGTAGGTATCACCTGACCTTGGCCTCAATTTCAGGATCCAGCGACTATGTTAAAGTTTTTGTATTAGGACAATACCTCTAACTATGCATGGTATACAGGCAGCTGCTGATATTTAATGCTATTTATGTAATGCTTATGACGAAATATATTTTCGTTACTGATGCGGAATGCAGGCAAGACGTTTTTCTGAGTCCACACTTGTTATAATGAAAAAAAAACTTATAGCGAAAATATCAAGGCTTTCAAACATTGACATATTGTACTCATAAGTATGTTGAACCATGATTTAATGAAAAAATTAAGGGATTTAACCATTAAGCATTGGACTTGTGGGATGTTAAAAGATGTAAACATAAAGAAATATTTATTTTGTTCCAACTTTGCGTTCCAATTCTTATTACCATAAAAACAGGACTGAAGTCCAATCCTTTTGACAATAGTTGATCTAGAGGTTGCTGAAGAATAGAACATTATTGTCTAGTAGACCTTGTCTTGACCTCAGTTACACAGTCCAGTGGCTATAATAAAGTTTAAAGTCATTTTCTCAGTAAACATTAATGATGAGATGAGTGTTTGGTATTTAGGTTACTTCAAACTTGGCCACAATCATCCTTAGGGTTCCTAGTTTCAAGTTTGTACCCAGGGTGTTGATCAACAGACAAATATGGCAGCTGTTACTAAAAATAGAACATGGGGGTCAACACATGTTTTTGATCATTATCTAAAAAATTATAATAGCTATAGAGAAAACTGTTACTTCAAATTGATCAGCACATTTGTCAGACAACTCCTTAAATAAATTATTGCCCATAAATGACAATTTTTTATGAAATTTTCCGTTTTTGTCCTGTAACATAAAAACTGTAACAGCTAGAGTGAAACTGTTAATAGCAAAAATGATCAGCAATACAAGCCCTACAAATTACTAAATAAGTCTGAAATTGTCAGATGACTCCTTATAGGAGTTATTGCCCTTATATTGCAATTTTTTATGAAATTTTCCATTTTTGTCCTGTAACCTAAAAACCATAACAGCTATAATATAAATAATAAATAATAATAAAATTATTAATGAAATAATAAATTGCAAAATGATCAGCAATAAAAGCCCTACAATTCACTTAATTGGTCTGAAATTGTCAGATGACTCCTTATAGGGGTTATTGCCCTTAAATGACAATTTTTGTTATGAAATTTTCCATTTTTGTCCTGTAAATTGAAAACTATAGCAGCTAGATTAAAACTGTAAATTGCACAAATGATCAGCAATAGAAGCCCAACAAATGATTGCTTAGTCCAAATTGCAAGATGACTTTATAGGAGTTATTGCCCTTTAATTATGAATTTAGACAAATGAACAGTTTTTTTAATTATAAATTAGTCTATAACACACCTATTAGCATGATTAGTAGAGTAAAACTGTAAATTTCTAAAGTAGCGTAAAGGACAATGCCTAAAAACCATTTAATTTTCAGAAATTGTCTGATGGTAACTTATAGGAGTTATTGTATTTAACAAAAATTTTTGAAGAAATGTTTAGTTTTTGCACAGTAACTTAAAAGCTGTAACAACTTGACTGAAACTGTTAATTTCATAAATTTTAATATAGTTGAAGTCATTTGGATTCCAGGTGAGCGATTACAGGCTCCTGGGAGCCTCTAGTTTTTACTACTGATGATCATTAAATGATTTTTGAGGAAATTATGGAGCTTGGAAATAGACACTGTCCATACTTGTTTTATTTGTTTTGTTCATTCATGAATTCTGTCAATATGATTTAAGCTTATGACACCCTTCATGAAATTTTGAAATGAATTGCTGTTTTGGGGTAGTCACTTGAGATTTATACTATTAGACCTTTGAGCAGGTTTAACTATTTATTTCTAACTCCCTGCTCTTTTCAACAGTCGATATCATCTTCTGACTTTTTCAGAACAACTGGACAGAATTGAAGAAGGCATGGACCAGATTAACCAAGACATGAAAGATGCAGAGAAAAATCTTGAAGGAATGGAAAAATGTTGTGGTTTATGTGTTTTACCATGGAAACGGTAAATATGATAGATTACATGTGTCTAAAAAGTTGATGTGTGCTTTAGGTAACTCAGTATCTTAACAGATAATGCTCCCCTTTGAAACCTCTAAGTCAACCTATCTCGCCATATATATTGCTTTACAAAATCATTTCTGATAGCAAAGTCGTAAATGGAAAATGTCCAAAAATAAAACTACATTTGTCAGAAAATAGGTTTATATTATAACTATAGTTTGAAATGATAGGCTGTTTTGTTTGTTGAAGAAATGATTTGTGTTTCTATGTCCTGCCAAGAATAGATTTTCTGACATCTGTCCCACCTGAGGTATACCTTTGCTTTGAGTCGTTTTTACTTCACATTTGTATGAATCTTGATACACATGTACAGCATGATGAAATCTCTTCACTGACTAAATTCTGTATGTGCCAAGTGGGACATCATTGTGGCAGAGACACATTTTCTTGTTTTTCAAAAACATACTAGACGGGTTATTTAGAACATGTTTCCAACAGATCTGTATTCAGAGTTGAGTTCTGTTTTGAAACTTTTTGTGGTTTCCGAGAAACTGTGTACAAAATTTAATTTTGGTCCTTTATTATTACCATGTGACACTTGTATCTTAATCTAAATTGTAACAATAATCTTCCTTTGTAACCCACAAAATCTTGCAATTTTGTCACAATATAACTTGTGAAGTATTACAGGCTCACTTATTGAACCCAGGATGTTATAGTAATTTGTGTTTGAAAGAAAACGCATGTTCATGGCTAATGAGGCATTACATTGAACTTTCATTTAGGATGAAGAACTTTGAAAAGGGAGGAGATTATGACAAGACATGGAAAGCCTCGGAAGATGGAAAGGTTAATACTGATGGTCCTAGAATGGTGGTGGATGATAGAAATGGGACTGGTCCACAGGGTGGTTTTATTACAAAGTAGGTAAAAGGTTTAAGAAGGTTTTATTTTTTTTTGGTTTCACACAGACACATACCTGTAATTTTTACAATGTTTATATCATAAACAAATATTCATGATTCACCAAATTATATAGGTGTACCACCTAATTTAGTCATTGGGTAATAATTTTCAATTATTTATATTTTTAATGCAGAGCTACATAATACAGTAAACTTTCGTTAGCTCGAACACCACCGATTTCTCTAACAGTTATTAGAGTCCCAACATTTATTTCTACGTATGTTTGTAAAATAAACCCCGGTTTTTCGAACACTGATTTCTCGAAAACTCAAACTCATTCATAGTTCCCTTTGATTGTAAACTCATGTAAGTCACCATCAATAACTCGACCTAAAATTATAAGCGTCAGTGCTTAGCAATTAACTCCAGGTACAAAGGACGTGTATTACAGAGCCATAACAATTAATACAGGCATGTCAATTGAAAAAATAATAGATAATAATTATGTCGAGACTTGTGATTAGTTTTAACAGGAAAATAGACATTAATTGTTTGTTTAATTAAAATATGAAATGTACCAAACCGATTGTCAAGTCAACGAAAGCGTTCCAATTAAAAACCATTTACGTCTTTTGTTGACAATTGTAGTTTAATTTATATTAAAAACTAAATGATAAAGCTAAGATAATTTAAGAAAAATTTGTCTGCAATTAATATTGTGGAAATTATTTACTTAATTTAACAGCGATGGATATACCGTCTACAAACTGGTTTTGTGCAATCAACGGAAGTACATAATAAGTGATGAAGAAATTTCAAATTTCACAAACTGTTACACCTAACATAACTTAATTTGTGTCAAAATTCATGAAATAAAGATCGACATACATCCAAAACGAATTTTAGTTCCCAAAAATAATCATACAGGGTGTAGGAAAATTAACAAGCAATACATAAGACAAAATCGGTCACGGTACGGAAAACATACATTTTGGCAACCCCAGCGAGTAAAAGTTATCGAAGTTCTACTGTACATTGAAATGTAAGCACATTTTGCAAATTCCAGCAATGATTCCGAGTTTTTTTTCCAATATGGCTACTATCTTTTTCTATGTTTTATGCCTTTATTTTTATGGAATATATTAGGAAATGTCAGGGACAGTATATACATATACTAACTGGAAATTTCCAGTTAAATCTATATGATATTAAGGGCAGTTCTGGTCCACGACTGAAATTTATCATATCCCTTCCGATCCATTTGTTCATGCCATCTCATCATCATTCTTTGTGTGATTGGAAAACAACCTCAAATTTAAAAATTAATATCAGTAAAAAAAATGTTTCAGCATAAAGAAAACTTCAAACAATTAGATCAAAGGTCCCTTTGATATTTCAAGAGCACCATGAGTTTGTCTGTAGACATTCTACTAAGTAACAGATCTAGATTCAAAATCAAGAGATCGTTATTATATAAAATTGGAACCCTGCTGTTACAGGTTCACTTGGACTAAGACAAAAAACTATCACCCACACTAGCATTTGATTGCAATTTGACTTTCAGGATAACAAATGATGCCAGAGAGGATGAAATGGAACAAAATTTAACAGAAGTCAGCGGCATGCTGGGAAACCTGAGAAATATGGCCATAGATATGGGAAGTGAAATAAGTGCACAAAATAACCAGTTAGACAGAATATCAAACAAGGTCTGTATTTTGTTTCAAGGTTAAAGTAAACATAGTGTTACAACTGCTTCGGTCATAGTTATCAGTACTGTAGAACTATGCATTCAGATACTTTCAAGATACATTTTAGTATTTCAAATCTGTCTGTGAAATTGTTTTACAAAGAAATGATAATATTAAATGTACAGTTGGAAAGATAAGACAATATTAACAGGATTGCAATTTATCTCAGAACATTAATTGAAGAAGTAAAATATTTTAACTAAACTGTAATCGCTACCATACTTTTAACTTTTAATTTTATTTTGGAGATGTTAATATTAACCAGATATTAAACTGTGTGGCTATTTGCACATTTGGTTAGAATAAAATGCTTGTGTTTACATATATGTGAAAGTTTCTATAGCTTGATAGATTTGTGGATTTTTAGATATTTTGTATATTGCTTTCAAAACAGTTTTCATGTATTCATTGATTTCTAGATTTTAATAGCTGCTAAAATTTCACCTATGCTTAAAACATATACAAAATTTCCTGAAATTCCCTGTCTGTAGCACAAATAACAATTTACTTATGACAGTCGTTGGATGGTATTTTGATGATTTAAATGCGTGTATTTCAGGCTGGCTCAAATCAAAGTCGTATTGTGGAAGCAAATAAGAGAGCAAATAAAATCTTGAAGGAGAATTAATGGTGTTTCTGTGTTGTCTTTGTCGTTGTTTTTGATGACAATTACTTGGTTTCAGGATATATCATGTCCTTTTAAAGCAGTAAAAACTCTGTTCATTTGAAGCTGTACAAACAAATTAAAAATTCTAGAAAAAATAATTTCTAATCAGAGTTCATTCTTTAAGCAATGTTTGTTGTAACTCCTGTAACAAAGTCATTGTCATTCGAGGATCTGATCATGACATTTTTTTATATGTAAGCTTTTTTATAATTTTGTGCTCTCTTTTTCTGATCATATTGTGGCTGTACATAGTTTGTTGAAGAGTTATCAAAAAGAACCATATATTTTTCATTTAATATTGTTGTCAAATTTGAAGAAGAAAATTACACTTAATCTGTTCAAGGATCGTTCAGAATGCAGGATATATGTGAAAATAATTTCCTTTTTTACACATTTCAGATGTGACATTTCTGCTTGGAGAACAAACTTTTTACAACCAATTTATTTCACAAGTTACTTCAACTTTTTTTTTTAGCATCCATCTATTATCTCTATTGGAAAATTAATTTGGTTGTTGTAAATATAATTCAAATATCTTTATGGAAATTCTTTTAAAATATTTAGGTATTTGTAAAACAATTTCCATAAAAAACTTTAAGTGTTACAAATCTAAACACTTAGTTGAAGTGCCTTATGTAATATTGTCTAGATCATTCCCATTCTACATCTAGAAGAAAAATAAAAACAAACTATTTGATCCTATTGTTGTTTACTGATGCATGTTTAATTTCAGGCTGATTCAAATGCTACACGTATTGGGGCCGCTAACCAAAGAGCAACTAAGATTCTCAAAGAAAACTAACTATCTGACGACACATTCTGATTTTATTTTGCTTCTTGCATGAACTTTTTGTAATCTGAACTTTGAAGCTTGATCAGTTAAAATTAAAGAGGGGGTACTACATGCATGCTGGTTGATTTTGTTCCGTTCTGTTGATTGTGCAATTGTGTTTTGCTTGACTATCTATTTATCTTGCCCACCCAAACACTTGTTATTTGAAGGTATTATACCTTAATTTAGAGTTAACAAGATCAGATAATTGAAAATTAAATAGTATAACTAGCTGATTTAGTAGATTTTACAATAATTTTATTAGTAATTGTAGGGTTTTAGTTAAATAAATAATTTGACAAGACAATCTAGTTTTCTTTCTATTTGGTTATTTTTTTGTTTTGTTTCTGACGCAGGCAACAAGCCTAAATGACCGAGTCGATGTTGCAAATAACAGAGCAAAGAAGATTCTACGAAATAATTGATGACAGTTCTACTCACTGGATGGATTTTAGTGACAGTTACAAACATCTATTTTTTATTGGACTGATCTTTTGAAAACTCTTTGGAAGAGTTTCAGAGAACTACTTTCTGTGAAAAATATTTTGTTTAAAAAGAATTTATTCTTATGTGATGGATAAAAAATAATAAAGGTATAGTGTCTAGACTCGAAGACTATTCCAGTTTGTCTGTGATTAAAGAAGGACTAGTGATGTTCATGTGATTTTAATAAATATTGTACTGGTATAAGGCTCAGGCCTAACTAGTGTTCTTCTTTTATTAAATTAAAAACACATTTTTTTCATGCTGTATTTCTTTGACATGAACACACCTTGTGTTTCCTACAGTTTTTGGCCAAATATGAACAAATTCAAATTCAAAATGTGTAATTGAAGCTTTATTGGTTGAGTATTTAATATGTTTAATAGTGTATTATAATGTATATAGACAGTTATAAATAGATTTAGATTTACCTTTCTTACTAGTACATGTATATTATTTTCAGATCAAACAGAAATTATATAGTTGATATGTATAAATATATGTATTTTAGATAGTAAATACTAAAACACATGAATGATTTGTTTTTGATAATGACACATAGAAATAGTAAAAATGATATGATACATAGAAACAGTTTGCTATTATAAAAGTGTTATTGATTTTCTTTCGTAAAATAAATTCTGTAATAGTAAGAATAGAAATCTTTGCAAAAAAAAAAGTATTCTAGAATATTGAAAACATATCTCAACTAATTTTGATGGTTAGTGCATTTGACATGAACTGCTTCCCAAGAAATCACAAAATCAATATGGCATCAGGTATCCTATAAATGGGATTACATCATAAATCTATTTAAATAATTTGAGTTTCCAATTGTATTAAATGATCATTCACACTGAACTTTTTAACATTCCAGTCATAATAATATGTATTCGCTAGCGCAGGGTTACGATCCCATACTCTGATCTTCTTATAAGAGTATCGGATCGTAACCCTTGGCTAGCAAAGATGTCATAGATAATGGTTCTCAGATATTTGTATTATACATGTTTTTCATCTAATACTTCATATTTTTCACTCTTTTGTTGTTATCTGAAATTGTTAACTAAAATTTGCTCAAATAATGTTATTTGGGAAAATATTTCAACTATAAATGGTAAGTAATATGTAGATAATTATTTAGTGAATAAGTAAATGCAAATTGTGATAATAACAAATGATATTTTCCATTGTTTGCTATTCTGTCACGATTATTGTTTTAACTTATATTTGTCCTCCCAAATGATTTTATTTTATATGTACATATATAAAATTCTGTTTAGAGTTAGATAATTTTTTATTGCTCTAATAATCTTCAATTTGTGCAATACTCATTAACATGTCATGTTTTATGTCAAAACATGTGTCAAGGGTAGAATGTTGTGTTCAAATTTTAATATATCTAGCATTTTAATGGGCATTTCAATGAATAAAAGAGAGATTGATATTAACACAGAACAGACAACCTATGTGGCATAATATTTGGTCATTTTACAACGAAATTTGTTTCCATAAGATTTACAGATTGGTCAGTTAATAGGTTTAAATTGATTTGAACTACGTATAAGATCTTTTCAATTTGTCAAATTGATATATTCTTTCTAATAATTTAGTTCCAGAATAAATTATATCAGACATCTACAGTTCATAGATAATACATTTTTGAAATCTTAGATTGCATGTTATTTTATTCTTAAATTACATTGTGCTAAAAAATGAAAAAAATATATCTTTACATTAATTTGTTAAATTGAAAACCTAATTTTAATTTAAATTGCATTGACCTTTGTGCATTGAGATTGAATGCTTATTGTCACTTATATATTCATGTGTCCTGTGTTAGATGTAAGATAACATTTTGGGAATGACACTAGAGTGCTATTGGAAGATAAATTCTAATAAATCTTTTATCATCATGTTGAGTTTTTGCTTTATATATGACTGCAAAATGTTTTTTGGAGCAGTACAGTACAAGTCAGCATTGTTTTAGTCCTAGATTTTAAACTTGTTAAGCTATTTTTTTCATATTTTACCAATATGGATCCAGGGACAAAATGGATGTTATTAAATAGTTGGCATCCTTGCCCCTGCTGTTTATGAAGAAGGACTGAAATTTATTTTTTTTTAATACAAAATATAGTTTTTGAGAACCTACTCACATAACTGAAAGGGACTATATGTTTGCACTCTGTTAGTCAGTCCATCTCACATGTATTTGTAAATATTTTTCTAGAGTTCAAGTTTGAGTGTTGTTCTGGTCCATTGTTCGTTTATGAAATTATTGCCCTTGGACATAAAAAATTACTTAAAATAACTAATTTCCAGACTTTTCTGTAAAGGGTTGTGGATATCGAGTTGATATTGGAATGCAATTAAACCATCATGAACTTACATGTTAAGTTTTAATTTTCAATGATTTTTTGAGGAAACTATGGCCCTTGGACTTTCTTTATTATAACAGTATTCCAGACTTTGTCAAGTCCAGAATTGTAAGGTAATGATGTAACACAAATAGTTGGTCCAGTTCACTACCTGCATCCCTGAAGGGGACTATAAATTTCCTGTCTGTCACACAGGTTTTCCAGACTTTTTCTGAATGCTTGGAGATATTGAGCTGATTATGGTGTGTCAACCATCACAAATTACTGATCAAAGTATAAAAAGTCTTCTTCTCTTAAACCAGTACACAAAGCAAAACTTATCACCACTATGAATTAGATGGACCTCTATAATGTTTATGTTTTTTTATGTTAATATGAAATTCAAAATGGCCACCATTGCAGGACTTAGTTTAACATAGGACCTTATGGGAAAATGTTTAACTAGAGGCTCCCAGATGCCTGTAATTGCCCACCTGGAACACAAATTACTTTGAGCTATCTTTAAATTTTGCAATTGACAGTTTTATAGCTTTCAAATTTCTGGGCAAAAACTAAAAATTTCTTCAAAAATTTTAATTTAAGGGAAATACCTCCTATAAAGTTCAGACTATTTCTGAAAAATTAAATGATTCGTAGACCTTGTTCTTCAGGTTAAATTAGTAATTTACAGTTGCACTCATGCTGTATTAGATTTTGATTTATAACAAAAAAAGATAATTTTACCCAAATTTATCATTAAAGGGCAATAACTCTTATAAAGGTTGACAGTAATGCTTTGTAGGCCTTACCTTGCTGATGAATATTGCAATTTACAGTTTCACATTTAAGTTACAGGACAAAAACTAAACATTTTACAAACATTAATTGTTATTAAATGGCAATAAATCTTATAAGGGGCATCGGTGGACCAGTAGTTAATGTAGTTCGTCTACTATTGATCACATGGTCTGTCAACATAGAGATTGTGGGTTCTAGTCAATGGAGGCAGGGTGCTCTCAACTCCTGTCTTAATTGACAATGATTTCCAGTTTTCTTGCCAAAGGTCGGGGTTTTCTCTGGTACTCCCACTTCCTTCTCCAATAAAAACTGGATAACATTATATAGCTGAAACATTGCTGAAAGTGGCATTGAACAACATTCAAACAAAAAAAAGTATAAGGAGTCATTAAACAATTTTCAGACAATAAAATGATTTGACTGCCTTGTCCTGGTGATTATTTTTTGCTAATACAGTTTTACTCTAAGTATTACAGTTTCTAATTTCTAAGACAAAAACTGGTTAATTTGTCTAAACTCATCATGAAAGGGCATTTCAGACCAATGAAGTGAATTGTAGGACTGGTATTGCTGATCATTTAGCAATTTACAGTTTCACTATAGCTGTTTTAGTTTACAAGTAACAGGGCAAAAACTGAAAATATCAAGTGTTCTGACTAACATTTTACTGATACACTTGAGGATCATATCAAGTGTTCTGGTGAAACATTTTACTTGACCACTTGAGGGTCATTTCACGTGCTCTGGTGTAACATTTTACTGGTCCAATTGATGATCATATCAAGTGCTCTGGTGAAACAATTTACTGGTCAACTTGAGGACCATATCAAGTGCTCAGGTGAAACATTTTACTGGTACACTTGAGGATCATATCAAGTGCTCCGGTGAAACATTTTACTTGTCCACTTGAGGATCTTATCAAGTGCTCTGGTAAAACAATTTACTAGTCCACTCGAGAGTCATATAAAGTGTTCTGGGGAAACATTTTACTGGACTACTTGAGGATCATGTCACATGCTCTGGTGTAATATTTTATCGGATCACTTGAGAGTCATGTCAAGTGCTCTGGTGTAACAATTTATTAGCCCACTTGAGGGTCATTTCAAGTGCTCAGTTTTAACGATTCACTGGTTCACTTGAGGATCATATCAAGTGCTCTGGTGTAACAATTTACCTGTCAACTTGAGGGTCATGTCAAGTGCTATGGTGTAACAATTTACCTGTCAACTTGAGGATCATATCAAGTGCTCTGGTGAAACAATTTACTAGTCTACTTCAGGATTATATCAAGTGCTATGGTGAAACAATTGACTGGTCCACATGAGGATCATATCAAGTGCTCGGGTGAAACAATTTACTAGTCACCTTGAGAGTTATGTCAAGTGCTATGGTGTAACATTTTATTGGTCCATTAGAGGGTCAATTCAAGTGCTCAGTTGTAACATTCTACTGGTCAACTTGAGGATCATATTAAGTGTTCTGGAGGCAATGCTTCATGTCAGCTTATAAAGTGCCTGTTACTATATACCAGTAATAAAGTATAATTTAGATATAGACTTTTTAAGAACTTAAAGAAATTAAAATATTGTTATAAGTTTGAGTGTTTTTCTAACTATTAAAGCAATGTGGAAATTTTGATTGACATAAATAGGTATTTAAATTCAAATTCATATATAGTTTTTAGCTCATCAGTACGTGTCAGTTTGCAAGAATGATATATGGCATGTTGGCAACAAACGACCCTCATTTTGAATGGAGCCAATAAAGAACATGGCCACTGTTACAAACAAGTGTGGACACAGAAAAATGTCTTGCCTGCATTCTGCATCAGTAATGAAAATAAATTTCGTCATAAGCATTACGTAATTAGAATTAGTTATCAGCAGTAGTCTGTATACCAAATATTTTCATCCTACCATGCATGGTTATGAAGGAACTGCCCCAATACAAAAACTTTAATGTAATCGCTGGACCGTGAAATTGAGGCCAATGTCAGATGACACCTAACAGACAGTCATGTACTATTCATCAGCAACCTATATACCAAATATTGTCATCCTACCATGCGTGGTTACAGAGGAACAGCCATGACCCAAAAACTTTTAAGGTAGTCAATGGACCGTGAAATTGAGGTCAAGGTCAGGTGACACCTACCAGACAGTCATGTACTATTCATCAGCAACCTATATACCAAATATTGTCATCCTACCATGCATTGTTACTGAGGAACAGCCACGACCCAAACACTTTTAAGGTAGTCGCTGGACTGTGAAATTGAGGTCAAGGTCAGGTGACAGGTGACTGACTGGCAAGTTATCATCATAAGTTACCACTGGACCAAATTTGATGGACCTAGGGCTTGGGCTTACAAAGAAGTGAAGCAAGATGTCCAAGTGTTAATGCTGCAGCCGCAGCCGGATTCCCTTACATATGTCTTGCCTCCATAAATAGAACATATGGTAAAATCACTTAAAATGGCTAAAAATTCCAAAAATATAACATATAGGAAAAATCTTGATCCTAGGATCAAAATGAAAAGTTCTACAAAAGTCTGCAATTAACTCAGTATAAAATTTAAAGTTACAGTTTAATATTGGGGGAAATGTCATCTTCTTTGCCTATATAAATCAGGTGAGCAATACATGCTCTTGAGAACCTCTTGGTTTTTTGTAAAGAGCCATATTAGTATACATTGTGTAGTCAGAGCATCCTTCACCATCCAATGTTTTTTTTTTGCGTTGGACTTTTTTTTGCTTGAGACTGAGTCCACTAGAGCAAACTGATGTTTGTTTGTTTGATGGTGTTTAAGGCCACTTTCAGCAATTTTTCAGCTATATCGTGGCATCCAGTTTTTATTGGGGGAGGAAGCATGAGTACCCAGAGAAAACCCCCGACCTGTGGTAGGAAAACTGGCAATCCTTGTCAATTAAGATTGGAGTCGAGTACACCCTGCCTGCAGTGAGCATCGAACCAGCAATCTCAGTGTTGACAGACCACTGATCAATAGTAGACGAACTACATTGACCACTCGGCCACCACTGCCCCAGGGAAAATTGAAACCATTCTTGGTAGGAATATTCATTACTTCCAGAAAGTTGTTGTGATTGTATGTAAATCTATCCAAAAAAGACCACTAAAAACAATGTTTGAGGTATATTTGTTGTCATAAACTATATCATATGAAATTGCTATGATCGTTGTGTTTTTGGATATTGCAGGATGTTTATAGGCATGACATTGTTCATTAAGTCATTTAAATTTTGGGGTCAATAGAAAAGGAACAAAATATGTAGTTTTAGCATATTATGCAGGTAATAACAATACAATTATAAATAAAATACCTTGGGTATGTCTAGTCATTTACAAAACATTCTCAGCACAACACATTTCACAGTGTACAATTACTGTTTTGTGCTGCTAACAATTTGTTTGGGTAATGTGTACAAATATATATCTTGTACAATTTGTTTTTAAGAAAGATATTCAAATGTTAAGAATCAAACAAATGTCTTTTTTATACCAGTAATTCACAATACTTTAAAAAAACAATGAAATATGTGAGTTAGAATCTTAAAATTTATGAAATATAGAAAAACACATACCAGTAACAATATACATGGTAACAATGGATAACAGTAAAAAATATGAAAACAAAATCACAGACATAAAACAGTATGGAAACAACACTTGTACAATATCTGTTGTTAACAAAATCTACAATGTAAAAGTACTGGTATAAATTTTGGCCATACATTTACAATATATAAAAAACAAACATTTTCTATAACACTTAAAACTTTTTGGACAACACCAAAATTTAAAATTGTACATCAATACTGAATTGAACATAGATATTTTGCTCTTCTTTGTGATAAATCAATGGTTATTATTGTACAGATATATAATACCGGTTTGTCTGACACGACTTATTAACCAGTAAATGTACCTATTATCAAATACAATTATAGCGGACCACATGAAACCTTTCCTGAGTATAAGCTGGTGTTGGTCAGGGTATTTAAACTTTTGGAAGATGAACTGTCCCATTGTTTGAATACAATACCTTTTGTTCTCTCTGCAGTTTATTCAGTGGGTACTTTAAATCTGACAAGGAAAAGTCAATCACTCATTGATTAATTTTCCTATTCCAAAAAGTAAACTCCCAATGGTGAAAATACATGAAACTTCACTGATTATAGGGAGGAATTGTTGTGCAATGCTTAACTATATAATATGCCATATTTATCATTCGATTTGGGACAAAATTGTCTATTGCTGAACTTTTTCAAAATTTTGCAAAAAATTTGCTATGTTTTATACATGTTTTAATGTCCAAAAAAAATGTATGTCGTCCAATTCCAATTTATTTCTATTTCTACATGTCTTTTAAACAGACATATTTTTTATTCAAATTAATTTAGTTATTGAAATTTGTATTTAACATTTGGTTTGACCAACTACTACATGTACTTATGAGATCATGGTCTTGTTGATTGGTTAGTATTACACAGTTTATTATCTATATGTATCATATTTCAAAAATATTTTCTTTCCTTGTACCAAAATAGACTTACTGCTCAGTATACAAACAAAAATAAAACATGAGGGTTGTTGGTAATGCTTGTAATACACACAATGATGGAGCACCTGGTTTCACCCCAGAATTTATGTCTCCAAATAAAGTTTTGTTTGTCCTATGGAGTGTGATTCCTTACCCAATAGTATGGTTACATGCTATGTTTCTTTTTTTAATTCTGTGTTTGATGTAATTAATTTTATGTGTCATTATGTGAGGAACTGCCCCCGTAGATTTGTGAAAAATCTCAAAATGACAAAAACTTTTTTTATCCTTTTTTTCAGACATTAAACCCTGAATTGTATAATTAGTAGCACCTTTAAATACAATAAATACACCATTTTAATACAATAACTGAAAATTGACACTCTACAAGGGAGATAATTTTAATGAAATATATCCACAGTGTTTAAAAATGTTCTCTGATTTTTCATGAGTTATTCCATCAAACACAGCATCACAAATTGCAGTTCCTGTGTAATCAAAAGTGAAATTGCTGTTTGATCTCAATATCTGTTTCATTATATGAAAGCAGTATTCACATGTATTAAGTCATCGTGATAACAAGTCACCAGATAAAAAACGCATTAGGGAAATGGGAATAAACCAGTGAAAAGAACATTCTGACTGAAAACAAATCTAGAAATAGGATGGATTAAATAGTGTTGCTTTTCTAATTGTTACAATTTGCTTAGTCCACTCTTTTAACATCTACACATAAGGTTGGTTTCTTTGGCATTCAACTAAATTATACCTTGTGCACTAGCTACCCATTATTGTCTGTGGTAGGCTTTCTGTATTATGTCTGGAAACCCACATTCATTTGTAAATGCTTGTTTTTAATGAAAACCCCATTTATTTATTTTTTTTAAATGAAGAATTATGGGGAATTTGAATGGCAGCCAGATGTATTAGTGAAAAAAGAATGCATATACTGCATGTACTGTTCAAATAAAATATGGTTTTCTAAAGAATTCATTGACATCAAATTGTTACAATAATTATTTGGACACCATTAGTAATAATACAATTAAGCATAGGCATATATATTTTCATAAGGGTGTTTAGTTTTTTCCATATGAAAATTAATCAATCAATAATTGACTTCTCCTTGTCTGATTTAAAGTACCCTCTGAATAAACTGCTGAGAGAACAATAGGTATTGTATTCAAACAATGGGACAGTTCATCTTCCAAAAGTTTAAATACCCTGACCAACACCAGCTTATACTCAGGAAAGGTTTCATGTGGTCCGCTATAAACTGGTCTCGGACTATCTGTAGTAAGACAAAATCTTCCTGAGAATCATGGAGGAGCATTATTTTTAGTTCCCACTGCAAAGAATTTCATATTACAAAGCAACCCATTTTTCTTTTTAAACTACCTTTCTGCATTCTTATGTTGGTCTCTGAAAACAGATTTGACTGTGAAATACATTAAACATGCAGGTTGGGGTGTACTATAAAAATCCATCAAATCTGGCAAGATAATTTATAAATACATATAAGTACTTTGTTTACAATAAACAAAATTATTTTACTATACTTGCATGAAAGCTACAATTTCATTGAATAAGGTTAGGGTAACAACCTACTCCATCACCCTGGCCCAAATAGTAATAGTGCCTCATCGAAAGCCTTATTTTGAAGCTTTTGGGTCTAGTAGCCACTTGACATGTAAGTAAAATGTTTTTGTCTTCACACAAGACTGAAATTTACTTGAAGGAAAAGACTTAAAATCACAAATCACACACTTTTTGAACTGAATAAATTACACATTTAATGTAAATATTGCACACCAAAATCAATGATAAAACATTTAGTATAATAAATTATTAACCAGTTGAGTAAAATACACGTGAAATAGGCCATATTATATGGATCTAGTGAACAAGCTCAAGAATGGGCCAATACAGAAAAAAACAGGACCAATACAGGTGTCACTTGAGGTAATTTTTATATAAATATTAATTTTAAAAACAAACATTTGTTTACATTACTTAAATTTAACATCATCAGATGGATTTAAGTTGCAAACCTGAAGTATTACCTTCCAGACAGCATTGGGTTAAAAGTGTACATACACTGTACTATGGCACTTTTAAGGAAGGATAAATATGAATTTTATCATCAACATATAGATACTGTTACAGCAGAATTTTCAAGGAAAAAATTAAATTTTGTACTGAGGGTTTTCCATAATGAACTTTTATCATGTCCAAGAGAAGCTGCATAAGATCAAGGTAACCATGCAAACACTATGTGTTCCAGTCTAATTAAAAATAGCCCATGCGTGTTTACTATTAACGTTGTTAACACGCATGGGCTAATTTTAATTAGACTGTACGTGTTCAAAAGACCAATCTAAGAATCTATATTTGTCAAAGATAAAATGGTACTTAAATTTACTCAACTGGAGATGTATTATGTCCTCTGGAAGCGGTATTGGGCCTAGGACAACTGTATTTGGCCTTGGCCTAATACAGCTATCATCAACCTAATAACGCTTCCTTTGGACATAATGCAGTTCAAATATAATAACATCTATTTAATAAAACTATAGTGAATAACATATAGATGGGAAGGCGATAGATAAGATTATTACCCTTAGAAAAAACATTGTCAACCTGACCTTGGCAACAATCTGATACATCAACATCCATCTATATGTTATTCTTTTAATATCATATTGTATGAAATTTAAAATATTGAATAATAAGGTTTCAATTTTTCTTATACAGGTAATTCAGAATCATATCACAAATCAAATCTACAGTGCATATCCTATTTTACAGCATTATAAATGCCAACCTATTTTATTATATTGCAGATAACAGAGGAAGCAAGTGACAATTTTAAGCTGTTACTTGCATGATCTGGTTCACTGGTTAACTACATGGTAATAAACATAAAACATTTTTAACATTAGTTATTTACTGTCATCAGATGAATATGAAGAAAACTAATAAATTTTTTAATCAATAATAGAATTAACTTTTTTTTAATTATGTTTTGCAAGCCTCGTCCATATGTATTTCTATTTTCTGTTTAATGTACAGTATAATAAAAAAAGAACACATTTCTAAAATGTCAGAGGAGTACATTTTAAACCCTCTAAAAGAACAGTCAAGTTTGGCCTGTCCTTAGTATATAATGGTTCTTAGGGTTACAATATTTTCTGTTACCTTCTTAAAATGTGTTATTAATATTGTTTTAAGTTGGAAATTTGCAATTTAAATGTTCTGATTAAAAATAAGTTCATTTTTAGGTAAAATATTGTGCCAATAAACAATTTCCTGCTTATATGACCTGCCTGTCCAATATTCACACTGAAAATTCATCATTAAATGTGTCTGTTATTGTCACATGTCAGTGAAATTTCTTCTTTGTTGCTGTAAATCTCTCCATATACTACAAAACAAAAAAGATATTTAAAAAAACATGTTCTCATTACTTCTTCTAAAATTATGTGCAAGTTCTTTTGACATTTTTTAGTTAGCACCAGACAATTCATAAATTTGGTGATGAATATATAAATCTTTACATTAGGAAGTTAAATGTCAAATTTCCTAAGAAAATAATTGTCAATTTCAATTCTTAGATTGGTCTTTTGAACACACAGTGTTTGCATGGTTAACTTAGAGATTATTATTTTAATTTACACTTGTGAAGATTGCCAGTTGCCCTTCCAAAGGTCGGGGATTTTCTATGGGCACAATGGTTTCCCCCACCAATTAAAACTTAATGCCAGGATATATAGCTGAAAAACTGCTGAAAGTGGCAAGAAACCCTTTTCAAACAAACAAACATCATTTACAATTGCAAAATAAATGGTTAACTTTACCTCATCATATCCCTCCAAACTGTTAAACTGTTTAACATCAAAAATGTTTCCCTCTATAGCTAGCAGTGCTATCTGTGAATGTTTAAGTATCTGTGGGGTAAATGCTGAAATCGCTAAACAATTTTCTTCTAATCGTAGCACTTTTAGACGAGGGCACTTGGAAACACTTTCTGGTAAAACTGATATCTACAACAACAAATAACCATTAAATTAGTACATGTTTTACAAGACTTTATTCTAGTACACTAGTGTGATTTAGGTTGTGGAATTCATTCTACAAATACTAGTACCACTGTAAATTGTAATCTTCTTTAATATAGATATGAAATGCATGCAATATGCATTGTGTATTTACAATGTATTGTGCAAGAAATATGTTGCACATGCTAACCAGATACTAGATGGAAGTTCTATATTTATGTATTTTGAATTGTATACAATAATCTTCCTAAACTCGTCATTTTCATACGAGTCAGAGCAAAGTTACCCTTGGCTTGTGTTTTAATGAATGACAGCTGAGCAGGTGGGAAGGTGGACATGACAATGTTCCTAGTTAGCACTCATGAACCTTGTGAGGTCGATAAAAAATGTATTGGCAGGAACTTAAAAAGCTATAATGGTTTTTTAACAATATCTTGTAATAAATATGATCTTTTTTTTTTGTTTAAATTCATGCACATTTTTACACCCATCAGATTTTATATAACCATCTGGTTCATTGCCTCCTTAATGTTTATCCCACAACTTGTTTCACCAAGATCTTGACTATTGCACAATGAGCAATAATTTAATTTTTTAACATTTACCATAACAATAACACAAATCTGCCATTTTTGTTTTGGAAAAACTTATGATTAACTGAACTGCATATGAAAAAGTCATTCTGTGAGTGGCCTATTCTAAAACAGAATTCCAATCAAAACAAAGTTATGGAACATTGGAAACAAAAAATCTATTTTTAATAAGGTAAACACTTCAATTTAATTATTTTTAGAAGTAGTTAGTCTGCCAACTTTTATTATGGGACATGTTTAGACAAATGACAATACATGTATTATAATAAACGTTAAATTACGCCAAATTTTATTGCCTTTATAATTTGATGCAAGTTTTGTGATTTGTCAGATTAACAGTCATTCACAGGTATGTCTAAGTTAAATTACAGTGGCCATCTTGTTATGAGCAGGGCAAGCTATCAGTTACCATAAAGAGTCATCTGTACAATTTATGGTCACACTTGTGCAGAGGAGAAATTTTTTAGGAGGTCAAAATATGCCTAGTTTGCATATCTGATTTTGTAAAGTAAACATTTTTAGAAAATCTAGGAATAAATTTTAAACTACTGCTATTCAGTATACCAGTTCAAATTTTAGCTGGATTTGGTTACAAATTTAAACAGAATCAGCCATTACAAGATTTTCTGTTTCTGTTTCTTGATTGGCCGCCTTCAACACATTGAAGATTCTATTCTTGAGTAAAAGGTACTATCTTGGTTGGCAGGCTTTCTGATGTACTTTAAATAAGGAACCATCCACTAAGGATCAGACTTACCAAGTTCAAATTTATCTAGTAGTTCACATAAAGTTTGAATTACCCTTTTGTTTGTTCTTTGATCCCTTAGCTGTCTTACTGACCTGATTTTGATTAAGGTTAATTTCTATGGCTTGACATAGTGACACACTCTCCGGAATTGTTGTAATTTTATTCCTGGATAGATCTAAGGCATCCAGTTGTTTAAGTTTACTGAGATCATTTGGAAAGACTGTCACATGATTACCAGATAAATTAATTGTTCTTAGGTGTGTTAAATTATTGATTGATCCAGGAATGGCAGCAATGTGATTGTTTTCTAAAGATAATGTCTCTAGCTTTTTTAAGTTTCCTATTTCTGCAGGAAGATTATCTGAAATATAAAAAAAAAGGTTTTGTTACATGTTCACATAAAGCACATCTCATGACATTCTATTATTGAAAGTACATAAGCAAAATATAACATTTAAATATACTTATATTGTGATAGTCAATAGTTCATCATATTTGTAGTTTATAAAGTTAAAACTGACAGTCTTCAGTCAAGATAAATAAACACCATATTGAAAATTATTTCCATACCATTGTGATTTACATGTATCATAATAAAAGTGCAGGAAGCAGATATTTACATGGGTTTTATGCCACTGTTAGATCATGGAGTCTAGTTTTTATTGGTGGATAAAGCCAGAGTACTCAGTAAAAATAGAAAAAATAAGAAAGAAATCTATTTAAATATCCACAGGAATGGTTCGATAGATAAATACATACCTTTTATAAAGTTGTATGACTTATTATTAAAGCATGTAAATACTAGTAAACCTTACCTAATTTGTTGTTATTAATAACCAAACTTTTCAGTAAACTAAAGGTTCCAATTCTTTGAGGTAATTTGTGTAATTTGTTTTCAGACAAGTCTAACGTTCGTAAATTGTTCGTCAGATTATATAAATCTTCTGGAAACTACAAAATACACATTAAATATGCAATGAAATATACAAATTGAACATTGGCATGATAATAAATAATAAAAGATAACACAGGTATCTTTTATTCGTGTTCATCATAACCTTTTGCCTAAAATGAAAATAAAAATGCCAAGAGTTTCATAACCAAAAGCTAACACCATATAAAGACAAGAAATTTAAAAGATCTATACTCAAATTCCAATGAAAACTACTGGTAGATTGATAATAGTTGTCCTTTGCTTTCTTTTTAAAAACTTGTTCAAATTCGAGAATTTATTATTATTTATGTTTGATTAATGTCCAGCTGCAATATTTCAATTATATTCTGGACAAGAACATGTCAACAAAGAAACAAATAAATCTACAGAAAAAGGGGTGGGACAATGAAAACAAAAAACTGGAAAAGAATAGAGTAATTGGTAGGGGCAGAGAATTTAGCTTCTAAAGCTGCTAACATGAGCCTACTCTTTGTGAAAATTACAAAAGGGGTCTATACATGAGAGGAGAATAGCATTCTCCAAACACATAACTTACTATAGTCCATGGCCAGCAGGTTTTCCATATTTTAACCTGAAAACCCCCTAAAGGCTTTCAAGCTACTTTTTGAAAAAAAATAAGGGCTTTTTTGGGCTAAATTCTCAAAAAATAAGAGAATTTTAGGAATTTCTAGGGGTTTTGAACCAAAAATAAGGGATAAAATGTGCAATTTTCTAATGATGTAAGACTACAAATTAGATTTACTCACCAATTTGGGCAGAGAACAAAAGTACAACAGTTAATAACCAATTCAGAAGACCATTTGGATGACCATCAAATAGTCTCCTGGGTGGCAAATGCATATTTGTGAAAGTATACTAAAGCTAGCTTCATTTAACTTTAATCTATTTTATGTTTATTTCTTGAAATTTTGAAAATTAAAAAAATTAGGATTTTAACGAAAAAGGTGGGGCTTTTTTAGGATTTTACAGCTTTAATTAGGAATTTTAGGGCTGTTTGTAAAAAATAAGGAAAATTAGGAAAATAAGGGCCTGCTTGAAAGCCTGCCCCTACCAGATAGAATCCCCCATCAGCCAGGGGACACACTGTCAGCTCTGTGAGTCAGCACTGAGAATAATTCCAATATAGGTCTAGGTGAAAATTAAGAGCAAGGTGTTTTGTAATTTATTCCCTATTTATAAATACTCTCAATATATTTTTTATATAAAAATAACATACGTAAAATCTATAAATCAGACACAAATATTAATAAGTAAATTATAAATATTGAACAATTGTTCTGGTTTATAAAGACTAAAACATGAATTATAAATATTTATAGATCCTTCATAAATACATGTATAAGTACATGTACATTGATTATTTATTCATTTATAAATATTAATAAATTGGAAACATTTTCTGCAACTTTTTGACACAAACATTTATTAAGGGGTGTATATTTTTTAAGAAAACCTCTGTGTACTTGATAAAAATGAAAAAAATATAAAGTGTAGTCCAGTGTTCAATTTCTAAATACATCTTGCATAGGTACAAGTAAATTTTCTAAACTGTTCCACTCTGATTACATATTTGCCATGTGAGATTAAATTGTTTAATTGAGGTAAAACACAATAAGAAATATGCTATTTTATAAAACAATAAAGGCAGGAAAATGTCTTCATACATATTTTTTTTTTCGAACCCATCACAAAACAACTAATATCTATTCCATGTGAATTTAATAATTTCATTAGGGGAAAATGACAGAAATGGGCAGGGAAAACTTCTGGATCCTTGGTAAGAACTTCTTTAATGAGGGTGACAATAAAAACATTGCAACTGCAATTTCTGTTGTTTATTTTCAAAATCTGTTATCTAAGTGAACAGAATTTTCTTTGTATATGTTCATCTTGGTAAATATACTTTGCATGCATACATGAAAATGTAGACACTACTAATGTCATTTAAATTAAAGTTTTTATGTCATGACTGATTTTTGGAATGGTCATTATTGTATTCAAATTGGATATGTGCAACACAATATTTATTTTATTCATTTAACCACATGTTCACGTAGATGACGAAGGCGGCGCACATTTATTTATATTTTCTGCAACACTTTACCCCATCAACTGCGTAAATGCTGATAACATATACGGAACCAAGTGTTGGGTATATAGAACCAAAAACACCCCATAGAACCATTCCAAAACTGAAGCAGACTGGACTGCAAAGACAAACCTTCGTTAACTTCCGCATGTAACTTCGACATGAATGTTTTTGTCAATGTGTTTAAATGTATTCTGCAAGTGCTAGCTATACTATAATTTTGCTATGCATAAAATATTATATTTTTTTTAAATCACAACAATAACAATAATGAAGAAATAAACAAAAACATGACAATAAAAACAGCAAAGTTAAAATACCCATCATTTTATCTAAAATCTGTATTATATATTATATGTTGTATAATCCTTAACCTCTCCCTTTGAACGCCTCTTAATCCCCATGTCTTAATTGGTTGTTGTTTTAGTCGAAATGACAATGTTGGAGAAACGTGAATAAACCTACTATTTTTAATTTCCTTTCTCTTCCAGTAAAGTAGTAAGATCAAAGAAGTATGGGCAATCAACTGTGGCATGTCTGCAAGTGCCTACTGGTACACTTTTAACACCTGCTGTGGCAATAATTAGTTCAAGCCATAATTTTTAAGTCTTGTTTGTTTACTACATTAATTGATTATGATTAATATGGTGAGCTTGCAATTTAAGGTACATTGACATAAAATAAAATTTGCCAGTTGAAATAAAAAATAGCAAATAGAGTCAATTACCAAGCATGGCTCAACATCTTATGCAAACTCTTGATAACCTTCTTCTTCTTTTTGAGGTATACAGTATACCATAAGCACTGATGATTACATATTGTCGCATGGGCGGACCACTAATTAAATATAGCTACATACATTTTAAAGAAAAATAATTGATCAAGACTACAAAATTTGTGAAAAAGAACCAAACAATTAAGAACATCAGCTTCAAGCTATTATCCGTTTCAAGTGTACAGCTCTCAACAGTTAGCTCCATTGCAGCTTCTTAACAACCAAATTGATCCTTAAAGTTGGGGTCATTTGAATGGAACTTTTAGGTAAAAGGTTATGACGAACCTACACTGATTTAAGCTTTATAATAACCGCGCCAATTACATATTACAAAATAATATATTTCTGTATTAAACCTCCTTTAATCCAAGCTTGCTTAGTTGACATGCGCCTGTTTTCTGTGCTGTTTCAATGTGTTGCTTGAATTCCGAATTTCCCATTTTGTTTTGAGTCAATGTCAAAAAAGAACTTAATTCTGAGACAGAATATATATCAAAAATTTCAGTATAAAAATCATTTAAATGCTCTAGACGGTAAATTTGATCGCAGTCGACCAAACGTTTACAATAACACATTATAGAATGAAATATTTACTGTCAATTTCAACATTGAATAAAAGAAAACAAAATTTTCGATTTAACTTATCTAGAAAATAAAACTTAATTTCGGACTATTTACGCGCTTTTAACGTAAAGAACAAGTTACATAGTACCAATTTTAGTAGTATCACATAGTTCACAAGTTTCCGATGCACAGGTCCCCCCTGTTTGTTGCTCTGAAAGGCCTTCGTTCTATTAATTTTCAACAGAAAAATATGTTCCACAAAAATGCATAGTTTCTAACGGTATCGTAACGACTCACCCACTCTTGAGTCGCCCCATATTAATAACGAGTCGCCCCACTCAATAACGACTCGCCCCACATATGTAAAATATAATATATAAGTTTATAAATTTAAAATATTTTAAAATATATTTAATTAAATTTATTGTATAAATTTATAAATTTGCATACATTTGAGTGCTAGGTGTTTTAATTGGCTATGGATCTCTTGAGATTAAAGTGAACTCTTGTTCACTTCGTTAATTAATTGTGATATATGTAATTGAATGTTTGCTTGTTTACAACCGTGATTAACTTTGATGGGATTAACAGTTTTAAAGAATGAAAAGTTAACCGATGTAGTTAATATTATAATGAAGTAATTGTCTTTAATGTCAAAATTGTCTGAGATTGGCAAATGCTACAGATACTGGGTTTTGAACAAGATTATCGTAGCATGTACCTTCACTTTCATAACGGTGTAAAACCTAATATTTATTACGAGAATGTTACCATAATAAAGTTTTTAACAATTACAAAAACGTAGTTGTGTAGAAGTCTTGTATGAGAGGGCGGACAGGGTAGTGGGAGACAGGGAGAGAGGGGGAGGGAGAAAGGAGCAACAGTTAGAGGGAGAAAGGAGAAAGAGTGAGGAAGAAAGGAAAAAAATTAAAAAGAGGGAGGCAGTACTAGTACAAATATATTCTTTAATTCGTACCTGAAAATCATCTTATAAGTGCCAATTCATTGATTTAATTGAAAAAAAAAGACTAAAATTATTGACATAAAACTCCAGTAAAGAGATCAATTGCATCCAAATGATCAGAACTTTTTATTGCTAGTATGCAGTAAGGTTTTTTTCCTGAAGCGTATGTCTGTCCCCTTTACATATTAACTACAATCGTTGTTTTTATGGTCTCTTGTTAACTGTCTCTGTGTAGTTTTAATAAGCAAGCACGTTAGAAATTTTTTAACAATACGACCACCTAGTATTTTTAAACTTTTAGAAAACTGTTTTCAGTAGTATTTAAGATGAACCAGTATTCTACACTTAAATTTACAGGCAGCATTTAATAGTTTTACATTTAGAGTACAATATCGATTAATTAAAACACAGAGCAGTACAATATACGCAAATTTTAAAATTTTAAAATTTATACTATCAATGTATTTATTTATATTATAAAGTATTAAATATATAAATTTATATTATAAATTTAATATTTTACAATATGTGGGGCGACTCTTTATTAATATGGGGCGAGTCGTTATATATTCTTTCTAACAATGTGGCGCTCCACAAGCACTTGTCTCATAAATTATTTTTTTCCTTTAAAAGGGCTCATACCTTTGTTATTGTTAACAAGTATTGTACATGGAATTTTGTTTGATATTTAGGTTATAACCATTTATTGTAAATGTGTTGATCTAATCTAAACCTATATACAAAATAGGCATGTTGCCATTATTGGTAAACAATGAATTATGTGACAACTGCCTGTGGCTGCTCATTATAGAATAGAATATGTTTATAAGACAATGATTAGCCCATAAAGGCAAAATGATGATGCATAACTGCATTTTGATTTAAACAAAGAGACATGTATATAATTGCAAATAAATTAAACCAAGGAAGAAAAACAATAATAATACAAATGTCATCAAGATAATTTGTTTTGCTGGAGAGCTCAATGCTCATACAACAACATTATATTATTAATTTTGAATTTACAATTTTTTTGTCATCTTAAAGTATATTTAGAAACAAACAATGCATGCTGAATTTATATTACAATTTGTGACAAGATCCACCTTGCCTCAAAATCTAAATCAGTTATACTAGTAGTACCTTGTACATCAAGATGTTGTACTGCTTGATCCACAGACGTCATCAGACTGCTAACTGTCCTCAGGGTAATGAGTCTGCAGTGATCACTGCCCGTCTGCAGATGGCTTCCAGCTTTTTTCTGATCTTCTCCACCATAGCCAACAAGATGAGTAATCAGTTCGGTAAAAAAGACAAAAATTATATATGGTCACTGATATGGAAAAGGGAAGTAGGGCTGATGCATAAGGGCTTGTTGAATAATATTATTTAGAATAATTGAGATTACACTATTTCATTCTATGAGAAAACATACTAGGGAAAATGCAACTGGAGTTGTTGAAGGAGTTCTAGATTTAAGGTATAAAATATTCATGTATTATTATTCATATTTGAATCAATGATAATTAGATTTCAATCAACAGTGGTCCACATTTTCCTGTTCCATATTTTGTGGAAACATGTTCGGTTAGAAATTAATGGAATGAAGACCAGATTATAATTTCAGGCCTTTTAAAGGTTTCTTACAAGTCCACAAATACCTGTGTCTTAGTTGTGGCCATTGGAATTGAATTTAAATTTATGAAAACTCAATTAATTTGAATTGTGAATACTATATATAATTTTCTGACTTATTGTAGTATTTCTATGTTAAGGGCAGTATTTATAATTATTATTATACAGACAGATGTTTAACAATTGAAACAGGCATACAATATATCCAGCTGATTTATGAAGCATCAGATAGGCAATGACTCTTGTGTTACTTAATTGTAAATTTATTTTAATTTTATTATAGCGGACCACATAAGACCTTTCCTGAGTATAGGAAGTTATTTGAGCGGCAGAAGTGTGTAGAGAAGAGGAAGAAGGGAAAAAGGTACCCTGTGTCCACCCCTTCAATACTATCCAAGTTTTTTAGCTAACCCTTAACAGTATTTGGACTATTTCAAGTACATGTATTTTATACCATGGTCTCATAATCATTATAGTGCCATAGTAGACAGTCAGCGTTATTGCATATCAAATTATTTCATTTGAGTTATAGTAATCTTGGGTTGCTGCTTTTACTGACCAGGATCTATTTGGTATCTATCAAGTTGTCCTGATCAGCCAGGAATTCTCAGAATTATCAAAAATAAACTTGCAAAAGGGAATCCTGTCTTAAAAAGAACAATAAAGGTCTAATTTACATATTCACTTCTGTAGTTTAATTCAAAATACAAGATTATAAATTATTGTGAATAAAATTTAAACAACTGTTCTGAAACTACCAAGCCAATTCAAACCAAATTTGGCATAGATGGTTCTTGAGTGGTCCTCTACTCAAAGCAGAGCAGATAATCACAACCTTAATCTGAGATGGCCCCGGTAATAATAGCAGTTTTGTCCATATGCCATCAATGCTTCATTTGTCTGTGAAACAAGTCTAAATTTGAACTTTAGGCATATGAAAAGGCATAGGTTAAATACTATATGCTGCTTTATCTTGACAAAAGCTTCTAAACTGAAAACATATTTGCGGGGAAACCTTATACTCAATATTAAAGATAAATGGGCAATGTTGGATTATTTAAAAAAAAGTTAAAATTACATCAAATTTAGACCTTAAACATTCTTAGTATTTTCCTTTAGACCATGATTTAATTAAACAAGTATTTAATTTAAATTATGTAGTAGAGAAGCAAAACAGAAGAAAAGTGATTATGGCATCGAATACATCCCGTGTGATACTGTTGACTGGGGTACCAGGTAAATAATTTTGAATAGGTATCTTGTTGAGGAGTTATGGTCCCTGAAAATGCCCCCAAATTTGAGAATTTCTCAGGCAAGTCCTCTTGTAAAAATATTTCAGAATTAAACAGAATCTGTACTTCTCACACATTTTTCAATTAAAATATTTGTTGGAGGTATGGCAAATGAAACCCCGAAATGAAATTAAATTGTTAGTACTCTAATAACCCATTTTTGTCATAAATATCAATACAATTTATTGTCTACTAATTGAAGGTCATAATGTATTTCTTACATTTGCACTTTTGTCACCCAGAGTTCTAATTTTTGGTTTTGTCACCAGCGTCTGTTGTAGAAATAAACCTGTTTTCATTGCCAAATTTATGCCATACATTTATTCAAATGGATAAAACAACATCGCTAAGTTTTGTGATTTAATGTTAGTTCTATTGCTCCTTTTTCGTACTCATAACAATATTGTTTTTTATACCTTACAAGAAAGTATTGGCTGTGGTGATAACAATACTGAATAATCATGGCCATTCATCATCAACACTGCTGTAAAAGTTAATAGAACTAGATAGAAGGTTCATTTGTTATATACCACTTTTAAGATCCCATTTTATTTTCCAGTCAAATAAGAATTATTTCAATAAATTTCAAGAAAAGAAATCTGTTATCCATGTTTATTTTTGTTGTAAATTTACTCTTGAATAACCATGCACAGAAATGTATATTAAGACCAATAAATTTGCTTTTATATTTTTACTATTTCAGGAATTGGTAAAACAACATTAATAAAGAAAGTTTGTGACATATTGAAGTCACAGTCTGTTAATATACAGGGATTTTATACACAGGAATCAAGAGAGAGAGGACAAAGGACAGGTTTTAGCGTCATTACTCTTGATGGAGAAACAGCACCTTTGGCAACAGTTCAAACGGAGTAAGTAATCCTACACAATGGTTACATATTTAATTTACCGATTTTTTTTAAGTTACTGGTATTTATTTGGTGAATATCAGTTAATTTATTATTCGGAATATAAAATACTTATATTTTATTATTATTAAAGTATTATTAAAGTTCAATGAAATACTAGTTATTCATTGCCGAATCTGCAAACATAAAAAAAGGTTAAATAAAGTTTAATGATGATATATACAAAAGTCTGCTAGTTTATTTTGTTACTGAAGTCCTTAAGGGGTTGTCCACAATTGTAAACCATTTTCACAAGTGTGCAAAAAGTACTTTTTGAGACCCCCACCCCCATCATAAAGTGTACATCAACCATTAAACATATAAAAACCAAACTCCATGGAAACAAAAAATTTCTGAAGATAAAAAAAAGTGTACACAAAAATGTCGAAATTTTTAACCCCCTCCCTCAAGTGTGCACTTTGCACACTTATGAAAATGGTTGGCAATTGTGGATGACCCCTAAATGACATAAAATTAAATTTTCTTTATTTTGAAGTTCCTCTTTTGTATTATTAAAAAACCCTTCTTGTTCAGTGTGAACTGTTGGTGTCCATCTTTAATTATTTTTACATGTTCACATGAATGTCAACAGGGTTCATGGTATCTTATTTATTTGTGTATTTAATACAAGATATCGACCATTATTTAAAATATTTTAATATTGGACCCTGTTGACTTGATTCTGTTAGACAATTATCCAAAGATTGTAAATCCATGATAGATGCTTATGCAGGAACAATATAACATCTAATGTTTTTGTAACCACAATTGATCAAGTCTGGTAACAGATAACTTAAGAGATTACAGGCTCTAAATCTACCTCTTTTTACAAATGTTAATAAATCAGATAGAGAATTGGACCATTAAATATGATAAATAAATAAATTTTCTGAAAGTCCATTTTAAATAATCCAGAAACTAGTAGAATTGGCTCAATAAAATTCTTCACAGATATGTTTTGAATTATTTTTCATATTTTTAAATAAACTATTTTTCAGTTTAATTTTGAGGGTTATATATTTTCTGTTTTATAGTAGAGAAATTATGGGAAAAAATTGTTTAAAATTTATTTCCAAGTGATGTACCTAGAGGTAGACAGTATACAGTTGGCAAATACAATGTTTGTTTGCAGTCATTTGAAAACACAGCTTTACCTACTCTCCAGATTAAGGTATATCAGTAATTTGTAGACTAACTGTTGTCTGTTTTGTTCTTTCTAATATCATTTAATACCTTTTTGACAAAAGAGAGGCTGTAGGAAGACCTAACAGTTACACTATTTCAGCTTATGTTTACATTTTTTCAGTTATTATCTGTTAAAGCATCTTCACTAGCTAAGGGTTACAATCAGGTCCCCCTCTCGAAGATGCTGTTTATTAAAGACATTACCGGTAATTTTTTATTGAGCCTGCCACATACAGCATAAAAATTATGAAAGCACAATTGTCATATCATATTCTATTATATATTTAAAGTAATTTTCATATACAACCACATAGAAATATAAATTAAATTTATTGATTTCTATTTAAGGCCCCACAAGAGGCATATACAGAAGGTAGAAAACACATAAATATAAGAAAAATAATTTAATGTAATACAAAGCAAAACATTTTATTAAATTTCGATGGCTTACTGATTAAGGTAGTTAGTCTACTATTAATCATATGCCAGCTGCCACATCAACATTGAGGGTGCAGGTTCAAGTCTCACTGGGTGCAGGATGTATTTGACTCCATTCTTATTACCTGGATTGCCAGTTTTCCTACTCAAGTTCAGGGGTTTTCCTCCCCCAATACAAATTAGATGTCATGAAAAATGAAAAATGGCTGAATTAAGCTGAAGCAATTGCTGAAGGTGGCATTAAACCATAAACAAATAAACAAAGAAAACAAAACATATTTCTGTTATATAAAAAGAGAATTTACTTATATATTAAACAGGGTACAGATAACAGGGTACTTGTCATAGATGAGATAGGAAAAATGGAGATGTTCAGTCAGAGTTTTATCAGAGCTGTCAGACAAGCAGTAGATAATAAAACTTTAACAATTATAGCCACGATTCCTGTACCTAAAGGCAAACCTTTACCATTAGTAGAGGAAATTCGTTCCAGACAAGATGTTGAAATATTCACTGTAAGTGTTGTTATAAGATGTGCATCCTCACTTTGTTTGTTGACTTTTAAGAGGATTTTAGGCTATCTATTTAGACTAAAGTTGGTTCCCCGAAATTTAAAATTATTAACTTACCAATTTATTGTACTATTTATAGCATGAGCACAAACTGAAGGAAAGGTAAACTCTATATGATTGTGGCATTTTTGATTTCTATCTAATTTATACAAGTAAATGACAGGTATTTCACTCACTCGGCTGTAGACAATACAGACTTGATCATTGTAAAAAAAATTACATCCTGTTAAGCTCAAATATGCCAAAGGTTCCATGGGAACTACTGGCACCATTTAAAATCCTTTATCCTCACTTTTTACATCAACAAGGATAAAAGTCCATGTTATTATTTCTAAATTTGCTTTAACATAATAATTTCTTGACTTTTATGTATTTTTCTCTAATTTTGACGTAATATTTCAACCGCTTGACCGGTGTGGAAAAAATATTTCTCGTCACTAGTGAATTTGTTGTTCTCAGCATTTGATTGGTTAAAAATAATAATGTCACAATAAGAACTCATGACGTCATAAAAAAAAACACCTTCAATTTACCGCGTATTCACGTCATGAACGTAAAATTGGGGTTGGGAGAATTTGTACTTCGTTTCGCAAATTTACTACTTTTAAAATTAGAGAAACAGAATCTTACATTAGTACTCTTGAATTATCGGATTTCTCCAATCTCGATAGTTAAATTATGGAAATTTAAGTCCTCGCCAAGGCTCGGACTTAAAAATTCCATAATTTAACTATCTCGATTGGAGAAATCCGATAATCCACCCGTACCAATGTAAGATCCTATATGTATTTAATTGTTAGTCTCATTGTTGTGTGATTCACCCCTGCCACTTAATGTTTTATGTGACTGTTACAAACCAGTATTTTATGCTTTCTTTTTTTTTCCATTTGTTGTTAATAAATTTTTGGCGATTTGCTTTTCTGTCATGTAGCGATTAATTGAATTACAAGGTTTATGTTTCATTATCTCCTCCTTGTATATTACATATAAATATGCCAATTGACATGTATTATGTTATATACAAACTTTATGTTTTACTGCATGGCAAGGTAAAAGGCACACACATATTATTCTAAGTACATTTCTTATTTAAGCAAGTCATTGCCCCCATTACATGATAAAAACACACTTCAATTACAGTAAAAACATCTATGCATTAGAAGACAGTTCCAAATAAAATATTTACACAAAATAATGAAAACAAAAATGCATTTATTAAACAGTAAAAATTAAAACATTGCAAGTTTTACAGAAGTATTTGGTACGCTTCCTCACTGACAACATAAAAACTCCAAATTTTTTCTATTTCAGATAAATAAAGAAAATAGAGACAGAATTTTGGATGACATTGTATCTGCTGTTAAATTATCATTGAAAAATAGTTTAGTCTAAAAGAGTTATTTTCTATATATTATGTCTAAAAAGACTATTGTTCTTTTTCTGTTAGTTTTTACTAAACACTGTTAATGTTAGCATAAGGATCAATCTAGCAATTTCGTCTGGTGTTGTGGTCAGAGTCATAGAAGGTTAGTAAGTAAAAGTCAGCATTTGGCAGATGTTGTTTGAGTGACAAATGAAAACTGCTAACCGTGTATGGTCGAGCTTATGCTTCATTTGTAGATCCAAAAAGGTGCAAATTGAAATAAACAATTATTTTCCACATTTATCAGTGTTTTGAAATGTGGTGGGTTTTTTTTATTTTAAAAGGACATTTTTCTGTAGTAAATTTTGACCTAACTTAGAATGGAAGTGTAAGATAGGGGCAGACAATTGTTGTCAGTTAGTAACCCTATGGTAAATGAAATAAGCTTCAGTAATGTACCTCCTTTCAGGTTTGTTGTTGTTGTTTCTTTTTCTCTGCAGAGAACTGAAATCGTCCAAGAAGCAGCATTATTGTAGCTAAAGTGGAGTAAACATGATAACTTATTCCATCACAATATACTTATTTACATGTTGCAAGGCCCTGTGTGAGGGCTTCCATCTCAAGTAACTACAACAACACCATCATAAACTAGGCATTAAAGTGTTATTTTGATCCATCCTTACATGCCTCCATTCAATACCCTTCCTCCAATTTTTTTAAATCTTGACGTACATTATTACACTGGTTTTATGATTTTATTACTGATGTAGTTGATTGTTTGTTTGTTTAAATTGTGTTTATGCCACTTTCAGCTCTATCGTGGTGTCCAGTTTTTATTGGAGGAGGAAGCTGTAGAAAACCCCAACATTTGGTAGGAAAACTGGCAATCCTTATAGGGAAACTTCGCGAAAAAATGAAAATTGGATATGTTATTCTTCCTCTAAAAAGAAACAAATTTGCCTCTTGATGTTTTATTATATTTACAGTGGTTAAGTTTCTGCATGGAATTTACCGTGTAATATTGGAGTCAGGCACACCCTGTCTGAAGTGATACTTGAACCTTCAACATCAGTTTTGAAAGACCACATAATCAACTTAACTAACTGAACCACTCTGCCACCTAGGCTTCTCAATGTAGTTGAGACAAAATGCTTTAAAATTAAAAAAAAACAGTATTTCTTTGTCTTTTACTGAACTACATACTGCATCTTAGCAAGGGCAATCATGTAACTGTATAACTTTTTACAGATGGAAAGTCAAAACCAAGGGACTTTATATACCCCTGCATTTTATGTTTATTCACTATATCTGTCTGATATTTATAATATAAATCTTCTATATAAATTTAATGATAAATCTGACAAGAAATGTAGACAATACAATATTCCATATAATTTATATTTTCAAGGGGAATAACTCCAATAAAAATTATAATTTTGTGCTGATTTTTTTTCTGAGGTTTTTATTTAAATTTTACAAAAAGCTGATAAGAAATGTAAATGTGAGAGCACTTTGACATTTTTTTTTAATTTACATTTTCAATGGGCATAAGTCTTAAAAAAATGATGATCAGTGTTGATATAACCATTTGATTTAAAATTCTGACAAAAAGTATGAGAGCACTTGATGGACACATGTCAATTCCATTTTGCTGCAAACACCATAACTGGTGATTTTAATAACTCCCACCAAACCCCACAATCCACATGATTATAGGATTTCAAAAAGATGAATATGCTCCACAAATCCACAGCTTCAGGCATAAGTTCTTCTTATACCATATTGAAAACAAGGTTTTTGTTATTTTTGATAATTATTTTAGTAAATGGGTTACGTTCATTACTTTTTCATTTATAATTCACTCTGAACTATAGAACTTGTTTGTTACAGTTAATCAATTCACACCATTCATTTACCAAAAATACTGCACACGAAATGTACAATTATACGGGTATAACTTTAAAGAATTCAAAATAAAATAAAATGTATTGTGGAAGTAAATATTATAGGACAAAATGCATGATAAACATAATAAGTTAGTGTATTGACTAGGCCGAATTTTACTGCCGTTATAATCCGAAGTTAGTTTTGTGATTTGTCGCCACAAAAAGGAGGGTACGATTATTCGTTCTAGTATTGACTTGACATAACTCGACCATTGACGTAGTTACTCGATTGATGCAGTCAGAGACCTATAATTATATGAAAATATATGTATCTGAGGCAGTGAGAAAAAAAATTGTTTCACTTTGTATCGTTTAGTACTTTAAAACCAATATGATCCATATCAATACTATGTCAATTCGCCTCCGTCAAAAAAAAGCACCCACGTTTACCTATATCGCATCCCGGTATAAAATTGCCCGATTCAAATCTTAATAATAAATTATGTTAATGATTCCTACAATATAATATTGGTTTCTCCGGGTACTCTAGCTTCCTCTCCCCCCCCCCCCCCCCAAAAAAAAAAACAAAACTGGACGCCATGATATAGCTAAAAAAATTGCTGAAAATGACATCAAACACCAGACAGACAAACAAAAAAACCTAATGCTGTTTAATATATATTATAAATATTGTGCCCTTTCGTTTTACTTGTCGGATGGGTTTATCGGAATTTATTTACAGTGTACACTGCATTGAAACCTCTCTAAACCGGACCCTCAGAAAAATCCCTCCAAATCGGCCGTTAAAAAAAGTCCCGGCCATTACCCATTAAAGTTAATGTAAGTTATCTTTTCACAAAACCGGTCACCTCAACATACCGGCCACCGACCACTTTTCTAAAGTTTTGCTTTAATTGTATTTTTTTTATTATACCCCCGCTCGACAGAGTCGTGGGTATATAGTGGTCCTCATGTCCTTCCGTCCGTCCGTCCACATTTGGTTTCCGGATGATAATTCAAAAAGTTACATCCCCGATTTGAATGAAACTTTAAGATATTGTTATATACATGCATCAGGTTGGTAAGAAGCCTATTGATTTTGGGGGAAATCTGTCAAATTTCAAGGTCGCAGTCCACGAAAAACGTTAGAAATTTTTACAAAAGCGGGGGTATCATTGATCGCTAGATCGACTTTGTCTAGTTTTTTAATCCGAAATATTAAACTATCATTATTAATGATTTAGTTCTTTGCTGAACTGAATAACTGCAGTGAAATACAACAAAGACGTCCTG
Organism: Limnoperna fortunei; assembly: GCA_944474755.1. Classification (NCBI taxonomy): domain Eukaryota; kingdom Metazoa; phylum Mollusca; class Bivalvia; order Mytilida; family Modiolidae; genus Limnoperna; species Limnoperna fortunei. Next base: position 19,861,765 of record OX104113.1, on the reverse strand, counting down.
TCATTATTCATTTTAACATTAGTAAATATTCAAGGCACAAGCGCTTTACACCATAACGCGATTTTAGTCATATGGGGATTTTTCTAATGCTAAAGGTGGTGCAATTTTACATGACGATTTTTCTGTGTGGCGATTCAAAAACTTAAAATTATTTTTGTTATGACTGAAAGTTTCTTTAGATTAAAATTGTCTTCATTATTGCTCACCCGAACCGAGGAATCGTGTGAATACAGCTTCATCAAAGATACCATGGTAAATAGAATTTACTACGCCAGACGCGCGTTTCGTCTAATCAGGAGTCATCCGTGACGCTTAAATTTCACATTTCTATCTTTTTGAGAACTACTAAACGGAATAATACCAAAGTTGGCACAGGTGTAGTCTTTGGGCCAATTCACGAAAACAAAATAGTCACAAACTTTTAAAGTTTCTGAAGTCTTGGGAGCTAGGGCCTCGGTGGCCAAAAGGTCAAGGTAGTTCGTCTATTATTGATCACGTGGTCTGTCAACACTGAGATTGCGGGTTCGATTCTCACTCCAATCTTAATTGACAAGGATTGCCAGTTTTCTACCGCAGGTCGGGGGTTTGCTCCGGGTACTCCGGCTTCCTCCCCCAATAAAAACTGGACGCCATGATATAGCTGAAAAATTGCTGAGTGGCTTTAAATACCATCAAACAAACAAATAAAACAATCTTGGGAGCTTAAGGGGACTGTGACACTAGACCCCTACCAGTGCACTGCCTTAGACGTGCATAATTGCGTTCGCTGTCCTTAATATCTAGCTACGCCGCTGTCATCCCTATTTCGCTGTGCTATAATTTTTTTCCTAATTTTCCAGACTTGGAAACTTATTCATTTTTCAGAATATTTGCAGAAGACGGCACCTATTTTGTGTTTTATCAACTGCTCCTAGTTTTCAACTCAGATATCTGAAACTTCACAGAACGATTGTGCATGTATTGAAGTTGTGCACTTGCTATTTTTGAATTGTTTGAGGATTTTTTTCCTAATTTTCCAGACTTTGAAACTTCGTCATTTTTTTAGAACATTTGCAGAAGACGGTACCTATTTTGTGTTTTATCAACTGCTCCTAGTTTTTAACTCAGATATCTGAACCTTCACAGAAAGATTGCGCATGTTGTGAAGTTGTGCACATGCTATTTTTTTAATTGTTTGAGGATTTTTTTCCCCTAATTTTCCAGACTTTGGAACTTAGTCATTTTTAGAACATTTGCAGAAGACGGTACCTATTTGTGTAATCAACTCATAATTTTTTTACACAAACCCATAACCTAATTCCAACAAATTGTAAACCATTCCCTAGTTATTGAGGCACTTACTTCGCAACCCTACCATTTCAGACTTTTTGCGATTTGTAAATACTTTTAATTTTAACGCACACTACTGTCAGAAGGAAGATAAGACATTCGCCCCGACCTATCGGTCGTGTCTTGTCACAAAACACTACAATATGAGTAAAACCTATGTGGTATTGAAACATAGACGTTTTAATCCATTTGAGAGATTATTTTTACAAATAAATACAGTTATCTGCATGTTTTAGTTTGGTATAAAGAAGTCCTTGGTTTTAACATTTTTAGAAACCAACTGAAAATTGCCAATACAAAATCAAACTTAAACTCATTCACCATTTTCGAGTTTAAATCGCCCTCCATAAATGCAATAAAAGCAATTCTATATTTTCCTTAACGCTTTTTTCCTTTTAACATGATTAATTTTATAAGCCGTCAAATCAGGTCTTCACAAGTAACTCTATCTACCCCAATAGTGCTGTTAATCGGAACAACCTACTTTTAATTTCTTAAATGATTGACTTCTTCACGTCTACGATTCTCAACGTAAACTATGCACTTTGGTTCAACCTGATTCTTTAGTAAAAGTATTACTTTTTTATGCAGTGACGAGTCTTACTTTGCGAATGACCACTCTCGTTCTAACCAAGAGAACTCGAAAATAAGTAGTTCTAAAATGCTGGACATTTGGAATGATAGCATATTTCTTGTGTTAAGTGGTAGGATTTTTCAGATAGGTGAAATTAGAATGGGTAATAATTGTGCGCCCTTTCGCGTGCAGGTCATACTCAAGAGAAAAAAGATAAAGGAATGCTCCATCTTAATTTTCAGACTCCGCTGTACAGATGATATCCTTACCTTTAATAGTTCACAATTTTGTGTTCTAGGTCATCTATCGATCGAATGATCTTGAAATAAAGGATATAAAGACATTTTATTTTTTTGGCTGGACAAGGGTTATAATAAAAAAAATAGGAAAGAAAACCGACCGAACAACATAGCCAACAGTTACAAATCCGGCCAGACAAACGTACACAATGCAATACAAAACCAAAAAACACAAAACAGAAAGAGAGTAAACCGAACCCAATAAAAACCAAGAGTACACTCAGGTGCTCCTGACGAGTAAGCAGTGCCTGCCTCTAATTAGACAACGTCGAGTTATTATAGTCATATGTAGGAAAATGTAAAATCCAGGAATAGGAAACACGATACCTTTATGACTCAGCGAAAATGTTCAATCTTGAGAGATTGATTTCCCATAACGATCAATCAAGTAATGGTGACGAACAAAGAACTTCTGGAAAGATAACATCAACCTAGGTTCAACAAACCCTTGTTTGAGTAGTTAAGTAGTCAACAGTAGTGATAAGTTGTGAAATGTACTCGCCATGCGCTGGAGCTGCTGGAATGTTGCTGTCGATGAACAGGAAGTTGACAATTGGATAGATGAAGTCGTCACGTCTGTAGTAGAGTCTAGTTTGTAGTTTACCTGGGTCTATTTCTTGAAGTAGGTTCAAGTAAGAGGCTGACCTTAGTGTATTGGTGGTGTCTTTATTTTCAAGCTCGCGAGGGTTAAATTTACTGCAATTAGTCAACAAATTTAGCATTGTTGAGGGACAAAACACCATCAATATAGCGGAATGTGAAATTAAAGGTCTGGCCCAGTGTCGTTTCTTTCTTCTACAGTAGGACTTCTACGAACTCGGCCTAATAAGTACAAAAAACAGGTCAGTGAGGAGAGGAGCACAATTAATACTCATTGGAATACCAATAGTCTGTTCAGAAACATGTCCTTCAACAGAAAATCTAACATATGACAGATTTGGTCTTCAGTATATTTAGTATTTGATTTAGAGTCATTGATGAAGAAGTAAGTTCTGTCATGGTTAATTACCAGGTATTTATATCGTCTCTCCGTTTTTCTTCAAACGCCGCGTTTAATGAGATCTTTAAGCATGGTTTTAAGCTGCATATGAGGGATGGTCGTGTAGAGTGTCGTAAAATCAAATATTTTAATGTTACATTGGGAAAGAGATCCAGACCTCCAGATGACTATTACATCTTTTGAATTTTTAATACCCACATTTCATTTATGCCACTACAGGAGTAGAAAGTGTTGCACTGTATTTTTAAAGTAGTTTTCATTCTTGTTAAAATAGTGGTCAATAGTTGCTGTAATGTTTTGGTGGTACACTTAGACGATCCCGTGCTATGAAACGCCGTTTGTATTGATTTGTGTGAAGTTTTGGTATTCAATACAAGAAGGGGAGATCACAATCTTCGACTTTGATTTTGATACCAAAGGATGCCAACGCCGATTTGGGATTTTAAAAAATTCCCCTTTTTTGAAAGCGCAGTGAATGTGTAAGCAGGATTGCCAAGTGATAGCCTAACTCACTCATCTACTTAAATTGACTCTACTTAAACTAAACGTGTATTGCTGTCAAATTAACTCGTGACAATCTGTCATAAACATGTTCGCATTAACACTAAACACTAACTTAAGTCATTTTAAATAATTCAGAATACTGAAGCTATGTTGAACATATGATGAATCAAACTTGTGCTCCTTGTTATGTCCTTTTCTATAAACAGTGATATGAGCAAATAACCTATTTTTGACGGATTAGAAGTTTGAAACCTAATCAGAAAACTAGCATCGAAAACATATTAAAACAAACACACATGACACAGTAGCAGCTGTTTATTGACATGTAATTAATTGATTGATTAGTAAATGACACGCCTCCTTATCTGTTGTGGTCAGTTTGGTCAGATATGAATATTCATTTAATGCTTATCTTTTAAAATGCACGTGTAGTCTGGGGAAAGGAGAGAATTTTGATGATGACTGCTTTTGTTTTTATGTAGAATTTAGATACAGATTTAGTTAATTTAATTTGCCTTAATTCGTCTTGTTTAATTAGATCAGCAGTAAACGGATCTGAAATGGTGGAGAACCCGGGCAATTGCAATTATAACAGGTAACATGGTTTGGTTGCCTAAAAACGGGTCTTGTGTTAAATGCAGGTTGGTTTACAGTATGACGTTGAGCCAAGGCGAGGTCTGAAACTGTTTGTGTAAGATTTTCTACTTGTTGTGAAAGCGTGTCGAGTGTTGGTGATTTCACAGCCGGTAACGTAGTTGTTGATAATGTGTCTTGCTGGCGATATCCGCACGATTCGGCCATCCTTGCAGACATAAATGCCGCGGAAAGGTTTGTTGGATGTCCAGCACGAACAAAGAATGCCATCTTCTCGGGAAGCCCATCGATAAATTTAGAAATAATTTCGTGTTCCGGTTTTTGTAGCAAAGTACCCTGTTCAGTGTAATATGTCTATGTAATCCTCCAATGATTGGCCAGGAGTAAACGAAAGTGAATTAAAATGTTTGCCCTCCATTATAGCCATGTAAAAATGATTTTTAAAATTGAGATACTTCTCTTGAAATAAAATTTCAATGGACGCCCATCTATTTTTAGAGCGATCGCTTACGGTGTTAAACCAGGTCAACGCAGGACCTTTTAAATGAAGGTGAAATGCAGCTATCTTTTTGCCGTCACAATCAGTTAAATCATGTAACAAAGCATATATAGGAATTAAATTCGGCAAGAAATTTCTGTGCATTGTCAGTAGAATAACCAGAAAATGTAGAACAATTCGCTAATTTTTCCATTTTTCGAGTTGAAGAAAATTCTGTATTACATGTATTAGTTATTGTTGAATTTCTATGTGGTGTCGATCGATGTAAATAATCAGAATTCCGTAATTCGTGCAATGCCAAAAAAGAATCTAATGTTATTGTCATCAAATTGGTACAAATAAGTTGATTCAGCAGAATGTGGTGCGACATTCATCATCAAATTTTATGTAGCGTGCCAATTCACACATAAAAATTGTCACGGACTGAAACTTTTTGTAGCGCAACAATTTGCACATACAACTTAACACAACATAAATTTTAAAATACCTCTGGTCCGGCATGAATTTCTTTTCAGGAACAATTCCTTTTAAATCACTTTGAGTTTATTAAAACGTTCATTTTTGTCCAAAAATGTACAAGTATTAAAACACAGATCAATTATGAAGTAAAGAAAAAATCACAAAGCAGCGAGAGCTAAAATATATTTTGTCAATGTATTTTAGATCCACATCTACAGATTCACTTTTAAAAACATTATATAACTAAATTCGGTGTTTACAGAAGGTACAGCTACTAGTTCTGTGGTTTTCGTTTCTTTTATCAGAAGTTTTATTTCCCTAGACCATCGTAAATCTATCGACAATTTTATGAACGTGATGCTCTGTGCAAACCCATGATTCAAAACAATTTTGTCAGCAGAAGTAAGATTTAATGGGAATAAATGTGTGATGATATGGCTCACAAGAAGGTCAATAAATATTTGTATTTTTGTTGTGTACACAAATGTGTGTTTATGAATTTTTATAAATGTTTTTATATATATGATGCAGCTTTTATTATGTCATTATCATTAAACATTATTGTAAGTTTCATTTTTAATTTAGTGTTTTGTTTTTCTTTATTAAAATATTTGAATTTATTAATTTTTTTAAATAAGTAATTTCTTGATAATTAATTTTGTTTAACAATATTAATTTGGTTTTTTTTTCCTTCATGTGGTAATTGTGAATTAATTTACGTTTTTTTTTCCCTTGTTTTTGTAAAAATTACAGGTAATTTTTTTTTTTTAAATTCAATTTAGTTTTTTTATATGTGGATTTATTATTTCTCTGCACTGATTTCAGTAACCAGTTAGAAATTTGGTAAATTTCTTTTTGTGGGCGGGGATGTTATAATTATGATATTGATACTGGTTAGTGAAATCATAGCAGCTGTTTATTGACATGTAATTAATTGACTGATTAGTAAATGACACGCCTCCTTATCTGTTGTGGTCAGTTTGGTCTGATATGAATATTCATTTAATGCTTATCTTTTAAAATGCACGTGTAGTCTGGGGAAAGGAGAGAATTTTGATGACGATACAATTGCATACCTTGTCATCAGATCCAACAAAGACTGTAACACTCTTCAGAATGATCTAAATAAACTTGGCACATGGGAGAAAACCTGGAAAATGGCATTTCATCCAGATAAGTGTAATGTGTTATCCATCAGTAGAAAGAAAGATCCAATAAAATACAATTACACATTACATGGTCACACACTAGAACATGTTGACAACGTAAAATACTTAGGAGTCACAATTCAGTCAGATTTAAAATGGAATAACCATGTCACAAACGTATGCAACAAAGCAAATAGCACCTTAGGATTCCTACGTCGAAATTTAAAACATCAGCTCGACAAAAATAAAAGAACAAGCATATAAATCCTTAGTAAGGCCGTCGTTAGAATACGCAAGCCCTGTGTGGAACCCTTACTTCTCTGAAGATGTTAACAAAATCGAAATGGTTCAGAGAAGAGCTGCTAGGTTTGTCACTAACAGACATCGAAACACATCAAGTGTTAGTGACATGCTACAACACCTAAACTGGAGATCCCTAGCAGACAGACGAACAGACGCAAGCCTAGTCATGCTTTTCAAAATTTCAAACCATCTAGTTGCCATCCAAAAAATAGATAGACTTATCCCACCGCTACGACAATCACGAAATTTACACTCACTCTCATACCAAATCCCAGCTTGCAGAACCGAAACTCGACAAAAATCCTTCTTTCCACGTGCTATAAAAATCTGGAACAGCCTACCGTTGAATACTGTAATGAGTGACTCTATTGAATCATTCAAAGCAGCTATTTCAACCAGTACCTACAATTAATCTATACATGTATGCCGTTTTTTAAATCTTAAAATATAAAAAAAACATATAAACAAATAAAGTAAAAAAACAGTAAAGTATATAGACAGAACTTTTGATCTAATTTTTATAAATTTTAGTTAATTCTTGCTGTATGCGCATCCATGTGACGTTATCTTCAATGTGTTGAATTAAGGCAGTCACTACCCAGTAGAAGTAGAAGTAGAATATTAGCCTTAATTCGTCTTGTTTAATTCAAGTTCAAGTTCTTTATTGGTTTAAAATCCAAAATAAATGAATTATTACCAACACATATACATTAACAATAACAGTGTTTATATAATAGAAACAAAAATACTAATAATTTGTTCAGAGGAGGTGCTATGAATATATATTGAAATTCAACGTATTAAAGGCAAACAAAAATGAAGATCACTTTATTAGTTTCAGCTACTACAACATGTAGTATATATAAATGTTTAAATATAAATCTGCTATTCTAATATGACGTGCTTTAAAGGCTTTGAGACCACAACTGTGGTAAAAAAATGATTTATCTATGAGCAACACGCGCTGAGAAGGGCGTGTTTTAAATGGCTGTTCCAATTACAAAACTGTAACTCCCACCGGATAGCTATTGCATATGACGTATAAATCTTATAAATAAGCAACACGCGCTATAATTATCCGTTGCAATATATTGTGTGTTACATTTACAGAACAGCCAGTTTATGGCGGAAATGATGTTTTCTATAGGTACGAAAATATTATAAATGTACTCTAATTGTCTTATTAGAATAGAAATAATTCACGGAGGCTGTGACTTATCATATTGTTTTACCACGGGATGACCATTTATGTCGTTATTTTATCCCTCGCTATCGCTCGGGATAAAATAATACGACATAAATGGTCATCCCGTGGTAAAACAATGATAAACCACAGCCTCCGTGAATTATTTCTTAATTTTCTTAAGCTAGTGCTCAAATTGTACATTTCATATAACCCATCGATGCATACTTGACACAAATGTACATCTTTGTCCTTGAGAATAAACATAAATTTATCATTTATACTCATATCTGAAAATGAGGGAACAATATCTGTTATTTTCTAGGGTTATTAAGACATGGACAACTCATTAAAAAGTGAAACTCATCTTCAACTTCAAAATTACACAATGGGCATAAACGATTATGCAATGGAGTTTTATTATATCTCCCTTCTTCAATTTCCAAGTTACTATTACTTATGCGAATCTTGGTGAAACTTGCTGCATAACTTTTATCTTTGTTAGCTAGAAGATACGTTTCAATTTTATAATCTAATTTCAGTTTGCTATACAGTCTGAGTTTGTTGCCATTTAGATTACTGGAATTATCAAAAAGGGAGAGTTTCCAAAATTGAATATATTGTTCTTCCAATTTTTTGTTAATTGAAGAAATTAGTCTATTTATACTAAATGTGCCTTGATTTTCTAATATATGACTGAATCCAAGTTTTGACATTAAACATTTTAGTAAGTCACAAAAACTATCTTTCAATAGAAGGTTATCTTCATATGCTCTTTTAGCAATAGAATTTTCATCTAATTTAATTAAATGATCCCAAAAACCTATTGTTAACTTAATAGCTGATATAGCTAGTGGAAATATACCAAGTTCTGCCAGAACTGCCATATTGGAAGCTTTTTTGCTAACCCGTAATATAAATTTGGCGTTTTTTATTTGCAATTTGTTAGGTAGAAAATCTGTATATTTAGATTCAAGAGACTGATTCGCTTTTATAATGGACTTTAGTCCCCATACTTCAGAACAATAGAGAAGGATTGGTTTAACACATGTATCAAAAAGCTTGATATGAGATAGGACATTAAGTTTTTCATAGAATAAATTTTTCTTACACAGAACATGGCCTTACTGGCTTTTTTTGAAAGGTAGTTGATAGCATGTGTGAATGAACCTGTTTAATTAGATCAGCAGTAAACGGATCTAAAAACGGTCTGTTTTAACCAATCTTAAACGATAACTTAATTTTGTTTAATTATGTGGTTTTTTTTATGATGATATTACCAGAGGCTCTTTATTTATATGTTTTCATATGTTCGATCTCTTCTTATTATCTGTTAATGATATATAATTGTTTTCGGGTAAATTGAGCAAAAAGGTAAAAACCATACTCTACAATATAGTTCATGTTGTAAGTGATAAAATGGCAAATTTAATAGCAAAGAAAATATTTTTTTGTCCTGATCTAATAAGAAGAAGTAAAGATGTACATAATTGCATATTAATGCGCGCTTTACCAGTATCTCGGTAGTATGAATAGATCCGCTTCAATTTTTATTTTTGGATTATTTTACTATCTATAGGGTATGCCTAGTGTTTTTTATTAATGCATTCTATTCTTGACATAATAAAATGTATAAACTTGAGTTTCTTTTATTAATTAGTTATTTAATTTTTATAAGAAAAAGGCATTTACAAATTTTGTTATGTTATATTACGTAATGTATTTCATCACTTCAATTGTATTTCTTGGATTATTTCGTGATTTATATGTCAAGCTTCGTAATTTTTTATGCATTCTTATTTTAACATGATAAAGTGTAATTTTTTCGGTTTCTTTTATTAGTTACGTAGATAATTTGACAATAAAAGTGCATTTTTAGATTTTGTTTAACGCGTGTGACCACTCATCCAGAAAAATTATTTCTGGATTATTTCGTAATTTATAAGGTAGAAAATGGAACTTTTACGCAGAAAATTAGTCAACTTGAACATTAAATTTAATTTCCCTGGGTTTTGTTTATTGACGGTTTTGAATCCCAAACTCTCGTGTGTGGTAGTGGTGGTTTTAGGGAGGGGGCAGAGACATTTCTGTGATGTAATTGTATATTAGATGTGCCTTGTTTATTTGCTGATTGATTTTTATTTATTACCCGACACTGAACTTTGATGAAAGGTAAAAATGAAAGACCAATCAGACTCGCATAACCCATATCTTTTCTTGTGTATATATAGTTTCTTCTCACACAGCCAATAATACAATTGGTACAGAGAAAGTAACAAATAAACAAACAAAACAACAGGCTATATACAATATATATCAAAATCATAATCTAGCCATTTTAGCGGCTTATTTATGCGAATATCGAACATCTCTGATATGGGTTTAACCCATATCTTTTCTTGTTATAATTGGCAACACAGTTTGGTTAATATTACCCGTTTCCCATGGGAGACTGCATACCGACTCAAATAGTTTCGTTTGATAACATGATTCTAGAAAATCAACCAACCATCCATGTGCGTCCTTTGGCGGCCATTTGTAATATCTTTAGATCGGTCTTGAGTGCCCGGTGTAGATAGTGCATTTTAGCCGAGAAATAGTGTTTTTACATCCTATAGAACATTGCATCCATTTATAACTAGGAATATTTGACAAAAGAAATGAGTGACATAGATCCAAACAAGCTTAAAGTTGCAGAATTGCGCGATGAATTAAAGGCCAGAGGATTGGACACAAAAGGAACAAAAGCAGTTCTAGCGAAACGACTTTCTAAGGCTCTGAAAGAAGAGAAAGGAGAATCAGGTACATATATGTTTGATACATGCATTCGTACCACAGAAGTTTTTGACTTACCTGAGTTACAATTTACGATGCATTCTATTGTGGAGGGCTATCGGCAATTACCCCCCCCCCCCCCCGCGTAAAACGAAGTTATTGTTTTATACTATCAACATCACTAAAAGAAGCACATGATGGAAAATCGATTAAAAAGTAAAAAGTAAATTATTTCTACTAAAAATCACACCCCTGTGTAATGCTGTTTTTTTTGCTTGCATTATTTTTATTATTCCATATTGTACCTTGTTATACCGAAAATCCCAAAATACAAAAATTATTCCATGATAAAATGTCCATATTTCATACAATGTATTGTTTGAATTTGCATATCACTATTCGTCTCAAATTTTGCTTTATGAATTTTTTATTGCAAGTCGGACCACAGGAATTTGACCCCATATCATTTGGGTCGAAATATTGCCAGACAACGAAAAAAAGTATTGTCGCGAACGAAGTGAGCGAAGGAGTCTAACGCAAAAGTAAACAATTCCTACCCCCTACCTTTGTTGTTGAGTTTGCTTTGAGAATTTGCACTGACAACATGATTGTAGGTGTTCTACTTACTCACGGACATTTATTCTTTAAGATTATGACATCGATTCCTTTAATATATCCATATTTTTGCAACTGCTGTCATTGCTGTCGGATATTATTCAGGGGAGATAATTGGACTTGAAGCGAAGTGGGGGTATCCCTTTGTGATCGTGCTCACAGTCCACACTTTTTTTTCTTTGTGGACTTAATTAAATTGATATTCCAATATGAAACTTTCAGTTGGTGATGAATCCATCCAAGATGACTCATCACAAGATACTAGTCATGATACCAGTCAACAGAGTTTAGATGAAAGTTCACAGGAAGCCCCTGAGACAAATGTGGCAGAACCCACACAAGAACCCGATATGGCAGAACCCACACAGGAACCTGAAGTAACAGAAGTAACACAAGAAGAAAAGGTTTGTTTCAGTAGTTTTTTTCAATGTAATAGTCACAATTGAAATAATTAACGTTTATTAACTCTGAACTAGTATTTATTGTTTTTAATATTATTTTATAACGCCCCATTGCTTGGCTATGTACATAGGATATAAATAACAAGTTTACATTTAATATTGGGTATAAATACTGGTTCAGTTTTGGTAAGATTTCCTTCTTTTTTTTAGCCTGCAGAAGATGATTCAATGGCTATTGAGGGAGAAGATAAGCCAGAAGAAAAGGAACCAGAGAAAGTTCAAGAACCTGCAGATGGAGAAAAACAAAATGGAGAAGGCGGAAATAATGAGGAAGAAGTTGGTGGAGAAGAATTTGAAACAGTGGATGAAGCCCCATGTGATGATGGTTAGTAGAATATGTTAGTCTCTACATAATCTGTCAATCAAGTGCTTTCCTGTCATATCACTCTGATATTATTGCTGAATAATTATTGCAAGGATTTTATATGACAGAAAACACTTTGATTTATAAGTGTGATGGTACAATTGAAGCATGATTAGTGTATCGTGTCTGTAAAAGGCTTCATTTTTGTAGTTTTATTCAAAGTTGCAGATTGTTTACCACTTTGATACCCAGGACAAACTCAGGACATCAATTGATATGGAAAACCTGCCTTTTTACGTGTTTTTGAGATGTACATGTAAGTCTTCATCTAAGAGTTGGACATTTTCTCATGTCTATTTGCTCGTTAAAATATTTAGTATGAATTGACTAAGACAGCACATAAATGTGTAAACATCCCAGTAAAAAAGGTTGAACATTAAATACTGGGTTGTACAAACACATCTCCTGTAGTTTTTAATCTAAAGGAAAAACATTTTCATTTGTTTATAAACACTTTAATTTTAAGTTAATTAAAACAATAATTTTCAGATGAAAACAAACACAGAAGAAAGAGGTCAAGATCACATGATCGTCACAGAAGTCGATCAAGGGAAAGAAGGAGATCCCGTTCAAGATCAAGAGAACGAAGGCAAGTTTAACACAATAGATGGGAGGATGTTGATGTCGGAAGACATTTCAGTTTCAGAATTGATTAGTATAAGCTTCAAAATGAGGCCTTCCATTCCCCTAATTGGATTTTTCAATTTGGACAACTGCCAACTAAATTATTTAGGTTATCACTTCACTGTTAGGCCATGATTCTAATCAGTCTTTGCATCTCACTGACCTCATGTTTCTTAATCATTAATATGCAGTACAAAGGCCAAGCTGCTTTTGATGTTTTTGTGTTTTTTTTTAATTCATGGCATCAGGGGGAACCCAGATATTGTCATAATATAATTGGAGGGACTTTGTTTGCTGAGTTGAAAAGGTAGTTCTTCTGCTGATGATTTCATCGTCTGTCAACACTGAGGTTGCGTGTTTGGGTCTCACTGCGGTAGGGCTTGTTGAACTCCTATCTAACATGGATTGTCAGTTTTCCTACCAAAGGTCAAGTTTTTTCTTTGTGCACTGGCTTTCTCCCCAAATGAAAACTGGACAGCATGATATGTATGGCTGAAAAACGGCTGAAACACAGGGCTCACGCTGGGTCAAAATTATAGGGAGAAGTCACTTCTCTTTTGTGGGGCTGACAGGGAGAAGTGAGAATAGAACAGGACAACAGGGAGAAGTTGCATTATATGTCGCGAAAGCGTCCTATTTTGTTTGTTTTTTAATACTAGTATGTGTTAATTTGGCATTTGATTTTTTTAGCTCACCTGGACCGAAGGTCCAGGTGAGCTATTGCTATCACTTGGCGTCCGTCGTCCGTCATCCGTCGTAAACTTTTTCAAAAATCTTCTCCTCTGAAACCACTAGGCCAATTTTTTTCAAACTTGGCCACAATCATCCTTAGGGTTCCTAGTTTCAAGTTTGTACCCAGGGTGTTGATCAACAGACAAATATGGCCGCTGTTACTAAAAATAGAACATGGGGGTCAACACAGGTTTTTGATCATTATCTAAAAAACTATAATAGCTATAGAGAAAACCGTTACTTCAAATTGATCAGCACATTAAGGTCTACAATAGTTGCTATTAGTGCGAAGTTGTGTATTAGCTTCTTGTAGGAGCTATTGCCCTTTTTTGACGATTTTGACCAAATTTTTTGTATTTACAATATAACCTGAAAAATATACGAGGTAGAGTGAAACTGTAAATGGCAAAAATGATCAGCAATAAAAGCCCTACAATTCACTTGATTGGTCTGAAATTGTCAGATGACTCCTTATATGAGTTGTTGCCCTTAAATGGTAATTTTTTATGAAATTTTCCGTTTTTGTCCTGTAACTTTAAAACTATAACAGCTAGAGTAAAACTGTAAATAGCAAAAATGATCAACAATACAAGCCCTACAATTCACTGTATTAGTCTGAAATTGTCAGATGACTCCTTATAGGAGTTATTGCCCTTAAATGGCAATTTTTTATGAAATTTTCCGTTTTTGTCCTGTAACTTGAAAACTATAGCAGCTAGATTGAAACTGTAAATTGCACAAATGATCAGCAATAAAGACCCTACAATTCACTTGATTGGTCTGAAATTGTCAGATGACCTCTTATATGAGTTATTGCCCTTAAATGGTAATTTTTTATGAAATTTTCCGTTTTTGTCCTGTAACTTGAAAACTATAGCAGCTAGATTGAAACTGTAAATTGCACAAATGATCAGCAATAAAGACCCTACAATTCACTTGATTGGTCTGAAATTGTCGGACAACTCCTTAAATAAGTTATTGCCCATAAATGACAATTTTTTATGAAATTTTGCGTTTTTGTCCTGTAACTTAAAAACTGTAACAGCTAGAGTGAAACTGTTAATAGCAAAACTGATCAGCAATACAAGCCTTACAAATTAGGTTTTAAGTCTGAAATTGTCAGATGACTCCTTATAGGAGTTATTGCCCTTGAATTGCAATTTTTTATGAAATTTTTCGTTTTTGTCCTGTAACTTAAAAACTAACAGCTAGAGTGAAACTGTTAATAGCAAAAATGATCAGCAATACAAGCCCTACAAATTACTATTTATGTCTGAAATTGTCAGATGACTCCTTATAGGGGTTATTGCCCTTAAATGACAATTTTGTTATGAAATTTTCCATTTTTGTCCTGTAACTTGAAAACTATAGAAGCTAGATTAAAACTGTAAATTGCACAAATGATCAGCAATAGAAGCCCTACAAATGATTGCTTAGTCCAAAAATTGCAAGATGACTCTTTATAGGAGTTATTGCCCTTTCATTATGAATTTGGACATATGAACAGTTTTTTAATTATAAATTAGTCTATAACACACCTATTAGTAGAGTAAAACTGTAAATTTCTAAAGTACCCTAAAGGACAATGCCTAAAAACCATTTAATTTTCAGAAATTGTCGATGGCACCTTATAGGAGTTATTGTATTTAACAAATTTTTTGAAGAAATGTTTAGTTTTTGCACAGTAACTTTGACTGAAACTGTTAATTTCAAAAATTTTAATATAGTCATTTGGATTCCAGGTGAGCGATTACAGGCTCCTGGGAGCCTCTAGTTATTGTTACATGTTTTTAGCAGTTCAATTTATTGAGGATAAAGTAAAAGATTTGATAAACTAATATCACACATTTTCATAAATACATGTCTTAAACATAACAATAAAAAAAGTAACAACTCACAAAACTGTTCATTAAATAAATGTTTCTTTGTCATTTGTCTACAAATTGATTGAATTATAATGAAGTACTATTAGAACTAGAAGTGACAGAAGTAGAAAATTACATCATTGTGGCAAATCTGTTAAAAGTATTTAAAACATATTTAACTTAAATTTGTTTACAGTAAATTCCAAAATACTATTTTTTACTACGTTTCTATCATTGCAATACTGATTTCAACACTATCAGCATCGTATATTTTGCAATCTCCGGCATTAAATTCATATCCGCTCCGGAAACTTTCACGTATTTTTGCTCTGAACTGGTTTCCGGTCCTATTTTAAACCTACGCTTTATATACCAAATAAAAGTTAAAAGGGTACCAGTTGACTTTGTGGCGCGAAAACATAATAAACATGACGCTGTATCAAAAACGAAGATTTCTTAACAAAATGGGAATAAAATTTGAAACGTGACATCAGGCGATTCCAAAAAATGAAAGGGCGACTTCACTTCGCTTTTTAAGATGATCGAGGGCGAAGTGGGGCCACGATAAGGCGACTTCTTCGCCCGAGTCGCCCTCCAACGCGAGCCCTGAAACGTTGAAATAAATAAACATAATATAATTCAATGCATAACTGGTAGCCTACAAATAGGTCAATACTTACATACGTGCACGTCTTAACACCAATACTTTTCATAATATTTTCTTAATTTGATTGGCTAGAACAAGTTAGAACTTTGCAGTCAGAATATCAGCATCAAATTGTTTAATGATAATCGGACTTGCTTTGAAAGTGATTTTTAATTGAAAATTTGTTCATTAAATTGCAGACGCAGCCGAAGCAGATCTCCAAAGAAAGTTGTTATGGAAGATGAGGCCTGGGAGACATCTGAAAACGTGTTGTTTGATAGATGTAAGTTTGATATTATAACAATAACATATAGATGTCTGGCACTGATATTACCATGGATTTAAAATTATATTGAAAATTTGGAAGCCTGTGAATAAGACTTTAAAATTGAGGTTTTGTTACATATATCATGAAGAAATTAACAACACTGTACATGAATACAGGATATCCTGTTTAAAAATGGCAAAAGAAAGGATTGTATGTGTCAGTTTCACACAAGAAAAATCTTGGTACAATGTAACAGTCTCCTATCCTTTTTATTTTACCACTGAAAAGGGAATGCATTGTGTTTAGATAGGACCCGACCACTTTCCAATCATGACAGAAAGTAACTTAACGAATAATCATTTTGACTTGTTTTATAATTTAAGGCTGTTCATCTGCGAAATGTCTGCAAGATATTTAAATCTGTAGTTTTGATTGCCATTTAAAGTCATTTTTTGTTTTCTTTTTTGCATCATATTAAAATTAGTTTTAAAAATTTGCAGTCAATTCTGATCTCAGTTTGAAGATTGGAGAAAACAATTTGTCAGCAGAGCCTATGACAGATGATGGATTTGCAATGATGTGGGCAGGTGTTCGTGCTAACTATGGAATAACGAAAGGACAAGTAGCGTTTGAAGTTAAAGTGAGTATACAGGCAATAAACTACCTGTCACATGCATCATAAACTCGACAGTGTTTAATCAGGAATATAATATGTTCCGTGATAAAAAGTAATTAACCAGTTAGTTTATTATACCCCTGCTAAAGGGAAAATATTGATGGAGCTGTCCATCTGTCCGTTTCTTCGTCTGATATTTGGGGTTTTCCATATCAAAGCATTGACTTTGGCATAAGGGAAGTGGGGGTATCAATTAGTGAGCATTCAGGGATGTCATTAGAAGCCGGCAACCGGCGAAATCGCCGGCTATTACCTCGTTTGTCGCCGGCTACTTTCAAATCAAAAATATGTGAAATCTTCATAAATTTCCATTTGAAGTACATATATGTATTTTCCCCAATACTTCCATGCATTCTCCGTAAATTATAAAATCGAGAATGATTGTTCAGACAGCGGATTTTCCAGTATCTAAATATAGACGAATTAATTTTAATCCGCCAATCGAAATGAAAATTTCTAAAGCGGGAAACGATCGTTATTGAAGAAATTTCGTTTTTCGTATTTGAAAATGCTTTTGTTGATTCGCCCTTCCGAAGATATTTAATAAGTTCAATTATATAAAATCGTGCCAATTATTTGCATACTGAACAACCATTCCGTAGTAAGAATCATATAAAACGCCTTCCCAAGATGCAACACACCTTTTTCGGGGTTCTCAATGTTTCCATATGTAGTAAACGGAGACAGGAAAAACTGCAATAATTAATCAGTCACGTATCAATCCTACGAAACCGATAAAAAAAGATGACTGTCGAAAGATATCAAGATTGACTATGGCTGATTAGATTCGAGTCGGCAGAGTATTTAATTTTGTCATTTTGTTCAGCATGACCTGGTTTTATGTAAACAATGGTATGTCAGGTGATATCGCGCATGTGCATAAAAAATCAATACAGGATCGAATTAAGAAAAGATTTTTATATGTAACAATTCTAAAGTTAAACATTGATGAAACAGTTCAATTTTTACAATAAAAGAAATCAAACAGTCATTGATATACCAAAGATTGATTGAAGTTTAAAAGATCGTGTCTTTCAGGTTAGCGGTTTTGAAGATATTACGCTGCAGAATTCATCGTCCGAAAATGTAATATCAAGACCACATTTGTCTATGGAAGGTTAAATTAAATAAATAAATATATATATATATATATATATTAAATAATACCGAAATTGGAAGATATGTAACATGCGCTGATCATCGGACGTGCGACAACCGGTTCCTCGACTGTACTGTATTTATGCAACTACTTTCGGACATCAAAGTGCCCGTAGTGATTCGCGACTACAATTTCGTTAAAAAAATACAGGATACGATTATTCGTTCTAGATTTCTGACTAATTACTGCATAAATTTCAATGGATTTACGTACAAGACATTACCCCTCAGATTGCACAGGATTGCAGGAAATTGCGTCTTTGATTTCAAAATTTTCTGGGGGGGGCAAACCCCCCCCCCATACCCCCCCCCTCGCCGGTTACTACTCATATTTCTCCGTTTATCCTAAAAGATAATGACATCCCTGGCATTACTCAGTTTTTGTAGTTTCATTTAGAATTTGATTTTAAATGTTTAAAACTAGTAACCAACTAAACTGTTTTTATTTTTTACTCAGTTGACAGAAAATGTAAATGTTGACCATTTACCACCAGAAGAAATGACAACACATGTGCTGCGTGTTGGATGGTCTACAGCAAACACATCTATGCAATTAGGTAATTTGTTTGATCAGTTGACAATAAGAAACTTCTTGCTCCACCAAAACTATTATTATGGTACATGTACTAGGAATAAAATAAGAAGAAAGTACACATTGTTCCTGAATTCGTTTATTATTGGTATTATTATTATGCAAGTATATTTTGTAAATAGATGTTTAAAAACCCATTGTAATCAGTAAAGATTTTTTTATTAAAACAAAATGAATGTGTATCCGGGCTCGCGTTGGAGGGCGACTCTGGCGAAGAAGTCGCCTTATCGTGGTCCCAATTCGCAGTCGATCATCTTCAAAAAAGAGTGAAGTCGCCCATTCATTTGGTAGAATCGCTAATCAAATCTTTGATACTTTATCCTCAATAAATTAAACTGCTAAAAAACATACAACAATAAAAATGCAAATGCCAACACTAATTTAAAAAAAAACCCAAACTAAACAGGACCCTTTCACGACATATAATGCAACTTCTCCCTGTTGTCCACCCACTTCTCCCTGTTCCATCCTCACTTCTCCCTGTCAGCCACCCAAAAGAGAAGTGACTTCTCCCTATAATTTTGACCCAGCGTGAGCCCTGTGTATATTAGATAAAAGTATTAACTGTAATTTTTTTAATTGCAATTTCTTTTACTGAAGTTTTATTTTGTAGGTGAAGAGCCATTATCTTATGGTTATGGAGGAACAGGAAAGGCTTCAACAGATTGTAAATTTATTGACTATGGACAACAGTTTACAGCAGGAGATGTAATCACAGCATACATTGTATGTAAACATTAACACCCACAAATTTGTTTTAACCAACTTTAAAACTTGCTAACAACTTAAAACATCTATTGTCATATTGTTATTATACTCCTGCTTCGTACATCCGTAACAAAAATTTGTCACAGTTTTCTGAGTGACCATTAAATGCAGAAGCATGATATTTTGTGTATTGCTTTATCCTATAGTACCATATGGTAAATAGCAAATTAATGCTTCTTACTTCTCATCTACTTCCTGTTTATTGAATACTTTTTGTGAAAGCGTAGGTATTGCTAGTGATCATTCCCTCATAGATTTGGTTTGTTAGCTCTTTAAAAATTCATCTGTGTAACCACTGGGTCAATTATAAGCAAACATTGCCAGAAAGACCTTGCATGTCTTCTTTAGGAATTATAAAATAAGAACATTATGACTGTCCTAAATATAAATGTTGCTTGAATACTCAATTTCAATACTTCTGTGCAAAAAAGGCACTATGTAAGCACTTTGAGATGTATTTTTTTTTTATTTATGTCTTTATAATTCATTATAATTTGACAGATATATGTAATTGTTTCAGTATTATTGTTTTCATTTTAAATACATGTTACTTGATTATATTATTTTTTAGGATTATGAGATGGATGAAAACGAAGTTTACTTGTCATATGCAAAGAATGGTGATGATCTTGGTATATGTTTTCAAGTAGAGAAAACCTCATTAGAAGGAAAAGCAATGTTTCCACATATCCTGACAAAGAACACCTCCTTTGAAGTTAACTTTGGTGCCCAGGTAAAACCAACCTCCATTTCTACAATAACTAACACTGGTAAACCTAAACAGCTAAAATGCCCGACTTTTGGTGAACAAAACGGCTAAAAACTCTATTTTAAACCATTTTTGTCTCGCCTGCGACGAAAGTCGCTGGAGGCGAGACATATGTATGGGAATCCGGCGGCGGCGGCGGCGGCGGCGGCGTAAACACTTGACATCTTGCTTCATATCTTTGTAAGCCCAAGCCCTAGGTCCATCAAATTTGGTCCAGAGGTAGCTTATGATGAGTACTTGCCAGTCAGTCACCTGTCACCTGACCTTGACCTCAATTTCACGGTCCAGCGACTACGTTTAAGTTTTTGGGTTACGACAGTTCCTCTGTAACTACGCATGGTAGGATGACAATATTTGGTGTATAGGTTGCTGATGACTAGTACATGACTGTCTGGTAGGTGTCACCTGACCTTGACCTCAATTTCACGGTCCAGCGACTACGTTAAAGTTTTTGGGTTACGACAGTTCCTCTGTAACTATGCATGGTAGGATGAAAATATTTGGTGTATAGGTTGCTGATGACTAGTACATGACTGTCTGGTAGGTGTCACTTGACCTTGACCTCAATTTCACGGTCCAGCGACTACGTTAAAGTTTTGGGGTTACGACAGTTCCTCTGTAACTACGCATGGTAGGATGAAAATATTTGGTGTATAGGTTGCTGATGACTTGTACATGACTGTCTGGTAGGTGTCACCTGACCTTGACCTCAATTTCACGGTCCAGCGACTACGTTAAAGTTTTTGGGTTACGACAGTTCCTCTGTAACTACGCATGGTAGGATGACGATATTTGGTGTATAGGTTGCTGATGACTAGTACATGACTGTCTGGTAGGTGTCACCTGACCTTGACCTCAATTTCATGGTCCAGCGACTACGTTAAAGTTTTGGGGTTACGACAGTTCCTCTGTCACTACACATGGTAGGATGACAATATTTGGTATATAGGTTGCTGATAACTAGTACATGACTGTCTGGTAGGTGTCACCTGACCTTGACCTCAATTTCACGGTCCAGCGATTACGTTAAAGTTTTTGGGTTACGATAGTTCCTCTGTAACTACGCATGTTAGGATGACAATATTTGGTATATAGGTTGCTGATGAATAGTACAAGACTGTCTGGTAGGTTCCACCTGACCTTGACCTCAATTTCACGGTCCAGGGACTACATGTAAGTTTTTTGGTTACGGCTGTTCCCCTGTAAATATGCAGGGTATGGTGACAATATTTTGTATACAGGCTGCTGCTGATATTTAATGCTATTTACGTAATGCTTATGACGAAATTTATTTTCGTTACTGATGCGGAATGCAGGCGAGACGTTTTTCTGTGTCCACACTTGTTTGTTATTTTAACCAATATTCTCCGAAATTAGACACAAACTTTATTTTTTACCAATCGGCTTCCAAAATTTACTTCAGACTATGGTAAATTAATGTAATAAATTAAAATTAAATAGACATTGTTTATTTATTTTGTGTGATGATGAACTTGCTTTTTGTGACAGATATAGTTAGACAAATGATTTGAATAGTGTTTATGTTTCTTGAAGATAATTTATCCACAGGTGTTAACGGTCATTTTGTCTGCAATTTACTGCAATTGTTTTAAGATATTATTACTTTATTAAGCATTGGATGTTGACAACCGTTAAGAAAATAAAGGAAACATTAGCAATAAAACAACCTTCGAAGTTGTATTCATAAACCATGTTCAGACAAAATGACCGGTAACACCTGTTACTATAACTAGTGACAACTTTGACAGTTAAACAGTTATGTGGGTGGCTTTCTTTATATCTAATGGTTGAGATTATCGATCACTTTATCAGAAAATTGCAATCACTTGAGCGCTTTAGAAAGTTACAGTCGAAAATGGTAAAAATTAGAGTCGATTGGTAAAAAATAAAGTTTGTGTTTAATTTGAGAGAATATTGGTTAAAATTACAAAAAAGGCTAAAAATAGAGTTTTTAACCGTTTTGCTCTAATTTTTACCAAAAGTCGGGCATTTTAGCCGTTTAGGTTTACCAGTGTAATAAAAAAAATACAATGCCTTCATTTCTGTTTTCCAGAACTATATATCCTTTAATCCATATACTTAGATTATTTTAAAAAGGATGACTTACTGATGTACAAACCTTTTTAGTTTTTTTGTTTATCCGTTTACAGTTTTTCATCCATAACATTTTGCATTCTTACAATATCTTGAAAACCAAACTGGTCACGACTTATTCAGAAAAATGTATTGTAGAATTAATTAAGCCTGTCAGTAAAATATTAAAATCGGATGGCAAGTCTTTATGTAACCTTGTTAATCAGGATGCTGGCCCAGGTTATCAGAAGTTTTAGACATGTATGCATTACAATCTTAAAATAATAATCTGCTTTGCTTCCAGAAATTTTTGAGTTCAGAAATCTTTCTACAGTTATTAGTGAATTTCTCGAAGCATATTTTCTACCTTGTGGATATTGGAATAGAATAGACCATTAATGACTTAGTGGATTCCACTTTTGAATCCATTGTCTTTTAGAGAGATTTGCACATGAAAGAATGTAAGGCAAGACATCATTTCAAAACATCCATAACTTTTTCTGGATTTCAGCTTCTGTTAAAACGTACTTTGTTTAATTATTGTTTGTTACAACACAGTTAAGGTCAATATTGTAAGTCGAACTGTGTAATTAGACATAAGACCATTTTATTTTGTTTTCATTTGTTTAAAATCAACTGTTTCATTTATAGGAGCAACCATGGTTTGAGCTAAAAGAAGATTTTGTATTTATTGATAAAATTAATATAGAAGACAGAGTTAGAGGAACACCACCTCCAGCAAAGAAAGAAGAATGCGAGGTAAGAGATGATTATTTAAAGGCAAAGAAGGTTAATTATTTTAGAGCGAGTCAACAGGGTTGTTATTATTAGAAATGTGAACATTATTTATTACTGTTGTTTTCATTTGGAAAGTTATTAGCTTAGTTTTAAAATATATACTTTTTTCAGATGATTTGCATGGTTGGATTACCAGGTGCAGGGAAGACCTACTGGGTTGAAAAATATGTTGCAGAAAATCCTGATAAAAGATATAATGTTCTTGGAACAAACAACATTATTGATAAAATGAGAGTAGGTTTATTACATAAATACACTGGCTTTGATAACTATTCTGGACTGACACATTATACAAATAATTACTGCTTTATTGGTCAACAGTGGAAAATAATGGACCCCAAGACCTGGACTTGAGGTCAGCGAGAGTTCGGGTCGAGGGTCCATTATTTCCTGCTGTTGATCACTAAACCAGTAATCAATCATTTTATAATACCGAATAAAATAGTTTCTTTTTTAGGGGTAGGCGGTGGATGGTCAATAAGGCAAATTCATTTTTAGATTAATTTTTTAAACAATAAAAAGCAACAATTTAACAATTAACAAATAACGTGTTTTAACATGTCTTAAGATAATATCCATTTGTCCACAATTAGATATGGACGTGAAATGAACTTCTCCAAAAGTCAACATTAGTTACATGACAAATATTGAGAAGTCAAAATTTGTATCACGTGACAAATGTTGACTTTTGGAGCAGAGTTGGTGGTCATGCAGTGGAAAATGAATTGAAATCACATGTTCAAATATAACCAATAGAAATTGACTATATTGTAATTAATATTCATGAGGTATAATAATTATTTTTGTGTGGTCATATTATATCTTGTAAAATATTCTTGTCTTCTCAAAATATTCTTTGAAATGAAGTTGGTTGGAATTTTTATGGATGGTTCTGTAGACTTTAATAATTTAAGGAGGCTGTGTATCTATTTGAAGAGGAAAGTCATGTGTCTTAATAGCTGAAATTGTAAAACCTAAACAATAACCCAACAACTAAAATTGAAAAGCCTAGCAGGATTAAAGGCAGTGTTGATCCTGTTGATTAAAATGTAAACATTTTTGCCATTTACAATTCTTTGTCATTGTTAAAAAACAAGATTTTTTTCTGTGTTTACTTTTTAATTTAAAAAAAATGTTTTTTAAAAGTGACATTTGACTTTGTAGGTTATGGGACTTCCTCGCAAGAAGAATTATGCAGGAAGATGGGATGTTCTTATTGATAAATCTACCAAATGTCTTAACAAACTTCTGGAAGTCGCAGCTACCAAGAAAAGAAATTATATCCTGGATCAGGTATGTTTGGGATGGGCCTATAGGTAAAGTTTTGTACTTTGATTGACTGTAAAGTGGTTGTTTTAACATGAAAATTCGGTTATTTTCATCGTGTACAAATAAACGGTGAATTTTAATACCACACATCAACCACAACTATTTGATGGATGCCAAGATTTGAGCAATAGGAAATGCTGGAGACTTTACCATAGAAGTTGTATATGAAGTGTAACTGGATTAATGACTATTTTCAAATAATATTCAACTAGTATTTCTTTGTGTTTGAGATTTCATAACCTAGGAAATTGTAATACAGAACAATAGAACCGGTGATTGATTGGATCTGTTCACAATATTGATAAACAGTTTTACTGAAAGGAATTAATTCAACACACAAATGGACAGAACAAGAGAGCTGTATTAACTAGAAGATATTAAATAAATAAAATAAAGTTGTTCTTTACATGGAAGCAGTTTGTTAATGCAGTATTTGTGCTTATTGGTGTTGGATCAAATGTCTTGATTGGTTTGGGGATTGCGGTGGCTTATTTGTATTATGTCGATGCATATACATACGAACTTAATAAAATTTAAGTTGGTGACATTTGTGTTTAGTTGGAAGTTGGTTACAAATCTATCCTTAAAAAAGCTATTGTGGTTTGTAATGTAGAATTTACATGGTATTTATTGGTTTACTACATAGTGAATTAATCATGTACCAATGCGAGGAGAAAACTAGAGTCGAAGAAGAAAACTTCAACATATGATCAGAGTAATCAGTGGTACAGTTATGCAGTTGCTATTCAGTACTGAGTAGTTGTATAAACAAGTAAAAGGTTCTAGATATATTTCACCATAAAGATTTGGTGCAAGTTTTGATAACCCTTATAAAAAAGCTTTGCTTGTAAAAGGCACTTGATTATTTTTTATGTTGTCGTTGCATGGAGTTTTATACAATAGGATGTAATGGACTGGAATCTTTTGAGATTTTGTAAAATGATGACCTATTTACTCGTTACTACTGTTGTGTTATTTTGAATTGTCTATAATAATTTCGTGTTACTAAAACCACTTTACAGTCATTCACTACCTAGAAATAGGTTTAATAACCTATTTATAGTTAAGGACGTGTACATATTTAAGGCTCTACTATATGGTAGTAGGCTACACTCAAAAATTTATCTAGTCATTTATGAGAGTAGGAATGAAAAAACGTTTTTATGGAATGTAGAGTTACAATAACAATTTTATATTGTTATTAATGCACATCCAGATTAAATCAGCAAGTCATTGCAGAACTGGTAGGTATGGTAAGTAGTTTTTTCTTATTGATCGTGATACATCATCCTCCCCAACGGATCCTCAACAAAAGAGGTAAGTGGTTTTATTTTTAAATTAGCCATTTAACAGAGAACATAGTATGGAAACTAGGAAAGTATGAGAAGAAGTGACCATGTAGCCCAGCATTTAGTAGTATAAGAAATATTGTTTGATCATTGACCAATGAAACCTATACAGATTTATTTTTTACTGTGTAAACCAGCTTTGAATGTATTATGATATGGCAAGGGCCATTTATTATGATTTATATGTTTGTTTGGATTTTATTGATGGGGTGATGTTGGGTTGGACAGATCTTCATCATACAAGGTAGGTGTTGGGAGGGAATCTTGCCATGATTGAATGGAGGATGATGATGATGATGATTATGGCTCTGCCCTTGTGGCAACCATTTTATAGCAAGAATAATTATCTATATTCTTTGTTGCACTACTAGACAAATGTGTATGCATCCGCAAGAAGACGTAAAATGCAGCCTTTCGAAGGTTTTCAACGCAAAGCAGTTGTGATTGTCCCCAGTGATGAAGAATTCAAAAAGCGCGTTGAGACACGAGAAAAGGAGGAAGGAAAGGATGTCCCTGAAAAAGCTGTACTTGAAATGAAAGGTAGGCTGTGATGACAAAACACATTTAATTTCCACTAAAGTTACAGACCTTGTATAAATGTATAGCATATAGTATGTGTAATAAAGCTGTTCCATTAAACCCTGTCAGGCAATTTACTAGAACAGCTTGGGATATCACATTAATCATTTGTTTATTGTTATATACTGACATTTTGCAGCTAACTTTACTTTACCAGAGAAGGATGTCTTGTTTGATACTGTAGAGTTTGTGGAGCTTAACCAAGAAGAGGCAACAAAATTAGTTGAGGAATATGTAAAGGAAGGAAAAGCTGCTCTTCCTCCACCATCTAAGAAAAGTAGATTTGGAGGTTCGTAATTTGTCATTTTATTTCATATTAATATCAACAGCTTCTTAAACATTTATAAATTTGTAAGATATTTAATTTCTTTGACGACTTATGAAAATGATTTTTTGGCCAGTAAAGAAGATGTATTGGATTTTATCATTTTTTTTCTAATTGTTTTAACCAGGTTATCAACGAAAACCTTTGTTATTATTTTTCGGTATGGCAGGGGAGGGGTCAAACATATGGTTTCTGGTCTGCAGTTTGGATAAACCAATCTTGAGAAACTTTGGATATAGCAAGCTTGCATGAAGACCTAGCATGTGATTAGATCTGGGGCCAGTCATATCAAGGTCACTGTTACTAAAAATACAAAAACAGCTTCTGGTCAATAACTTCAATTGAGATAAACCAATTGTGCTGAAACTTTGGATATAGCAAGCTTGCATGACAACCTAGCATGGATTGAATTTGGGGCCAGTCATATCAAGGTCAAGGTCACTGTTATTATACCCCCCGCAAACTAGTTTGTGGGGGGTATATAGGAATCACCCTGTCTGTCTGTCCGTCTGTCCACATCCCTTGAAAGCGCTTCTCCTAAACCGCTTGACAGATATCGTTGAAACTTTACATGAAGTACATGTGCATGTAAATGTGCATGAAGAATTTTCGTCGCTGTCAGATATTTTTCAGGGGAAATAATTGGACTTGAAGCGAAGCAGGGGGTATCCCTTTGTGAGCTTTCTCACAATCCACACTTGTTAAAATAGAAAAACAGTTTCCGCCGATAACTTTACTTTAGATAAACAAATTTTGCTTAAAATTGGGTATAGCAAGCTTTTACAGACCTAATTTGGGATTAGATTTGGGGTCAGTTGAATTAAGGTCCAGGATACTGACAGTTTTCGGTCAATAACTTAAGTTTGGATAAACCAATCTTGATGAAACTTAGGATATAGTAGGTTTACATGAAGACCTAACTTGGAATTGGGTTTGGGGCCTGTTGGATTAAATTCAAGGTCACTTAAAATAGAAAAAAAGTTTAGTCTCCTTCTGAAATTTATTGTCAAATTGTTTAAAACCTGGTTTCGTTGCATAGCCATATTTACCAATTCTAAAATTGATTGTTGAAATCAATATTAATTTGCGAAAACAAAAGCGATATAAGTTTTTATAACAATAGTACTAATTGTTATGGCTTCTGTTATCAACGTTCTTTGTAATGAAGTTAATAATTACTTCACACCGAGGTTTATAATTTTAGTTCGAGTTATTGATGGTGACTTGCATGAATTACTATCATAGGGACCTATCAACGAGTTCGAGTTTTCGAGAAATTGGTGTTCGAAAAATGGCGGGACTTTAAAAACAGTTCGAGAAATCGATGGTGTTCGAGCTACAGAAGTTGGACTGTATTATCACCAGTCCTGGCAGAAAGAGCCAAAAAGAAAACATACAGCAAAAATTGTTTTTATACCCCTCGCAAACTTGTTTGGGGGGGTATATAGGAATCACCCTGTCTGTCCGTCTGTTTGTCCTTCTGTCCACATCCCTTGTAAACGCTTTTCCTCCTAAACTGCTTGACAGATTTTGATGAAACTTTACATGAAGGAAGTACATCATATGTAGATGTGCATGAAGAATTTTCGTTGCTGTCAGATATTATTCTGTGGAGATAATTGGACTAATCCTCCTAAACCGTTTGACAGATTTTGATGAAACTTTATGTGAAGGAAGTACATCATGTAAATGTGCATGAAGAATTTTCGTTGCTGTCGGATATTATTCAGGGGAAATAATTGGACTTGGGGGGGATGGGTATCCCTTTGTTAGTGTGCTCACAGTCCACACTTGTTTTTTTAAATGTTCAAATAAAATATGAGGCACCTTAGTAAGGAATAGTCAAATCTCAGCTATGTATATGTCATTGTTAATTCATTAATATGTTAAAATTAGGAGTATTTTAATGAAACAACCATAACATTATTCTGAACATGTAGATAAACAAATGTTTAAAAAAAATTGACCATAACCTTATTCTGAACATGTAGATAAACAAATGTAAATGTTTAAAAAAAATCGTTTTAGATCGTAGAGACAGTAGAGATGACAGGCGTCACAGTGAAGGAAGAGGAGGCTGGAAAGATGAGAGACGTGGTGGTGGTGGAAAATGGGGAGGAAACAGAGGTGGAGGTGGATCATGGGGAGGCAGAGGTTAATTTGCACTTTTATACCTTAAAAAAGTGAATTTTTTATGGTCCAATATATATATTTTACATTATTATTAGTTGATACTGAAAATTGCAATTCTGATAAATACATAGAAGACATTGAGGTCATCCCTTACAGTTACTTATTAATTTAAAACTCGCAATAAACTGAATGGCATTTGAAGTTTAAATTTGTTTTCCCTTGTTTGCAATTGGAAGGTGCTGGCACTATCACTTCCTTGTAGGTTAAATCAGATTGGTTTCTTTCAAAATATTTGTTAAATCATATCAAGTTTACATTAACATAAACCTAATCATATCTCATAGAAGGTACAGTGGAACATGATTTTTTTTGTACTTTTCAGATGGTCGTGAAAGATATGGTAGTGGTGGTGGTGGAGGTGGCAGGGATCGTAGAGATGACCGAAGACGAAGTGGTGGAGGATATGATGATCGTCGTGGGGGTGATTGGAAGGTGAACACATTGTTAAAAATATACCTTAATTCAGCTATTGCCAAATAGTTTTCTTTCATCTATATTTGTTGCCCTGTGTGGGATCCGGGTGGCCAAAAGAATAGACCGCAGTCGCGCTAGCTTGTCGTAAAAGGCGACTAAATAGCGCCCAGTACCCTGACCGGCGTGTCAGGTCGGTTTGCCTAGAGACCGACTGGGATGTGTGCCCCAGGTGGTAGAATGGGGTACCCCTGGCAAGCTGGGATTGTCGGGCCATAATACGGAAAACCTGACCGCAAACCATATTAGTGCACCGTGTTGGGAAAAATGCCATGTTCCTCGCACGTTAAAGAACGCTGCTGTAGTATTCGCTATGAGTAGGGATTTCGATCCCGCTACAGGAGGCTGAATTGCCCGACCCTATCCATCCTCCCATTTGCCAGTGGCAATCTAAAATCCGTTACCCCTATTTTTCCTTGTGTCCCATCCCATTTTCATTCATCATCATTTTATGTTCATTTTATCATCCATTTCATGTTCATCGCCTGAGTATAGCTGAAATAATGCTGCTCGGGCATTAAACACCATTAATCAATCAATCTATATTTGTTTGTGTGCCATAGTACTTATTTTGCATATACAATGTACCATAGTTGCCCATGATGTTTTTAAATTTTGATGACTAATTCCATTGTCATCATTTTTCTACAGATGTTACAAAGTTTTTGAAAAAAAAATGTTTGGAACTTTTCTGGGTGTTTAACTATTTTAGATTTCAAATTTTTCTAATCATGTGATTTTGAGATGTTTTTAATAAGGTCTTGTCATTTTAACCATGTGCATTTTTGTAATCTAAAACAAGCAATAAAAAAGTACCATTTAAATAATAATCATAAATATGCATTAAGGTTTTGTTAGCACTATGATTTTTGTTTTGCAAGTTGTAAAAATTAAGTTTAATTTCAGGGTAGAGACTCGAACAGAAGTGGTGGAAGTAGTTACAATAGTGGAGGTAGACAAAGCTCATGGGGCAGCCAAGGAACAGGGGGACAGTGGGGTAACCAAGGAAACTGGGGAAACCAAGGCAATTGGGGTAACCAAGGAAACTGGGGAAATCAAGCCACTGGATATGGGGTAAGATAATATATTGGTTATATGTATATAAAACTACATATATGTTGTCAGAATTTAACATAATGACTGACTATTCCAGAAAAAAATGTCTCCTGGGGGCAGAACACACTTGAAATTAAGGGGTACCACCAATAGATTTAAATTAAAATTAAACCCCCCACGTAAAAATTTCTTATATCAAATTAAGCCCTCACCAACAGATTTTTTTAACATGCTTAATTTTCAATTTTCAGTTTTCTTTTATAAATTTTAAGGATTTATTCTTTCACTCAAACTTTATCTTCAAAATAAATAAATCTCCCAAATATTTTCAAATATCCACTCACAAAACGTGCCTGTATGAGTACTGTCAATACTTGCCCATAAGACTAAGGCGCTTATAAAACGACCCCCCTTTTTCAGGAAAACAACAATTCAGTACTTTTGTCTTGACCCTGCTATAAGAGACCATCAATTTAGAAAAAACTATACTGCTTTGTCTTTATCAAGAATAAACTTTTCCTTGCATTAGACATAATATTGGCATAATTCAAACAACTTGTTAATACTTAAATAATTTATCATACAGTTATTAATCCCGACTATCATCAGGGGAATATTAGGAAAAGGAGAGGGAAACGTAATCGATAAAGGCAGGAAATATATCTACTTCCTGTTTTGATAATAAAATATGAATGAAACATCTTATTAAATTTGTGATAATCAGCTTTGCTTTTGTAAGTTTAAAGATAAGTTATTTAAAGTAATTTAAAACACTTGATAATGCAAATTGGTATATATTTTTAGGTAATTGGATACCACTTCATGCCCCTTACCCCTACCAATGTATTATTGTATTTGTTTGACACCCCACACAACAAATATTAATATGCAATTTAACTACCACCTACACATTATTTTATCAACAGCGTTATGCCCCGGGGGTATATTTTTTTCTGGAATAGACCTAAATAGCTGAACTTTGCTATAAAAGGTTGGAAAGAGGTCCTTCAGTTTAGCACACTTGAATTCTCTTTAAAGGATACTTTGTGCTACATGTATGTTTAATAGAAATTAGCACAATATTTCCTGAAAAAAATTATTTCAATTAAAAAATTTTAGCATCTTATTAATGATAAATTAGTTCCACTTTTAAGCAGTGTGTCACCCTTTATTTGAACAAACTTGAATCCCCCTCATCTAAGGCTACTTTGCTTCAAGTTCGCTTGAAATTGGCCAAATGGTTCTTAGAAGATATATGAAAATGTGAAAAGTTTTACGAAATTGAATACAAAATTGTTATAAAAACTACCCTCTACCTGTAAAATACATATCTTTGAGTCGATTAAACATTTTAATGATGTAATTATGGTCAAACAATGTTTAAGATTTGGTGTACTAATGTGACATTTATTATCCTTGTGACTGTACTACTTGAATGGAAGTTATGATTGTTGTTTACTTCTGTTTTGTTTTTGGAACTTTCAAAGTGTCGTTAAAAACCTTTAAAGAAGGAAGTAGTTGATTTAAGTAGTTTTATTTGCATTTTATCATGTGTAAAATAATAAAAACATAAATTTGTATTTGTAGCAGCAATGGAATTACCAGCAAGGAAACCAAGGATATGGAAACTGGGGTCAACAAGGTTGGGGCCAGCAGCAAACACAGGGTTCCTGGGGTACTGGTTACAACACAGGCTCTAATCAGTATGGTCAACAGAACTACAACCAGGGATGGGGTAGTGGAAGTGGCAGCAGCTATAATAGTGGCTACAGAAAGTAGACAAAGAAACATACAGAACATTTTAATTCAAATAGAGATGACATTTATATTTTATTGTATGGTGTAGTTATTTGTATCTTAAAATTTTATCATGAATGAAATTTCAAAAACCTTTCACAAAGCCTTAAAGGAGGAATCATTTATACAACATAATGTTTATATTTCACCAGCATTCTTCATTTTTCAATATTGTGACTATTTACCTGCTGGAGTCTGTTCTAGTGCAGTATAAAACTTGTTGTCATGTTTGTGTTTCATTACATGTTTTTATAGACACTCTAGGATGTGAAATCTGGTTTCATCATCATCATCAATGTTTGTAGAAAGTCATTATTCATTGTTGATTCATTAAATCATCACACAAAATCTTTGTTTGTTCTTCTGTGTGAAGGGATGCCACTATAAAGCAGAAATATTGCCTAAACATTGCAGAAAAAAACAATAATTATAAATTATTGTTGGTTTTGCCAAGATCTAATGCAAGATGGATAAGGAGACCAAGGAGAAAAAACAAAACAGGAATTTGTTTATATTTGTTTTATTACAATTGACGTTGCGTTGTCCTTAAAAAAAATAACGTTATCACGAAAATAGAGTGATATTGGATTTTCTCAGCTTGCACAATCAAAGGAAATTTGAACCAAATAATGACAAGTCTGTTTACAATTTCACTATAATGTAATGCTAAAAGCTTCAAGGGAAAATATAATTATTAATATTCACCAGTAAATATTGCGAATGTTAACTTTCAACAGGCATTGATAAACATTATTTCAAATCATTAAAACATGTTTGACATGCTCATTATTGATGAATGTATTGGGGGCGAGGAAATGGCAATTCCATGCTTTTTAATTTTAGAAATTTATCCTTTATTTTAAATTAACATAGTTTATTTTTACACTACTTACCAATTTGTTTCAAACCAAAACAATTTAGATAGAAATTGCAGAAGTACTGTCAAAAGAGCCTCATTCTCAGAAAAATGGTTAAAACTTGAAATGAAAATAGTGTCAACATTAAACTTGTTTGGAATAATTTGAAATTGGTTATAAAGATCCCTTATTGTACTAGCTTAACAATGCAGACATGCAGAAATGTGTTGCAGTAACAAATAAAATAACTAACCTACACAATATAAAACCAACAGTAGTACCCTGATTTCCAAAAGACAAACACTAATTCATCAAGATAAAGAGCACTTACGCAAAAATGTAAGAATGTTGATATAAATGTTGGGTGTGTACTGTTGTCTTTGCTAAACATATTGAGAACATGAAAGGTCATTGTAGCTTTCTGCTAACAAAGGTTAGTGTGTTACACAAGATTGAATAAATTGAAAGTGTGACAGATTTGCTATATTATTATTAAGAATATCGAGCATTTGTTTCAGTCGTTAACCAAAAACACAAGACAAATAAATACAAAGGACAGAAAGGTTGCACATGTATTGTACTTTTGCAACTGCTATTATGGAATTGTTCTAGGATTTTTTACCTAATTTTTCAGACTTGGCATATAGATTTTTCATAACATTTGCAGAAGAAGAAAATACTTATTTTGTGTAATTAACTGCTAGTTTTCAACCCAGATTCTGAAAGTTCACATGTACTAAAGTAGTGCACCTTCAATTATGGACTGATTTGTTATCAACGTCTTCTCCTTTTTTACTCTTACCAGTCTCACTGCGGGCAGGGTGCGCTCAATTCCAATCTTAATTGGCAAGGATAGCTAGTTTACCTACGGAAGGTCGGGGATTTTCTATGGGTACGCGAGCTTCCTCCCAGAATAAATAGACACCAAGATAGAGCTAATAAATTGCTGAAAATGGTGTTTAAACAACTGTCAAACAAAATACAACAAATTGTTTGGTGTTTTTTGTTTGATGATGTTTAACGCCTATTTCAGCAATTTTTCAGCTATATCATGGCGTCCAGTTTTGATTGGCGAGGAAGTTTACTAATTTAAACGTGGATACTAAATAGTCCTACTTGTCATTTAAGGTCATAGTTGCTAACCCTTTCCCAATGTAACATCTTTTAAGGTCATAGTTGCTAACCCTTTCCCAATGTAACATCTTTAAGACTTTAGATATTTCCACACTTTATACTACCATCCCTTAGTGACCGACCATTTAAACTTCAAGGTTTGGGGCCTTGGTTTTTTCCTAAAAAATATTTTGAAAATGATTTTTGATGAACAAATATTTTGGAAGCAGAGGGTAAGAAAAAAAAATAATGCTAATGATGAAAAAATCTGTCGCGACGCCTTAAAAAAAATATTTTCTGACCAAAACAAAAAACCAAGCCCCCCCTTCAAGTTAAATGGTCAGCCCCTTATATGAAGCTTAAATCCAGACTTATAGCTAGCCAGAGGTTGTTTGTAATATGAAAAGTGGAAAGAGGCAATTCAAGTACTTGGTGGTTAGTCATAAACTTTAGTCATCAGTGATGCAACATCCAGTAGTAAATGCAATGAAGAAATATGCCCAACGTAAGATTTGTTGATAAACAACATAAATATCGTGTTTGCAGGATCTAAAAAGAATGGCCAACCTAATAATAAATATCTGATTTAAGTTCGTGACAAATCATATTTCGTAAAGAACTACTCCGATTCCAACAAAAAGAAGTCTCCGTTAACAAAATTATTAGAATGCTTGATTTTCTGATTGATAACATATTTGGCATGTATGGTTGACGCGTTTTTTTCAACAGACCGTCGGCATTCCAATGGGTACCAACTGCCCCTTGCAGAGTATTTTTCTATACATATTAGGCGGATTTTTATACATGGACTAAAAAACATCAATCAATCAATTAAAAACAAGGACAAAATATTATCCCTGTTTTTCTTGAAATTGACCTTGAAGGTCAGTTGAGAACCAAAAATTACGACAAAAAAATCAAAAATACAACCAAGTTCCAGGCAATAACTTTTCCTACGCCTGACGGGCCTAATAGACTCATCAGAGGCGCTCTAACCAAAAATTGAAAATGCCAAACACTATATGATGGATGAAAAGGGATGATTTTAATATTCCTATCGTGAAATTTCCATATTTGACAACATTCCAGCAGTACTTATATATGCAGTATACATCACGCACTTGATCAGGTACTGATGAGCCTGTATTTTTTGTCGAGCATTTCTTGATAGAGGGCATCTGCCGACAGAACAGCTTCTTAATCGGAGGTTCACAGTGGAAGATTGAAGTCGTCACTAAGAAATTATACGGTCGCCATCATGACTTCGTCATTTACCTTACGATATATATGTGCTACAAATAACAATTGATTTGTTCCCGGGTATGACAAACTACCAAATTTATGATGACGTACGACGTGGGTGACGCGTGGAGCAGAAGTTGCTTACCCTTCTAGAGCACCTGGACTCGCCCCAGTTTTATTGGGCTTCGTGTCACTCAGTATCTAGTTTGTGTGTCCTGCGTCTGTTGTTGTCCCCCTCTTGTTTAATCGTGGTTTGTCTGTCCCTGATTTATTGTCTATTGAACAATCCTCGGTATCTTCGATTTTTTTCCTTAAAGAAAGTTCAGTAAAGGCAAAATAATGAAAGTGAAATTTTTAATAAGGGAGGTAATTATGAAAACTTACCTCAACTGTATTTTAAAATTATCTCGTCTTTGTATAATGTATTCCAAATTTCTTCTAATTAAGCAGCTCAATCTCAAAGAATACGTTCTGAAACCCCTGTATTTTTATTTTGAATTATGATTACCTTTAATAATCAAATTAAAAGACAAGTTTAAGGAAAATTCAATTAGAAATCAGTGTATATGTCTGCATCAATAAAATTATGTAATCACAATAGTTACAAACACATAATCCTTAAACAAAAATGTTTGTTTTAATATCAACATTTTAAACAGATCACATTTCATTAATTGGTCCCTTTCACAACTCTTCTATTTGACAATGGCAGATGTACACAGGGTATTGAGGCCACACAATCCTTCACCTCTGTATATTAAGTAATATCCCTGCAAAACATTGCAAAATTACAATCTTTGTTATATTTATACAACATCAGCAAAAGCAAAACTGCAAGTTCGATGTTGACACAAGCATACAATATTAGTGAAAGCTCTTTTGCCATTTGGATAAAATAATACTTAAGTCGAGACGGTGAGCTGCAACGACACCAGTAAAATATCACAATGAGGTTAAAACAGGAAAGTGCCAATTTGTAACACTTGACCACAATGTACATTTTTTCAAATGAGACAAAATGAACTTTATTCAATGTTTAAATAACATCGAGATGTTTTACGCACTGTTCTGTTTTCGTGGCCATTTTGTAACACTTGACCACAATGTACATTTTTTCAAATGAGACAAAATGAACTTTATTCAATGTTTAAATAACATCAAGGTACTCTTTAAATTTGTTGTGTGTGAATCGCTGCGGATATGCAACCAATGTCCCAAACATTGTGACCGAACAATGCATGGTAACCGAGAAAATGCTCTAAACCCTTTCTCCATGTAAAACATTAAATCATTTGATTTTGTCGACACTCAACACAACCATCCCCAAATGCAGCTAAAACAAGGCTTACATATCTTATTTAACGCTGCCTTTCACGTAATGTCATGTTATGCAACAGCCAATGACAAGGTGTGTTTTTCTGAGGGCAATCGTAATTCCAATGGGTACAAACTGTTCCCCACTCCTTGCAGATTTTGTTCTAGTACTTTAATTAAACTGAATTTCTTTAACATCTTATTAAAGACCAGAAGATTTCAGAATCTAGGTCGTTTAATGTCACGTATCGATATTTTGATGATTTGCGACAAACATGACGATTTAAAATTTTAACAATTATAAATTGTTCTCACTTGTGCAGCAATATTCTAGCTTCTCATGCATACTTTGTCAATATTTCTCAATTGATCTAGCGAGCAAGAGCTTTCAGTGAGTACACTGATTTTTGCAAACGTAACAAATTTCTTCAAGACATAGTTGTAAACCAAGGGTACAAAAAACCTGACTCTTCCGCACCTTCAATAAGGATTTATTGTACCCATGTTGACGTTAGCTCTTTCTTTGACCGTCGTAATGACTTTATTGCTCATTGTGGGAAATCCATCTCTCAAATAAAATGGGATATTTTTCCTGGGTTTTGATGTAGTCTTTCGACTTTTTGTGGTATCTAATTAGAGGCATGCACTGCACGATTATTCGTCCAGAGAACTTGTTTTAAGTTTTGGGTTTCTTTCGTGTTATATGTTTGTCTAAATGCGGATTTGTAATCGTATCTTGACGTTGGGGTCTTGTTGTTCGGTCGGTTTTCTTGCTATTTTTCTTAAAGCTTTAATGCAGACAATGGTTCTTGTAATTGAGGTCATGATCAGATGACTGTCATGAACTACTCATCAGCCATCTTTACACCAAATATGCATAGTTACAGATTATAGTAATCTCATTATCTAAACGCAGACAGCCAACTGCTTTATGTTTACTATTTCATTCATAGTTTTAGGATATCTATGTTAAAGGTTAAAGATTAGGTTTCTTCAAAGTTTGGAAAATACTGAGTCGACCAGATCTATATCTCTTCTGTAATTATAAGACAATGCACTGAAAAATAAATTGTTGCAATATATGTGTTATATAAATCTAATGATATTACATATATGAATAACGAAATATAGGTCAATGTAAGGTGACACCGATTCCTACTATACATGGTTACGGAGGAATTGTCCTGATCCAAAAACTTAAACGTAGTCACTGGACTATGAAATTGAGGCCAAGGTCAGCCGCCAACTACAACATTAGTATGTACTATTTATTGTCAATAAATACATACTAAATGTTGTGTTACTGTAACATCCACCAGACTTTCATTTACTATTTATCAGCAACCTATATACCAAGTATTGTCATCCTGCCATGCATGATACCATGATTTAGGAACTGATATAATCCAAAAAACTTCGACCGTAAAATTGTGATAAAGTTAAGTCACCAGTGAAGGTAACCTCCATTGGGACAAAATTGATAGATCTATGGCGTAAACATACACAGATATAAAGCTGTGTTATTAAATGGACAAGCATAGAAGAATGAAGATATATTACAATTATAGAATAACAATAGAAAACAGACCATAAACCATGGGTCTCCAAACTTCATTCAAGAAATGTTCTCCAATATCAGTTGAAAGTGCAGGTAATAAGTTTCTTTCTAGTTCTGGAAAACACGTAACCATCAAGTGATAATCGGGTTTGGCTCATGTACACATCTTATTACCTTTTCTCCCCAATCAGGTCCCCAGCTGTTCTTTACAATCCAGTAAGGCTTTCTTCTTTCTATAAAATAATTGTTGTCACTTTAAATATGTGATACAATGCAATCGATACTTTTGAAAAAATATGACTACTTGTAGTTATATTTTTATATCAATTTTGTCATAAAATACCATGTGAAGTTGTTAAGAAGAATTTAGGCCAGCTTATTGTATAATTAAAAACTGTGAGGAGGGATACATATTTGCCACATGGCAGGACAAACACTGACCATTTGACTCGTTATTTTTAGAAAACTGCAAAGGAAACAAGAATTATCAGTACGGAAATAAAGGTCACAAGGAAAAACGACCCGTCCGCGCTTTAAATAAATTTTGCTATAGATGCCACTTCCTTAGATGTCACTTCTTTGTCGAAAAATATTCTTTTTCGTTTGAAAAAATGGTTGCAGTTTTCTAAGTTTTGAATTAAGTGTACAGTGATTGTGCTACGATGATTATTGATACACCTATTAATGACTAGTGGTATATGATACCCATCCATTTTAATCAACTAACCAACACACAAACTACATTAATGGAAGCGGGATTTTCGGCATGCTATAAAACCTGGTTAAACCAACTATTTCTTTTGAAATGCTGTAGTTACTATATATTTGGTTGTTGGTTCTGGAGTTTGCCGCTTTCTCGGACTGATTTGTGGATTGTCTTTTTGACAGTTTTTTCGGTATTCGGTATTTTGTTGTTACCTTCATTAATGAATAAAACCAACAAAAGTGAGATTTAAATAAATAATTTACCCAAAATTTATAAAGATTTGCCCCATAGACTTATTATTTCAGCAGTAATAGGAGTTACATACAAAATCTAATTATGCTGGCTAATTTTGAATCAATCCTTGACTGATTAAAACAGGTACTAGTATTCAGGATTTATATTATGTGTAATTGATTAACTACATAATATTAACCAGAGACATATAAGTACATATCAATATAATCAGGTTAAATAGTTTGTTTCATGAACCGGACATGCATTAAAGACGCAATATGGCAGAACGTCATTCAAAGTTAGGGCAATCCAAAAAATGTTTCATTCCTATAAACTATTGATTGGTACAGTTCTAACATGAAGGCTTACTTACCAACTCCATAACCCACAATCAGAACTCCATGATTAAGATCTTTGGGATTACACAAAAGTTTAGATGGATGCGATATTCCTCCCAAATACAACTAAAAATAAATTGAAATTATAACTGCACTGCCCTAGTTAATACATAAAAAGTTTTTCTACTATAAATTGTAACATTACAATTTTTTAAAACTAAAAATCTGTAAGACAAATTCATCTATTTTGGTCGGTTTCCTTGGTTATTTTTCTAACGACTGTTAGTTACAGTTTTTGCTTTTGTGTAATAACTGGAAGAATAGTTATATCTTATTTAAAATATTTGCATATCAATATTACTGTAAAAACCAAAGTCAACTAAATATGTAAATAATTATTTATTATAAGTTAATGCTCCGTACATAAAAAAATCTTTTTTTGTTACGTTTGCAATCTCTACTCATCCCGGAGTCTAAACACTATCCACATAAGATAAATATTTACTCAATCCTTATCTGAGGTTCTATAACACAGCAAAATAATACAACATGGGCCCGGTTTCATAAAACATCTCAAATTTGAGGATTTCCTCAACTTATCCTAAAATCAAATATTGACCAATCAGCTGGAAAATTCAAATTTGAGGAAAAACTCAAGGATTTGAGGAAAATCTCAATTTGAGAAGTTTTATGAAACTAAGGCCTGTTCCTTCCTAAGTTGAATTTCATTTCCATAAACACGATGAATGCCAAAATCGTCGTTGTTTTAAAACCACTTGATTAATAATTATATTTATCCACAATTTATTTTTTTAATTATCGTTATCGTTATCCTTAAGAATATTTCAAATTTTAAGGTTCAGTTTCCTGTACATGTATCTTATTCCTTAACCTGCATAATCACTGCATTTATACCAATGGAAATAGGACCATTCTCATACAACCACATAGCCATCTCTGGAAAAAAAAACGAGAATGTACTTACAAAAAACAAATGTTACTAGTAACAGAAAACTAAATAATTTTCTATGCATTTCTATATGTTACTATTTGTCACAATTTTAATGACATAAATGACATGGTTACAAAATAGTGCACATCTCATAATACGGCCACATTTTAATTTTTTTTAGATTAAACGTGGAATTTCCAAGATTAAAGTTGATATTTCAAGGAATCAATTTGGAATTTCTAGATTAAAGTTTATAATTCCAAGATTAATGTTGGAATTTTCAAGATTAATGTTGGAATTTATGTTGGAATTTCCAAGATTAAATTTGACAATCTCGAGAATAAAGTTGATAATTCAAGGAATAATGTTGGAATTTTTAAGATTTAAGTTGGAGTTTCCCTTATTAAGTCGACAAAATAAAAAATAAAATAAATAATGTGGCCCAAATACCCTCCTGTAGATAAATTGGACACACAACAAAAATCAACTGAAACACTTGAAACGAAATAATAATTATAAACTAAACAATGCTTCGAAAAATTACAACAACTACATAGTATATAGATATACGTGTATTTATACTAATATTTATCGCTAGGTTAATAATTGCTAAATTCTGTTAACTCTCCAGTTGGGTAATTACAGATAATTTATCATTTATGTAATCAAGGTTACCTGTTTCATTACTGGATATTGAGATAGAGTCATTAATGTAAACTCTGACATCACTTTTGTTGAAGGCACATGTTTCATCACCTATCCCACTATACTGATATGTAGATTCGGTTTCAAGTCCACCTTGAATAACACAGAATATTTGGCTTTAAAATGCATGTTACTAAACACTTGTACTTGTAATAGTTATCAGTGTAGTTATGTACAAACTCTAATTAAATTTAAATACTTGGTAAATAAAATAATTATTAATGTAGAGTTGCCGATATATAGCAAAAGTGTTTACATCGCCGCCACAACCGGAAATCAATATATGTTACATGATTTAATGCAGTCCCTAAAATAAAGATCAGGGTCAAGTGACACCTGCAAGACTGTCATGTACTTTACTTAGCAACATATATACAAACTATTTTAATCCTTCTGTGTATATCTACAGAGGAACTGATCTTATCAAAACGTGAAGTTTAGGTCAAGGTCAAGAGACATGTTCAAGACTGACAAGCACCAATGGACAAAAATTGATGAACATATGGCTTAAGCGTACAAAGATATAAAGCAAAAACGCCGCCGAAGCCGGAAACCCTTTTAAGTCTCGTCCCTCATCGACATTCTTCGCAGGCGAGACAAAATGTGAAATTAAATGTTATCATGATTATTGCCATCATGTTTATACATCTTTTGAAAGTTTTTCTTATTCAATACATGTAAACCAACTAAAAATGCTTGACCAAACCAGGTCATCAAACAAACGATTTAGAAAATATTTCTTGCCTTTAACAGGACAAATAACTACCCAAACGTATAATTTCCTTGTATGCATTAGATGGAAATCCACCTTCACATCCGTGATCCAGTTTGTCACAGTCCACTAGTTCTGAAAAATACCACAAGCAGATGTTTTATCACTACGTAAATTAATGTACACTATATTTGCTACTAATGAGTTACTTGTTATTTACTTAATATATAGCATGGCATTCAATTTATCCTTTGTAGTTTTAGTTTACTTCTATTTCTTTCAATATAAGACAAATAAATATAATCTGACGTTTATGTTTATTTACTAAAAATTCAAATATAATTATAATAAAATTGTTCAGATATCTCTTTGTGATATTATCTGTTGTCGTATTTGTTTTCTGAAGTGACTT
This sequence comes from Limnoperna fortunei, assembly GCA_944474755.1. NCBI lineage: Eukaryota > Metazoa > Mollusca > Bivalvia > Mytilida > Modiolidae > Limnoperna > Limnoperna fortunei. Next base: position 19,819,426 of record OX104113.1, on the reverse strand, counting down.
GAAACAGTTTTTTATTTTTGCCAAGGAATGTAACTACAGTTTCTGTTTCAAGTCTAGCTTTTAAATAGATGAAATTCATATAAATGCTTCCTTATAAGAAATCATATATTAATGAAATTTTGAGAAATAAGTTATGCTGTTTTGTTCACTTTAGACATTACTTATAAGAAATCATATATTAATGAAATTTTGAGAAATAAGTTATGCTGTTTTGTTCACTTTAGACATTACTAAACAAACACACTTTTTTCTACATATCGTTAATTAAAAGTGAAGATTTTTTAAATATCAATTTTACTTGATCTCTGATAAAGAATCCCAGTTGTTATCTGCTTGAAGTTCTTGAGATTTTGATCAGCTGTCAACACACTACTATTGGATTGACCTTCATAATTATTTAATACATGTACTATATAGGTATTATTATGGACTATTGTTAACTTAATGATACATTGATTTGGGTATTTTTTATAGAGGTGTGTATTGTCTTTTTAAAAACTTTGAGATAAATCATAGAAACAGTTTTATTTACATATTTCATCTCAGTCATAGATACAACATGTACCAGTTGAGTCAATTGTTTGAATGCAGAATTTAGTCCACCATAACTTTAGCTATTAAAAAAATATCTGGATTTTTACTACTTATAGTGGCTGTTAAGCCAACATTTTTACTTTAGTAATTTTCTACTGTGATATTATCTACCATTTCATGAGATAATCTTTTGGGCTATATTGTTGCATTCAGTTTTTATAGCCTGAGTAACAAGGACGAACCTGACATCTTCCAGTGTAACTGGCAATATTGTTTATTTGATTTAATGTCAAGCCCTTATACCAGTGAGAAATGCAGCATTACTTTTATCATTACACTTTTTATTCGTTTCCCGAGTATGGTTAATTATGGTGCCAATAAAGGATACACTTGGTCTTATTTTCATCCTCAAACTGATTTAAACACAAACAAATAACATTATATATAAAATATAAAAATTATTGGCAAATACGAACAACAATTCCAAAACTTTTTTTTTCAAAAAAGTCGTAAGTGTGAAACACATCGTAAGTGCTGATGTCACAATGCATTTCCCTTTGATCTTCCAAACTTACGATAGTTTTACATTTACGACTTTTTGTGAAATCCACTGCAGAACCTTACTGAAATGGTAGGAATATGTGTTTTATTAACTCAAAACAAAAACTGGAAAACAACTTTATCACAATGAATAAACAGATTGGTTGAAACAAATTGATTACAAGTGTAACACTACCTTGTTCTGACAATGAAATCAACTCTTTTTTCTGTATGGCCCACTGTCCTTCAATATTGCCTGTAGTTGAGAAAGCCCAACATGAACCACAGTAGCCCTGTTTATAAAAAATGTTAAGTGTATGATAAAGCTTCCATTTTAATCTGATTTTTGTACAGAATAATATGGCTTTATTTTATGTTAAAAAATCGTAGTGTATTACTCAAAGCTAATACTGAAAAAAATTTTCTGGTATTTTCGAAATATCCAAAAATGTACCTGATCTTTTACTTCAGTGACTGCATTATGATCTCTCCAGTCAAATGACTCTGGAATATTTTTAATCTGGACATAAGCCTTCTTCATATTCTTGTTTGTATTTAAGTCCCATTTCTTTCCAACATATTTCTTAAACTCATTCTCTACAATTTAATAACATATCAAATAATATATATATATATATCAAAGATATTTTTTAATGTTATATTATTATATTACAACAAAGTTATGTTTCGCTCCATGCATTAAAATATGTTAATGCCTATATGAATTAGTATCGGTCTATCTAAAAATCATTGCACCTAATATTTGACACATCGTGTACAAGGTTATAATCTTTTAATTATATTATGTATATATTCATAATAACATGGACTACATAAAGACTCATTTTAAATATGTGTATACTTCTTTCTGTTTCAGTTTCAAGTGGATAATGAAAACGATAAACTACACAGGGTTTGCATCCCTGTGTTTTCATTTTCAGGAATTACTTTCAGAACTGCAAAGATTTGCTAACTGAGAAGTGTACATGTACTCTACGTCATAATCAACAGGTAAGCATAAATACTAAAACTATCGATGCTTGTTGCACTGGTGGCAATAAAGCACATAGTTAGTTGTCTTCTTATGATTTAAAACACTCCCCAAGCCAACAAACACCCGAGATAGGAAAACCATAGAGACTTCTGAGACAAGTCAATTTTCCTTTTTGGTACCGAACTTTTATTATAGGAAAACATAAAAACGACATCATAAATGAATGACGATACCTGTTAAATCTGCAAACTTTGTGGCTCCATACACTGCTGATCCTTTCTCAGTTTCTTGTATCTGTCTTGCCCTTTTCATGTTATCACAGAAAATACTAAACCTCTGTGCCTCCTCTGTAATGGATATATTTGCATCATGCAGTTTTACGCGTCTTTATATTTAATTGGTTTCCAGCTTACAGTATTCGTAAATTGAATGAAAACTAATCCATGCACAGAAATAATTGCTATAGTATACTGGTCACAGAGTAGTTCTCGACGGCAAGTAATTCTCGCCACCCGATTTTTCGACAATTTTTGTGAAAAATTGTAATTTGAAAAATGATAAACGTAAATTGTTTTGGATGGGATAAAGTGAAATCTATGAAATGAAGCCTTTGTCGTCGATTTTGATGGAAACATAACGGCACAGTTACCAAGATGGCGAGAATTGCTTTTGTCATTTTAATGGCAAAAACTTCTCTCGGACCAGTAGTATACATAAAATATAAAAAATTGATATATACCTTTCAACATTCCTTATTTATTAGTTTGGCCAGTATTTTAATGAACATATATATTTTACCTTGCACACTGCTCAAATAGTTTTATAAAATTTATGTACATGTTTATACTTTGCATTTTAAAAGTTACATCTTTCTACGCTATGTTTTAAAACAACATCTCATGTATTTGACTAATAACCCCATAAAAATATACCTTTTTCTGTTGAGTAAAACTTTCGATATTTTTTCTGGAAATCTTTAAACATTCCAATATGGCATAAACCATGTTCATCTCCAAACTTAGGCTTAGTATTATCCTGGAATAAAGATGATCCAAATCACTATATTTTTTAATCCTATCATTCAAGACAGGACAATATTCTGAGATATCATTTATACATGATAGTTGTTGGGTAAACTAATGTGTTGGCATGACCACAAGATTTTCTTGCAAAACAAAAAAAATAAGTATCTGTCGAGGTTATTCTAAATTTTAAATATATAATTTTGGTTTAATGACCTTGTATGACAGGTACTTAACATTTTGGTAGAATTTCTGCTCTATGTACCTCACGGGGGGGGGGGGGGTAACATGGTATATATTGGGTAATACGGATGTGCGGCCCGAATAGGTCACTTTTTTACCTCTCCAAAATATATGAATAGGTAGCTTTTTTCATTGAAAAATATATCATTGGGTAGTTGTAAATTATCTAAATACATCAATGCCTCAATTCTCATCTTAAGCATGCTAAGCCTATGTAAAGCACAGTGATTTTACAAACAAAGTGTTCCATTAACATCACTGGATCATTTTGGTAGTGAATGGACTAATTTGCCAATGGGGAAGGGCTGTAACAAAATATATGAATAGGTCTGATTTAATCATTCAATATATGATTAGGTCCTGTTTTATAACGTCCGAAATATATGAATAGGTTGGGTTTTCAAATCTCCGTCCGCAGACTTGTACCTAAAAGTATCCTTAGTTACCCCCCCCCCCCCCCCCCCCCCCCCGTGATGTACCTACTTCACGCTCAGTTTTTTTAAATTCTCTGCACATCTAAAATTCATTTTAAGCAATAATGTAGAATTAAAAGTCACAGAATTTTTAACCTGTTAAATGTTATATTAATCTAATCTACTAAGTAAAGGTAATTGCTAAGGATAAGGTCATTTAGTAAAAACTTTAGTTATCGCAAAAATGCCTGACCTTATAATATTATTATCTTCGTCTGCTGTTAAGGATAAGATTAAGTAACAGATTAGTACATCCTTCAATACATCTGACTTTCTTTAATCAGTTACGCAAACATCACCTTCGTATACACGTGTCTTAATTACCCAACATTTGACCCTGCAAAATTTCTCAACTTGACAAGAGATACGTTCGCACAGATAACAAAGCATATTTGTGTAAAAATTGTTTGAAACAACTGTGTTAAATAGTGATTTAGTTTTAAGGCAGCTAAATACTTATCTTAGGAATACATAAAATAACTGACCATTATGATTTTGGTTAGAAATAGGAAAGCATCACAAAATAAAATTATTATTCTTCCTGCGTTGGATTTCTAAAAAAAAGTCATATTTTGAGTATTGAGTAAAGTATTCACTTTTGTTCTGATAGAACAGAATTTTAAACTCGAATCAGTAACATATTTGGTAAATATATGCATAGTTTAAATAAAAGTGAGGTTTTTGTATAATTAGTTTTATCTATTCATTGTTTTTTAACAAGATATGATTAAATTACGTGTTATTTTTATCTGTTGCATGCATACTTTCATGTGTCATTGTAGTAGACCACTATGTACTGTACTAGATTCTTTTGAGTGCAACATGTATTACGCTGCAGTTGCTGTCCCCAGTAAGATCTACTATGACACATTATCCAGCGAGTCCTTGCATTTTAATGCTGCTTGCTTAGAAAACGCAAACCAGGTAACTATTTTTATGCCTTTGACATTTGTCGGAACGATGCAGCAAAGGCAAAATTTATTTAAGCAGTGTTATATCAAATTTAAGTTGGTTGTGATAAATAAGGTACAATTTTCAATGTGTTTTAATTCAAGTAACAAAGACCCCGCCAGTATATAAAGATAAACTGAAATATTATTTGAACACGGACAAAACTTAAACAAATGGAAGACACTAACTTGTGAAGATATTATCAATCCAAAATGCTCACCTTTCAGCTTCTTACATAGAAAGTTGCTGGTCAACTTGTTTATACTCAGTTCACTTGCAAATATATTGAAAACAAAAATTTGCAAAAAAATTCTTAGGCTCATTAAATTTTCTAGTACATTAAAATGTACGTACAAGTTTATATGTTAATTTTCTCATCATTTTGAATATATTTCTAAGTTCTTATTATAAATATTCTTAAGTCGGGTTGTGACAAACCTTGTAATTTGACGATAAATTTAAAGTGTACAGAAACTTGTTAATAAATGTGAAAGTATATTACTTCAATCGATATAGACATGTATTTACTAGACAAGTTCTTTTTTGCTTTTTTTTAATTTGGGAGGTGATGTGATGCAAATAATGCAAATAATGCAATTTTAATGATTTAATTGAGCCTTTTATGGCACGCCATGAGAGATACATGTACATATGCTGGATTAAGTGCAATAGGTTTCCACACAAGATGCTTACCTGTGTCTCTTCGTTGATAACTCCAGTTTTTACGCTGTCCAATGTTTTCTCTGTGTAAACTATATTTTGTTCAGCAAGGGTTTGTTGTGATGAGGATAAAACGACATCGGGAATATCTGATGAATCTATATTGCGATAACCCCCAAAACAACACACAAACCCAACTATTCCCAAGAATATTATTGCTTTCATTCTGATTTCGTTTTATGCGTCCGTCATTGGAGTTTCTTTGGTTTTTATATAATAGATATCACATGGCAAATTTTAGAAGGCCTGTTTTGTAACTGGTTACAGAGTCAGCTAGTACAATAGTTAAAAACTGGGTATAGATATGTTATCTCTATTTTGATCATAATTTTGAAAAGAATTTGAACCTTGTTTGCTAAATACTCAATTTTATCTTCCTATAAATGTTTATAATGTTCGTAGATTTTATCCGCCTATGCTTAATTACACGAAAGAGATCATGTCCGGGGTGCGGGTTTACCCATATTGTTATATATCAACGAACTCTGATGTCCTGGATGTACAAGACAACAATTATAAATATTAAGCAACAACCCCCCCCCCCCCCCAGAAGGAAAAAAAAAGAAATCCTCAACCTATAATCCCCAAAATATCAATTTTACAGTTGGCCAGGCTATCAGAAGTATTCTTTAAAAATGCTTTCAGTTCTTTTCTTTCATTCGTTTCTCTTCCGTTATAAGCTATTATATAAATGGAAAGAGACAATATAATTTATATACCTGGTAATTAGTCATGACAGAACTAACTTCCTTTTCAATGACTCTAACTCAAATAGTAAATACTAGTATACTGTCGACTAAATCTGTCAACTAGTTTCTGATTCTCTTATTGACAACATATTCATCATGCTTGGAGGACATGTTTTAATACACTCTTGTTATTCCAATTGTGCTCCTCTCCGACCTGTTTTTGTACTCTTATTAGGATGAGTTCCTAGAAGCCCTGCTGAAAAAGAAAGAAAGAAAAGACACTAAACCAAACCTTTAATTTCACATTCCGCTATATTAATGTTTTGTCCCTCAACTATGCTAAATTTGGTGACTTGCATACAAGTTACCTTAGCGAGCTTGAAATTATAGACACCATCAATCCACTAAGGCCATCATCTTACTAAGACCTACTTCTAAATATAAACTGGGGAAACAAAATACTAGAATCTGGGACAAACGCGATGACTTCAACTTTCCAATTGTCAACTTCACGTTCATCGACAGCAACATTTCAGCAGCTCCAGCGTATGGTGTATACATTTCACAACTTGTACGTAATTCGTGATCCTGCGATCGTTGTTCCGATTTTCTAGACCGGTCACTGCTGTTGACTACTAAACTACTCAAACAAGGGTTTGTTGTACCTAGGTTGATGTTATCTCTTCATAAGTTCTATGGTCATTACCATAACTTAATTGATTGTTATGGGCAACCAAACTCTCAAATACGATCATAGGTAGTGTTTTATATTCCTGGATTCAACTTTTTCCTAGACATGACATTGATTGACTCGGCGGGTGTCTAATAATACACAGGCACGGCTTACTCGTCCAAAGAACCTGAGTGCATCCATGGTTTTTATTGAGTTCGGGTTACTATCTTAGTTTGTGTTTTTGTGTCAAAGGTTACAAATAACACTCCTAAAATTCGCCTTTACTAACTTCTTGACATTTATGAAATATAAACTATATACAATATATGAGGAGATAACTGTTGTCGTTATTGTAAATTCTCCATTGTGGGAGAAATCCGCAATAATTATTTAAAAACATCATATCTATTCCAATGCTTTGATTGAACTTCGAATCTCTGTGAAGTATATGTATGCAAATTAAATGCAATCATTCTATGCGATTCACTCCATTTATCCTAGCACACAAATCAACATCGTAAGTATTGATTCGTTACACATTTATGTATTATACTTTCTAACATATTTGTGGTTATATTTACATGTTTAGAGCATTTGTTTAGTTTTATGTAATGTTTAGTTTCTTTACAACAAAACGATAAATCAGTCTCTGTTTTTAATTATTGGTGTATATGTTTAAGAAAACCATGCAAAGATATATTTAGAAAAAGAAACAAGCGGGGATACCAGGTGTGCTAGGTCTGCAAACATAATCATAAACAATTATACAAAATTCCTCTTAATGATTGGGTCTTGGACTTGCAATAATCTCATACGCCCTTTCTGATACTTTGAGACAGAGATCAGTTTCTTCGATAATGTGTTTTTATATGTATACATGTACAAGATTTCTGTGCAATGAATTAATACTTCACATTTTAACAGCAAGTACACGAAACTCAATCAAAACTAGAATGAACTTTAATGAATTTCTCTAACCGGACGCTCGAGGATGTCTTGAACACGAAGGTATTACTTTTACTTCGAGACAGCGGACAACAAAAAAAGTCAACATTAATTGTCCACTACCTTATTGTTTCTTTTATATTTTCTATCAAAATTAAAAAGCTTAAATAACAAACTTAGCAAGATGTAGCTATATGTATGAGGTGTGATGATTTATATGATGTTCAACGTAACCTAATGGACTGTTTTTGAATTGAGGTAAGTACAATCAAGGGTTTGGCTTTGAAGTCATTGATCAATATTCTGCAATACACGTCTTCAAGACCATAGGTGCAAAAAGTGTAGTATAGGCATACAAAAAAGTCGGAACTGTTTTTTTTTTATTTTGGATGTGACAGACTTATGATGTAAGATATATCCAAAACTGATGGCATCAAGGGACTTAATTAATCGTCTCTTTCCATGAATCAATGAAAGTGTTTAGACAGATTAAAAAGATGTTAGCGAGTTAAGAAGATAAGAAGTAACGAAAATGTCCAACACTTTTATCAGTCAGCTATGATCATGAACTTCTCTCAAAGCAAAGTAGACGTTCAAAAAGATAGATTGTTAATTATTCAGTCCAAACGACGTTAAAATGATGCTTTTTTGAAACGACAACACGAAAATTAACAGATTACAATACATGGTTTCCTGCAGCGCGGTCATAAACTCTTCTTCTCCTCTAAAACTCCTAAGCCAAATGAACCAAACATTTCTATTCATAACTACCCTTACTGTTTCCACTTTCGGAATTATAAATTATGGTCATGCTGTCATTACTTTAAAAGTAACATATCATTATAACCACTTTCAACACTAGTGCAAAATAGGTCCCCATGTAAGTGTAGAAATGTCCCATGGAACAGTATTTTTATGATTACACAGATAAACAGTGCATTCCATATTTTGAAATCTATAGCAGTTAACAGTTATGCAGTACTTTATTATTATTAAACTAGTGCAGTCGCTGTAAGTCGTATGAAAAAATAGATTTGGTACCATTTGATTTAGATAACCCTCCCAAAAAGACTTGCTTTCATCAATTACATTATCTAATGTCTACTTTTCATCATTTATTGGTATATCCTGGTATTTTACATATAACTTTATTTTACCACAAAAGGATGTTGTGTTTGATACTGTTTGTAGTACTTAATCAACACATTTAGTCGGGGAATATGTAAAGGAAGGACATGCTAAGAAAAGTAGATTGGAGGTTGGTGTATTTATCATTGTACAGTAGATTAATATTAAATATATTATATAACCTAATTTTTTTATTACAACTTATAAGCACTATGAAGTGGAAGTTAAATTGGTCGAATGGACGCAAACGTAAATGTACACTTTTATACCTAAAATGGTATTGTTTATGACGCAGTACATTTTACATTGTAATAAGATGGTATTGAAAACGGTTTATTGCTGTTGCACAAAATGTATAACAAAGTTCTTAATTTATGAAAAAGAGAGCGATTGCTATAAAGTCATAACTCTTAAGATTAACTAGGGGTTTTCAAATATTGATTGTTTCTTTGTTATGGGGAGGTGCTTGCATTATAATTTCCTCATGTGTTTTAGCCGTTGAATTCCTTTCTTAATATTTTGGGGCTTCACGTGCAGGTTCAACTTAAAAATACTAATATTTTAATAGGTACAATAAAACATTTATTTTAATTGTACTTTTCAGTAGGTAGTGAAAGATATCGACGTAGTGGTTGTGGAGTTGGTATGGATCAGGGAGGATATAATGATTGTTGTTAAAATATACAGTAATTCTACTATTGCAAATTAATTCTCGTTCATTTTTATAATTTGTTTGTGCCGTGATGCTAACTAAGCAAACATTATTGTCCCATGATTTTTTTTGTTTTTAAAACCTGATTGTTATGTCAATTATTAAAAGTTGGTTGATATATTTGCAGTGTTATCTTTTTGGGAAAATTTGATAAGTTTCCAGAATTCTGATGCCTCTTAACAGCAGCAGACACAGATGTATTGTTTACATTTTGGTTTAATTTAAAAGTATCTCAGATGTTTTAGATGCAGTTCACAAAGAATTCTCCTTTGTTGTTTTCGTCGTAGTCATCTTATACTTTTCACATTTTCATCTTTTTCTCCATAACCACTGTGCCTCTTTCTATCATAACTTAGCAAAAAGGACAGCTCACCATCGTTAAAAGGGGAGATAATTACAAAAATATTAAATATGTCAAAATTTAAAACTTGTAGTTTTTGTCTCTTTTACTTTAAATTAAACTTTTTGTGTACTTTAACAAATGGTTAAAAAATTAACGGGTGTGGCTTCTTCAAAGAGGAGTTAATATTTGATATTCGATTTGATGAAATGATCTACATGTACTCTAGATGATTTCCTATAGAACACTCAACAGATAAAAACACCTCTGATCTGATACTCTGTCATGGCTTCAAAAGCCCATATTAAATAAATTTCGATAAATCATTTTTATGGTTTGGTTATTAAGTTGAATACTGTTCTTACGATCGGGCTCGGATTAACAGTGTGATTTTGGTAAGGGTTGTAGTATAAAAGATGAGTCGTTTATAAAACGTGATGTTTAAAGTAGTTTCACTTCATCTCTTAAAGAGTTTATGGTTTTATTCCTATTGTTCTATCTGTTCTATATAGTGCAGTAAAAATATATTGCTATGTAATATGATTCATTATATGTTTTATATGGATATCCTCGAAATCTATTTTAATGGATTTATCTTACTATAGGTCAAGGCTGTTTTAAAGAAAAAAGAACACATTTCCCATGATAAAGTATGGAGAACATTTTGGTGTAACATATAGGCCGGAAATATTATGTATTTATTTAAATGTAATTGCCAGAAACGCCCATAGATCGAACTGTTTGCGAAATTCTGTTTCTCATGAAAAGTTTCAAGTTTATGTCAAATTTAATGTGCAATCTTCAATTGGAACCACATTCAGAACTGTTGAATTACTTGATTTGTTAATCAGTGTGGAAGTATACCCAGTAATATTTTTTCCATATTTGAAACAGTAAACAATGAATCAATTCATATAGACCGAGCAGTGTAATGGGATTTGTAAATTCTGATCTAAGTTTGTGCTGTATTTGGCTGAAATATTTTAATGTATTCCTTTAATATGGTTATCTGTCAATCAGTAGCTTTCCTAATAGTCACTTGCATCAGTCATCATTTATGTAGACAACTTCACTGTTGTTTCTGTCTTAATTTTGGTGAGGGACAAAATGTAGAGAGTACTGGTAATCTAACCAAAGTGTTAAAATGTGTTCTAATTTATTGATTTGTATACGAATTCTAAACAAGTTCGGAAAAAGCAGATTATCAACAATAAACGTCTTGGAAATGGTTTTGACATTGATAAGGTATATGCTCTAAAAGGATATACTGCAACAAGTGTTTTGGCTCTTGTTTGTAACCATTTAATTATTTTATTTCCAAAATGTGGCAAAGTTGCAATGTTTATGCTGAAGGTATTTTGTTTATCTGAAAATAGGAAATAATTTATTTAATTTGGTTGGTCTGCATGCCGTTAGCCGCTGTTATATATTTTTTGCCAAAAGTTGCAATGTTTATGCTGTTAAGTGTAATTTTTATCTAAAAATAGGAAAATAATTATTTAACTTGGTTAGTCAGCATGCCGTAAGCAGCTGTTCTACAACAAGTGGTGACTGGTTTAACATGTTTCCAAGGATGTCATATGTTTTTGTTTTTCAGAAGTTTTGTCATACTTGCCACTTTTCCCAAATGCCTTCAGCATTTGGATATAGGAGACTGTCTATGCAATCCAGTGCTTTCTTTGAAAAAGTGCCAACCTTTTAAACTATTTTCCATTTGATTTCTCTTGCTGTTCACTCAAATAATTCAACATTTTCTTCATCAATAAAATCATTTTTCAAAGCATATCTACAGTATGACGACAATATGCTTTATCACTGTTTGGAACCCTGCTGCACCAGTTAGTTGAAGCATTGTCCAATGTCCATTAGGGTTTGGCTGTTTACAATGTCTTCTTAGCAGAGCCTAGAGCCAAAGATAACTTTGCTTAGCTGACCACTTTCAAAATAGTTACCTACGCAGAATTTAGGTTACTTAGAACCTTATGGGAGAAATGTTGAAATGCAGTCAGAAACTGCAATTGTAATTAATAGTGATTATCACTCACTGATAATCACCGTTTAATGGGAGTGGCTAATCGGTCGTTTGTTTATTTAAAGGCGGTGCTTACTCATGTTTTTGATAGCACGTGTAGATTGTTAGCTTCTATAGAGTGTTGATCTCAAATAACGGCATCATTGGCAATTTTGATCGTCTGAGCGGTAACTGTTTACAAGAATTTGACATAAAGATATTTTTTGGACTTTCGAACTTTAGTGTCGTTTGAAATATTCGTTATCCGGATTCAAGGATATTATTTTGACATAATTTGACATAATAGTTAAATCATAACTCGGAATGGCACCCAACAAGAGAAAGGCAGTTGGAGGGACACCATCTAGGGCCCCAGGGCAGAAGAGGAGAAAGGCGGCCGACAAGACACATAGCGGGCAGCAACAAGAAAACAGTGTTAATGATGTGGAGGTGGCATATAGGATAGATGGCATGACAGAGCCAATAGACTTTGAAAAAGGTACTTATACTTCAATACAACCGGGGTTACAGGTAGTGGAAGTTGAAGCTACACCTGCGGCAATCCCGAGCGTTTTTGATTCCATTGGGGGTCACATCCCATTGAAGCTAAAAAACAAGATTTGGGAAGGGAAATACATTGATTTATCTTTATTACTTAAGAGTTCAAGGGAATTGACAGTAGCTATTGAATGCCAGGGGAATCTCTGCCTAAAAGATGGGAGAGTTATAATAGAAAGGCAGGTTCAAAGTCGCCCTCTATATAATATTAACTCTTGGACTTCTGCCTTTTTTGATATTCGTGAGCATTTTTATCGAAAAGCATATAAATAGAGCACAAGAACTGCTAAAATATATGAGAGATGTTCGCCTTATGGCAAGTAGGTCCCCTTCCTCCTCCGCTTGGGTAAGATATGACGAACAATTTAGGTTAAAAAGGTCAAGGTATCCCGAGTCGTCATGGGGACAAATTGATAACGAGTTATGGTTTTTTGCAATGTCGACCCCAACATTTCTGCCAAGGTCAGATGTTTCCTCCCAAATTCAATCCAGATCATATGACGTGGACGATAGACCGGGCGGAAATCAGACTTTTCTCGCCAAAGCAAATCCTACTGCTGGAGATATAACAAAGGGAGATGCTCTTTCGGGCAAAACTGCAAGTTCAGTCATTCATGCAGTTCCTGTGGAAACCAACATCCCGCAACAGAATGTAAACGGCAGTAATAAGATTTTTTCTGGAGACCTCTACATGTTAGGTAAAACTCCTATCAATTTAGAAGCATTGTCATACTATTTAAAATTTTATCCCAATCAAGATGTTGCCAAAATGTTATATCATGGTTTTAAGAATGGGTTCTCCCTACAATACAATTCTCCACGTTTCCCCTTTGATGCAGATAATTTGCAAAGCGTTCGGAAATCTCCAGACATAGTCCGGGAAAAAATCCGGAAAGAATTAGCAGAAGGAAGAATCGCTGGTCCTTTCATCGGTCGACCTTTCCCTACCCTGCGAATAAGCCCCCTTGGTCTGGTACCCAAAAAAGATGGCGATTTTAGAGTGATTCATCATTTGTCATATCCTACAGAATTTTCTGTTAATGATTTCATATCCAAAGACCAGTGTTCAGTTCAATATTCTAGTATAGACGATGCAGTTGAAATGATTCAAGCGCTTGGCAACTCTGCAGAGCTAGGAAAATGTGATATAAAGCGAGCTTTTAGAAATCTTCCTATATGTCCAGGGGATTTTGATTTGCTGGGTTTTAAATTTGATGACCTTATTTACTACGACAAATGTTTACCTATGGGAGCTTCTATTATTTGTTCCTTATTTGAAAAGTTTGCTACTTTCATTCAGTGGGTCATTAAGTACGAAAGCCCGGGAAATCCAGGTGTAATACATTATTTAGACGATTTTCTTTTTGTCGGAAGGGCTGGAACTGAGGACTGTTCTCAGGCAATGAAAACATTTAAAAATGTCAGTAATTTCATCAGGTTTCCGTTAGCAGACGATAAAACCGAAGGACCTCACACTAGGCTAACCTTCCTGGGTATAGAACTTGATACAAAACAGATGTACATGCGTCTCCCAATGCCTAAAGTTAAAGAATTGCAAGAAAACATTGTGTATTTGTTAGGTAAGAAAAAGGTGACCTTGAAAGAAATGCAGTCGTTGATTGGGTCATTGAACTTTGCTTGTCTTGTAGTCAGGCCAGGTCGTGCCTTTAGTCGTAGACTGATTGATTCTACATCTAATCTTACGAAGCCGCACCATCGAATTAGAATTACCCAAGCAATTCGCGATGACCTAAAAGTTTGGTTAGATTTCCTTAATACATTTAATGGGGTTACAATGATACACGATAGGTTTTGGGAGTCGAACGAAAGGTTGGAACTTTACACTGACGCATCGGGCGGAAATGGGTTTGGGATCTATTTTAATGGGAATTGGGCTCATGGAACTTGGCCGAAACAGTGGCAAGATATATCCTTAACCAGAAATATTACATTCTTAGAACTGTTCCCTGTTGTTGTTGCATTGTATATTTGGGGACACGTCCTGGAAAATAAAAGGTTATTATTCCATGTTGATAATGAAGCGGTTGTTTACATAATCAATAAACAAACTTCTAAAGATCCTAGGGTTATGCGTCTGTTGCGAAACCTAGTTTTGCTCACATTAAAGTTTAATATTATTTTTAAAGCGGTTCATATTGAGGGTAGAAACAATTCTGTAGCCGATGCAATTTCTCGTTGCCAGTGGTCAAGATTCAAGGAACTGGCTCCACATGCACACCCAGTCCCAGTGAGGATCCCACAAGAAGTTTGGCAATGGTAGAGGATGAGGTGATAAATTTACTGGAAAATTCCATGGCTCCCCAAAGCTGGCATACCTACAAAACCGGTCTTAAGAAATTTGTTGATTTTTCTACCAGATGCGGTTATCATATTGATTGGCCAATACCTGTAAATTACATAATTAATTTTATCGCATTCCTTTCGATTTCGGGAATTTCGGCCTCAACTATGACAACATATTTAGCAACTCTTAGTTACTTTCACAAGATTAAGGGATTATCAGACCCCACTAAGCTGTTTATTGTTACAAAACTTATCGAAGGTTTTAAGCGTAAACATAATCGCAAAGACATCAATCAGATCGCCAATCACTCTTCCGCTTTTAAATCGATTGATTCCAGCGTTAATATCTACTACCTCATCAAGTTATGAGGCAAAGATGTTCTCAGCAGCGTTTTCATTGGCATTCTTTGCTTTTATGAGAATAGGCGAACTTACAAAAGGGTCAAAAAGCGACCGCACTAGACGAGCACTCGAAATTCAAGATGTTAAATTAATTTCTTCCTCTGCCATGGAGATAACTATACGTAAATCAAAGACCGATCAGAAAGGAATTTCAACGAATCTTATTATCGCATAAAACATAAATCAATTTGTCCAATTGCTATGATAAACTGCAGTACTTAAAGATAAGGCCATCGTCTGACAACGCGGAGTTATTCCTACATTTCAATGGCGACCCGCTGACAAGATATCAGTTTTCATCTGTTCTCAAGAAAACCTTAGATTTTTGTGAAATTAAAACTGGATGTTATCGTTCCCATAGCTTTAGAATAGGAGCGTGCACTGAAGCCTATAACCGCAAGATTGACAGTGACACAATCAAAACATGGGGAAGGTGGAAATCAAGTGTTTACAACAGATACATCCGCATCCCTCAGTTCTATTAATTAAGCGCTTAATTATGGAGGTTAGATTATTAGGTTTAAATGTTGGGATGATTGTCTTAAGCTGATTAAACTTGTAATTTTAGGTCACAAAATTGTATGGATCGTTGGTTCGTCTATAGTAAGATGGGCAGGAATTTATGCTCGGTCAAGACCTGGGGGTGCCGGTTTAGGACTGGAAAAAAGGAAAAATATAAAGATTATGTGGTTTGGCACATCAGGAATGCATTGGGAGGACTTAGAGCGGAAGATAGAATCCTTGTTAAAAGTAAATGCTTTCCCTGATGTAATTATTATTCACCTTGGTTCGAATGATTTGGCATCAATAGCAAAACCCATCACATCTTTTGAGCTAATTCGGAATATTGAATGTTCGGTACTCCGCTTTAGATCACTTATTCCTAATATAAAACTTGTCTGGTCTGATATTTTACCAAGAAGATACTGGCATGGAGCTAAAAAACCAAATAAAGTTGATAAGGCCAGAAAGCGTGTAAACTGTTCCGCAAGAACTATCTTTAAACGGGAAGGCGGGTCCGTAATCCAACATCCCGATATTCGGTTTAATGAGGTCGCATTGTATAGGAACGATGGAATTCACTTGTCCGACACTGGCAATTCAATTTTTGTTAATGATTTACAAGTAAATATAGAGTGCCTATAAATTTTGTGGATGAGAGGTTATAGAACCTCTCTTGTGGCGGATTCCTGGGAGACTCGTTTGGATCTAAGGTTATTCTGACCCGGTTATTAGCCTTTAACCTACGGTACCGTAGGGGGCAGGTTTGAACAATTGTATACAGGGTGTTTACCCGGAGTGTATACGGATATCTTCAAGTTTTATATGTAAATTATAATGTTATATCTTCTCACGTATACCGGAGGGATAGCTCTGCAACTGGTACCAGTTGGGGGTAGGGTCCCCTACGTGAACCGAGGGGGCGGTGTATTAAATGGGTAATAGCAGAAAGCTTTAGATCTTAACCATTTTTCTGTCACCGGATTTGGTTTGGCCATTTCTGTTACCAGAGAGGCACTGACAAGCCCTTTACTTTGGCGGTCGGTACGTCTCCCGGGAATCTGAACAAAATTTTATGCTGTGGCCAGATCTTCCAATTTTATGTTAAAGGAAATATTTATACAATGTAAAATCCTTACTTATGTAATAAACGTGTTTATCTCAACATTCTATTTTAGTGTTTATATTGGTAATCTCCGCATTAATAGTGATTATCACTCACTGATAATCACCGTTTAATGGGAGTGGCTAATCGGTCGTTTGTTTATTTAAAGGCGGTGCTTACTCATGTTTTTGATAGCACGTGTAGATTGTTAGCTTCTATAGAGTGTTGATCTCAAATAACGGCATCATTGGCAATTTTGATCGTCTGAGCGGTAACTGTTTACAAGAATTTGACATCCCACCCACCCATCCCCATTTATTGTCTTCTCAACGAACACGGTACTGCCTTGAGTTTTTAATTTATTTTCCAGAATAAATAGACATCAACTCGATCTTCAACAGCATTATGGACACTCCATGAAGCAGACATTGGAGGACAATAGACATTTTGCAATAGACTTCTGATGGGCAGAGATAGACAGTGTAAATTTCTATGTTGTCATCGAAAACTTTAAGGCATTTTGCTTTATTCACTTATATGCTATTAATTTTGTAATGAAATGTATTGTCACAGCGAGGTTATTTAAGGGGGCGGATTCCTGGGAGACTCGTTTGGATCTAAGGTTATTCTGACCCGGTTATTAGCCTTTAACCTACGGTACCGTAGGGGGCAGTATACAGGGTGTTTACCCGGAGTGTATACGGATATCTTCAAGTTATATATGTAAATTATAATGTTATATCTTCTCACGTATACCGGAGGGATAGCTCTGCAACTGGTACCAGTTGGGGGTAGGGTCCCCTACGTGAACCGAGGGGGCGGTGTATTAAATGGGTAATAGCAGAAAGCTTTAGATCTTAACAATTTTTCTGTCACCGGATTTGGTTTGGCCATTTCTGTTACCAGAGAGGCACTGACAAGCCCTTTACTTTGGCGGTCGGTACGTCTCCCGGGAATCTGAACAAAATTTTATGCTGTGGCCAGATCTTCCAATTTTATGTTAAAGGAAATATTTATACAATGTAAAATCCTTACTTATGTAATAAACGTGTTTATCTCAACATTCTATTTTAGTGTTTATATTGGTAATCTCCGCATTAAAGCCATATTGTAAATAAACGATTATTTGGTTGTAATCTATGAAGTTTGGTTTTTTTGTTCTCATTGGAAACTTAAGATGGCTCCCACTGCAAGACTAAATTTAAAAGAGAGACCAATGGTGAAATTGTATTAAAAGACTTTTCCAAAAATTCCTAAACCAAATGAAACAAAACTTATCAATCAGCAATATTCTTTGGATTGCCTTCAACACAATTTGTTTTGTTCTGATCTGAAGCCTGGATGGTTTCCATGGCGGACTTAATTTAACATAGATAATATACGCCCCAAAATGTCACGCTTGGCACATATTGCTAAAAAACCCTTTTTCTAAGTTCACTAAAGTGTAAAGTATTAGTCTCAGTCTTAAAGAATTTTGCCAGTGAGTATATCTCATCATATTGTAACTGTGTACCAAGTTTCAGGAAGAACAAACAAATGAACGGACGAACAGACCGAAAATATGTCTACAACTTTCTTTGAAGGGACAGAAAAATAGACTGCTGTTGGTTATGCCAGAAATTTCAAAAGACTGCCATAAATGGACTAGTTTATCATGGGAGGAATCGTCATGGCCTTTATATTAATCAAGTGACCAATACTAGCTATTGAAAGCTTCAGGTTCGGATCAGCGTAAATTTACACACGAAATCGTATACACTAAAGAACTAGCTACAAAACATATAATAACATCCGCTGCTGATCCTCTCGTGCTTGTCTAGCAACACCTGTCGTGGGAGTTCTTGAAAATCTGGCAAATGTGGGGGAAAACCGACTACTAGTATTTCAATAATTTTATCATCTTAAAATTAAATGGAGAAATAAACCAAAGAAAAGCATCACAATTAAAAAATGAATGCAAAGACAGGCCTATTGTATTTGACATTATTTGCACTGTAATTTTTTCCGTATGTAAAAAAAGCTATTGGAGTCAGGTTATCAGACGATTTTGTTTCTGGCACATAAATGTATTCAATAAGGGGCCTATACTGAAGGTCTTTTATTGATCAACATATTGAAATAAAGTTGGTCTACAATTCAATTCATCTAAACATTCCAAGAACATATGCGGATGATTGAAGCTACATGTATTACTTACTAAGCTTGATACGTTCCAAAAAAGAGGAAAATTAAAGAGTGTGAAAGAATTTCCAGATTGTCATTGGAAATATATAGCATTTGTATTTTGTCATGAATCAAAAAGGAATAACAAAGATAATTTAATATAAGCTGTATTATATTTGGTAGGATTCAACTAGTTCGTGGGATCTGTCATCTCAAGTTAAGATTAAATGATAACATGGGTGATAGTGTTCTTGCATTTGACAGATTTATGGATTCAAATTGTTTTCTTTATATAAGATCCTACATACATTAACTTTTCTTGATTTCTAGATTTTCATCCAGACAGTAAAACAGAGCTATACATGTTCTCACAGATCCATGTTTTTTTCTTTTGTTTTTGACAGGAAGATTTTTTGTATTGCAGGAGTAGGGAGAGAACATGTACCCCTTTGTCCAACCCTTCATAAACAGTTTAAATATTTGTAAAAAACTAATAAATTGTACAAGGATACTGACTTTTGATTGACTAGAAAATATTTTCCATCTGAGGTTGGAAAACAAATCATCGTCATGGAGACATGCTTTCTTGGACATCACATATTATTCTGCTTAACATTTGCATTGATCTTTTTTTCAAAAATGTAAAATCGCAAACAAAAATTGTTGAGTTTATTCTCATGTTTGAATTTATTTTTAAGTATTAACTACGAAAAGTATTTTCTCCATCACGGGATAACAAAATTTCCCTTGTGCACAATTAATATAATCCATTACACAGGTTATACATTGTACAAAACAAAAAATTTGTTATCCCTCCATGTTGAAATTTTTTTTTATAGTTAATCTTTAAATAGATTAATACTTGTAACATTATACCTTACTAAGTATTTGTATCTGTGTTTGTCGATGAGAGCAGAAATGAGGTTGGTTGACAGACCTCCATTTCCTCTAGGACCATACTGGGAGGGTTCCCAGTGCTTGACTCGCAGAGAGGCCCAGTTGGTACCCAGGTAGCGGATAGGGGGACCCTCTCATTGGAGGGGTTGTATCATAATACTTAAAGCCAGACTGCAGATGTGTTTGGAAAGTGCCATGCTCCTTGCACGACAAAACCCCTTTTGTAGATTTAGTAAAAAAGTATTCTCATTGTAGCCACTACAAAAAGATTCATTCTCCGCCCCTACCCTTTAACTTCATACTTTTCTATTGGTGTTCTAAATTGTGTTCCTTGTGACCCATCCCACCCCATTTTTCGTCGATGCTAACTTCTTCTCGTCCGGAATATAACTGAAATACTGCTCGCTGGACGTTAAGCAAACATCCAATCAATCAATGAACCAAGTTCCACAGCTACATGTAACATTAATGTTTACTATAAATGTAGCAACAAATTATAAAACAAAATATTTTATTGAATTAATCAAAATAACAATACATAAATATTTCCATGGTTTTTTTTGGAATGATTTCAATACATGAGAAGCTACCAACACAATAACATAATTTTTAACTGTTATGTAAATTTGTAGTTATTAAAATCACTCAGTAAGTTTTCTTTAAATATGTTTCAGTATCATCTAATCGTTATTTGAAAGAAAATCACTATAAAAAAAAAAGATATTTAAATTTTATAAATAAAATCCAGGTTAATAAGTACCATATACTTGTAAGTCTGTTTGCTGCTGATTTATTTACATACAATATACACATTTAAAATAATCGCCTGAATATAGCTGAAATATTGCTGCTCGGGCGTTAAACACCATTAATCAATCAATCACATTTAAAATACTTTATTTAAGTGTTCAATTTAAATGATACCAACATAACATTCAGATCACTTAAGTTATGGCTATATGCCACTCTCAGCAATCATAGATAGTAATACAACCATTATATGTTGGTCATAATGTTATGCTGCTTTTACACATTTTTAATTAATTCCAAAAATTATATTTGAAATGATGTAACTCAAATGTAAAGTAACACAATTGTCCTGAAGGACTGGATTTGGACTGCTTTCAAAAAGTATTTTAATATTACAAAGTGTAAAAAATTTAACAAAAAATGTTAAAATGAAAGACATATAAACAGTCTTCATAAAACTTACTATAACAATTTGTAACAAAATATTAATAAACAATGGTAAATAAACACTAGAATTATTATGTTACACTTTTAGTTTACAAATTTGATGCATTTGGTTGTTTGTTTTGTCTAAAAAAGAGTGGAAATGTTAATTGCCAAAATCCTTTAAAAACATATTTTAACATTCTTTATATTAAAACTGTCTTATTAAGTAAAAACTGGACGAGATATTTACAGTGAACCTTATTTATCACACATGCTTACTGTACAAGTTGATGTTTATCTGAATGCATAGTAATACTAGTATATTATTTACAATTTTTTTCATTCCATGTTTATAAACATATAACCTTTAAACAAGTTTTTATAAATATCAACATGTTCTACAGATCACAGTTCTTTAATATATACAGGTCCTTTGATAACTTTGACGTATTTTCTATTTGACGATAGCAGATGTACACATGGTATTGAGACCACACACTCCATCCCCTCTGTAGACCAAGTAATATCCCTAAAATAACATTTTACCAAATCACATTTTTTTTATATTTATACTTCAGCAAAAAAAAGAAAAAGAAAAAGAAACGGAAAGTTCAACAGTGACACATGTATACAATATCATTGGAAGATGTTTTTGGTATTAAGATAAAATGTTACTGGAAGTTCTGTTGGCACAGGGATAAAATATTATACATCAAAAATTGACAAAATGTTGTGCAGCACGCCAGTAAAATACCAGAATGAGGTAAAACATGGATAGGTTTGTTTGTCTTAGGTTTTATGCCATGTTCTGTGTTGTAACATAGAACCCAAACAGGAAATTGTTCATAAACAGCAAAGCTGATAGAACCCAAACAAGAAAATGTTCATAAAGGGAAAAACTAATTGAAGCCATATTGAATATGAATGTTTTAAAAATGGGACAGTCTCAATTATCTTTTACATGTGAGATATTACTCAAACTTAAGAACATTAAACAGACTTTTATAAATATAACATGTGGACCCCTTTCAGGATTACTATTAAAAACAAAAAATGTAGGCAGTGGTTGCACTATAATATAAAACTACTCATGCAAACAAAAGTTTTCAGTGAAATTATAATCAAGTATGAATTCATATAGGATTGAAATGAAATGAAAACATCAAAAGGACCTTTAGTGATAAACTAAGTTGAGCACAGCTAGATATGCAAGATTAAGATACTGTAAAACCTAAAGTACAATCGACTTAAAATATCTTAGAACTGCTGTGGACAAATAAACCACGAAAGAATTTTCAAAAAAAAAAAAAATACATAGAAGCAGACAAAACAAGTGTGGACTGTGAGCACACTCACAAAGCGATCGCCTCCACTGCACTTTCAGTCCAATTATCTCCACTTAATGATATCCGAGGTCAATGAAAATCCTTCATGCACATCTAAATATAATGTACTTCCTTTATGCTAAGTTTCATTAAATTTCATCAAGCGGTTTAAGAGGAGTTGTGCTTACGAGGTCTCACACTGAATACTATATTTAAAGAGTCCAATTATCTACCCTGAATAATATCTGACAGCGACGAAAATTCTTCATGCACATCTACATATGATGTACTTCCTCCATGTAATGTTTCATATAAATCTGTGAAGCGGTTTAGGAGGAGAAGTGCTTACAAGGGATGTGGACAGACGAATAGACAGACAGGGTGATTCCTATATACTCACCAAACAAGTTTGCGGGGGGTATAAAAATGTAGTCTCCAAACTTTGTTTGGCACACTAAATGAAGGGTCATTGTCTCCAAAAGAAGTTGAATTCTTTCAAGCAAAAGATAAGTTACTTAAGAAACATTTAATCTGGTGTTACTCAAGTGTTTCTCAATGACACATTTGATTTGTTTACCTTTTCTCCCCAGTCAGGTCCCCAGCTGTTCTTTACAATCCAGTAAGGCTTACTTCCTTCTATAAAATATATTCAACTTTAAATATATAGGAGAATTACATGTACTACTGTTAGTAGCTAAATTTTATAACAGTGCTTTATACAGGCATTTACCTCGTAGGTCAACCTATGATACAACTGAAAAACCAGAGTAAAAAATATTATTTACATGAAAGGAAAAACCAAGTTCTCTAACAATGCAAGAGGAAGAATCAATTTATTTAGAATGCTCTATAAAAAAATTCAGTGAAAAAAAAATTGATATGATTAAGTAATTGTAACCCTGGACTGAATTATAGAACACATTGTAGAATAATTTATTTACTACACAATAATGACATGAGGAATATTCCTGTACAATTTGTTAAAATGAAGTATTATCAAGGTATGATAGTTTTGTTTAGTGGTGGAAGGGCACAAACGGAAGAAGGGCATTTCAAGTATGGTCACATGAAAAATATAGTGGTGGAAGGGCACAAACAGAAGAAGGGCATTTCAAGTATGGTCACATGAAAAAATATTTCAGAACTATAACAAACTTCAGTTTAATTGATGCAGTTCTAATATAAAGGCTGACTTACCAACTCCATATCCCACAATCAGAACTCCATGATCAAGATCTTTAGGACTACACAAAAATTTCCAGGGATGTGATATTCCTCCCATATAAAACTAAAAAAAAACCAATAAATTTATACTGAAAAAATAGTCACTACTTTATTAAGAATACATAGACTTTGTAAAATCCAATTCTACTAAACATATACATAGCTAAAAAGGGTTTCTCTTTGACAGAATTATTGCTGAAGTATATTAAAGTACATACATCAATATTTGGTACACTTAAATAATTAATGGGTAGCTTATTCTTCCCTGAATATTTTTTCATTTTCATAAATAGTCAAACAATTCCATTGCTTAAGTTTCACTACAGGCATGCTGAAAGGATTGCCAGTTCCCCCCCCCCGGCCTGCATATAAAAACTGGACACCATGGTATAGCTGAGAAATTGTTGAAAGTCGAGTTAAACATCATTCAAACAAAGAAAAATGACCTTATATAATGTTGAAACAGCAGTCCTGTATTAATCCTATGTTTTTAATTGGATTTCATGATAAATGCTAAATTTATTATGTTTTACACACAACTAATTATTAATAACTGTATTATTTTCACTTTGTTTACTGACTGATGTTATATTATTTGTTTTATTTAGGATATTTCAAATGTTGAAGTTTCAATAACGACTACATCTTACCTGCATCACAAATGCATTTATACCAATGGAGATAGGACCATTCTCAAACAACCAAACAGCCATCTCTGGAAAAAATGTGAGAAAGCACACTTACAGATACAAATAATACTAGCAAAAAGAAAGGCCATTATCTCAGAATTTATGGAATGTTACTATTTTTCAAATTAGTTTCTACTACACATTTGTTAACTTATACACATAGTTATTCAAACAAAAAACCAGCATAAATACCCAAAAGAAATGACTCAAATTAGTTTCTACTACACATTTGTTAACTTATACACATAGTTATTCAAACAAAAAACCAGCATAAATACCCAAAAAAAATGACAATCATAATAAAGAATGCCTAAAAGATTACAGAACCACAACCACAATAGCTACACATGTATGAATATTAGTCTTTGTTGTTAGGTTAATTTAATTGTTCAATTTTGTTCAGTCTGAAATTAGGTAATTATAGAGAATATATTATTTATGTGATTTCTGGTGACTTGTAAATAAGATTACCTGTTTCATTACTGGATATAGAGATAGAATCATTGATGTAAACTCTGACATCACTTCTGTTGAAGACACATTTTTCATCTTTCCCATCATACTTGTACTTGGATTCTGTTTCAAGTCCCCCTTAAATAAATCAGAATATCTGGCTACACATGAGCAGTGACTCAACATGATTAGAAAATAAAACATGTACTGGCTTTCAAATATATAACAGTGATGTACAAGCTCTAATTATATTCAAAGTAATTAGTAAATAAATTGATTACTAAAGTTGGGCTGCCACTTAGAAGTTAAAAATATCAATTTCAAACCCTATAAATGTTATTTCAATCATTTTTATAAGTCTTAGAGATTTCTTATTTTATACATGTACAATAATAAATAATAGTTCTGCCTTTAAAAGCAACTAAAAACAAAAAACACAGACTATAAAGCCAAAAAAAAATTGTTACACAAAAACGTACATGTAAATATATTTCACAAGTGAAAAATTCAAAATTATTCTAATATGTAAAATTCCTAATACTTTTCATATTTGATATTTTACCTATGCTAAAAACAGGTGACACTAATTTAAACACCCCTTAGAAGGCCCCTTAATCCCAAACATTAATTAAATGTTTTTTAATCCAGTAGGCGTTCGGGGAATAAACCAGAAAGAGACTGGCTAGAATATCAATAAAACCACTAAATAATACTTCCTGTTCAATGGGACAAATACCTAAACGTTCAATTTCCTTGTAAGCATTAGTTGGTAATCCACCATTACATCCTTCATCTAGTTTGTCACAGTCCACTAGTTCTGGAAAATGTCACAAGATTAGGTTTCATAATTTGGAAATTACCAATATACATGCTACTTACTTGTGTATCTGTTATATGTTATTTGGCATGAAGTTAATTAAAATATATTTGATCCGTTTAAGTTAATTATAAAATAATAAAACATTTTGACAAACTTAAGGTAAAATGTAAACTGAATGATTATCAAATGTAGAATTTTAAGATCTATAGCACATGTTCCCCTTTGTGATTTTGCTAATCATGAAAATTATAGCTGTTTAGATCAAAACCCTCTTTCCTTCACCTTTCACTAGCACATTCCAAACCGAATGTAAAAATAGTGCACACAATTTGTTTAACAAAGAGTTACAGAAACCCTATTTAATGTAAATTTTATACTGATAATAATACTAATTTTTTACTGATACTCATTTTGTCCGTTTTAATTGCATGTTGAATACAGTAAAAATTTAAAACATAATTACAATAAAATGTACAGTTCTTTCCCAATGTGAAATTATATATGGTCCTATTTATCGACTAAAGTTACATGAGCTAGTTTTTTTATCAATGAAAAGTGACAAGGAATTACCAAATTCTTATGTTTGCTCCACTACATCATAACATTTTGGGTACTTATTTGAAATATCAATTTCTTCCTAAAAATAATTATAACATTTGTAAAAAGCAATTTTAAATTGGTCATTTTTACTTTTTTTCTAAAAAATACAAAAACATTTATTGTACGGGAACTGTAATATAATAATATTTTTACCACTATTAAATATCACTTTCTTGGGAAGAAATGATACATCTCATGAACTTTTGAGTGGAAACTGTTTTTGTCCACTAGTCTTTAGTAAATTCTCATTTCTACATATTTACAAGATTAAAGAGATATTTGATCTGATGACAATCATTTGAATTTTGATCAAGAGTACCAGATCATGTACAAATTGTGATTTTCAAGGAGTTCATGAGATTTTGTCCAACTGTCAATACACGTTTCCAAATCATTTAATCTTCATTGTCATACAACTAGTTCAACTTTACATCATACAACATAACAACCTATAATCACTTAATGTCAGTAAATATACATACATTCAGATGAAAGTTTGGTACTCCTATTTTGTTATTTAGCATATTAATTAATATTTAAAACTAACTGTATAATGTTGGATAATTTAATGATAAACTTATTAGAGTATTTCGATTGTTATATGTAAATTGTCATGTTTTCTTTAAGATATGTAATCAAACGAAACCTAGTTTTATCTGCTATGATCTCAAATACAAGTAGTTATAAAAGAGTTATTTTATTTTTGAATGCAGAATTTGGTCCACAATCATTTTAGCTATCAACAGATATCTGCAGATTGGACATTGAATCCTTAAGTTGAAGGACAACATTTTTAATAGAAGTACTAAGTTTAAGTTCTTTTTTTTTCTGCCAAAGCATGACATTGTCTTATATCAATTGGACTGTACATAATAGAACTAAAACAAGAGGCTCTTAAGAGCCTGTATCGCTTACCTGACTTACAAAAAACATTTTAAGACAAGACTTTTCTTGCAAATTTTGATATTAAAGGCTAAAGAGTTTATGTGAAGGTGCTGTTTCTATGAATGTTGGCATGTTGAATTTACAATCAGCAGTAGGGGAGTTTCTGAGAAGAAGCTGATTTTATGTTTTTTCATAGGTTAGTATGTAAAGTGATGTTCCATGGTGGCAGCAATCTTGTATTTTGGATCGAAACAAAAAACTCAAAATTGGTCGAGGACCAAACAATATCACATATCCTAAAATCTGCCAAGCGGTTTGTGAGAAAACGAATTTTAAAATCTCAGCCAGTCAGAATGCATTTGCAGCTCTGACAGCCATGTTGAATTTCCTATCGGGTCAAAACATACTTAAAATAATAAAATAACTATCTCAGATTCACTTCTGCATTATTTGGTTAAATTGTGTGGAACTGAGTTTCAGAGGATAAGCTGTATGTATGGTTTTCCCATAGGGACCTACGTTAAGCAGTGTTCCACCGTGGCGGCCATCTTGTAATTTGGATCGCCACAAAAATCTCAAATTTTGTAGAGGACCATCCAAGGTACATTTGTGCAATATTTCAAATCAATCTGCTAAGCGTTTTGTAAAAAGAAGCTTTTTGAAATTTCAGCCAATCAGAACCCAATTCGTTGCCCTGGAAGCCATGTTCAATTTGAAATTGGCTCAAAAAACTCAAAATAATAAGATAAATATCCATTTATCATTTCTTTATAATTTGGCTTCATTGTGTGGAACAGTTTCAGAGAAGAAGTTGTTTGTATGTTTTTCCCCTAGGGTCCTATGTTAAACTATGTCCTGAGATGGCCACCATTCGGATTTCGGATCAGCACAAAAAACTCAAACTTTGTAAAGGGCCACCTAAGGTACATTTCTGCAATATTTCAAATCAATCTGCCAAGCAGTTTATGAGAAGAAGATTTTTGAATTTCAGCCAATCAGAACGCATCAATGGCCCTGGAAGCCATGCTGAATTTGCAATTGGCTCAAGAAACCCAAAATTATAAGATAATTATCCAACCTTCATTTCTTTATTAATTTGGCTTCATTGTGTGGAACAGTCTCACAGAAGAGGTTGTTTATGTTAAACTATGTCCTGCGATGGTGGCCATCTTGGATTTTGGATCAGCACAAAAAACTCAAACTTTGTAAAGGACCATCTAAGGTATATTTCTGCAATATTTCAAATCAATCTGCCTGCCAAGCAGTTTATGAGGAGAAGATTTTCGAATTTCAGCCAATCAGAACTCATTAATGGCCCTGGAAGCCATGTTGAATTTGCAATTGGCTCCAAAAACCCAAAACAATAAGATAATTATCCAACCTTCATTTCCTTCATAATTTGGCTTCATTTTGTGGAACAGTTTCAGAGAAGTAGTTGTTTGTATGTTTTTCCAATAGGGTCCTATGTTAAACTAAATCCTGCGATGGTGGCCTCCTTGGATTTTTGATCAGCACAAAAAACTCAAACTTTGTAGAGGACCATCTAAGGTACATTTCTGCAAAATTTCCAATCAATCTGCCAAGCAGTTTATGAGAAGATTTTTGAAATTCAGCCAATCAGAATGCATTAATTGGACTTGCAGCCATGTTTAATATTTGATCAGCACCAAAACTCAAACTTTGTAAAGAACCACCCAATAAACATTCCTGGCAAGTTTGGTTCCAATTGGCCAAGGGGTTTTGGAGAAGAAGATTGGAATGTGAAAAGTTTATGGCCGATGTCGATGAAGACGACGACGACGATGGACCCAAAGTGATGGGAATAGCTCACACTGACCCTTTGGGTTAGGTGAGCTAAAAAACTATCTTTTTACAATAAATAAAAGATCAATAAAAAGACCTAAATAAAAGTGTTACATTACCTTGTTCAGACAATGAGATCAACTGTTTCTTCTGAATGGCCCACTGTCCTTCAATATTGCCTGTAGTTGAGAAAGCCCAACACGATCCACAACTTCCCTGCAGTTAATAAAAAACACTGTAAAATAATGTCTAGTAGATCTTCCTAGTCAATCTGAATATTTTGTGAAAGTACATTGGTAGCAAATCCAAATTTAGTTTTAGGTAAGATAAATGCACCCAATAAAGCAGACAATACTGGAATTATCTTAAAAATGTACCTGATTTTTGACTTCAGTGACTGCATTGTGATCTCTCCAGTCAAAGGACACTGGGATATCTTTAATCTGGACATAAGCCTTCTTCATATTCTTGTTAGCATTTAAGTCCCATTTCTTTCCAACATATTTCTTAAACTCATTCTCTACAGTTTAAATAAGATATTAAATAGTAAGACTTTTTTAAATGTCATATTAGAACAAAGTTATAAAGTAAGGTTCCAGAAACAAGTCGTGCGTCATGAAATTAAATAAACTATGATACCTCCTAAGGCTATATATTTTAGCTTTGCTTCATAACTATGCATGATCACCAAAACTATTGTTACTTCTGTCTAATCAAGGACATTTAGTTACCTGCTTAGGATGTTAAACACCCCCCTAGTGTTGCTTGCAAACTTAAAACAACTTTGGGAAAGTAAATGCTAAACTATTCACGCAAAAAATATTCAAGACAACGTGTACTTTTTCTTTCTCATTAAATATCAAATGTCAGAAAAACTACATGTGCAATAATGGTAAGAAACTGGTTAATTTTAACTCATGAAGTTTTATCTCATGCAACCTCTATTGTAAAACAAACAACTGAGATGGACAAGTCAAATAGATTCACAAAACAGACCAATTATTTTCTAGTTCATGGTAGTAACATCTAACTCCTTTTATGATACCAACATAAATATGACATCATAAATGAATAACGATACCTGTTAAATCTGCAAACTTTGTGGCTCCATACACTGCTGATCCTTGCTCAGTTTCTTGTATCTTTCTTGCCTTTTTCATGTTATCACAGAAAATGTTGAACCTTTTTGCCTCTTCTGTAATGTATATATTTGTATTCATGCAGTTTTATATACAAATTTTTTTAATTTAACTTGTATATTACATTGTAAGTATAATAGGTTCTTACATACATTTTGGGGAAAGACCAGGTGATCTTCCACTCGTGATAAAAATTTTATGCCTTTTCGCAAGAGTACCTTAAACATTTTTATTATATGACTAACATTTATCTTAATTTTGATTGGCCCAGGGTATCATGAAAAGTATTATGCAGACGGTGTGTTAACCTCAAAGTAGATAAAAATAGACTGATATAAATTTTTGACTTTTGAGTAGCTAAAAATAGAATATTTATCACTTTTCAGTAGTTAAAAATAGAATTCAACAATGGAGAAACAAACATTAATTTGATTGGTTGAATTAAAAACATCAGCCAATCAAAATCATTCTTTTAAAACATTCTTTTTGTGGACATTGGTTCAAAATGGCTGACGAGCATCAGACAAGTTCTGTAACCTGGTCCCCTGGTGCAATATTTTTCATTTACGCAAGCTTCACTTTCAAATATAACCCCAGGTCACCACCAGTTTACTACCCAATTTGACTGGTTAGCCATGTTTGAGCTAATTTTTCGGGCGTTTCGTTCCGTTGGAAATTTATGTCAGAGTACAATTTAAATAAAGTAGCTACCTGCTTCTTGTTTTCAGGCTTTCGAGTTAAACTGACAAATCTCTGTAAGTTATTTCCACATTTGAGACATAAATCTATAAAAGCATTCTTTTGATAAACTGTATTTTTATTTGATTTGTTTACCCGGAGGCTGGACGTTATGTCATAATGCTTTGTATCTGAGTTACGTCAATTACTGTTAATAATGACGTAAATTTTGAGGCATGAGAATGTTGCAAACCCGTCAAAATTTAGACTGGATTCATTGCTGGTGACCTGACTGTATATTCGAACCGCAAGTTTGCTTACGGTATTGAGAATATTTAGTCAGGATCCCAGACTAACAAGTTCTGCAACTGTCAATGAACAGGAATTGTTTTTGCCAATTTTTCAAAATTGCTCTAATATTACTATAAATTTTAATTGGAAAATGTGAATATTTCAATTTAAAATGTGATAGCCTACTGTTGTTATGTTGAAATAAATTTGTTTTGTTATCCCTTTTTATTAAAGACTTCCAGTGTAAAAGTAATTATAATAGTCATATAATAAAACATTCATAGACTTTTATAGTAATTATTTCTTCTGTAAATCAGTAATTCATTTTGTGATATCCTAAATACTCTCCATTGCTTTAGACTATTGTCTCTGACATCCAATCAGAACACCCCACACAAGAATGTTAAACAAGAATGTTGTTATGTAACCATAACAACATTCTTGTATCATGTGTATTGATTGGATGATGCAACAAGTACAGGTGAGTGCACGTTAACTCATCTGTACTCAGTATGCACCAGAAATAAGCCGTTTATGAAGAATAATTACACTTTATATTAAAATGCTGGCTTTTGATCAAAAATTTCTTCATTTCACCTGGGTATTTGATATCCAACATAAGGGCAGACGTTTCAGCTGAAAAGATGATTCGATGAAATTTTTTTTTAATGCTCAGTGGATTTGATATTTAGTTTAATTTAACAGACATATTAGAGGGTTATTTGCCCAAAATATTGGTCTCAAGACTAAATTTCCTTTCCATATAAGGCTCTAGTATTTTTGGAAAATATCCCTTCAAGACATAAAATGTATGTTTAATTTATCTAAATAATTGTTTTACCCAAAACATAAAATTGACATGCATGCCTGAACTATCTTCTTAACATTCTCTAATGACTATTATAGACTATATTCTGACTGTTTTGACAAGTAGTATGCATTATGCTCAGATGGTTTGCAATCAAATTTCTGTACATGTTTTATATTTGGCAGAAGCATAAACTTGGGAATACTTCTTTTAAATGTTCAATACATTTTGTACCTTTATTTTATTCATTTTTCAACCACAGAATGTTAACTGCTATGAAACTACATCTCACTTTACTATTAATTAAATCCATCAAAATAGCACAAAATACCGTTTTCTGTTGAGTACAATTTCTGATGTTTAGTCTGGAAATCTTTAAACATTCCAATATGGCATAAATCATGTTCACCTCCTCCAAACTTAGGCTTAGGATTATCCTGGAATAAAGATGATCTAAATCATTATATTTGCATCTTATGCACTGGCATGACCACAAGAAATTAATACAAAACTAGTACTGAGTAAACATGATATTAGGCAGAAGTCATTCTTTATTTTCTAAGTATGATTTTATGAAGTGTGCAACAGCTACTGAACATTTTTCTGCTTTATGATCATCTTCCAGCCTCCATTTATTTATGTCAATTTACACTAATAATTCAAATGTCACAGAATTTTGAATCTGTAAAATTGTTGAGCAACATAATCAAGAAAAAATTATTCCTATTCTAATAATGAAGCATAAGGTTTTTTATTAATATAATGGCAAAATCTATGTATCCCAAAATGAGTAAATTTTTAATAGCAAGAATTGCATATGCAAGCTATAGTATACGATTACATGTATACGTGTAAAAAAGTCATGTAATTCATATGAACAAAACCCTTCCAGATGGTAAATGAACTATCAGAAGAAAATATTGTAGAAGAGCACTAAAATGAATTTTAAAAGTTGACAAAAATAATTTGACATCAATAAAATTAAAGTTTTTATTTTTTAAATAGTAACAAAATTTTCGGATAAATTTTTTGCAATCTCTAAAACATTTTATTTTAAATTGAATTTTTTGTGAGGTCACCAATATATTAAAGAAAGATGTCACATCATCAATGATGTAATAGTACTCTGAATTAATGTCATGAACCAAAAAAATATGCAATGCTCGCATTTAGGCTACTATATTCTTATTATTATTTCTTTACTGGTTTCAGGACAAGTATCAAATTAGTACATCTTCTTCCTTGTATTATGTAACTGGAACAAAAAATTACTTCCCTGTACCAAGTACCAGTGATATCTGATCTTGAAAGATTTTTACCCGACAAGACATACATTTTTACACAATGCACAGTGTACATGTAATAAAATAGTCATTGTTTCAAACAATCGTATATGATAGTGATTTTAGGACTGAAAGCTGCATGTTTGTGGTACAAAACAAATCAAATAACTGGACAAAATGATTTCAATTGGAAATTAAGAAAGCATCACAAAAAAACTGAAGGTTAACCTCTACTAAATAGCCAATCATTTGATACCATAGTCAAAAGTAGTGCTTAAAAAACCAAAGTAGTTCTACTTTCACTTTGAATAAAAATTGTAATTCTGAATGAACCTATTTAAAATTAAGTTTATATGATGCACAAATATTTTAGAAGTGAAATGAATCCAAATTTAATCATTTCAAACAAGTATTAGATTTTGTACGAAACTTAACAGAGTGGCACCTGTTTCTATCCATCTGACAACTGAAACTAGCTCTATTTGTGACGTCATTTTGTAAACTTTACAAAACATTCTTATTAGACTTTAATATTGTTGTGCCTGTCAGATATGTTTAAATAGCGAAGACATGGTATTTTGAGAAAATAAGTGTGTCACTAATAGTGAACTTAAGGTAAATTCAGTATTCTATAAAATGTTATAATGGCCACCTATGTAAATCTATTTAGTAGAGGTTAATCTGAAGCAAAGCTACATGTACTACAACAGAAAATCAACAACACAAGTTTTGAAGTAATTAGCAAGCAACTTTAAGGTTTACCATGTAAAGAACCAGATGTGTACCAATCATTCTTAGCTATGATGAAAACAAACTTCTCAGCCTTATTTTGAGTATTTTCTCAACAGCAATATCATAACTCAAAATTTTTAACTGGATACAGAAGAATTTTAAAATCTTTTACAAAATTTTACAATCAGGTCGGCTTCATACATAAACTGTTATATCTAGGGGTTTTATCCCTTTGCCCTTTCCATGAGTTAATAAGTTGACAAAAAGCAGTCTTATGTCAGCATTGAACTATAGACCAATATGCTGGACTGGATTTTTTTTAAGTATTACATGTATTACACTAGAGTTGCTATCCCTAGTGAGACATGTCACTCTTAAATGACACATTGTGTTGACTTAGTGAGCCCTTCCTTACCTTCTTAATGTGGCTTGCTTAGGACAGACAAATTATCAATTTTTTTTATCTTGGGTTCGATTGATTTTTATTTGACTGGTGTTAATGCCACTTTTAGCAATTTATTTAGCTATTTTGGCATCAAGCTCAGAGAAAAACTGACCTTCGGTAAGAGAACTGGCAATGTCAATTAAGATTGGAGTCGAATGTACCCTGCCCACAGAGAAACATTAACCCACAACCTCAGTGTTGACAGGCATGTGATCAAAAGTAGACTTATATACTACCTCATTCACTCGGCTAATGAGGCCCCTTTTTAGGATCTGACAATTTTTCAGCTATATCATGGTGTCCAGCTCTGAGAAAACCCTGACCTTCTGTAAGAGAACTTGCAATTCTTTTCAATTAAGACTGGAGTCGAGTGTACCCTGCCCACAGGGAAACTTGAACCAGCAACCTAAGTGTTGACAGACCACACATGCTCAACAGTAGATTAACTACCTTAGCTACATAGGCCTCCTTTTAGGATCAGACAAGGGATCAAACCCTCATATTAAACAATATCATAAAGGCAACATTAAAGAAAACCAGGATCCATCATACATCTGGGTTTACTAGGATGTTATTGGGACAAAACTAAAAATAAAATTGAAAAGACACTTTGGCTAATATGAAGATATCCTAATATAAATCCAAAATGCTGAAGAGAGAGCTTTTATCATCATTCCATATTGTCCCATTTGAATTTAAAAAAAACCAGAGGCTCTTAAGAGCCTGTATCGCTCACCTGATTTAATAGGCAATGAAGATGGCATTTCCCTGATGTTAAAGTAAGTCCTGTAATTTTCAATAAACTTTAAATAGGACCATCCAAACAATATTACTAGAAAGCTGTGTTTCATTGGTTAACCCGTTGTATAGAGAAGATTTTTTTTATTTGCTATTCAGGGTCCTATGTTAAACTAAGTCCTGCGGCGGTGGCGGCCATTTTGAATTTCCAATTGCCATAAAAAACATAAACTTTATAAAGGACCATCAAACAATATTGCTAGTAAGTTTTTGTTTCCATTGATTAACCGGTTTCAGAGAAGCTTAAAAGCTTTTTCCCATATAGGGTCCTATGTTAAACTAAGTCCTGCGGTAGCGGCCATTTTGAATTTCCAATTGCCATAAAAAACATAAAATTTATAGAGGACCATCCAAACAATATTGCTAGTAAGTTTTTGTTTCCATTGATTAACCGGTTTCAGAGAAGCTTAAAAGCTTTTTCCCATAGGGTCCTATGTTAAACTAAGTCCTGCGGTAGCGGCCATTTTGAATTTCCAATTGCCATAAAAAACATAAACTTTATAGAGGACCATCCAAACAATATTGCTAGTAAGTTTTTGTTTCTATTGATTAACCGGTTTCAGAGAAAAAGCCTTTAAAAACTTTTTCCCATAGGGTCCCATGTTAAACTAAGTCCTGCGGTAGCGGCCATTTTGAATTTCCAATTGCCATAAAAAACATAAACTTTATAGAGGACCATCCAAACAATATTGCTAGTAAGTTTTTGTTTCCATTGATAAACCGGTTTCAGAGAAGAAGCCTTTTAAAACTTTTTCCAATAGGGTTCTATGTTAAACTAAGTCCTGCGGTGGCGGCCATTTTGAATTTCCAATTCCCATCAAAAACACAAACTTTATAGAGGACCATCCAAACAATATTGCTAGTAAGTTTTGTTTTGATTGGTTAAACGGTTTCAGAGAAGAAGCCCTTTTTAACTTTTTTCCCATAGGGTCCTATGTTAAACTAAGTCTTCAGGTGGCGGCCATATTGGTTTACCAATCAAAATAAAAAACACAAACTTTGTAAAGGTCCATCCAATGAACATAATGGCCAAGTTTGGTTTCAATTGGCCAAGTGGTTTCAGAGAAGAAGATTAAAATGTAAAAAGTTTACAGACGCCGACGCCGACGACGGACGCAAAGTGATAACAATAGCTCACCTGACCCTTTGGGTCAGGTGAGCTAATAAAAACAGAAATTAATCAGTTTTACTAGCAGGCTTATATGAAATATTTCAGTAAATTTCCATGTACGTGAAATATAACATGATCTTTCTCTGGATCATGATGAACAGATTTCAATGATAACCAATCTTTAGTCTAGTTGTAAAAGTTCTAATCTTATCATGAATTTAAGTGTACCTGGACTTTTATTAATTACCGTGAATATTATCTTAGTTAAAACATACATGTATTTATGAGGTGAGGTTTTCTGTGTAATTTTGGCAACAAAACGATGCAATTTAAAGTTTTTGCCAAATTCCCTTTTCTTCCTTTTTTCTACATATACAAAAGCAATGACAAATGAAAATTATATGAACAAATTAATTATGATGCTGGATTTATTGTCCTTTTTTTAATGCAATTCTATCACATTCTTTTTTAGACACTTCTATTTCACATTTTCTTGAGATGAAAATTTGTTTATTTTTAAACAATGTTAATGTCACTGGACATTTTTTTGTCCCTAAATGTCAGACATATACTGTATAAAAGTAATTGCTTATATCTGAACGACTTCCATTTCAAATGTTATAGCTTTTTTTATAATTAAGAAAAACACATGTAGGTGTTTTGATGTAGTCATTAAAAAATATAGTGAATTTTATATTGGTCAACATGTAAAGTAAACCATTTAAACATTATAAGTAACATACATGGAATATAGTATTCTCATGAGATTCACACATTATCCAGTCCATTTGTTAGTGAATTCCTTTGATCTCTTGATTTTATAACAAATCTCACATTTTGATCGGCAAAAGTTTTTTTCATAAGGCAGGCATACACAATTTTTATCAACTGAAAAAGTTTTGTGCTTTATACCTTACTGAAAGAACTACAGTGTTTGTTTGTTTAAAGGCTGTTTTACATCTCTTTCAGCAATTTTTCAGCATCCAGGTTTTATTGGGGAAGGAAGTCAGAGTACCTGGAGAAAAACCGGCAGGAGGAAAACAGGCAATCCTTGTCAATCAGGATTGACAGACTAAACGTATCACATCAACAGTAGATGACTACCTTAACCACTCTGCCAATGACGCCAAGAACTACATTGTAGCTTAAACTATAACTATATAGATGTATATTAGCGTGTTCTCTTGTTATAACTTATGTACTTGTTGTATAAAGAACAAACAGATATAGCCTTTGTATAAATTTTTTTTTAAGGAAAAATTCTTGCGAGTGGTATATGCTTTTTAAACCTTGTGCACTTCTTAGACAATATAAATATTTAAACATTTAATAATTTTAATTAAACTGAAAAATGTACTTGAATAATGTCACGTAATCATTGGCTATATGTTTGCCCCTCTGTGTACAAACACACAGCAGATAGTGGTGTAGATCAATGAACTACATGTATCATTGAATTTTAGGG
Source organism: Limnoperna fortunei (assembly GCA_944474755.1). Classification (NCBI taxonomy): domain Eukaryota; kingdom Metazoa; phylum Mollusca; class Bivalvia; order Mytilida; family Modiolidae; genus Limnoperna; species Limnoperna fortunei. Next base: position 19,781,796 of record OX104113.1, on the reverse strand, counting down.
TAAAATCGTTTGTTTATATTGTGAAGATAGCATACAACACGACCTTGTGTGCAAGTTAAGATGATAACTGAAGTTATTGCCTGCTTAGGTGTGTGTATGTAACATAACTACATGTAACAGTACTGCAAGTCCTTAGTGTGTGTACAGCTGTTTTCCTAAAGAACTAAAAAATGCAAAAGTAACTCCAATATATAAAGCTGGAGATCGTTTGTTAACAAATAATTACAGACCTATATCTGTTCTCCCAACTCTCTCAAAAATTATTGAGAGACATGTTGCTCATCATGTATATTTATTTTTGTCAGAATTTAAGCTATTACATCCTGCTCAATCAGGATTTAGGCCAAATCATTCCTGCCAAACTGCTCTTATTAACATTATTGACAAGTGGTTACAAGAAATGAACAATGGTAATATAAATCTTGCAGTATTGGTGGATTTTAAAAAGGCTTTTGATGTTGTTGATCATATGATACTCTGTCAAAAACTTGAGGTATACAGATTTTGTGATAACACTGTTAATTTTTTCAAGTCCTATTCATCAGAAAGGACTCAACAAGTAAAATTATGTAATTTTTTCTCAGAAAAGAGGAACATTGAATTTGGGGTTCCTCGGGGATCTATACTTGGACCCTTGCTGTTTGTTCTTTTTATAAATGATTTGCCCTTGTATATTAAAAATTGTACAACTGATCTATATGCAGATGACTCAACATTACATTTATCTGGGAAGAATGTTTATATGTTAGAAAAAGAAATGCAAAATGAACTTAACTCTGTTGAAGTGTGGTGCAGAGAAAATAATATGTACATAAATACCAGCAAATCAAAATGTATGTTAATTGGTACAAAACCAAAATTGTCTACAATAGAAATTCAACCAAGACTAGAAATTTTTTCAGAATTTCTTAATGTTTCGGCATGTGAAAAAATATTAGGCATTCAAATTGATGCAAATCTTATATGGAAGGAGCAAATTGATATGATATGTAAAAATATCTCATCAAGAATTTATTTATTATCACAAATAAAAAGTTTTCTGAATCTGAAAACTAAGAAAATATTCTACAATGGATACATATTACCCTTAATTGATTACTGTTGTATAATATGGGGAGGATGTAACAATGACAGCCTTGACAGAATACTAAAACTGCAAAAACGGGCAGCTAGATTAATTTTAGATACAGACCCTTTAGCCCCTTCAGCACCACTTTTTAAGCAACTGGGCATAATGACAGTACAATTAAGAATCAAATATCATAAATATTTACTTCTACATAAAACATTGAAGGGAGATGCCCCTGAATACCTTATACAAAAGTTTAATTATCTCTCGTCTAATATTCATTATGGCTTAAGAAATGTGTTAGATGGAAATCTTATGGTACCAAAACAAACTACTGAACTTTACAAAAAGTCATTTGCATATTCTGGTGCTGTTTTATGGAATGAGTTACCACCATGTTATAGAAACACTAAAAACACACAAACTTTTAAACATTGTATTAAGAAATATCTGTCACAAGACTGATGACAGCAGTTTTTGTTGTAATATTGTTACTTCATTACCACACTCATGTTTGTATTTATTAATTTGTAATTTTTTCATGAGGGCCTCAGGGAAGATTAGTTGTATTACTAACTGTGTAACCCTCTTTAAATAAAGTCATTATTATTATTATTATTATTATATTATTATTATTATTATATAGATAACAGTACAACATGACATTTACATCTTAGTGTGTGTATGTAACTTAAATAACAGTGCTGCATGTTCTTTACATCTTGACTGTGTGTATTTCACATAGATAACAGTACTACACACTTTTTCCATGGTAGGGTGTGTATTTCACATATAACACTATAGTTTCAGTGGTCTAGGCAGTGATCAATGTCATGGCTGAGATAGAGCTGAACAACTCCTTGAACAATAAATACCTCCTTTAAATAAACAAATGTTTTTGGCTTTAGTGTCTAGACGCATGTCACATAGGTAATAGTACTACTTATCCTTTCAAGCTTTGGAGAACAGTTGTTCATGTTTAATTTTTTAGCTAAATTTTTGGGAGAACAAAGCTGTTCATTTGTACTAGACAAGAATGATGGAAAGGATTCTGCAGAACTAGTCCTATAACACTGAAGCATGTACATGTCACCTCAGTCAGACTACTATGCAGGAACGAGTCATTGCTGTATATATCCTGATTAATTTATGTTCAAAATAAAAGCAGCAAACATCAAATTGAAAGCTTTAAAAGATGTACATTCGAACTGAAATTCGCACTGACCAATTCACCTTCATAACAGCAGTTGTGTTCACACCTAATATCGAAAGCGCATTCTAATTTGCATTGTGTTCACATGTGAAATAATGGCATTGATCTCACCCTGTAAACTTAATATGATACAAAGACAAAGACCAGCATACTAGTATATTTATTATTATCATGATGTCATTAATTATGAATATATTATATTATGACATCAATAATAAATGTAAGTAAATGAATTTTTACTTATTTCTACACACACACGGGTTTTTATATTTGAAAACTGTCCTTGAAAGGGAATTTAGTAATGCGAAATTTGAAATTTAATCTGCATTTTAATTTACTTTCATGTGAATGCAATAATGGTTCTGGATGAGAATCAATGTGGTGCATAATAAGGAATTCAGAAAGGGACATTTTTTTGTGTTTCATATTTCTATCTGTTATGTAACTATCTGATACCCTGTATCATTATGTGTTTTTTTACAAGTTTCAAAATACTACATGTAGATATAGTCAATAAAACTACAAACACTTAAAGAAGTTCTTAGGTGCATAATGCATTTTTAACATGCTTTATTTAACCATAATAATTCAACTAGGAATTAAAATAATACAATAATTAAATCAACAGGTAACAAAGTTTAATTAACAAGCAGTACACTGTGTCTGGTGTATTGTGTAGTGTAGTCCTCAACATCACTAAAACAAGTCAAACAAAAAATAGTGTTAGTAATGTGATACATGTAGGAAACTGTACATTCAAGTTATATAATTAGCATAGAAAATACATGTGCACTGTTATACAAAAATGAAGCTTCCATTAGTAATATCAAATGTTAAAAATCATCAATGCTGTATGAATAATAACATACAGCAAGTTCACTGAACAACATCAATAAGTGTGATAGTAGTTTTACTAAAGAATTACTACATGTATTAACCATGTACAGGTAAAATTATCAAAAAAGACATTTACTTGAATAAAAATAATTTGTGGTAGCAGCAGATATCAAGATGTTTTTTTTTAGTTTTTTGTTACTAACATGAGATATGACCTGTCACCCAAAACAAGAAAATGTACATGTAAAAGATCATGCCTACACGTCAGGTACTTACATGCACTAACTGACAGTCGGTTGTGTATCTGGGTGTTTCCCAGGCAACATCAATAACTGTGCAGTGGAAATGATCAGTCTGTAAAACAAACTATTTTTTTACTAAAACTGACTCATGAGCTTTCTTTAACTTGGAAGAACAAAATAAGTCTAAAAATAATGGTTGAAGAACAAAATATGAAAGGTTTTCTGTTCATTTACAATATACTACACTGTTTTATATAAGACCAAGGTTAAGGCCACAATTTCTGAGCAAATCGAAGCAGACCAAACATGCTCCTCCAGTAACAATATTTCTCACATGTCTATGTGTCAAAATAAGTGCTGGCATAATTTGTAAATGTAAATAATGCAGATGGTGTCCAGTTGCCCATCAGATGATTTTCAGGTTGTCAATTGTGACAAAATTATTGTTGGGATGTTTGCTGTTATCGATCACATGATTTTTTGATTGACAATAGTTTTGTCACTCTGTGGAAGCAACACATTTTATTTATAACTATTATGTGATATTATTCTAAGTGAATGCTTTTTAAATTACTTTAGTAAGTTTTATAAAAAAAACTCATGAAGTCTATCTCCAGACTCAACAATTTTTTGTATGTTTTGTGTTTATTTTAAATGGTTTAACCGAAAACTAGGTTAAAATCACAAATGACAATTCACAAGACTGTTTACTGGCATGATTATAAAAATAAAATCCATAAAACTTACATGAGTAGCATCATTTGATGGTGGACAATCACCGAGTAGGGAGCCCAAGTGTTCCTGATCATTCATACATTTTTCTGCCTGCTGGAAGTCAACATTAAACGTGTACTTGATTCCTCGGATAACCTAAACAAAAAGGGGGAACTATACTGTAAGACTAATTCAGATTTGCAGGATGTTTTGTTTAATAAAATATACATGTACAACATTTACTTCTTAAACTATCTGTTACATCAGACATGTTTAAGGTAGCTACATTGTAGGTACTGTAAAACACGATTCAGTTATTACAGCCAAATACTTCATTTGGGCTATTTATAAAAATATGACCCCAAGATGTGAAAAAAATGTCAAATTTAAACATCAGCATATCAAGTTTTTGTTCATAATTTCCAAATGTGCATATGTTGAAGTTATTAAATCAACAAAAAAAATTAACGAAAAAGTAAGAAATAAAGTTTTTATAATATTTTATTGAACAAATTTTGAAATATAAAACACCTTTAACATTTATATAAATTTTACTTCAGTTTAACAATGTTATGCTTCATATAACTTTTTGCTGTTTTCTTAAACAATGTAACAAATACTAATGACTTCCTGTGCAAGATTTTGAACAATATGCAATTGTACTTTTTCAAAAAAAGAATTTTTAAAAATTCTTTTGTTATCTACCTCTTTAAATTTTTATTAAGTCAAAAGTAGTATGTATTTTTTGCATATGGCAACAAAATTACTAAATTGTAATTATAAGTCATCCCTGGAGAAAAAATTTTTTATGATAAAGTTAAACCATTTGAAAATGATAGGTTGTAGAAAAAGTACTATATATAGCCTAATTTTGTTGCTCTCCTGACACTCCAGGTTAAAACAAATAAAAGAAGGAAATACATTCTTTATAAAGTACTGAGGTAATTTTGTGATATTGCTGGGAACAAATTTCATATATCTTAACGTTTTCAATAGGATATTTGAGAAAGAACAAAATTAATATATAAGCTGTTTAAAAAAATGACCCCCAACAGATTATGGTCCTCTAATTTTGTCAAATTAATAGATATATTATTTCTAAATAGTTAAAAATGTATGTCTTGTTGTGGGGAACATGTCTGCAAAAAATCTTGAAGATATATCAGAAAACCAAAAAGTTATGCCAAAAAAACATGCCAAAATTGTCAGGAGTGCAACACTTTTCTGTGACACCTAAATATGTCATTTTTTAAAAGGTCACAAAATTGTCAAATCTAGCAATATGTGCATAATTCTTTTTTAATTACACAGTTTCATATGTTACATTATTGAGAGATATCAAATGAAAGTAAGTTGCATTTTAAAAAGTATGAAAATATTGTTTTGAAAAAAACTACCCTGCCATGATTGCAACACAAATTTAAGCAATGTTGCATTTAGTTCTTTGTACAATCTCTCAATAAGTTAACACATGAAACTTTGTAATAAAAAAAGAATTATGCACATATTGCTAGATTTGACAATTTCTTGACCTTTTAAAAAATGACATATTTAGGTGTCACAAAAAAAGTGTTGCACTCCTGACAATTTTGGCATGTTTTTTTGGCATAATTTTTTTGTTTTCTGAGATAACTTTAAGATTTTTTGCAGACATGTTCCCCACAATTAGACATACATTTTAAACTATTCAGAAATAATATATCCATTAATTTGACAAAATTAGAGGACCATATACCTGTTGGGGTGATTTTTTTTAAACCGCCCATTTGCATTTAGAATTAACAGAATAATATTAACAAACAGCTGTAATAGTGTTTGACATGCATATTTAATGAACTTTACAAGCTGCTGGGCAGATTATTGAGATTCCTCCTTCTTGTAAATTTATATCAAATTAGGAGAAATCCGTCAAACTCCCACCTACTCTTAGTCTAATACCCCTGTTAACCATTATCCAAAATCTGTTCAATTACCTGCTGAGTACATTTAGACATCTGAATTGGTGTCATATGGAACAGGCTATTAGACATCATATTGACAGATTTGACTGCCTCCGGTAAGACTGCTTGAAACTGATCCCCATTGCAATCTGCTGAACTCACTCCGCCAGCCATAAATCCACCGACTTGTCGCTTTACTTGAATTAAGGTACACTTGTGGTCTGGATTGACGGAAATTGTATTTGTCCAAGATTGGTAGAATATGAGAAACTTGCATTCCTGAATCTGTATGTGAAAGATCTTAATTAATATTTAACTTTTGAATACACAAATTTGTTTTGCATTTCAAAACAAATAAAAATGTTGCAAAATAGAGCTAGCTAGGGCAGTTTTTCAGAGTATTTCTACTTCCTTCTTTGCGGGTTCGATTCTCACTGCAGGCAGGGTGTACTCGACTCCAATCTTAATTGACAAGGATTGCCAGTTTTCCTACCGCAGGTCGGGGGTTCTCTCCGGGTACTCCGGCTTCCTCCCCCAATAAAAACTGGACGCCATGAAATAGCTAAAAAAATTGCTGAAAGTGGCGTTAAAACACCATTCAAACAAACAAAAAATCTACTTCCTTCTTCAGTAACAACTAGATTTCTTGACAAACTAGGTAAAAAAACTGAAGCAAGTGGCATAAAACACAACTTAAACAAACTACTATAATGTTTTTTACAAGTGTGAGATATGCTGGACTACTTAGTATATAAAGTAAATGTAACTGATTTATAACTAGTTTTGCTTATTACAGGTTTTAAAACAATTTCTTCTGTTTAAATAGAAACACTAGAAATGTCATTTGCTATGCGGTAACTCCAGTAGAGATTCCTGCAGCCATAGTTTCAAATTAATATATCATTAAGACCATGTCTGTTCAGTATGTCGATCAGCTTACAGGAATGATTGTTATTAGAATGAGAAAGCAGAATTGCAGCAAATAAATAATTTTTTCTTAGTGTGACTAATAAAAGTTTGATTTGGCAATGCCAACTGAGATGACAAAAGGTTCATACTAAAGCTTACTCAAGTAACTAAGATACTAGTACATGTATTCTCTGACTGCAATTTTTCATTTTAGAATAATACAGCTTACATGTACTTACATACTTATAATGTAAAAAGAAAATACAATCACATATCCTTGACAGTGTATTCACATCTTGACACTATTTTTTTCAAAATGTGTAATGGAAATTGGCCAATTTACATGTATTGTAGTCACAATTGTTTTAACATGTTACTGTACTTACACCACTATCTGTGTGAAGCTGAACAGAAAATCTGTAGTTCTTACCAGCAACAAGCTACAATTAATATGAAAAAACATGTTATGTGTTAATATCACAGCACCTGCTTCTGCCGAAAACCAACATGTCTCACCTTATATAATTAAGCACCATTAATCACAGCAGAGACAAAAAACTATGCATGTACGTACAGTACGAAACCAACATAAGCAACCCTTATTTACTAAGACTTACACATAGTACATGTACAAACACAAACAAACAATCAAATACAAAATTTATATTACATGTAGAAATATACATGTTCTTTTAATTAACCCGAAGTGCATATACTTACTAGTAGTACCATTAACGATAGTTATGACTCATAACTTATGAGAATGTACATGTACATATACATGTAATTTACTACATGTGTACCAGTGTAAACAAGTGTGGACTGTGAGCACTCTCACAAAGGGATTACCCCCCACCCCCCACTTAGCTTTCAAGTCCATTTATCTCCCCTGAATAATATCCGACAGCAACGAAAATTCTTCATGCACATCTACATATGATGTACTTCCTTCATGTAAAGTTTCATCAAAATCTGTTAAACGGTTTAGGAGGAGCTGCGCTTACGAGGTCTCCCACTGAATACTATATTTAAAAAGTCTGTCCAATTATCTCCCCAGAATAATATCTGGCAGCGACGAAAATTCTTCATGCACACCTATATCATGTATTTCCTTCATGTAAAGTTTCATAAAAATCTGTCAGGCGGTTTAGGAGGAGAAGCGCTTACAAAGGATGTGGACAGACAGACGAATGGACAGACAGACTGATTTCTATATACAAGTTTGCGGGGGGTATAATAAAAAGATTGGGTCAAGTCATATTACAAGAAATTTATTTTATTTTAGATTTGGTAATTTTGTCTTCAAACTGACAGATTATGTTTTCAATGGCAAGGTCATTGCCCAAAAATCAGCATTTATTAATACTTAATATATTTCTCTCCTTTAACATTGAAAATTAATATTCTTGTCTCCTTTCACATTGTAAAATTTAATATATTTCTATGTTGCAAAAATCAAAGGCACTTAATTGGGGCTTAGAATAATTTTGTTCAGTCCTGTTCACTAATGAGTCAATACACACTTATAAAATAATTACATGCAATTGACAATTTATTAAGATTTACATGTTTACAAAAAAAAAACATTTAATTTAAAATTGAATATTTACTTTCCCACAACGAACCTTTTGTAAAGAAGAAATAATAACAATGCCATATGATTTGTTAAACTTAAACTAATAGTCAATATTGTCAAACTCAGTGATTCTTATTAAAATAACACAATACTTAGAACGAATAATCATACCCTCGGTTTTTTTGCGAGGGTTAATCCGACAAATAACAAAACTAACTTGGGATTATAACGACAGTAAAATTCGGTCTACACAATACATTTTATAAGATTAAATGTAAGTTACATGTGTAATATGTCATCTGATTAATGGAAGACTCATTTTTCTATAATATTCTTGGACAAAATATAAACCTCAACTCTTTAGGTACGGTGGTACACTCAAATACTAGTATGTGACTATATCACATATCTAGCATATTAGGTGTCGGGTCGTTTCACCCTGGGTCGATTCGTGCGGGTCGTTTCGCACCTATAAAAGTGAGTCGTTTCGCCCTGGGTCTTTTAGCTCCTCTAAATAAATACAATGTGTATCTTTAAACAATAAAGCTGAGTAACTAAATAATAAAGCGCATTTTCAAAAAATTATATTCGAATTTGTGTAGAAAAAATTATAACAATTGTAATGTCATTTGTTAATTACTTCATCAAAATAATTCTAATAATTTGTTAATCACTTGGTCAAATATCAATAATCATTTTTTTTAATGTGATAATTAAAAGAAATTAATTGTTATGATTAACAGAGGCGGAAACAGGATTTTCGAAAAGGGGGGCATAAAAGGGGATATCGGAAAAGGAGGGCCACGAATTGGTCCTCCCGCACCTCGCAGAGGCGCATTTACGGCAGGGGTTGTACCGTTAATGCATTAATTTATGGCGAGGACGAGCGGGGATTACATTTTTGCCTTTGGCGCTGGTTGTTACCCTCCCTGTTCTCTTTTTTTTCCTTTCCTTTTTTTTAAGGGGGCGTAAACCCCTTACACCCCCCCTGGATCCGCCACTGATTAAATACAATTTCAATCAAATTAGTCAGTTAGCTAAAGTTCAAAGTAATTTGTGAAATGGTTGATTCGTTTCACACTCATCCTTCAAGATGTCTGTTCTTTGTATTCATTGTTGTGATCCTGTACGATCAAAGCAGCACGCAATAACTTGTAACACATTGATCGTTGGCAGCACCGTAAATACCCGACAGGTATAACTGTACAGCAGTACAGATTAGCCCTTATAGACGTCATAGAGCTAAACTTACTTTATTTTGTTAAAATAACTGTCTTCATAAAATAATATATTTCACATTTGTTCGTTTTTTTTATGTACATCTATAATTCATTTAAGATCAAAGAGTAAAAACATGTACCAACATATTTAATCAATGCACTTCAACAAAAAAATAGTAAATTATTAAAGAAACCATAACACCAGCACACGTTTAGTTATGAAAAATATATATCATATAAAAGTAAGAGCGAAACGACCCAGAGGCGAACGGGATTCGGGGCGAAACGACCCGGATTCACATATTCCAGGTAAAAACTGGACCACTGACATTGTCAAAATTTTAGTACAATAGATTTTTCGTTCCTGGTTTCTAAACTGCGTTGTTTAGCTGCATCGTTAAATTAACATTTAACAATTTTTTACAGAAAATATAACAACACGACTCAGTTAAAAGTAATGCGTTTCCAAATACCTGTTCCTCTGCGTTAACAACTCCAGCTCTAAACATATCCAGTGTTTTCTCTGTATACACCATATTTTGGACAGCAAGAGATTCTTGTGCTGAGGATAACACGACATCTGGGATTTTTGATGACTCTATCGTACGATAACTACCAACACAAAACACATACCCAAGTAATCCGAAAAATATAAAGGCTTTCATCCTGAAACGATTTTATACGACTGTCATTTCTGGGTTTCTGTCGTTGTTTATATAAACTACAACGCCCTCTATATTAAATGGGGGAGATAACTTTGATGTTCCTCCATTGTGGGAGAACTCCATAATAACGTTTTTGGAATTTTGGTAACATGTACAACCCAATTCAAAATTCCAGACAGTTTTGACTTTTGTTTTTGTGATTAATTTGGGTAAAAAGACATTCATATTCCAGAGCGGAAACAAATTTCGTGAAAGTAGAATTCAGCATATTTCAATATTATATTCGTCTTCATCCATTTCTCAGATTTTTCTGCAAGACTAAACAAATCGAAGATACCGAGGATTAATCAGACACTGATAAGGCAAGGACAGATAGGACCGTGATTAAACAATATGGGCAGCAACAAAACAAACCGATGCACAACACAACAAAAAACTTAGTAATACAAACTCTTAAACCGAGGATTAAGGTCCAGGTGCTCCGGAAGGGTAAGCCACTCCTGCTTCACGCGTGACACCCGTCGATTAAGATCCAGTAATTCGTCATATTCGGAATAGTCATATTGCAGTAAGAAGATGGTAAGGTGGTAACGACAAACGGAACAAATCAATGGTCATTGGAGACAGATATGCTGTAACGGTCGACTAAGTCATGAAGGCGACCTTAAAATTTTCTAAGTGATGACTTCAATCTTGCCATTTTTAACCCCTAATTAAGTTGATTTACTGTCAGCAGAATGCTGCCACACATACACAAATTACAATGAGAAAATTAAAATATCTTTTGTCGTACGAAATTTTGGTTTTTAACCCACCTTCATTGTAAATTTCTAGATTAAGGTAGAGATATGAGGCAACTTTGCTGTCTGGGGTGTCTTAATTCCATGTTTAATGAGGTAGATGCGATCAACTTAGTCTTATATATAACGGAGTGTGAAATTAAAGGAGAGTGCTAACCTTTTGTCCTGGTTTTTAAGACGCCCTCGTATAAAATCAGCCTCATACGAGCACATTGTACACAAATGAGCACAATTGGTACTCACTGGAGTCCCGACGATCTGTTAAAAAGCACGTTCATCAATCATGGTATGTGTTATCTACAGGAAAGTCAAGTATTCTGATGATTTCAGTAACAAACACTTTTTTCGAATTTATATGGTCTTTTACGAAATATGAAATGATTTGTCCACACCAAAAACCAGATACTTGTATCTGGTAAATCAATTCTTTTAATTTTCCTTTAGCTTATCATGTGGAATAGTAGTATAAAGAGTTGAAAAGTCAAACGTTCTAACGCTATTGCATGAAGAGAGTGAGCTAAACTGCAGGTTTTTTTAAACGGATCTTAAGAAATATTTAGGATACATACCAGATTCAAGCTATCCCTGGAATAGATTGTTTCACAGTATCTCTAAAGAGCCATTTTTAAATTGTGACAAAATATATATTAAATATTTTGAAAAAATGTTACTAGAACAATTAGCAGACCCAAATATATAATTAACGATGTCTAAAAGAACTAGGAATCAAGTATAGTAATGGAGAATTACAGTCATTTCGTACCATAACCAAATCGTACCATTGCCATTTCGTACCCAAAATTACCAAATCGTACCATCAAAATGCCATATCGTACCATAACTTATTACCATTTCGTACCATATGAAAATAATATCGTACCATATGTAAACAATTTCGTAGAATGCGAAAAATTGAAATACTTTAATGTATTATTTCCAAATATTCGTAAAATAATCTTTAAATTAATCTAAAGAAGATATTTTCAATATTATTAATTAAAAAAGGGTTATTTGAAATACTTGTTGTGTAAACAAATATGGCTTTATTATTCATTAAGAAGATATGAAAGCAATAAGGACTTTCCGTAAAAAGTTTCTTTCCCAGTGCTGTTATGAAAGACAATTGATTGTAACAATATTGAAAATAGTAGTTCATGTTAAAATAGTTGCTAAGCTTTAAAACATATTTTTTATCTGTGTCATTACGTTGTTATCTGATATTTTATGTTATGCCGGAATGATGATGCTAATAAATTAAAAAATTAAACATACAATTAGTTTTTATTTCTATTTACCACTTTGATCGAAAGAGCAATATTATGCTGAAATGCATACAGGTTTTCATTTATACACTTCCCAATATGGTACGAAAAGGTTATGGTACGAAATGGTTTTAATTATGGTACGATTTGGATGGTACGATTTGGTTATGGTACGAAATGACTGGTAACGGTAATGGAAGGTCCATTTCCTTATCTTTGAATTGAAATGCCAGGATTTTCAGTGTTTTATCGTCGGGGTATATGTTGGGTTGCCAGCTGAATATGTCAAAACCTAATACTGTTATCAATATAATTCGTTTTGCATAATAATAAAATATAATAAGATTCTTTATTAACAACATATTTGTCACGGAGGTGGAACAGTGCTCTACCACATGAGGGTCTTTGAGGGGAGATTTAGCTCGAATACTCATAGCCTCGTTGAGTTGTACGATTCTTTTCTGTACATATTAACGACCTAAGTTCTTTCCCCATTAGGAAATGGAGTCTACGTCCTCCTTTTTGCGTTTTGCCTATTGCCTGGCATAATCTTCGACTTTAATGTGTGTTCAGTTTATGGATCTAGGTTTACTTTAGTTTGGTCCTTTCGCTAACTAATTTCCTAGAGATGCTTGCGTCAACAGTAATAGCGTGACCAGCTTGATTATACTTGAGCTGGGAATTTGCAGCAAGTGCAGTTTGAAGGTTTAGTCGTCAATATTGAGATCACGCAATAAAGGCCTTGCGGTGTGCTATAAGTGAAAGAAATTACTGCAACTAATTAATCTTTAAAACATGAAGAAAGTTTCAATTTCACGGATGTGATGTAAGATATAAATATGGTTAAATACTTTAATACCATTCACTTTTTTTAAAACGATAGTTTGAAACAGGAAAATTTTTCTATATGTTAACTTTATTAATACAGATTTTTTAAAAGCCTAAGATAAGCAATATCTAGGGCGATTTATGAAACATTTATAGTTTTAAACGTGTTGCCTAAACAAAAAATATATCACGAATTGAGTTTGATAAGAGGCGTCGAATAAAGAGCTTAGTGTGGATGTGAGGCATAAAAAGAAGTTTTGTACAAATGGTACTAGATCATCAAAACTTACAGTCTCGGTGGCCTAGTGGTTAAGGTAGTTCGTCTACTATTGATCAAATGGTCTGTCAATACTGAAGTTGCGTTTTCGCGTCCCACTGCGGACAGGGTACACTCGACTCCAATCTTAATTGGCAAGTAATGCCAGTTTTCCTACCGAAGGTCGGGAATTTTCTCCTGGTACTCTGGCTTCCTCCCCAATAAAAGATGGACGCCATGATATAGCTGAAAAAATTGCTTAAAGTTGCATTAAACACCATTCAAACATGAGAAAAACCTAAACAATAAAAAAATTCGCACCATGACATGTAGGGGATGTATAGTGTCGATGACCAGGGCTACGTCGAAGAGAACCGTTAAAAATACTCATCACAACTACCGAGCTACAGGCTACCTACACTAATAATGTGATCATTGTAACCATATGGTATTGCAGTCCGCAGTTCTCATCGTCTTCGCTTGTTCTACGGGAAGGCGGTGATTGGTTCTATGGTATATATTCTCGATTCAGCGAACTCGAATAGAGAGGATTGAATGATCAGTTTGACTTAAATGCTTGTGGACAAAAAAAGTTTTCGTATTAGTGTTATAGCATATATATGATTATACAATCTTTGCGAAGTTCACCGACATACTAGCACACTCATGTTCCATTCTAAACCGTAAATAACGTTGTGTAAAGTCGGCGTGCATTCTAGTATAACAAAATTTTGTTGGTCAAATTGTTTGTAAAATTGGTTAATAACATTGTACATGTATTGCATTTTATTTGCTTTACATTTGTCGAAATTAAAAATATGAAGAACAAAACACTGTAGTATCATTTTGTGTCTAAAGCTGATTCTGATATAGATTGACTGCGTGTTGAACATTCGAGTACTTGTGGTATCAGGGACACCTGCATTACATGACATGTCCGTATAGTGACATCCGGGCAGACCTTTTTATACTGGGCGTCGTCCGAGCAAGTATCCTCTGCGATCTTTGGAATTTCTCTCATTATAATTCTACTGGGCTGGTGATATCATTAGAGGACAAATCGTCCATCAGCAGAGATAGCGACCCAGTGGTAGTGAGACAAAAGAATCGAAGATACCGAGAAGTAATTTGACAACGAAAACTCAAGGACAGGCATAATCCGTGATGAAACACAAGGGGGAGGGACAACAACAAAACAAACAGACACACAAGTCGTAAACCAAAAACTTAGTAAACACGAACCCGCAAAAAAATGGCTAGTCCAGGTGCTCCAGAAGGGTAAGGAACTCCTGTCCAAAGCGTGACACCCGTCATATCACTCGGGTTCAATGCCAGTAATCGTATCCGGGGTTAGTCATAATCCAGTAAGAAGCGGTAAGTGGTTACGACAAACGGAACAAATCAATGTCATTTATGACGGATAATCCGTAACGGTCAACTTATTCATGTCGGCCACCGTAAAATTTTCTAAATTATGTCTAACTACGATTCCCTGGTTGATTGGCTTTTCTATAAGCAGACAGCCCTCTATCAATAAAATCTTGATAGGAAATACAGGGTCTTGAGTACATGAGCAGTTGTAAGATGTATAATCTATATGCAGGCGCTGCTGGAATGTTGCCGCTCAAATGATAAATCCAGAGTATGAAATTTAAAATTATCCCCTTTGTCATAAATTTTTGTTCTCAACCGATCTTAATCGTCAATTTCTGTAGATGCAAGTCAAGACATGAGGCAGACCTAGCTGTCTCTGTGGTGTCCTTAATTTCATGTTCAGTTGGGCAGATGGATCAACACTATCACAAAACTATGCTATTTAATGAAAGAATATCATCTGTATAGCAGTAAAATCGATTGCTTATACTTTGAAATTGACCAGTCAATGGGCAAAGGCAATTGTAGTTCGAGAATCCTCCGCCGTCCAACGCTGTTTGGCTTGGGACGTAAAAAAGCGTTGGACGGCAGAGGATTCTCAAACTGAGCTAAGGGCTCGCTTTAAACATTCTACAAAACCATTTCAGGTGTTGATTTCCTAGCTTTTCAAAGATACACAGGAGACGACGAAAAAAGATTACTACTAGGGCTCTATCTATCTAATAGTTTGCAAATATAGAAAATACGTTTGTTTGTGTCATTTAAACTTTGCACCATGGACTAATTAATTTATAATACCCTTTACACGTGCTGTATCTTAGCAATGGCAATAAAGTAATGTGTTAACTGTTCAAAGGCAGACAGATGGAAGGACTTGCCGTTATTATCACCGCTCATGATGTTTATTCATCTCATCTAATGTTGGTATAACTTCTCATTTCCAAGGAAGACAACTCTCATAAACGTGATTGACTGGTGCTGAATTACCTACATATTGTTGATATAAACATTTGATCTAAATTTCATACAAATGCAGGGGTGGGAGCATTTACTGGACAATTTTTCATGTAATTTACATGTCCAAGGACATACATTGGTCACTTTTAAAAAAGTACATTCAAAACTTAATGCCATAAATTAAATTGATGAACTGCCCAAAATACTATTTAACACCAAAATGCATTCTGGAACAGGTCATAACCTAATACATGTACATTAAAAATTCCTCAGCTGAATCACTATTAGCTTATCTGGACTATTGGTTATTAGTCATACTGATGTGGAACTGGTATTCAAAGAAATCTTGGCAATACCAAAGCCAGATCATTTCAGCTAAGTTACACAGTGGTGTCTTACTGTGGATTCATTTATTTGTGTTTGTATCAATTTTTTTGGTTGCAGGAAGAGACATTAAGTTGGATTTTTAAATTTGTGGTTGGTGGGTCTTTAAAATAAACAAATTTGATGGAAATATTTAGTTATTTTTGTTTTACCAAAAACTATCAAGTTATTATAGGAATATCAATATAATATATAACTCAATATCAGTGAGGTGGTATCCTTCTCTGTGGGTCGGCCGACCTTGAGGTCAAGGTGAAAAGTCGTCAACTATGGTATGCAACACATCACCTTGATATTATCTACCCACATACCAAATATCAAGAGCCTACCTCAAAAGAAAGAAAGCTTGGACACGATTAGCTTAAGACCAAGGGACAGACATCACTATAGGACAAAGTGGAGGCACCCTAATTATAGCACACCTGAATATGATATCACTATATATATATAGGAATTCATACATAAGCATAAATTGAACAACACTGATTGTGAACATCTGTTTATTTCCACATCCTGAATAAATAAATATATATTGTCAAAAAACTTTAGTTCTAAATAGAAGGCAAATAACTAAGTCTTCATTAACTAAATTGTATTCCAGATAAAACCTGGAAAATAAACTACATTTTACAGGAATCTCCCCTGTTAAAAAGATCTACGCGTATAAGAAAGAGTATGACTAATTTATAGATGATCAAGTGGGATTCATATTTCTTACAACAATAAGTTGTAGATTCAATAATAAGATAATTTAATTTAAAACTAAAAACTAGTTGTAGAAGCAGATATGTTAGAACAATGAGATAAAGGTACATAATATGAATGGGCAATGGTTATTTAAACAGCTTTATACTACCTTTACAGAATGTAGAAAGAATGATACATGTATAGCAAAACTTTTTTACATTAAAAGTTCAACTATTTTTAACTTTTTAGTGTAATTGGTATAGCGACTCATTATACCAATTAATGTTTTAAATAAAATATACCCTTTTAAAACAGAATGCTAAAAAATTGGGTATCTATATTTTGAGTCGCCCAAGCAAAGTGACCTTTTAATGCATAGTATTATCTGCATCCTAGTTCACAGTTGTTAATTTTTATTACAATTTGCTAACTCAATTGCCTATTAAAGGATGTGTTCATTTTTTTGAACAGTTCACTTTGAAAACTTCAACATTCATTTATAAAGTTGTAATTATTGTTGAACCTTTATATATATTTACCACATACCTCAAAATGCGAAATTCATATGATATCACCACAGTTAAAAGCTAATAAATGTACAGGAATACAGGAAGGAAGCTCCATCAACTCTTTTTTATCATTTAACTTTATATAACTGAAATTTTAAGGTCTGTGACTTGTGATAAAGTTTGTAATTCTACTATTTTTATTATGAGTATAAATAACATGTTGTATTAAATAATATATTATTCTTAAGTTTTGGGATGACCATTCCATTTTCTTCAGCAAGAGACAGTGAAAAGTAAATAATGCTGCCTCAAACACTTGAACTTTATATGTACATGTACATTATGGTTAACACATACCAAGTGTTGCATCAGCTATATTTATGACCACTTTGATCTGCTTTACTACATTTATTTTAATTAATCATTATTTGTTATAAAATTAAAACCAAGGTAAACAGAAGAATCTTTTTTGTGTTTTGGAAGTCATTGGATCAAGAAGTAAAATATTACCTAAATTACAGGGTAAAGACATCTAAAACATGAAAAGATTTAAACATAAAACAATAAGAATAAATTGTTCTACCCTGATTTATACATTCTACATAATAAGCTTTTCTTTCTGAAAGCACATTTTCTTTTGCATATTCTAAGGGCCTTGAAAAAATAAAAATAAAACATGAAAATAACACATATAAAAATATCTTCAGACCACCACCTGAACATTTTTCTACAAAGTGGGTCTTCACAAAGTACATTTCACCTTTTTCACACACATTTAGATGAAGGTACAACGAACTTTTTGTTCAACCCTTTTATTAAACAGAGTTTTTTTTTCTAGAATCAAGAATAGTTAAGACTTTTATCAAAACTATTTGCATGATATTTTGTTTAATGTCTTTTGAGGATTCGATGCCAGATTGCAGAATCCCAAATTGCCAAGTCCATTTTTTGCCGATTCCCAAATTACAAATATTTTTTATTTGAGGAATTACTTACAACTTATTAGAAAAAAAAATCAATAATTTTTAATGTGTGTTTAGGATTTTGAAATGTCCCAGAAAACAATGAAATTATGTGTTATACAGTTTTCTGTAAAGCGGCCATCAGAAATCAACTACACAGTAGATAAAGAAATGTGAAAGACAATTGAAATTACACTTGTTTCTGACATTTGCAATTTATATAATATTCAACAAACAACTGTATCTGTAACTATGAAAGTAAAAACATCATTAATACTACATAAATCAAGATATAATAAAATAAAATCAATTAATGACACTAAAATTAACCCCCCCCCCCCCCCCCCCCCCCACAAAAAAAAAACAAAAAACAACAAGCACCATGATGTAAAACAAAACAGTCTACATAAAACACAATAATCACTAACAAAATATAAGAAAAATAAAAAAAAAACATTAACAAATAATTTGTAAAAAAATCACAGTTTGGTTCAAATTACTGCTTATTGAAATAAACAATTTATATACAAAAATTAAAAGATGAAGCATAAACTAAACAATTAAAAATCCCATTTTACAATCTTCATTAAAGCATAACTGTAAATAAACAATGACCAGAGAGCAAGAACAGAGCATAACTTATTAAAAATACAGTTTTCACACAGATGTCAAAATTAAGTACTAGTAACTATTATATAAATTGAAAAAGTATTATTTGGTGCCTGTGTAAATTGTTTTAATGTTGGATTAAATTCTATCAATTGATTAGAGCAGAGAAATACATACTGACTTTGAATTGAAATCAAAGCCATTTTTGAACTCGACACCTACTGCTACAGTCATAAATAGTAACACAATCTGAAATCATTTTTTGTTAGTGTTCAAACCAAAAGTGAAAACTACAGCACTAGTAATCCTGTAATGCTCACCTGTTTGACAGGTAGCCACAGAAATATTAATTATCAGATCTTGCAGTTTTGGAAGGACATTTTTTTCCCCTGAAAAATAACATTTAATTGGAACTTGCATGTAAGAGGAGATCTTTACAATAGTATTCAATTACAAACTAGGATTCCTCATGGTGGCTATGTTTAGTACTGTAAGCACAGAACAACGAACTGTTGTCAGGTACCTACTTTACTGGAAAGTTACAATCTATTTAGTTTTGTAGGTTAAAAAAAATAAAATCTTATCAGAAACAAGGATTGTGTATGACACCCATGTTTCACCTCATTAAGTCACAACATAAGGAATATGCATAACAGCCAGGCAACAACTAATCTACCTTACAATGACAATTTCTGCCATTTTTGGTTACAACTGGTTATCCCTTTCCAATACTCATTTTTTTTTCAGTTGAGTTGACCAGGTTTAAATGATTAAATGTATCACAAATTATATAATGCACTGATTTAACAGCAACATGATTAATCAGAGTTTCATTTAACCTTTTTAAATGTTGAAAGTCAATGCTAGATGATGGCCAAAAACTTCTATCTGAATTCCAATTATTTTAATCTTAATTTTACAAAATTGTATGTCCTATTTAAAGAATTTACCATTAAGCATATGTTAATACAGAAATTTAAGCTAAAGAATAAATTCTAAGGAACAAATTCTTTTACACAATATTTCTACTCAGAATTCTTCCCAATCACTGGACTATTTCGCTTTTCATTCGTTTCGTTGTGTATGTAAATTGAAGGGAAATTATTTTCTCTCTTTCTTCAACTATGTATACTATTTTATCTTAGAATTTTCCACCAAGGTTTCCTCATTTATTTAAAATATATATTTTCCTTCTTTTAACCTGATTTTGATAATCCAAAATAATGTCTTCATAAATCATCTTTAATGTCATTATCACTGGACATTGATTCTTCACAAGCTATATTCTTCATTGTAGATGCATAATCTTTAGCTTTCTCCCTGAAAACAAAACCAATAGCAGGTTCATGTTTAATTTGTTTGCCCCCCTAAAGGCAGATTATTTTGTAGGACATCTATGGTTTAATGTGTAAAATGAATGCGACTTAAAGCCAATATAGGAATATACAGTAACCTTAATTAAGAAAATATGCATTTTTTTTCAAATATACATCATTTAAGTTTTACATAAAACTCTTTACATTGACTATGATGCCAATATTTATATTTAATGAATAATCATATCCCTTTCTGTGTTCTCATTGGGTAATTTTGCCTGTGAAAGAGGGAAAAAAACTCACAACAAGCACACAAACAATCTTATCTAAATTATATATACCTTAACATCACTTATTCTTATGGCCAGCAACACATTTTTAAAAACACAGACTAATAAGAAATAATGACACCAAAAGAAGCATTGTTTGGACAATGTTGGACAGTTTAATAAAAAACAAACAGATCAGATCTGCTTTAATCAGTTGACATCCAGAATTGTCAAATTCAATGGATCATCTTCCCTTAGGCTAAAGCCCTTGGGACAAACAACCCACACAAGTTAACAATTCTTGATGTCCACCTGTTAAGAAAGTAATAATTGTATATTGTAACCGACCTGTACGGAAACTGATCTTCTGATGTCATTTGCCTCCAGGCATGGCCCATCATTTTACTGATGTGAGATGTATGTACTCCTGGATTAGCCCTAAAATAGGTTAACAATTCATCAGGAAGACAGTCTACATAGCATTTAACTAGATATCAGTAAGATGGTACCCATCTCTGTGGGCCCCGAGACATTAAGGTCAAGGTCAAAGGTCAACAACCATGGACATGAATTTGTCATTCAGAAAGCAATAATTTGACCTAAAATCAAAGTTTGAGGTCAAAGGTTGCAACACATCGCCTTGATATTATCTACCAACATTCCAAATATCAAAAGCCTACCTCGAAAGATAAAAGTTACAGCCCGGACATGAATTTGTCATGGAGAAAGCGATGTGACCTAAGGTCAAAGGTCAGCAACCATTGTATGTGACACATCACCTTGATATTATCTACCCACATTTAAAATATCAAAAGCCTACCTCGAAAGATAAAAAAGTTACAGCACGGACATGAATTTGTAATGCAGAAAGCAATAATGTGACCTTAAGGTCAAAGTTCAAGGTCAAAGGTGATCAACCATGGTATGCAACACATCGCCTTGATATAATCTACACACAATCCAAATATCAAAAGCCTACCTCGAAAGATAAAAAAGTTACAGCCCGGACACGATTAGTTTCGGACGGACGGACGGAAGGACGGATGAACGGACAGACTGATCACTATAGGGCATTTTTTGAATCGTTGTAATTAAACATAAAGACAGCAATATTGTTTGTAAAAAATCAGTTTGAATTAATAGAGATCATAGAAGTTTTAACGTGTGAACATGTATCATTGGGCTACTGTAATAGGTTGGACTAACACTTACTACAATCAACAAAAAATATAAATGTACTTACTCAATAAAAGACTTTCTATTTAACCGACTAAACATCATAAATCCATTCATCCATGTTGTTTTTCTATGATCAATTTTCTCTACTTTAGAATCAGCCATATGTATACAACTAAAACATTAAACATCTTTACACTATTTTTGAACTATATTATAAATGGAACCTGACTTGTGTATTATACATGATATTGTCTGGTTTGTATCGGACTGAGCTATTACAAAAATAATGGGAGTTTTAAATCTACCACCATGTATAAGACCTTGATTGCCTCTGAATCACATCAACCACATAAAGATAAAAAAGTGCCCCCTAGATATATTTCTGGAACAGTCCTAAGAATTACAGTTGCATTTTTAAACTGAAATGACAACTTATACACTAGATAATGTGATTATTTGTATTGAATTTGAAATTGTGTTCACTATTTAATAAATGCTTAGGTAATCTGTTGTTAATTAAGACAATGTCAACAAGAATTCACAACAACCCAAGTGTCAACCATCAAAAGATGTTTTAATTTACAGGCTTTAAAAACAATTATCACAAACACAATTTTAAAATAAAGTCTTTATTCTTGAAATCTACAGCAATGAGCATTAACATGCTTACTGGTATACTTAATAAACTACAAAATAATATCAAATTTTAGAAGCAATCAATATTTAAACAAAAGATGAGGTTAAATTCCACTGCAAGGTCATGATTTTTCCAACTTACATTTTGGGACAAGGACACAATGTAATCCTGTAGTGGTTGGCCATTTCTATAAAAAGAACCCCTTCCCAGGAATGCAAACATTTCTTCCAAAAAGTCGTCTTATAGGTGAGTATACAAGGTAGTTAATTTACTATTGGTGAAGTGTCAGTTTTACTGCAGGCAGTGTGTGCATGACTCCAACTTCATTTACAAAGATTGCCAGTTTTCCTGCCAAAAGCTGGGATTTTTCTCTTGCTACTCAAGACTTCCTCCCCAGTGACAATGTGTAGCCACATTAAAAGCTGAAAATTCCTGGAAGTGTTGTTAAAACACCATTTATACGTAGTTAATATAAAGTTTGAAACAAATAGTTGTCTAATCCATTATATACCTTGATTGATCAATTGGAAGATGATTTTCAATTTCTGATTTTTTCCTACGAGACAATGATGACTTGTGAAACTTCCAGATGTCAGGAACATATGACACAAAATCTTCATCAACTAAATAAAAAAAAAGTAACAAAAAAAAAACATAAATTCACTACAGCAGCAACACAAAACAGTATATATGCAGATATAAACAACTAGAGGCTCCCAGGAGCCTGTATCGCTCACCTGAACCTGAAACCAAACAACCCTTTTTTATCCAGCTTTTCTTTGCTATAAGGAATTGCCCAACACTTCTACAAAAATCATTAATTTTGACCTTTTAAGGGAAATAACTCCTATAAGGAGGATCTTTTGATGGTTAGAGGGAGAAGGGAGGTTCACTTCAAATTTGCTGTACCTGTTATACTTTTTTAACTATCAGTCAAAAACTCTCTCGACCCCCCGCCCCCCCCCCCCCTTTTTCTCATTTTTTCTATTTTAATCCAACGTAGCTATGTAGGTAGTCAGGTGTCATGATTTGCACAATTTTGGTAGAGGACGTCCTAAAGATGATGTGTGCAATGTTTCACAGCAGTCCTTTCATTGGTTTAAGAGGAGAAGATTTTTTAAAATCAAGTAAAATTGATTAAAAAAATGTTCAAGGAGAATAATTCCTAAACGGTTCATCAGACAATCTTGACCCTCAAGTCATTTTTTTAGCCCTCATAGAGCAGAATAGTTAAGCAATGCTAACTTTTTCTCTAGTTCTAATAATTTTCAAGATATTGAGGCAAAAATGTCAAAAA